>CM030008.1:946601-2189101 GCA_017639485.1 Pluvialis apricaria | reverse complement strand
AGGCTTCCTACTTTGTCAATAATCTGCAGGGAAATGGCTGCATTTATCGGTCTCTCATGCGCTACTCAAGAGTGCAAGGTTTCCTACCCATATTATATACAGCATATTATGAATGTAGTTGATTTCAGAGGAACGCAGAGCCACTGGGCAGTGCCATCAGGAAAGAAATACTCACGTGCAGCAAGAGAAACTCACATGTTGTTTCTTCTTCCTTCTAGGGATTTTTTGTTGCCATCATATACTGTTTTTGCAATGGAGAGGTAAGTCACCAGCTTCTTAAATATTTCTCTCCTTTGTTAGGTTAGTTCCACACACAAATGATAAGGTGGATGCACATCAGCATATCCTTACTTATTCTAGAGAGGCAATCCTCTCTGTTTTGCACCCCGTGAAAGATCTGTCAGTCCACATAGAAAGTTCATACCCTTGGTTTTAGTCATGTAAGACATCCAGGTCAATATGTCACCAATAAATGAGCTACTGGAAGTCACTAATGGAGAAAAAATATGTGTTTTTTCTTTTCATTTCCCAGCACAAGTGCTGTTTAGTGCTGCTTAATTTCAGATCCATGTCAGGAAGAAAAGTGGACTGATAGAGTAGCTGCCTAATGAGCAAGTTTTTTTGATTATCCAGACTTTTTTCACTTCTTTTACTATTTCCAGAGTGATATGCTTTAATGTCTGTTTCCATTAATTGCCTCTGTGGCTGCAAGCTAAGAAACTAGGTGGTCAGTGGATGCATACTGGGAAAGAACAGAGCTGCTTTCATGGCCCAGCATAAGGCTGGTGTGTCCTAAGTTTATGGACTTCAAGGGGAAATGCAACTAAAAATATGCTGCTTATGTTCTACAGCATAAAATCAAGGTGAAATCCGTACCATAAGCAAAATTTATCTCATCCTAACTTCAGCCACATAAAAGTGGGACTCTCAGTCTAAAGTAGTCGACTAAGTTCTTTCTAGAGGAAATTTCTAGAGACTCAGGCACCTCTGAAGGTGGTTCATCCCACTTGTACTTGATGCTCATGGTACCTTGAGATGACTCACTCCTGGCTGTGCTGCTCAGTCTCCCTTAACTCTGGGAGAGAGTTAACCCATATTTTCAACTAGATGTTTTCAGGCTTTCAAGCTTCTCAATATCAAATATTTCATTTGGAAAGGGCAGATTTAATGTAAATTTACTGTTCCTTTCAATTTCACACTCCAGGTAATTCCTCACCCATTCTGCCTGTGGATACTGCCGCCTTCTGATGACTCTCTGCCCCTCTCTCCCTCACTCATGCTTTTTTTCCCCCTTGTCTCTCAGGTCCAAGCAGAAATAAAGAAGTCATGGAGCAGGTGGACATTAGCACTTGACTTTAAAAGGAAAGCACGAAGTGGGAGCACAACCTACAGTTATGGACCAATGGTTTCCCACACCAGCATCACAAATGTAGCCACAAGAGGGGCACTTGCCCTCCATCTCAATACAAGACTTATACCAGGGACCCTCAATGGACACCGGAATTTGCCAGGTTATGTAAAAAATGGCTCCATTTCTGAAAACTCCATGCCTTCTTCTGGACCAGAGCAGTACAACAAAGATGAGGAGTACCTGAATGGCTCCGGGCTTTACGATGGAGACAGACCCACAGTACTTGTTGAAGAAGAAAGAGAGACAGTGATGTAAAGAGAGGAGGGGCAAAATGAAGCAAAAGGATGAAAAAGGTTCCTGGAGAGCATTTAGTGGGCAAAAGAATATCAGGCCACACATCGGATGCCAAGGGTTTCCATACAGTTTCTCTGTTCCGTGGAACGAGAGGTTAAGTTATATGGGAAAAAAAAAGTGAGCCACCAATGTGGCCAGCTGTCGATCACATGCATATACTCAGTGATCTAAGTCTCCCTGGTGTTAACGGAGGCAGGGCTATCCAGACCCGCGGGCCTTGCTACCTCCTGAACAACAGAGATACTGAGAGTTCGCGAGGGAGGGTTGCAAAGCAGCACGTGGTCCTTGGACCTCTTGGAGAGCGTGGGGCAGCCAAGGAGGACAGGAGTCTCACTCAGTAAAGCAACAGTCTTGTGGGGAGTGTACAGTGCCATCTTCTTGCAAGGGTACAAGCCACCCTGGGCATCAGCGTCTTCACTTTGGTTTGCTCTTTCCCTGTAAAGTCTGCCTGGTAACACACACAACACTGATCAAGACCCCTTGGGGGTCATAGCTGCCCAACCTTGCAGACAAGCACTCAACACAGACAGCTCGGTACAACCAATCACATGTTCTTCCCTTGGGCAACCTCACTCCTTGGCAAAATGCTCCTCTGGGGTGGGTAGGTTTAACAGCTCGTGGCTGCTGGATGCAGGCAGAAAACTCTATTCTCCTTCCCCTGATGTGAGTCCCAGTAGCAAGCCAGAAACCAGTGCAATTTTAGGATGGAAAATGTGGTTATCAGAATGTGCGACATTTTTCTTCTTCCAGAAGCAGCAGTGGAGAGGGGCCCACCAAGTGGGCTGAAGCAGGGAGGGGAATTTGCAGATCTTGGGAGGTGTGTGCCTCTGCATGTGTGTGGCTAAAATCAGTTCAGAGGGTAGCTAACTCAGCCCTCCCTTTTTGTGGATGCTCACGGAAACAGGCTTCAGTCATTTTTTAAACCTTCAAATTGCTTCTTATTCTCCTCTCCGAATTTCCTGTTTTTCACTCATCCAAACTCTCACGAGGAGAAAAACTCCATCAACAGTCTGCCTGTATCACCCAGAAGCACAAGCTGCTGGATACAGCCAGACAAACCTCCCTTCATGAGATCTGAGGGCAAAATTTGCTGGATAAAAAGGCACAGGGATTGTTTGTGGATGGTCTCCCTCTGAACATCTTCTGAACTTTTCTGTTCTTTGTGGCTTGGTCACACACACACATATGCACACCCTGTCAGACTCTTAGCTGGTGTAAACAAACGTAACTTCAACCAAAGTCATTGAGTTTGCTTAGAGATGGTCAGATGAGGAAATGTTATTGGGTTGCCTCCAAAGGGAAAAGCACAAGGAAATGCCTCCTTCCTACAGAAGAAAGAGACCAGGGAGATGTCTGTCACCGTGCAGAGTTTCCCTTGCTGGTGGCTTTTGCGCAGTGTGCCAAAAAGTCATATTCTGACACATCTCATGTCTTTAGCAGCAACGAAGAGGTACCATCATTGTTGGCCAACAGTGCACTTTGCTGGGGTCTTTTCAGACCAGCTGCTGAGCACCCAGCAAAGGGCCTCTGCCAGTTTCCAAGCATGACTCAGAATTGCCCAGACATGGGAAATTAGGAACAGTGACCAAACTTCCTATTGCAGCACGTGCTTCCCCAAACGAATGACTCTGGCTGAGCCAGCCTGGACCGTCTCCTCAGCCCCTCTCATAACATCACTCTTGCCTTGCTGCAGTCTAAGAGTCAGCTCCTCATGGTGCTTTTTTTTCTTATTTCTTTTTTTCCTCCTTGGCAAGTTTCTAGTACCTGAAGCATTTTGACGTTGCCTGGCTGTTACTCAAATGGAATAGGAAAGAGGTATTGGGCAAGTTTGCAGAAGTCCTTTAGGATGCAGGTGGGGCCAATGGGATAATCTACTCTCTATCCTGATCCTTTAGATACAGCTGCTGGGTCCCATCAACCAGCACTTCTGAGATGCATCCAGTTGATGCAATCAGCTGGTCTTCTGAGGGCAAATTGAGGACTAACTTCCCCAAAACTCTGAACAAGGTCAGGAAGAGCAGTTGGGATCTTGAGTCTGTCCCCCACATCTTCTTTAAACAACCTCTCAGGTTAGGGACTGATCCAAAGCCCAGTGAAGTCAAGGAAAAAACCTCCTCCCTTCGACTTCTCCGAGTTTTGGATTCAGACCTGGTAGGGAATGTGGTGGCTGAGAAGCAGTCCTCTGTCAGGCACTGAAGCACCTCTCCACCAGCGGCAGACATACACGACCAGGTTTCTAAAAGCCAGTATTTATTTGTGGTGTTCTTTTCTTGTTTTGCCTCATTAGAATAAGTCAAAACTCATCATAACCATTTACCACCAAATGGCAGCTATTGAAATGTCAGGTTTTCAAAGAACAATCATTTCTCATGCTCTCTCGTTGTTGTTGTTGTTATTCATATAACAATACCAACAATAGTATTACAGAGAAATAAGTAATCTTGCAAGAGTAGTGAACTCTAGTGAAAGTTTGGCATGGAGAGCTAACCAGCTCTGCAGAAATCTGGGTCAGTCCAGCTACACTCGCTGCTCGCCCTTTCCTCTCAGATGCTGGTATGGTTTCTGGAGGCAATCAAAGGGGGCAGAAGTTATTACCAGTCGGCTGCCAGAGTGTGTACAGCTGCGTTATTTAGCATCCCATGTGGCTGAACCGCCGATGAGAGAGAAGAACACTGAATATGCTGGCTCTGGCTTTCCACCCTTCCAGAAGTACGTTGTGTTAAAATCCTGCCAAGTAGATGCAATGACCCTCCTGATTTTCTCGCTCAAAGAAATTTCTTAGTATCATTTCACTGCTGGAACAAAGAAAAAAAAAAAGAGAAGAAAAAAACATCAGTGACTCATTATTTGCTTGAGTTTGTTACTGAGAGCACAAGATTAATAACATGTTTGACAATCACTTAACAAAGTTCAAGGAATTAGCAAAAGCCATGAAATTATTTACAAATACAACACCCCTCATAAAATACAGCCCTCACTGAAATGTATTCATCACTGGACTATTTAGAATAAATGTCTAAAATCTGTTGTTAAACATAGATAAAAATTACATGCACGAGAGATTTACAGGGGAAGAAATCTTTTCTCAATCCTTTCAAGTGCAAATCATACACAATAGATTTTTTTTTTCTTCCTGGGTGTTCATGTGCACGAGCAATATTCGTGCACGAGCAATATTAATGCAAAAATTCAGAAAACGCTGATACCAAAACACGGGAATAGCTCTGCCATTAGGGCACGGCAGACTGTATGTTAGTTGAAGCCTATTCCTATCTTTCCTGGGCTCATCACAAATTCTTGATTGAGTGTATAGGCCACAGTCTATTAGCTAGAGATCCAAGGGCAGCCCTCGCTGATTCTAGTGAGGAAGGGATCAGAGCTGTGATGTTTAAAAACAGAGAAGAAACCACTACTTGCAGTTGTGATTTGCCCTGGAAGGGCAAGCAGAGTGGTCCTGCTGGCGCCTAGCCAAAGCCTCTAGGTTCAGAGTGGGGTCCCCTTCGCTTCCTGCATCACTAGGAGATGCGGGAAATTCTCGAGGACAATTTACCCCCATCCAAAATTCTGAGTCCACCCTGGGGTGACAGTTCCTCTCCTGTCTGATTTACTAGTTCAGACATAGCCCCGACGGCCACAGAAAAGAGAAATGTGGTGAGATGAGGATGCATTTGTCTGTGATTCAACTAGTGACTGCTCCAAACCCTGCAGGCAGGACAGGGTTTGTGCCCATCCTGATTCAGGTCCAACATGGGATGGTGGAGCAGAGAGCAGATTGCTTTGGAGTTAGTGTGTAGCAAATACATAGGCAAAGAGACTTTCTCAAGTTCACTTCGAGGAGGAGGCAAAGGTCCAAAGGAGCTGGTTGTGTGTATTTTTCTAGTTTCCTCTCCATCGTGGTGTCAGCTTTGTTCCTTTTTTTTTTCCCATCCTGTAAAGCGGCTGGCAACACTCAGGAGTCTGATAGACCCCTTTGCTTCTCTAAGCCTGCTGGACTGGCACAGGCCAAGCTGTGCACTGCAATATCCCAGCTGGCCGGCTCACATGGGGAGGAATCTCCTTGCTCACCTCTTGGATAGATGTCCTCTTCTCCAGTGCCACAGAGGTGCTGGGCTTGGGCAGGGAATCTCCCACCCTGGCAGGTTCACCTGTCTCATGGTACCAGCTCAACACCTCTTCTATTCCCATCCACAGCAGCACAGTATGCTTCTCGTGAGTCCTTCCTACTTGATCTACCTCTTTTCCGGATGGACACAGAGCTGTTAACTGTTCACTAGCCTTGTGTTTCTTAAGGATGACTTTTGGCAGCAGCCTTGTCATTTCTGCTTTGTCTGGATATGTGCAGACGAGTGTTTTTACACCTTCTGTATACTGCTTGGTCTTGGTTCAGATGAGATCATGTCTTGTCCTATTCCTCACCATTCCTCAACTCTGCTTCTTCTTGGCTGATACATATTAGAGCCAAATCAGTTCACAAAGACCTCCCAAAATTGAACTCTTCAGCCAGGGATTGGCTTCATTTATCTGTTTATGAGCAATTGGCTGAAAGTGATAGAACATCCACAGTGCTGGAAAGAATTCTCCATTTTTTAACCCATGCAAATACATTAAGAGGGAAGATGTCCAATTTTTATTCCTGTTGATTGTTTTGACAAACTCCATGGTTGGGTTAAAAGTCTTTAAATTTCAGGATCTGATGTTTCAAAAAGCTAAGAAACTTCAGTTATAGGCTGGATTCTTGTGCTTTTTCACTGGCTGATTTTTCTGCACACTTTTCACCTAAAATTCATTGAAAGCTTCAAGCAGAATTACTGATGATGAGGAGAGTGATCCTTTAACTCATCTGAATCTCTCACTATGGTCAATGACTCTTTCACCTGAGATAGGACTGCATTAAATGGGAGAAAGCACTTTAAAAGTTGACCTTTAAGAGAGAGAGGTTGTATGAACTGGTGAAGTCTTTTTATGTGCAACATTGCTTCTTATTGGTGTATGTGCTTTTTTCCACCTGTTGATGCCCATGAGTTTACTGAACACCAGTCTGTGCCTTGTCATGGAAAATTAGAATCATAGAATCACAGAATAGTTAGAGTTGGAAGGGACCTTAAAGGTCACCTTATTCCAACCCCCCTGCCATGGGCAGGGACACCTCCCACCAGACCAGGTTGCTCCAAGCCCTGTCCAACCTGGCCTTAAACACCTCCAGGGATGGGGCAGCCACAACTTCCCTGGGCAATTTGTTTCAGTGCCTCACCACCCTCAGAGTGAAAAATTTCTTCCTGATATCTCATCTAAATCTCCCCTCTTCCAGTTTGAAGCCATTCCCCCCTCGTCCTATCACTACATGCCCTTGTAAAAAGTCCCTCCCCAGCTTTCTTGCAGGTGTCCTTCAGATACTGGAAGGCCACTATAAGGTCTCCCCAGTCTTCTCTTCTCCAGGCTGAACAATCCCAACTCTCTCAGCCTGTTTTCATAGGAGAGGTGCTCCAGCCCTCTGATCATCAGTTATGCAGCAATAATGTGGTTCACATCCTCTCTTTCTGGCCTTAGCTGAATTTTATGACATTTTAGCTGTAACATGAAGAAAAAAAAACAAAACAAAAAAACAAAAAGAAAAGTATCTGGGGTGGTATTTTCCAAACCTGGAGGGTAACGACTCCTCAACTGTATATCCTGTGTCACAAATTGGCATTGCACTGTTGGCTGCTCAGCAGGTGAGGAAGTTTCATTTTAAGGCCATGGGCAGGTTAACCTGTGTCCTCCCCATGCCACTTCCCTGCTGACAGTACCTGCTAGAGAAGAGATCACATTGCACCCTCAGGCAAGTCTAGGAGAATAGGCTTTTTTCAACAAGCTTCATGCTGGAACAGGTTTGCTGTTTGATTTTTTGTTATTGTTATTTTTACTGCTATTGCTGATGGGCTGCCATGTTCCACAGAGTAAACAGAGGACATGTATCATATCCCTGGCCAGCTACAGAGCTTTTCAGGCATCCAGTGTGATTCTCCAGACAGAGTAGATTTTATATCTCATTCCTCTAGGGTGTCTTGAAATGAGAAAAATATTAAATTGTAAAGGAAATGAGTTTGTGAAAGGCCCTATAAATACATTTCCATCATGATTGGTGATGGCTGTCTGGATTCGCCTGGAAAACATAATGGTTCATAAACTGTGTAAGTAAAATAAAGAGCATGTCCACCTCTGTGGACATTCATTGGAAGGCAGTTCTCCTGTTTTTGCCCATGGAAGTGAAAGGTTGAACCTGCCGGACAGCCAATGCAGTTGGCCCAAAGGAACGTTTTGTTTTGAGGCAGCAAATCCTGCCATCTGCATAAAAATTATTTGGCTTATCCTGTTCCTCCCAAACTATTTTTGTGACCTCTTGTAAAACCAAAAGTCAAGCTTAGCTCTTAGAGAAAGGTGGGAGAGGAAAAGAAAGCAGAGGTGAGTTGTTGCAAAGACACGTGATCAACCAAAGAATACGAAAACATAATTCCATCACTGTGATTCTAAAAAAGAATCACCTGGGAAACGCAGATTGAATTTGCTTTTATTCAGGAAAAAGACAAAAGGGAAAAGAAAAGAAAAGAAAAAAAATGCAGGTTGGCATTTCTTTTTTTTTTTCACTTTCCCCTCAATAATGTTGAATTGGCCAGAAAATTTGAGCCAGATATCTGGTCTGCGTCGTGTTTCCATGTGCTTCTTGGCCTCTCCGCAGGAAATCTCCCACAGGCCATTGCAAATGAGTTGGAATGGAGAGACATGTGGACATGCAGCTCAGAACCCACCTTGGCCTATGACCAGCTACTGGTCCTTTAAAGCTCAGAGACATCAAGAAATCATGTGCTGAAACAGAAATATTGCTAATGTGCTTCTTTTAGTGGTTGACCCCAAATTAATTTGCTGTCTATATATCGTCTTGTAATAGGCAAAGGGTGTCCTAATCAGGGTGTTTCTTTACTCAGTGCTAGTAGACATCTTCACTGGCTGCCCTTTGGTCTGTAGGTGGTTTAGGAGATTTTAGAGCAGGTATCTTCTACTGAGAGTCCAATAGTTGAAGCTGGGACTGAGCCGTGACCTTCTGGCACTGCTAGAAGACTCCCACATACCTACTTCACTTGTAGCATAAGGCTGGGTGGTGGACCAGCAACCACTTCAGATCTTTGAGGCTGCTTGTCCCTGGTGGGTACAGAAGCCCACAAAAAGGACACCAGCAGGATGGACAGCCTTGCCCTCTATATCAATCCCAAATTCAGGTGGAGCCCTTCTCTACACTTCATTCCTTTTTTTCCAAACTGGTCCTACAAAACAAGCCCCAAAAACTTCCTTAAACAATTTGCTTAAGCATTTCATTTTCTATTTAAACTGGATGTAGACTCAGGGTTTTTTTTATGGCTAGAAGCTAATCTCAACTCTGTTTCAAAACCAATCCAGAGCATCGGGATGGGAACGTGATTTGCTCAGATCAGCTGCACCATGTCCTAGTCTTACCGTACCCATCACACCGGTCTCATAGTACAGGTACCCCAGCAGAGGTGGAAGGTTGCTCTGTCAAAATAGTCCTTTGTTATAGAGGAATTTATAAGAAAAGGTTGCAGAGAGCAAGAAAAAGACTTACTGTCTTTACGCCACACTTAAGAAGGGTTATAAACAATGAAATAGTAATTATAAGATATCCTTTTTTTATTTCATCAGGTTCTGTTGAGTGCTCTGATGGTTTCTTTTGCAGTGTCTGGCTTCTCCTGAGCCGACAGAGTTCTGTGGTGGACAGAATAGCTATAATGAGTGGACAGAGTCATTCGAAGCTGGTCGCTGGGGCAGGACAGTTAGAAACAGACCTGACGTTGATTTTATATTCATTAGCAGAAGGCAGGAGCTACTCCACTGAAGTTAATCAAGTTAACTCAGTCTAATGTCAAGGCAAAACAGATCTGAATCTCAACCACAGTTCAGGACTCGTGGACAATTTGCATAATGGAATTAAAATAAAACTTCCAACTCAAGCTACAGAAATACTCTGCTGAGAATTAGAGACCAGGCTTGCTGTTTGGGATTAAATAAAAGGACACCCAAGGCATCAGCTTTTACATAAAACAATCCAATTTTGTCTGTTCCTGAGCCACACTCAGCTGTTTCAGTTGGTAGGGGTTTTTCTTTGCCCCTTCTTTCTTTTCTTTTCTATCCTATTTGCACGTGAACTCAGATCCTCCAAGTTTTCGTACTGTCTTCCAGGTTTAAGCTAACCCCGCAGCGTACAAAGTTCAAGATAACATCAACATTTTGCCAGGACCTGGGAGGCGAGTGGGGAAAAGAATGTCATAGGGGAGCGTTAAAAGAAATACCCAATAAGGTTCCTCTGAAACCTTTCCCACGGACCAGGGAAAGGTTTGCAAACCTTGGCACAGCATTTCATCCTCCAACTGAACTCGCTCATGTTTTGCTCATAGAAGATCTCAAGCCACTCAGTATGACCTGCAAAGCTCACACAATGTCTTTCCACTGGCTTCAGAGGGATTGGGGCTAGAGCTAACACACTGCTATTTAAATATTCTTGTTTAATTTAAGTTTAATATTCTGATCTGCTCATGTGGTTTCTGCATCCTTCTCTAGGTTGCTACATAAGCGCTGCTTCAGGACATGCTTGCAGAACTGTCCCTCAAACTGCCTTTGCATCTGTGGCATGTTGCAATTACGGCACCCACCGGGGGCCATCCCCTCTCTGACCGCGTCTCTCGGTGGCATTCAGTACTGACGGGCAGCGATGCTGCTTTGCGAGGGAGCCAAAGGCAGCGTTTGCAAGAACAGAGTGCAATAAGCTTTGTCCTAATTCAGAACGGATTTGCAAGACTCTGGCGAGGCAGGGCAGGGCTGGAAATCAGCTCAGAGTCTGGCAGGGGCCAGGAACAAAAGAAAAAATTATGGAAGAGCTGACCCAGATGATCATAAGTAATTAGGAAGTTTTATAAATCTGGTTTATTTTCAGGCAGACCGCCCTATCCAGCACAGATCTGACAGAAGTAGACTCTCTTGCACAATTACGCTCTCTCCTTGACAAGGGATGTCTTGAGAGAGGAAATGGGGGGCATGCAACAAAGGCAGTACAACTTTCTCTTCTTCATCCTCACTGGCACTTTTCCCTTCTTTTTTTATCTGAAAAAAAAGGGGGACATTAGGACAACCTCAACATGAGAACCTGGAATTTAGACCCATTTCTCCTGGGTCCACAAAGTAAATTCTCCCCGTGACCGTAGCAATTGTTTTCCTGGGACATTAACTAAGGGATCTGATGGTGTTTTATTATCTTCCTCAGACTGAGGGTTAATGATTCTGGGCTACCGATGTGGTGTGCAACAGCACAGATGTGCTGGCATCAGTTTGGGATGAAGTGCTGTCTGTTGATTTCCATGGAGTGGGTTTCACCCACAAATTCTGAAGAAGAAAAGGATAATGATTCCAACAATTGACCTCCCCTGTCCCCAAAACCTTACTTGCCACCCATATTTCAGGGTGTTCTTTTGCTTTAGATCAATACAAGACCAGAAAGCAGAGATCAAGAGGTAGATGGTCTGAGTGGCAGTCTTCTCTCCTGAAATGCTTCCCAAGTGACAACATCAGGCTTTTGTATTGGTGTCAGCCTCTACGTGTGGGGATTTAGGATGCAGTAGATATTTGGCTAGAAAAAGACACAGGATTAAAATGCTTGAGATAGATGGGAATAGTGTGCACTGCGTTTCCAAAACGCCTGGGCCTACGTCCTCTGAAATAGAGATACAATATCCACTTGAAAGACTGCTAATAACAAGCTTAAATGAAGGGTGTTCTCCAAACAGGCAGACCTCAGGTACTTAAAACAGAAGACAAAACAATGACTTCACCGGGGAAGCAGCATCTGTTTAAACCGGAGCATTACGACAGGCATGAGCCCTTCTAAATATGGAGCTGGGTGCTTCTTGCCAGGCCAAGCTTTTACCTTTTTATTTTTCTCTGTCTAAATTAATCATTCTTCCTTGAGGGCTGCAGGGAGGGATGAACAAGAAGTTGTTAGAGGTGAAATGTTTTAAAGGACAGGTTGTATGAGGTAGAGCTGGTGGGAGAGGGAAGCCAGTTGGTGGCAGAAGAGGAAGGACAGGCGTAGCCAAGCACCGCCACCTAAAACCCATCCCCTCAGCCCATCCCTGTGTTCAGAAACGCTATGTCGATCTATTGCCATCTGCATGAGCTGAGGCATGCGCAAAGAGACAGACCTGCTGCTAAAACTCATCACTTTGTCTCAGCAACTTCAGGGTGACCCAACCATGGTGGTCACCAGAAGTGATGAGGTCTGGGCATTAGAAAAAGGACTCAGCCATTCCCAGCAGTCTGCCAGGCTCTGCCCAGGGAGTCTGTTTTCAAGATATTGGCTGCTTTTTTCTAGTCTGAGCAGGAGGCGAAGGAGCTGGGGTGTGTTCTTCCCCCTCCAACATGAGTGCTTTCGCAGAAGCGGTTTTTTAAGCCCTTGTTTTACTTCAGAAGAGGGACAAAACTGAAAAAATAAAGGACGAAACTGTGATTTCTTTCTATGGGTTACGGGGACATTGCCTTGTGTGTCTCGTCAGGCAGGCATTTGGTTTACATTCCTCCACTTCTGCTTTCTGTATGGACCAAAGTAACAAGCGGAAAAGACAAACCACAGGTGTATGTAAAAGGGAATTAAAATAAAAAGAAATCTTTATTGATTCTCATGAAATATATCTTCTGTGTCTTTTCCTGCCTATAGGACTCAGAGCCTCAAAAATCCTTTAGGGGCACCCTTAGATGGATGTGGGTTAGGTATTCCTCTGTGTTCATGAGGAAGGAGCTCCATGAGCTCCTCCAGTCTGTTAAGGATACAGAAAGATGGGAGTGAGCTATGTCTCTGGAAGCCCTTTGGGAAGACCTCACACTGGTTTGCTTAAATACCTGCTTAACTTGCGGTTTTTGCGAGCAATAGGAACAAACATGGTCAGCTCCCGTCCATGCTTCCTGCTGGGCATCAGCTTCTGGTGACATGCTAATTCAACTGCTGACAACCTTCTCCTTATGCATGGGTTAGCTCTAACAGCTTCTAAATAAGAAAGATGATTTACTGAAGCTGAAATTTAAGGTTTTTTCTCCCAGAGTTTAGTCATGGCATTTCTTTCGATGCAAGAGTGCGCTTTGCACAGGAGGAAGAATTGGCCCAAAGCACTCCTTGCCCCAATATTTAGCACATCACATACACTCTGTGGGTTGTGTACCACCACTCCAGGTACATTCCAGCAGTCACATTCCAGCAATATTTTCGGGAAAGCCAGCCAGTGACTACAGGTGGAAACAGGGAGTAAAATATTTCTGATCTTTTAAATGGATAAACTTCAAATGATTGGTCTGATCTCAAAAACACTCGGGTCCCAGCAGCAAGGAGTAGGAACACTGCTGACCAAAGGCAGTTGCACAAATGTTTTCTCCAGATGGAGCTCCACGGGTCTTGGCTGAGAATGAGATGGGCTACTGTATGAATTCAGTGTCTTAATCTCATTCACTGACTTCAATATCAACATCAGATAACATCCAGGAGAGAGAACAACCACATTGAAGAAGGTGTTCACCCTTACAGAGATCCTCACACTCATCCCAGGGGGATGTCTAAAATGCCACTTCAGTGTGAGGCAGGAGTAGGTTTGGCTCCCATCCCATTTCCATTTGCCCACAGGTTCTAACCTGAACTCTGTATCTTGCTAGAGATATGCCAGGTATAGTCCAAATCTTTGCTTTCAGCCAGGCTTTCTTTTACCTGAATGGAGAGGAACAGGACAGAGCACACTAAGCCCTTCCACCTCCAGGTGTCCTGGCCTCAATTCTTCCCAAGCACAGGATGGATGACTTTAGACCCAATACAAGCTGGTAAATGACCAACCATGTAGACCACAGTTGCTTAGGTGATCAAGTTCATTAAGTTTGAGCCTTCCCCTCATCTGACATTAAGACTGAGTTTCCCACATCATTGGCATTAACTTTCACTGGAGTAAAAGGGTGCACGGCATCTTTCTGGCCATGGTCCTAAATGTCAGCTGGAGAATGCAGTAGAAAATTGCAGAACGAAAATAAAGAAGTGGCAAAAGGCAAATTGGACAAATGAACCTTTCCTCTCTCCCTCGTCCCAAAGCACAGCACCTTCTAGCTCTATTGTTCTAATGTGGTTGCAGCGGCTATTTTGAAGGATGCTCTCACGCCACCTGGTACACTCACGGTATCAGTGTCATGAGGGGCGCCTCGTTCCATTCACAGCTATGCGATGCCCTCATCCAGCACGGTACAAACAATGTGGGGTGGTTCCCTGGAGCACTGCCCTCACAGAGAGAGATGGCTGTAACTGGGAACGAGCAAATGCTGCTCCTCGTGAATATGAAATACAATCACGGTCAAACCTAACTGGTGGAGACCTTTACAGAATGTCATCCCCACTGGCTAGACTGCTCAGTACTTTCGAGCACTCTTTGGAACTCATTCCTCCTGTGACCTTTCCCCTCTCATTTAGCCACTCCAAAACTAAATGGTTTCAGAGTCCACAACTAAGCGCTCAATTTTTGTTACGCACGAGGCCCAAATTAGTGGTGACTCTTGCTTCATGCAGTCCTACGTGAGATTGGAGTGCTCCTGTGTTGTACAAACAAACTGCAGATTAAAACAGTTGATGCCAACGGCCTGCATACTGCACTGCTGGTTCCACAGCACCCAGCTGCTTTCTTCCCAGGCACCAGCAGCCAGAGGAAATGTGATTTTATGCACCATCCTGTTCTGGGGTACCTTGGGAAGCAGGTTCACTGTGCTGGGCTGTTTATGGGCACAGGTGAAGCAAGGGCAGCATGGAATGTTGGCATCTCCTATGTTGATCATATGCAAGATGTCTAATTACGCAGCATCATTTTGCCCATGAAGCAGAAAGGAAGATAACCAGCACAGTGGGAAGCTGTCCTGCTTCTGGTGGACTTCTTGTGCAAAGAGCTAGCAGAACAAAAATGGGTTGGATGCATTCTGCCAGGAGTTGGGCTGAACCACAAATGTGACCCTCTCCCAGCGAGCATCTGAGCATAACCCTAGATACTTAGCCATTCTACTCCCACCCATGCTGCCAGAAGTCTCACCGTTTCTCTCCTTTAACTCTTTTCTGCACTTTGAGCCAACAGTTCAATCCAACCATAGGTAGATTATCATAGAATTATAGAATCCTAGAATAGTTTGGGTTGAAAGGGACCCTTAAAGGTCATCTAGTCCAACCTCCCTGCAATGAGCAGGGACATCTTCAACTAGATCTGTTAATCAAAGCCCCATCCAGCCTGGCCTTGAATGTTTCCAAGGATGGGGAATCTACCACCTCTCTGGGCAACCTGGGCCAGTGTTAGATTAGACCTAAATGCTCTTAGATGCAACCTAGGTGAACCTGGTAAGGGAGATAGCGATACTGAATCAAGACACATAAACAAGCCAGATCTAGGTTGACATAGAAACATGCATATTTTTCTTCCATGAGAAGCAGAAGTCTCAGTTTGCTGCTGGCTGAGCAATTGGCAGTTCCAAATCTCTTCAGTTCTCTCGAAGAACAAAAACTTTGCGAATTTTCCATTTCTCCGTGCTCCACTGAATGCCACAAAGATTAACAAGTAATATTAGCTCCGCTGAAGTACCTTCATCTGCCCATGGAAAATAGAGGACATCTAAGCAGCCAAACTTTGAGCAAGAAAAAGAAATTAAATCCAAACTATGTCTGTTTGGAAGCAATACCCCTTTGGAGAAGAGAAGGACTGATATCTGCCAAAGTGCTAACAGCTGTTTTTTATATGCAGTGCTGTATAAATTTTCTGTAGGAGCAAAACTGAACGCAACAATGGTGAATGATTTATCTGAACCAGCAGGTGTATTGCAAACCACGTTTCAAGCTGGTTTGTGCGTGTGCGGTGAGGGCGGAGGGCTTCATCGAGTGGGAAATTGCGGCCACCTATGCAGTAGGATGCGAGCCAACTAGGCTACTCAGTGAGTCTGTCTGGAGTATATCTATCAGTTCCAGCATCAAAATAGCTCATGTAATACTTGTTGAATGTGCTTTATGGCCTGCTTGGGAGATAGCAAAGTAGCGAAATCACCATTGTAAAGCAGGAACCTGTAAGTCTCATTTTTAAAGGCTGCTTATTCCTACTTGATGCAGAGTTCCTAGTAGTTTGAGAAGGAATTAAATGGAGGGTTCCTTCCAACCTTAAATTTCAAGCTAGATTTTGCACAGTTCCTATCCAAGTATCCCCCAATATTGCTGCAGTCCTTCCTCTCTCCTGAAGGAACAAGCAATCCTGGAGGACTTCTTAGCTCATCAGAAGTTGAACAGACAAGCCCTCATTAACATTTTTGGAAGAACCATGGTGTCATTCTGGATATGAAGCCAGTCTCTTAAGCAATAAAATCTCCAGTGGGCCCTCACTGTGCAGAGAGCCCAGGAGTTATGCTGTAGCTGGGAAATCATTCCTACCCAACAGTAGGAATTACTTTTTACCCATGACAGCGCCAGACAAGACAAGCCCAAGCCAATCCTCCGGACTCTCTCCCATCCCATGACCTTGTGATCTAGATCTGAGCAGTCAGCAGTGAATATCAATGATTTCCATCAGGCACCGGGGTCACACAACAAGAAAGAAACCCTGATACTGAAAACACATGTGATATCGGCCTTAGACATAGAAAGGAGGGAGCCATGTCTGAATGGGAAAGATGCCAACAACCAAATCCAGGTCTTCCTCATGGTTTGGTTCCTGCCGTCCTGGTTTGAGGACTTAACAGTAAATAATTGCAAATACACCATGAGCTCAGTTAGAAGACAATATCTGTATAGAAAATGCTGAAGGAACCTGAGATGGGACCAAGAAAGATCTAGCTCACAGCTGAAGTAAAGTCTCTGAACATGAGAAGCATTATAGTACGGAGGTGAGATGAAGGGA
Organism: Pluvialis apricaria; assembly: GCA_017639485.1. NCBI lineage: Eukaryota > Metazoa > Chordata > Aves > Charadriiformes > Charadriidae > Pluvialis > Pluvialis apricaria. Next base: position 2,172,418 of record CM030008.1, on the reverse strand, counting down.
GCAGGACAAAGCATGCAGAGGAACTAAGTGAATAAGCGACCAGGGTGAGTCTGCTGGAACAAGAAATGTTTTTAGCGAACATGAGCTTCTCTAAAATGTCAAGCATCATTTATTCACTTATGCCTAAGCCTGAGGAACATCTTGTTTAAATCACACACAACAGCATGGACAGACCCTGCACGCAAGTAAATCAGCATAGTGCCACTGAGCTCCGAGGGATGATGTTGATTTACACAGGCATATCACAACTTCACTTGGTGGGGAGATTCTTAGGCTACCAGCCAGGATATGGTGAAGGAAAAGAGGGAGAAGAATTAAAGGATACCACAGGGTGGAAGAGGTCTGTGGCGTGAAGCAAGGTCCTGGCTAGTGAATGTAATCATGGTAAAAGAGAATAAAGTGAAGCTGAAATGCCTCCCTCCTGCTTTTGCTATGGTCAGCACATCATCAGCTCCTGAATGCACACTGGGGACCTTTCTCCTATTTTGCAACACGGAAGAGGTGCCTCCCTGCCCCAAAGCTCTTCTGCTGCCAACAAAGGAAGGTTGCAATGGAGCAGATATACCTGGAGGCCAAGTAAGCGAAGGTACTCCCAGGAGATACACCTGGTTATTGGAGCTCAAGGGTATCAGTGAGTTTCATAGGCCTCAGAAGGGTTTTCCTTTACATTTGTTGCTACTCATTTTTCTAGACCCACATCCTACAGGTGCAGCTGGACTAGGCATGGTCTGAAATTCCACCACCTTTTGTTTTCAACCTGCATCTTCATAATAATGCTTGAGCTCCTGAAGCTTTAATACTCAGAGAGGCAGGTGCCAGGTCTCCCATGTGCTGCTCTGTGCTGACAGCCTTTGCCACATGCTCCACTTTGTTTCCCCCCCCCAAGAAAATCCCAGGCCTCCTCCTCCCTCTCCTGAATGAACCAGGCAAAGGGGGTTGTACAGCTGTCTGCTGTAAGTGCAGCAGTGTTTGGAGAAATAAGCAGCACATCACTTTTCATACTAATAAAACGGCAGCTCATATTTCATTATTAAATGATTTTTATTCTCCTTCTTCCAACACTGCACAGTGCCATACCCGGATGTTGATGCTGTCTGTACTTTCCTGATCTATATCTCCATTGTCAAACCTTACTTTCCTAAATGAAAGGTGCTGCTGTTTTTGGTAACTTACAAGGAAACAGTAGCGACTGCCATGAATCCTGCCCTGGAAGGGCAAAAGGGAAATCTGGGAAAGGGGACAGCGGACCACAGAACATAGAGGATCTTCAGGGTTGCTGTAGGTGACCCTGGTGTCTAAATTCACTCGCAAACTCATCAATCACTGCTTAAAAATTAGCCAGCTTGCCTGCGCTCTTGATAACTGCTTTGCATCAACAATCCAGAGGCAAGTCTATAAAACATGATCTCCTATTTTGCTTTTGGGAAGAAAAAGATCATATTATATTTGACTTCAGGTTAGACTTGAGCCATGTTTAGTTTTTCTCTGCAGCCGTGAGGACTGGAAATTTAATTTTGGTTTTGAAAGAAAGCTGGCTTCTCTGGTAACCACAAGACTTTAGGAGTGGAGTCCTGAGAGGAAAATGCCAGCTCTTGGGAAACCTGCAATAAACTCACAAGAACCAGCAACGCTGTTTAAAGGGGAGCGAGAGTTATTTGGGGGAGTATCTGGCAAGAAAAAAGCCGAGGGAAAAGAAGACACGAGTCTAATCCAGAGGGATCCATCCAATCCAACACAATTATTCTTGTTTATTATTGTGCACATTTTTCTGGTCAGCTTCTATCTGCCGGCGTGATGCCACTGAGTCCTAATCTGCACAGTGAGGAAAACACATCTTTGTTGCATTCTGAATCATTTCCCCAGACAAAAGTGTCTGGGGGTTTTGGGGAATGGGGTCTTAAGTTTCTGCAAAGAAATCAAAAGTTAAACATCTGGAATGCTGCAAAAGGCATGCTGAAAATATAGCTTTCCCTCAGTCCCCCAGCTAATTACAGCGATGGTCGGAGGTTTTGCCTTCTCTTGGATTTAGCTCAGTCCTGCCTTGTTCATTCACCCTCCCACCAACATCTGCCCTGATCTTGTTATGAGTTTGGGGTAAAGGTGATTTCATAAATTGTCATGTGTATCTGAGATCTTCCTTGCATTCAGCCTAAAAGTAGAAATCAACCCAAAATTCATTCCACGCTGACAAATACCCACTGGGCCTCAGTGGCAGAAATTTCTACCTTATCTTGAGCGCTTCCCCAAAATTCATTGGCTGGGCCAGGGGTAAACCCTGGTTTGGGGGGGGGTTAGGGAGCAGTGCAGGTGTTCAGGGGGTCCATAATTTGTGACCAAATCGTCCCTTGACGCTAGTGGAAATTTTAAGTTGGATGAAGAAACATCACATCCTCTCTCCAGAGTACAAAGGTGGGTGACTTTAACCAAGCTGTCCTGGGCAGCCAGAGGCTGTCACATCCCCACTACGCTTTTTTTTAGCCCTGGTGCTTTACACAAGGAATACTTTTGCAGAGAAAAAGGAGTGCCTCTGGACATTTCAATGTGACACTCATGGCTGGTTATAATGCCAAGTAGGCTGTTCCCTTGGACTCATAAGCCACAGATAACGCTCACCAGCCAACATGAAGTAAAGAGTGATTTAGACAGTGGTAATGAGATTGGAGGGTCTCATTCACTGGGAAAATAAATTGTTTGTTTTATAGAGATGTGGGGCTGAGGCAAGATAGCTTCAGCTTGGAATTTTCTTTTTCTCTCCCCATTCCTCTCCCCTCAAAGTGTCAAGATCAATCCAGTGTTCAAAAGACCTGCAATGGGACTGCAGCAGGACTGGGAATATCTGGAAAGGCATTCTGGCATTAAAAGAAGCCCCTAGGTGTAAGCTAGGGACTTCTACTAATGTCAGAATGACCATATTCTTGGCCAGGGCTGTGGTAGTCCATTAGCACTAGGCCTTCTGTTGAACACCAGAGTCACTCTCTACATGTTCCCTCCATATGTCTTCTTCTCTCTACATGCATATATTTGTATATTTGTGTGTCTGTGTGTGTATGTATAGGAAAACATGTATATATGCATCCTTCCATATATCTTCTTCGATCTTGCATTCAATATAAGTCTGTATTGTTGGGTTTGGCATCACTTCCCAGTACAGTGATATTTGGGTGTGCAGCAGTCCCCACTATTCCATCTCAAACTGGAAACAGTCCTCTCCAAGAAGACCCAGCCCCAGACAACCAAGAGGACACAATAGCAGGGTGCATGGTGGCAAGTCTGGAAGAAGTCTGTTATAGGTTTGTTACATTCCTGCAGAAGAATTTAAGTTGCAGAGGACTTCTGGAGGTCCTCTGGTCCAACATCCTGCTTTAAGCAGGGACAACTTTAACATCAGATCCAGCCTCAAAGTGTGTTCGGGGCCACATTCTCTTGAGTTTTTAGTATCTCCAGGAATGGAGATGCAGCACCCTCTGGGCCCCTGTTTCATTTTCTGACCACTCTCACTGTAATTTTTTTACTTTTCTGGTATCTAATCAGAAATTTCTTGCAACTTAAATCAATTGTACCTCATCCTTCTGCTCTCCTTCAGTTTTCAGTCTTTCTCATTCATTTTGACAGGGAGCTGTTAAGAATAGACATTGTCTGTTGGGAGGAGACTACATGAGAGGTTTTCAGTGCATCCAGTTCAAATGATTAGAGGGGTCTTAAAATGTTCTTATCGTAATGCTTGTTAAGTCTGACAGGTAGAATGACTTATTATTGTATAATCATCTCCTTCTTCTGTGTCACAGTGAACATGCAAAAGGAACAGTCTGACACAGTAAACAAGAGGAGAGCAAGCTCAGAGGAGGAATTATTTAGGGAAAGCTTGGACAGGAGACAAGGGGGACGGAGAACATACCTCTGCCTTATAATCAAGCTCCCTGCTTTTAGCCATCAGAAAGAGATGCCACCCAAAATTAGTCTCTCAGGGACCTTCCTTGGGTTTGACACTGCTCCAGGGCTTTACCTCCGCGAGCTCAGGTGCCTTGAAGGATCTTGCTAGACTTCTACAGATTTTTTTTCTTTGGGGGACGGGGAAGGGGAGTCAGATAGAATCATAGAATCCTAGAATCATAGAATTGCTGAGGTTGGAAGGGAACTTTAAGATCATCAAGTCCAACCATTAACCTAACTGGACAAAACCACTTCTAACCCATGTCCCCAGGTACCACGTGGATCCTTTTTTTAAACCCCTCCAGGGATGGTGAATCCACCACCTCCCTGGGCAGCCTGTTCCAATGTTTTATAACCCTTTCAGTGAAAATTTTTTTCCTAATATCCAATCTAAACCTCGCCTGGCATAACTTGATCTCAGGATACTTGGTGCCTCAATGTACTGAGGGTATCAGGAACAAAAAAGTCCTAGAGGCTCAAGTCACTGCTTCCTTTTGCACTTGAAGCATAATGTGATTACAAACACCAGCTTCACTCAGCGTAGACCATCCTGTCTCTGGTTCCTCTCATGCAAATACAAAGGTGAGAACCAGCCAGCCTCACAGGGTTAACAATTTTAGGTCAGCCAGCTTTTCTGAGTGCTGTCCCTTGAGTAAGGCCATTTCTCTTCATAGGCAATTTTTTTCAGACAGTATCTGTCACTTCTTTTGACTAAAACCACACTAACCCTGTCTTGTGGTTGTTTCTGGCTGGCCAAATCCCCTTGTACAGGATGTTACGGCTCATGCTCGTATCTGCACTAACTCTGCAGTTACATGCTCTTATCTAAGTTATGTTGTTATTGGTTTCCTTACCACTGCTGAGTCTGGTTTCCAGCTCCCTGTGACTTAACGCTATTGTTTTGCTCTTTGTACTGTCTGCTTTTGCCCACAATTCTGTGTGGGATGAGTTTCCAAAAACGCCTCTCATGATATTGAAGCAGAGAGTGCTGTCGTTCCAGATATACAGCGCAGACCTTGAAAACATAATCCCCTCCATCTCCACATTGCGTTTGAGAGGCTGAAGAAAGCATTTGCTATGCTGACACATGCATTATCACCCCAGATTTACGTTAATGCGTTGCTGAGATGAATGGGGTGAGCTGCCTCTCTCCACCCTTCTGTTGCAAGCCCTCTGCATGGAGCTGGATGAATAATGGGAGTTTTGGTTCAGTGGCTGAGTTGAAAACTGAGGAAAAAGGGGAAGGAGGAGGGTGGAGAGAATTCAGCAGACAAGATAAAAATGCTTTTTGACAATTACTTAATTCTGAACTTTCCATTTTGGGTCAACCTGAGAAGTTTTGTTTGACACAAACCTCAATATTTCATTTAATCCTGGAGTTATTCAGCCCTGCTGTTGATACTTCATCTTTGAATTTAAAATCACTTTATAATTAAGCTGAAAAGTTGTATTTTGAATGACAAAGTTACACAGCAGTTTGTCCTCAACCCCATATGGTGTCCCTGTGGGTCTAAGACATTTTTGTACATGTGTGCACGGGGTGTTTTTTCGGTTCAGAGTGCCTGATAGAGTGGGAAGGCTGTCCCACCACCTGCCAGAGCAGTACGTTTATAGTGTGAAACTGTGGGTGGGTGTTTCGTGACTTGCAAATGCAGCACGAGCTTGTGTGGGCACACAATGCCTGTTGAGACAGCACTGCAGGACTGTACCAAAGCCAATGCACTCAGCCACCAAGACACACAACACATATAGAGCTGAGACACGGTAACATGTTCCACATCTCCTACACAGGCAAATTATCTCCCAGAAAGCAGTCCACGGCAGCATAAGATGTAGGTGGTGCACTTCATTGCCTGTACAGACCAGGCTCAGATATGCACAGGCAGATGGTAGCCCGTGATGCATCATCAAGACCATGCCCGCTTGGACCAGTGCTGAAACGGGCCTCTGGTGGATCCATGGAGAGCCTGTCCACTGGGAACTCAACCCTATGGGTCTCATGGGGAGCTTGGGAACTCAGATTTCCAGTCCTGCTTTGGGTTCAGCTCAAACAGCCATTAATTACCCCTTTCCTCTAATAGTCCCAGCCGAGGAGGCAGCAGGGACGCAGAAAACCACACTGAAATACAGTTCTGCACTTCCCTGTGACTGATCCCAACATAGCCTCTGTTCTTCATCCACATGACTCCAGTTATCTAACGTCTCGTATCCCTGTGTGACAACATTATTGCACAATCCCAAAGAGGCAATAAGAATAAAAATATAAACAATTTTTGAAAAAAAAAAAAAAAAGAAAGAAAAGCTAAATCTATTATTTTCCCTGTCCATGAACCTTTTTTCTGGTCAAGTGAAACCTCCTCTAATAAAAGGTCACTTACCTGGATGCTATTGACAGGCTTGGTCAGCAGTATAGAGTCGGGAGATGGCAGTCATGAATTTCACATGGATTTGCTGGTTCACAGACCAAAGTAAGTGGGAAATTCCAGGAAGCTTCCCAAATGCCTGCAGAGGACAGGAAGATTTGGGAGGGTTTTCTTCCACCAGCCATGCACATGTCATGGACACATACTGCAATGCCCTGGGTTCTTGAATACTTCCATACTTTCTATGTCAATGCATAGAATCATAGTATCATAGAATTGTTTAGGTTGGAAAAGACATTTAAGATCATTAAATCCAACCATTAACCCAGCACTGCCAAGTCCACCACTAAACCATGCCCCTCAGCACCACATCTACATGTCTTTTAAATACCCCCAGGGATGGTGACTCCACCACTGCCCTGGGCAACCTGTTCCAATGCTGGACAACCCTTTCTGTGAAGAAATTTTTCCCAATATCCAAAATAAATCTCCCCTGGCACAACTTGAGGCCATTTCCTCTTGTCCCATTTCCTGTTCCTTGGGAGAAGAGACCGACACCCCCTTGCTACACCTTCCTTTCAGGGAGCTGTAAAGAGCGAGAAGGTCTCCCCTCAGCCTCCTCTTCTCCAGGCTGAACACCCCCAGGTCCCTCAGCCGCTCCTCACCAGACGTGTGCTCCAGACCCCTCACCAGCTCTGTTACCCTTCTCTGGGTACGCTCCAACACCTCAATGTCCTTCTTGTCATGAGGGGCCCAAAACTGAACACAGTATTTGAGGTGGGGCTTCACCAGTGCCGAGGACAGGGGGACGATCACTGCCCCGGTCCTGCTGGCCACACTGTTCCTGATACAGGCCAGGCTGCTGTTGGCCTTCTCGGCCACCTGGGCACACTGCTGGCTCATGTTCAGCCGGCTGTCCACCAACACCCCCAGGGCCTTCTCCATCAGGCAGTTTCCAGCCACTCCGCCCCACGCCTGTAGCGCTGCGTGGGGTTGGTGTGGCCCAAGTGCAGGACCCAGCACTTGTCCTTGTTCAACCTCATATCACTGGCCTTGGCCCATCGGTCCAGCCTTCCAGATCCCTCCGTAGAGCCTTCCTACCCTCCAGCAGGTCGACACTCACGTCCAACTTGGTGTTGTCTGTAAACTTACTGAGGGTTCGCTCAATGCCCTCGTCCAGGTCATTGGTAAAGAGATATTAAACAGAACAGGCCCCAGTACTGAGCCCTGAGGAACACCACTCGTGATCAGCCACCAACTGGGTAAATCCACTCACCACAACTCTTTGGGGCCAGTCTTTCAGCCGGGATTTTACCCAGCAAAGCGTACACCTATCCAAGCCATGAGCAGCCAGTTTCTCCAGGAGAATGTTGTGGGAAAAGGTGTCAAAAGCTTTACTAAAGTCCAGGTAAACAACATCCACAGCCTCTCCCTCATCCAGTAAGTGGGTCACCTCGTCATAGAAGGAGATCAGGTTTGTCAAGCAGGACCTGCCTTTGTTGAACCCATGCTGACTGGGTCTGATTGCCTGGTTGTCCTGTACATGCCGTGTGACGGCACTCAGGATGATCAGCTCCATAACCTTCCCAGGCACCGAGGGCAGACTGACAGGCCTGTAGTTCCCCGGATCCTCCTTCTGGCCCTTCTTGTAGCTGGGTGTCACACTGGCTAACCTCCAGTAAACTGGGACCTCCCTGGTGAGCCAGAACTGCTGAGAAATGATGGACAGTGGCTTGCTGAGCACCTCGACCAGCTCCCTCAGCACCCTTGGGTGGATCCCATCCAGCCCAGTAGACTTGTGTGCATCTAAGGGATGTAGTAGGTCACTCACCATTTCCCCTTGGATTATGAGGGCTTTGTTCTGCTCCCTGTCCCTGTCTTTCAGCTCAGGGGGCTGGGTTCCCCGAGAACAACTGTTCTTACTGATAAAGACCGAGGCGAAGAAGGCATTAAGTACCTCAGACTTTATCACAATGTTTGCCACCCCATCCAATAGAGGATGGAGATTCTCCTTAGTCCTCCTTTGGTTGCTAATTTACAAAAACATTTTTTATTGTGTTTTACAGCACTTGCCAGACTAAGTTCCTTCCCTTCTCTGTTTGTCCCTCAAGATTCCTCCTTTTCTACATTCATATCCCATTTCTTTACCTTCTAGGCAAATCCCAGATGCCCAACAAAAAGGCTTTCCCAAGATTATTGCCTCCTAGGAAGAGAAATGTCTGGCCACCAAAAAATGAAGTTCTATGCCCTCACACATTTCAGCATCTGTTTGAGACAGCCCAGCCTGATTGTTCATTTTTCAGGAGATTTCAAAAGCATTTCTTAAACAGTTCGACACCCCCAAAAAAGTCTCTTTCACTACTGATGGTTAAACTACTTCAGATAAACCAAAATATTCCACAGATTGCTTTTGTCTCTTTCATCTCTCAATTGTTTGTATTTTATGGTGTCTGCAAAGAGAATTAATATCAAGATGAGGAAATTCATATCTTTCTTGTATTTGTTCAGGAGAACTACTCAGCTTTGGAGCATATGATGATGCTGGGTGGGAAGGGGAACCCTGGGGAACTGCGATTGCTCAGCCCACAGTCCTCAGAGCTTTTATATCATTGGAAGGAAAAGTACTTCTGAGGAAAGTTGCCTGAATGATCTGAATGTGCTTTACAAGCTGTGTTCTTCCAACACAGACATGCAGCCATGTGGGCTGTGATAAACAGTGTGTCACTCATTGTCCAAGATTGTCAAGAAAAAATAAATGTGAGAGGCCCAGATGCAAGTTTGTAGGCTCTGAATTACCTTCTTGGTCCTGCCGTGGCCTCTGTGGGTGACCCCCCATCTCCTGCACATTGGCTTCTCAGCAGTGAATGAGGGTCCTGAGCAGCCAGGCTTGGGAGAGGCAAGAGGCTAACAGTGCAAGAACCATCTCCAAATTGTTTATTGGGTACTTAGAACTGGTGAATCCCAACTCCGACTGATGGGTGCAGGGAAGCATGAGAGAAATCAGTCTTAATCTCTTGCAGAAAGCAACAAAGCAGACCTCCATTTTTTGAAGTTCCTTCGAAATGACCTTTACAGAGTAATGAACTTAATTTACCTCAGAAGGATGAGCTGTTTTCTAGTGTGACTCAAAGCTACAACCATGGGGGTTACTGCCAAGGCAACTGCATGCATGGGTAATTCAGTAATTCCCTCCACTGCCTGCCTGTGAGCTAAATCTATGTGAAGACTCTGAAAGCCACCAAGGTGTGCAGCTTTCCGGACTAATAGCATATTTTACAATACCACTCACCTACGAAAGATGCCAGGTCCAAGCAACAGAGAGAATTAAACAGGTCCCAGTGTGATGGTAAAAAAAAAAAGTAATAAAATAGCAGCTTTATTGAATGCATCCAGCTTGGGTTCAGGGGTTAATAAAAGTCAGATGAAGATGCCAGCCCTTTCATGTTCTGCTGGCTGGGAGGTGGCTTCTCAGCCAAAATCCTAGGGAGCGTCCCAAAAGAGGGTTTTTTTCCAAGATGCAAAAAGCTGCAAGTAACTGCAAGCCCCACTGGTTTGCAAAAACAATTTGATCAGGAAGTAAGGCTTGTATTTCTTCCAGTCTCTAAACTGACCACAGAGAGTGCACTTAGTTAAAATCCAGGATGATTCCTAACAGAGATTCATTTTTAATGATCTCATAGAGTACTATAAAAAACTGAGAAACAATTTTTATTATTATCATTATTATTATTTTAAGTACGGCATCAAATTCTCCGTGACTCTAAATCAGTGCAATTCTGGGAACTTCAGCTACAGAATTGACTCACAGATTTTAATGAGACTCAATATTCTTCCAGAAGATTTATTGTCATCAAACCCAATGTAATAGAGTCAGTGCAGAGATGACTGTGAAACTGGAAGGACAATGGCATACATGAGGTCAGATTTGAAGATCTCGTTATCCCATCTTCCTTTAAACCCTACAAATCTATAAGAGGTTGTTTGGAGGTTCTTATTATAGAGACATAACACTATTTCTTTCTTTATTCTCTGCCCAGACAACTCTTTTACAACAGGTGATAAACAACCGGCCTTCATTATCATTTGATTGCATTACCCTTTGGATCAAATCCAATTATATGAGCATCTTCCTTCTCCAAACATCTCTGATTAGTTTATACCTTCTGAAATTATTCATTTCCTCAACTAACGTCCTCTTCCCTGGTAAATAGTATATATTTACATACATTTTCAGCCTCATTAGCCTCTCACAGGCCAGAAGACACTTGTCCACCATCCAGATTTAAGTGGATGCCAAGGGATTGCTCTCTGCAGCAAAGTGAAATGATTTTGTCATCATTCTTAATGCTTTGTATACCCAAAGATCTTTCTAAAGAGCTCCCTCTGTATATCTCTCTCTATGCTTTTGTTAATGAGTGCATTTCTCTGTCCCTGCCATGTTTACATCAAGCTCCCTTCATAGGGGAGATTTCCAAAAACCTGAAAGCAGTTAAAGACCTAAATCCCTATGGCAGCCTATAGAAGTTAGTTGCTTACTTTGCACCAGTGAAATTTCCCCAGAATAAAATTTTACTGATGGCGTTTCCCCAAGTCCTCTTTTTCCTCATATACATCAACCTGCCAAGTTGCTTGCATGAGCACCGACTGCTCTTGTTTCCATCAGTTCACTCCAGGTTAGCTTAAACAGGTGAATCAAACCAAATACAAGTTTAGTTTGTTGTTTCTTCTCAGCCAGGAACTGAACCCTGGAAAAATACTCTGGGTCTAATCTCTACATGACAGAGGTTAAAGAGTTTTTGTTCCCCTGACTCATTTTGACTCAAACTCACTCTAAGTCTGGAAACTTGCCTAGGTGTCATCACCAAGCAAACAAACAAAGCTGAGAGACCAAGGGCCAAGTCTGTGTAATGTTGCTGTGGATTTGTCCAGGACCTAAGAACCCCAGAAGGACAACCAGGTGTCCTTCAGCTGAGCTCTCAATGGATTGCCTCTGAAGGATGTTTCCAAGCTGGCAAGAGGCGTGGCTCTGTTTCTCCCCTGCATTGGGTTAAAGCACACCAAGGTCAGAGAAGCACTCCTGAAGGCTGATCAAGCCCAGTGTTCTGGTGGCACTTGAGTGTGCAATTGCCCACACATTAGCAATGCCCAGCATGGTTTATACACTGCCTGAAAAGCCTTCACTATCACCATGGGGCTACTCAGCCCCCTGACCTTGAGCTCAACATCTGTCATAGCTTCACATTCATTTACAAATGCCTTCCGCTCTCCTGGCTGCAACCACGACCAGAAGGAAAGGCCTCTTCTTGCAGATGTCCCACTTTTGGCTTGTCTTTCTAGGTGCAAACCAAGGAGGCAGCAAATCCTCCCATAGCCTCCAGCCTTGAGCTGTGAAACAAACACACAACGCTGATTTTCTAAAGCAGCTCAGATTAGAAGCCCTGCAAGGAAAATTTGGTGGACACCATGGCTGCACATGGACCAACATGTGCCCTGGGCTACATGAGCGTTGGAGATTCCAGAGACTTTTGGAGTAGTGTTGGAGGGCTGTAGAAGGGCCACCCAGCAAGCCCCCGGCACCCTGGGCTGCATCCCCAGCAGCGTGGCCAGCAGGGCGAGGGGGGGACTGTGCCCCTCTGCTGCGCTCTGGGGAGCCCCCCCTGCAGCGCTGCCTCCAGCTCGGGGGGCTCAGCACAGCAGAGACACGGCCCTGGGGGAGCGGGGCCAGAGGAGGGCCCGGAGATGCTGCGAGGGCTGAGCCCCTCTGCTGGGAGGACAGGCTGGGAGAGGGGGGGGGTTCAGCCTGGAGAAGAGAAGACTCTGGGAAGACCTTATTGTGGCTTTTCAGTGGCATATAAGAAAGATGGGGACAGACTTTTTAGTAGCAACTGTTGCAATAGGACAAGGGGTGATGACTTTAAACTAAAAGAGGGAAGATTCAGACTAGATATAAGGATATATCTATATCCTTATATCTATATCTATCTATATATCTAGATATATCTATATCTATATATCTAGATATATCTATATAAAGATAGATATATTCTTTCCTGTGAGGGTGGTGAGCCCTGGCGCAGGTTGCCCAGAGAGGTGGTGGCTGCCCCATCCCTGGAAACATTCCAGGCCAGGTTGGACGGGGCTCTGAGCGACCTGGTCTAGTTGAAGATGTCCCTGCTCATGGCAGGGTGGTTGGACTAGATGGCCTTTGAAGGTCCCTTCCCACCCAAACAATTCTATGATGATTCTATGATTCTAAGGAGTCAAACCTAATGCAGACCCAGCCCTATTGCCCTGGAGGAACCATGCCCAGAACAACACCTTTGCATAGTCCAGAACAGTGTTAGCTGGCCTGGGCCAAAACCATGCCAGATCATGCCAACATTTGCATAATACAGATGATGGTGGGACAGTGTTTGGGACCGTGTTCTGGCTTTGTTTCCCCAGCATTAAATGCAGTCAAATCAGCCAGGAGTGCAATTTTGTCTGCGTTGACCAAAGCAGGAGGTTAGGACTCATGGCAACGTCCCTTGTGTAACTTGCAGCCACTGTTTAAGGCAAGACTGACATCCACAGCAAACACTCTGCAAACAGCTAATGGAAAAGTGCTACAGAAGAGCAGAATAGCTTAAGGACTCATACAGAAAGCTTAATAATATCTCAGCTTATCACAGCCAGGAATAACACTCTTCTTTTCACCCCAAGGGGGAAATTTTAATGCTCTTTCATTATAAAATATATCTCGGCCAAAAAAAAAAAAGAAGAGGGGTTAATTACATGACTCTGTGTAGTTGGGAAGTTTTCAGATAAAGAATAGAGAAAAATATTTAGAGCAAATGAAACCCCAATTAATGCCTAATTTGTTTGCATCGTTTAGCAAGCCCTGCTGAGCACCTGGGGGATGCTATTGCAAGGGAAGCCAGGGACTAGTTCTCGTGCATTTAAGCAGATTAACTTTCCTTTGTCTAAACCTCATGCATTTTGCATTACTCCGCAGGAGGAGAGAACACAGGTTCGTGTCCCTAACTTCACCTTGCCTGACAGAACTTCGTCATGCTTCAGGAGGTGAAGGAAAAGAGGTCTGTTTGTTAAGTACGGTCAGTCTCCCACTGAGATCCTGGGACTCATCCTGGGGTTGAATTCTCCCCTGCACACAGAGCCAGCAGAAGGAAGTCATCCTACCTTCCTTACAACCAGACGGTAGGTCCCAGGCACATCTGTCATCTCCATCCCTGTCCACCATAACTCATATATATCAGTGTTCTTATACCTATCAGCTCCAAGATAGCCCTTCTGCCTAAGCCCATCTGTTCTCCACACACCATTTGTTCTTCAAGGTATGAAAGTCATAGAATCATAGAATCATAGAATCATAGAATGGTTTGGGTTGGAAGGGACCTTAAAGATCATCTAGTTCTATGCCCCCCTGCCATGGGCACAGACACCTTCCACTAGACCAAATTGCTCAAAGCCCCGTCCAGCCTGACCTTGAACACCTCCAGGGATGGAGCTTACACAGCTTCTTGGGGCAACCTGCGCCAGGGGCTCAGCACCCTCACAGGGAAAAATTTCTTCCTGATATCTCATCTAAATCTCCCCTCTTCCAGTGTGAAGCCATTCCCTCTCATCCTATCACTACATGCCCTTGTAAAAAGTCCCTCCCCAGCTCTCCTGTAGGGCCCTTTAAGTACTGGAAGGCTGCTATAAGGTCTCCCCAGAGCCTTCTCTTCTCCAGGCTGAACAGCCCCAACTCTCTCAGCCTGTCTTCGCAGCAGAGGTGGTCCAGCCCTCTGATTATCTTCATGGCCCTCCTCTGGCCCCACTCCACCATGTCCATGTCTCTCCTGTGCTGAGGCCCCTGAGCTGGATGCAGTACTCCAAGTGGGGTCTCACGAGAGCGGAGCAGAGGGGCAGAATCCCCTCCCTCACCCTGCCGGCCACACTTCTTCTGATGCAGCCCAGGATACGGTTGGCCTTCTGGGCTGTGATCGCACATTGCCGGCTCATGTTGAGTTTCTCATCAATCAGCACCCCCAGGTCCTTCTCCTCAGGGCTGCTCTCCAGCCATTCCCCGCCCAGCCTGGATTTGTGCTTGGAATTGCACCAACCCAGATGTAGGACCCTGCACTTGGCCTTGTTGAACTTCACAACATTGGCATGGGCCCACCTCTCCAGCCTGCCCAGGTCTCTCCGGATGGCATCCCTCCCCTCCAGCATGGCTACCTTGCCGCACAGCTTGGTGTCGTCAGCAAACTTGCTGAGGGTGCACTCGATCTCACTGTCCAGGTCATCAATAAAGATGTTGAACAGAACCGGTCCCAGTACCTATCTTTTAACTGCTATCTTTTAGTTGAATAATTGTTCTTTTTTATGTCCTGAAGCCCCAGGCATAGTCTGGATCCTTCATGTTCTCCCACCCATGCTGTACTAGACACTGTATGAACCCAGAGAAGAGAGACACTGCTTTGCCCAGGGATGCTGGGTGACACTGGTGACAGTGCAATGACTGTAAATAGGAACGTGGGTATTATAACCACCAGCCCCTCATTTTTGCACCCTATTGATAAGCCCCTACAACAAGGACTCTTGGTTCTTTGCAAATATATGCATTTTCTCTACCAGTAAATTACGCTTTCCCCTGCCCCTTCCACAGTGACATATTGCATGAAGCCCCACAGGCACGTTCTCTTGTTTAATCAGAAGACTAAGTGGACTCAGACACCTGGCCTGAACTCAAGTACAGTGCCCATCAGCAGTTGATGTGCTGCTTTCCTGACAGCCAGTTCTCCCTCCTTGACATGTTGCCAGGGTCCGGCAAAGCAGCAGTGCTTCCTGAAAGCATTTGTTACACCCCCAGCAAGAAGCACCCCAAAGTGACAAGCGTGAGTCATTAGCTGTAAACCCAGCAGCCAGAAATGAATGCCTCATTCTCAGTGAAAAAGAGCATCGAAACAAAAGAGAATGAATAAAAATGAAAAGCGGGGATCTAATGTACTCACTGAGTAATTATAGCAACAAAAGCATGCACCAAGCTGAGAGCTTCCATGGAAGAAAAAGCTGAATATCGAGGAAAGCAGATTTCATGCTTATTTGCTGCAGGTTTCGATTCTGCTCCATCTCCATGCAGGGCATGTAACCTGCCCAGAACTCCCCATCTGAGAAGAAACCACATACAGGCAAGCCTGTAGAAGAACCAAGAAGAAAACACACACATGCATTTCTCCAGAGCCCTGAGAAGCCATTCAGATCTCCAAAATATGGGCTGGCTGGTTGCATTTAGCAGTGTACCTCCAGCTCAGCGTTCACCCGCAGCAGGGTAGGAGGCCACATAAATGGAGGGAACTGTGCAGGGACCATACAGTAATTTCACCTTCAGATTAATTGCCTCACTGAAATTGCTGTTTTCAGTTGCAAATCTCACCTTCACGGCTGAATTTCCACTGGTTTGATGATACTGTAAGCATCCACCTGGATTTATGAGTTCCAATTTGAGAAGCATAGTGTTACTAATCCAGGGAGTATAATCCCTTTCCTTTAAGTTCCCCGTGGATTAATAATCATGGAACAGAAAAAAGATATGAAGGTGAATGGGTCTTTCTTTCAGTGAAGCTATAAAACAGAGTTTCTGGCTATTAAATGTTCTACTACTACTTCCCTTTTTCTTTTGTTGCAAAATTCACTGTCCAGCCTTTATTCTAACTTTGCTAATGACAGCCTAAAATAACCCCAAAGGTGAAGCAGTTATATGAGTTGCTCTCAGTTCCTGTCTGACACTATTGTGTTATGTTGCTGTGCACTGTGAAACACCATATTTCACCCCAAAATTGCTGCCGCTTCTCAAAAAGCTGCTGGGTCTCTGAAAGAGCCCTCATTATCTGAGCTTCCTACCAGCTGAAGTCAATCAATCCTCCCTTTTTTTTTGACAGGTATCCCACATCTCAGACAATTCAAGAGAAGCATCAGCCTTTCTTTCAAATCAGTTTAACATTTCAAGAAAACTTCTGCTAGCAAACTGAAATTCACTGAGGATGAGACATTCTGCTTGTACGGAAAATAAGCTAGCTGTCTTCATCTCAGGAGGAAGCCGTGGTGTTGGAACATGTTCACATGAGGTGAAAACCGCATGAACCAGGGCACATCATTACCTGATCAATGGCTAGAAAATGGCATCATGCAGAGCTAGCGCTGGGCTCTCTTCTGAGCTCCAGGGTGTTCGTCTGCTGCGTTTCCATCTCATCTGGGGACAGTCCATAAGTTGCCCTTGGGTAGCGCCTTTCCATTACCTTCAACAAGCAGTATGTCCAGCCTTAAGCTCAACTTAAAAACTCCAGACATGTTTTGTGCCACACAGAGAGCATTCAAGACAACTGTGGGGGAATGCCCCACATGTCCCTGCTTCAGAATCTTCAGCTCTTGGACTTGGAGTGCTAGCTGGGGTAGTGGGAAGAGAAGCGGTGAGAAGCAAGGAGAGAGGAAGGGGCATCCCACAGTGTCCCAGGATACCTGGCTAGCAAAAACACTGCTGTCCCACCGGCTCCTTAACCAACAGAGGAACAATTTAGTTGTCTGGAATGGGACAGACTGAGTTGATTCTTGGAGAGCTGAAGAAAGCAAGCAAGGTACTGTGAAGGGAACGAAGAAAGACAGAGGCGGTCGATGGGGCTGTGGAGATCATTCTCAGCACAGCAAAGCACTGTGGAAGACACCACAATGATCAGAGAGAGGGAACTTCAAGGGAGTGAGAGACAGTGACCATTAAATCCTTTTGCTCCTTGGGACTAAGTGACTTTATTCATCCTGCCAGGAAGGCAGCAGAAGAGCATCAGCTTTTCATAGAATCATACATTCATCATAGAATCATCATCAACCTAGCACTGCCAAAACCACCACTAAGCCATGTCCCTCAGCACCACAGCTACCTGTCTTTTAAATACCCCCAGGGATGGTGACCCCACCACTGCCATGGGCAGCCTCTTCCAGTGCTTCACAACCCTTTCTGTGAAGAAATTTTTCCTAATATCCAAAATAAATCTCCCAATTTGAGGTCATTTCCTCTTGTCCTATCACTTGTCACTTGGGAGCAGAGCCTGACCCCCGTCTCGCTACACCCTCCTTTCAGGGAGCTGTAGAGAGCGAGAAGGTCTCCCCTCAGCCTCCTCTTCTCCAGGCTGAACACCCATAGGTCCTTCAGCCGCTCCTCACAAGACGTGTGCTCCAGACCCCTCACCAGTTCCGTTGCCCTTCTCTGGACACGCTCCAGTGCCTCAATGTCCTTCTTGTCATGAAGGGCCCAAAACTGAACACAGTATTTGAGGTGGGGCCTCACCAGTGCTGAGGACAGGGGGACAATTGCTGCCCCGGTCCTGCTGGCCACACTGTTCCTGACACAGGCCAGGATGCTGTTGGCCTTCTTAGCCACCTGGGCACACTGCTGGCTCATGTTCAGCTGGCTGTCGACCAGCATCCCCAGGGCCTTCTCTGCTGGGCAGCTTTCCCACCACTCTGCCCCAAGCCTGTAGCGCTGCTTTTGGAGTAGAGTGAGATACACCCAGCTGTGGACCATGAGAATTAGCCTAGAAAATAGGACTTTGAAGGGAAATTTGGAAAAAAGTGAAATGTCTGCATTCATAAAGTGTGAGGGAGCTTTGAAGAAAGGGAGGTGCAGGAATCAATTTGTTAGAAGGGAACCAACATTAAAAGGTATCACTTGATCTGATTTTGAAGCAAAGTCTGTTTCCATGTCTTTGCAAGAGACCAATGGGTCTGTGCCCACCACTCCATTTCCAGCCCAACACCTAATAGAAGCTCATCTGATGGCTAAAACAAAGATACTGATGTCACCTGAGGTGCTTTGGCTGCAGGTTCAAGTGACATCGTGGCTAAACTCCTACAGGCATAGTAATCCAGGAGAGGGCTTTATGGATCTGTAGTCTCCTGAACCTTCAGAGCTTCATCCTCCAGAAACTCTGTGTCTCTGCCACAAATTATATCAGTGATGTCACTTCAGATTTGATGGAGACTCCTTGTGCAGCAAGCTTTCAGCTTTAGCAGTACAGCTAAAGAAAAGGTACCAAAAAAAATTATCACTTTATTTTATTAGATTCCAGTTGTATCTTCAGGGTAAAAGTGTACCTTGTGAAATTGGAAGGAACTTATTTAATGTAAAAATCTAGAGCAGGCAAGTTATTGTAGCTTTTCCCTGAGGGCGCCATGTCCAGCCTCAGGCAACTTTATCTCAGATACTGTAAAGTGAAAAGCAACCTGTGTCTTCTCTCCTTCAGAGCTTCAGAATAAGAGAGATAACTTTGTTCAAAAATACGTTGCCATTTCCACAGTAACCTCTAGTTTCCAGCACCGCCTTTACGGCGACTGCCATATTTTGTGTATTCGTAGTATTGGTTTGAAATGACAGTGCCTCTTTCTAGTTCAGTTTGTTTATGTTTGCATGTAAATGTAGATTAAGACAATTCCCAAATGCAGCATGCCATATCTGTTCTAGAAAAGAATGCACATGCAGACGTTTTTGCGGTGGAGAACGGAGACCTTCAGGTTAATTAAAAGCGATCCTTAATATACAAAGCAGTCTCATTTAAGAATGAGCTCCTTTCTTGCAATTAGCCCCACAAAAAAGATTTTAAAAAAAAAACCCCACACTTGTTATCACCACTCATTTAATTGGGAGCCTTTTTTAAATGCAAGCTGTTTTGCTGCTCTGCATTCTAGATGTGAGACTTCTGATTATCTGCAATTACATACAATTACTTGATTAGATGTGAGGCGGACCTAGCCTTTTACTGGAATCGCAGTTTTCATGATTCACATGGTTAAAATGAGTCTTGCAAGATAAACAGCATTAATCACCTCAGACTAGATACTCAGAGCAGGAAAAATTGACCAAGTTACCTTGATTTCAGTAAAGCTGCACTGGTTTATACTGGGCTGGCAATCCAGTAGCAGTATGATAGCACGATTAAAAGTCATCTGATACATAACAGATCAGAGGCTCTTTGGACAGCTGTGTTTAGCCTTTGCTTCCCTTGAATCTGCCTCATTGTTTATTATCAGAATGATACAATTAAGATTATTGGATTACCAGATAAAGTCCTTTTTTGCAACGAGCTGTAATAGCTAAACCATCTGCCCGTCAGTATTAAATGAGTCTGCTGAGTTATATATCTGCATTTGAGCATCCAGACCATTACAGAGACATTACAAGATCTCCTTTAACCTTTCCACTGATTTAAGATTTGTTGTTCTTTAGTCATGGCACTCATAAGACAAAAAAGTCCTTCCCTGAGGCCACAGAGAGAAGCCCAGGTGATGGATGTCTGAGCAGCACATTTCCATGACTAAACTTCAGCCATCCATTGCTGGAGACGCTCCAGGTTGTGGAAGCACCCAGTCTGGTGTGGTGGCACCGACACAAAGTGGTGTCTCATTTAACTTACGAATTCCACCACACTTGCTGTCTAAACATCTCCAGACAGTAATTCAGGGTGGGAACCTAACAGTCATGTTCTGGTTCATCTCCTGGAGAGTCCTACCGGTTGGTCCAGGTGCCGTTCTGCTAAGAGGAGTCCAGCCTGGACTGGAGGAATAAGTGGGCATTTCTACAGCCATGTCATTATCATCTCACCTGCTACTGAAAGGCAGCCGCCCCTGGAGGGAGAAAAATACAACTAATTCAATCATCCACAATCAGCTTCACTCAGGGCTTTGGGTGGGGGAGCAAAATGAAGTGACAAGCTGTGAAATACTGACCAAAAATGTAAGAGGAAATTGCACTCAAGGAGAAAAAATAACTCTTGCTTTGAGATGGACTTGCCGGAATAAATGAGCTGGGCAAATGTAACCTTCTCTGTTTATACTAATGAGTTATTCAAACTCCTTCTGTTTGTGTTTTAGGGGTGCCTTTATGAATTCAGTCTGTTTCTGGAGGCCTTTTGCCTTGGGGTTCCTGAGTTCTTAGCTCTTTGCTAGCATTTATTGTGAGGATTATATTTATGTCTGTCTTAGTCAAAGGGACATTTCAATCTCCTACATATTGTTTTCCCAACAGTAATGAAAGGAAGGACCAGGCAACCCAAGAGGTCCAGTCCCTTCTGTCACAAGCAGAACTACGCACCATCCTTTCCAAAACTGATTGAGCACCATGTGACAAGTGGCCATGATCCCTCCTTAGTTGCTTCTCTCTGAACCTGTTCCAAACCATCCATTTCCTACCTTTTAAAGACCTTCCAATTTCCCCTCTGAATTGATCTGTGCTCAGTTTATCCTCATTTACCCTTGTTTTGACATTGTTCTTGAGCTTAAATAACTCTTCTTTCTCATAAACATTCGTATTAAAAAACATGGCAGTTATATCCCCATTCTGCACTGGTTTTGCTACTCAAAACTGACGTCTTCCTCAGTTTTGACCTTTCCTCTTTTACCAGATCTTATATTTTCAACTCTACGCACCATTCCCACTTCGAAGGCATCTTCCCTGACCACAGAAGACAGCGAGGAAAAGACACAGGACTCCCAAATGCTTTTTTCTCATGCAAGATGTTTTCAACAGATGGATACAGTCCACCAACTACTACATTACGTGGATTGTCTCAAAACCTCTGAGGACCAGACAGAACCAGGTTCACCTCAGTCTTTTATGTCCCACCATCATCACACAAAACACAGAGGTGGTCTCACCATGCCAAGCCCAGCAGAAGGACCCCAACCACACTTATATGGCTTTCAGGTAGCTCAGGTACTTCTTCATGGCTCACCAACTAGAACTGGGTAGAAAATACCAACAAGCACTTCCAAACAGGGCCTCCCAGTAGTGTGTTGGCTGCTCCCTCAGCCTTGCCATTCATGAGCGTTTCATCCCATACCTACCTTTACAGAGCCAAGCACAGACTGATGATGTTTAGATTAAACATTAGGAAGAAGTTTTTCACTTTAAGGGTAGTAAGGCACTGGAACAGGTTGCCCAGAGAGGTTGTTGAAGCTCCGTCCCTGGAGGTGTTCAAGGCCAGGCTGGACGTGGCCTTGGGCAACCTGGTCTAGTGAGAGGTGTCCCTGCCTATGGCAGGGGGGTTGGAACTCGATGATCTTCAAGGTCCCTTCCAACCTAAACCACTCTATGATTCTATGATTCTATGATTCTATGGTGGCTGCACTGGTTGGCTTGGGAAGATCAAGTCACCCAGTGCCAAGTCACCCAGTGCCTAGGAAGTCTTCATTCTGGGGAAACTATTCTTTCCTGGCTTTCTTCCCCTTTTTCTGCTAGGTCTCTATCCTGCCCGCAGGGTTTCCAGGGGCCCCACACAGAAAACAGGCACACTCAAGATCTATCAAGCTGTATTTTAATTTAAGCAGGCAAGATCATCTCAGCTCCTTCCAAACTGGATCACACCACACTTCATTCCTCCCTCCTGGGCAGCTCTGGCTCTCTCCCCTTTTCTTTCTCTCTCTTCTGCCTCACGGTCTCTGCAAAAGGGAAGAAACTTCTGCTCCTCCCCTGTTTACAGCTTCAACAACACTATGTTTCATGGTTTTTCTCTTGGCCAAACCTACACCACTCCATAAAAAAAATAAAATACGGTCAAGCGTGTTTTTCTAAACAGGACAAAAAGTACAAATCCTGTCCTTGGAGGCTTATAAGCACATAAAAACACATGAGAGAAGGTCAGTTGTTAATCCCGCAATTACCCCTCCTGCTCCTTAAGAGCAGCATTGTCTTCAAATTCACCGGGGATGGGTGCTGTGGCTGAGGAGATGTTAGCACGAGTTGGAAGTCAGCTGTGAGGAATTAAAAGGCAGCAGAGGCAGGAAGAGCTAATAAGCTTTCCCACAGAGGACTTGTGGTTTTAGGCACTGGGCCCCAATTCAGCTCAGCACACGCTGCGTTCAGCACGTGCTTTGCTGCAAAGCAGAGGAGTTTGGGACATTTAACTTAAGGTATCGTGATTTCTGCAAGCACTTTGCGGGCATGCCCTCTCTGATACTTGGTGTATGATACTCCCAGACCTGTCTTGTGCCTCTCTCCAATTTCACAGCCAGACCATTGCTTCAGATATAGACCACAAGCTCTGTGTCCTCTCTTAGCCTACAATGCAGCTGGCCAGCTTGGTGTGGGATCACCAAGCCCTCACGCCAGCACCAAGGGCTCCTGGTGGTGGTGAGGAGCTGTCACAAAGTCAGAGCTGTGGTAGAGGGGAGTAGATCTGCACAGCAATACCATCATCTGAAGCACCAGGGAGAGTCCTTAATCAAGCCCATAGTGGTCAGGGTGCGTTTCCACATCTTCTTTCAGGTGCTGCCTAGACCTGCTGGTACCAAAAGACCATCTCCACTGAACTGCAAAACCAAGGATGTGCCCTGAAGCTTTTGCCCCCAACATCCACTGGCAGATATTATTCATAGGTCCCAATAGGAGTCCAAATGTCCACCTATCTTTCCTTAGCTATGCTGAAGTGCCCACCCATGGATATCCAAAGGGCCTCAGCAACTTACCTGGAGGTCCTTCTAGATTTGAAGGAGCATGCCTGTTTAGGTGAGATTCAACAGAAGAATTTGCAGTAGTGAAAAGTGGGTGCGGGGGTTTCTCCATGCTACAACTTCCTTCAAGCCACTCTTTTAAAACCGCTTACCCTGCAGGAAGCAAATTCTTTTTAGCAGTTCTTTCTTTCTCCTGGCTCATTTTCCTCCACAATTTCTCTTGCATGAACAACTAACTGGAACAAATTAATAGACTTTTTTTTTCCTAAGGCGACAAGGGACCATTAGATCATTTGAGACTGATTTCCCATATAACAGAGTGTCACAATACAGGGCTTTCCTTCAGCAATCAGTTGGCTCCCTCCTATGCGTTTCTTGTCAGAGAGGCACTGCTTTGTGCTTCCTGGGAGAGCTCCTCTCTTTTTCCTAGTATTTGACATAAGTAATCTCTTTAGTAATCCTTATAGATGACTGTGAAACAGACCCCTCAGCTTCCCAAACTTGTTCGGGCTTCTGGAGCCCCAAAGGTTGTTTCTGCTGAGGACTTGGCAGCTCTGTGAAAGGGAGGGGCAGTTCAGATTCACCGGATTTGGTCCATGCATTGGGCAAGCACAGGATGGAAACAAGTTTTACACAGGCAAAGTAGAGGGCTGTGTTCCTGGTTACAAAAAGGGAGCCATGCAAGAGAAAAAAGGCGGTGAAATCCAAAGAACTCAGCCCAAGACTATCCCTGTCATTAATTTAAAGCTCTAGTTGGTACTTTCAGCAGCTTTCAGGCCTTGGAAGATAAGAGCAATGTTCAGTTGTCTTTCACCACCACTCATAACGGGGATCACATCTCTGACCTTGGCATCTAACTTGGCGTCCGCTGCAGCTGAAGTAAATAGCCTCTGTGCTGAGTTTAACAGCCTTGGTTCCTCAGTTTGGTCCTAGTCACATCTTGTTATTAGATCACTTTTTATACCTTAACGACACTGTGTTGGGAATGCAGTGGGATGTGCCTTGTTTCCCACAGAAATTTGAATTTGCAGATGAGCAGCTACAGAAGGGTCACTCAGCAGACTAACCTCCATACTCATCCTCACCACTATACACAAGACAAAGGGGCTCCAGCAGCTGCCATAATCCTTCTGGTTCAGTCGTGCCTCTTTTACGAGAGCATCTTTAGTGCATTGCAGGCTCTTCTGGGGCTGAGTTATGTCTTGGCCACTAAATGCCTTCCAAGCTTCACAAACTTTTGGTTTGTGTCCACATTGTAAACCCACTCCTTGTGCACAGCTCTCCCAGAGAACCCTCCTCAAGAAACCAGTGACCAGGGCCCCAGGAAGAATTCCACGCACTCTTCCTCCCTGCTGCCCATCCACTGCCTTTTTATTGAACGTTGGACCACTGTGTGCAAGCACAATAAAGCAGATCCTGCTGGCCAAAGATCCTCCACAAATATTTTGTAAGGACAATAAAGTGCAAAACCCGCATTTGGAAATCAAACCGATGGGAGAAGGCAGTTGGATGGTGCAGCCTGAATGGGTTTTATTGGGTCTTTCTCTAAACCTATGCTAAGCATAATCTGAAAGCCCAGTTTTCTATGGAAAACTTTCAAACACAAAGTGCTGCTCCAGTGCAAAAGAGAAAGGATGGGATTGTGGTCAAAGCACCAGCCTGAGATGTAGGACATAGTTGTGTAGATTATAGAGTCAGAAGATGTCTGCTCTTACCTCCTGCATAACGCTGTCTGCTACAGTCCCAAATTCACTGCTGTTCACAGGGGAACATGGCTTTTTCCAAAACACATTTGCAAAACCTATCATGCTTAAATAAAATTAAAAAAAATAAAAGTGTTTAGGGACAGAGGCTCTGTCATAAGCCTGTCATAAGCCCTGGTAAACTAACCAAATAGTTGAATGCACTTATGTTGAAATCTGCTCCTTCTTCCTGGCCAGGACTGTCTCCCAGCAAAGGGAAGAAACAAAGGTCCCTGTGTTGGTAGTCACACTGAGAGGTTATTCTTGGTCCTTCCCCAGTCTCGCCAGGTGATTTAAGTGATCTAGGACAGGCTACCTGATCCCTACATGCTCTGGCAGTCCCACCTGCAAAGTCCTCCTTCAGCTGACCTGCCTAGTCTTGCTGTTACTCCCTTTTTGCCTGTTCCTGCACAGGAATTGCCTCCCCTCAGCCCAGACCCTTCCCAGTTTCTGCTCCTTTATGGTCAGGAGCAATGGCTCATGGCGGTGAAGTCCTTCTCCATGCTGGTGGCTTTCAGCAGCAGTCTGGGTGCCAAGCATCATTGTTCCCTAGCCATCTGCCAAGAAAAGGATTTGCAGAGGGAGAAACTGCCTCCCATGCATCAAAGGTGAGGTCCCTGCCTCCCACCTCCCATGCCATAGCAGATCCCAAAGAGGCCCTTCTGGGAGAAGTGAGTGTCAGAGCTTGGGGCCATGACTCCCAGACTTGGATTAAGCTTGTCTCCTCTCATCCAGTTTGCCCCGTGCTTCCTGCACGTGCTCTTCCAGCCCTGCGCACTATTGTACCATGTCAGGATAGACCGTTCTGGGTTAGTCCCAGTTTAGGGAGATTGAGGTCTGGGTGCACCCATCCTTGAGATGAAGGTCAGGTTTGTGCAGCCTGGTGCAGACCTTTGCCGTATCAGGGTAACATGAGAGATACAGTTGTGGGTGTTTATTACAGGCCACCTGATCAGGATGGGGAAGTTGATGAGGCCTTCTACAGACAGGTGAGAACCGCCTCACAATCACAGGCCTTGGTTCTCATGGGGGACTTCAACTTCCCTGATATCTGTTGGGAAGGCTACACAGCTAGGAACGCACAGTCCAGGAGGTTCCTCCAGTGCATTGATGATAACTTCTTGACTCAGGTGGTGGAAGAGCCCACAAGAAGAGGTGTACTACTGGACCTAGTACTGACAAACAAAGAGGGAATGGTGGAGGATGTTAAGGTTGGGGGCAGACTTGGCTGTAGTGATCATGAGAAGATAGAGTTCAGCATTAAGTGCAGTATGCACAAAATGACAAGTAGGGTTGAAACCTTAGACTTCAGGAGGGCTAACTTTGATCTCTTCAAGAAATTGATGGCAGAAATCAAATGGGAGAGGGCTCTAGAGGGTAAAGGGGCTCAAGAGAGCTGGATGATATTCAAGCACCAGCTCTTCCAAGCTCAGGATAGGTGCATCCCAAAGAGCAAGAAATCGGGCAAGGGAAGGAGACCTGCATGGCTGAGCAGGGATCTTCAGAAAAAACTCAGGTGGAAGACGGGAGTTTACAGGATGTGGAAAAGGGGGCTGATGACTTGGGATGAGTACAAGAATGCTGTCAGGGTATGCAGGGAAGAAACGAGAAAAGCCAAGGCAGCTTTGGAATTGAACCTGGCAAGGGATGTAAAGACCAATAAGAAGGGTTTCTTTAAGTATATAGGAGACAAAAGGAAAACCAGAGAAAATGTGGGCCCGCTCTTGAATGAGATGGGTGCTGTGGTGACGGATGATGCAGGGAAGGCGGAGTTGCTGAATGCCTTCTTTGCTTCTGTCTTCACTGCTCGGGCCAGCTCTCAGGAGTCCCAGACTTTGCAAGTAACAGAGAAAGTCTGGAGAAAGGAAAACTTTCCCTTGGTTGAAGAGGATCAAGTTAAAGAACAATTAAGTAAACTGGACACCCACAAGTCCATGGGGCCTGATGGGATGCACCCGCGAGTGCTGAGGGAGCTAGCAGAAGTCATTGCTGGGCCACTCTCCATCATATTTGAAAGGTCCTGGAGAACAGGGGAGGTGCCTGAGGACTGGAGGAAAGCCAACGTCACTCCAGTCTTTAAAAAGGGCAAGAAGGATGACCCAGGAAACTACAGGCCGGTCAGCCTCACCTCCATCCCTGGAAAGATGATGGAACAGCTCGTTCTGGGGGTCATCTCCAAACATCTGGAGGAAAATAAGGTTATCGGAAGTAGTCAACATGGATTCACCAAAGGGAAGTCATGTCTGACTAATCTGATAGCCTTCTATGATGGCGTGACTGGATGGGTGGATGAGGGGAGGGCAGTGGATGTTGTCTACCTTGACTTCAGCACGGCTTTCGACACTGTCTCCCACATCATCCTCACAGACAAGCTTAGGAAGTATGGGTTAGATGAATGGACAGTGGGGTGGATTGAACAGTGGCTGACAGATAGAGCTCAGAGGGTTGTGGTTAGTGGTGCAGAGTCCAGCTGGAGGCCAGTAACTAGTGGTGTCCCTCAGGGGTCAGTACTGGGTCCAGTCCTGTTCAATATATTCATCAATGACCTGGATGAAGGGATAGAGTGTACCATCAGCAAGTTTGCTGAGGACACAAAACTGGGAGGGGTGACTGACACACTGGAAGGCTGTGCTGCCATACAGCGTGACCTGGACAGGCTGGAGAGTTGGGCAGAAAAAAACCTGATGAGGTTCAATAAAGGCAAGTGTAGGGTACTGCATCTGGGGAGGAATAACCCCATGCATCAGTACAGGTTAGGAGCTGACCTCCTGGAGAGCAGCTCTGTGGAAAGGGACCTGGGAGTCCTGGTGGACAACAGGGTGACCATGAGCCAGCAATGTGCCCTGGTGGCCAAGAAGGCCAATGGCGTCCTGGGGTGCATCAAGAAGAGTGTGGCCAGCAGGGCGAGGGAGGTCATCCTCCCCCTCTACTCTGCCCTGGGGAGGCCGCATCTGGAGTACTGTGTCCAGTTCTGGGCTCCCCGGTTCAAGAAGGACAAGGAACTGCTGGAGAGGGTCCAGCAAAGAGCTACAAAGATGATTAGGGGACTGGAGCATCTTTCTTATGAAGAAAGGCTCAGGGACTTGGGGCTTTTTAGTCTAGAAAAAAAGAAGACTCAGGGGGGATCTTATCAATACTTATAAGTACTTAAGGGGAGGGTGCCAGGTAGACGGGAATAGCCTTTTTTCAGTGGTGCCCAGTGATAGGACTAGAGGTAACGGGCACAAACTGGAGCACAGGAAGTTCCATCTTAACATGAGGAGGAACTTCTTTACTCTGAGGGTGGTGGAGCACTGGAACAGGCTGCCCAGGGAGGTTGTGGAGTCTCCCACACTGGAGACGTTCAAAACCCGCCTGGATGCCGTTCTGTGCAATGTGCTGTAGGTGTCCCTGCTGTGGCAGGGGGGTTGGACTTAGATGATCTCCAGAGGTCCCTTCCAACCCTGACGATACTGTGATACTGTGATCTATTGAAGTGAGCCCAGAGGCGGCCACAGAGATGCCGCGAGGGCTGGAGCCCCTCTGCTGGGAGGACAGGCTGGAAGAGTTGGGGATGTTCAACCCGGGGAAAAAAAAGACTCCTGGGAGACCTTAGAGCCCCTTAGAGCTAAAGGGGCTCCAGGAAAGCTGGGGAGGGACTCTTGATCGGGGAGGGGAGCGATGGGACAAGGGGGGACTTTTTTACACTGAAAGAGGGGAGATTTAGATGAGATGTCAGGAAGAAATTCTTTCCTGTGAGGGTGGTGAGGCACTGGCCCAGGGTGCCCAGAGAAGTTGTGGCTGTCCCATCCCTGGAGGTGTTCAAGGTCAGGCTAGATGGGGCTTTGAGCAGTCTGGTTTAGTGGGAAGTGACCCTGCCAATGGTAGGGGGTTGGAACTAGATGATCTTTAAGATACCTTCCAACTCAAACCATTCTACGATTCTGTGATTCTATTCACCCAGCAGTGACAAACTCAGCAGGGTTAGACACCTCCTGCTCCCCTACGGGAACTTTGGACAAGTGCTTCTGCACGTAGCTTGTACGAGCAAAACAAGTCGTGCCACTTAGCTTTAAGGGTGGGATTTTTGCAGGGGCAAATTAGACACTTTTTCACTCGTACTGGTTTCAAGACATGCTGCTAGGTCTAGCAGGCACGTAGACACACAGGCATACATATCCACTTGCAAACACATACCTGTAAATAGTGTGTACGTGTACATGTATAGGTCCACATATGTGTCACACAGATATCCCCCTGTCAGGTCTCTCTCTGAAAGTTTATCTGGTCATTTCAAAGTCTGGATGTCCCATTCTTATAAAAATCCTATTCTTATAAAAAATCCTATGATAACAAACTAGGAGTGGGTGTGTGACCTCGTCTCCCTCCCCTTTTGAGCTGTTTGCAATGAGCTATGTTTGTTTGTTTGTGTGTTTGTTTTACTATTTTGAGTGCATTTTAAGGCTGGGTTTTTTCAGAGGTGGGATTTCAAAATGCCTCAACACATCCTTCTTTAAAACCAGACCACCAGTTCCCTCCCAACTCCACACCGCTGCCCTCCCCAGCAGAATATAAATATATAAATAAATAAATAAATTATAAACATAAATTCTTGTCATTCTGTTATATTCTATTAAACTCTTGAGGGATCTGTTAAATTCCTCACACACAGCGCAAGCAGCAGCCTTACTAATGCTGCGCACACTCTCGGCTCTGGGATTTTCCTCTTGCGGTCACCATGATGTCATATGTGGGCTTTGATGCATGTGCACAAAGAATAAGGGGGCAAAGGGGGGTGTGTGCGGGGCTGTGGATGAAGGAGAGAGCACAAAAATAACCCACATTCATCTGTGGAACTGGCTAAGCACAATAAAAAGGCTGAGGCAAACAGACAGAAAATCCCTTTTGAGAAGCTTGGAGTGGGCAACAGAGAGACGCCCCCAAAGGTCTGATCCAGTCCTTGCTGCCAGCAAAGCAAAAGCCACCCTTTGATTTTGGTGAACTCCCAAACAGGTTCTCAGGACACGGGTCCAGAGGCCAGGAAAATTGGGAAACAGCTTGCAGGAACTCAAAAAAAGAAAAGAGGGATTAAAGAATAAACCCAAACCCCCAGTAACCAGCTTGAAGCATTAGCCCTTGCTTACATGTAATACCTTGACGCCCACAGATGGTTGCCTCTGGGCTCAGTCCTTCCCTGGTCACACTGAACATGCCCAGACATCGATATGCACAGGCCCTGTCCTCTCTGTCTTAACACCCAACACATGTCCTCCCTACCTGCATCGTCATCCCTGCCCATCCTCAGTGGTCCCCCACCTACGGCTTGGCCAAGTGGGGAATAGAACATGGCCATGTCCTGAGACAAGCACAAGAAAATGTCTTGCAGGTGCAGGACATCTCCTCTTCCCTGCTAACCCTCTCTCCAAGGGACTTTCTCATAACCCGCAACCCCTTGGTACATTTTCTGTTCCCTCCAAGAGACAAAACAGCCTCCCTCCTTCAGCTTGGCAGTCGTTCAAATTTCAGTTCAGGTCTTCTTTGGGAAGTAAAGCATCAGAGTTCACATTCCTGTTGGAAAAGGGGCTCAGCAATACTGGAAAAGTCAGGAATGAAAATAATTCTGTAAGGGTTTGGATGAATCGCTGTGAATTTATTTCTTATCTGCATAGCAAATAAATTCCTACTGACATGACTGTTCTCCCAAAACACCTAGAACCACGGGGTCGTGCCATCTGGAAAAAAGAAGAAAATCTCAACATCTAACTTCACATTTCCTCAATCCATAGAAGAAAGGCTGCCAAGGAAAATCCAGGCACAGTGGTGCAGTCTGACAGATGTTGTTTGTCCCCTGGGGTGAGGATGGGGTGTCATGGTGGGCTCCAGTCCATCAGAGACCCTTCTGCTGCCAAAACCATGGTCCTGGTACCTCTGCCCTTTCTCCACCCACTGCCATGTGCTCCCAGCCTCTTGGTTACTTCAGCTCTGGTGTTTGTGGTAGCCTTAGGGTGCATTGCATCAGTTGCTGGTCCGACAGAAAAATAAGTTGGGGGAAAAAAAACCCACCTTTCTCAGCAGAGCTAAATGCTGAAGTGATTCACCCACTGATTCACTCAATTCTTCCAGAAACGGGGGCAAGAACATGGCCTGAGGAGGACAAGTCCAGGCCTTTTGGTATAAGCCTGCAAGTGGGTCAGCTGCATTCAAATAACAGCTGGATGTTTGTCCTCGGACAAGAGGGCACCATCTTCTGTGCGCATCCAGTTTGAAGTGATGTGATCATCCCCCTGTACTCAGCACTGGTGTGGCCCCACCTCGAGTACCGCATTCAGTTTTGGGCCCCTCACTACAAGAAGGACACTGAGGTGTTGGAGCGTGTCCAGAGAAGGGCTACAAGGCTGGTGAGGGGTCTAGAGGACAAATCTTACAAGGAAGGACTGAGGGAACTGGGGTTGTTTAGCCTAGAGAAGAGGAGGCTGAGGGGAGACCTTATCACCCTCTACAACTACCTGAAAGGAGGTTGTAGAGAGGTGGGGGCTGACCTCTTCTCCCGGGTGACAAGTGATAGGACAAGAGGAAATGGGTTTAAGTTATGTCAGGGGAGGTTTAGACTGGATATTAGGAAACCTTTTTTTACTGAAAGGGTTATTAAACATTGGAATAGGCTGCCCAGGGAGATGGTGGATTCACCATCTCTGGAGGTGTTTAAAAAAAGGGTAGACGTGGTACTTTAGGGACATGGTTTTGAAGTGGGTTTTGTCAGGGTAGGTTAATGATTGGACCTGATGATCTTAGAGGTCCCTTCCAACCTCAGCAATTCTATGATTCTATGATTCTATGATTTATCATTAGTGACCAGAGGAGTGAAGGGAGAAGAAGGACCCAATCAAGTGTTGGTTGTTAAGTGGGTAAGTATCTTTTGTCCAAAAGGGCCATGAACATCTGGGGCAGCAGCCCCAGCGTGAGGCAAGGAGCCTTGACTGCTCAAAGGCTCCTACAGAGGATCCTCAAAGGCTGGTCCTGCCCAGGCTGGGACTGGGACATACTCTTTTCTCCCCTTCTTCAGTTAAGATGGAGCTGGCTCTTCCCAGACCATACCCACACTGGTTCTAGTCCCTAAACTGGAGGTTACTCTGAGGAAAAAGCCCACCTGAGTTCTACATTTCAGCTAGTGAGATATTGAGCCTTTGGAAAGTGTATTCAAGAACCAAAATAAGGCTCTGTCTACTCTGCAAGGAAAAAGGGGATTCAAACATCCACCAAGCCCCATGGCCATGCCAGTCCCACTGCGGCTCAGGTTCAACCTGTGTCCACCTTAGAAGGAGCTCAAAGCTCAAGTCTTGAGAAGATCTCCAGCTGTTCTGTGCAGACGGCATGGCAGAGGGTGCAGCCTCTCTCAACCATGCTCCTCCTACAGAAGGGAGACAGAAGGCATGGTTTCCTTCTTCCCCTGGAAGGAAGATGGGAAGACAGCTTCTTCCCATCCTTAGAGATCTTGACTTTCTCAGCTGCCGTCCCAGAAAGCTCCCTTCCTGGCAGCCCTCTCTGCCCACCAAGGAGTGCCAGGAAATAATGATTAATTAATAACCACACTGACTGCGAATGGTGTAAATCCTCTGAGTTTGCAGCTCTTTGCTCACATTTCCTTATGACCCTTGGATTCAAGATCATCTGTGAGTCCCCGGGAAAGAAAGAAAATACCTAGATATCTCCCCTTAGACAGGGTAGCCCCCATTCTTGATAGTTTTCCATCCATTCCCTTTTTAACTGCCTTCTGCCTCAAGATCCTCAGTATCCAGTAACTGAGGAAGATGGATGAAGATTTACCTGCACTTCTACTGTTCTTCCACCGCCCATCCCCTCTGAAAAAGCCCCTTGGCCGTGTTAACTGCCCTGTACCGAGGCGCGCGAGCTGATGGGGGAAGCCAGAGCAGCCAATGCTCACGAGGTGACACGTACGGGTGCGGGGGGAGGTAGATGTGGGTTCCTGACCCAGACAGGAAGCAGTTCAGCCAGGTTAATTTCTCTATAAACACTTCTGTTTATGCAGTGATTTCATCTAAAAGGCCCAATTTTATAGGTATGTTTGTGGATTGGTAACTATATCTATGTAAAATCTATCGAAATAAGTGTAGTGCTTTTCTCCTCCAAAAAAAAATAAATTAAATGAAGTGACTTTCAGTGCTGTCCAGGACCTAGTTGCAATGGCCTTGCTGTGTCCCCAGCTCTGTCCCAGCCTGCAGCAGAGCAGAGCCATTCAGGGCTTTCAGCCCATCTCAGTTGCCATCTCAGATCTGCTTCTGCCTTAGGGCTGGCAGTGCACTTCTCCCTGGCCCGGTAACCTGGAGCTCCATCCACTCTTGAGACAACCTGGGGTCTGCCACAGCCAAGGGAGGATGCCCCCACCCCAGACCAAGGATGTCATACACAGATGTTCATGGTCACATGCCCCAAATTTCCTAACGCTGAAGAATTTCAGGAATACAAACGGGTCAGTTGTCTCCTCTTGGAGCTTTTGTTTCAGCTTCTCTGCAAACACAGGTTGGTGCCTCAGGCCCCATTTCAGAGGGAAATTGGAGCTGGATCCTCCGCAAGTCATTGTTAACCTGGGTGTCTCCTGCTGCACCACCTCCCTAGGACTGTTCATTATGTTTACCTCTAGCAGCCCATGATTTAAGCATCAAGAAGGAAAGAGAAGAAAAATTACCAAATGACAACAGCAGCTAGTCTGTAAAGTCTATCTTCAAGGTGGAGTTACAGAAATCAGAGTCAGATAAATAATTTTTGAATCATAGAATCGTCTAGGTTGGAAGGGACCTTTAAGATCATCGACTCCAACCATCAGCCTAACACTGCCAAAACCACCACTAAACCATGTCCCTCAGCACCATGGCTGCCCGTCTTTTAAATACCTCCGGGGATGGTGATTCCACCACTGCCCTGGGCAGCCTGTTCCAATGTTTGACAACCCTTTTGGTGAAGAAATTTTTCCTAATATTCAATCTAAACCTCCCCTGGTGCAACTTGAGGCCATTTCCTCTTGTCCTATCGTTTTTTACTCAGGAGAAGTAAATCATGCAAGTGATGACACAAGGAGTAACATACCCAAGGAAGCTGTTGGAGCAAAGAGTTGACAGTATGAAGTAGGATATGTACTGATGGAAAGTACTGCAGAGTGTGTGTACCTCCTATTGTTAACCCTGTAGTCCCCCCAGAATGGAAGCTTAAAGATGAATCTTTGCCCCCACAGTCAGTGAACTGCAATATCAACAGAACTTAGGTCTTTACTCACACCAATGCTCACTGGCTGGCGGTACTTCCAGACTGGTCCAGCAAGAAAACCAGCTTATTCCTAAAGGGTGCTGCATTCCCTTTTGAAGGTCCCCAAATGGAAGTATCTGTGTTCACAGTAAGTCCATCCTGTTGGATACACACAGGACTTTCTGTGCATGCTCTGACCAAGTTGCCTATGAATGTCTGCTTGGTTAAGCCAATGCTTCTTCAAACAAGAAACCTGAAAAGAAAAAGAGGGCACAGCAAAGAGAATCAAAATGCAGGGTAATCTTACCTCTTCTGCAGCCTGGGAGCACCATCAGAAGAGTGCAAGTGGCTTTCTAGGCAGAAAACTGCCCTACCACTTCTTTCTGAGAGGTTTTATTCCCATCCTTTTGCCAAGAAAAGCACTGTCCCGATGGGGAAGACAGGGCTCACCTGATCAAATGCAGATATCTCTATGAT
The DNA here is from genome assembly GCA_017639485.1 of Pluvialis apricaria. Classification (NCBI taxonomy): domain Eukaryota; kingdom Metazoa; phylum Chordata; class Aves; order Charadriiformes; family Charadriidae; genus Pluvialis; species Pluvialis apricaria. The sequence continues at coordinate 2,138,190 of CM030008.1, read as the reverse complement.
AGCTGGTTGCCTTGGGCTCTCCCTTTCCACTGAAGGGATGTTTATTCAGCCATGGGTGTGATCATGTCACCCTAGGAAGATCAGGAAAACAGGTCAAATGTATGGTGTCCTAAGAGTTTCTGTATTTCTTTATTGCCTATAGAAGGAGACCAGGTTGACTAGCTCAGCTGGAAATGTCTAGACTGAGATGAGATCAAACTGATCCCCAGTGATCAAGTTCCACCAACACCTTGGTTTACGTGGGCTGTGTCCCTGAGGCAGCTGAAGGGCACAGCACATCTGCTGAGGTCTTTACAACCTCACATCTTTGAAAACCTTCACACTCTACCAGCTGAAGAACCATCCTCATTCCACTCCACATTTTCAGGTCAGTTCAGGCTGATCAAAACTCATTCCATTGGGGCAGCTTTTGAAGAAAAGCACCCAGTCCTTTTCCTATCAAATGCCGAGGTATCCAGCAGATAAAAGGACCCTTTCTTTATTGTTCCATGACACATCAAATAAGCCTGGTGAGATGATCTCCTCCCGACCTCTGGAGGACAGGCTCCTGCAAACAAGAGCCTCTGTAAAGCTGGAGGATTGTTGCTAGTGGTGTTGGAAGGGAGGATTTGAACCCATTACTATTCCCACATACCCTTCAATGCTATATAAAGTTTATAGTTTTTAAAGCTGGAACCCGGGGAAGCTGAAGGCAACGTGTGCCTCTTCTCAGTAGACACAAACTGACGAAAAGAGAGGAAAGCCTGAGGTGGAAAGAGGGAATTGCCAGGGGGTTGTGAAATTGAGCTTTCCTTTTTTTCCTCATCTAAATTTGGTGTGAAGTGAAATAGAATTACTTGGCTCTACTGCTGTTCCGGCCAGTTTATTTATTTTTTTAAACCTAATATGAAACCCAAGTCCAATTATAATCTCCTTCCCTGTGCTCTCCTCCCCCCCCCCCCCCCCCCGGCCCTGTCTCCACCCAGAATAAATCACAGCCCTGGTCTTTAACAAGAATGTGAAACCATAACTCTGTTCCCCTAAACTGAGGGGGGGAAAAAAATTCAACCCCAAACAAAAAAAAAACTTAAAAAGCTGACACGAGCCAATCAGACAGGGGGAAAAATGCTGACAAAATTAGCACAAATGGTACCAATTACCACCCTCAGCCTTTGCCAACCACTAAATCATCCATAGAAACCAACTTCACACCTCATCTTGCTGCTGGGGATGTAAATGCAAGTCCAGCGTGCTAGCTGGAGTCCCAGCAACTCCAATTTTCCCCTTTCCAGGTCTAGCAAGTGGTCTGCACGTTTGTTCACTGGGAAGCAACAGTCTCTCCTCTTCCAGCACACCCTCAAAAAGTGCTGATCCTCTCCTACAGCATCGTTAACACTTCAGTTTGGATCCTGAAAAGCTTTCCATACAAGGGCTGGTGAGCCTGTGTACACATGAGGAGCTCCACATCTGTGAAGGACTAACGGAAATCAAACGCCCAGTGAATGGACCGAAATATAGCTGTGTGAAAGCATGAAGGACACAGGCCAAGGAGGCTTTTAATAGACTTTTAGTGAACTGAACTTCCACTGAGCTTGGCGGGGTGCAAATACAGATCAGAAGGACAGGCTCTTCAGAAGGCAGACGCATGAAAGAAACTTTAAGAAGTTATCAGTCAGCATCAAAGGCAGTATTTAGTCTCATAGGCCAGCAACCCAGCTGCTGTCTGTCTACTGGGTGAAAGTAAAGGAGAATTTTGAGGATTAATTTGATAAAATGGGTATAAAACCCTTGCAGGACATGGAATTCAGGCACAGAGCAAACTTGTAGAGAGAATCAAAGGAATCTACAGTTATCAAATATCTTTGGTTACCAAACATGAGGTGTTCCACAGCATCTGCCAGAGCAGTGATGTCCCCCCTTATCACATGCCAAGCAATTCAATGCGGGTCCTCTCTCGCAGAAGGAGTGCAAAATTACCCTATCTTCTCCATACATGCCAGGAGAAGTGACCATCCCTGATGGAGGTCATTTCAAAGCTCCAGATGTGTGGTAACTGTTTAAGGCCAAGGTAAAGCATGTCTGGAGCAACGTCCATACATGTAGTTTTCTATCACGTTAGGAGCAACATTCTCAGACACCATCCAGTCTCCTGGGAATTCCCTTCTGACTGTTAAAATTGTGTGGAAGATCCTCAGATCAAAAATCAGAGGGTAAGATTGAAGTCAAAAATCATGAAGATATGGTATAAAGCCAAGGATCAACAAGACAGGGTTAATGGAAAATGGGAGAAAAATTATACTGGAAAACCAGCTATCTGACCAACTGGGCGCTTTCCAGCTCACAGCAGAACCAAGCCAAGATGTTTTCTTGTGTGCATTTCCACAGAAGGTGTCCTTTTTTTTTGTCTTTTTCCACATCTTTCAAATGACATGTGAGAAACAGAAGGCGTGACTGCAATGGAAATCCCCTGGGTTGTTGTTGTTGTTTTTTTTAGAAGACGTGTCAACCCCACTGTCCTGGCCAAGTTCCAGCTTGAGCAACTTCATTCATCCTGTTAAAACCCCCCATCTATTTCATGGGGATGTTATGTCCTCCCAGGGCTGTAGATAACTCACCACTTGGAGAGCTGTCCTCACAGGCGCTTGCTCTGTGGCACCCATCAATGCTGCATGACCTAAATTTCACAAAGTTGTCCGTAGGTCTCTTCTGTAGCTGGAGGCTAGAGGCTGAGCACTGGATTTATCTTAACTAATTCAAACTTTCTAAAAGAGAGGTTCATGGGCAGAGATTCAGTTCACCATTTCAGATCTTGCATCTTAGAGGCTGCATGGAGGTGCCCACAGGATTTACATTACCTGAGGGAGTCTCAAATGGCCCTGAGGAACTGTATTTTGACAGCTGAATGACACCCTGATAATCTAAATTCCTTTTCCAGTCAATGACAAGCAAAGGTTCAATCCAGTTTATCCAGGCAAAAATGTCTCGTGCCTTGGTCGTCTGAATACCATGAAGTGTCTCATATGACATTAGTCATCAGTGCTTAGGAGCTGACTCATTAATTGTCACTAATATCATTGATACTGTCACTAATTGTTGCTTATATCCCGTGGACAAGTAGATGTCCTGCTGACGTCTAAACTCAGCTCTCTGCAACTGGAGATGAATCCCACCTGGGCCAAAGCCAGACCTTTAGACTTCCTGCAGAGTCAGCAAAGATGGAGAGGTACTTCCAGGAGGTGTTTTGTGCACCGCTTAAGGTTCCAAGCCAGACGTGTTGGCTGAAACCACCTTTGTGGGCATTTAATCTAAGCGGGCTGACTGCACTGAAGGTGTGAAGAGCGCTTACTTGGACCACGAATGTTGCTCAGCTCTGGGACAGTAACCATGAGGAGAAGCAGCCAGAGAGTGAGTTATTCCAGCTGGACTCTCTAAAGGACATCTGACCATGTCCTAAAGTTGAAGAGCTGCATGATATCCCTCACCTTTATCCTGGAGAAAAACTGCAAGGTTTTATTTTCTGTTGTTGACTCAGAGGGAAGAAAAAGTCAACAATTCACTGTGAGAAGGGTATATGCTGGAAGTGTTCCACTGCATTAATGTGCAAATATTTGTTTTAACTGCTGTTTCAAAGCGGATATAGCTTTTACAGGACAAAACACCCGAAATAAGGTGGAAACGGAAGATTTTCAACTTTAGCAGAGCGAAACTTTCCATGCATTGCCAACACATCCTCCCCGCGCACGAGAAACCCATTTGTGGTGGCAAAACCCAACCTTCAGTGATGGGCCACATAACTCACTCATGCGGGGCCACACACACACGTGAAGGTCACCCCCACCCAGTGCACCTCCCCGACAGATTTCCTATTGTTCAAGGCAGCTCCATCCTTCAGTGAGGTGAGGGCTGAAGAAGAAAACCAGCAGCTGCTCCATGAGCAAATACCGTAACTTTCTTTATGACCCCCTTGGGGTTCATAACCACAGCATTTCCTCTCCCCTCCCCATACCAGCCCTGCTCCGGCCTCGGGGGACGAAGCCAAACTGTTCCCTGGGAGAATATCACAGTAGGTTGTTGGAATGAAGAAAAATAAATGCTGGCACTTTTCATATTTTATTACTCTTTTTTTTTTTTCTTTTTTTGTTTGTGTCCCAGCAAATGCTTAATTTACAGCCTGGTATGCTGCTCTCTCAGAAATTCAGTTTGGGTCTCTTTGTCAGTGAAAGAAAATGCCTGTCATTCTCCTTCCTGGGACTATCCAAAGCTGCTGAGTTGCAGGTCTGCAGCCTGGACTGCCATAGCTTCTTGAGTGAGAAAAGGAAAGAAAAAGCAGTAAGACAGATGACAGCAACACTTTTAAAACCAGTTCAGGATGGCACTCATGATGATGCTAGGCAGCTAGTTGGAGACACAGTATGTGGTTCAGAGCCACCTTCCACCAATGCTTGATGGGACCAAGGCTGAAGGTCCCTGTCTTCCCCTCCCAGCCGTCAGGCACGGGCAGGATTGTGCCTGACTCTTTTGTAGCCAAAAAACCAAGAGGGATATGTGAGATATTAAAAGGACATGTCCTCCCTCAAGCATCCCTGGCACATGTTAAAATTTTAATTTTCTCCTTTTGTTTGAAAGCTGAAGCCTTCAAAAGCCTGGCAAGGGCCGGGGGGAGAAGAAACCCTTTTAGATTCTCCTTAAATGCACTCACTATCATCAAAAATACAGGGCTTTGGACCCTTGCATATCAGAAACAGCAACTACATTTCTCATGCTACTTGGAGGCAGATCTTCTGTTTCAGCTGTTCATCTGGGGAGGACCTTGTGATCTTCCACCAGCTTCTGTGCCTGTCACTTCCCTGCCCTGCACAAGCACGCACACACACTCAGATGAAATGAGAAAATGTCATTATCCCACTTGTATAGACAGGGAACTGAGGCATAAATGTTGGGATTTATTGCTATCTAAATGCAATTAACACAGCAGTCTCCAGCTGAACTCATCATGTAGTTTCCCTTTATAACTGATGGAAAGAAGCAAGTGCTGTTGGGGTTCTTCAACAAGTGATGATCATCAGCTTTAGGATAAGATTAATTGCAACCACAAATTTGACTGACCCTGGTGTCCACAATCTATAGGGAAACCTAGGTGATGGATGCGGATAGAGGTGTCTCCATGGTAAGCTCCTACGCTCAAGCCAAGGAACCCAAGGAGCTCGTAACCCATTCATTTTCACTCAATGGTGGACCACATGCCATTCAAGGACATTGCATCTGCACTGTGCTGAAAAAGGCACTGTTTCAGCCTGCTTCTGGAGCAGGCAGGCCATCCTGCAGGAATACTTTCTGCTTTTCCCAAGATGCACGCACCCAACCTGGCGCTGAGACCATGCAAGCCTCCTTTCATGAGTGCCATATGACAAGAGCCTGAGTGCACCTGCATGGACCCAGGAGAAGGTGCTGAGCTTTCTTCAGCTCTCTGCATGCCCAAAGTCTTAGGGAAATGAGCAGAATGAGGGGTCAGTTCCTCAAGCGTGACTGTACAAAGTACAAGCCCCCTGACATTTCCGCATGCCCGTGGTCCCACAGTAACCTAAATTTGTTTATGAACATGATCAGAGGCTCCTGCAGGTGGGATTACTACTAAGTCGAGCCATGGTTGTAGAGTGTAACATCTTTCAAATCCTGGTTTTTATCTCAACCCCCAGGGCTTATTTTTCTTTGGATCATTTACAGAAAAGGAAGCTGAGGTGTGGAAGAGTTCAGTTAAATACTTATCTCCCACACGAGCCAAGACATCCAGCTCTGCAAAACTCATCCTAGCCTTGAGATCCCACTGGTTCCCCCAAAACAGCATATTTCTAGTTCTCTGGTTTGTCAGCAGTCTGGAGGGTTACCTCATGCCAATAGCTCTCTACAAGGTTAGTTCAGCAGTCTCCAAAGCAGCAGGCCTACATTTCCTCATGGCCCCGTGCACCTGACGTTGCCGTGCCAAAGACCAACTACTCTGAGCAACCTAGAGCAGAGCTCTCCACAGCCCCCTCTTTGCCAAGGGGCTCTGACTACTTGCCAAAGCTGTCATCAGCAAACGCTACCCAGCTTTGCTGATTTCTGTATAATTGCATTGACCCAAATTTCATTCCTTTTAAGAAAAGTCTCTTTGGAAACATAGTCCCATCCCCAAACAGTTTTGGAGGTTGCCATACACTCAGGTGCATTCTGCAAGAGAAGAGCTGGTAGCCCAGAGAAGACGTGGCCAACATAAATACTGGGTCAAGAGGAGGCAGGATGGGACGCTGACCAGGGGGGTGAAGGGCAAGATAAATAGTGAAGAGGATTTTACTGCCAGAGTGAGAGAAACAAAGGCACTGAAATAACAGATGTCCCTACGGCAAGCGCAGCTTCCAGTTTTACCCACAGAGAGAGGTTGAAGAGCCAAACTTTCAGTGGTCTGGAAAGAAGAACCACATGCCTTCCTGGGACATTGCCTTTGGTGCTGTGTCCGACTGGCCAGGGAAAGCAGCTAGCATTTTCAGAAGGAAAACTAACAACAGCAGGCTCCCATGTCTCCCAAAATGAGCAAAAAGGTCTTCGTTCGAAGGAAACAATGGCCAAATTTACAATTCGGCCACTTTAGACCATGATGTCTCCAGCATAGCACAGAGGTTCAGGGAGTAGCTGGGGGCCCCTCCATTGCATGGGGTTTCATTTTTCACCTAATTACCTTGTACAATGAAAGAAAACACTTTCAGAAGCTGGAGGGGCATGGACTTTTTCCTACCCTCCTGAAACACTACTGGTTAATGCGTTTGCTTCTGATGAAGAGAACAAATCTGTAAATTAGCAGCACAGAAGGAGGGCAAATTTGCAAATTAGCGGGTCAGAATGAAGTTTCCTTTCCTAGAGTTCAGCCAATGCTAACAATTAAACCTCAGTGCAAGGTGTGTCCTGTGATCTGTTATAATTACAGAAGGCCACGTGCTCCTCAGTCTCAACTGTACAGAGAAAAAAGATAAAGAAAACAGGCTGTTTTGGGGTTTGGGGCTGTACCCATAGCTGGCTCTAAGGTTGCTGCAGCCATTGGGGGAGCCCATGGCAAGGAGCTTTCTCAGGATGTGGCTGCACCAGGATAGGGCTGGAGAGAAGATTCCTGAATGAGAGAAGCCCATCTTGCTGTTGGTAGGGGCCTATGACAGGCACCGTGGGGCCAGTGATGCTGTTCTCAGTCAGCTCACTCATGCCTCCTCCCACAGGTCCTTCCAGTTCCACCATCCTTCCCATCTATCATGCATGCCTACATTTACAGGCAGGTCACATTTATATGGTCCCTACTGCACTACCCCTAATGTAACCCATATTTCCCCATACCCAGGCTTCATCCCATATCTAACCTCCCATCCCACCATTCCCTCCATACACCATCCCCAGCCTACCTCCTTCATTTCCCTCCTCTTCATCCTGCCGCTGCCTCAAACCCCTGCCTCTGTTGCCTTCTCTTTCCTACCCATCTTTCTGAGCAAGGACCTCAACCCTGTGCAGTCAGACTGGGGGGGTCAGAATGGCCCCTTCCAGGCTCAAAGCCTGTTAGAGTAGGGTTTGTCTCGCCTACCTTTAGATCTTCCAGAGGAAACATCTAGATTCAAGGTGGTCATCCCAGGCAGTCTTGCAGCCATAGGGTGTTTTTAAGATGAGATTCTTCCAATACATCTTATTTTAATTGCTCTATGTAGTGACCAAACCAGGAAAGATACCCCACATACACTTCCAGACCCCTCATATATCCAACATTTTCCTCATGGATTCCCACTAAGTGACAGAGTTATTCTACAACAAGAAATAGGCAGGAATACATCAAATAAAAGCCTGGCCTGGAACCTTATCTTGGATTTGGTATGAATTTTCTCATCAGTTGCAGGAGAAAGGTGGTTTTCACTCTAGTGAAATCTTACCCCCAGTGCTAAAACTATGCTGCAGTGGATACAAGGACGGCCGAGAGTAATGAGATGGAGGGTTCCTCTAGAAACCTTTTAATTGGGAGGAAGGTCTCATTAAAATCTTTCCATACCTGCATTGGTGCCGAGCCTGGTGCCCACTCCCACACAATGACAGGCAAGACTCTATCTTGTGTCTTTCCCTTCCCTCCTTCCTTCTGCTAAGGAGGACAAGTCTAGGAGAGCTTCGGAGGTACTCCACACTGTCAGGAATCATAGAATCATAGAATCATAGAACTGTCTAGGTTGGAAGAGACCCTTGGGATCATCGAGTCCAACCATCTACCCTACTCTACAAAGTTCTCCCCTACACCATATCCCCCGACACCACATCTAAATGGCTCTTAAACACATCCAGGGATGGTGACTCAACCACCTCCCTGGACAGCCTATTCCAATGCCCGACCACTCTTTCTGTGAAGAGGACACTTCTGTGAAGGGACAGAAAAAGCCATTTTCCCAACCAACGGTGAAATTCTTTATAAAATTTTCCCCCAGAGAAGTCCTCCAGGGAGCTGGAGTCTGGAGAGAGGGAGGTCCCCTGCAGTGATCAAGATTTGCCCCAAAGGCTTGCTGTCAGCTCCCATACATAAATGTCCAAGCTCAGCACCAGGAGGTTTACCCGATCTGTATAACATTTAGATGCATCTTGAGGTACAGGGTATGGACATCACCACTACAGCCACTGAGAAAAATCACATTTTTTCATTTGGGAGTCACCATCTTCCATAAAGGGAGGCAGTGTAGAGCACAACACTCAACTGATTTCCCAGTGTGACTCAAAACAAACAGAGGGACACAGTTGAAAGTGGAAAAAAAAAAATCCAGCCATCATTCTGCTTGTCAGAAAACTCCAATATTGCTGAATTCCAGCACTTTTCTTGGATAAAAAACTCCAAATCTAGAAATTTTCTGAAAAATTACAACCTGCTCTGAGAGGACATTGTGTAGCCAACAGCCTTACAAACCCTGAAGACAGCAGGTGCAAAAACGAACGGCAAAGCCAGCCCGTTTGTTGGCAAAGTTGCTTTGCAGAAAAATCGGACAAAACTGATGCATCAGCAATGCTGGAGGAGTCGTGTCGCTCCAATTTTGCTGACTAGTTTTTCTTACAAGTACAGCTCAAACTGAATGCCTGCTACTGAATCCTCTTCATGCTCCAGGGAAAAATGATCTACACTCAAGCAATTACCAGCCAACTTGGCTGAATAAAACAAGGCCCTGCAAGAAAGTTATTTACAGGCAGGAAGGGCAGCAAAATTGGTCTGTAAATTATTCCTGAGCCCTACTTTACCTCTTCTTAATGTTTTTCCTGATGCTTGTCAGTTCACTAAATTTACCAGATCCGCACAAAAATAAGCTACTTCCAGATGTGAAACTGGGCCTCAGGAATTCCCACCTAGCTGTCTTGCAGTGACACAACTTGCTCAAGGACATCAGTTGTCCAAACTGGGCAGATCACTGGTTCAAGGACTGTCCCACAACTATTCTGTTTAAGTCTCGTCACAAACTCTGGCACATTTTTTCCTGAGCTATTGAGCACCGGATTGCACAGGCCAAGGACTGACCCCAGTTGAGAGTGGGGATGAGGCTGGCTTGTTTCATGGGAGGGAAGATGTTATCATAGAATCACAGAATGGTTTGGGTGAGAAGGGACCTTCAAAGGCCATCTAGTCCAGCCACCCCACCATGAGCAGGGACATCTTCAACTAGACCATGTTGCTCAGAGCCCCGTCCAACCTGGCCTGGAATGTTTCCAGGGATGGGGCATCTCCCACCTCTCTGGGCAACCTGGGACAGTGCCCCACCACCCTCACAGTAAAGAATGTCTTTGTTTTATCTAGTCTAAATCTTCTCTCTTTTAGTTTAAATCCATCACCCCTTGTGCTATCGCTACAAGCCCTACTAAAACGTCTGTCCCCATTTTTCTTATAAGCCCCCTTTAAGTACTGAAGGTCACAATAAGGTCTCCGCGGAGCCTTCTCTTCTCCAGGCTGAACCCCCCCTCTCCCAGCCTGTCCTCCCAGCAGAGGGGCTCAGCCCTCGCAGCATCTCCGGGCCCTCCTCTGGCCCCGCTCCCCCAGGGCCGTGTCTCTGCTGTTGGGACCCCCCGAGCTGGAGGCAGCGCTGCAGGGGGGGCTCCCCAGAGCGCAGCAGAGGGACACAATCCCCCCTCGCCCTGCTGGCCACGCTGCTGGGGATACAGCCCGGGATGCCGGGGGCTCGCTGGGCTGCCAGTGCACATTGCCAGCTCATGGCCAGCTTTTCACCCCCCAGTGCCCCCAAGTCCTTCTCAGCAGGGCTGCAGCGCTGTTGGCTGTTTGAACATGAATTACACTGTGCTACGAACCCCCAGGGCCGTGAATAGGTCCTGTTTAGTTTCCAGTAGAGGTGCAGCTTGCATGCACATATTTAAGCACACTTAAGAGCCTCGAGTAGATGATTTCTCAAAGCCCACTCGAACCACATTCCTATAATTTTACTGTGGACTTTTCTTGTCAGCAGCCTGTCCCCTGTCATCAGAGCAGATTAGTCAGTGCAGTGTCCCATCAATCAAGTAGCCACAAACAACTCATGTAAGTGCTACACGCTGATGCAGCTTAGGTGAAAATACCCTTTGAGACATCCAGCCTCCTCCAGTCAACCTGTTGTGGGTTTTTTCTCCTGTAATGGTCCTTATTAAGTCATTTCATTATGTTATAAATGATGGAGCTCTCCCACAATCAGTATCTCATAGGAATTGAGCCTCTTCCACGTAATCCGCAAGAGTTCTTTTATCTGACAGACTAAGAACAGAACTATTTGGAAAAAAGACATTGCAATTAGGATTATGTAATTTGTAAGAAAACTGGCACCTGACTGGGCTAGTTCAATAATAAAATAAACTAAGGGAGATGCAAGAAGAAACATAGAATCATCTAAGTCGGAAGGGACTTTCAAGATCATCGAGTCCAACCATCAAACTAAACGCTGCCAAGTTACCACTAAACCATGTTCCTCAGCACCACGGCTACCTGTCTTTTAAATACCCCCAGGGATGGTGACCCTACTACTGCCCTGGGCAGCCTCTTCCAGTGTTTGACAACCCTTTCCGTGAAGAAATTTTTCCTAATATCCAGTCTAAACCTCCCCTGGCCCAGCTTGAGTCCATTTCTTCTTGTCCTATCACTTGTTACTTGGGAGAAGAGACCGACCCCCCCCTCGCTACACCCTCCTTTCAGGGAGCTGTAGAGAGCGAGGTCTCCCCTCAGCCTCCTCTTCTCCAGGCTGAACACCCCCAGGTCCCTCAGCTGCTCCTCACAAGACGTGTGCTCCAGACCCCTTACCAGTTCCATTGCCCTTCTCTGGATACGTTCCAGCACCTCAATGTCCTTCTTGTCTTGATGAGCCCAAAACCGAACACAGTTTTTGAGGTGGGACCTCACCAGTGCCGAGTATGGGGGACGATCACTGCCCCAGTCCTGCTGGCCACCCTATTCCTGATACAGGCCAGGCTGGTGTTGGCCTTCTTGGCCAGCTGGGCACACCACTGGCTCATGTTCAGCTGGCTATTGACCAACACCCCCAGGTCCTTCTCTGCCAGGCAGTTTCCAGCCACTCTTCCCCGAGCCTGTAGCGCTGCGTGGGGTTGGTGTGGCCCACGGGCAGGACCTGGCACTTGGCCTTGTTGAAGTTTCCATCAACTATATCCTTCCCAGAAGAGTCTGGCTCTATCGCTACACCATCAAGCAATTGCTAGTACACAAGGATCTCTAGCTTATGTCTTCTCTTCTCCAGGCAGAACAAACCCAGGTCCCTCAACCTCTCCTCATAAATCCAATGCACCAGCCCCCCAGCCATCTTGGCAGCCCTTCTCTGGTCTCGCTCCAGTACATCCATGTATTTCTTATACTGGGGAGCCCCAAACTGGGCGGTGCTCCAGCTGTAGTCTCATAAGTGTCAAACAGGGGAAGGATCACTTCTCTGCTGTTGCTGGATGCAGTCTTTCTGGTACAGCACAGTATGGGGTTAACCTTCTTTGCCCCGAGGGCACTGTTGACCCACATTCACCTTCTTTTCCTCCAGGACCCCCTCATTCTTTTCCATAAATCTGTTTTCCAGCTCACCTGGCACCCAGTCTGTGCTTTTTGGTATTGCAAATAGTATAATTACTTATTCCAGTTTTGTTCTCAGAAATTTTAGTTAAATTGACTCATCAATAATTCTTTCATTCATCTTTCTCTCCCTTTTTTAAAGATAAGTACTGCATTACACCTTTTGCTGTCTTCAAGTACCTCATCCATCTTCTATGTTCTCGCCCGAACAGTCATTACAAGCTCTGCAATTCCACTGTCTGCCTCTTAAAATATTTAAAGATGAAGCGATGGCATCCAATTTGAAATTCTCTTATGCGTTTGAGTGTTGAAACTGGCTCCTTCCCTATTCTAGACCGAGATCTCGCTCCCTTATCCCTGGCGTTAACACTGCTCTCTGGTCACAGCCAATATTTTTAGGATAGATTGCACAAAAAGGGCACTTCAGCCTTCTCAGCGACATCCATCAATCTCTCTGGTGCACCACTGGATAAAGAACCAGCTGTCTCTCAGATCTTTGCTTTATTATGGCAGTACATACAGAGCCATAAAAGTAGCTATGAAAGTCCATGTGTTGTGGTATTCCTCTGGGGGACACACATGTCCCTTGACTTCATGAGGTGTCCTGCTTTCTGAATTTGTCCCTACATGTTCACGCAACACACGCTGGAGAGTTGTTCTCAGCCAGTGCTGCACCAAACACTTGTGGTTGAAAGAGGCAGCGCTCTCTGTCTCCACAACAGATGGGACACAGATTTGAAGCATCCAGATTTAAAGTACCAAGCCTTCCCTGAATTCTTTGTTTTGTTTGTTTGTTTTCTTCCCCCTCCCTCTTCCTCAGAGTGGAGATATAATTTAATAACCCAGTACGTAATTAGGAACACAGCTGAGGAGATTTTTGGTATACGAGCTGCATCATGGTGATGTTCCCTTGAGCAGAGCTCCTACCATCCCTTTCAAGTCTGATTGCTTCATCCTCGCCTTGGTTATTCACATGGCTTTGGAAATTCCCATGGCTCTGGTCACCAAACTGCATGACTCAGCAGAAAGCTTCTGGAGCAGGTCCCACAATTCTGTTTGTCCCTACATTGCAAAGGTCCCCATGCTGCCAGTGAGTAGTAAGTTGTCACTCCTGAATTTATTCTCGGTCTGCCTGCCAGTGGGGAAAAGAGTGTGGTATGCCTATGTGTACATAGACACAACTGCAATGCATGGGACAACAATTTCTTCCCAGGAAGAAATTTTCCACTCTGAGAGTGGTGAGGCACTGGAACAGGCTGCCCAGAGAAGATACAGATGCCCCATCCCTGGAGGTGCTCAAGGCCAGGTTGGACAGGGCTTGGAGCAACCTGGTCTGGTGGGAGGTGTCCCTGCCCATGGCAGGGGGATGGAACTAGAGGATCTTTAAGGTCCCTTCCAACCTAAACCATTCTATGATTCTATGATTCTAGAATGTGCTCAGAAAAGTTCTTTCTGAAAGCAGAGGAACCTCTCAGAGGGGCGAGCTAGCAGCATGTCCACTCCAGAGCAGCACCACGAGACACCAGCTTGGGACATGACAGAGCTTCTATGGTGAACCTCAGTGGAGACAAACTTTTAAGCATGGCCCCCCCCACTTTCCATCCCAAGACACTTCATAAGAAAGAGACGTCCTTGCAGTCAAAATTCATTATCCTGCCAACCTCACCACACACCAGCCACCACCCAGGAAAAGTCTTCTCCCGTTAATTACTTCTAATTGCAATGTGTCTGGTTCTGCTCCTCACTCTATGTTGCCCTAAAACAGATGCATGGAGTGAGATAGAGATGTTTTTCACTGCGTTTCTAGGCATATGCAATGGTTAGGACAGGTCCATGCACAAAGATGTTCAGTCGCCCCCGAGGAGTTGTTGGGAGGTTTCCAGAACCCAACAAGAAAACTGTGTCTGTGACCAAGGACTTCTCTTCTGCCAGAGCTTGATTGGCAGAAAAAAAAGGACTCGTTTTAAATTTAAAGGGATCACTAAAACTCAGCTGCTCAAGCAAGGTAAGAAAATTGAGCTAATGGCTTTGGTGCTTAATAAGCTATTTTGCTCCACTCACAGACAATAATTCAACATTTAAAAGTCAGTGTTTCTATCAGAAAGAAAAAACATCCTTCTCCTACACCAAACCTGGCTTGGGGGTTGGGATTCCCAGATCTTACTGGATGAGCTGCTAATGCTTTGTGTGTGAGTGTGGGCCAGCCTCTTCTTTCTGTGCATCAGCCTACACTGACACACACACACACTCTTTCTCTCACACACACACACACACACACACACGCGCGCGCGCGCATCCTGACTCAGCACCACAGTGGGTGGGCTCTTACAGACCCAGAATATGAATGCAGAGATCCAGATCTCAAAACAAGCCCTGCTTACTACCAGTCACATCTTTGTGTCTCCCAGAAAAAGCACTGTGAGACTCTCGATCTAGCAATGAGATTTTCTCTGTCTCCTCATCTTCCCAACTGGCTATTGCAAACCAGAGACCTGAGCTGATCTGTTTGTGCTCCTCTAAATGTACTTGTGCCTGTCCTCTTCTTTTCCTTGAAACCTGTATCTCGGATGCCCTTGCAAAAGGTGTTCTGGGGTGCTCAGCTCTCCACGTGCTGGTCCTGTTGCACAGGAGGTGAAATACGTTTGCTTTCCAAAATTAAACGTGCAACAGCCTTGTGGTGACTCTACCTCAAGTCAAACTGACTGCATTTACCAGATATACATCTAGTGCCGTCTGACATACCTTAGGATGTCCTCTTTGTCCTCCAGCCAGCAGCATAAAAGGGCCCAGATCTCTCATAAGGCCTGTGTCATATTTGCTGGGCCCTTATAGGTGACTGAGATACCTCAGGGCATCTTCACTTTGAGGGTGGTGAGGCACTGGCCCAGGTTGCCCAGAGAAGTTGTGGAAGCTCCATCCCTGGAGGTGTTCAAGGCCGGGTTGGATGGGTCTTGGAGCAACCTGGGCTGGTGGGAGGTGTCCCTGCCCATGGCAGGGGAGTTGGAACTCAATGATCTTCAAGGTCTCTTCCAACCTGAACCATTTTATGATTCTATGATTTAAATGCCTCCTGCTGCCCTTGTGTGGACAAGTGAAGTGAGCCCCGAATCTCTGCTAGCAAGAGACCTCCTGCTGTCTACTACCAATGGGAGGTTGGCTTCCATATGGTGTCTGAACCAGGAGCTGAAACCCACCCTACGTGACTGCTAATCTGCGCAGTTTCTTTACCCATGTTCACTATTGTTAAATGTGCTGACACAGAACCAGGGAGGGCATAGTCAAATTTGATGTTATTTACTGTGAAAGGAAAACAATTTCATGCAGCTCCAATTAAACTGTCATAGTCGTGGGAAAAAAAAAAAAAGTCATCTGTTCTGCTCCAAGTCAGAGACAAGATCTTCAAGCACTGTCATCAGCAACAGAGTGAACTGGGAATCGTTTTTCCCTCCCGCTGGCTCCTCTTTGATGCTTCTGTGAGCCGGCAGCATGGAAGCCTGGTGGAAACCTCTCTACTTGCTGCAGTTGGTAAATCAGATAGCTTAAAATTGCAGCTGGAGTTGCAAATTTGGGATAGCCACTCTCCTGACTGCATTTCGATTATGTCAAATTGCATTTGTCACTCTTTAATATCCCAGGACTATTCCTTTCCAGGCTTGAGCTGGCTGCTTTATCAGCCACTGCAGACAACGCATTAGCTAGTTTTGACTGCAGTTGCTTTCAGTTTGGGAATTTCCTTCCATGGGGGGTAATGAAAACATATTTATAGTAACAGAGTGTCAGATGGTACAACCAGGGTCACATCTTCAGAAGAGCAAGCCCACTTTACCCTATGGAGATCTATTCTTCCTTAGGGTATTGCGAGTACTTTTCTCCCCTTCAGATAAAATATTAAGAATTGTGAATTCCAGTTTGACTACCCTTCCCCGCCAGTGATGTCTTCGCTTTCAGAGGTGTGGGTTTAACCATTAGGACAGTGAGGCACTGGAAAAGGTGCCCAGAGGGGTTGTGCAGTCTCCATCCCTGGAGGTTTTCAAGACCGAACTGCAAAAAGCCCTGAGCAACCTGGTCTGATCTCAGAGCTGACCCTGCATTGAGCAGGAGGTTGGACAAGAGATCTCCCTTCTGAAGTCCTTTCCAGCCTGAATTACTCCATGATCCCTATGCCTTTGTTTCATGAATGCTCTTCTGAAGCAACCTGCATCCAAACACCTCTCCCAACATCTCCTGACCAACCTTTCCCCTTTCTCTCCCCCATGCAAGAGCAGCACACCTGAAGGTCCAGTGCCACATTCCCTTACAAGGGCTAGTATACGAGGAGAAAGAGCCTTAGCGCTTGCCCTGGAGAATTCCCCCTTTTGTTCAAACATTAGAGGTGACATTTTTGTCTGAAACTGGCCAGGATTTGAGACCTTTCCGAAGCAGGCAATGGGCAAGTGCAACTAGACTGGGCTCTCCTGCAGGGGAAGAAAGTAGACACTCTCCTGAGGTCCCTCCTATCCCAGTGATTACCTTCCACTCAACCACAGGCTTAATTTTAAGCACATAGGGAGCTTCAAAGCAAGGACAATTTCCTAATGCCTCACTTTAACTGCAACAACAGTAAGAGATCAATACCTGAAACTGCTCAGCAGTCACTAGGTCACCTCATCAGGTGTTTATGGGTCTGGCTGTGAAATCTTTAACAGATCATAGAATCACAGGATGGTTTGGGTGGGAAGGGGCCTTTAAAGGCCATCTGGTCCAACCCCCCTGCCATGAGCAGAGACATCTTCAACTAGACCAGGTTGCTCAGAGCCCCATCCAACCTGGCCTTGAACACCTCCAGGGATGGGGCAATTCCCATCTCTTGGGGCAACCTGGGCCAGGTTTCACCACCCTCAGCATACCAAATTTCTTCCTTATATCTAGTCTGAATCTTCCCTCTTTTAGTTTAAAGCCACTACTCCTTGTCCTATTGCAACAGTTGCTACTAAAAAGCCTATCCCCTTCTATCTTATGAGCCCTCTTTAGTTACTGAAAGGACACAATAAGGTCTCCCCAGAGCCTTCTCTTCTCCAGGCTGAACACCCCCACCTCTCCCAGCCTGTCCTCCCAGCCAGAGGTGCTCCAGCCCCCTGATCATCTCTGTGGCCTCCTCTGGCCCCGCTCCAGCAGGTCTATGTCTCTCCCATGCTGAGATCAATCAGCCAGGGTGGCATCTACCTGCAGAATCAGCATCTCACACGCCATCACTCTGCACCCAAGTGGAACAATAGCAGGAGAGTTTCTGGGTGGTCCTTCCTATAGGACACAGTAACTGATAGGAGGAAAAGCTGCCAAGCTTTGGGAAAGCACAGACCCTGCAGGAAGCTGTTGAAGCCTCTGTGGTGAATACACATGCCAGCTGAATTTATGTCCTGGGTAGATGGGATTTATTACAGCAGTGGTACTGATTAGGTTCAGAAAAAGACAGTGGTGTAACTCACATGCCTCCTTCCTGGAGGAGGGGAAGGACCAACACACTGCACTCCACAGCCAGTATCCCCGGGAAAGCAGGCACATTTCTCATAGGCAGTGGGATAAGGAATTTGAAGGGAATGAAAAACTGTGGAGCACACCTTGGATTGTGGCTCTTCACCCTCCCCTTCGCAGTTTGTCTCCAGAGCTGTCTCAGACATCAGCAATGTCCCACAAGGTCTGAGCATTAGGTATCACAGAATCCCAGAGTGGTGGGGGTTGGAAGGGCCCTCTGGAGCTGCCCCAGTCCCACCCCCTGCCACAGCAGGGTCACCTCCAGCAGTGGCACAGGACGGCGTCCAGGCGGGTTTGGGATGGCTCCAGAGTGGGAGACTCCCCCACCTCTCTGGGCAGCTGTGCCACTGCTCTGCCACCCGCACAGGGAAGAAGTCCCTCCTCAGGTTGAGATGGAACTTCCTGTGGTCAAGTTTGTGCCCGTTCCCTCTTGTCCTGTCACTGGGCACCACTGGAAAAAGACTGTTCCCATCCCCCCGGCACCCTCCCTTTGAGGATTTATAAGCAATGATAAGATCCCCCCTAAGTCTTCTTTTTTCTAGACTAAAAAGCCCCAAGTCCCTGAGCCTTTCTTCATAAGAAAGATGCTCCAGTCCCCTAATCATCTTTGTAGCTCTTTGCTGGACCCTCTCCAGCAGTTCCCTGTCCTTCCTGACCCGGGCAGCCCAGAACTGGACACAGTACTCCAGATGCGGCCTCACCAGGGCAGAGTAGAGGGGGAGGATGACCTCCCTCGACCTGCTGGCCACACTCTTCTTGATGCACCCCAGGACGCCATCGGCCTTCTTGGCCACCAGGGCACATTGCTGGCTCATGGTCACCCTGTTGTCCACCAGGACTCCCAGGTCCCTTTCCACAGAGCTGCTCTCCAGGAGGTCAGCCCCCAACCTGTACTGATGCATGGGGTTACTCCTTCCCAGGTGCAGTACCCTACACTTGCCCTTGTTGAGTTCCATCAGGTTTTTTTCTGCCCAACTCTCCAGCCTGTCCAGGTCACGCTGTATGGCGGCACAGCCTTCCGGCGTGTCAGCCACCCCTCCCAGTTTTGTGTCACCAGCAAACTTCCTGATGATACACTCCATCCCTTCATCCAGGTCATTGATGAATATATTGAACAGATAAGGTTCCCATAGCCAACTCCATCACCATCTTGTCTCAGAGTGATAAACCGTCTCTCTGTAAAGATGAAGAGGTCATTGCAGGGACTTGCCAGTGGCAAAGTTAACAGATCATGCAGAGCCAGGTTGCTGGAATACCCTCCCATTCCTGTGCTGTGCCATGCTACCTGGCTTCCGCACAGGCAATGGGCAAGTTGCAGCCACATCAGAGCTAACCACAAGGCAGACTACTCACAGTGTAGTATCTAACTGGGTTTTTTATGTGTGTTCCTTTCCATGCTGGTGTTCCTTGCCCAAAGTAGTGATGAATTTGCTCAGTGTTTCCAGGACTCAGCTCTTCTTCTGCAGTAGGGTGGTCCTGGGAACCCTCCACACTAGGAACATCACATCCTACTTTGTATCTTACCTGTTATTTGCCTGTTCACATTACCAACTACATGCTGGTCAAAGCCAGACCTCTCTCTTGATGCACCTGCTCCGTACCCAGTGCCTAAGCCCATGCCACAGAGCTCACAAGACACTTGCAAGAGGAACAGCATCAGCAGTCACTAAAGCCTCTTTCAACCCATCCAGCTGCATCCATCCTGTGCCCTGTGATGCTCATCACGTTACCATCTGGAGCTATTGGTTCATACTGCACTCTGTGCTTCATATCTTCCCTCCAGTGAGCTGTCACACTCAGACTGCCTCCAAAACAAGGCTGTGAAGCAAGAGGAACCCAGGTTTGCCCTCGTAGTTTCTTTCTGCTCTGACATTTATTTTACTTATGTGCCTTTAACATCCCATCATGTGACAATGAGCAATGTATAGCCTGTCATCAGAGGGAGAGGGGAGATCACTCAATACCCTCCTCTTTAGTTTCACTCTGACTGAAAGCCACCCATGTGGATTTTAAGACTCCACTAATTTCCCTTCAGCTCTGCAAGCTATCAATCGCCTGTGCCCATATGAATATTGTTCTCTCTCTCAAAGAGAGAAATAATTGAAACCGAGAAAAAGAAAAAAAAAAAAAAAAAGAAAGAAAGACTGAAGGGAGAACTACACAGTCTCAAAGGGATTCACTCGAAAACAGGCATCCCCCTCCAGGGCTTGGATTCCATCCCAGACACGAGAGCAGGGACTGGAAGCCTACCACCCAACAGGACGGTGGCCTGGGTTTTGCAGCACCCTACGAGGGATGCCGTGACTCTTGGACTGGCGAGCTTTGTTCTGAGATCCCAGGCTGCATCCTGAGACACTGGAAGGGGGAAGACACAGGATGCTGGGGAAGCGACCAGATTTTAAGCCAGGGAAAGCAAGAGAAGTGGGAAGCTCTGTGTTGCTTAGTGTAGGAGGCTCAAAGAGTCCCTATCAAAGACTGCACAGCCACAACCTCAGATGTTCATTAGCATATTCTGCTAAATCATCAGCATATGCTAACTGCCAGTAAAAGCACACAACAGGCTATCCACCAGGAAAATAGCTGGGCTGCTCAGCAGCTTCTATTGCCTAATCTTCCTCCAAGCCCACAGATACAGCAATGATGTTGGGATATCTGTATCACCTTCCCCCAAGGCAGTCTGCTCTGTTTCATCTCTCCGTTTGCTGCTTCTTCCATTGAATGACTAACAGTTTGTGCCTGACTTGGAAGTACTTCTTCAGCCCTAGGTGGACTTCTGTGGAGCTCCCACGATAGACACAACCTGTTTCTACCTGTTCCCACCTGTGGCAATCCCTGCACCCATTGTCCAGGCAGGAGTTTCTGCAATGACCAAAGGGGTGAGCAAATATCTGGTAAGGACCACACTTGCTGTTGATGGAGCATCATACCTGTGTCCTGGGTGGCCACACAAGACTCCCCTCACCCAGAGGACGCTACCCATCCAGATGGCAGGGGCTGGTACTCACCCAGAACATCCTCCCTTACCCTCTAAGACTTAGAAAGTGGGATTTGCCTCGTCTGCCTTTAAGGGAAGGATGTAATTGTGTAAACAGACACATAGTGCAAGTTGTGACACAGCGGGGTGTTGGCAACATCTATGTGGGACTGTAAATATGGCATCCAAAGGAGACCACTGCCCTTTCAGAGCCACAGCTGGAGGTCGGCAGGGATGAGGTACTTGGATACCTTGAATGGCTCTAGATGCCTTGTTTTGGCAACAGAATCAAGCCTACATGTCTATGGGGTAACATCTTTCTGCCAGTCAAGATGGCCTCATCCTAAAGTCAGGGGAGGGAAACAGGCACCTTTAGAGTGCAGTTAATTTGTCCTATTTCCAGACATTGACATTAGGATGAGACAAATCATATTATCTGCTCTATGATCCTACTGACTCAAATTCTGGTAACTGGAAAGGAAGCAGGGCTCAGAATTACTGATGGAAAGGTCTCTATTGCACATGTTTTCCTTTACTCCAACAAATACCAATCCCGGCTTCTCAAACCAAGCCCTTCAGGAGAAGCCCTTTTGCCATTAATTTCTGTGTCATCCTACACAGCACACAGCTACTGGCTCAGGACAGGTTTAGTTTCCAGACGTGATGGGTAGATGGTGACTGAGGTGGATTCAGATTTTCTCCACCCCAACCAGGACCTTCTTTGCATACCTCCACAGAAATCTATTTTTGCTTTACAATGGTCTCAAATGTCACAAAGAAAATGTGGTTTATTTCAGGATTCTGATCGGAAAAAGATAGGAGAAAGGGAGGGTTAAAATGCTGTTTGGGTTTTTGTTTCTGTGGCCAGAAATTCTGAATTTAGGTCAACATGAGCCCCTTTTCCAGCTGAAAACATGTTTGCAACCTGAGGAGTTCTCAAACAGAGGGAGCAGTTCGTGTAGCCTGGTCTATCCAGCATTTTATCATGGCTGAAGCCAATGGCTGGCGTACCTGGTGCTAAGACAGAAAAGGTTGTTGCCAGGAATGTGCATGAAGACATTTTTGTTCCTTGTAATAAAAATTTAAAAAAAAAAAAAACCAAACCTCTGAAACTTCTCAAATGTCAGCTCCACGGTAGAGGCTGCTGTACCACCATAAAACAGAGCACACTTCTCAGGAGACGGAAAACAATTAAAAGCGAGAGAAGTACATTTTACTCTCTCCCACCAAAGGAAAATAATCTCAGCCTACAACACATTTATTTTAGCAAACTGTTGCACAAGAGGAAAAAGAAATGAAAGAGAAGTGGGGCAATATAGAGAGAAGTCTTAAGTGTTTCTGAACAATTCTGCTTTCACCTTAGCCACTGTCTTCATGATTGCAGAAACCTGGAGTGCATCCCCCTCTCTCTTCTCCTCTCCAGACTGAGGAGTCCCAGACTGTTTTAGTCTCTCTTCATGAAGAAATGCATCCATCCTCTTGACCACTGTAACTCTCTTCTCTGTTCTTCTTCCTCCACTACATGTAGTTATGTACTGGTCCACCTGTAGAGACCAGAATTATGCACTGTAGTGGTGGCAGGACATCTCATAGCAGCAGTTGAGGACATATCATAGAATCATACAATGGTTTGAGTTGGAAGGGACGTTAAAGATTATCTAGTTCCAACCCCCTGCCATGGGCAGGGACACCTCCCACCAGACCAGGGTGCTCTAAGCCCCATCCAACCTGGCCTTGAACACCTCCAGGGATGGGGCAGCCACAGCTTCCCTGGGCAACCTGGGCCAGGGTCTCACCACCCTCAGAGTGAAAAAATTCTTCCTAATATCTATTCTAAATCTCCCCCCTTCCAGTTTGACACCATTACCCCTCGTCCTATCACTATATCCCCTTGTAAAAAGCCCCTCTCCATCTTTCATGTAGGCACCCTTCAGATGCTGGAAAGCTCTTATGAGATCTCCCCAGAGTCTTCTTTTCTCCAGGCTGAACAACCCTGACTCTCTCAGCCTGTCTTCATAGGAGAGGTGCTCCTCTCCTATGAAGATAATCCACCTTCTACCTTATATTCCTCTCTCATGGTCATAAAAGTCTCTAATGATGGAGGTTTCTCTGTTTCTCCAGCTAGTCAGTTTAAGGTTTCACCTACTTAATGCTGTGAAGTTTTCCCTAGAGTCTGCCTGATCTCCTCTCCGCTGCCGCTTTGGACCATCACTTACCAGGAGACATGAGTAACAATTCATTCCTTCAATCTCTGTAGTTGCCTCCTAGGTGTTTGAAGACCATTTCCATGTCTCATTCCCATGTCACCATTTCTATACAAACCAACCCTTCAGCTTTTGCCCCTGCTTCAAGTTTTCTCTTCTTCTGGATCTTTCCCAGAGCAGGATGCTTCACAACTTTGCAGCACTGCGGATTCCATGTATTACCATATATTCCATATATTCTGTGTAGTTTTGCATATCAAATGTTCACTTGTCCCAAGACAAAAATGGACTAAAATTACAGTAATCCAAATAAATAAACTTACCCTACATTTTCCAGAATAATAACGATTGATACAAGGCAGTGGAGAAACCAGAGACCTTGAGACAACAAGCAGGAGGAAAAGCAACTCCCTTAACCAGCGAGTTCATCCTTGCATGCCATGTTCAGGGCAGGGACTTTCATTGCTGCAGGCTCCATACCTCGACTGTAAAACCTTGGTCCCAGTTCTCTCGGGACTCAGTGTGCAGAAAACACCATGTCACTTCACCTCATCACCTGAAGGACAGAGGCAGCTCAACACACCAGCTCTTCCTAAGAGAGAATAGCTTTGCTGATTAAACCATGGGACTAGGAAAACGACAGAGGCTAACGATTTGCTGTCATTTCAGCATCTGCTGGCTCCAGAAAGGAAATAACCCACTTCTTCCTTTTCATCATCGGACTTTGGGAGTGTTTTCCCATTGCCTCCCTGTTGAGTCTCCCTCCTCTCCCGAGGAATCCACAACAGAAATAATTTATTTTGTTTCAAGCTGGTTTAAGTCTAGGAGCTTTCTGATGCATTTAATTTTTTATCTTGTAAATAAGGCACTTAGCAGTAAGAAAAGATCTGCAGCAGCCCATTTAAAAGCAAGGCAAGATTGGCACATCTTACACAAGGGTACAATGTTTTAGACCTTTCTGTGTCACCAACAGCTGATGTGGCTCACAAAACCAGGCTGTCCCTCCACACGGCAGCACCGGCACTCAGCCCAGATCAGCATCACCCCTGGAGAGGTGCGTTAAGGCAGAAGACTTTCTGGTCCACACAAAGATGACCTCAAAAGCCCTTCTGAACCATAGAATCATAGAATCATAGAATGGTTTAGGTTGGAAGGGACCTTGAAGATCATCGAGTTCCAACCCCCCTGCCACAGGCAGGGATACCACACGCTGCTGATGAGTGCAATCCACCCTTGCCAGTGTGGGACATTTTATTGACTGCAGGGTGAAGTCAACCTAAAAAGCCCTTCCAAGAGCAGGTGTCTGCCTGTGGGTGACCGAAGTGCTAATTCTCTCAGAAGGTTGGAAGTATCACGGGTGGCATCTTTTGCAGTAAATCTATTCTCTTGAGCCAGTTCCTCGCTGGGTTAAGGGGGAACATTTCCCCTCCCATTGCCCAACTGGTGTAAATCTGGAGAAGTTCTGCTGGGTCAGGGACGTTATATGCATGCACCAGCACACAGCCCAAGCTTGCAGGACAGACATCTGGAGGAAGCTGCTAGACGAAGAGAGAGTTGACGACATGACCTTACACAGCATTTAAGGGGATGCAAAAGAAAGAGCTGGAAGAGGTTCTTGCTTTTCACTCTGCTGAGATGAAGGTTTCCCTTCCACCATTTCCCCCGCTATCTGCAAAAGGGCACCCATTGTAAATATTAAAGAAAAATACACCTGTGCAAGCAGAGCACTTGGGACGTGCAATGGGCCTGCAGCCCAGCATAGGAACTATGGGGATATATTCTCTCACTGCTTCTAGAGAGACTAGAACATTTGGTTAGCCCTTTATATGGCCAGGAAATAAGGAAGAAGAAATGCTGTCCTAAGTGGATGTGGTCTGGTTGATGAGAAACTCAACATGAGCAGGCAATGTGCGCTTGCAGCCCAGAAGGTCAACTGTATCCTGGGCTGCATCAAAAGAAGCATGGCCAGCAGGGCGAGGGAGGGGATTTTTCCTCTTTACTCTGCTCTCATGAGACGCCACCTGGAATATTGTATTCAGCTCCGGGGCCCCCAACATAAGAAGGACATAGACCTGGTGGAGTGGGTCCAGAGGAGGCCACCAAGATCATCAGAGGGCTGGAGCACCTCTCTTATGAGGACAGGCTGAGAGACTTGGGGTTGTTCAGCCTGGAGAAGAGAAGGCTCCCGGGAAACCTTAGAGCAGCTTTCCAGTACCTGAAGGGGGCCTACAAGAAAGCTGGAGAGGGACTTTGTACAAGGACATGTAGTGATAAGATGAGGGTTAATGGCTTCAAACTGGAAGAGGGGAGATTTAGAATCGATATCAGGAAAAAAATTTTCACACTGGGGGTGGTGAGGCACTGGCCCAGGTTGCCCAAGGAAGTTCTGGCTGCCCCATCCCTGGAGGTGTTCAAGGCCAGGTTGGACGGGGCTTTGAGAAACCTGGTCTAGTGGGAGGTGTTCCTGCCCATGGTGGGGGTTTGGAATGAGGTGGTCTTTAAGGCCCCTTGCAACCTAAATCATTCTAGGATTCTAAGAGATGAAAATAGGAAAGATTTCTTCCAAAGGAAGGGACAGTGATATAAATTTCTTTTTTTTTTTATTCTGCCCCAGTTTCTCATTCCATTATTTTGCACTTTTATAGCAATTTCTCTTTTCCCATGATTACAGATATATTAACTAATGGGGAATGAACCAATAGAGTAGGGACATCTAAGCAACTAAGAACATATTGGGGAAAGTGTGGGGGTTTGGTGGTGTGCTTAAATTTTGCAATAGCTTTCAGGTGGTCTCTTGTGCCCCATCCTCTGCCAGAGGGCTGGAGAAGGACTCAGTTATACATCAAAGTCTTCATACATTGGAGATAGCAGAGAAAATCCCCCATATCAGGGCGTAGTCAATTATAATTCTCTAAGCACTGAGTTCAGCTCTCCATTCCCTGTCATGGTTGCTTTGATGCATCAAGATGAGCAGCACAATGACAGCTGCAAGGTCCAAGGTGACCACAGATTTGTTACGATAATCACTGGTTTAATCACCATTTATAGGATCCTTGAGTTATTTGATGGCTGCTGTCATCAGCACCCATCATCTTCCAAGAGCTCTTCAAAGATGACAGATGCGCTAGGCTCTGCATGTAAATAAAGGTCTGGTCACATCACATCTGTAATAAATATCAACCATTACAAATGATCCTTTATGTGAAATAGATATATATACCAAATCAAGCAAAGACAGACTATTTGGGAGATAGAATCTCTTTTGCCATAGACAAACTGCCAGACACTACATCAAAATCTCTACCAGTTCATCAGTTATTCATAAAATAATTTATGAGAATAGGACTCATCCACAGAGTGCTTTTTTATTGCCACTTCATGAGAAGTATTCAGCATTTGACCTGTTTTGACGGGCATTATTGACCCCATCTTAGCAACCCTGCTCTTGCAATAAAGGAACGTTAATATTAGGACTCTGATGGGATTGTAATGGCTGTCCATTAAACCTCAGCAACCAGTTAAGGCTCTCTCCTGCCAGTATTGCAACGAAACAACAGAAAAATATTTGTATTTTAGCTCTTTTTATTGCCCCAAGTTCAAATCACTGCATTTTGAGAGTGTCTTCTACCATGTCACGACCTCCATTTAATCAGAAACTTTGAAGAAAAAAATCAGCCTTTAACACATTTCTCCATAGTGAATCATATCTTTTTCCCTGTGGTGGCCCACTGAATTTAGTTTTCTTGAGGGAAGGTGTCAGAACCTGGTGCAATATAGCTATACAATCCGTTATATTCACACTGAACTGTATTCAACCCAGACGAAAGTCAGTAACATTACTTCAGAGATACATGAGAGAACAGCCTAGGGTCTGCGTATAGATGAAGACCTGACCAGGCAACATCTGTAATGTAGAACAGCTGTTCCAAAAAAATGTT
Organism: Pluvialis apricaria; assembly: GCA_017639485.1. Lineage (NCBI taxonomy): Eukaryota > Metazoa > Chordata > Aves > Charadriiformes > Charadriidae > Pluvialis > Pluvialis apricaria. The sequence goes on along the minus strand of CM030008.1, from coordinate 2,111,511 downwards.
TTGCTTGAAAGAAAGTGACAGAGCAAAGAGTGAATGCATTGAGCAGAGCCTGACTTGAACTTGCTGCATTCATCTACACAGAAGCCAAAAATCTTTCAAAATCGGACTTGATGGGGAAACCACTGAACATTTTCACTCATTCATAAACCGAACAAATTTCTTTTGGGCTTGGGACCCTCTGAGAAATGGCTTCTCCTGTTCCAAGCACTGACTTCATTCTCTAGAGGCAATTATAACGATACGGCAGTTAAAGAAAATATAGATCAATCAAGTTTGAATAAAAGTATGTTAGTGCCCCTACAGTACACTCGCAGGCTGTTCTGAACAGACCCAGAAATCAGCACATTTTCCCTTGTGTCCAGCTCGGGGGCCTCAACACAAGAAGGACATGGGCCTGTTGGAGTGGGTCCACAGGAGGGCCATGAAGATGATCAGAGGGCTGGAGCACCTCTCCTATGAGGACAGGCTGAGAGACATGGGGTTGTTCAGCCTGGAGAAGAGGAGGCTCCTGGGAGACCTTAGAGCAGCGTTCCAGTATCTGAAGGGCACCTACAAGAAAGTTGGAGAGGGGCTTTTTACAAGGGCATGTAGTGATAGGACAAGGGGGAATGGCTTCAGACTGGAAGAGAAGAGATTTAAAATAGATAACAGGAAGAAATTTTTCACTGTGAGGGTGGTGAGCCCCTGGAACAAGTTGCCCAGAGAAGTTGTGGCTGCCCCATCCCTGGGAGGTGTTCAAGGCCAGGTTGGATGGGGCTTTGAGAAACCTGGTCTGGTGGGAGGTGTCCTTGCCCATGGCAGGGGGAGTGGAACTGGATGGTCTTTAAGGTCCTTTCCAACCCAAACCATTCTATGATTCTACGAATTCTTCAACCCCAATGCTGTTGCCATCACAGGAGACAATAAACGTTGATAATGGATAGATGCCTATCTCTAGGGCACATTCTCCATATCCATTCAGACATAACAAAACTTAACAAAAAGCGAATGAAAAAAAGCTCATTTTAAAAATACTCATATGAAGGAACACTGTTTTGATATCTTGCTACATAACACCCCTTCTGGCTACACCTTTACCATTCCGTGCACGTTTTCTCCATCCAGCATCCTTGCACCCGTTAAGGTCAGTAAGAGAAGGGCCTGATTTCCCATTCTAGTGAACTAGGAGCTGAGCAGACAAAGCCCTACTTGGAGAGCTCTGTCCTCCAGGGGTGATTGTGAAGGATTAATGCCGTTGCACAAGGCATACATGAGATCTTGCATGGGATCAAGAGCAGTCCTCATCTCTCCCCTGTGCACCAGCAGCAACCTCAGGACCCACCCCTGCTGCCAAAACAACTTCTCCAACCCACAGGTTCCTGCATCTATGGGCAAAGAAACTCCTCTGGAGGGACCACAACATACAGAACTGGCACCAGGAGACTCATTGAACTGTCATTTTTGACATATGGAGAGGACCTCTCATCCTCTCTCCATGTGAGTTTGTTTGTGCTTTGGGTTTGCTCTTTTCTAGGGTCAATAGAATGGAGGAATTTAAGCCATCCAGGCAGTCACAACTTCATGGGCCTTAAATTGATGAAGTTGTCAAGGCAGAAATGGGCGGAATTTAGTGGTCAGCCTCTCAACAGGCTGAGACCACAACAGAGATATTATCCTGGACAGAGGAGAAAACAGTGGATAAGTTGCTCCCAGGCATGACCATGAAGCAGCAAGCTCAAGGATTGTATATGACAGGTCCATTCTCCCTCCCAGTATTAGCATTTTCTATGTATTTTCCAAACCAAAATGGACATAAAACTGGAAGAACACAACTTCCGTGAGGCCTCAGTGCCTGAATATTTCTCCAAGATGATCTTGGTCACCCCACACCTCTCACGTGATTGTTGGATGAGTCTTTTAATGCCCTTAACTTCGACAGAGGAAGGGCCAGCGAAGAAAATGCAGCTACAGCCCAGCTCCTTGGTGTTAAGTGCGCACCAGCTGTGTCTGTAATAGCAAACAAAGCAAGTCACAGGCTTGAATGCTCTCTTGCACACCTCTGTGCTGCTTAACCAGCCACCCTCAGACCCCAAGTTAGGCCTGGAATTGTCTGCTAAAATGATAGCTAAATAAAACAATGAAACCATACCAATAAAACCATACCAGGAGCATGCTTTTTTTTTTTTTTTAGGTAAGAAGAATATTCACAATTCAGTAGTATGGAACATCACAGGTTGGGAGTGGAGCCCATGGGGTTTTATCACCACAGGCACAGCTTTGGAGAGGGAAACAGCAACTTAGGCTGCACCAGAGCTTCTCCCTTTGACCAGCCCTTCAAAACCAGCAGGGAAGAAGCCCCAGGAGAGGGCAAACAAGGAGCCGTGTTTGTAAGAAAGGCAGCAGAGCAAAGAGCTGCCGAGCCGTTTCATTCTTATTTCCATCCCAAACATCCCTGCTCTCGCTCTGCCCATGGTCAGCAATCACGGCAGCGAGGACGCGTTTTGCAGCTTTCCCACTCGGTGAAGCCGACCAGGGAGGCACTTAATGGAAATCTCCTGATTTTCCCATTGTGCCTGTCCATCAGCCATGTTCAGCAGGTCATTGGAGAGAAATAATCCACGGAAACGGCTGTTGCCCATTCTCTAAACTGACCAAGATAAATAACACACATTTATTTCTGGTGTTGTTTGGCTTTTATTGCCTCCTCTATTAAAAATAGCTTGACTCTCTGTTGGATTTGTCACTTAAGATATCCCCCCTGATTAGCTGTTTGTACTGTGAATTTATATCCCATGGCAGAATCACTGTCTAGAAAGAAAACAGATATGTAAAAAATATTTACTCATGAGTACAATGATATATTAAAGAATATTGTAAGCTGACACAAATACCTTCTGCAGGTGGTAGTCAAACTTTAGCTGTGGGGTTTGATGGTTTTGTGCATGATCCACTGTGCAAGCAAAAGATTAGAAGTAAGAGGAATGAATTTTGTACCATTGGCTTTGAGGGAAATTAACTCTTTACCTGCCTTTCTTATGTCTTCATTTGTAGATGCTGAGGTTCAGAAAGCAGAGTGATCTTTTCCTCACTGGCACAGAACTTAATTCAGCCGCCCCGACTCCTCACGCCAGAGTCATTTAGCAAAAGTGTGAAGCACTGCTCTGTTAGAGCATGGGGCTGCTGAGTCAGCACATCTTAGAAAGGTTTGGTTTCCAGCAGGTTCCTGGAGAGAGGACAATGACACGCTCACCCAGAGCTCAGAGTGAGAGGTTTCTACTATGGGAAAAGGCACATAAGGAAAAATATCCCAGAGCATCCTTTCCAGTGCATTAAATCCATAGCAGAGTACTAAATTGTAGCACGATTCTGCCCACTGTCTCCAAGTCCTGTTTTTAGACAACTTGGGGGTCATCGGCAGACCTGTGCTTTCATTTAATGCACCAAAATGACCCCAAAAAAGTGCTTGGCTCTGTCCCAATTCCCACCTGGTGCCACTGCTGAAGAGGTGGGCATGAGCATAGAGACTAGCAAACCCGGGCTGCTGTAGCCAAGGAAGACATCTGGAGGGCTGCCATCAGTCTGTCCCTGTCTGCTGGTAGCTGATAGCGGAGATCCCAGCACTCCTGCTGCTGGAGACACCCTTGGGGCATTCTGATGAGCTCTCAAATTGTTTTCTTGCCCTCCAATTAATTAAACAGCTATCTGTGGCATCCAGAGCAGCAACATTTTTAATCTAGCACGTCAAGACAGCCATCTGTCCTTCCTCCCTGAAGCTATGGGAACTTGTCCTGTTACAGATAGGGTAATGCAATCACAGGGAGACAGTATCAATCGAATAAACACGTTGCTGCTGTGTGTTTAAGCTCTTCCCTCCATCCTTTCTGCTCTCTCAGTCCCTTCTGCCATTCTACAATTGCTTTTCCAGGTTTCTCTGATTTCTCTTCTTTCCTTTCCTTTCCTTTTTCTTATTCACTTTTTTTTCCCCAGATCATTAAGGCATTTCAGCCCACTCTTCTAGTTCCTATGGGCACTTCCCAATTCTCCTCCAGAGTCAATGCATGTCTCTGCACTCCCAGCGCCTCTTTTCCCTACTCAGCTCCTCTGGGCAATTTCTTCCCCATATTCCTTGAGACACACAGTGCAACCTCCCAGGAGTTCCTCCTCCCCCTGGGGAGAGGGGGTGAGTATTACTGTATGGACCAAAGCAGAAAGCATGATAACCTGGGTCTCCATTGCCTATAGGAAGGGTCTAGGGACATCCTGCCCTTATTCCATCTCCTGCTGCAGGTGTTTCCCCCAAGTCCTGCATGATGGTGTTTTATTTCAGCTGATCTCGTGTCTGAAGATCAAGACTAAATAACATTAAGAGTGTTCAGGTTCCTGTCATGGTTCATTTCTCTCCTTGTCCATCTCATCTCAGGTGCTTGAAGGGCTGACAAGCATGCAGGGAGTGACTCTGTGAGTTATGCAGTTAGAAGGACTGATGCTCCCACATCACATACTGTTGTCGCCAGCACAAGCCCCCTGAAAGTTCTCCCAAAGACCTAATTTCTGGCATCGCTGACTACATGACTATGTGAACATTTCATTTTCTTACATCAAATTTTACTGTCACTTTTAAGGGTATTTTTCGTCCTCACTCACATGCCAAAATGCTTAAAAACAGGTAGCTGTGTGGAGCGGTCGACACGCTGGAGGGAAGGATGCCATCCAGAGGGAACTGGATAGGCTGGAGAGGTGGGCCTGTGAAAACCTCATGAAGTTCAACAAGGCCAAGTACAAGGTCCTGCACATGGGTCGGGGCAATCCCAAGCACAAATCCAGGCTGGGCGGAGAATGGACTGAGAGCAGCCCTGGGGAGAAGGACTTGGGGGTGTTGGTGGATGAGAAGCTCAACATGAGCAGGCAATGTGCGCTTGCAGCCCAGAAAGCCAGCCACCTGTGTTCCATCAAAAGAAGTGTGGCCAGAAGGTCGAGGGAGGTGATTCTGCCCCTCTACACTGCTCTCGTGAGACCCCCACCTTCATTACTGAATCCAGCTCCGGAGCCCCCAAAATAAGAAGGACACGGACCTGTTGGAGCGGGTCCAGAGGAGGCCATGAAGATGATCAGAGGGCTGGAGCACCTCTGCTGTGAGGACATGCTGAGAGAGTTGGGTCGTTCAGTCTGGAGAAGAGAAGGCTCTGGGGAGACCCTATAGCAGCTTTCCAGTATCTGAAGGGGGTCTACAATAAAGCTGCAAAGGGACTTTTTGCAAGGGCATGTAGTGATGGAAAGAGGGTTAATGGTTTCAATCCAGAAGAGGGGAGATTTAGAATAGATATCAGGAAGAAATTTTTCACTGTGAGGGTGGTGAGGCACTGAAACAGGTTGCCCCGAGAAGCTGTGGCTGCCGCATCCTTGGAGGTGTTCAAGGCCAGGCTGGACAGGGCTTGGAGCAACCTGGTGTAGTGGGAGGTGTCCCTGCCCATGGCAGGGGGTTTGGAATGAGGTGGTCTTTAAGGTCCTTTCCAACCCAAACCACTCTATGATTCAATGATCCTACAAGAGTAATATCCATCAGACAGATAAGGAACACCATTCACAGATGCAATTTAAGTATCAAGGAGAGAGAGGAGACCTGATTCAAGAGTCTTTAAATGTCAAGACTAAAAGCCTGTGTTTATTCACATCCTTTCTAAGCAAGCAGTGGCTTTGGAAAAGGGACTCAAGTGTCTATTCTCTCCCATTTTGAGTTAGCGATGTGATGGCTTGATGGTGCTTTTGAAAGCATGACATTGGATATAAATATGACACATTGCTAAGGGTGTGAAAGGGAGGATAAAAGCCTGGAGAGGATGTGCAGATGGACAACACCCTTCCAAGGTTGATTCATCAGCACAGCCTAATGGAGGGAAGTGCTTAAAAGATCTCAACTCACAGCAAATGTGCACAGAGTTCAGTACATCCCACTTGATGAGTTAGATGGCCCTTTCCATCTTGCACTTTTACGTTAGCACCTTGTTTATACATATGTTTTATACTAAGGCTTAAACTGCTCCCCATGTCAGATGAAATGATCAGTACACTGAAAGCTTTAAAAAACCCGAAACACAGCCTGAGTCAGGCCAATCAAATTTTTTTCAGTCCTGGAAAGAGAAGAGGTTCTGAGAAATTAAAGATATGTTTCAATGAAGATTTTGCTTTGGGCAAATTCCTCCATATCCTGGCCCTTTCCTTAGACGCAGTTTAACCAATTTGCAGCTTCTGATGTAAAATTCTGCTTGGAATTTCCCCCCGCAGGTCTAATAGGGAGAGACAATCTCCATCCAGCTGGTGGAAATGCAGTAACATCCCCTCCATTTTGTGCATTATACAGAAAAAGGGAGAAGATATTAGTGCTTACTTTGCCTGTTAAGACCACTCTTGATTTTGACATGGGGAACGTATGGACCCACCGCTGTAGGTTCCTACTCCAGTGAGTGTTTGGGTTGGTAACAACAGTAAAACCATAAAACTGCTGGGAAATTTCTACATGACTCCTCCAGCCTCCAGGAAAAAAAAATCTGCATCACAGGTAGACCCAAAATAGTCTTTACCTCTCTAGGCTGGCTCTAATGAAGCTGGAAGATTTTGGAGTCAGACTGAGCAAGGCACTCAAACCTGAATTTAGGGTTTTAACAATTTGGAATCAGGGGAAGACAATTTCAACATGTGTTTCAGAGGGAGTTAGTGTTCCCCCACCCTTATGCTATCAGCTTTCTCAGCTACTGCAACAGTAAAAATCATATCCAGACTGCAGAGGAAATCATGCTGATCTTTGTATGCTGGACCTTAATTCACATGAAGTGTGAAGTTAGGTGCAGAAAGATCGTCATGAACTTAGTTTCTCAGGAAGCAAGGAAAATACTTCTGGGGAAAAAAAATGATAATGGGGAAAGAAAGGAGAGAAAGTTGGAACAGGAAGGAAAGGGGGACTCAGAGAAAGAGGGTGAAACATGATCAATTAAAATGTCCCCTGAGAGCCCAAACCGCTCTTTCCCTGGAGTAGAAATTGGAGCTAGGGGTTGCCTTTTAGCTTGCAAGCCTTGGCTTTCCTTCAGCTCCCTCTATGCAGCCCTTGTCCAATTTATTGCACTTGTGGAACTGATTAGTCCATAGAGGAACAACCGTCTTGAAAAGGGTTATTTGAAACTCCAGCAAGAATCACTTTATTCTGAATTCCTCTATGACTCTGAGAGGGCAATCTCAGGTCTCAGCACAGGGAAGGAGTGTTGCATACACTAATAGCATCAACACAAAGCAGTCTCACCAGGTGATGTGGTTCGGTGGTTTGGGCACATGGAAGAATAAAAGGTCAACCATTTTACTAGAAATAAGAGCAGGGAGATGATAAGCACATATGGCGCTTTAAAAACCTAACGCAGTTCTTCCGCTGAAAGCAAGCCTTGCCTCTGGAGCTTGGGCTGTTAGTGACACACAGGTGACACTGTATGTGTCACATCACTGTGGACCTGCAAATCCCAAGCGTCACAAAATGCACCTCCCTTCCTTCCTTGTGAAGAGTCCTGGTCCTGAAAACCCTGAGAATGAGGAGCACGAAGGAAATACAGACGACCCAGAAGACTCCAGCAGAGAGACCTTTCATAGTCCGTGAGCAACACTATATGAAGTATCTCACAGTCAGCTTTAGTTCTGGGGACCACAAAGAGACCACCTACAGCCACCCAACTTTGTCTGACAACACAGACTACATCTAAAGTGAGGGGAGCCAGGGACAATTCTGGTCACCTGCTATCCACATCTGCTGGGTCCTGACTCTCCACACCATTTCAGAAAGTAGCTAAAACCCATGGATAAGGATGTTACGATAGGTGATCCAAATACAACCTGGATCTTTAGTTGTTCTGGTGTGAACGCCAGTCTCTGCAGGGTTCAGTCAGAAGGTTTTCCTTCTCCTTGGCATTGTTCTGTGTTCCTTTACACGCCCTCTGGAAAACCAGGTATATTCCAGCGTGAGAAACAAGCCTATAGGCAAAGCTAGAAATTATCATTTTACTTCCTTCACTGATGGGGAAGCAGTGAGCTCCGGTCCTCATTTCTATTGGCAGGCAGGGTGTTGCTCTGAGTACCGAAATTCAGAATAAAAGCAAAATTAAAAGGGGAAAAAAAAAAAAAAAAAGAAAAGGAGGAGAGAAAAAAATGCCCATGATTGACTGGAGTGATAAAAATCAGTTAATTTGAAACTTGGCCTGCCTTCGTTTCATGCCTGCTCAGAAAGTCATCCTGGATTCACTCCAGACCCAGCCCAGGTTTGTTTGAAGTACAATCCAGTCCTGCCCAGGACTCGACCAGATTAATGTGGAACTGCACAAATTGGCCCTGGACCGCTCGGGTTTTGGCCCAGGTTCACTTGAAAGCAACTCTGATCTCTGAGGACCTGGGGGAGGCCACTGGGGAGGGGAGAGCTCAGAGCGGAGGCATCAAGTTCACCTGCTGCTAGCCAAAATATTGAGCCTCATCCAGTTTTATTTTCACTTGAGTGGGTAAGAGATGATTTTTCTCTCTTTTTTTTTTTTTAATGGAGGATAAAGGGAAGGGAGTCGGTTTCAAACCCCACATGGCAAAACGATGACATACTCCTTTACAAGAAGTAAATTATTTTCACAAAGCCTCACATGCTTTCCATTGGCACCGCTCTGGGCTCTGCCCTCCTGCTCTTTGAATTGCCATACCTCCTTGATTAACTCTGTCACAAGAGCGAGCGCAGCTCCAAGCCGGGGAAGTTAAACCGGCTGGATTTCATAAACACTTTCGTAGGCTCACAAATCTTTCGCCGGAGCTCAAAGGGAAATTAATTTGTTACATAAATCTTAGGATAAACGCCATGTTTGGGAGGCTTCCTGGTTTCGTTTTATGAAATGGGACTGGGCAGAGGCACAGGTTGGTCTCGTGGGACAAAGGATTGTTGTGGAAACCCAGAAGCCATTCTAATTGCATTAAAACACCTGCCTTCAAAAAAACATCATAGCTGCGGCATCAAACACTTAAAATTTAGGAAATGCCAGAACTAAGGTCACCATGCAATAACACTGGGCAAATAGGGATTATATTTTTTGTTTTGTTTTGCTTGCCAAAGCTAAAAAAGAAAAAAAATTAAGTCCAAATGAAAACAGATTATTTGTTTGGCTGGGGGAAGGGACTGAAATCAATCCTTTGAAATGGATTGATGAGATTAAAAATAAAAGTCTTAAAGACTTCATTTGGGATCTGCTTGGAACAAAAAGTAACATATTGCGGAGTTATTGAATCTTCCCAAAAAGATGTTTAGATTAAGCTTTGAAACAGAAGCATTGCTTCCCCCAGACATTTTCTGTTTGAAATGGCTGAAAAATCTTCAAAATATTTCAGTTCATTTATCCTGTGTGAGTCCCCTGACCCTTCTTCCATTCACTCACATACACCCACACAGGCTGCAGTTTCCAACCAATTTGCTATTTACATCCCAAAGACATGTGGTTTTAATTGCCAACATCTATCTTCTGTGCGAGTATGCATCACAGCTCAACTGAATAAGATGATTTTATGCTCCTCTGCCCAACATTTGGGGCTCATCACCTATTTTTTGCATGGGGGTTTGCGAGAGAAGGAACTGTCAAAAGTGTACTTTCTTCTCCTTGTTTGCTGTTGTGACCCGGATTTTTGTCACTGGCCCATTCCTACTCTGAAGACTGAATACTTTGTTTTTTCCCGACATCCCTGTAGCGCTTGTTACACTGATGCCTGGCCACTTCCAAACCAGAATCCATCATCGCAATGCTCAGGAGCGGAAAGGATGCCACTGCAGCATCCTACAAAACCAATGTCAACACAGTAAGCCTGAGAGCATCTGCTAGCTTGCAGCAGATGAGCAAGGGAAACCTGCAGGGGTTTTGGGAGGGATTTGTCTCTCTGAAATTCAGATACCTTAAAATTAGCTGTCAAATCTGTCCTTATAGACTCCCTCTGCAATCAGTCAGCTATTCCAGAGGGCAACCATACCATTTCCATGAGAAATATACGCTATGATGAGAAGAAAGGCCTCAGGACATGCCTATTTTCACCAGTAACATTGTCAGAGTGGGCCCAGCTGAGATTCAGATGTCCAGCTTAGGGAAGACGAATATCCTCCCCCGGGATCTTTTATCTTAGAGCGCTGAGCTCTGCGTGATGCTTTTTGATGTCAAAGGCACAGCACTCACCAGCTGCAGCTGAGAGCCCTCAGCGCTTTTGCAAACCAGCCCCTGTTATCTCAGATCTGGCATTTGGATTTCTTAGCTGCCGTGGTTAAGTGGTCAAAACCAGGTGAAAAGACCAGGCAGAACTTAGTGTCCGTTTAACAACTGTCTACGGTTAGAGAGCACTGATGTGGGAATATTCAGCGTAACACAGGATCACCTCTCCACTTTCAGCCAGCTTTTGTCTTGTCCATCCACCCCTTCCATCTCCTGCAACAAACAAGGCAGAGGTGAGGGGGTAACAGCCCCTTCCCTACCCAAATGCCTCATGTCATCACTATTTTCCAGGTGTCTACAGGACAGCGATCAGCACTTGAATCCATGGCTTTCCTGGCCTTTGGGTATGGGCAGTAGGTCCTCCCATCTCTCATCTCCCTGTCCTGGTCCCCAAGAGACCTATAAAGACGTCCTTAAAATGAGCCTCGGAGCTTAAATTCATAAGCCTATTAAGCATAACAAGTATATATGCACACATATATGTATACATGCACATTAATATCAGTTTAGAGCATAGTTTCATCATCTCTTTGTTTCATATTGCCTCAGTCCACAGTAAGACCACAGCTTCATTGCGTTAAGAGATGTCAGTATGTAGCCTAGAATCATAGAATCCTAGAATGGTTTAGATTGGAAGGGACCTTAAAGATCATTGAGTTCCAACCCCCCTGCCATGGGCAGGGACACCTCCCACCAGCCCAGGTTGCTCCAAGCCCCATCCAACCTGGCCTTGAACACCTCCAGGGATGGGGCAGCCATAACTTCCCTGGGCAATTTGTTCCAGTGCCTCACCACCATCAAAGTCAAAATTTGTTTCCTATTATCTCATCTAAATCTCCCCTCTTCCAGTCTGAAGCCGTTCCCCTTCGTCCTATCACTACACGCCCTTGTAAAAGTCCCTCTCCAGCTTTCTTGTAGGCCCCCTTTAGATACTGGAAAGCTGCTTTAAGGTGTCCCTGGAGCCTTCTCTTCTCCAGGCTGAACAACCCCAACTCGCTCAGCCTGTCCTCACAGCAGAGGTGCTCCAGCCATCTGATCATCTTCATGGCCTCCTCTGGACCCGCTCCAACACGTCCATGTCCTTCTTATGTTAGGGGCTCCAGAGCTGGATGCAGCATTCCAGGTGGGGTCTCACAAGAGACCTTTGAAAGTAACCGTGGAGGTCATCTAACCCAACCCTTTACCCAGGGCTGGACATGCTATCAAAGATACCTCAGGCAGCTGTTCTTGCTCCAAAGAGTCTATATAGTGAAGACAAGAGGGAAAGGGATTCTCCTCCCCTATACACAGAGCAGAAACACGGATGAACATTGTGACCTGCCTGCAGGTCCACTGACCATCTGGAGAAGCAGTGCCAGTGCATCATCTTAGTTACAAAATTCTCCCTTTATCATGCAGGAGATACAAGGCTGGAACACAGCCAGACTGCCTGCCTTTCATTACACATGCAAAGACAGCTTAGGAGGTAAAAATTATATATTTTATTAGGCCTAATAATATAGTTGGGGGGAAAAAATGTGAATTTACAGATACAAGAAGCCTTTTTTAGATCTGGAAAAGTAGCAAATGCCACAGCTAAACTCAAGTTGACAGCTCGGCTTGATGAGCTGTGGATCCCTTAGACCATCTTATAGAAAAGGTAGTATCTGCTGAGAAAAAAGGCAAAGAACACGATGGGGAGAGGTGGTAGCTGACTACCTTCCTTGAGAAAGGAAGACACAAGGAATTCATTGAGCATGGAGCAAGTAGCATTTGATGGAGGAGGAAGGAGATTATATGTCAGATGTCAAAGCTTTGTGTCCAGATTCTTCATGAGAAGAGGTTTTATGTCAAGGCTCAGGACAGAGGTTGGAGTCGACTTGTTCTTGCATGAGAAATGTTCCCTCAAAGGTCATGGCTTGTTTCTGTCCCCTCCTGATGGAATTGGCTCATTTTCCTGCCTGTCACCACACATGCTCTAAAGGTGTCTGCCTTCAAACGGCCATTCTGCCTCCCTTTAGACCACAGCCTTGTCCCATGTATATGGTCATTAGGATTTGGGGTTTGGCCCCATGCACTTCACAGTACTATTTCTCCAGATGGCCAAGGCAGGAAAATTCAGGTGGTTCCACTCCTTTTTTGACATTGGTGGGAGCTGGTGACCTTTAGGGAGGTGTCTTCCCTGCAACAGGATGTGATGGAGGTCATCAGAAAGTTTAGATCACTACTTGAAAGAAATTCAGCCTTGGTGGGGGGATTACCTTCCAGGCATGAGCTGCAAGGGCAATAAATATTTTTACAGCTACAATACGTTGAATGGCTCCACCCGGAAGAGACCATGAGATTTTCTAAGCAGACCCAGACAAGCAAATAGTCATCTTTTTAGAGAACAAAAGGTCAAAGGAAGGCAGGGCTGTGAGATCTTAGCCTGGAAAAACAGACCCTTCATCATGAAAGAGTCGGCAGAGCGCACACTAAGACGTCACACATGTTGGGAGGCAACGAGCCTTTCCGACACGAAAAGTGATGTTTTCTATCACATGGAAACAATAGCTCAGTCCCGTGTGAAGGCATCTGTTTCAGTTCATGGGAAATGGATTTTTCTCACTGTCCATGGGTTCAATGCAGGAATGCTCTGGGAGTCTTTGGTTCTTTGCGTGTTTCTTTAATGGCGAGAGCACCTGCAACGCACACGTGGCTGCCCACATTGCACACCTGGCAGGGATGCTCCAGCAGCAACCGGGATCCAGCCTTTGGTCTAGGAAGTCTCAAACCTCCTGTCACACCCCAGCTCTCCTCACCCTCTTGTTTAGTCCTGAGAACTCTAGGTACCCACCTGCCAGCAGAAGATTTCTCTCTTCCCCAAGAGCCTTGGAGATTTTGAAATGAAACCTAAAACCAAGCAAAATGCTACACCTTGCAACGATTCCCCCATTTTTAGCAAGTTTAATAATAACATTTCCTGGCAATCACATGAGCCATCTGGAACAAGAGACACCTCGTAACCAAAAAAAACGAGGACAGCTTGATTGTCTGTTTGCTATTAAGCTTTTATTTTTTGCTTTACAAGGAAGGGTGGGGATAGGAATGCTGTATTTATCAGCCTGCTGATGGCCCTGGCTTGGATGCTTGCCTCCCACATGTTTTACACTTCAGCAGACAGTGAAATGCCTCAATCATGTACCTGTTTCCTTTTGCCACACCTTTAGCAGGGAAAGAATTACGACCTGGTGTTATCTTGAACACACACAGATAGTGGTATGTCCGGTGTCCCCACAAGAGCAGCTGCTGCCACTGATGGCAGTAAGACCCTTGATGTCCCCCCACTCCACTAGGAAGGAGGACACAGCTTGGCTGAACCCAATTTCAGGAGCTACAACTGTCTCCTTTCTTCCCACCACTGGGATTCAAGTGCACCAAGCCGCCCTTCATCCAGTACATGCACATGATGTAATGGAGCCCGTGAGCTGAGCTCATGAGAAAAATTGTATCAAGCACCACAATCTGGCATCCTTCTTTATCAGAGGGCAGCAGAGAGGTCTTCTCCCCGGAGGTGTGTGCTGAAGGGGAGGAGTGTAGGCGAGGAGAGAAAAAAAGCCTGTAATGTTGGCTGATCTCCATTTCCCTCCGTGTGTATGCACAGCAAACTGCTAATTCTGAAAGAGGTTACACAAAGGGGTCTGATGCTGGGATGCCATGACATCCTCACCTCTCCTGGCTCTGGATTCATCCCACCTGTCACGCACCCACCAGACGAGCCAAGGTCAGAGCAGCCCTTAGGAGAGCAGAGCAGTCTGTTCACACAGTGGCTGAGAGTACATCCAGAGGGCAACTGACTGTTGTGTCAGCTCAAGACATGCTAAAGTTCATTACAGGCAATAACCCTCCCTAGATATCCAGTCTAGGGGAATACCTTTTTTCTGGATCCAAGCAAGACCTTGACAGCCTCCTTCTGGACACGTTGCACCACCTCCTCAGAAATGCAAAATAAATTAAAAAAAAAAAAAAGAAAATTGCATGTCTTGCATGTCCAAAGGAGCTCTGGAGATGGGTCCATAGCTGGATATAGCAAAGCAATTCCAGCCTGTGTTTGTAAAGTCAATGGTGTTTGTAAAGTCAATGGTGTTTGTAAAGTAAACACCAACGGCATGGTACAAGAAGAGTGTAATGAACTCATTCACATAGTGAAGCCACCCATCGGGACAAATAAATGCAACCCCCAGCTAGAGAAACAAAGACAGGAGTTAAAGAAAGAACCTACATCAGGGCCACAATGCTGGTTGTGGGCACCACCTCCACATCTTCAGCAAAGCTTGAAGGTTTCTCTGCTGGATGTTTTTCCTCTGGACTGGGACTCTCTGGGCAGCCTGAAGGTATGGGCTTCCTGCACTCGCTGCTGCAACCCTTCTGCTGATCCCAGGTTTCAGCATTTAGATTGCGCTCTGCTTTGTTTTCTTCTGGAAGCAGGTGAAGAGAAAAGAGGGGGAGAGATTTGCACACCCATTGTGAAATACTGAGGTATTAACTGAGAAGCAATACCAGTGAGGGAGGCAGATGAAACAAAGAGAGAAGGAGCTGTGTTATTACAACTCCCAAGATGCTTTGGCCCCGCAGGAAAGCAGAGTAATAGCATCACATCCCATGAATTCCTTCTTGCTGATTATTTATTTGCAAACACATTTTCTGGCCAAGATAAAGCTGGGTGACAAATGGAATCAATACTCTGACCCCAAATGACTCAGAAATATGTGGGTAAAAATACAGCTATGTTTAAAAACAACTGCATTTATTTTGGGAGAGTGGCTGTCATGTTGAACAGCACTGAGGGTTTCACGACACACATGAGCAGAGTAGCCATATGTTAATAATAACCATTAACTCTGTAGAGCTTTGTTCGGTTCACAGAGTGGCCCGGAGGAAGAAATGTAGCATGTGAGAGACCATGCAACTGAGGCACAGAGTGGGAAAACAGTTTGCCCAAGACCACACAGTCTGGAAATAGTCGCTTCTCTGCCCTCCAGGGCAAGTGGTTGACTTTGCTGAAGCAGAATTCAACCAGTAGTGATTCCTTATGAAAATCCCATTTTTAATTAAAAGCAGGCACAAATTTGCTGTTGATATTTTTATTAGCTGTGTTGTTCCAGCCATGATGATGAAGAAACACAGTGCTTTTCAAGCTTTATGCAGCAAGGTAATTTCTTTTATTAGGCAAAATTCAGGTAGGCTTTCCTGCCTGTGAGTGTTTCCACCTCAGTGAAAAATCCCATGGAACACATCCATTTTGATCAAAATTGGCTTTTGTTTCTTTTTCACCAAAGACTTCACAAGTGAAATCTTCTCATCGATGCAGCTGGAAACCAAAAAAATTTTTAGCCAAAAGCGGAGGAAAAAAGAGACCAAGGGAGGGGGGAAAGGAGAGGGTCTGACAAGTTGAAATTTTCCGCTGAGCGTCTTGCCAAAGAGGAATGTTTCATTTCTGTTTAAAAGCCTTCCAAGCAAGTCTGCTCTTAATATATACAGCTTGTAGTGTGCCCCACAGAACTAATTGCCATGCCAGTGCTCCTCTTCTTGCAACATCTGCTCACGATGGCCCAGCTGCGTCAAGAAGTTGTGAGGCTCGCCTTGTCGGAAACCCATCCTGTAGCGCGTGCTTTCCTGGCTGTGGCTTATGCCAGCTGGGAGGCAGGGACCAATGGCAGAGACACAGGACAGGGAGGAGGAAGCTCTGATGATCCATACAGCCTTTCTCTGAAGGCTTGTGAGAGTTGATTGCAACTTCTGAAGGTCCAAGCGGAGCAGGAGAACAAGCTCAGGTCAAGTATCAGTGACTCATTGGAGCTCTCCTGGTAGTTAATTTGTCTGGGGATGATGCTCCAGCCTTCCCAGCATCTACCTCCTCTGTTAACACTATATTTTTGAAAGATACTACAACTAGGACAATCATTTCAGCTTTCCTTCACTGTCAAAGTAGTCCTTCAAGGTCATTTAGACCAGCCTACTTGGAAGACCATTTAGTAAACTGTATGTCCTTCCGGGAGCTCTCTAAATACCAAATTGAGTCCAGATTTGAGCTCACCCATTATCCGTGTTGTTTATACAGGTGGTCATTGTCAGGCACAGGGTTAGCTTGAATCCCCTGGCAGGGAGGGAGCAAGAACTCATTCATCACCTTGCCAAAAGTTCTCCAAAAAGGCTCAGCACAGCCAGGATGAGTCAGTTACAGGAGGAACTTACCCTGCCACATCCTAGTCCACCACCTGAGCACATCAAGGACATCCCAGAAGAGATTCAGCTCCAAATGGTTCCAGGGTAGATGCTAACTCCGTAGCTCCTATGGAGAGAATCAGGAAATATTAGGAGTTATTCACAGGTGCTGCTTGAAGTGCCTGTGCTGGATTGAAAGAAATCACAGCCTTGGCTTCATTAAAAATATTAATTAAGTTTCAGTAAAGGGATTTCAGGGTGGCTAGATCAGGCAGAGGTGCCTGTCTTGTCAACATCCAGCTTGAGAGAGGACAGATCCCACCCATTGTCTGTGATCTACAGGGCCAGCAGTGCAGGCAGAAGGCATATAGACTGCAGGACTCAGAAAGCTGATACCCACACTCCAGCCTGCTATTTGCTTTGTGGTGTAGACATTCCTCCCATCTGGCATTTGAGAGGAGGAGGGGGAGTCGAGACAGGGAAAGCAGAGCAGTCCCGGGCACCACCAATGAGGTCCCGTTCCAACTCTACGCGGAGTCTGTCACGCAGGAGGCAATCGCCAGCCTCAGTTATCACTCACACACACTCATCACTTCTCATCTTTGCAAGTCGCAGAGCCCCAAGTAGGGAACACATCTTGCCTCCAAATTTTTTGTGTTAGAACCAGGATATATCACATCCAACGCAGATGTCTTTTCAGAAATGAAAATCTGCTGCGGTTGGAGGATTCTGCTCCTCTCTTGCAGCCTGCGCCTATTATCAGATTCAAACTCCTCTCCTTTATTGTCAGTTTTGGATGCAAGCAGGACCCAGGATCAAATGCAATCAAATGCAAAGGGTCCAGAACTGTGTTTTTCCCTGTTCCACCAATTTCTTTGTGTTTGGCCAAGGCAATTGGCAAGGTCACTCACACAGATGGTATCAGAGTTGTCCTATTCAAAATACCGCACCTTAAAAAGAAGGACAGGAATGAATGGGTACCACGGCCACGTCCCAGTGACGCAGGCATTGTCATGGACCTTCCAGTTATGTCACATATGGTCTGGCACCTGCTCATTTGCAATTATCCACATCCAACCAGGAAGCATCAACCAAACAAACTACATTAAATTCAGTACAGTTACAGGCACTGATTGGCAACTCTTGAATAAACACTAACAGGGTGTTTTAGGCAGGTCATCTCTCATAAAGACTAATCATAGTTCTTCTTCTTTCATGTGCTTTTTCATGTTCGCCTGGCTTTAGTTGGCTCAGTCGGAAGATTTGCACCTGAACTATTGGTCTGGTTCCATTTTCTGCCAGTTTGCCCACATGGCTTCAGACAAGTCTTTGAGCACTCATTTTTCGATTACAGGTACCTAGAGAGGCAAATGCATGTCTACTGGGGTCACCACATACTTAGGTGGTTTCATTCCTTTCTTCCTTCTCCTTTGGCTGAGTTTAGGTACCTTCAGTTACCTAAATATTGAGGGCGAAACCACTGTAGTCAAGGGGAGATTTTGAAAATGTGGATGCCTCCAGCTGTCCTTTTTTAAGGTCCCTTTTTGGTCAGTAGGTAGCAGAAGCAGTTTTCAGACATAGTTCACCTCATGCTAAAATCTAAAAGAAGTGCCTGCTGTGTGTAATGTTATGTGGGAAGGGTCTCATCTTGGGCAACTCCATGGTCAGGAGAGGTCTTCCCAGAGGGTGAGTCATCCCAATGGCGTTTGGCACCTGATGCAAGCACAGACAAACCCAAAGATACATTTCAGCTCAGGGATGATGTGAGCTGCATACTGCTGAGAAGAAGAGAGGCCTTAGATGGTCCCAAAGCGTCTGCCATGATCTCTGATCTTGCCATGGCATCTGCTGCTGACCAGACCATAGAGGATCCTGGCCAGGGGAGCATTTGGCCTGACTTGGCACAAACCCTTTCAGCTCCCTGAAATAGAGAGGTGCCTCTCTCTTCTGGCATTGGCTGGAGGATGAACCTGCTCAGACTGCGCACCCAGCTTTTAGCTGGGGAAATAGTAAAGAGCTCAACTTACAGAGAGGTAATGGGGGTCACAGCTATATAATTCTTCAACATTGCCATTTGTGGGAGATATTTGAGATTTCTGCATGGGATATAGAAAAAAAAAGAGGAAAAAATAAACAGAAAAAGGAAAAAAGAAACAAAAAGAAAAAAGAAAACAGGAAAGAAAAAATAAAAAGGGAAAAAGAAAAAGAAAAAAGAAAAAAAAAAAGACAAAGAAAAAAGAAAAAAAGAAGAAAGAAAAAGAGAAAAAAAAAAGAAAGAAAAAAAGAAGCCTCCTTAGATCCACAGGAAAAACCAAGATTACATTTAGTCTACCATTGAAAGAACAGCAGCAGGGAGAGAGAGGGAGGAAACAAGACCTATTTGGAAAGCATGAGGGGCTTTTAAAACCCCCAAACTCCCTCCTAGAGTTGGACTTTCAGGGGGATGCATGTTTTGCCCTTCTCATTGTTAGCAGCAGCACCACACATTTTCCACAGATGTTCGTGCCGAACCATGGAAGAGCTTTGACAAAGACTATCGTTTGTCTGACACAGTCAGGGAAATCTCTCCATGACAGATTAATTGACTCAGTGATTGATAGGAGAAGAAAACACAGTCAAAGAACAAAGGAAAAAAAAGACTGGCTGGACTGCATGAATCAGCCCAACGGATTGTTTATTCCAAGTTTAAATGTGGCAAAATCTGCCTCAATCTGCTCACTCGCGAAACCCAGCATTGATATAATCTTTGCAACTGCCTGTATCAAACCACCACGCGTCCAAAATAACCTGGAGACCAGTCCAAGCCCACTTCCCGTTGAGACATAGACCGAGTCCTTTCAGGTTTTGCCAGACCATAATACTATATAATTTCCCATAGCTGTAATAATAATCCAGCATCTGAGCAGGGTCTCTGAAGATTGTGACTCTTGAAGCTATAGAATCGTCAAAAAAACATGTTGATAGGAGGGGAGATGGACCCTGCTCCGCCAGCCAGACTCCTGATGCACTTGGCACGTCATAGATTCAAGATAATTTGATTCTATGAACCGATTTTAATCTGATGAACTCCCTAATTTTCTCTGTGGAAGGCATCCTTAAGAACATGGACGCACCACACGTTGACCTCCCCCCCCTCCTCTACCAGCTCAAAGACCAGAAAAGTAAGGATTTTTATGACATTACCACAAAAATAATCGGAAGTTACTCAGCTTGGTGCCTAACAGGTTTGAGCCGTCTCTACGGGACAAGGAATTAAGTCATGAGTAACCACAGACAGACCTTTACACTGCCGGCCAGGAATTACTTTCCTGATTTATTTTTTTTTTGTTGTTCTTTCATTTTGTATTTTTTTTTCCTCCCCAGGAACAGGTCACTATTTGACTCAAACCCATGATTCACCACCAGAGTGTACTTTTGGGGTGAGAAGGTGATTGCTCTAAGATGATCCAGCAAACCCTGATATGCAAAACCCACTCTCATCCATAATTAGTCCATCTACCTGTAAAGAGTTCCAGAACTTGAATGACTGTAAAAAGGAAATTATTCTTCTGGACACTGAACTTGGTCTCCTTTGTCAAGGGTGGAGAAACACTGATCATCTCCATTTCAGTAGCATTTTTGCATCTGATCCAGCTGTCATTTTTAATGATATTTGGCTACTTTATCCTAAGCTAACTGCATGCTCTGGAAAGAGTGACATTAATAATAATAATGTGGCATCAAGGCAGTGTGGTGGTGTCACTTCAGCTTCTCTTGCGCAGTTACTTTTCACTACCCTGGCAAACACCACTTGAAGACTTCACCACTGGATTCATTTTTCCCCTCTGCTTGTTTGAAGAGTGGACATCCCTCAGCTTCAGTGGCCCCTTTGAGTAATCAGAACTGTTGATCATAGAATGGTTTAGTTTGGAAGGGACCTTAAAGATCATTTCGTTCCACCCCCCTGCCCTGGGCAGAGACACCTCCCACCAGACCAGGTTGCTCCAAGCCCCGTCCAACCCGGCCTTGAACACCTCCAGGGATGGGGCAGCCACAGCTTCTCGGTGCAACCTGGGCCAGGGGCTCACCACCCTCACAGGCGGAATTACTTCGTGATATCAGGAATTTCTTCCCGATATCTCATCTAAATCTACCCAATACTGACATGACATTGATACCCAAACTGACACAACTTTTCAGTTATCTGTTTTTTTCCAAGACTTTAAAGTCAATATGATGAAGATACATTGCCTGGTGCTACAGAGAAGCTTCTCCCTCATGAAGCCACTGAGCAGCTTTGGTGGTGCCTACACTGGTGATATATGAGACCAGACAGGTTTAGGCACAGGGAGGGGTTATGAAGAAATTGAAGCTCTTTCTGTGACTGTTTATTGAAGCTTTGGTTTCAAATATTAGGAATGCACATTTTGCATCCTCCAGCAGAAAAAATAAATATTAGAAAGGTTCTTGTGCTCTTCTGACCCAACCATGGCCTGGGAAATGGAACCTGTCCGAGAAGTTTTGGCCCATTCCTCCCTTTCACAAGCCAGGTGGGTACACAGAGCATGGGAGTCCACGTCATGCAAGGCTTCCCTTCTACATGCCACAGTACAAAGGACCATGATGGAAATGTGTGGCCAATACTGGTGGTAGAAAGCAGCCTCTGGAGATCTTGGCCATACCTCCATGATGCCGTGGCAATAAATGGCAGCCACTTGACAGTAATTTAGGAGAAGCAGCAGATGAAGAAAGCAAAGCCAAGACAGATAGCACCACATCCCTCAGCTGTGCTTGCACAACCAAGCTGTCAACCAGATCAGCGACTGGTCCATCATTTCACCCTGAGGTGATGCACCATGTGGTCCCACCAGAATATCAGCACAACCAAAGGGCTGAGGTTTGCAAGGCAGAGTGAAAAGCAGGAGGAATGAAAGCCTGTAAGAAGGATACAGGTCCATGGAGGATCCCCCAAGCCAATGTTTCATATAACTTACTTCAAATATAGGCTCTCTCTGGTGCCAGGGCTTTTTTCTCAAGAGCTGCATAGTTGTGTCTGTTGATTTTCTTAATGATTATTATTAAAATGAACTTTTCAGCAAACTTCTACCCTTTTAAAGAAAATTCCAGGTTTTCCAAGAAGAAGAATGTAAAGCAAAAGCATCAGGTTTTGTTTTGTTGGACACTTTCCCTGTCTTCTACGAGCATAACAAACTGAAAACATTTTTTCTCCAAACACATTTGGAGGAAGGGGGCACTTGGGGTTAAATTGCCTTCTGAAATTCATAAGCACGCTTTAAGAAAGCCCAAATGATTTCATGAAAAAAAAGTGCTAAATTATATGAAAAAAGGCATTCCTTTCAAACTGCTTCAGGAAATAAGCTTATCTTTCGTAGAGCAGAGTTTGCTAGTTAGCAGCTGAGTGGCTAATATTTCTGTCATCACTGCAACGGTTTTAGGGAAAATGTCTGTGTCAAATTATGAATTTAATTTTGCTTTGTGAACATTGCTCATGATCGCAGCCTTCCTTCTGGAGCAGAAGCCCCCATTTTGTAGCCAAGGAGAATGATAAAAACCCCATATTTGTTTCCAGAAATAGATGACATTGAAGCATTCGATACTTTTACTGAACCCAAGCAGAGGAGATTAACTGTGAAACTTAGACAGAAACTCAAGGAATAAACCGTACGAGCACTGCATAGGACAACTTGCATCTTGATGTTTAAAAAAGCTTTGACATGGACTTAAATGACAAGTTTTAGACAAATAAGAATCTACTAGAAAAGGGGGAGGCGAAGATGTGAGAGAAAGCCCTGCAGAGAAATTCTGGAAAAACTAAGAACTAGATGCTGAAGTAATTACAACTTGCAAGCAATGTCTTCACACAGGCTTCCTTCTTCCTGTAACGTGGGCAGCACCACGGTGTGATAAACAATAGACAGATCTCAAAATACTCCAAAAAGGCAGAAAGAGAAAAAAGGAGATGAAACTAAGCGTGTGCACATAAGTACAAACCCCACATGCAGTGACTACCAACACAACCCAAGAGAACGTCCAGTGCTGTCAGGAAGATGACAATGATACTTTAGGACACAGGCAAATACAGTACAGGTGCTTATGTCCTCCTCGGTTCCATTTATTGAAGTTTTTTTAAACAGGATTAGTTTAACTCCTGTCAGAAATTATTTAGGTGGAGCTGGTCCTGCCTTGGGACCACGGATGGATGAATCAAGGATCCTCCCAGCTCCATTTCAGTGATTGTTTCTCCAAGGAAACACCATGTAGAGCAAACAGATGGAATCCAGCATGAAAGCAAATGGGACATTTGAGCCTGTATCCTTCTTCCCCAGTTTGGGATTATTTTTTACCGAATTTAATTCATTAAATACCAGTGGGGAATATAGCCTCAACCAGTCCTTTAGTCTCTCTCAGTAGTCCTGGGTGTGGACCAAAGACAAAAGCACTATTCACCTGTGTTTCTTGGATAACTCCTGTGGGACCCAGATGGTTTAGAGCACAGGTATCTTGTCCAGACCTCCAAACTCAGTGAAGCGGTGTTGGTACCTCCAGATGGTGACTCAACCAGTTGAGGACAGACATTTGTGACAGTCTTTTAAGAGAAATGAATGACATTTATTAGTAGGTTATGTTTATATGTTTGCAATTGCTTTTCTTTTTACCATTGACCATGGATTAGTGCTATCAAAGTGTAGCAATCATGGGAGGAGTGTATGGTTACTTTGCCTTTGAGTCTTTCCACTTGGAGGTTGGGCTGTTAATACAGCATTTACAGGATACAACACTGACAGCTCAAACTGTGAATGAACCACGCATTTTGACTCCAAATTATTTCTGACCTGTGCAGGGTGTGGGAAAAAAAAAGCAGATGATGTACAAGGGCAAAAAAGAAATGTTTTACACAGGAAAATAAAATGACTGTGCAAACACATAGTGAAGGGTGAGGCACATTTACACTGGCAGCCCTGCAAACTCCATCAGAAGTTCTGGAGGCTGCCAGAAGAGAAGTAACTTTTCCTTGACTTGACACCAAGGCTACACAGCATCTCCTAAATTGCATCTAATACCCAGAATCATTATCATATGCTCTTCAGTATGATTCTTTTTCTGATTGTAGAAAGGAGAATTGAATTGTTGCGGTGCTGGCAGGAGAAAGTGGGGAATGGACGGGAGCGATTCCACCAGCAGGAGTTGTGCTAATGGCAAGGAAACATCAATTGGTGTGTTTAATGCATCTTTCCTATTTCATGGGACTGGAGGTAATAGAGAACAAGAGCGGGTTCAAATAATATCATTTTGAAAGGTAATGGGAACAATAATGTTATTATCAACAAAGTCTAAAATGGCACAATGTTATTAAGGGAGTCTGAAAATGCAAGTTGCAATCTTTCATATCTCAATTCACCGCGACAGTTTATTTGAAAGCTAACAATTACAGGCTCCCGTTGCTCATCAGTTATAATAACAGGCAGATCTTGTGCAAATTTGCGGTGGGCAGAGCACATCCCAAAACACTGTACTACGATGAGAAAGGCAGCTAAGAGGTTTTGTTTCCTTTTAACTTTCCAAATGATAAGAACAAGTGATAGGAGTAAGATAAAGACCCAGAATGGATGTGAATTAAGGACATACATTTACTCTGACTGTGAACCACCTCTTTAATGCATGTAAATATGAATTTAATCCCCATTTAAAACTGGGTTCGGTACACTACTGAGTCTACAACTAATAATCCACTGAGGAGGATTGGTGAAGTGTCTAGAGACAGCTCCATGTAAATGTAAAATTATGCAAACAGACACACAGATTTCCATGAATAAATACAGTCTTTACAGCAATGACAAACATTTTCACAGGTATCAGCAGTCCTGCAAATATTTGCAAGCCTCAAAGAGCAAACCACTATATAATACATATGAGTCAGTCCACCAGGGCCACATGTTTGTAATTCTGCTTCTGCACCATTCCAATAGCTCTGCTGTTTGGCACCGAGTTTTCGTAAAGGTAAAGCCATGAATCAGCAGAATTAATACAATCAGTGATCACGAATCACTAGGTGTGCATTAATTTCTCAACCAGCAATAACTTCCTTAGGTGTGTCCAAACCCTAAAAAGTAGGTACTTGAAGCTGGCTCTAGAAAATTTCCCAGGGGAACTCAGCAAACTATGTATAATCTCTGCAAAGCTTTCCTGGGGCTGTTGAACAGCACCCAAATTTGCCTGTCACAAAAAGAGACCTCTTCAAATTGTGGAAATGTTTTGAAGAGCATTCCCATAAACCTGGAGCTAATTCATCATCTGCCAAAACCCAGTTACAAGTCCATTGGCTTAGAATCATAGAATCATCTAGGCTGGAAGGGATCTTTAAGATCATCATGTCCAACCATTATCCTAACGCTGCCAAGTTACCACTAAACCATGTCCCTCAGCGCCACACCTACACAACCGTTAAATACCTCCAGGGATGGCGACTCCACCACTGCCCTGGGCAGCCTGTTCCAGTGCTTCACAACCCCTTCCGTGAAGAAATTTTTCCTAATATCCAACCTAAACCTGCCCTGGCACAACTTGAGGCCATTTCCTCTTGTCCCATCGCTTGTTATTTGGGAGAAGAGACCAACCCCCCCTTGCTACACCCTCCTTGCAGGGAGCTGTAGAGAGTGAGAAGGTCTCCCTTTGAGTAGTCAACAACTATTAAGGCCAAAAAAGGTGACTGACCAGGCCGAAACACTGCTCTATACGCTCCAGCCATCAAAAGTTGCTTGATAAGCAGCAGAGATGTTCATCAGCCTACATGTGGAAGACAACCAAAGGCAGCTCCAGAGACAACAGAAACATCTCAAGAACATGTCTTTCCAGCTTCAGTTCAGCGGCAAAGGATGAGATTTCACAACACAGCCCAGCCAAATCTGACAACACACCAAAGCCAAAGGCATGGTCTCTCTCTCCACCTTCCCCTTCTCCCATCGATTCCTTAGGCTGGATCTGGTAATCATGCAATCAAAAATGAGTCTGCTCCACCTGCTGATTTGGAAGAAAATTAAAGAAAAAAGGATAAAGAAAATTTGTCTGCCAAGTCAGCCAGATGAACTGATTCAGCCCATGGACATGTTGATGTTAGCTCCAGCACATGGGCTGGGAAGTACATAACTGGCAACCGTTCCTTCTTCTGTCAACCAATCTAGACAGGTCTGGCTGTCAACTGAAACCACACGCTGTCTTAGGTAAGATGAGCTGCCCAGAAACGCCATCAGACATGGAAGTGTATGACTAAGTGAAAGGGACAAAAAGACATTAGAATTCAGGGAAATCCCAGTAAGGGGAAAAGATGTATTTCCAGAAGAATTTTGAGATGGGATAAAGACCATAGGAGATGGACAGATAAATGTAATTGCTGAAGCAGACAAATGTTGTGGAAGGGAATGAGCCCTCATCAGCTGAGCAGAACTGCAGTCACTGCCAGACAAGAGGAAATAAAATCCCACCTACATGTCCTCGCAATATTCCCATTGCTGCACAGAAATCCTCCAACAGCCAACACAGAGCTGTGACTTTTGTACATTGTGCAGCTTTTTTCACCAAAAAGGAATAGATGAATAAAGGAGCATCCTACATTACTGCAAATTGCCATTTCTGTATGGGCAGAGGGGGACTAAAAGAGGTCCCAGCAATGTCCCACAGCTGAGGCTCTTCCCCCAAATATGAGTGGAGATTTAACACCGGTGTTTTCCAGTACCTCCTGCGTTCCTAAGTCCTACTTCTCTGACTGAATTTCAGGGAGGAAATCCTATGGATAGGAGTAAAATAATCAAAATAACACAAAGCCTATTTGTGGGGGAGGAGAGTTGCCACCATGTTCAGCTGCTCTTGGAAGGTAATCAGTCACATCCTTACACAGGGACTTTGTGCAGCAAACCCTGTTTACAGAGATGAGCCATTTACTAGGGCTCAAAGATAATTTATGCCTTGGTAGCTACAGAGAAGCCAACAGCATCTTCTGGAAACTTTGATTATATTTTTTAGGGTCTATTTTGCATCTGTCTGAAAGCTAGGCCTGGGGCATTTTACAGGGTGGGATTTTTTTAATTTATTTTTGTCTTTATCATTGTAGGATCTCTCCCTAAAGAAGCATTGTGCGCTTATTCTACCCTTTCTTAATCTAGGAAAGCAAATCCTCGTGAGGATGGGGTTCACCTCACCCTGTGTGAGCCCTCTCTATGACAAACCTCACCTTTGTTAGTTGAGGGGGTCCCTCCAGAGCCAGTGGGGAGGCAAAGAGGCACAATACACTTTTCTAGGAAAACCATTATCTACTCAATGGTTTGCTTCAAGACGAGCCATGGGAAAAAGATGCTTGGGAGGAGGATTATACCCTAGAAAACCTGTCCTTTCTGAGATGTCTTGAATAAACAGGACAGAGAGAGGGTGGGAAGAGGAAAGGAGGAGCAAATAGGGTTCAGCTCTCATCACTGCCATCGTCCACATTGCAGCAACACACCCCAGCATTTCTTTGTAGAGACACTGGCACTGCTGAGACTCAATCTTTCCAACCCATTTTACATTTCTGCTCTGGGATGATACAAGCCCCACTCCAGACAGTGGAGGGGACTCAATCTGACAAGTCCCAGTGCAGACATCTGCTTTATAAATGTTTCCATTCCAGTGAGATGAAGCTCACTGGGGACTTTCCCATGGTCATGCAAGCTGTGCCAGTGGAGACCTGTATATCCAGAGGTAATGAGAGAGAGTTGGACTATGGGTGGCCTTTCTTCACTGCAGTCTCTTGCTCTCAGTATAGGGATATGGTACTGGGGACATTATAATCCTACCATGACTGGTGGCACAAAGAGGGAGAAGAAGCAACACCGGACTCTTTCCAGGGAATTTCCCATGAGATGCAGGGGCAGTGGCACAGGGCGGGAGGAGGTAAACAAGCTGGTGTCACTCTGAGTGCATGTTTCTTGGCAGGTTTAAAAAAAAACAGCTGAGAGATTTGCAAAGTGAAATCTGATCTAGAAGCACGCACAGAGACAAAATTAACAGGGTATCCCATGATGTCATTTATGTCATTTTGAACAGCCGCTTTTCTGGCTGAGACAGAGGCAGACAATTCCCCGAGTCCAAGTCTGCCCATGAAACTTCACTGAGGCATCTGCTCTCTTATCCTTCCCTCCATTACGGCAGCTTTGCCCAGGTCCTATAAACATCCAGGTGGTAATCAATGAGGTGTGAATATTTAGCTTATAAAGTTGCTCAAGTGTGAAGGATATCCATTCAAAGAGGCTGGGAAGGCAGCAGTGGAAAGTTATTTCCAGGTTTACTGTCACTGCGTTGCTGCTCTTTTGGATGCTCCTGAACTGTATCGATGCACCCAATTAGTCAAAGAAGTCATGTATGGGCTCTGAACTGAAGGCCCACCAGACACACTGCACTGGGCATGAACCCATGTGCTTGGAAAGCAAAAATTACATTCATCACTGGATTTTCCTCTGTGCACTTGGAAGTGCTTCACATACCACCAGCAATTTGGAAACCTCTGGCTCTACTCAGCCCGAAGCAGGAGGTCGAGCTGCCCATGGTCATGTCTGCACTAGTAAATGAGAGGTACTGGGGCAATATTTGGTCCTGTATGCCCTCCATCACAGCTGTCAGCTGGTACAACACATCCTGCATTTCCATTATTACTCTATTTTCATGCTCAGACCATGGTGGCCGCATGCTGACTTCCCACTGGAAGTGGGCTCTGTTCTTCTCCATATGCAAGCAATGAATGGGACATGTCTAGGAGATCACAAGTTGGCATGGGTCAAAGCTGTGCTGCGGAGCATGCTAACTATTAAACAGCATCAATGGGCAAGTTCCAGTTCTTGAGCTTTGGTTTTGTCTGGTTTACAAACATTTGCTAGAAGCAGTTGCTACCAAAAGATTTTACACTTCATTATGCAAATAGTCCTCGTGAATTCCCCAGGGCTTCTTACAGAGTCTAAAGCCAAAGAAGTCAGCAAATGCTGAAGAAAGATTTTGTTCACGGTGTATTGTGCTGTGTTTTGAGTTTTCTGTCTAGGCTGTTTGCAGTGGGAAACCTCCAGTTAGAGAAAAAGAATTTTAAAGTTCGAAGTATTACCATGTTTTGCGAAAGCAGAGGGGAGACAAAGGTTATGATAGGACAAGGGGGAATGGCTTCAAACTGGAAGAGGGGAGATTGAGATGAGATATTAGGAAGAAATTTTTCACTCTGAGGGTGGTGAGCCCCTGGCCCAGGTTTCCCCGAGAAGCTGTGGCTGCCCAATCCCTGGAGGTGTTCAAGACCAGGTTGGACGGGGCTTGGAGCAACCTGGGCTGGTGGGAGGTGTCCCTGCCCAGGGCAGGAGGTTGGAACTGGATGATCTTCAAGGTTGCTTCCAACCTAAACCATTCTATGATTCTATATGTTGCCACCAAAGAGGTAAATTTGGGAAGATATCTCCAGTCCTGTCCCCAGTATAAGATCAGTGCTACTAACAAGGATAAAACTGGTAGTAGGAAGAAAACTAACATTGGCATCTACAAATGGAGGCTGGATCAAGAAAGAACAGGATTCATCCTAGGCAGTTTTAGCCATCAAAAGGTATCATCTAGTCTAAGCTTATTACCTAGCACCTCTCCAAGAACAAGAAATCACCTTCAGAAGGCAATCCAGGCCATCTTTGCTGCACACCAATCTTAGGGCAGAAAAAGCCACCCTCTGCAGTCCCTGTTCTTATTGACTTTGGAGGGGGCCTAAAGAGCTGCTGTTGGCTGGATGACCCATATTTAGGCAGCTGCAGTTAATGGACATAAATCCCACCCATAGAGACCAACCAGCTGGTTCCTTCTCCAGGGTCTCTCACCACTTCTGTTGAGTCCTCTCTCTGTTGCATCTCAGTCACGGACATAACCCTACATCTCAGCTGGAGGCTGCTCATTGCTGGAGAACCACAGAATAGCAGGCCCCAGGGGGTTGGCATGTAGATGCCAAAGCCTGCAGTGCCATGAGATCACCCCAGAGGACAAAGCGGGGTCATGCCATGGATGTTCTGAACCATCCAAAATCTGAATCTGGCATTTTCCATTGCTCCCTTTGCTGAGCCTGCAGAGTCTGAAGACAGGAGGGGAAGGTGGAGTAACCCAGTGGCTTGTCCATCACCCCACACGGCTCAGCCCAGCCCCATGGGAGGAACTGGAAGGGATTCCCGGGGCAGGATGGCCCCCTTTGGATGAGGGCTACTTCTCAGAAGTCCTGAAAGACAAGGAGAGAGGGGAAAGGACTTAAATGAAAGCATGATCCTGTCTGCACCTAGGACTAAACATGTGCTGTTCTTGGCCGGAGCTGTTCTTGAGCTGTCGGCATCCTGACAAGGCGGCTCTGTAACCTCTGGGACGACGTATCCCTGAGGAGTATGTTTATGATATTCGGGCTATATGTACATCTGCTTTTTACTCGCATCAAGGAGCCTTTATGCCAGTCTGGGCTGAAGAAGGTGGGAAGGTTAGCCTGTATTGAAGCAACAAGCCCCGTTTGAAGCAGTGCCTGTCTCATCTTACCCAGGACTGCAGACAATTACACAGGGTCTTTGCAAACCATTCCTGCAACCTTTTGCTCTTGGCAGCAGAGCCCTGACTATGTTGGCAGCGGGAACGCATTCTGTTCCCCTATCTTCAGAGACGAGCATTTCCAAGGTAA
Organism: Pluvialis apricaria; assembly: GCA_017639485.1. Classification (NCBI taxonomy): domain Eukaryota; kingdom Metazoa; phylum Chordata; class Aves; order Charadriiformes; family Charadriidae; genus Pluvialis; species Pluvialis apricaria. Next base: position 2,081,400 of record CM030008.1, on the reverse strand, counting down.
AGTCAAATCCGAGGGGAAGTGTGGTTCTTCGAGCCACAGACTGAGCCTGTCGGTTTGGGACAGACAAAGTCCTTCTATAGGAAAAGGCTTCATTTTTCTGGCAAAAAAAAAAATCCTGCAACACTTTACCATCCCACACGCCTTTGGAAAGCCAGTGAAAGTGAACGTGCAATTAGCAGAGGACAGGGGAGAGAAGAGGTCCAGAAAGGTGTTCCCAGGAGCTATTGGACTTGACGAAGACTGGGAGCTCTGGGAGGTTTCAGGAGGGTCCTCTCCTTCAGCAACAGCTGGTTTGCCTAATTGAAATTACAGTTTATATTGTGGGAGTACCCAGAGTCCCACAGCAAGATGAAGAAGTGGAAAGAAAAGGGGAGCACATTGCGTTAGCCCACAGGCATTTGAGGTCTGCTGCAAGGAAAACAAAGGGAGATTTTTTTGCCTTCTCTATACAGGTTTGAGAATTAAAGTCCGGAGAGGGATTAAGCTATTTCCCAGGTGGGTAGTGATCACAAACTGAATCCCCATCACCCGAAACTTTGTTCAGTGCCATTATCAGAAATCCTGTTTCCTTCTCATCTATGGCTGTTAAAAGAGGAAAAAGATGAACTCAACAAGAATCTCCTTCCAAAGGCAAAAAAATTTCTTTCTAAAGGTGTCAGGCTGGGGATCACTTTGTTTGCCATTTCTTTGGAGTGGGATATAACTCCACACCAGGGCTATAATGGATTTGCTTTGGTCCAGTTCAGCAGAACCTGCTGTGACTTAAATCACAGACAGGTCCTGAAGTGATGATTAAAAGCCACTTTCAACAACTTTTGCTGCCTGGCGTTGCTGTTCCCTTCCTTAGAAACTGCTCCCTTGCTAGGAACAAGTCCACTCCTTTCCTTGTCAGGTTTAAACACAGCACTCCCCATCACATTGGGGGCCGAAAAGGACTTAATTGCATTGCCATCCAGACCATTTAATTGCTAACAAGCTTCCTGGCCATGCTAATTAGGGCCCTCTGCGCTGTTCAGGAGTAGAAACTGTTCCCAGAATAGAGTATGAACAAGACCACCTTATCTGGGTGCGTGTTTTGGGAGGGGAACCGATGAGAGAGTCTACCAGCATGGGCAAGAGCTGTGCCATGGCATAGGCAGCACCCCAGGCATCAACACACACGTGCATGTACACATATATGCATACACTCACATGCGCACACACATGTATATGCCCACACGTAAATTTTGGCACACTACTCTTTTCATCTCATTGGCACAAGACAGCCCCTTCTAGAGAATATGGAGAATACGCCTAGAGAAATCTTTTTACAGAGATACACATTCCCTGCTCTCTGAGCTCCAAGAAAAGCCCTGGGAGATGCAGCCATACCAGAGAAGTCTGTCCACAAGGAAGGGTAACAACAACAGACAACCACATTGACAATTCAGTGAATCACCTGAGAAACATATCAAAACGGAGATCTTTGTTTTTTTCTTGATAATTGGACTTTTCACTGTGAAAAACAGACATGTTTTGGAAAACGTTATCCACAAAGACCCCAATTTTGCATTGAATATATCCAATGCTGGCTGTGTGTCTGAGGTTGAGTACATGTGGATTACTACCTCCTTCACCACTCCAATATCAAAGATGTGGAAACCTTAATGAATCAGGATGTAGAAGGAGATATCAGACTAGATATGAGGAAGAAACTTTTTATGATGAGGGTGGTGAAACCCTGGCCCAGGTTGCCCAGAGAGGTGGTGGATGCCCTGTCCCTGGAAACATCCCAGGCCAGGTTGGACGGGGCTCTGAGCAACCTGGTCTAGTTGAAGATGTTCCTGCCCATGGCAGGAGGTTGGACTAGATGGCCTTTAAAGGTCCCTTCCAGCCCAAACTATTCTAGGAGTCTATTATTCTATGAGGAGCTGGACCCATGGAAGAAAGATGGAGATGCAGGAATGTCCCACTCGGTGCAGGTGCTACATACACGAGCCACTTGCCTTTGATTTTTTTATCAACCAGCCAAAGGTGCAGTTGTGCAAAAACGTGTAACCCAAAGCAGACTCAGCCTGTAGTTACGCTGGGCTGGGGCTGTTGGTTAACACATCAGTCTCACCTCCAATTACTGGGCCTCATTAACTTCTCTTGTTGCTGTAATTCCATGGAAGTTCAACAAAGACTCAACTATGGGATGCTGCTGGAGACTGATTGGGATCGTTTCTGTAGTCCCTTGCCACAGAAATGCTGTAGCACTTCTTTAGCTTCAAGTCTAGACCTTTTCTATTTCTGCTGTGTTGTTTTGAACATAAAACCAGAGTGCAATAGTCAAGGGAAGACTATACTGTCCCATTTTACATTTATGGTCTCCTGGCCACCAGCCAAGCAAGCACAAATGCGTCTGATCTCAAAATAACCTTCTGCCACCTCCTACTTTATTTTTTATGGCCATAGAACATTGAGCAGATGACTTCATTGATTTGAACACAATGGTGCCCAAACAGAGATAACAAATAACTGAGCAACGCCTTGTAGAAAGCAGGGAAATCGATCATGCACAGTGTGATGGAAGTTGAGACAAAAGATGATGCAAAATGGTGTGGAGGAGCACACCATGCTGAAAATAAAAGAGCCCTCTCGGGTCACATACTTGTCCTGACATGGGCAATACTTCTGGAGAAGCAATTCAATCATGGTTTATGTGAATCTGCAACTGGAAAAGGATTTAAAATAAAAAGGCAGAAGTGAGGTCCAGCAGTGTGTGGAAGTGGAGGATTAATTTAGTCATGTTCAAAGTAGCTACTTAGTGCAAATTTTTCATAGTGATGCTAAATAATCCTCTGGAAACGGGACAGGTTATCCCTAGAAATGTGGGCTTTGAGTGTCAATTTTTGTTTCCCCTGAGTCCTTTTTTAAATACTGCTACTGGGAAAGAAATGAGAATTAGGTCCTTGAAACCAAGAGTTCCCGCATTATGCAGTCTGGTGTCAGACTCACTGGATGACATCTCCAGTTTATATTCTGCAGCAGTCCGGATCATCCTATGGGTTATTTATGATCTTACTAACCAAAGTCAACAGATACAAAGTCTTGATTATCTGCTGTTTTTTGTTTGTGCAAAGAGGATGAGAATTTTTTCTCCCACTAGCATGGTACATCTTATGCTCTCTTTGCGAAAACGCAAATTATTACAAAAAGCAAAGCTGTGCTGCCTCTGCTCTGTAACTGATCTCCCTCGGGCAGTGCTGAGGGAGCATATATATAAATATATATACACAGTATTTCGTAAAGGTAGGTTTCCTAAAAGGGTTTCTGCCTCCACTGGAGAGTACCTTCTGGTGATGAGACCCAAACACCCTGTTGCATATCTGACACGCATGAATAGCTGGAAGTTGTCAGGACATTGACAGGAGCAGAGAAGTCTGGAAACAACAGACCTGCAAGAAGAGGTAAAGGAGACAGAAAGGAGAAAAATAAGGGAAAACAGATTTAATACAGAGATTATAGCAGCTTTCCAGTATCTGAAGGGCACCTACAAGAAAGCTGGAGAGGGACTTTTTACGAGGGCATGTAGTGATAGGATGAGGGGGCATGGCTTCAGACTGGAAGAGGGGAGATTTAGATTAGATATTAGGAAGAAATTTTTCACTCTGGGGGTGATGAGGCACTGAAACAGGTTGCCCAGAAAAGTTGTGGCTGCCCCATCCCTGGAGGTGTTCAAGGCCAGGTTGGACGGGGCTGGGAGCACCCTGGGCTGGTGGGAGGTGTCCCTTCCCAGGGCAGGGTGGTGGAACTGGATGGTCTTTAAGGTCCCTTCCAAGTCAAACTATTATTCTATGATAAATTCTATAATAAATTCTATGATAAACTAATTTACCTTTAACATCCAATGTGAAAAAACCTGGGGAACATAAGGTTTCCAACGTGCATTTAAAAAGAAACAAGGGCTGCAAGTGAAAAACCTGGAGAATACCAGGGAAAAAGTAAAGGAGGAGAGAAAACAGAGTGTGAGAACTGCTCCGGCTCTTCCCGAACACTGGGGGATTCAGAAAGGGCCGAAACCACAGCAAAGAGCCAAAGCTGAGGAAAGCCACAAGCACGTTTTGAGCATGGCCAGCTCCACTCGAAGCAGATTAGCAGCACCGATAGATAATTGCAGAGTGAAATGCCTGCCATGTGCCACAAGACTCAAGCTTCCCACTGGGGCCTTTTCAAAAAAAAAAAAAAAAAAAAGTGCAAACAAGATGAGCGTGCACAACCATAATGTGCTGAGCAGGGAAAGAAAAAGGATTGAGTCAGATCTCGGACCCCCGCTAAGCCAAGAGGACGAACAGTCCGTGCGGAAGTAGGTCAGCAGAGCTGAATGTTGAACAACATATGAAAAGAGGGCTGGGAGGAAAGATGCAGGTATAAAACTTCAGCAAAATTTGTGCCAAAGTAGCAAAGTTTGGGGAGAAGGTCTTTCCACAGAGTTTTTTTTGTTGCTACTTGCATGATTCAGGTTTAAGTCCCTACTCTGTTTGATCTGGTGCAAGCCAAAGGTGATCAGACATTGACAATGACAAGATGTTTCTTCAATTCTAGCGTTAATCCTTTGTTTACATTTCCTGAAACTTTCCCTTTCACAGCCTTCAGGAAGGAAAAGGAAGTATTGCAGCTTGCTTAGCCTCTGAAGTTGATGAAACTGTCCTTTAAACAGGCCAAGGATGAATCTTGCATGGGAAAAAAAGGCATTGAAGTGGGAAAATACAAGAAGCGTGCTGAGATTAGGATTGCTGTGGACTGCTGTGAGATTTCGTACATGCTTGGAAGATCATTTTGAACATTTTTTTCAAAGAAACCTTCCCTTGCCCACCACTGTGTCTCCTCACCTACCAAAAGGTAATTCAGATGAAGAGGTGGGCTCTGTGGGAAGGATAGCATGCTCTGCAGTGATGCCTTGCTCAGCAATCCAGTGGCTGCACTCTCACCACCTCCAGGTGCGAAACGACTTTTGAAGGCTGGAAGGATCTTCTGCAGAGAAACATTCGCAGCATTGCACTTCTGGGATCTGGATGTGAGTGCTCAGCTCCCGGCTGTGCCAGAACCTCCGTGTGGGACCTTGAGGGTTGGCCATAAAATTAAATTCTGCACAAGTAGGGTTTCTACACAAGTGCATCTTTGTGTACCTCTGGAGGGGAAGAGTCAAAGCCCACACGTCGTTTCAGCCAATACCCCAATCTCAGCTATTTCTGAGCACACAGGACATTCCCATCCATAACCAAATAAATTAAAAGTGCCCAGGACATGCAAATGGCCCCCTAAAACCTACATAGGAGCCATCTTCTTGCCTTGCCTGGAGAAGAGGCTGAGGGGCTGGCCCAAAGACTTAATAGAGCAGGACTCATTAATTTTGAGGTCTTTAAACCATGCACAAAGTCTTTCTGTCTATCACTAACCCATATCCTAATCACTTCCTCCTTCATTTGTAAGTCAGTGATCTGAGTTCAATTTTTATGGCTGATTTCAGCTGAGGCATCGATTGCAAATATGAAGTGTATCTGAACAGAAAGTTTTGCTTCGACCTGATATACTGAGCCTCTGATGGTCTGTACTATACCTCAGCCATCTGTAATGCACATATTACATACCCGCTGTTAAAATTACCATTCCCACTCTGTGACCCAAGTATTAGGTGAGACAAATGCCAAAAATATTGGAAGTAAACATACAGTTAAAGTTTCAAAGGATGCAAATAATCATAATGTCAAGTTATTTCCATAAAGACCTGAACAGCCTTACCAAGTTTCTATATTTAATAACAATAGAGCTGAAATAGTTGATGACTTACAGAGTTGGTCCCTCCCAGTCCTGTTTTCTCTGAGTCTACAAAGTATTTGCAAAACCGCATCAGTTCCGACACCCATCATTTTTTCTTTTTTTCCTAAAGAAAAATGGAATTCAGCTTGAAACAACTCCCTTGCTAGTAGCACTCGCAGCAAATGTTATCTCTCGATTAAGGAATGGAAAAATGTGTCTCTATCAAGGTTTGGAGGGGGTGGATTTTGGTTTTCTCCATTAAAATCCTCCCGGTGGATGAGCCGTCCTTCTGCATGTGAAACTCTTTGGCAACAATATACGGTCCATTTAAAACATGTGCCAGTCCACCAAAAGCTGTCTTTGCTCACTGTGCTTTTACTGCTCCTTTCTTTTATTTTTGTTCTGTTTATATTTCCTGTAGCAGTTCAAGACTTTATGAGGTGAAGGAATGACAGACCAGTGATTTTTTAATTGCATCCCTCTTTTTGCTTTCCTCTGTTTCTCTTTTTGTTTTACTTGTCTCTAGACATTGGATAGTTTTTATGCCTGATGAAACTGAAAAAAGGGAAAACCAAGAAGCAGAATTTCTTATGAAAAAGTATTTTAAGCCCCAGTCTATTTTTAAAAGAACTCTATAAAATCACCTATGAAAGTAATCTGAGATATGTAATGGAAATAACTTGCAGACTTGTCACAAAATGAAGTTACATGGAAGCTGGTGAAGGTTGTCAACAATGCATGAAGCACAACCTAATGCCATTAATAGTTATTCCTCTGAGTAATTAGACAGTTGTGCAGTCAAACAGGCAGACATGCGATGCTGCCTGGAGCTTGGGTACTCCTCCAAATGGGGAGGTCGATCAGGGGCAACATCCAACTCATCAGGATGGACCCACCAGATGGGCTAGGACCCACCTCAAGGAGACATGGGATGGCTTTGTCCCTCCTCCTGCCAGGATGCTTGAGCTATTTTTTCTTCCAGAGCTTTACCATACTACAACCATCTTTGCTTGTGTCTCTGCTCCTCAGCCTACCACAGAGACACATGCCCAGTGGTGTCAGATAGACGCACCAGCTTCATTTCATGGTCCCTGAGACACCCCAAGATACAACCCCCACCTCTGCAAGCTGAGGTCAACTCTTCTGTCTCTTCAGCGGGAAGAAGATAAGCCCTTTTCAGACAGGGCTACATTTTCCTAGTTTATGCCAAACTTGGAAGGCTTTGAAGAAGAGGATAAGGTCCTTTCGTTTCTTGTGAAGGGTTTTGAGATCTTCAACAGGAACGATCATAAGAAAGCATAACACCGGCTTGTTATGACTTAATCAACACACAAATACCTTCATCTTATTGAAGGAGGACCTTCAATAAAGCCAAGCCTTCTCTCCAGAAACTAATTTCAACCTTGATCCGGGAAGAAAGAGACCAGGAAATAAAGGGAATCAATACTTATCTCATAGGCCACAAAGCAAGAAAACAGTTCATTTCAATTACTTTTTCAGTGCAGCTGCATGAGTCAGGGCTCTGAATTGTCCTGATAGCATCAGCACCCATCTCCCTTTCTCCAGTAAAAAAAGCCCACCACCACCAAACGCTCTGCTGCAGCCCTTGCACCTGGGGACCAAAACAGAAACAAGCAGGACCGTCAAACAAAGGTCAGGAGAACTGCAATGGTGGAGATCAATGAGAGAGAAGCCTGGGTAGGTGTGACCAGGAGAAGATAGCTACTGATCAAAGCCACACAGGGACCTTCCACCATGGGGAGGATGGAATTAGCTGGGAGGTCACGGATGGCTTGGAAACAGGCAGCTCTGTCCTGGTTCCTGATAGGATTGTGCACAGAAAGACAACAGGGGCATTATTCCAACCAGGGGGAAAAAAAAAGAGAGAGAGAGAGAGAAAAATAAAAATAAATGTGTTTGCTTTCCATGACACTCTTAAAATGAGAAACACCAGTCATTTCTTATTCTAAGTGCAGGGTGTTGTTGTCTGTGGTGTAATACCTCCATGCCACAGTGTGCTAACTCTTGTTTTATTAGGAGCCACTACATACCGACAGTCTCCTTAGGATATTATAGATAGAGGTTTTAAAAAAGATACCCTGTGTGAAGAGCAAGTTTGCTTGGCTAAGTCAGGAAATGCTGTGGCCATGGTTATTATTGCTGTTTCTAAAGCAGCAGGGCCACAAGCCGCAGTCAGTGTGTCCTTTATCCGTCCAGGATAGGTCTTGCAGGGCCTGGAGGTGAAGATGGCACTAGCTTAAAGCAGTAAGTCCATAATGTCCTGGCAAAGGGAAACTCATTGCATGCCTATGCCACTGCAGCTGCAGCACGCACCCCTGCTGCACAACCCTGTGTCCCGGCTCCCAGTCCCTAACCCCCCGCTCCCAGGGGCTGATGAGCCATATCTGCTGTCCACCAGCCATTTCGGTCCCCTTGCAAGGAAGGACCACCAGTCTAGGAAAGAGGTGATGGCTGCAGCACTGGGCATTGTGGTGCTCAGCCCAGCCTGCAAACACTTTTCCAAGGCATGGTCCGGAAGCCCAGCTCCACTTGCACCCCTGCCGTGCTCACAGCGTTTATGGTGTTCAGTCACAGGGTGTTGCCATTTAGTGGCAAAATTGGTGTGAGGTGTGTTCTGCGATGCCCTGCTATGACTGCAAGCATCCAGCCTCAGACAGACAGACCTGCGTGTTGAAGCAAGGTCATCTCCTGAGCTGTGCACCTTGAGGAGGTCAGGGTAAAGGCACATGATGCTCCTGGCCTAGCTGTTCCAGGGAGAGGAGAAAGGTTGTGCAGAAAGAAGAGTTCAAGCACATATTCTGCATGTTACAGGTGCACTAATGAGACAGCTACCCCATTATACCCCACTAACGAAGGTACAAAGTCAGGTAAATCAAACATCTCTTTCTTTATCACTCTAAATGACTACCAAGCAAGTGCTGCCCTTGCAGAGGGAACGTTTTTCTGAGCTGTGATTATTTTTGCCACATGGGGTCAACATTATTGCAAGTCCCTTCAAGCACCTTCCTAAGGTACCAGTCTGAGGCCCTAGTCATGCTCACTCCCTACAAGGGTCAGGACAGAGCCACAAGCAAAAGTGGGAGGTGAATCACCTTCTCCATTGACCATGGAGGGGATCTGCATTGAGTGCAACCCCCACCTTGACAACTTAAGTTGGAAGACGTGAAGCAACAAATCTGGACCTTGACGCGTTGAAATCATCCCCTGTTGAAAATTATGCACCAGTTTCACTTTTGATTTTCATCACCATAATGAAACTCAAACAAACCTCCCAACCATATCAAACAGGGGAGGGACTGGCAAGCGTGTGATAACCGGAGCCTCCATCGAGGCAGGACTCCAGAGTGGGAGAAACTTGGCAAAGAGGATCATGAAATCCAGTGTCGGACTCTGAGCCAATTCCAGGATATTAAAATAGAAATAGTAACGCACCTAAATTTAGCCTCCCGTCTCCAAATGTTGAAGTTATGGGGCCTGATGGAACAATATAGGCTGTAACGGTGCACCTCAGAGGGATAAGGTTTTGGCTGGCTTTTAAGGAAAAGAACCTTATTTCATCACCAGCCATGTGTATTTCTGTCTGTGCTACCCACTGGCCAGTTCCAGCTGTGTTCAAGAACAGGGCTGAAGCTCTCAAAGATACTGGGTTCCTACAACACTTCTGAAAACAAGTGGTCAGGTCAAGGAGAAAGAACATAGCAGTCCCCCTGGGAGGGAAGTCTGTAGAAGGGCTAGAAAGAAATATCAGGGATCAGGGGTTTTAAACGTGCACTTCAAGTCTCCTACAAACCAGACGGTTTGGGTTTTGCTGTTGGTGGAGCTATTTTCTTTAAAAAGAACAAAATGACAGCAGCAAATGGCTGTGCAGGAGATGTTGTAAAGAAACGTCTGCTAAGATAAAATGAGATTTCCAGCTCCGGCAGGGAGCAATTTTTGGCTGGGATCATCAAATCCTAGAATAGTTTGGGTTGGAAGGGACCTTAAAGACCAACTAGTTCCAACCCCCCTGCCATGGGCAGGGATACCTTCCACTAAATCAAGGATGCCAACACCAAGTTGGGTAAGTGAAGAGAAAAGGTTTGGACAGCCCGTGCAGGACTGCATGGGGATGCTTTCATCATCCTGCTCTAGCAGATACCTGTATTTCTCGTCCCACAGTCTTTTAAGAGCAACACAAAAGCCACCTGGTGCAGCTCTTCTGGTGGAGCCACAGCACGTTACAGGGGTGGCAGGGCCAAATCCATGGCTATGGGAGGGATGGGGAGACAAGGCAATGCCTTCATCCAGCGGGATGCCCAGCCCACCCACAAAATTTGCCTCCAGTGGGTACTCATGTATAGACCAAACTGCCACAGGAGGAGATCTAGAGACCAACAGCTGCACCGCAGGGATCCCCATGCCAGGGGAGGTGTCAGCATTGCCATCCCTTTCCTAGGACAACAACAACCCCATATCTGCCGTGCCTGAGATGGCCAGCCCTCGTCCCCTCCCAGCCTGCATGCTCCCTACCTGATATATGGTTGCTCCTGTGCTACGCTGCGTTAATCCCTCCTCTTGCTGCCCAGAGGTTGCAAATTCGGTCATTGGACCCAGCATCCTCAGGTCTGGGGTAAAACAGGTTTATGCACGCTGCTTGACATGTAAACCACCGGCTTTGAAAAAGCCACGTGGAGGCAAAAGCGAACAGCGAAGGGAGGAAATTGCTAAGTAGATATCTAATTAGATAAGAGTGTCATTGCTGCACAAAAATAATGTGGAGAGGGAAGTCGGATGTATGGAAGACAGAAAGGTGCCTCAGAGATTAGAGTATTTAGGACAAACCACGTGAGGGACTGTGAGAGGTTTTAGAGCAGAGTAGCAGGCTTATCGGAGAAAAGTGTGTAAGAAAGCATAAAACACTTTAATTAAAATGTCAGCGTTGGGCAGGTTGGTCACAGCAAAGCCAGTTTGTGAAGGATGGTTATCCCCAGGGTTAGCCTCGCTCTCCTTAAATCTAATTGCTTCTTGCAGGAGAGGAAAGATGCTGTGGGGGGAGATGGGGTTTACCTTTTGCAGTCAGACACCCCTGGCAGAGCTGGGGTTTGTGCACAGTGGGTGCTTCAAGAAACCAACCAAACCCTCATGCGATGTTCTGATTCGGTCCAGCTCCCCTGGGTAAAGCGAGAGCAGTACAAAAACACTGAAATTTGCAACTGATGAAAAGAAAGCTGAAATCTCCTACTAGGGAGACACTGTCTTAGAGTGCCTGTCGCATCTCAACCATCACCTGTTGTCAAAGCGGTCTGTCCCAAAATATACCCAATTCACTATGAAGTTGGGGGAAGCTGAAATCTTTTTGGTTTTTGTTGTTTTTTTTTTCTGACATGGAAGTCAGCATCAATCACAGAGACAAGGCTGCAGTAAACAACCCCGCTCCCAGTGCAGTTATTTACAAGCCAGGCACTCCAAACAGCAGGCATGTATTCAGGCAGGAGGTCTGTCAAAGCCATCTCTGCATTTTTTAACATTTCTGGGGACATGCAGCATCCTCTGACCGTGGTTTCTTTGTACGCAGAGCATCACAAGACCTTGGCTCCTGGAGGGAATCGGAGAAGTGGCAGGGGTGCTGCTTGAGAAGGAATAACAAGGACACGTGTGCATTTGGTGCTCAGCAGAGGATCATATTCGGCGCTGAGCACAGCCCTGGTCTCGCTGCTGGGGCTATCTTCAATAGCATCCACGCACTGTTTTTCTGGCTCATGTTACACACACATTCATGCCATGCCACAGCACTTTACAGGCAGGAAAATTGATCTCCCCTTCCCAGTACTGCTGGCTTAACCCTTGAAGTGTCTTAGGAGTGCCAAAGCAGGAAAAAGCACACAGGACTTGGAAAGAAGGGGCCAATCCTGAATCTGGTGAGGTGCACGGGAAACTTTCCCTGAACTTCAGGGCAACATGGTTGAGTAGAATCATAGAATCATAGAATTGTCTAGGCTGGAAGGGACCTTTAAGATCATCAAGTCCAACCATCAGCCTAACACTGCCAAGGCCACCACTAAACCATGTCCCTCAGCACCACATCTGCACGTCTTTTAAATACCTCCAGGCACGGTGACTCCACCACTTCCTTGGGCAGCCTGTTCCAATGCTTGACAACCCTTTCAGTGAAGAATTTTTTCCCAATATCCAATCTAAACCTACCCTGACATAACTTGAGGCCATTTCCTCTTGTCCTAAAGAGTAGAGGGCATCCCCCCACCATCTAGGAGACTGGCAGTGAATGGGAAAATCATTTTGGTGACTTTGGCAATGAGGAAGGCAAGGCAAATTGTCCCAGTTGTTACCAGACAGGAAAATTATGGATGGAGGATGGTCAGAGCAAGCCCATAGAAAGAGGTCTCCAAAGTCGGAAGGAGGAGTCCTGATGGGAAAACGCTGCAGCTTGCAATGCTTTTGTCATGTACATTTGCACTTCTGCAAACAGGAGCTGGACTTTGCCACCCCCTGGGTTCATGGTGGCCATAGAGTCTGTGACTATCATACACTAAGAAGTCCTGGTCTCATGGTCTCCCAGACTGGGGGTGCTTCTGGCACCTTACTACATTGACCAAGCATACCCAGGGGCAGGGAGTGCAGGGCACAGCACAGGGCTACAAAATACCAGCCAGTGAGCAGTTTAAAGAGGGAGACATTTAGAAACAGTCTTACCAAAACCCTTCACCGCCCCAGGTGTCTGTGTAAGCCAAGGAATGGCCTGTCATGTGCATAGCCAAGACAGTGTGGAACATGTGAGCTTCTCAAAAGGGATTTTTGGGGGAAAAAGCAAGCACCAGGGTTCGCCCCCAAGAATATGTCTTGGCATCATGACACAAAAGTCAACCAGTCATTACACAGTGTAAACGGAGAGACAGGATGGGAGTTGGATTCACGTAAGTAATTAGTCACCTACCTCAGAAGTCTTGAGGACATCACCTCTCACTGGTTTCAAGCAAAGCTGAGGTAGCATTCATCTTCTCCAAGTACTATGTGTCTACAAGTTTGGCATTTACACCTGAGCAAGTTGGGAACTCTTTATAGCCACAGGTGTCCTCAAAGAGAAACTGGGCTGACCTATCTTAGACATATAACGTACTGTGGAGGTACCCATTTCTGCCCAGAGCCTGTAAGGGAGTAACAAGCTCTGGCTCACCTTTAGCTGGCATAAAGCTACCAGTGCCTAAATGGACCTGCGAATTTTGCTGAATACTGCTCTCAAGCCCGCGGGATGCAAAGGAACCTATAGACCTAGGACAGAGCTTCATCACACCATATGAAGATTAAAGTCTGGAGTCTTTTTCCTCTCCCTGTGCACTGAGTAGAGAGGGAAAGGCGTCTCTGAGCGGTAATTCAAGGTGTCCAGGTAGTAATTCAAGGTGCCCACCTCTCTTGGTCTCTCCATTGACCGGAAGGACTGACAGTGGTGGAAATGGTTCAGCAGGTGCTGTCGTTTCAGTCTGTACTATCTGAGAGAGCAGAGATTCTTGCATAGGAAAATGTATGTTCTTCATTAAACTTCTTCCATCCTTTGATTCCTCAGCTGTATGACATGGTAACTCATGTCTATGACTCCCTGAGTTATGTGCCCTCTGACTAAGAGAGAAGATCACCTTGGTCTTGTGTCAGCTGCTTTTGCTCTGACATAACTGGAAGCTGCAGTCACGTTACGTTCTCTGTCCTTTTTCTGAAGGTAAACCTATAAATCAAGTGAGGAACACACCGCTGAGCGCTGGCTTGCTTGAATCATTTGTGAGTCATTACAGACCACTTTGACCTACTGGGGCTTTTGCACCAAGGGACAGCCTTCCTCGTCCTATTGGGTTTTGGATAGCTGCCAAGACCCCAGCTGAGCACATCGAGGAGTTCAAACATTGCAGAGAAGGTTAAAAGACTATCATGTCCCAGTTGAGAAAGATATACAATGACAGAAGGTATCTGATATTTCAGAGACTTTCATCTGAGAGGCAACGACAGAACAAACTCCTAATGGTGGTGAAGACCAGAAAGGTCCAAAGTCGTAATCATGCACAGAATTGTTCTTTTAACTGCAAGTATAATTCAATAAATGGAACAGCTTCACTAAGGAAATAGAGATTCTCTATCCGAGAAGATTTATCCTGGAGTTGAAAGAGGATGTAGTAATCTCCCTCATTCCCATTCTGTTACCACCACATGGCATGACATATGGTGCTTGTCATATGATGGGAGATTAGTCACAGGTGGCTTCAGCTGCTATCCAAAACATGGCCTTGCTCACATTCTCTAAATCAGGACTAGTTGGGGTTTTTTTTCTGGAGATACGCTGTGGCCTAGCTCCAAGTTATGGAGTTGGATATGGTATCATCGCAGAATAACTCAGGTGGGAAGGGACCTCAGGAGGCCTCTAGTCCAACCTCCTGCTCAAAGCAGGGCCAGCTCTGTGATCAGACTGGGTTATTCACAGCTTTGTACAACTGGGTCTTGAAAAACCTCAGGACGGAGACTGTACAACTTCTCCTGGCAACCTGTTCCACTGCTTGACTGATATTTAGAAAACTGTAGGGGGAAACTCAAAGGTATTTTTCCTTCCATCTCCTTGAATCCCAGCCTTGCTGAAACAAGTCTTCTAAGTTAGGTAGATACCTAGCAGCTGCAGCTTCCTATGCAGGATGGCAGGCTGTGGTGATTCATGTGCTTCATGAATCCTACCATATTTGCCAGCAGGTTTTTCATCTGTTGTCTCTGTGGTGCCTTCCTGATCTCAAAACTAAATCCACATATGCTTCTAGAGAATACTCAAAGATCCCAACAGATCCCACCACAGTTAACAAGGTCACGTATATTTCGAGATCTACAACCTATTGGGAGAGGTAATTTCTTTATTAGACTTGATGACATAAAAAGCCTCCAAGCACATAATCCCTTTATCAGGTCTGACAAAGAAGGCAGAGTCTAAATGAAAAACAGGTGATAAACAATATCTCCATGTTTGACCTAATTATTTTAATCACTTGGAAAACAAGCGGTAAAAGGATAGCAAGCAGTGTGGAGGGGAAATGAGTGTTAGCAGGCAGGCAATTGGCAGTTTATTCACCTTGGGGGGTTGCTGTTCCATTATATTCAGGGCTTATTACAAACTATATCCTTTGCAGCCTTACCCTTAGTCACCCATCACTCCAAAATCTTATTTATTTGCTCTTTCTTCTGCAGTAAGTGGCCAAGAAGACTCAATTGTTTGGGTCAGAGCTTCTTTTGGAACCATTTGTGGCTCTGGACAACATTATTAATGCCTACATATGTCTCTTCTCCCTGAATAAGAAACATAGCTCAGAGTAAAGCCTTTTAAATGTTATTGCTCCTGTAAAAATGCTCTACTGACTGCACTGGGATGTACTACCACTTGCGTTCAATGAAATGTAATGCACTGCCACAGTGCAGTTGGAGGATGCGCTTTGTACAACACTCATCAAGGGAGAAGTGGGACACTGCACAAGATAATGGAAGTCTAGTTGTCAGACACGGACAACTCAGAGAGAGACAAGTTTTGCGAGCGAGAAAATACCATTTATTGTTGTCTCTGGCTGCAGAGATGAGGTGTGACTCATTTCTCTACTCCTGACATCTCATCTGGAAAAGCCTTCAGGCTGAGATGGTCATCCCAGACCCCCTTACTGGTGAGAAACAAGCAGTGGTGGAATTTAGCTGCCTGGTTTTGGACATTCAGCCTGGAGAAGACTCAACTCCGAGGAGACCTTATAACAGCTTTCCAGTGTCTGAAGAGCACCTACAAGAAAGATGGAGAGGGACTTTTTACAAGGGCATGTAGTGATAGGGAAAGGGGGAATGGCTTCAAACTGGAAGAGGGGAGATTGAGATGAGATATTAGGAAGAAATTTTTTACTCTGAGGGTGGTGAGACCCTGGCCCAGGTTGCCCAGAGAAGTTGTGGCTGCCCCATCCCTGGAGGTGTCCAAGGCCAGGTTGGATGGGGCTTAGAACAACCTAGTCTGGTGGGAGGTGTCCCTGCCCAGGGCAGGGAGGTTGGACTAGATGGTCTTTAAGGTCCCTACCAACTCAAACCGTTCTATGATTCTATGATTCTATCCACTTCAGGGTGAGACGGGTTGTAGCCTAAGCTCCCCTGGTGATGTCAACTGGACTCCTTGACAAAGAGAGCCCCGGGTAACTGGTTCAGCGGCTGGTGTGTATCATGTAGACACCTCTGTTTAGCCAGTTGAACTCAGCCTTAAATCCACCAGAGATCAAAAAAACCCTTTAGGCAGGAATTCATCACTGTCCAATCCTAAATCTTAAAGATCTACTCCGGTGAACATGAGATTTCAAACACTCTTTTTTTTGCATGAAACTTCTGAAAATTATACCAATGCTCATCTCACACTTTTCAGACCAGCAGGACATCTGGGAGGTACTACAGCCAGGCTTGTGCCCCAGAGACCTGCCAGCATTGCCTTGTTTGGCGAGGCTGGGAAGGACTAGTACACCTCAAAGGGCTCCACTGGCAAAACTCCTGTTGGGAATCCAACAATGCTGGCAGAAAAGAATTTTTGGTGTCTACCCGTGCCTTCTGAGGAAGGTGACATATCATTGCTGCTAGCTGCTTTTTTATCATTATTCATACTCATATTTATCATTTATTCATATCTTTGTCTCCACTGGGGCAGGGGCTCTGTAGAAATCCATTTTATCCTACCAAACTGTGGATGCACTCCCCCTGTGCATCTATCTCATGTGCATCTCACGTGCCTCTCGTGCCAATGTTTATAGGTGCCTACTTACTTGCAGGAAGCCCATATCTATTGTACCTTCTTTTAGAAGGTGGCCACTGCAGGAGAAGACCAAATACAGAAAGAGGTAAATATTTTCTTTTTCCAGGAGGACACTACCAATATCAGCCAAAATTATATTTTCCTGTTAATGTCAAAGCCACAATAGGAAGATTTACTGGTATGCAAAGCTCAATAAGGAAGATTTTACCATACATAGTAATATTAGTATCACAGCAATCTGAAGCACCAGTCATGGACCACAGCTCCATCTCTTTAAATATTATCCCTGTCCCAGTTTGAGAGAAGATGACAGCCAAGCGATGGCTGGCTAAGCTGCCTAGCCAGCAAATTGTGAGCCCTTTGCAGACCTTGCAGGCAGAGGAGATATTTAAGAGCGTCAAAGAAGAGCAATAAATCAGATCTGCAAATGTTGTCAGGGGCAGGGGTGAATATGAGGAAGACTAATGCAATAATAAATAATAATGGGAGCATTTCTGCTTGCCTCAAAAGCAAAGAAAATGAAAGGATGGCACAAAGATGTCCAAACTCTTGGGCAGTCTCCTCGGAATCCAGTGTCCCGAGGATAATTCTCCGTCAGCTAGACTTGCCCTTCTCTGTTGATTAATCCCAGCAGCACTCTGATTAAAATGCATGAAGATTTCTTTAAGTGGCATCCGACCCTCATTAAGATCCCGGGGGCTGAGGCTGAAAGATGGCACCTACTCACTTGTTCCCTGCTGCTACCATGACAGATTTTAAATGACAAACTATTATTCATTTTAAGCAAGAAAAGGGAAAACATGCCGCATACACATTTTGAAACGATTGGGAGCTTATTGGGATAATGAGGGACAATGCGCATAGTTTTGCCGCTGAGAACCAGTGATGAAATGCGGAGGTAGAAAACGCAAAAGCCACTTCTATTTTGAACTGACAAATTGCAGCCTGATGCATCTGGGACTGATTTTCTTTAGTGGCAAAGCCTCCGTATCCTGCCTGGGAAGGGTAAATTATTGTCATCTCTGCTATAAAGGTGTATCTCAAGTGTAGGGAAGGTTTAAGTAGCTGTCTAGCTAAATAAAAGAGAGGGCTGGTGAGAAACTATGCTTGGAAGTCTATATGGCCAGCTGTCTCCTTTGCAGCACTTCACAACCACCGAACCAGAAAGCGCAGTAGTGTCGGGATTAGGGCTGCTGGCTGATAGTGAAACAAAGAGGAAAAGGGAGAAACACAGAAAGAAAAGGCTTGAAAATCAGCCTAAGTACAACTGGGTCTCATTCAAGGCAGCATCGTCTAGCCTTGCTCTCAACTGGTTAACTAACACAACGTCATAGCAAAGGTGAAGCCATCCGTTTGGCTTCCTGGATAGTCAGGAAGGCCCAGGACGTCCAGGTAAATGCTTCTTTTCTCCATGGTCTTCACCCAGCCCCACTTGCTCCTCTGAAAGCCACAAGCTGCTACAAGGAGGGAGCTGCAGGGAAGAAGATGCAAAACGAAGAGCAAGAGAAAGGACTGATGACTAAAAGCTTAGAGCATGGCTTTCTCATCAAGGACGTACGTGGTGTTAGACCCGTCTTGCATGACTGTGCTCATAAATAACCCTTTTCATCCTGGCCTGGAAAGCCATGGTAGACCCAGTCCATCTCCAAGAGGCCAGGGTGGGCAGCGAGCGTCGGTATGAAGCACAAAGATTTGCCAAGGAGTGTGGGATTTGTGGGGAGCAGGCAGTGGAAAAGAAGATGAGATAGCCTTGCGCAAGAGGAAGAAGAATATCATTAAGAAATAAAGGTCCACCAATGGAAGTAGAGGGGAATGTTTAAAAAAAAAAAATAGAGGGGAAAAGTCATCAAAAGGCCTAAACATCACCGGTTTGGTCGAGAAACTCAGCATAAAGACAGCCTTTTTGGGAAAGAAAGACAAAGCGCTACCTTTTCTGGAATTCAGGGATACAGACGTCTCTTTTTGGGAATTGTTTACACCTGGACACCAGGGAGTGGACTGAACAGCCAAAAAAGACTGAGGTAACTTTGAAAAAATCTGTGTTGGGACTGTGGGTTTTGTTTTATATTATTTGTTTATTTAAATACTTTTTTTTTTTCAAATGAAGCAGCTAGTGTTTGAAGAGATTGAGCTTGGTGGGATCAAGGTACATTTTTAGGTTAGTGGTAGCGCTATTTATCATTTTTAAGACAAATTTGATTACCCTGATGGGAATTCATGTCTTCAGGGAAAGCTGCCCAGTTGTCATATTAATCATTGCTTTTAGTGTTTTCATTAGGGTTTTGGTTTTTGGTTTAGTATGGGATATTCATTTTTTTCCCCTTTTAATTTAGCTCTCAGTTGCCCCAGGGCTTTGGCCTGGTAACCTTTGCAGAGTGTTTTTCCTTCAGTCCCTTTCCAACCTATGAATTTTATGAAGGCTGTTAATTCGTAGTACTGCCGTTGCTAAAGATCTGTCACTCCTTCCACTGATGGGGAACCGGTGTTCAAGGGATTCTTTCTTGCAAGGAGAAGAAATAAAGAAAAAAAAAAATCACAGAGTAAAAACGAGCATTTGCAGTTTCAACTGCGGAGCATATTATGTTGATGTTCTTCTAAAGGCTTTATGGGGCACTGTTGCTATCTTCTTCTGTTATGGTAGCATCTCAATACCTATGTCACATCTCAAAGCTGCCCTGTGCTTGTTGAAGAAACCCTGAGTGTTTCTTACTCCAATCAGTTTGCTCAGGTTCCTCTGAGACTCATGGAAATAGGTGTCTCGGTGAAGTTCACAGATTACTGGAAGGGGTGAAAATAGTCCAGTCTGAGCTCATGGAAGTTATAGGTTTCCACCCAGTGACTCCTTCATTCAACACCAAATCCTACTGGTGAACGTACTTGATCTGCGGGACAGCATACGGTGGGACATCATGTATAATCCATCCCAGGGAGACTGCTGGTGGGTTCAGATGTGTGTTTCCTATCTGTGCTGTAATTCAGATGGGAACTGTTGGTCCTGCTGCAGCCTTGCTGTGTTCTGCTGTTGTTCAAAGGTCAGAGGAGACAACCACTCTGGTCCAGTCTATAAAACATGATCATCTTCAGGTGACCTAATCCACTAATATCAGTAAGGCATGGTCACCCAGGCAAACTGAGGCAGCTGTAGAAAAGGACCCTGCATCAGGTGACTCATCCCAGATATGCAAACACCATATTAGGATGAGACAGATCAACAGAGGACCTTGTCTCTTTCCCATGATGTTTGAAGGTGCCCAGACAATTCCTTTGGAAAAGAAATTTATGTTTTAGACAATGAAAGGAAGATGAAATCCCAACTTAAACGAATTACGGGACATTCTTACAGTGGACCACCCTCCCCAAGGAAAATGTTAGATCTGAGCAGTAAGGAAGTTTCAGATAACAGTTTTACAGCTGGAGCTGTAGTTATATTGACATCACAACATATTGCAGAAATGGTGGAAAATATGAGTGAGAAAATGCTGAAACAGATTTCTTCTATTTTCCCATTTTGTTTCCATGTTTAAATACTTCCTTTTGATAAAGAAAATGCACTAACCCCTTTACCATTGCAATTCACTCAAGCTGCTTCTTTCAAAATCACACTACGTTTCTCATATTTCACTTTATCACAAATTATGTTGTTGTGGCATTTTCAAAACAAAACATATCTGCATTGCCAAAGTGAAGCAATTCGACATTATCACAACAGACTAGGTCAGCATTATCAAAATTAAATACTTAGATACTCTTGGAGATCAGCATTTCGTAATTTCTTTCCTGTAAGAAATGTTCCTCTCTGGAATACAAACCAGTGGTAAAAATGTTTAAATGCCCAATAAATACAAAATTCTCTTTCTCACTGAGGGCTAGTAAGTAACTAATGGCAATTTGGGGGAATAAAGGGCAATTTACAATAGTGTAGACAAGGGGAAAAAAGGAAGTAAGAAATCAGCCATAATGGCCTCAATCCTCATTAATATCTGAAATACAAGAAATAGTTAAGAATGCTGCAGTCAATAAGAGTTGAGCCCCATCCCACTTGCAGGTTTTTAAGGACCCCAGAAAGACCTATAATCATCCACCCCCACTAAAATACCATTTTGGAGCGTTAAGTTTGGGATGTAGCTGGCTTCAGGTCTCTGCAGGGATAGGAGAAGAGCCCCTGTGCTGGGGAGATTCCTCTCCCCTTCCCCTGCCCAACCCACAGTGGGGTCAGCCCCACGGGAAGGGCAGACCCAGACCCAGCACCGGGCAAAGGGGTGGAAGAAGTGACAGCTCTGCAGCTCTGCCCATCGTGACCTCTTCCCCCCCGCCATGTCCCCAACCCTGGAGCACAAAATTGAAGAGTCACAGAGAAAAATATGGTCCTGAACTGGGAATGCATAAACCTCAGTGCTGGCTGGGGACTGGGGCAGGGGAGGGGGAGACCAGAGGATACCAAAAGCTCAGCCCGCTCAGTACATCCCTATGGTCTATGCAGAGAGGCACACATCCAGGAATGAATCAGACATTAGGATCAAGGGAATCACCCTTTTTGGAGGAGCTGGATCCTCTGTCACGATGGCAGAAGGAGCCTGGGTTAAAAAGGTTTCTGACTTGGGCATCTCCATCAAGAGGCTACCAGTGATAAGAAAACCCAGGGGTGAACATCCAGCTGCAGCAGGAGGGACCGACAGTGCCACGGTGTGAGCTGGTCCATTCCCCCGTGCTTCACCCCCGCTCCCTGAAATGAGAACAGGAAAACAGTCAGTAAAAGTTAACTAGTGGACATATTTAAAAGAAATTAGAGGAAATGGACCCACATCCTGTGGAATTCACCCCTGCCAAAGTCTGCAAAGTCGAGACCTGTGGCCAGATTTAGAAAGGGAGCGGAGAATTTAATGGCCAATAACATAGCTAAGCAAAAACGCCAGTGCACGCCCCACAGTCCACAATAGTGAGGCTTATGTTTCTGCTTGAATAGCTGAAAGCATCTCTGTGACACGGGGCAGGAATGCACGAGGCATCCCCCTAAATGTCTCAGTTACATTTTCAGACATGTAAATATTATTAGCGCTACGAGTATAGCAACAAGGGCACCCAGGAGACCCAGGGCTGGGCAACCCATCCCAGGCTTTAGAGAGGTAAAATCTGTCACCCCTCAACTAAAGCTGCCTAAAGTTAAGGTCTAAATAATCTAAATTTTATCTTTAGTCCAGCCCACTTTGCAAGAGGTCAGTGAGAAGCAAGTTAGAAGTTTCTACCCCTGTGTGCTGAAATGGTGCCTTCATGCAACAAAGAGCCCAAGGGAAGAAAGAGTGTGAACATAAAGCTCCTGGTTACAGCACTTGTTTAAGAAGAGTTTTGGGTGCTGGTCTCAATTTCCAAAATGTTTCTGAGAGCCACCTACGTGGTAATAACCACTCTGCAACTCTGCTCACTTCACGGTCCAAGCGCTGGGCTGTCTGGTGGTTTCTGTCATGAGCAAAGGTTCAAATTCAGCTCACAGCAGAGAACTGATCCTGAGAAAAGTTGGTGGTTTCAGTCCAGTAGTTACAGGAATGGTAGGAGGCAGCAAAACCTTGAGCTGAGAAAGACAGCCTGTCCCAGCAAGCATGAGCCTGGGACCTCAGAGACCTGGCTCTTCTTCCCAGTGCCTCTCCCAGCCTGTGGACCCACCATGACACCACCTCATTCCTCCGTTTCCTCACTCAAGCTTAAAAAGCCTGTGCAACACATTTGCAGACGTGAGTTATCTGTCAGTGAGATGCTCAAGCCATTTTTCACGACTTGCAGGAAGTCTGAAAGAAGTCCTCCCTTCTCAAGAGGTTCTTCTGTCTACAGACAGAATATTTGCACCTTCAAGTGCAGCAGCAGCTTCTGCAACCCACAGCAAAATCCCTACTAACCTGAATAACAAGGTGGTGTCCATAAGGGATATTGCTGAAGAAAAAATTCAAGAGAACTTGAATTTCTAAACCCATAGGCATGAAAACATCCTACAGCCAGTTCTTTCTCAGGTGGTTTCAAAGACCTTAGTAATGTTGGAACAAAACTAGCGATGCAAAAAGATGATTTTTCTATCTTCTGACCCCTTGGGTTGAAATCCCGGCATGGATTTAGAGGAGTAACAGCAAGAAAAAAGCAAGAAGGAAGTTTTCAGTAAATACTCCCATATAACTCCAGGCAGTAGATTTCACATCCCCACCATTAGCTGTATGGTTTTCCCTTCCATTTCTTCTCACTGCAGCTGCTCAGAGGCCTGAGACAGGCTTCATCAGCTGCAAGCATCTCTTATCACCATGCCCCTAGCTAAAACAAATCACATTCTCCAGTTTTTGTTCTAAGAACAGCAAAATTTGTCCCGCTTTCAACTATTCTGCAAGTACCAAGTCCTGATTTTAGAAGAGCTAGGCTCTGAAGTTCAGAGCAGGGCGATGAGGGTGGTCAGTGGTGTGAAGCAGATCCCAGATGGGGAATGATTGCACGGGCTGGCACTCTTCAGCCCATGAAAGTGATGATTTACAGAAGACATGAAGAAGTCTACGAAATTACAGTGGCGCAGAAAGAGTGTCTGCTCTTTGTTTCTTCCAGAACAAGCGGTCTATCCCGGTGCTTCATTATTTCTAGGACAGGAAAACCCCTTTAGGATGGAGTTCTCAGTGGTAGACTTGAAGTCTGTCATTGCAAGGAAGGCTGTGACTTCCTACTGTCATGAATGGTGCCATGAGTTTTTTCATATTGCTCAAAGTGTGAACTAGAAAAGAAGACTGAGGGGTGATCTCATCATCGCTTATAAATACTTAAGGGGAGGGTGCCAGGGGGATGGGAACAGTCTTTTTTCAGTGGTGCCCAGTGACAGGACAAGAGGGAACGGGCACAAACTTGACCATAGGAAGTTCCATCTCAACCTGAGGAGGGACTTCTTCCCTGTGCGGGTGGCAGAGCAGTGGCACAGCTGCCCAGAGAGGTGGGGGAGTCTCCCACTCTGGAGCCATCCCAAACCCGCCTGGACGCCGTCCTGTGCCACTGCTGGAGGTGACCCTGCTGTGGCAGGGGGTTGGACTGGGGGGGGCTCCAGAGGGCCCTGCCAACCCTGACCATTCTGGGGATAGAAAGAAACTGGATCTCCATCTATACACTGAGATTCTGAAAACACCCAAAAATAACCAGAAATAAAACCTATTGGGAGCTCAGTAAAAGCAACTGGGCCATATTGCCATCTGCTGTCATTTTTAGCTCCAGCAGAGTTGCTGGAGCCCCGTCAGTCAGCACCAGCTGGGAGTTTGACCCAACACAGAGCCCAGATGTTATCCCTCTTGCCCAAAAACCAACGTAGGAGCAGGAGAGAAAAGCTGGATCACTTGGGCTGTTTCAGACAGATTTCCAACCAAACCTTAGTGACCCTGCTTTCGGGATCCAGCCCACATTGGAACAGGGAGAGAGATTATCTAACCATGGAAAATTTTCCTATTTCCAGAGTATAATATCATATAAAATGACATTCAGAATGAGGTCTGGTTGTTTAAAGTCTGTTCTGTCAGTGCTGGACCAGAGGAGTCTCATAAGATCCAGGTACTACTCATATCTTTCTTAAGGTTTATGTGCAATTTAAATTGTCCATGTGTTTCAGACAAGCAGAAGCATTTCCAATATCACTTGAGAACTAATTGGCATGTGCTGGCATGTTCCGTGTCAGATATCTGGGCTATTTTTATTAGTTGCATGCTCATGAAAGTGAGATCAGAAATTGAAATGTCATCTGCTACTTGATACTGATTACCAACTTTCTTGACATATATTTTCCTCTTAATATATTTCATATGGCTATGAAAAATTGCAAGAAAGCATCCACAGTGTTGTTTAATAAACTGAACAGGCTTTGTTATTTTCATTTTTCCTAAGGGCCGAGGGAGTCCTTTCGGCAATTTCTTCGGTGCTTTTTCCATGGTTTCCTTCCAAATTGCTGACACTTTGCTGGTATCAAGATGTCCACACGTCTTTTTTCCTACCATGGATCTGCCTGGTGAGAATCCTTGATCCACAGTGTTGATGTGTGTATGAACTCCAAAGTTGCCCTGAATTTTATGGCTTACATGGTATTGTAGTGTTGTATCTAAAAAATCACGCATCACCTCATCTGGCATTTCTGCTTTCTAGAGTGTTTCACAACTCAGGCAACCAAGAATGATGGCTCAGCAGGATCTGAAAAGATGCTGACGGGACCACTCAGAGCCTGAGCCCCACAGGGGTGGTTCCCAAATTGTCCAAACAAGTTCATGGAGGCCAAGGTGTCCAGGGAATCTCCTGTCCTGACAGGGACGAATTGCAGCAGGGATGTACATCTGGACTGTCCTTCCCACAGTGCAGACATAGGCTGAGAATACACAGCTGTTGCATTAACAGCATCTAAACAGCTCAAAAACAAAAGGTGAGAGACATAGCTCCCACCTGCTGTTCAGAGGCAAGTTCTGAATATTTGGCATGGCCCAGAAGCATTACTATAACCGTAATCAGAGGTCTCCTGTCCACGGCCCACGTTTTGAGGCAGACATTTTGGGTGCAGTAGCGTTCAAGGTATTGCCCCAAAGCTGATGATTTCTGCCTTGATGTCCTGCTCAAAGCCAGAGTTGATCACACAGTGATGTTCTGCCCAGATGTGAGCCATGCACACCCTCCAGCCTTCATGGTACTCCCCATGGAGCTGTGAGTCAGCTTCACGTCAGCTTCATGGTTGGTCCTCCAGATTTGCAGCACACAAAGCCACTGACTGAAAGGAGCAAAGTCTGAGCAAGAGGAGCAGAGGAATCCAAGATGATTCTGATCCTCAGAAAGTCCCAAAGGAAAAAAGAAAATTGGAAAGAAGCTAGCAATAAAAAATAGTAACAAAAAGCATTCCTTTAGCCCCTGTGTGGAGGTTGTTAAAGTACAGCCAAACCTACTGTCATTGAAGATTTGCAGAGCCCTAAATGACAACAAAGCTAAAAGGCAAATAAATACGTAAGCAGAATATTTAAATGGCATATCCAGAGTACTCATTCAAGCCAAAGGACTCTTCTAGAGTGTCCATGTTAGCCAAGCAATGTCAACAGAAAGCAGATAAGGTATCACATGAAAACCGGCTGCAGGGCAAATTTAAAGAACAGCCAAGCCATGAAGGCAACTAGGAAAAAAAAGGTGCGTGTCACAAAGAGGAAAACAACATATTGGGAGAGAAGAAGAAGAGAAACCTCACAAAGTCACCAGAACTGTAGTATTTCAGGGTGTGCTCTGCCTCAGAGGGCCCATGGAGAGATGTCTGGGTGGCCTGGTCCTCCAGTGGTGGCACTGGCTGCAGCTCTCTACGATAGGGAAGAGGTTCTGAGAGGTGACAAAGGCAAAACCATGGCTCACAGTTGAGCCCAGCCCACAACACACAAGCTAGGGTGCAAAGAAAGCTCATAGTGCTCTACTATCTGTAGGTCTGCTCTCAGCACAGTAGCTCTGTGGAAGAACTCAGAGCTTGTACCATGAGTGGCCACCACCTCAGCTCCATACCGAAATCCTCATATGGCCAGGAGACACCTGGGCTGGGCTAGAAGTGACCCTGCAGACAAGCAGCGAGGGCAACCCAAGCCCCTCTACATGGACCATCCTACAGTCAGTCACATAAAAGCAAGGCATTCAACTCAAGACCATCAGATAAACACTCCTGCTTTACTGCGTTTGAGTGTCCACCAATGAAATAAAAGAAAAATGACCCAATAGCTGGATCAGGATCAGGAAAAGCATTTGAAGCTTACGAGAGTCCTTGTCATTCTGAATGTATACAAGAAACAGAAATCATCTTATTTTTATTCATCTGACAGCAAGTAATTTTTTCCAAATGGATGATTTTTAAGTAGCTGTCACAATCCCAAATTAACTCACAACGCACGATCTATAAAACTGGGCAGATAAATCATTCAAGAACACCAGCCACGGTCTCAATGGAAAGAGACATGAATCCACAATATTTTTTCATCGATGACTTCTGAGATCCGGTGAGATGAGGGGTAGCCAAAAAAACCACTGTCCTGACAGCTAAATAAATATATTCTTCCTATTCCAGTTACTAAAATTCAGACGGGGTTTTATTTTCCTTTGTAACCTTGTTAATTTACCATTAAAAATCACTGCCAATCATGAAGACATCATGCAAAGTCTGAATACTGACAGCATTTGAAAAGATCTCAAAATTAAAGACATTTACAATGTGCCAGAATGAAGCCCACTTTGCAAAGTGAAAAAAAAACACTCGCGAATGAGATTTTACTATTTTTATGAGTGTATAGCTGATGGGAGGTGTGGGCGGTAATAACGCTGTGGATCATCACCTACTTCTCAGTCCCTTAACACTGAGGATGAGGGTGATGTGGTGATGAGTTGCTGAGAGGTTTCACTGCACACTGTCTCAGCACAGACCCTGAAGGATGCAGATCCAAAGCTGCCTTCCCAGGATCCCCTCCAAGTCCTTACCCAGCTGGCAAACTGGGGCTCGAGGTGGTTGCATGGTGCCTCCCAGACTGGTCTCTCTGAGCTGTTGAGTGACAGCCATGAAAATCAGAATGGCCAAATTCAGTCCTTATGGTGTTTGTTCCTGTCTCAGCAGGAAGAAGAGTTGAAATTTTGGAGTTTTCCATTCCTGAAGAGGTCAAAAACCTCTGCTGAGACATCTGAGGAGTGCTGTTTTAAGGGGAAAACCATAATTATCTGGATCAGCCTGAACTCCTGGTGTAAAGGATGGGCCTTGTACTTCACAAATCCTGAGGGCTGTCTTCTCCCTCAAGGATGAGGGAGTTCAGGTTGAGTTGGCTTGGCTTTTTGTCATTGTCATTCCAGTCATGAATTATGGCACCTCAGCCAGAGAAGAGACCGCAGAGCAACATGGATGACGTAGTCTAGTCTGGGCCCATCCAAGAGAACGGGGGATGAGCCATGGAAGTGACAGCTCCAAGAAGCATCAATGCAGATTGACCCAAAAATGTATCATTTTGCTTCCCAGAGGCGATTTGGAAAGGGCAAGGGGATTTGGTGAAAACAGTGTTTCATCAAAATATGTTTTGATAGAAAATATCCAGTGTTTGTGTATAATCAGCAATATCTGTGCAGACACTTGTCCCAGTGTTGGGATTAAATGCTCGCCACTGCCTGCTGATGGCCAATTAAAACGGAGATCCAGGGCTTCAGTTCTGATGTTCCAAAAATATGGGCCAACAGTCAAAAAGAGCCCTGGTCACCCTCATTATGCTGCGGCCATGTAAAAAGTAGCCAGAAATTTAGTACTGAGCAGGAACAACTTTTTCTCATGTGTTTGGGTTTTTGGATGAGAAAATCAATCCAGGAAACCAGGCTTGTGCAAACAAACCATGCTATCCTCAGACACCCCTTTCCTTCTTCAGTCCAACTTTTTGAGTGATCTGAATCTCCAGGTTGATGTCTAGAAGTTTTCCAGAGCTCCACCCAGCCGGGAGCATTAAGTCAAGGAGGTGGTGGGGTCCCAGCTGCAGTCCTGGAGGAGAGCAAAGCCCTGGACAACAGTGAAGGCAGGTAACACAGAGGAGCGATGATGCTGCTTGCATCCAGCTCTCACTGCATTCTATTCCTTGGACTTCACAGAAGAACACCAGGCATGAGCCTGGATGAGCCTGGAGAGAAGATGGAGTTCCCCAGGTAAAAGGTAGATGTCTTTACCTGAGCAGGTTGTTCATCGATTATGAAGTGCAACTCATCTTACCTAAACTAAGTCCCAAGTCAGGTCAAGTGAACAGCTCTTTAAAGACCCTGTTTCTCTTCATTGAATAAAAAAGGGATCATGAGGGGAGACAGAGACTAGGCCTTCCAGTACCTAAAGGGGGCCTACAGGAGAGGTGGGGAAGGACTTTCTACAAGGGCATGTAGTGATAGGATGAGGGGTAATGGCTTCAAACTGGAAGAAGGGAGATTTAGATTAGATATTATGAAGAAATTTTTCACTCTGAGGGTGGTGAGGCACTGGAACAAGTTGCCCAGAGGAGCTGTGGCTGCCCCATCCCTGGAGGTGTTCAAGGCCAGGTTGGATGGGGCTTGGAGCAACCTGGGCTGGGGGGGAGGTGTCCCTGCCCAGGGCAGGGGGGATGGAACTGGATGATTTTCAAGGTCCCTTCCAACCTAAACCATTCTGTGATTCTATGATTCATGGAAACACAAATAGATAACTAAACAGATCTCTACAATTAGGGCAGATGCCCACACATCTCTCCAAACCACAGCACTTTCCAGGGCCAAATCAGGACCAGCGACTGACAAAAAAATTCTTTGCATTATGGTTCAAATCTGGAGATCATCATCCTGCACTGTTGACCTGTTCAGGAGACAGAGCCCATCTTTTCCTCAATGTTACTGGCCCACTCCAGCACTTTCCTCTGATTTATCCAGTGTAGACCCAGTAGTTCTTGTCTTGTTCACCACCCTGAAAGTTTGTCCCTGTGCTTTTATATTCCAGCACAGAAAAGGAAAAATTAGATACCTCTGCAGTAACAGCACTGCAAAGTAACTTCCTCAATACCTCTGCCAAGACCCCCTGTATGAAAAATGTCATCTCCATGAGAGAAGAGATTGGGCTTTGGCCCTCGTGCAGGGAATCTCACCTGGGAAGGAAACTGGTTTGCACTGGGTTGGATGGAAGGTGCCTATTCCGCCACATCTTGTCTTTCTCTTTGTGCATGTCTGGAGCACTGTCAATTTGGATTAATTACAAGGGAGGGATAGGCCAGGGTGCTAGCCCAGATCCACCTCTGCCAGAGGTTTCCTGGCTGATATCAGACCAAGTGCATGTCACCGTGTCTTCACTCAAGGAGGGACGAGTCTGATGCAATGAGCCACAGGACCAGGAATGTCCTTTTTGGTGGAGTTTTCTGCGTAAAGATTATCGTTACAGAAACCATCTCCTGCACCTACAAACCCCACAATTTTTGAGCCTGCCTGAAGTCCTCCCTGTAGGATCCCAAAGGTCTGTCTTCAGCTATCAATTGTAATGAAAGACAGAATTATGAGACAGTTTTGCTAAGCCAAAATGGAGTCAAACCAGTTATTGGATTAGCCTTTCAGGTCAAAGTACAGAACTGGAAGAAGCAGAGACAATAGCTCATCAGCAGCTTGAGCGACCAACAGTCATAACGAGCAGAAGCTCAGACGATGGTCATACACATAAACCACTGACTGTAGATAACCAGCAGCTGCTGAGTGACTTCTCCAGTGCAGATGTGTGTCTGTTGCACCTGAGAAGGACTGACCTGTCTGCACCTTACGTCATCTGTGCATCTCTGAGCAGGCGAGAAATATTACTGTTAATACCATAGCACGGACCCAGGGCCAAGTTTTTTGTCTTAAGAACTATGGTCTGAGGTAATCAGATGATTTAATGGTTTCATTGGGTAGTGGTTTCTAACTATTGACCTAAAAGCACTTTCTGTAACCTTTGGATCCACCTACAAACTTTTCAGAGTATTAAAACGATGAGCAGTCATACTGCATAGCTCCAAAAACCTGTGGAGCTGTGTCTTGTCTTCAGTAGTTACCAACAGCAAACAGAGGCCAAATTTAAATTGGGCCTAATTATACAGAACCTCATGCAGGGATCCCATTAGGCAGCCAACCTGGAGCAAGCCCAGGGGTCCTCCCACAAAAGACAGGTCACAGCACTGTGACTTAAATGAATGCGATCCAAGCCCAAGAGCTGGGATGCTGCACAGCCCCTCCAGCCACGAAACCACCTGCCTGATTTGGTGAAAAATGCTCTGGATGCTGAGAAAGGGGCAAGAGCTTTGCTCGTCTTCCACCTATTTATGGCAAAAAGAGAGGGATCAAACACAACTCATCTTGTATATCCTTCCTGCAGTGAGTGCAAAGGGAATCACAGAATCACAGAATCGTCTAGGTTGGAAGGGACCTTTAAGATCATTGAGTCCAACCGTCAGCCTAACACTGCCAAAACCACCACTAAACCATGTCCCTCAGCACCACATCTACCTGTCTTCTAAATACCTCCAGGGATGGCGATTCCACCACTTCCCTGGGAAGCCTGTTCCAATGGTTGACAACCCTTTCAGTGAAGAAATTTTTCCTAATATCCATGCTAAATCTCCCCTGGTGCAACTCGAGGTCGTTTCCTCTTGTCCTATCGCTTGTTACTTGGGAGAAGAGACCGACTCCCCCTCACTACAACCTCCTTTCAGGGAGCTGTAGAGAGCAAGAAGGTCTTCCCTGACACCTCACTCCTGGGCAAGGACACTTCTTGCAAAGGGACGCCAGCTCACCAGGACTGCCCTTTCCTGCCTGTCTGCACAAATTGCAGGGGAATAGGAGAAGGGGCAAATTTCTGAGCATTTGCAGTCCGAGCATTTGGTGCCCTGCTCCACCAAGACCTCGCTGCTTGTCCGAGTCCATCAGCAACGCAGGTAGCCAGGCAGCTGGAGCCCCCAAGCCTTGCAAACAGAGTTTCTCAATCCCAACTCAGAATGAAGGGGAGGAGGGAAGCGGAACGAAAATAAATAATTTCTGGCTCCTCTGAATCAAAGCCTGTTACAATCAAAACAGCCCTCCGTCTGCAGCCAGTGCCCTGGGGCCTCGTTCATCAAAAATTATACGTGTGCTAGAAGCCACAGGGAAAGTCTCTTCGACAGAGAAGACCCTCCTGGTGTCAAACTGAGCTGGGGAATGCTTTTAATCCTCTATCTCTGTCCCAGGGTCTCCTGGAGCTTGTGTGGACTCTTTGTCCGGTGTCCAACCCGGAGTGGGTTAATCCTCCAGCTCTTGCTGCAGAGCTCATAGTAGCCCCTGCCCATGGGAATGCTGGGCTGCCCGAAGGGAAAGGAATATAAGGAAATGAGGATTTGGGGCATAAATTGAAATGGGAAGTGGACAAGAGAGCATTGAAGGAGGCTGGCTGGAGAAACCCTCCGCACAACTGCAGGCAAGGAGCCCTGATTTTGGTTTTTCTTAGAGTGGCGCAGCGCTACTGATTTCAGGGGAATTATTCCTGATTTACAGCAATATAAATGAGACACGAAGCAGGTCCTCTGCTTTCAGGAAGCTCTTGCACTTAATGTCGTCCATCAGCCTCTGTGTGTGTGTGTGTGTGTGTGTGCGCGCGCACGCGCGTGTACGTATAACCATGCATGTATGTATGGACAAAAATACAGCAGTTAAAATGAGAAATCAGAAGTCCTGCTATGAGAAGGTGAAGGTGTCTGGGGTTACACCCCCAAAAGGCACTGATTTATGCTTAATATCTGGACTAGATGTTTTCCTCTTTTCAAGATACCATCTTGCAAGGTTCACTTTTCCTTGAAGTCATCTAGCAGCTGTCTGCTCAGGGTTGCTTTTATCGTACCGGTATTCATGAGTGTCTGTGTAACACTGCCTCTTATAGCAGGGATGTCATTTTGAGTAAAAGCTGTGTCCTGGTGCTCCAGGGGATCTCGAGAACGGGTCCTTTCCCACTGTGTGCCAGGGCTAGTGGGGAATCTGCGTGGAAATTCACTTCACAAGGAGGATGGAGCAGCAATTTTGCTGATGGCAGAGAGCCTCAGGTGCAGCCAGATCTCCAGAAATTTCAGGCAAACCTCCTTGACACATTGGCTTTGCTAAGAGGTTGGAGAGGAGGGAATACAGAGACCAGGCTCAGCTACCCACTATTTCAATTTCCCTTTTCATCTGTATCTTATGCTGCTAATACAAAGACTTAATTTCTTTGATCCTGTATATAGCCAAGGTCATATCATCTTGTATACAGAGACTTTGCTTTGCTTCGATGGGCAAATCATATTCTGCATTGTCTCCCTCTTTCTTAGCCCTCACATAACCCTACAAAGAGATGCAAATTCAGTCAGGCCCCTAATTACAGTGGAGGGGATACTGTAAGAAAAGAAGCATGAGACAACGAGTAGGGAGACGGATCCAATGGTGTCCAGAGGTGCCTTCCAACCCCAGTTAGTCTGTGATTTTACACCGGTGTAAAACAAAGCTGTGAGTGATACTGCAGTGCCAAAGAGACAGGCATCGCCTGTGCAGAATCTCTCAGGAAAGGAAAAGTGAACAAAACCCATTTTCTCTCAGATTCTCCAGCAACAAGGACATTTAAATGGAGTCAATTGGATGTTAATATTGCGATCTGGAAGCAAAAACGCAATAAAAAGAGAAGCTGAGAACAAGCAAGGTGGGAACTGGAGACTGAATAACCTCTAAGTCAGTTACAATAGTCCCCCTTGTCTTGCAGCTGGAGTCCGGCCAGCAAGGTCAAGAACAAGAAACTGCACATTCCCTGTGTGACATATATTATTTCATTACTTGGTTTTATTTAATGTGGCAATAAATTCATGTATCCTACATGACTGGAATGGTCTGGGGTCTTGCTTATTATTATTGCCTGACCACCTAAAATTGCTGGTGCAAAGTGAAAAACCAGCTATAGCCAGACATCTCACCATCCAGCGAACAGAGACAGACACATTCAAAAGATGATCCAGCCCAATGAAGTTATGAAATTCTTAAAAAGTGAACCTCTCCGTGGATTACAGAGACCCCAAGACTGTTACGTGGCTAAATATGAGCGGGACTCAAATCTGGTGGGACTGGTGTGCTGCATCACCAGATATGTCTCAAGCTTGTGAGTTCAGGTTATCACACGTTGCCCAATCCTGTGTGCAGATGAAGCCCCGTTTGAAGACAAGGAAGGAAAATTGACTTTGCAGTGAGTAAAACTGAAAATATTTTGAGTCACACTAATAGGATTTGGGGTATGTTCTGTAGAGGATTCATGTTCATTGACACAACTCTTCAACACTCCAATTTTTCTGTGGTATCTCAGTAGGCGAAGGGCTCTCAAGCTTGGCATAAGTCACGTTAGGAGAGAGGTGTGAAATATATTCTCTTACAAGCTTCCAAATATTTAGTGTATCTCTATTCACCTATTGTTTGCAGTATGCATTTTAGTCTGTGCAGCATCTGCAGTGATCTGAGATGAGAGAGTAATTCTTCCACACATACCTAACGGGATATTCCTGTCCAAATTTAGACTTCTATAGGGCAGACAGACCTCTGTGCCTGCACTATTTTGTGACTCCTTTTATAGTCACTGGAAAAAAGACAGATTCTGCTATGGTATGTTTCACATGACTTATTTTAAACGCCTGCCTCAGCATGAAACAACACTCCCTCCACGTTGCCCGTAAAGACGTCTCGATTGGTGTAAAGGAGAATACTTGTACAGACAACTCTTCACAGATCCTAAATCAGTTCAGACCTGAAACAGATTTATCTGGAGGCATCAAAACGGAGTCATGAAACAAAATTTCATAAGAACCAAGCAGAGAAGTTAACTTGCCAGTAATTTGATGGATTGACTCCAGCAACTGAAACCCTCCTGATAACACTCACAAGCGGTCCCATGTGTTACAGACAACAACAAATGTCACAGAACTGAAAAAAACACATCCTATTTATGCTTGAAAAGCAGATGACCTGTGAAGTAAGCTCAGCTCTCATTGCAGAGCACAGGACTGTTCCACATATCACCTACACACAGACATTTCAAGCCAGGAGAGCAGAGATGCAAAACATCGTTGCCTCCTCTCCCAGAACTCTTGGCAGTGGTTAGACCACTTGAAAAACCTGCCGTGTATCCAGAAACTTAGGTAGGGTTGATTTGAAAGCTTAAATTTTTTAATAGTTGGTAGTCACTGGGTTAAAATGAGCATTTGATGAAACTCGCTACTTGTACAGAAAATTTTCAGAGTCGATAAACTGAGCCATGTTAAAGAATGGCCTAAGAAAGGAGAGGAACGCCATCCACTCAGCTGCCTCTCATCCTCTGAATTTCCTCTGCAAGGATTTCCTTCCCCACCGGCCATAAAGAGCCCACCAGCTGCTTCACTCTAGCTCCCTCCTCTGCACGGTGATCAGAGCTGCTGGTGAGCAGTGGAGGATCCCAGTCTATGCAGCAAGACACGGCAATGAACGGGAAGAGGGCTCCCACCTAACCAAACATGGAATCATAGAATATAATCATTTAGGTTGGAAGGGACCTTTAAGATCATTGAGTCCAGATGGCCATAACAGGCCACTGCAGCTCTGTCCAGGAGCACTGCTGTTGCCCTACAAACAAATGAAGTATCTGAGTGCCAGTATCACAGGCCATACACCTAAATAACAGTCATACAGCTGCTGATAAGGCTGATAAGAGACATTTTGCCTTCCTTTCCTGCCACAGCTGAGCATGGTGAGATAAATAGCAGCAGAAAATCACTCCCCGTGTTCCTATGCCTTCTGTATAGCTGGTATTGATGATGGCTCGTTGGTATTGATGATGATCAGAGCAAGATCCCAGTTAAGACATATGCAGTTGTCCCCAGAATGCCTAAGAAGTGGCATCCAGAGTTAATTAGCTCCCTAGAAATTTGCATTTATTACCACCAACCCCAAAACTTTGAGTTGCCTCAGTCCCCAAACTGAGCAAGAGCATGAAGACACAACATGTGGGAGGGCTACTCTGCTGTACATGTCATAGAATCATGGAATGGTTCAGGGACCATGAAGATCATCGAGTTCCAACCCCCCTGCCCTGGGCAGGGACACCTCCCCCCCAGCCCAGGTTGCTGCAAGCCCCGTCCAACCTGGCCTTGAACACCTCCAGGGATGGGGCAGCCACAGCTTCTCGGGGCAACCTCCGCCAAGGGCTCACCACCCTCACAGGGAAACATTTCTTCCTAATATCTAATCTAAATCTCCCCTCTTTCAGTTTGAAGCCATTCCCCCTCATCCTATCACTACATGCCCTTGTAGAAAGTCCTTCCCCAGCTCTCCTGTAGGGCCCTTTAAGGCACTGGAAGGCCGCTATAAGGTCTCCCTGGTGCTTTCTCTTCTCCAGGCTGAACAACCCCAACTCTCTCAGCCCGTCAGTGTCCAGGTGCCTAAGCGTGTCTCGGCAACACCAAGCTTCCAAGCTTTCCTGTCTCTCAGTGCTGCAGAGCCAACTTTTCTCTGAAACACGTGGATTTAAGTGAGTTACTGTTGGGAAGGAGGGAGCAGTGACTGCCAGAGATGGTTAGAAGTTGTGGGTTTAAGCTTATCTAAGTTTCAATGTCTGAAAGTTGACGTGGCTGAGGCAGCAGACAGGGCAGGCTGAGAGGACCCTGGCTTGGTGTGGTGAGCATCCCTATGCTGAAGCCAGCGTGTCCTGTTGGTCCTTGGTCCCAGGTTTAAGAAGGAATTGAGGGGGGGAATCACCCCAGAGCATAGACAATGTGGCCACTTGTGGATTTAATACTATAAACCAAGCGAGAAATCTGGTCCAGAAGTCAGGGTAATGCTCTGAGAGACCCAGGGCTCCTAACACTTGCCTGTTGCATCCTCGCAAAAGCTCAGGTAACCTCTCTCTGCTTCAGTTTCCTTCCCCTGCCTTTACTCCCTTTTTCCTGCTCAGATTGTAAATCCTTCAGGCTGTTGCGTTACAGTAACAACAGCCCTCCATCTTGTTTGGAGACCCCTCCTGCCAGTTGTAACTCTAATGAGGTATATATATCCTTACAATAATATCCTATAACGTAATACATCATTATATATTATACCGTTATTCTAAAAATAATAATATACTGTGCAAGGCATGCAGCACCATGCCAAAATGCTGGCTTTTGGGTTTCCCACAGTATTTTAATGACACACTGAGTCACACTGGTGTTTCAGCTAAAGCAAATTGTGCTATTAGTGCACATCATCGTCTTCTCGCTTGCTAAGTAGAGCTGTCACGATGCTCTGAGCTCAACATCCTTTTGTCCTGAAGCATAACTGGGTTTTAGCACAGGGAGCCATTCCTGGCAAAGGTTTGCGCTATAGCTTTGCTTTGCCTTTTCCTCGTTTCCAAGTGAAACTTAATCTACAATCTTCTCTGCTACTTGAAGGATATTGTTTGGTGGATGTGGTTTCCAACGTATAGTTCAGTGCATGATTTAGGACCTGATCCAAAAGGCAGTAAAAGCCACAGAAAAACTCCTATGAACAACTTTAGCAAGCTTGGAGCGAGACTGTGGATTGAAAAGGAAAACCTCTCTGGGTGTTGCTGCAACTTCCCCTCTACCAAGAGTAGCCACAGTCTTTCATTCCCACTGACTAGGTTAAAGAGAGGAAAATACCTTACAGGAGCTATTTAAAACCTCCACGTGACAGGAGAGAGTGAGTATTTTCCTGAATTTTCCAACTCCAAACTCGTCTGTCATAAAGACCCACTCTAAATAGAAAAAGGAGCCACCAGCTTTGTCTTGGAGTCGACAGTCCGCTGTAAGCACAAGGGAAGGTCAGATTATTTTGGTCCCATCCCTGTCTCTGTAGTCACATACCAGCACATGCATTCTTCGATTTGCAGATATCTCCGTTACGTACGCAGAGACGTGCTGGCAGTAGTGACATTTGGGACCAATCTTC
This sequence comes from Pluvialis apricaria, assembly GCA_017639485.1. Classification (NCBI taxonomy): domain Eukaryota; kingdom Metazoa; phylum Chordata; class Aves; order Charadriiformes; family Charadriidae; genus Pluvialis; species Pluvialis apricaria. The sequence goes on along the minus strand of CM030008.1, from coordinate 2,044,361 downwards.
GGTGCCCTTGTAGCACAGTGGAGATCCTGCCAACCTGCCAGCTTCAACACGAATGAAAGTGAAGTTCTGACTTTGGAGATGAGTGCTTAACCACATCTGTTTTGCCCTTGCGTATCCCAACATAAAATACAGAGTAGTTCTACCTGGACTTATGCTGACACAGGCAGAAACGGGATTCAGCCATTTAAATATAGAGCAGGTTTGCACGGACTCATCACTGACAAATGAGTCCCTTCTGAAAGGGTCATTAAAATGAAATTGGAGTCAAAACATCACTGAGGCACTTCAGGGGTCCAGTTGCATCTCCTAACACATTTCTTAATGCCTGAAAGAATTTCCACATGAATGGGATGAATAGGATGAGGGAAAAGATGGAATAATCTGGTATTTATCCAACTCTGGTTAAATAAAATGTACAAGCAAACACCTTTGGGAGCTGCAAGATTACATTGAGCATGGTCATACTGCAGACTGCAGCATCAGGAACCTAAACCTTTCTCTTCACTCATGGCCAAGGAGCCATTCCTTGGCTCAGGGCCTCCAGAATGGTCTTTGGATGGTCTCCAGAATTGTTGTCGTTCCCTGAAGTTCTCCACGGTGCACGCAAAGGACGTATCCATCCATGGCTGTTGAACATGGTGGTCTGATGCATCCCACAGCCTCAGGACCCCTATCCCACCTCACTGCTGGTGGGATAGTCTAGGAACCCTGTACTCTGTTTCTGCCTCTCTACTCTGCTCTTGTGAGACCCCACCTGCAGTGCTGCATCCAGCTCTAAGGCCGCAACACAAGAAGGATACGGACCTGTTGGAGTGAGGTCATGAAGATGATCCAGGGGCTAGAGTACCTCTGCTGTGAAGACAGGCTGAGAGAGATGGGGTTGTTCAGCCTGGAGAAGAGAAGGCTCCGGGGAGACCTTAGAGCCCTTTGAGTTCCTAAAGGGGCTCCAGGAGAGCTGGGGAAGGACTCTTGATCCTGAGTGGAGTGATAGGATGAAGGGGGAACAGTTTAAAACTGAAAGAGGGAAAATTTTGGTTAGATGTTGGGAAGAAATTCTTCACTCTGAGCATGATGAGACACTGGCATGGGTTGCCCAAAGAAGCTGTGGCTGCCCCATCCCTGGAGGTGTTCAAGGCCAGGTTGCATGGGGCTTGGAGCAACCTGGGCTGGTGGGAGGTGTCTCTGCCCATGTCAGGGGGATTGGAACTAGATGGCCTTTAATGTCCCTTCCAACTCAGACCATTCTGTGATTCTATGATTCTACACCTCTGGCTTCTTATTTTTGTTCCCACTGCCAGTGCTGTGTTACCGGTTCATGGACCACACCAGCCTGATCCACTGAGGCTGTTGAAGCATTGTGCTGTGTCCCTCAGTGATGTTCTGCTCTGTTCTCATCCATCACAGGGTTGCACTCACGTCCTCCAGGGATATTTGGGCACCTGGCTGGGCCATGGCATTCATTCCTCTGAATTTCTTCAAGAAGGATTTTTCAGGCATCTAAAGAGCTCTTCAGCTAATTGTCAATAAAGGTGCAAACCAGTTGATGTAACATAGGATTCTTGTGCCACCTGAGACCCTCTGGTACCCAAGCATCCTGATGAAGCTGACTGATATGATGCAGGAGACTTACTAGTTTCTGAACAGCGAGCCAGAGGCTGGGGGAGATATCCCAGCACGTCTCAAATGTCTCTGGATGCCCATGCTGAGACAACTGAACCCCGTCTCTGAAGTCTGTGTTAAATTGCCTTACTGCAATTCAATCCATGATTTCTCATCTAACGTTTCCCGTATTCTCATACCAAACAATATTGGTATAGTAGAACTGAAGTTCAGGGCAGGTAGATCAGAGCCTTTGCAGAAAGGCTGAGTGGCTTTCTCATGAAAAGAAAAGCTGTATTTAGAAGTCCATTTAGTAAAAAGGTCATGCCAGTACCTTCACCCCTTGTGTTTTCGGCAATTTTGCCAAGACTCGCTTGCTGTCAGGGTCCTGTTATGGCAGGACGACTGCAACACACCAGCAAAAAATAAGATCTTCCTCCCATTTCCTGCTACGAACTTCTCACTATGACATGACCACGTAGAGCTGCAATATGACGTGACAATGACCTTGAGCACTGCAGTGACCAGTTCTGCCCGAGCCTGTCTGGATTCAGCTGCACGCATTGGACTATAGTGATGTTCAAGCAACACCAGGATTGGAAACGCGCAGACGCAGACCAGCCAAACTCAATCTGGCATCAGTTTTATGCTGCGAGGGGAGGGATGTCCTTAAGGCTGTGATGGGTTTCATACCAATGTCCTCCTTCACAGTCCTTTGCTGTTGAAAGAGAGGGACATCTGCCCTCACTTTGCTTCATGCTAGCTGCTGTGCTGGCCTGATCTAGGCTCATTTTGGTGAATAAGATGGGATTTAGAATTGGTAGACATCTCCAACACCTGTCAGTACTCTGGGCCTTCTCTATAGCCAACAGAGACATAGAGAGTAGAGTCAGCAGGATTCCTGAAATAACTCATCCCTCTTTAAACCGATGTCTAAAATAGGTCAGATGAATCACACCTTCAAATTGCTTGTTTTTCTTTGTGGAGTATAAACAGAGCCCAGGGTGACAGCTCAGCTGGACGTCTCTGCCTGTGGACATCTCCAGAGAGGTGGTGTGGGTTGCACACACACCGTCACACAAGATTTACACAAGCCATTTCCTTCAAAAGAACCATATCTTTCTTTTCCCCATACCAGACTGAGAGTCATCGATTAAGGGTGAGCATGCTGCAGGAGATACAATACTTTGTGCTTCAGAGCTTGCATCAGCCTTTGACTGTTGGAAAGCAGGATGAGATTTAATCCAAGATGCAAATTATTTTGCTGCTTTTTCTTCGAGTGCCTCATGTCCTGTCAGAGACACAAAAGCCACAGGTCAGTTCCGTCGTGTTTGTTCCTCTCTCATCCCAGGTCAACCAAAGTGCTTCATGTTGAAAGCCCTGAGCTGATCTGGAGAATGGAAGAACCCTGATGATGCCCAGTGCTGTAGCTGGTTTGTACACACGGTGGGTCTGGTTCCTCCTGGTTTTCTCCTCTATGGGACCACTTGCCATGGACGACAATATCTGAAACTTCACAGGTCTCCAGACACAAGACCTCACACTTCTTAAGTGGCAGCACCAGACCTAGACTCTGCGTGAAGGGTTCTCAGGTTTCTGTTTTAATCAAGATCTTCTGCATTCCTGGAAAATATATTTCTACTCCAAGAGGGATTTATTTGCCAAATGCCCAAAGGTACAATTCAGCGTTGAACTATTGCTCACGTTTCAGCTTAACAAGATGCTGCAGTAGTTTGAGCAGCAGAGAAAAGAGAAAGAAAAAAACCTGCCTTTAGTAAGACTCCATTTGACCGTGGTAATCTTGTAACGTGGGACAATAAAAAGTTAGGTATTTTGGAGACCAGAGCTCTACTGAGGGGATTATTAGAGTCAGGAATATACATCTTTAAAAACTGTTTTCCAGCTCTGTTGGATGCAGAGTCAGCCTGAGCAGCAGCGATGCTTCTCCTCTGTCCTGCGTGCGGTGATGTCCTCATGCATGAGCTACTCCTTTCCCACACATTAAGATAATGAAGATGGACATTTGCTGATGCTGTTTTTCACCCACGCTTTGGAGGTGGCAGATCCATACAGCGAGGCAGCATGTGGCAGGAGGCCACGACGCTGATGTCTGCAAAGTCATTATTAGGCTGTCTCTCACCGTGCCGCTCCTAATGTCCGCTTAATGCCTCTGACTGCAGAGTCACCTGCGGGAGTGGGACATCCAGCTACCAGTCACTTCTGGAAACCTCAGCGCTCAGCCAGCACACCCTCCTGAGCAGCTGTGGTCTGCCGCTCTTGTTACACTTGTGCCAGAGGAGCTCAGGTGGGACGGGGAGGTCGCCACGCTCGGCACGGTGCTGCTGCCTGTGGCAGTACCCAGACATGCTGTCTCACACCATCTGTGCCCAGACTATTCCTCCTCTGCCTCTGCAAGCCCTTTCAGCCTGCATATTTTAGTCAATAACAAGTTTTTTCCTGGGAAATCCTACTATAGCATTAACACCCCAGCGCCACACTCAACTCTTACCTTCTGTGTCACCCTGAGGCCCGGCTGCAGTCCCATTTCACTGCACTTTGAAACTCCGGTTTGAACGTCATTTAATCCCCTTTCTTCCCTCTTTGCATCACGTGCATCTGGAGGATGTTTTCCCTGTACCTGAAGGCAGATACGAGCGCAAAGAGGAGGGGAGGGAAGCGACCAAACTGCTGCATCACAGCTGGACGCTGAACAGGGTCATTTTCTCATGGAGGCCAGAAACCTCCTTCTCCCCCTGCAACGCGTGCTGCCCCCGTATTGATTAGCCTCATGGGCTACCCAAAAGCCATGGCCCAGAGTCAACCACAGGACCATGATTCGGACAAACCTGGAGTGTATTCAGTGCACTCAGGACCCCCCACATCACATCTCAGTGCTGCATGGGAAGCATCCAACAAAGGGAAGAACCAATCCACATAACCACCTCGACCAGATTCCCGCTTTCCCTCCTGCCACTCCATCCCCAGCACATGTCCAGACCACGCTGGTCCTCCCCATCCCTCTGGCTCACACTCCCTGCTCTTGCTGCTGAGGTTTGGGGCACATTGGGGTGTTCGCAGAAGCTTTGCACAGTGGAGGTACATCTCAGTGGCTTTGAGAAAATCCTGTTTATGGTACTAAGTGCAAACCAATGATTTCTCCCTACTGCCCAGACAACAACAGTCTCCAAATTTGTACAGAAGATGACAATATGGCACCGTTCAGAAATCGCAATTGCAACCCGCTTATCATTCTCTGGGGTAAAGTAATAGCCCAGGTATTGAAAGGACTTGGTAAAAACATATTTGAGGTACACTGCAGAGCATATTGAATAAATACCTGCAGCATCCTATGACCAATGGGTCCATCACTGACCTGGGGCCAGCTTGGGGGGTCTGTGCACAGAGGATCTGATCCCCCACAGCCTGCATGAGCTGCCTACAGGTAACCAAGAGCTGACTGCAAAACCAGCAAAGGCTTTAACCACTTTCTTTCGGGTTTTTCTGCACCATCCCCACCTGCCTCACTCTGCACGGCTCACACCATCAGAGAGCAGCGCTGGGTTCTGGCTGCTGGCACCCCGCACCCCATGCTGGCCCTGAAACTGGGAGTAACACAAGAAACCAGTTCCTCCAGCAGCTCTGTTTGCTGGGACCGTTCCCTCCATCAGCTTCTCTTCAATGTGATGAAGGAGACAGGGATCACCACAAAAAACCCAGGCAGAAACAAAACAGCGTTATCTCCCGGGCACCAGCTCCTGGCTGTACAAATGAACACGTTGCAGCTTTCAAATGGTCTCCTTCTCCCTAATAGGAAAAGTCACTCTCTCCAAACGTGAAACCACTCACCGCACGCAAATCCCTCTCCCGGGGGAGGATACCTGATTGCAAGGAGCACAGAGCCAGCCTGAGAAGTACCAGGAGGCTTCTCTCCTACACCAGCAGGGAGAGGTTGCTTGCTGCCCTCTCTTGGCTTCAGGTGGCTTTCATGTATCCTGCAGAAAATCTCCGTTTTCTTCCTATGGGAGCCTTTCCAGAAAAGGTGCTACAGGGCGATGGGACCACAAGGACTCAGGAAAGCATCTGGCTCTCTCCCACACCTTCTGCAGATCCCAGGCTTGATTTCTGATGCAGGACATGAGTAGGGCATACCTGAGGAGGAGCTGGACACATTTGCATGGATACAGGAATTTTTTCTTCTAAACCACACGCAGGGAACTGATGCTCAACCCTGAAGAGAGACAGTTCACTGCATTGGGCTATCTAGATTCTTCTCCTGGGCTACCTAGTTTCTTCTGTTGGGCAACAACAGAAAGCATGGGTGGGAGTCTCCCTTAGCATGGCTGTGGGACTCATTACTCCATGGATGGCAAGACCAGCCTACACTGAAGTAACCCCTTCTGCAGCTTTCCCAGGCTCCTTTCAAAGAGACCTGGGTGATATTTTCCTAAATTTGTCCAAAATGGAGAAACTCTAGTGTACTGGCTTGAATTTGTTGTGTGGTATCCCTGCCTGTGGCAGGGGGGTTGGAACTCGATGATCTTCAAGGTCCCTTCCAACCTAAACCATTCTATGATTCTATGATTTATCTTAAAAAACAATGTGCAGAACTCTGAAAACATCAAAATATCTTATTTCTAAAAGGTGATTTTTTTGCTTAAAGAATTTTGAAACAGCATTTTCCACTTTCTGTTTCTGAAGTGGTATTTATTTAGGTTTTTTTTAAAGTAAGCTATGGTGTAAAAAGCAAACTAATCCTAAAACAGAAAAAAATGGTTTGGGTTTTGGTTTTTTTTCAGGCTGAGTGAAATGTTTCAAGTTGATCTGAAATTAAACATTTTGCAGGTTGGTTGTCTTCTGGTCTTGGGAAAACAGCATGATACTGAATCCCAGATGAAAAGCTCCACACGTCTCTCTTAAACACCCCTGTCCTTGACTCCACTGGCTCTAAAGGAGCAAATCTAGTCAACTCAATGAATTTCCCTTGAGTTTCCAAAGCTTAGTGGTGGAGACAGTCTCAAGGGCTCCAGTATAGATGGCCAACCCAACCGACACTGGTGCCCAGGGAAATGTTATCCTGGCTTTGGTGGAGCTGGGCTGGGGCAGAGGCACTGGACCTCAGCACAGCCTTGTGCTGCCAGGCTGGGGGTTGTGTCCTGCATTGGCGTAAAGAGGGTGTCGCAGGTCACGGAGTTGAACACAGATATTTCACTTGGCATTTGTGAGTCTTCTGGTTTTAATGTTGGCCAGCTGATGTTTTCCAAGTGCCCCGCATATCCACATGGAAAGCAGCTAGAAGTATGGGCTGTAATTTGTACAGCATCTCCCATCACTGTGTATAGGTACCCATTAACTCCTGAGTGTTATCATCTTGGCTGAAAGCTTTAATCTTTCTGTCTTTGAAAAAAAACTAATTATGGTTCTCATGAATGTGGCTGGTTAAAATTAGCCAGCTGCAGCCCTCAGTTAAACTCAGGTATTCAGCCCTTAGGAGACAAATCCTGATGATCTGGTCCCCAAGCTCCCATTTGCCCACCTCCCAGCTATGTGGTGTGTGCTGAAAACCCACCCTGCGAGGTACCCAAACAGCACCGAGCTGAGGAATTTTAAAATTCACACGTGGTCATTTGGGGACTCTTTCACCATCCCCTGTTTTATGGACATCGCAATTTCATTTTCTGATTTCAGTCGTCTTTCCAAGCAGAAATTTGCAATACCACAGATTTTTCAGCTCCTGGGTTTATAACAAGTTGCCCCAAATATAAAGGTATCTTAGAGGTTTGTTGATATCTGCTACTCCTGGCATAGAAAAATCATCATAGGATGATGTCCTTTCAAAGTCTTGTATATCCTTTAGGAGCTTCTCTCTCGTAAAGACTGAGGCAACCAAAAATCATGTTCAGGGCTTGTTCTGGCAAGCAGGGAGGAGAAATCACTTCATCTTCACATACATCAGCATCTCCATCTCATGGGATGGTGTCAGTCATTTTCTGGAAGCTTTCAGGAGTTCGGAAAGCCTCCTAAATTGAACCCAGCCACTAACAGTTTTATACTTTTTGAAAATCCAGGAAAGAAGTGGCTAGGACAGAGACCTTCTTGTTTCTTCTGGGGCCACTGGCCAGTGGCCTCACAGGTAGACCACAAGAGCACTTTTGGGTCTTCTCCATCACTGCAGCAACCCCATGGACGCAAGGCTGGGACAACCATGTAGTTGGTAGGAAAGATGCTGGATGTGGGTCTTGTTACCCAGAGACACCCAAGAAAGTGAGTTCCTACAGCAGACTGGCTATGGGGCTCTCAGCCTTTGAAAGGACATTTGCTGAGAATCAAAGGCAATTTGAATCCGATTAACTTCCAATGCAAAAGTAAGCTAAATCAGATCAAAAAGGGTCTTTGACTCTAAACAAGACCATCCAGGCTGATCTGATGTAGCTTAAATAATTCACCCTACTTTCCTGCTCCTCATGAATTTGCACCAGCTTTCCAGAGCATCCCTATTTTTCCCTATATTTCACAGGGACAGGACAGGAGACTTCATTTCCACATCCACTACGTGTATTTCAAACACTTCCTTTCAATTAGAGTCAGCACACAATCAGGAGCCAAAGGCATTTAGATTATTATTGAATGCACTGTATTTATATGTATGTATATATGTACGTAAGTACATTATCAAGACATTAGGAAGAAGGGAAATCCAAGAGGAGCTGGTGTGCTTCAAGCACTGAAAGTCAAAGTGCAGCAAGCGAGTGAATCAGAGGGCAAGAGAAAGCGCGAAGCATCACGCATATTTATTGCTTGCCTTGTCTCTGTTTTTAAGAATCGAGGAAAATGTCTGTTGTGCCCCAAAATTTGCCCTACCCAAGGACACTGAGGAGTTTTGTAACCCACCACTGAGATCAAATTTCATAAAAATATCCCCAAACTTTGCCTTTCCCTTGGGATGGAGGCATGAGGCTGGACAAGTTCCCTTAGCCCCACGGGCCCAGCCGACTCCCTGCAGAAGGATTCAAGCAGCAAAGTGCTCACAGTGGGCTCTGAGCCTGGAAAAAACAAGATCCAGCCTTTTCATCCCTCGGTGGTTTATCAGGGGCCGTTATCCCCCCAGATCCAGTCGTGTCCTAATGCAGGGGATGCTCAAGAGATCCCATGGCAGAGGCTTGGTGGGACCTCAGTGCTCTGAAAACTCTCTGGAAGCAGGACTGGTTTATTGGTTGTTTTTTATTCTGGGGTGTCTTCATGCAGGATGAAGGCCTGATCTGATCCTATTTCTTGGTTTTATTTTCCTTTTTCTGCGCCTTACCAGCACTGACTGGACAGAGTGTGTGTCCCCAACGGGGTGTCTCACCATCGGCACGCACAACGGCTGTCAGAACAGCCCTTCCCTCTCCCTCCAGGTTTCTGAATGTTACAGATATATAATTATGGGCACTTGGCAGCTCCTCTCCTGACTCCTCAAGGGTCTTTTTATCAGACCAGCGCAGGGCTGATGGGTTGCAATGTATCGGGGAGCTCAGCCAGCCCCAGCTCCGCCGGCACAGCCCCGGCACAGCCGACTGCTTCTCGGGACGTGCAGCATCGCCGCACTCACAGCAGATTGACGGGGATTTATATTTCAGCCATAAAAACTTTTGTGGGCATTTCCCCCCTCCCCTCCGAACCTCCACCAACCACAGATTGAAAAGTGCAGCATTTAATATTCTCTCTGATGCTAATTCCACGGTGAAGATGGAAAATTCAATAACTTCTGAGTGCTGTAAATTCAGCTAAACATATTCCACATTCCAGCCGCAGGGAGGAAAGCTCCCTGCCTCCCACCACCACCCCCTTTCCTCTCTTTTCTCTCTTGCTCTCCCTCTTTCCCTCCCTTCAGCTTAGCTCCAGTCCATCCCATTCCCCCTCTGCAACCAAAACAGCTCCGTCTGCAGGGATCAGGTAGCCAGAATTGATTTAATGGCTAATCTAATCAGAGATTATTTTGATTTATTAAAGAATGAGCTGAGAGGATGAAAGAATCGCTCTATCCCAGGGTGTTTCTGCATTAAATCTAAGGACAGATTCATCCCCGTTGCCAACACTCAGTTGGTGCACCCAAGGTCTGCCCAGTTCAACCTCTTTATATAGTTGTGACAAATGTTGGAAACTGGGGTTTTAGTTTTCCGAAGTCTTTTTCATTCTGTTTTTGCATGTTTTCAGCAGGCTCTGCTGTGCGCAGGGCAGACTTTCTGGGAGCGGATGATTCCGCCATCGAGCAAAACTGCAGTTCCTTGAAGGACATCCTTTCCCAGGCCAGAAAACATGAAAGAGAATCACCTTTTTCTCCTCTTTTTCCTGAAAAAAAAAAAAAAAAAAAAAAAAAAGTTTCACCAGACCAAAAAAAAAAAAAAAAAATCCTTGGGCTTCTAAACTCTTTCCTTCATCTGGGCATTTGATGCTTGCTTGGCTTTCTGTTGCTAACCTGTCCAGAGTGAAGTTCAATCATTCACTGAAAGCAGCTGGCTTGTAGCTTAGATGGCCAATTGTTACTTCTCCTCATTGATAACAAAGTTGTTCAGAGTCAATGACTCATACAAAGGCTGTTTGAAGCTCTGCAAGAGTTGGACTAGCTGGAGCACGCCTGCACCTGGGCCACTGGGCTGCACAGATTTCCTAATCTCGTCTTTGCCACCGCAAATGCAAATGACTGATATCATATCTAAATTGGAGAGAGATAGATTTGGTGGGTGGACTGTTCAGTGGATGAGGAATTGGTTGGATGGTCACATCCAGAGGGGAGTGGTCAATGTCTCAATGTCTAGATGGAGATCGGTGACAAATAATGTCCCTCATGAGTCCGTACTGGGATCAGTACTGTTTAATGTCTTCATCAATGACATAGACATGCGATCAAGTAGTGCACCCTCAGCAAGTTTGTGAATGACACCGAGCTGAGTGGTGTGGTGTCATGCCTGGGGGATGGGAGGCCATCCAGAGGGACCTGGACAGGCTGGAGAAGTGGGCCCATGAGAACCTCAAAAGATTCAACCAGGAAAAGTGTAGGGTCCTGCGTCTGGGTTGGGGCAACCCCCGGTATCAATGCAGTCTGGGGGATGAAGGGATGGAGAGCAGCCCTGCCGCGAAGGACTTGTGGGTGCTGGCAGGTGAAAAGGTGTCCATGAGCCGGCAATGTGTGCTGGCAGCCCAGCGAGCCCCCAGCACCCCGGGTGCATCCCCAGCAGCGTGGCCAGCGGGCGAGGGGGGACTGTGCCCCTCTGCTGCGCTCTGGGGAGCCCCCCCTGCAGCGCTGCCTCCAGCTCGGGGGCTCAGCACAGCAGAGACACGGCCCTGGGGGAGCGGGGCCAGAGGAGGGCCCGGAGATGCTGCAAGGGCTGAGCCCCTCTGCGGGGAGGACAGGCGGGGAGAGGGGGGGTTCAGCCTGGAGAAGAGAAGGCTCCGCGGAGACCTTATTGTGGCCTTCCAGTACCTAAAGGGGGCTTATAAGGAAGATGGGGACAGACTTTTTAGTAGGACCTGTTGCGATAGGACAAGGGGTAATGGATTTAAACTAAAAAAGGAGAGATTCAGATTAGGTATAAGGAAGAAATTTTTTACACTGAGGGTGGTGAGCCCCTGTCCCAGGTTGTCCCGAGAAGCTGTGGCTGCCCCATCCTTGGAGATGTTCAGGGTCGGGTTGGACGGGGCTCTGAGCAACCTGGTCTAGTTGAAGATATCCCTGCCCATTGCAGAGGGGTTGAATTAGATGAGTTTTAAAGGTCCCTTCCCACCCAAACCATGCTGCCATTCAATGGTTCTGTGATATTTTCTACTAATTCCCTCAGCATTGCAAATAGGGTGACCCAGTGTTCATCCCTCTGTTTATTGCTTTGCCTCTGTTCTTACTCTCCTCCACCTGGAGGTATTCTGGAACTTTATCAAACTGATCATCATGGAAGACGCTGCTCTCCCATTGCTTTTGTTGCTTTGAAAGGCATGGGAATCTGCTCACCCAGCACCTTGGGACCAAAGTCCAAATACCTGAAGAGGAAGGAGGGGACGATACTGTCGGCACCAGGGACTTTATCCCTGGCGGTGGAAATGTCACGCATGGATCTACAGCAAACACTATCAGCTATTATGGTCTCTAAGCAAGTGAGGAGATGTGTCCAAAAGATGCTAATGCTAAAATGCAAATTTAAAAATCCCTACAGTAATTATTTACTAACTATATTAATATTTGTAGTTCCACGCTTATGATTTTTGTCTCCTGAGCTTGGCAATACCACGTCTGAAATATATACGAAAACAGAATCTGCTTTTCCTCAGTCATGCCATTTATTTCCTCTTTACACTTCGCGTGGGCCCAAACCAGCAACACTCACCTTGTGTTGGGATTTGTCACTCTGGGAGGGAACCATAGGGCAGAAAAAGCCTCCTTCCATAGAGAAGGGAAAATCAAACCGGAGATGTTTCTCTCCATCTCAGCCCACCACAGTTACACGTGGGGCAATGACTGATGGCTGGTTTCACTGGTGGACTTGACAAGTACAGAGGCACCGAACAGGAGCACATGGGCTCATGTTCAGTAGCCCTTATCGCTGTAAAGAAATTAATTTTCCTCCTAGACAAATCAGTTCTTCTAATAAATTTCACCTTTCTATAGCCATGGGTTTGTTTTTTTCCCAAGGCCAGCCCCAAGTATTTCAATCATCTTGTCTCCGGACTAGCACGAGCCATGGGAACTGACCTTGCCTTCTCTCAAGCAGCTCATCACTAACGTCTGAGCTTCGGCACATCTTGCTTGGCCTCTTTTAAAGCGTACTCCAATATTTAGTACTAACGTTTCACTTGCATATTAATGCCTCAAATTTTATTACCCCACGATCATAAAACCCCAGCTGCTGATCACAGTCCCAGCCTTCGTTATTTTACCCTCCTGAATTCTCGGGACTAAGTCCAGCATCGTTTAGTATAGCGAGTCACTCGGTTGGTGTGTGGAGACAGCCCTCTACAGCTTGTTGGCTAAATTCATTTACTCACATGAAATATTTCGCTCGGCTGCCAGCAAACTCTTTTCCTCCTGCAGCCGAAATCTCCAGGGCATCCGGGAAGGCAGCGTGGTCGGAGACCAGGACACAGGGATCAGACGTGCCTATGGCCAGGCCAGCCTTTGAGTAGAAGTTTCCAAGCCTTTTTCGACTTGGGGCACAGGATTTCTCTTTTCTCTGCCCCTTTTACTGCTCTTGCTGAGCAGGAAAGACATTACAAGACCATGCCTTAGGAGCAAGAGGGGGACAGAAGGGACCAAGTCCAGTCCTAGGTTTTCCTGAGGTTTTTTCTAATTTTGGCTTAGGATGCACCAGTATTTGGTGGAGTTTCCCGTCGCCTTTCTGTTCTCTCTGCCATTTTAATCAGACATAATATGCCCCCCAGGGACTCCCCCACCTTCAGGGTGACCTGTCCCTGCTCTCTGCCGCAGACAGCCCCGCTCCACCCCAAGGAGGGCCACGGTTCTGCAGCAGGGGAGGGATCAGGCAGCAGTAGAATGGGGAAGAGCCCCTTCTGTTGCTGCGTTTGCTCATTTGATCCCCAATAGCAATCAGACCGGTGCAAAGATCGGGATTTCATAGCAGCTGCAACCATGGAAGCAGACAAATGCAGCCTTCCCCCCCCCCCTTTAAAGTGCTAATTCTTAATAAACCCTTTATCCAGACTTATTTAAATTACAGCACCTGCTAATCAGTTAATTATACAATTCAATTGACTGTTGATCAAGTCATCCCACAGCTAATGAGAAATGACAAACACAGTGTTTGTTATTGAGTTGGAGCTGGGTCACTTAGCATGGGGTGGTGCAAACTGGTAGCAAGAGGGGCTTGTGGTGGGGACCATCTGGGGACAATCAATGCAGAGGTAGTAGAGACCAAGGAGCAAACCCAGGTCACGTGAAACGAAAGGTCTTTGGAGACTGAAGGGAGACCTGGTGGGAACATGCTGCATCCCATCCCTGTACTGGGTTGCTGGATGACCCCACAGAATCTGTCCCATCTCCCAGTGCTTACAGAGCTATGGACCAAAACCTCTCAGGATGACCCATGGGATTTGTGTCTTGGACAGATCAGCCCTCCCCCTAAGTCCAGCTTTCAGTAGATGGGTGGTGATAGACAAAAGCATGGGATCACTCCTCTCCTTTCCTGCTTTCTGGGTCTCCTCCCCTGCCAGGTTACTGGAGACCTCCTCCTGCAACCCACTCCCAGCCATTGACTTGAGGTTGAGCAGCTCCGTGCAAATCCTAACTCAAACTTTGCCCTGGAGTCCTGCTCTTTGCCAGAGAGCATGGAGGAGAGGGCCTGGATTTGTCCCTGCTAACATAGAGCAGGGTGGTGACCGCAAGTCGGTGATGTGAATCCGTCCTCCATCACTGTCTCTGACGTGCTACGGAGCTCCTAAACAGGCGAGACATTGAACCTCGCCTTCATCCTTTCACCCCGTCGCTCTTTGCTCTCCCCACCCAAAGAGCACCCTGGTGCTGGTGATCCCCAGGGGAACCCTAGATGCAGAGCCATTCTGCTGCATGCAGCAAGCTCAGACGTCCCCCATGCTGGTCCTTCAGTTCTCTTGCTGGTCCCTGAGGGATGTAGCACTTAACCAGACTCACAGAGGGTGGCTGAGGTGCATTGTACTGACTCCATGAAAGGTCTTGATGTGGTGGGACATGCTTATGTAGCTGACTGTGGTCCAGCAGTGTGGTTTCTCATTCATCAGACTGAGGTCAAGCCATTGACTTCAAACAAGCCACAGGAATGAGTGGGGGAAGATACAGCTGCTGCCAACCCAGGCTGTGGGAGGAGGTATGACCCAGAGGCTGGTGGTCGGGACAGTAAGACGGCACCCTGGAGGCTTCCTTTGGACTCACCACTCTGCCACTACCACTCTCATGTGACAAGACAGATCCTTGGAGATAAGGGGGTGCTGACTTCCTACCAAAAGCCCACAAAACTTGGGCTCCAGGATGCCTGAGCTGGCCCAGCTCCCTCTGCCAGCTCACCTTCTCCAAAAAGGAGGTCAGACAACACCTTGACTCGGAAGAGGCAGCTGGAGGTCAAAGTGTCAAGCCTTGGGAGGGAATGTGGTACAGAAGCTGGTGGAGAAACAGCAACAAGGGTCAGCAAGCGACTCGGAAAACAGTTTCTTCTGCGGTTCACAGCTCCCTCCTCTTGGGTGTGGATAAATGTTGGCTGTGATTCCTGGAACTGCTGTTTCTGATCCATTTCTCTGATAGCTCGGCACGCATCTAATTAAAACACAGGGCTGATAATCAGCTTTTTCACACTGCCAGTTCTAGTGAAGAAGGGCGATTCAGTCACACCGAAGCATGAGCCAGCCAGGAAATACAAGCTGCGTCCTGGAAAGAAAGTGGTGAGGGAACTGAAGGAGATGTTGTCTTCAGGTTGGACCCAAGCAGGGACAGACTGAGCTGTGTGAGAGCAAAATATGGACCAGAACTCGCTGGAGGGTGTATCTTGCTACTGGAGGCCCCTCTGAGAGAAGGTGCGGTCCTGGGGCTAAACGAGGCCTTTTTACAGCGTGGATTTCCAAGAACCTGCCATTTTCTCGGCACTTTCTTTATGCAGGAATCTGAGCGGGAAGGGAAGGGAAGGGAAGGGAAGGGAAGGGAAGGGAAGGGAAGGGAAGGGAAGGGAAGGGAAGGGAAGGGAAGGGAAGGGAAGGGAAGGGAAGGGAAGGGGAGGGGAGGGGAGGGGAGGGGAAGG
Source organism: Pluvialis apricaria (assembly GCA_017639485.1). Taxonomy (NCBI): domain Eukaryota; kingdom Metazoa; phylum Chordata; class Aves; order Charadriiformes; family Charadriidae; genus Pluvialis; species Pluvialis apricaria. Next base: position 2,029,017 of record CM030008.1, on the reverse strand, counting down.
GGAAGGGGAAGGGGAAGGGGAAGGGGAAGGGGAAGGGGAAGGGGAAGGGGAAGGGGAAGGGGAAGGGGAAGGGGAAGGGGAAGGGGAAGGGGAAGGGGAAGGGGAAGGGGAAGGGGAAGGGGAAGGGGAAGGGGAAGGGGAAGGGGAAGGGGAAGGGGAAGGGGAAGGGGAAGGGGAAGGGGAGCATAAAGTTCCCCATCATGCTCTGCCTTCCAGGCTTTTCACTCCTCAGTGCTGGTGGACTCAAGGGTTCACAGGACTTGTCACCAATGACCTCTATTCCTACGGACAAGGAGAACAACAAGTTATCTTAGTCTGACACACTGGGAACAGTAACTAACAATTAATATGGAACTGATTAATAGCAAAGAGTCTGGGGCCAGGTACAAAAGATTAATAGCTGAGTTCATTAAGATTATTTCCGCTGATGTTAATTAAAATGACAGAAGCGGAACGAGAACTTCAGTTACTTCGTTAGGTCAGCCCGTCTTTGGCCTCTTGAATACAGGGCATGGCTCTTAATTGTTTAATATGTCTATGGGTGCCTGATAGGCTCTGTGGGGATTTACAAGGAATTAATTTCAAAGGGAAGACTCTACGGTTTGACCCTTGCTGGTAGAATTCTGCTGTCACGTTGTATTAATAATAAATAGAGATTAAGTCAGCCTCCTCCTGCCAAAACATTCAGCAGGGTGAAGCATGGCTGAAACTTCTGAGTCCAGACAAAGTCCAAAAGAAAGAATGAGCAGAACACTCACCCTGAAAGACTGCTTTCCCCTCCAAATTCCACTATTACAGGGGCTTCTGTAGCCAGCTCACTATGCTTTCAATTCATTTAGCAACATGAAAATATAGTTCTCAGTTGACTGCAAGAAAAGTTCAAGGGTGCTTGAAATTTTCTTTATATAGTGCTTTATACCACTGCAAAAAAGGACATTACACTCCTACTGAGCACTTTACACTTGGCTAATGTGTTCTCGCTGAAGGTCATTTTTAATGCACTCATATTGATTCGATAGGAATATTGGTGTCACCACCCCAATTAAGAAGGGTTATCCAAAAGGCTGATGGGGAGAGTACAGAGGTTGCTTGGAAATAGAATCGTTAAAGTCACGTAGAAATAATAGGAAACAAATAAAATCAGCTTGGCAGCCCACATGCCTTCCACCGGGAAAGTATCGTGCAACATGGAGACGTCATGTTGCACAAAAGAAAAAGATTCACAGGGCAAATTTTGCAACACAAGAGGAAAGAAGAGAAAGGACTTGTTGTGTCACATCTCAGAGGTGCTGGCAGGAGGACTGGGTCATTTTGCATGAGAAAATTGGAGATGTTCCAGCTTCATTCCCTCCTTGCGCTGCTCATGGTCATTCTTCCCCTCTTCTGCACCTCAGGACCTCTTCCATGGCCTTCTCCTGCCCTGGGACAGGCACATGAAGGCAAGGAGAGAGGAATAGGATCTCCATCTTGCTCTTCTTTTTAGCTATTTGGCAACATAATCAGGACACTACCGGGTTAATTTGATCACTCTGGCAAGTGTGGGTCACCTACCACTGGTGGAGCCAGACACACTTAGAAAGGAACTGGGGAGCAGAGCCATCCCTTCCACTGGGTAGCAGAAAATTTACCTTTTCATAACCAATATGCCAACGTCTCTTGCCATGTAACAGGGCAAACCACACGCGATGGGGGCGAGAAAGTCTGAATTTTGGTCACATCACAGCCCCACACCTCTTTTTGTGGTGGGATGCTTTCCACTCCATCACTTGACAGACGATGTCCCTGTGACAGGGCAGGACACACAAACTGTGGCCGCAAATACATTTGGACAGTATTGAGAGGTTCCTGCTCACACTCAGTGTTGAGGTGCAACGTGCACGCGCTGGTACAATATGTACAGCCCCGTGCTTCACACCCAGCTCGGTGCATCCTGCATAGCTCAGCACGTTGCACACACCCCACTGCATCACACACACAGCCTGGTGTGTCACGCACAGCCTGGCATGTTGCTCATAGCCCAGTGCATCACACACAGTCTGCCGCATCACACCCAGGTCGGTACATCCCACCCAGGTCGGTGCATGGTGCGCATGGCACGTTACACACAGACGGCATATTGCATGCAACTCAGTGCATCACATACGGTTTGCTGCATCATGCACAGCCCACTGCATCACACACACACAGCCCGGTGTGTCACACACAGCCTGGGACATAGTGCATAGCCCAACGCATCACGTACAGCCCACAGCATCACTCACAGTTTGGTACATCACGTACAGCTCAGTGCATCGTGCATAGCTCAGCACATTGCACACAACACAACACATTACGCACAGCTCAGGGCATCGCGCATGGCCCACTGCATCATGCACAGCCCGGTGTGCCGCACACAGCCTGGCACGTCGTGCACAGCATCACACACAGCCCTCTGCATCACGCCCAGCTCAGTACGTCCCACCCAGCTCAGTGTATGGTGCACAGCTCAGCACATTACAGACAGCACAGCACATTACACACAACTCAGGTCATCACACACAGCCCGGTGTGTCGCACACAGCCTGGCACGTTGTGCACAGCATCACACACAGCCCTCTGCATCACGCCCAGCTCAGTATGTCCCGCCCAGCTCGGTGCATGGCGCATGGATCAGCACGTTACACACAGCTCGTTGCATTACGCTGGGCCCCCTGCATCACACCCCGCCCGGTGCGTCACGCGCAGCCTGGCATGTTGCGCCCAACGCATCGCGCCCAGCCCAACGCATCACACCCAGCCCAACGCATCGCATCCAGCCCACGGCATCACCCACAGCCCCCCGCATCGTGCCCATCCCTGGGCGTCGCGCCCAGCCCAGAGCATCACTCCCAGCCCAGCACCTCCTGGCGGGACACGCCCTGCCCCGCCCATCGCGCCCCGCCCATCGCGCCCCGCCCCGCCGTGCTGTCCAGGGTGCTGAATCGTCGGCGGCTCTGAGGTTCCGCGGGCGGCTCCGAGCAAAACCCCCCGCCCCGGGACAAGCCTGGGCTGGGTGCTGAGGGACCGGCGGGCAGCGAGCCTGGCAACACTGTGCGCACACCCCCACACACACACGGCTCCTGTAATTAGATTATCTTACAGGTCTTTTCCAATCTAGGAGATTCTGTAATTTTAGGCAGATCGCACACATTCATAGAGTCATAGAATCATAGGATGGTTTAGGTTGGAAGGAACCTTGAAGATCATCAAGTTCCAACCCCCCTGCCATGGGCAGGGACACCTCCCACTAGACCAGGCGACATTCTCCCACTAGACATTCTTAAAATGAGACCTAACCTGCGTCAGACTTGGGCTATAAAGTGGCTGAGAGTTTCTCAATGGAAAGAGAAAGATATCTCAAGGGGAAACACAAATCTAAAATAAGCCTTCCCCCCTCCTTTAGACTAGATTAGACTAGATTAGATTAGATTAAATGTTACGAAGAAATTCTTTGCTTTGAGGGTGGTGAGCCCCTGGCCCAGGTTGCCCCGAGAAGCTGTGGCTGCCCCATCCCTGGAGGTGTTCAAGGCCAGGTTGGATGGGGCTTGGAGCACCCTGGGCTGGTGGGAGGTGTCCCTGCCCAGGGCAAGGGGGTGGAACTAGATTATTTTTAAGGTCCCTTCCAAATCTAACCATGCTATTATTCTATGATTCTTCCCATTAACTGCAGGATTTCAAGGGGTTACTCCCCCATACTGGGATGTCTCTCGTATCTGAAGATGCACAAGGCATATCCAAGCCCTGTTTTGCAAAATACTCTTGGCTTCCATCAGTTGGAAAGTCAATTAAAACAGGAGAAAGGGATTATGTATGGTTCAGTTTAATTAAAACCTCTTTCTGCAGCACACTACCTTCTCCTAAGAAAGCAGTGCAATGTTTTTTGAGGGGAAAAAAATAAAATAAAAATAAAATAGAATAAAATTTTAAAACCAGGACAACTTGTAGGTGTTTAAATTACTACCACTTCTCAGTGGGTGAGATGATATCTCTAGAGAGCCTCACAGACAAATTAGTTCAAGCCTTGCTGCTGAAAATCCAGCCTTTACAGACTTCAAAGTGTTGGCTCCTGGCTGGGTAGCTCCACAGGGGCACTTGCTGCCGGAAAGCAGGGCCAGGCAGGGAACAGCTCATTCAATGGCAGCTCCCCCCTGTTAGCACCAACCAACCCTCCGCGGCTCTGCTGCTGGCTCGGCGGGCGCATGGCAGAGCCAACGAGAACCACGCTTCCACGCAGCACGGCCAACTGTTGTCAAAAGGGAGCTGGAGCAAGATAAATTGTCCCATTGAAATGGCTTCAGTGACATCCCAGAGGCCCAGCTTGAGTCCCAAGTCAAGCTGACAGCTCCGGCTGGAGACCAGGAGCTGCCGTAGACAAAACAGGGAGAAAAGGAGCCACCACTGTGGGCTGGTGGGGGTGGGGGGATGTTGGGGCTCACACCTGGCAGAGCACGGTCCAGCCCTGCCCTGAATAGAGACCAGTAGGCACAAGAACTGGATCAGGCCCTCTGGGCAGCCTCTGCAGGAGGCTGCTGAGCTCTCCACTGACAATGAAGGCAAGCTGCAGTTGAGGAGCTCGCAGTGAGCATGAGTCTGAGCAGAACAACAGGCAGACTAACAAGCATTGGGGGACATCGCTCAGGATGCAGGGAGAGAAATATCTAAAAGTGCCTGGAATCATTTGAGATGTCTGAGGATAGCTGGGGTTGGATTAGATGACCTAAAGAGGTCCCTTTCAATCTAAATTATTCTCCAACTCTGTCCCACCTGGCTTCTAAGCACTGTCCAGAGGTGATGGGCTGTGTCCAGAGGTCCTGGGTCCTGCATCACCACACAGTCTGGAAGTCTCAGATACTCTCAAGCATCTTAAATGGCACCGAATGTCTATGTGTGGGCATCAGAATCATGCCCCACATCTCTGGCTCGAATTTGTGTCACACATTTAGGCCACAGGGGCACTTCTCAAGGGACTCACTCTATCATTGAACATGGGCCACTGAGAGCAGAAAAACAAGGACACCCTGGGTTTTGGTAGGTATGGACCAGAAAGACAGACGTGATAGAGGTAAGGAGGGTATCATGGGGAAGACTGGAACATTGAGCAGGATTTGGTGGTTGGGAAGAAAAGATATTCTAGATACATGTGTATTGGGGTGACAATGGCAGGAAGGAAGACATGAGTGACAAAAATAAGAGACTTCCTTGAGGAGAGAGCTAAATAGAGATCCAGAATATTGGAGAGGGTTTTGCTAAAGTCTGAGTAGACCCCCACCCTGAGGGATGCTATTTCGGCTGAAACAGCAAATAACAGAAAAGACATCTCTTCTCAAAACCTTACAACATGGGAGATGAGATAGACACCAGGTGACAAGCCAGGTGGTCCAGCTTGATTTCTACCAGTGACACTTAACATCTCCATGAACATCAGGCCCTTGTTATTGACCAAAACCTCCTACCCACTATGCATCAACTTTTAGGGCTCCCTGGAGTGAAAAGTAGTCCCCAGCTCTCCTGGTAAAGCTGTTCTTAGAAAGCTTTGGTCTTGATTGTGCAGATTATGGGATTAATTGGGCTGGAGTAGCAGAGGACAATTCTGCACCTGAGCAGCTACAACATTCAGTTGGCAGCGGCAAGACCTGAAAACTCATCCTTTGCTTAAAAATGTGAGAGCAAAGCTACAGTAATTTGGGGGCATAGAGACCTTCCAAAGGTTGATTAAGAGGGCTGATCAAACACTGAGGCTGACCTTGGTCTTCTACAGAGCCAGATGCATGCCTGCAGCCAAGTGTCACCTGGAGCAAGGCAGGGCAGAGTGACAGCATCTCCTGCTGAGGTGGCTTCACCTGAGCGATGCAGAGGAGGTTACACCAGGGACGAGATGGAACACTAAATGCAAGAACATTTCCAGCTCCCCGCAGTAGCTTCCAAGTGGGTCACTTAGCTCCACAAGGAAGGGAGAAGTTCCAGTGGAGATGTGAGTTGGATCTCCATTCCCAGCACCCCTCGGCAAACAGCCCCTGCTCTGGACTGTGTCCCCCTGCTGTGGTTTCGTATGAAAATGCTTTTACATGGCAGGTCAGCTGTGCAGAACGAGGGAGGTGTGTTAGGAACTCTGGTCATGCCAAGGGAATGGGGCTGCTCAGGCTGAGAAGTGTCACCGGGAGGGTTCCATTCCTCATTAGAAATCACTAACGAGGGGCCAAGCTCTGGCAGGACCCAAGCGGTGCTGCAAGCTACCAGTGAGCTGGAGCTTTTATTGTAAAGCTGGAGATCGAGATCAGGCATATTCCACCCATGTCCTCACTTCAGACATCTCAGCATGTCAGTAGGTCTGTACCCCAGTGATTGGTGTCACTGGCTGGCACGCAGGCCAAGACTTTTTCCACTGAATCATAGAATGGTTTGGGTTAGAAGAGACCTTTAAAGGCCACCTAGTCCAACCTCTCTGCCACGAGCAGGGACATCTTCAACTAGATCAGGTTGCTCAGCAGCCTTTCATTCTGCACCACCCCTGACACTTAACAAGGATAACAATGAAGATGATGTCTTCTTCCCACCTCACCCTCACTGAACCTCCAAGATAAGCCTCCAAGCCAAGCCTCCAAGCCTATCAGGTTCCTTCAAGTCTTCTCACCACACACTAGTCCTGCAAAACAGCCCATTCCTGCTGATACCTCCCGGCCCTGAAGGTGCATCATGGAGTCAGAAGCACAGAGGGATATCGTTTTGGCATGGAAGAAGACTCCACGCCTTGTGTGTGCATTGTACCCAGGACAAAGGGGAAACAGGACTTGCCCCAGGACTTCCTCAGCTCTCGTCTTCTCGTCATCCAAAGGTTAAGCTACAGCAAAGAGCTCAGGAGCTGCGTCCCACACTGCCTTGCAGCTCTTTGGGGAATCCAAGTGTAAAGTTTCTGTCCATTGCAATGCAGCTAGCTCTGGAATCTTCTGCTTTTCCAGTATACACAAAGTGACTGTGGGGAGGCGGGAAATTAGGCTGAAATAAATAAATTGAAGCCAGCAGGAGGGGATTGGCATGCTGCTTGAATTAGCATGGACAGTAATTGTAAACAACTGGGGAAATGTGCCTTAAATTAATTTTTAGGGCCTAATGGGATTTTGCTTGGACTATAGTCAAGAATGAAAAGCCTTCGATGGCAAAACAAGGCACTTTGCATAAATTAGCAGTTATGACATTAGTGGAGCTGGCTCTTTTTGGCTGGCAACTGAGAGTATGTGTGCGTATGTGCATGCCTGCATGGAGGACTTGGGATTTGTTTTATTTATTATCTAGAGCTTGTTTAAAGAAGTTATAACAGGAAGGGGAGAATCTTGACGCAGACACTTAAAAGCCAGAACCCCTGGGCTCTGTCTGTCGCGCGGGGGCTGGGGGGGGACAGCGGAGGTGGGGAGAGAAGGACAAGTCACCGACCTCTTTGTATTGCCATGTATTGAACTGGAGTGAAATTTTTCTTTTGCAGAGAGGTATGTTGGGAAATGTGACTCCCCAGGATGGAAGGGCTTCTCTGGAAGAAAGGATGAGGTGTTTTGGGGAAGCAAAATGATCCAAAATAACAGCCATGGAGCCCAAGAGACTAATTAATATCATCTTTAGAATTAGTCTTTAGCCAAAGACAATAAAAATCACGCCCTGGGAAATACATAGATTGTCCATAACAGCTATTGCAAGCAGCAGCCTGGAGCCAAAATCATAGAATCACAGAATAGTTTGGGTGGGAAGGGACATTTAAAGGCCATCTGGTCCAACCCCCCTGCCATGGGCAGGGACATCTTCAACTAGACCAGGTTGCTCCAAGCCCCGTCCAACCTGGCCTGGAATGTTTCCACGGAGGGGGCAGCCACCACCTCTCTGGGCAATCTGGGCCAGGGTGTCACCACCCTCAGCGTACAAAATTTCTTCCCTATATCTATACTGAATCTCTGCTCTTTTAGTTTAAAGTCATTATCCTTTGTCCTGTGGCAACAGGCCCTGCTAAAAAGTCTATCCCCATGGTGGACAGACAAAACCAAAAGTGGTTTGTGGCCCCCACGTTATGGCTTCAGTGGCACTGAAGGTTACACACGCTGTATCTGGGGTCCATCTCCAATGCTTCTGGTGGTTATACTGTATGAGGGTCTTTCTTATTCCAGTATTTTAATTGCAGTACTGCAACAACATCAACTTTTTTCAAGTGCTGGTTGTAGAAGAAAACTGGCTTTTCCTTGGGAAAATTAAGTTCTTCACATACGTTCATATGTTACCTTCATAATTAACATTTTTCTTGTTTACTTTATTTTTTTTTTATTTTCCTCCTCTGCAAATCATAATGAGGTTCAAAACACTGTTGTGCTGTCTGCTGGATTAAAGTAAAGGAAATCTGCACCCACTTTACCCAAGCCTGGCATAAATGCCATTGGCCACCACGAAAGACTTCCCATGATCCATTAGCTGTGATACTGATCCATTTTAAAATGGCATAAAATAAAATCCAAGTTTCTGGTTCCGCTTTCACTTAATACATTCGCATAAATTGGAAGTCTGCCCACTGACCTCGGTGTCCACCATTTTTGGAGTGCTGGTGGCCTCATCTTTCTGAAGGCAGTTCCATTTTGTGAAGTTTGGTGGACCTCTATCCCCTAGGCAATCATGGCATGAAAGTACTGTCAGGTCCCCCAGAATCTCAGCTTTCATTGATGTTTATCATCTGGGCTGATTTTGAGGAAAAGCCCAGAAAAAAAAATCCCTGTGTAACAAATGTCAAAATAACTCTAAGACAGAGACTAGAACATGGTCTTGGAAGACAAGGGATAGACTTCTGGTTTCTTGTCAAGCAGAGGGTAGGGTTAGATGCCCCAAACTTATGGTAGCTCACTTGTTAATACCTTCAGAAGTGCCTTTAAGAGGCCATTTTAATAGAGCCATGGGCTCCATCATGCTTGAAGATCACGCTCAGTCATAAACTAAATACCTGCAAAGTCTAAATGCATAAGATTTCTGTTTCTGAAGACTCCAGCAGCTCTATTTCTCCCATTCTTGGCTGTTCAATCATGTAAGAAAGTGGTAATAGCCATTTATTAAAAATCAAGCTTTCTCTTTACTCATTTCATATTGATTAAGCTGTACTTTAAAGTCAGTTTGCTATTAGGTTAATTTACCTTCCACCCCAGTTCTCGCTCTGCTTGGAAATGGGATCCAGATGGACAACGTTTGAGAGTTTAATTCAAACTCATTAAAGTCAGTGGAAGTTTTTTTCCATGAATTTCAAAAGGCTCTGGCTCTGGCCTCTTTATCGCTTTGCAGCAAGATGCCTGGCCGCAGTCTCCATCTCCGAAATGCCAATAGCAATTAAAAAAGCTGTGAGAAGGTTAATATTCCTTCTGCTTTTATTATTCCCACAGAATGAAAACAGATTCGTATCCTCACTGGAGGCAATAAAGCCATCCACATTTGATCGTTGGGGCATATGAATGTTCAAACGCCGCCTCCTGCCAAACTTGAAGGTCCTTCATCAGCCAAACTCCTACTGACTTCGGCAAGTCTTAGCCAGCACATGAATAAAGGAGAGCAGCGTCTTCATGGGGTTTAAGTATGAAACTGCCTTCCAGTATGACCTCCATAGCTTTCAGAAGAGCCATCCAGATTACTTTAACATAGGCCTAATGCTCAAATATCTGCCCCGCTTCTGCCAGTTGCGAGTAGATGCACCTCCAGATGTCCCGGGTTAACGCAGAAAGAAAAGCATTTAGTACTATTTCAGGCCTCCCTGAGACTTTCATGCATTTCCATTAATAAACTTTCTGGACTGCCTTCTTATTTGGCATGATTCAATCACAACTCCAATGGAGACCAGCTGAAAAGCTTTTCTCTTTCTTAAACTGAAGTGTTGACAGGCATGGGAAGACCCTTATCCTTACATCTCCATACAAAACGTTTGCCAGAAGTTTTTTGGCGTTCCAGAGTTATGCTTCATGCCGAGAGAGGGACAGGTCCTTAAGAAATTCTGCACATTAGCTGTTCTTCAGTTTTCTGAAGGATAAGGTCCCAGTAGCACCAACGCCTCAAGCAACCATTTTGCAAAACATCAAGCCATGATAACTTCTGCCAAGCACTCCCAGGACATGAACCACCCTCAGCTTTACAAACATGCCATAATTCTCCATTAAATACAGATGAACGGTTAAGTCCTTTTTCTCTTCTTTTCTTCTTTGTCATTATTTTAGTGAACAATAGGTCAAAAGCCTGCAGCCAGGCAGTTGCAACTGAAACACTCCCAGGAAAAAAACATGTCAGACCTTTCCTGGTGGTACCTAGGTGGAATGATCTCATCTGAGCTTTTCCTCAGTCCTTCAGATACCCCAGAGGAAAAAGTAATTAATAGTAGCATGGCTTTGCTATTATTAGTTACATTTACCATATCCAAATGCCTGCAAGATGTTGTTTTATTTAATGCAGCTTCATCTACCACAGATAGAGTCTATGAAGAGCTGTGGTAGGTTCGCCTGTTGTTGAAAACTGCTTTTTACTGGACATTTTCTGCTCTCTAACAATCACGTAATAAATTCAGCAGGAGTTTTATTAGAACTCTTGGGGTATTTTTCTTTCAAATATCATAATACGAAGAAAAAAAGTCATACAAAGCTTGAAGCAATGCTTGGCTGTCTTGATTTAACACAGTTTTTGAAAGGGAGAGTCATTCAGAAACAACAAGATGACAAGCACTGTTTAGGAACGGTCTCGCTGGGCCAAGTGAAATGGGTTTGATTTTCTGTAGTAAAGTTGCAGTCTTCTGCTAGAGAGGGGTATCGAGGGAGGGATTGTGCCCCTCTGCTGCGCTCTGGGGAGCCCCCCCTGCAGCGCTGCCTCCAGCTCGGGGGCTCAGCACAGCAGAGACACGGCCCTGGGGGAGCGGGGCCAGAGGAGGGCCCGGAGATGCTGCGAGGGCTGAGCCCCTCTGCGGGGAGGACAGGCGGGGAGAGGGGGGGTTCAGCCTGGAGAAGAGAAGGCTCCGCGGAGACCTCAGAGCCCCTTCCAGTGCCTAAAGGGGCTCCAGGAGAGCTGGGGGGGACTCCAGGTCAGGGAGGGGAGCGATGGGATGAGGGGGGACGGTTTTACACTGAAAGAAGAGAGATTTAGATGAGATCTTAGAAGAAATTCTTTCCTGTGAGGGTTGTGAAACCCTGTCCCAGGTTGCCCAGAGAGGTGGGAGATGCCCCATCCCTGGAGGTATTCAAGGCCAGGTTGGATGGGTCTTGGAGCAACCTGATTTAGTTGAAGATGTCCCTGCCCATGGCGGGGGGGGGTGGACTAGATGGCCTTTAAAGGTCCCTTCCCACTCAAACTATTCTATGATAGCTGCTCTTTGACATCTGGGTGCACCATCTCCAGCTGCAGCTTTCCTGGAGGCTGGGTTGGCTCAAAAGCGAGGTCTGTACATCTCCAGGCTGTGATTCCATGATTTTCTTTGCACCTGTATTTCCAGGATTTTACTCTGTGATGCCCGATTTCATGGGACATATTTCTAGGTAAGGATCCGAGTAATTGAAAAAGAGTTTGGCAAAATATGGGCAAAAATGACATCTTGGAGGTCCAAAGAAGCTGAATGAAAGGCAGTATTAACTCTGCATGGCACTCAAAATCATTACAGGAGGCTAATTCCCATACCGTCCACACTCTGAAAATCCTGTCCTCACGGACCTGGAGAGCTCATAGAAGAAATGAGGCTTCCTTCTCCCTCCCTCCTGCAGCATGGAGATGCTGCAGCACTTAGCGGGGTGGGATTTAGTGTTATTTTTGTACCAAGACTTTAAAATAAAGCAACACTCTTGTCTACCTGTTGCGTAATTAACCAAGATGCAAAAGACTAAAGAAATGCAGTCACAGGAGTATGCCGATGAGATATGTTCATGGAGGAGACATAGAATCATAGTATGGTTAGATTTGGAAGGGACCTTAAAAATAATCTAGTTCCACCCCCCCCTGCCATGGGCGGGGACACCCCCCCCCCAGCCCAGGGTGCTCCCAGCCCCGTCCAACCCGGCCTTGAACACCTCCAGGGATGGGGCAGCCACAGCTTCTCGGGGCAACCTGGGCCAGTGCCTCACCATGAATAATGTCTCACGTTATATATTAGGTATATTAAATATATATTATATAATATATATTTTAAAATATATAAAATACATTATTAATAATAACCACACATGAACAATGTCTATAAGAACAGTGGTCCAGATATAACTTCAGACCCAGGTACGTCATCACTTACTGACCGCCAAAAGCTATGAGGGTAGAGGATTACCTTGTATTTGCCCATGTTGTACTTACACTTGAATATCAGCTGTCTAACGTTTGTTAAAATGGGATATTTGGCTGGAAGAGCTCTTTTCCTGACTGAATGGGGATATTTTAATGTTTTTAAGACGTCCAGACTCTTTGGAAGCTCTGAGGAACCACTCTCAGATGCACCAGCTACTGCTGGGAAACTTTGAAGTCACAAAAACATCACCACCCAGCAAGCACTGCAATTCCTTAATCCTCTTTAAAAGCCCCGACTCATCTGCGTGGTTCATGGTGCAGCAGGAGAGTGTACAAGGGCCCTACCAAAGAGGTGTAGGATGCACTGGTGTGCAACAACCCAAGGGAGATCATCTCTTGGATTGTTTAATCTCTGATTTCCATGGAACTAAACAGAGACAATGTCCACTTCTCATCTCACCCCTCACCAGTTGACCACCAGCAGCTGACCGTGTCACCGCAGGTATGAGAGAGTGACAAAGAGCATGGAGTAACCCAGTCTTCTCCAGTCACTTGGATTTTTTCTTTCTTTTCTTAAAATATACGTTGAAGACTGGAGCAGTTAGCGACAGAGACGCAGACTTTCAGCTGGCACAAATCAATGCAGCATCCTTTCTCAGCTGATTGATGAGAAACTCAACATGAGCCGGCAATGTGCGATCGCAGCCCAGAGGGACAACCGTATCCTGGGCTGCATCAGAAGAAGTGTGGCCAGTACGTCAAGGGAGGGGATTCTTCCCCTCTACGCTGCACTGGTGAGACCCTACCTGGAGCACTGCGTCCAGCTCTGGAGCCCCCAACATAGGAAAGACGTAGACCTGGTGGAGCGGGGCCAGAGGAGGGCCACAAAGATACTGCAAGGGCTGGAGCTTCTCTCCTATGAGGAAAGGCTGAGAGAGTTGGGGTTGTTCAGCCTGGAGAGGAGAAGGTTTCAGGGAGACCTTAGGGCCCCTTCCAATCCCCAAAGAGGGCCTCAGGAGAGCTGGGGAGGGACTTTTTACAAGGACATGTAGTGATAGGACAAGGGGTAATGGCTTCAAACTGGAAGAGGGGAGATTTAGAAGAGACATGAGGAAGAAATTTTTCACTTTGAGGGTGGTGAGCCCCTGGGCCCAGGTTGCCCCAAAAAGCTGTGGCTGCCCCATCCCTGGAGGTGTTCAAGGCCAGGTTGGACGGGGCTTGGAGCAACCTGGGCTGGCGGGAGGTGGCCCTGCCCAGGGCAGGGGGTGGAACTGGATGATCTTCAAGGTCCCTTCCAACCCAAACCATTCTACAATTCTATGACTTTTGACTTCCCTGCAAGGTGGGGAAAAATTCAAGATTCAAGGAGTCCTTTGACCCTTGCAGACTTTGCTGCTGGAAAGGCTCCGTATCTGCTCCCAACCTAAGAGATGGAAATGAGATATGTGGAAAGGCCAAGGAGGGAAGAAAGGAGAAGACCAGGTCATTCTCACTTTCCAACAACTCTGTGTCCTTTGATCCAGAGAAAGGGAATGATGGAGAAGCCATGGATGGATGAATAGGTGGATGATAAGCTTTTCATTATTTCTTGATCAAACATGCAAGTTAAAAACTGATGGGTCAGACACCATCTAGGGGAGTCTAAACACCACCCAAAGTAGCAATGCCTTACATTACGCTGTTACAAGTTTCCATGTTTCACTTTTTTCTAAAAGGTCCCTCCTTATAATCATGTAGTTACATTAAAAAAATCCGGTTTTCCTTAAGCTTAGTTCCAGCTCTCAAGGTTCGGGGTGAGGAGGCTTAAAAACCAGGAAGAAAATAAGAGCACATGCATACTTATCGTTCAAAACATGATGTGCCCATCCCATATCATTCGTTCTGCAAAGCCTAACTCAGCCTCTGCCTTCTGTTACCTCCTGGCTCACACCATAATCTCCTTCCCAAGCATTGCAGGGAATCGAGACTGAAAATAAATCAGCAGAGCAGGTGAGCTCATTTTTAAGTGGTTTTGCTCCATGTGCTCTCTCTAGCCCTTAAAATTGGGTCAGCAGCTCCAAAGGCAGCCAGGGAAATCATGGGCAGCCCCAGGAGGAGCCTCCTGTCTCCTAGTCCTCAGCAGAGCTGCCAGCCACCTCCTTAAGGGATGGAGCAGTGACCCTGCACTGGGTCGGTGGGTAATTTGGACCACCGAATTACCCCGCAATTTAGATCTGGTCACTCATGGATTGCCAGGCCTGGAAAACAACCCAAAATCTGGTGGTGCTCTCTAAAGTCCTGCTGGGGTGGAGAACAGTCTGGCCACCTTCCCCAACCACCATGAGGAGGTCCTGAGCCACCCCGAAACACATTACAGGGCCCCTTTGCAGATTCGTGACTCCTAAACCAATATGCTCTGGTTTGTTTGGCCTTCTTGTTTTGTTTTGTTTTGTTTTTTTCCTAAGGTTTTCATCCACTTTCCGGGTGTTGGAGGCCTTCTGGCTTTGTGAGTCTCTGAACTCTCCACGAGGGCTGAGTTTTTCTCCCTCGCTTTTTCCGAGTGATTGATAGCCAAGCTTTTGCATGACTGCAGAAAGGGCAGCTTGGAGCAAACTCCCCCTCATCCCTAAGACCCCTGACAAAAAGTCACGAGGGTTGGCGAGAGCAGAAAACTACCACTCGGAAATTTTCTCTGTCCTCCTTTCTCCAGGTTGCGTTACCCATAGAGAGGGATGGGATAGAGAAGGGGAGAGAAAAAATCATGTCAGCTGGACAAGTAAAGCTCAGTCTCGGCTCTTGCACCTTGGTCCTGAGCTGTGACCTTCCCCGTCCAGCCCCAGCCTTGCACTCGCAGTGACTCCTGGAGCTCTCCTGCAAAGCCCTTGGCTCCAATCACCATCTTCATGTGCCTGAAACACCTTCAACACATGGCTGGCACCTTGGCAGGGTGTGATGGAAATAAATCCAGCAGCTGCAGCCAGCTAACAGACGCTAATGAACTTCCAGACAGGAAAATTATATTGGGATTTTGCCGTCCTTTTTTTTTTTTTTTCTCCTGCCCCGTTCTTTTATTGTTGGCCTCTTCCAGCCAACATTGCAGGAATTGCCTTGGGAAGTTTTCGCATGCCTGTGCCAGTAGGAAATGGAAAATCGTGGTGGCGGAGCATGGCATCGAAGGCTTTGCTGTGCAGAGCTCGTGGGATTTGCCCCGGCACCTGCTACAAATTCTCAGACACAGCAATGAGCCCCAGGCAGGGAAGGACATAGTCCTGCTGAGATCAGAAGCTATAGCATCAAAAGGCAAGTCCTGGCTGCAGAGCTGCTTCCTGCAGCCTGTGTACCCCCCCAGATCCTTTTCCACCTCTGGTCCCCCCATTAAAGTCCCAGAGAAATCTGTTAGTCAGAGCTGCGGCAATTAATGCTCAGGGAGTGTGGGGCTCATGTCCCTTCAGCCACTGTAAGATCATAGAATCATAGAATAGAATCACAGAATGGTTTGGGTGGGAAGGGACATTTAAAGGCCGTCTAGTCCAACCCCCCTGCCATGGGCAGGGACATCTTCAACTAGACCAGGTTGCTCAGAGCCCCTTCCAACATGGCCTGGGATGTTTCCAGGGATGGGGCATCTCCCACCTCTCTGGGCAACCTGGGACAGTGTCTCACCACCTTCAGCATAAAATATTTCTTCCTTATATCTACTCTGAATCTCCCTTCTTTCAGTTTAAAGCCATTACCCCTTGCGCTATCACAACAGGCCCTGCTAAAAAGTCTGTCCGCATCTTTCCTATAAGCCCCCTTTAGGCACTGGAAGGGGCTCTGAGGTCTCCGTGGAGCCTTCTCCTCTCCAGGCTGAACCCCCCCTCTCCCCGCCTGTCCTCCCCGCAGAGGGGCTCAGCCCTCGCAGCATCTCCGGGCCCTCCTCTGGCCCCGCTCCCCCAGGGCCGTGTCTCTGCTGTGCTGAGCCCCCGAGCTGGAGGCAGCGCTGCAGGGGGGGCTCCCCAGAGCGCAGCAGAGGGGCACAGTCCCCCCTCGCCCTGCTGGCCACAAGATGGTGGTAACCAGTCCCCAGCACCTCCTAGGATGGAGCCTTCACACCATGAAGAGGTCATGATTTTAGCAGCAACCAAGGGAGAATTTTTCCCATTTTTGAAAGCACTTGTGCTAAGTCCTGCCAAAAAAAAAATCAGATGAAAAGGTGCATGGCCCTTGATTGCTTTGGCCCAGTTCCTCAAAGGCACATGGGCAGCTGAGCCCACTTTCAGCACAACGGCATTAATGTGGGCTGAAATCAGTAGAACTTACCCCGTCCATGTCAACACTGCCTGGCACCCCATCCCTCATACGAGGACAGAGCTGGTGATTTTGCAAAGGGCTGCAGCTCCCCCGGCTGCTGCTTATACCCACGGAAACATGACCAGAGCCCAGAAGTCAGTATTGAAACTCTCCTAAAAACACACGCTTTAGGCACTCTTGAATCCATCCCAGCTTTGCCAGCTCAGCCCTTTTGAAGTTACCAAAGAGTCATAACACCCCCCCCTACAGGTCATCTCAAATGTAGGCACCGTGTGTAGACACCCAATTCAGTTGCCCACACCTAAGTATCCTGTGCCACATGAAAGACCCTGCGGAATCCCTCCACGCCTCCACCTGTCACTGCAGAGGGGCATCTGCCATCGCCACAGGTCTCCCAGAGGTCCCAAGCCCCATCCAGAAGCCACGTCCAGAGCATCGCGGATGGTCCTTGGAAACATCCAAGCATTTCTGAAGCATTTAAGAAACAAAATTCTGCCCTACAGTCTCTGCTCAGTTTGGTAAGATAATATTGCAGAAGAAAATTTTGCAGAAACCTGCTTTGGAGGTTTGGAGACCTGTTGAGTCATGACGGCAGCCCAGAAGAGGGTTTCTTTTTTCCTTTCATTTCTTTACCAGAAGCAACAATGGTCCTAATTCACCGGGAAGTTCAGCTCATGGGACAGGCAGCAGAAGTTCTCATCTTGGGAAAAGTCTGGCCAGAGACATCACAAAAGGATTTTTCAGCAGCTGTCAAAAAATGGGCATTTCCTTTCATGTTTCTGCAGCAGCCGGACACTTGAAAGCCTGACCTTGTCCATGGGTGTGGACCACTGCAGAAACATGGCCCGAAGGGCTGAGGGCTTGGGATGAAGCCTCCCCTCCATCATCCCAGCAGGTAGGATCCTGGGATCTGCTAGTTCGGGAATCCCACACCAGGGTAATTGCTCTGGCACACCAGGGTCGCTCCTGCTTCATGTCACGCAGCCGTCAAAGGCTCCTTCAAAATCCAGCCCACCCTGCTGTCTTTTATTCTGACCGAGCCCATGTTATGCCCGGTTTCTCATAAGACAAACAGAGGGGTGTCGAGAAAACTGTCTGCTAAGGCACTCTCCAACGCCGGAGCGCAAAGAGCACAGAAGGGAATCCAATTAAAAGATGCGGGAGGTGGCATTTCTAACGAGAGGAGAAAGAAACATCATAATTTTTAAAAGGTTGTTATATTGGCTGAGGGTAAACCAGATCAAGTGACCAGGAGAGTCCCGTGGGGATGTATTTGACATCATCATCAATTTTGTAGCATCTCAGTGTTTTCTACACATGCCGGTAAAAGGCAGTGAAGTGATCAGGCTCCAAATCAACCAAAGAAAAACAGACTGTCCTACAGATGCAAGATATTAAAGAGAAAGATTGGGAGAGCAGCGGCAACAGCAGATGGTATTTGCAAAGAAATAGCCAGACCTGCCCGATACAAGGCAGAAAAAGGACGGAGAACATGGAGACAGCAGCAATAAGATGAGGCGTGGGCTGGTTGGGCTTTGTTTCATCTTGTAACCAGTAAATATGCGGTATCCCACCACGTGTCTGCAAAAAGCTCAGCAACAATTCAAAGCACAACGTGGTTCACACCCAATACATGAGCATTTATCTACTCCTCATCTCCCCTCCAAGCAAGGAAGGAGGTGGATGATGGGGATCTTATCAATACTTATAAATACCTAAGGGGAGGGTGCCAGGGGAATGGGAACAGTCTTTTTCCAGTGGTGCCCAGTGACAGGACAAGAGGGAACGGGCACAAACTTGACCATAGGCAGTTCCATCTCAACCTGAGGAGGGACTTCTTCCCTGTGCGGGTGGCAGAGCAGTGGCACAGCTGCCCAGAGAGGGGGGGGGGAGTCTCCCACTCTGGAGCCATCCCAAACCCGCCTGGACGCCTTCCTGTGCCACTGCTGGAGGTGACCCTGCTGTGGCCGGGGGTGGGACTGGGGCAGCTCCAGAGGGCCCTGCCAACTCTGACCATTCCGTGATTCTGTGACCCAGCATCACCTCAGCACCTACAAGTTACCCGAATCCCATCCCAGACTGCAGCAACAGAGATTTCAGCCCAAAGGCAGCCTGAATACAACCTCTCCTGTGTCCTGAGTCCACTCACTCTATACGTTTATCTATAGACAGATGGATTGGAAATGGATAGGCAGCTCCACACGTTGCTCTTCGTTCACAAAAATGCATAAAAAAGAAATTCAGCCCAAGTAAGAATCGCACCCTTTACTCTTCATCATGTTAACACCACTAATAAATGCTAAGGGTACCACCCAGAAAAATCCAAAAGGAGGAGGACTTCTCATCCATGCACAAGAACAATTTCCCAGTGCATGGTCCTCACTGCAGCAGAGACCTCTTCCACACCAACTAGGACTGTCCTAACGATGTTCCCAGTGGATGGATGCCACCGAACCTGCTGCTCCTTCTCTGCTTTGTTCACACACTGCTTCCAGCTGCTTGGTGAGCTGGAAAGCAAAGCCGTGCTATTAACCAGCTATTCACCAGGATGGAATAGCAGCCAAGTAAAACATGAACAGAAATAGGAAGGTTTAAAATGTATTTTTTTTTTCAAATCCTTCTGCATTTTACTGAAATTCCATGCGTATATAAGCAAGCTGTTGGCAAAATCCCACTTTATATCTCAGCAGCTCAAACACACACTCCTGAATCCAGTCCACTCCATCTCATTAATCATTTGACCAACATTTCTCTCTAATCACATTTCAGTTGATTAGCAGGTGATGGCCTGGGCCATGAGACTGAGCTCCATGGGCTCCCAGGACCATGAAGCCCATCTGACTACATGCAGGTGTGCCCATCACATCTCCAGCTGGACTAATTGCTTTTGGGGTCCTTTGATGGTCAGTGGAGATACAGTCAATCTAGTTCCTCCTTTTGCTCCAGGTCACACTAAAACAGATATTTTGACTAAGCCAGAGGTCTCATGCCCTAAAAGTTCTTGTTTCTGTCCTTCAAGATGTAGAGGGAGCCCAGGGTGATTTGCTGGGCTGGGGACACCCAGCCTGAAGACGCCCAATGTGAAGTGAGAGCCACTCCACACTACCCAACACGACAGTGGTATGCATCAAAATTCACATAGCTCTTTAGAGGTGCTTGATAAGACCAGTGGTTTTGACAGCCTCACCCCACAAACGGCCAAGCGTTTCATCATCCATGGCAAAACAAGGTGCTTGTTCCCTGACCCAAAGCCAGGCTGCACCTCGTAGCTGGTGTCCACACACTTAAACCCATTCCCCCACAAAATCAATGGGCAAATTGGGTCTGGTCTTTGGCCTGTGCCACCTCTGAACTTTGCCAGGACATTCTTTGGGACTGTTTCCTCTCACAGCTCAAACCCACAGCGGGTGCATGCTAGTCATGAAGCTGTCTGGGCCGTCATCAGACTGAGCTTGGGGCCACCCCTGTTTAATATAATATTGGCTGCACAGGTTCCTAAACTGGGGACACCTCTGACTAGTGGGTGAGAAGGAACAGAGCCAAGGCTTTATGGCCAGGCTGTGGATGAGACCAGAGCATGGCCCCGGAGGAGTCATTCAGTCTTCTCAGAGACCATGACCCAAAGATACAGCATTATTTTTATTATTATTGGTCTTATGAGACAGCACATCAGCAAGGGCAGAGGTCCTAGGTGTCATTCTGGGACTTTCTGTCCAGCCTTGGTCTTGCTCAAAACCAGGTCTTTTTAGGCTGCTTCCTTCCCCTGAATCTGCCCAGTCCATCCTTGCTCCTCTTCTGCTCTTCACCTCCATAGCTGCTCTCTGGGTGGTACCACTCCAGCAGAGCCTCTTTCAAGAAATTTGCAAGCCACCACAGCCATTTGCCTTGACTATCCTGTAATCTCTGCCCTTTCCTCATCCCTCCTTTTTGCATTCTCAAAACACCCCAACACTCCCCCGCAATTCCCATCTCTACCACTCCTCCCCACAAATCCAGCACTCATATTTACATAGGGCACCTCCCGCAAAGCTCATGGTTTCCATTTTTCAAGGCAGTGCCTGCAGATTTCCAGATGTGACAGGTCCATCCAACCGCACCAGCAACCAGGGGAGCTTTCCCCACTTCTCCTGGGCGCCGTGTCACCTCGCTCAGGGATCCACAGCACTTCAGTCCCAGCGTTTGGCTCAACGAAGCAGGGTCAGGTAGAAATTTGACCTCAGAGACACTTACACTCATGAGAGATCGGTGCAAATCAGCTCAAGGTGTGCATCAAGGCGATCCAGTCTAAATCCCATTAATCTCCTACTCCTTCCCACAAGCCCAAAGGGCTGTAATTTGATTTACAAAACCCACGTCTAAAATAAATGAACCAAAAACGAATTCAGACCTCTTTGATTCTGAGGGCTCATCTACCCAGAGTCACTGGGGAAAATTAATCTGAGTTAAGGTCCATAGTGGATTAGTTAAACTGCATTAAAACCCTGTGAGGACATTCTTATTCAGAACTAAAGTGGCTTAATTTGATTTAGCTAAATACACTTCCAAAGCTTGTAACAATTGCAGAGGCAGTAAATCAAGATGCACTTAATTATGCATAGAGGGCTGGTGCGGCTCACTAGCGATGCTGCTAAGGTGTGCGGGGAGGTAAGCTGATGTGGTCCACCATCCAACAAAAGGTTATTTCTCAGGTCCTCCAGGCAGCCGAGGTGTGAGACAAAATTAAAGGTAACTCAGGTGCCTCGCCAACAGGCAGTTTTCAGCCCCAGCAAGCTGCGATGCCCTCGGAGGGCTCTGCAATCAGCTCTGCACGGCCTGGAGCAGAAGGACATTAACCAAAACAAGATGTCCCCAAATAAATCACAGAAAGGAGGCAGAGCAAACGCAGAGAATATGCTGGAAAATCAAAGAGCAGTCCCCTGCCAAGCAGGCAGCTGCGCTCCCCACCGCCGGCCGGGAGCATCCTCCTCCCACTGGGAACAGCAGCCCATTACTGGAAGGGGGCTCGACGGGTCTTTTCTGCCCTCCTGCTCCACTCGGGGAAGGTCCTGCAGCAGCTCCTTCTTCCCCAGAGGAGATGTCCCTGCTGGGGTGCCATCCTCAAGGTGGGCAGGGTGTAATTGCCCCGCAAAAGGCCACGGGTTGAACTCTGGCTCCTTCATGCCATAGGGAAGACAGTGAGAGAAGCTCTGTTGATGGTTCACCTTTGCTGTCCTGAGGCTCAGGGCACTGGTCTCTTTGCACCCTGTGCACAATCCTGGGCTAAGGTGGCTAATGCCAGCCCCAGAAAACCTCCTTTGCTTCTCAAACACAGCCCTTGGCCAGGATAGTCTGCAAAGTGAGGAAGCCCCCAATACATGGGAAGGATGTCCTCCAGTGTCCTTCATATCACAAGGTATGAACGTGCAGAATTATCAGTCGAGCATGAGCCGTGGGATCCCTCTCTTTTCCTTCTGTCTCAGTCACCCCGGACTGCCTTCCAAATGCCTATTTTCTCCCAGCCCCTGGGCACCACGAACACAACTCGAGTTCAAATACGGCTTTCAAAGACGGACAAGTCCCCAGATGAAACCACAGAGCAAAGAGGGTTTGCAAAAACAAAATGGGAAAAACTCACACACGCAGACAGATGCACAAAGAAACCCTTTAATAAATAACACAAGCGCCTGACGCAAAGAGAGAGGCAGGAGAAGGGACACTGGTGACCAACCAGATTTCACCCGTATGGCAGAACTTCCCAGATTCATAACCCCAGTCCCATTTTACCTCCGATATAGCCCAAGACTGGGACCTGGACATACCTTTGCATATGAGACATGGAGAATGGGACAGCAGAGCCCATCACCTGTTTCTTAGGATATAAAGGAGTAGGAACCGAGTTCTTCTTACGAAGGATCTGCAGCTAATTCTAGGATGATTTTCAGGTAGAGACCGTAACCTGGTGGGGAAAAAGAAAATACATGGTACCTAGCAAGTCGTGACACAGTAGATCAGTCAAGAGCTGCTTAATAATTTAAGAAAAAGTGTTCCATTTGGGAGGGTAACACTCGATAGATGGGGTACCCTTAATCAGAGGGGTATACAGCTCCTCAGTGATGGAGGAAACAGAAATATTACTTCCAAGAAAAAGAAGCAGACTTTGAAAAGCGTTGATACATTCTTTTCTGTTACTTCATGAACTGCAAAGATGAAAAGCCTTCTGCAAGTCAAACAGAAAGCAGGCGACAAGGGCAATGAGCAAGCCAGCAGCAGGGGACCGCTGATGTTCTTCTGCTTCTGCTAAAATGACCCCCCGATAAAACAAGTACCAGGTTGTCAGGTGATCTCCCCATCACCATGGACCACGCATTTCACAAGTCACTCAGCACCCAGGACCCCATCACCCTCCCTGGACATCAGTGGGACAACACTCAACATCACCCCGGGCCCTCTGCCAGCTGGTCCCTCTGGCATGGTCACCCACCAGGGCTGGAGGACATGCAGCCACATGCCTATCAGAAGCAGCATTGGACCTCAAATTTGCAAGTCCCCACATGCACAACCTGAAAAAAAAAGTCTCCCTCAACTCACAGCAGAAGCTGGTGGTCACGCAGGGCAAGCATGTGGCTGATGGCCCATGAACGTCCTCCTCTAAAATGGGTTTGCGACCTTGGCTCAGGCCAGGCACTACGTAAGTGTAATTCACACTTAATTCTCCTGTCATTACATATTGGCTGTGTGGAGACCGCTGTTTGGATTGCACCTGAAAAAAAACTTAATTAGCCGAAGTTTCTAACCCATAATACTCTCTCCTCTTTGATGTCTACATTGGTCTCCTTGTTAGAGCGCTGGTAGATCATGTGGGGTGACAGTCACCGAGGGTTTTCAAAAGAAATGGCAAATCAGGTACTTAAATTATTCATGAAGACTGTGCTGGACACAGACTGCTGTAAGAAATATCCTTCATCTTCTCATGACAGGTGGGAGAAGGAGACATTGTGTCCACTGCCTTTTATATGACGTTCTGCTTTCCTGAACCCATGTCCATCCAACGCTCTCATGTTCAAATACGCACACCAAGACACCCAGTTCTGGTGGGATTGGGACAGTGAGATTCGTGCCAGTTCTTCAGGGTTTTGTCTAACCCAAGAAATGCCGGGTTTGCAAGCCCCACCACCACTCCCACCAGCGAGGAGCAAATATTGCTTGAGCCATCCACAGAGGATCTGCAGTCTTGGATTTGCCCTCCAATACAAGGGCGTGAAGACTGAAGGGCACAAGGATGGACGGGCTAATTCTCCCAGGTGCATCAGCAATACCACCCAGAGTCCTTCCAACAGAAGCTGATGGTGATGAATCCGCCACAGACCGGTTTACTCCCAGCACAGGGAAAAGCGTATCTCAGAAGACCCCGAATAGCTCGTGAAAAAAAAGCAAAAACTGAAAGAAGCGTTTCAATTGAGATTACTTATGGCATTAGCAAATCGCCGAGTGTGCATCTCGGCTTCAAAATGGCATTTTGATTGACCCAACATGATTTTTTAATTTTATTTCATCTTGCGGAGAGCTTTGAATTTGGTTTGGTTTGGAGAAAAGAATCCGAAATCATGAGATTTCCCACAAAACAGAAAAAAAATAACTCTCTTCCCTACCCACTTCTATTATTTAGTCATGAAAGACTGCTTTTGAAGGATCCCAGGCTCGCTTGAAAATTTGCCCATAAAATATTCACAGCTTATTTGAAAACAGGCTCTTGCTGAAAGAATAGGGCAGAAATGTGACATCCGAAACGGCCCGCAAGCCGCAAGCACTTTGCGGGTAAATACTCAAACCAAACCTACAGTTCTGCACTGTGGGCGCACGGGATACCAAACACTGTCCCATGGCCAGAGCAAGGACCTCCAGAAAGGTCACCCTCTGCAGAAAAGGGCAGTTTCCACAGTGGGGCACGATGCAAGGGCTGCTCAAGCCACAGCGTGGCCACCCGGTGAAAATATGATGTCAATACTGATGAGTTTTGCACAGTCTGGCATGTGCTGTTAAAGGAGGGCCAAAGGTGTTTGATCTCGGAGCATGTGCCAGTCTCCAGACCCAGGCCACCGGTCTGCTCTCCATGGGCAGCACTTCTATTCATAGAGTCACAGAACGGTTTGGGTTGGAAAGGACCTTAAAGATCATCTGGTCCAACCCCCCTGCCATGGGCGGGGACATCTTCAACTAGACCAGGTTGCTCCAAGCCCCATCCAACCTGGCCTTGAATACCTCCAGGGATGGGGCATCTCCCACTTCTCTGGGCAACCTGTGCCAGGGGCTCACCACCCTCACAGTCAAGAATGTCTTTCTAATATCTCCCCTAAATCTCCCCTCTTTCAGTGTGAAACCATTCCCCCTCATCCCATCACTCCCTTCCCTGATGAAGAGTCCCCCCCAGCTCTCCTGGAGCCCCTTTAGGCACTGGAAGGGGCTCTGAGGTCTCCGCGGAGCCTTCTCCTCTCCAGGCTGAACCCCCCCTCTCCCCGCCTGTCCTCCCCGCAGAGGGGCTCAGCCCTCGCAGCATCTCCGGGCCCTCCTCTGGCCCCGCTCCCCCAGGGCCGTGTCTCTGCTGTGCTGAGCCCCCGAGCTGGAGGCAGCGCTGCAGGGGGGGCTCCCCAGAGCGCAGCAGAGGGGCACAGTCCCCCCTCGCCCCGCTGGCCACGCTGCTGGGGATGCACCCGGGGTGCCGGGGGCTCGCTGGGCTGCCTGCGCACAGTGCCGGCTCATGGCCAGCTTTTACCCCCCGGCACCCCCAAGTCCTTCTCCTTGGTTGTACCAGAGAAGAGGTCCATGAGCAGCGTGGAGACTCAGTCTCACTGATCAGGAAGAAGCACACTCCCCTCCCATTTCTCAAGATCAGGCCTTTCACCCTCTTGTGTTAAAATTTAATTACTAAGACCTTGCATTTGCCATACCATGGAGCAAGGTTGGAGCTAGAAGCCACCAGGATGGGAAGCCAAGAGATGAGGCTACATGCTCATGATAGCATGAGACATCGCATCAGCTGATGGTTGCCCAGATAGCTTCCAAGGTATCTGAGGCATTTAACAACATGTAAGTCCAAAAACCTGCAGGTGGAGCAGGCTTAAAACATTGATCTCTCCCCATGTGCTCTCCCGTTCTGTCTCCAGTCCACTTGTCTCTTGCTCAACTTCCAGCCAGAGTTTACATCCAAGTGTCTCACTGGTGGGAAAGAGCAATGTGGTGGGATCATGTCCATGAAAACGAGTTAGCAAAAAACTACCCCAGCACTGGCTTTGCTGAGCTGTACAGAGCAGGATGCCCTCTGCCTCCAAACACTCTATTGGGTGCTACCAAGGCATCAGGCAGCAAGCATTGGCATTGAGTTTGGCAAGCATTTGACCCTCAAGGGTCAACCAAGATCATAAGAAGGCACGAGGAGAAAGGAAATGGGGACAGACGTAACCCAAAACCATCGCAGGTACAAAGAGCAGAACTGGAGAGTGAAGGGCTGGATTTCCAGGGTGGAAGTTCATCACCTTGTCAAGAAGAGATGAGCACAACCAAGACAAACGAAAGCCTCTCCAGACCCAAGAGCTAGGTCTTGTTCTGACACCTGCGCCTGACACTATAGTTCATAAAATCTTTGCAAGAAGGGAACTTATATATATAAATAATATTTTTGTGTGTATATATACATGCAAATACACCCAAGTACATATAAACACAAACCACCAACAACCAGAAAATAAACACCGAGGAGTGTTTCAGGGTAGTGAATTTGGGTGGCCGGGAAACAAAACCCAGTTCCAAGGAGAGATGAAACCTGGGGAGAATTAAGATCCCCATCAAGATGGACACCCACGAGGGGATCTTTGCTTTGGCCTTGCAGTGATGGAGCACACAACCATTTCACGCTGCCGAGGCTCAGCTCAGCATCAGGACACGAGGAGCAGCCTCCGAACGGCCCCACGGTCCAGAGCTGCCAGCATGGAGCTTGAGATGCTTCTCCCCAACTACATCTGTATTCAGGGCTTGTTCGTTTGGTTTTTTTGTGAATCTACACAAAGATACACACGGCCTATCAAATATTAAGTCATAATTGAGATAGCCTGGTAGCAGAAAGAGCCTGGGTGGCTGAGTTTTATTGCATTAACAGACGTGTTCAGCTCCAGGGCTGGGATGCTAGGGACTCCATTTTTCATTCTCTTTCAGCATCCCCAGCTCAGAAATGCAATTTTCCTCCAGGCTACTCACAGCCGGATGCCGAGACTGATGTTTGTGTGCCTGATTGACTCCCGTTGTCTTCAAGAGATACGCCGGTTGCTACCGTGAGCTTCAGGCTGACACTTCCCAGCCAATGGTAGAGGGGGAAGAGGAGCATGAGATGTTCAGCCCACGCCGCTTGGAGGAGGGAGGCAGCAAGGGGTGGATGCCCAGGCCCATAACCAATGGAAAGGAGAGGCGGGAGCATCTCAGAAAGCCAAGATGGTCATCATTTGGAGACCATGTCAAGACCTTTCTTCATCAACTAGCTCTGTGCTGTCTGTCTCAGGGCTCTGCCCCAGCTCTGTCACTTGATTTGAAGCTTCCTCAAACCCCACTTAGCCCCCGCAACCTACAGGTGGGTCTTTTTGATGCTTCCCCACCCCTCAAAAAAAAGACATTTTTGGCAGAGTTCAGCTTCAAGCACAGCCCCTGGCATTGTTCAAACCAACCCCATCCTCACCCACCCACCCGTCCTTCTTTGCTCCCTTCCACATACCTGAGATCTCGGCAAAGGGCTAAGCCATGTCCCAGGTGCAGATCCAGCCGGGGCTGCCCTTGGTCCCTGACAACGTTCGCAGGGTGTTTTGTGGCAAAGGCCCAGTTCCGGCTCATTCTGCCAGAGCCCTGGTGGGCTCACGTGGCTGATAACTGAGCTTCCTGGGCCTGGCCCTGGCAGCAGCCACTCCGCTCTCCAGCACTTTGCTTCCTCATCATCTGAATTTATTCAAATCCCAACTGGACACGGTCCGGGGCAACCTGTTCCAGCTGACCCTGCTTGAGCAGTCCCATGCCGGGATCCCTGTCCCATGCCAGCATCCTTGTCCCATGCAGGGACCCTAGTCCCATGCCGGAATCCCTGTCCCATGCCAGCATCCTTGTCCCATGCAGGGAGCCTAGTCCCATGCCGGGATCCCTGTCCCAAAGATGGTCCCAGTCCCATGCTGGGATCCTTCTCCCATAGATGGACCCCAGTCCCAGGCCAGGATCCCTGTTCCATGCCAGGATCCCTGTCCCATAGGTGGACCCCAGTCCCATGCCAGGATCCCTGATCCATGCCGGGATCCCTGTTCCATAGATGGACCCCAGTCCCATGCCAGGATCCCTGTTCCATGCTGGGATCCCTGTCCCATAGACGGACCCCAGTCCCAGGCCAGGATCCCTCTCCCAGACAGGGATCTGTGTCTCATGATGGGATCTCCATCCTGTGCCAGGATAAGCGATGCTTCACTACAAGGCCCCGTTGGAGAGGGCAATGGGCCTGATCCTGCTCTTCCTCCCCACCGTCCCACTCCAGCTGGATCCCCAGCCCCTCGTGTCCTGCAAGGATGGTTCTCCTCCGGGTGATGTGGCCACTGCGTGCGGGGAAGGGGGGTGTCCACGCTCAGTTTTGGAAATGGGTCACTATTTACAGGCATGCTCCCCATGGGGACCAAAGCAGCAGGGCATCCTGCGGGGCCGGGAAACGGTGCTTTAAAGGTTTACAGAAAATAATGTATGTATGTTGTCTACCTGGACTTCAGCAAGGCTTTCGACACTGTCTCCCACATCAATGGACAGTGGGGTGGATTGAACAGTGGCTGACAGATAGAGCTCAGAGGGTTGTGGTCAGTGGTGCAGAGTCCAGTTGGAGGCCAGTAACAAGTGGTGTCCCTCAGGGGTCAGTACTGGGTCCAGTCCTGTTTGATATATTCATCAATGACCTGGATGAAGGGATAGAGTGTACCGTCAGCAAGTTTGCTGATGACACAAAACTGGGAGGGGTGACTGACACGCTGGAAGGCTGTGCTGCCATACAGCGTGACCTGGACAGGCTGGAGAGTTGGGCAGGGAAAAACCTGATGAAGTTCAACAAAGGCAGTGTAGGGTACTGCATCTGGGGAGGAATAACCCCACGCATCAGTCCAGGTTGGGGGCTGACCTCCTGGAGAGCAGCTCTGTGGAAAGGGACCTGGGAGTCCTGGGGGCCAACAGGGTGCCCATGAGGCAGCAATGTGCCCTGGTGGCCAAGAAGGCCAATGGCACCCTGGGGGGCACCCAGCAGAGTGTGGCCAGCGGGGCGAGGGAGGGCATCCTCCCCCTCTGCTCTGCCCTGGGGAGGCCGCAGCTGAGCACTGTGTGCAGTTCTGGGCTCCCCGGGTCAGGAAGGACAGGGAACTGCTGGAGAGGGTCCAGCAAAGGGCTACGGAGATGGTGAGGGGATTGGAGCATCTCTCTGATGAGGAAAGGCTGAGGGCCATGGGGCTTTTTAGTCTGGAGAAGAGAAGACTGAGGGGGGATCTTATCAACGCTTATAAATACTCAAAGGGAGGGTGCCAGGGGGATGGGAACAGTCTTTTTCCAGCGGTGCCCAGGGACAGGACAAGAGGGAACGGGCACAAACTTGACCATAGGCAGTTCCATCTCAACCTGAGGAGGGACTTCTTCCCTGTGCGGGTGGCAGAGCAGTGGCACAGCTGCCCAGAGAGGTGGGGGAGTCTCCCACTCTGGAGCCATCCCAAACCCGCCTGGACGCCGTCCTGTGCCACTGCTGGAGGTGCCCCTGCTGTGGCAGGGGGTTGGACTGGGGCAGCTCCAGAGGGCCCTGCCAACCCCCACCACTCAGGGATTCTGGGATTCTGTAATCACAGAACGGTTTGTGTTGGAAGGGACTTTAAAGACCATCTCATTCCAACCCCCCTGCCCCAGGCAGACACACCTCCCACCAGCCCAGGGTGCTCCAAGCCCCATCCAATTTATGTCCCTTTAAAGTCAACGAGGGAAAACTCTTCATGGTTGCAAAGCTGGGGGCTGTCCCCTGTATGGTGTGTTGCCGTTTATATTCGACACGTGTTGCAAAGCAGAGGCCATTGGTCCGGCTCCAGCCGGGGAGGGAAGGGCAGCGCAGGTACCACATGGCCGGGCGGATGGAGGAGCGCGGTGGCATCCCAGCCGGAGCGGCTGCCGGGGATGCAAAGTTCGGCTTTGTGCGGAGTCCAGCTGCTGGGACCAGCCGGACACAGCGGGGTTCTGCGCACGGAGATTTGCTGACATCTACAGGGCGTTCCACAGAGGCCGTGGTTCCACAGGGGGGACACGTGTTGTAGCAAGGAGTGGGGGGGGCGGTCTCTTCTCCCAAGTAACGTGTGATAATAGAAGAGGGAACGGCCTCAAGTTGCGCCAGGGAAGGTTTAGATTGGATATTAGGAAAAAGTTCTTCACCCAAAGGGCTGTGAAGCCCTGGAAGAGGCTGCCCAGGGCAGGGGTGGCGTCGCCGTCCCTGGGGGTGTTTAAAAGCTGTGCAGCCGTGGTGCTGAGGGACGTGGGTTAGTGGTGGGCTTGGCAGTGCTGTGTTGATGGTTGGACTCAATGATATTAAAGGTCCTTTCCAACCCTTCTGTGATTCTGTGTTCACGCTCCCCAGTTTCCTTCCCAACGAAGGCGTGTGACAGCCCAGGTCATCACTAACGAACCACAAACACACCCGCGTGGTGGAGAGGTCACTGAACACTCATCTCGATCGTTGACAACTCTGCTTTGGTGGCGAAGCTGTCACCATCACGAGTCAGGGGGTCCTTTCCATTTTTAAGCATCCTTGAAGCATCACCACGTGCTCTGCCCGGTGCCGAGGATGTCCCCGACCAGCAGATCCACCCCCGTTTCCCATGACGGACCCCCAGGGCAGCGTCACCTGATGGCCAAGAGCACCCGTGACAAGCAGCACCCACCTGCCCCGGCAGCACGGGGTGTCTGGGTGGCACCTTCACACTGGTGACAGATCTTGGTTTTCTCACCCAGAAACAATCTGACCCAGGACAAGGGTGAGGGGCACTGGGTTGTCTCCTGCCCAGGGGAGAATAGGGTAAACCAATAAAAATAGCCCCAAAATGACACCCAGGAAGGCGGCTGAGCTTTCATCCCAGATGCTTTTCCACTGGAGAACCCGGAGGGAGTCCCCAGCCACGCACCAACGTTGGAGCCCGGTGCTGGATACCCGCTGGCCCCCATGGGTTGGGCTCTCCCCTCGCTCCGTGGGACGTCTGTCTCCTTGTTGGCCCCACGTGCCGCAGGAAAGGCTCCTCCAAGGGGTGACAAGCACCAGCCCGAGGGGAGGATGGAGCAGGGACGGCCGCAAACACCGGGAACAGGCAGCCATGGGACAGGGGACACAGCTGGGGCTGGAGGGCTCTGAGGAGCCGTTTGTGCTGGAGGAACGAGAAGGCGTTTCACCAGATCTTTGCTCCAAGCTCCGTATCTGGAAGCAGGGATGGTATTCTCGCAGGTGGAAAGCCCTTCAGATGTCCTCACCGCACGCCAAGCACGGAGCGGTGGGCAGTCACAGCAGATGCCGGCAGAGGCACAAGCGCCCATCAGTCTGTATTTAAGCATGGCTGGGACCGATCTTGTCCTGCGTGGGGACCCGGTCTAGCTGGTGACAATCTGAGATGGCAGCTCCAGCCACTGAGGCTCCATCAGGCACGAGGGCAGGAATGCCACCCCCCTTCCAAGGCAGGCGTGAAGGACCTCTCCCCCCCGCAGCAGCTCTTTTCAACGGGCTTTGAAGAGCAGCAGGATGAGCGCGCTAACAGGAACAGCTATTTTTATCACAGGTGAACTTTTCTGTAATGTAAACACCGCTGTCAAAGCTGTACGCACCAGATGTTTTGCCTCGGGCCAAAACCACTTTCAAATCAACCACAGAGGATTCAGGAGCCCGTGCAGTCAAGCCTGGCCAAGACGCTCATCCTGCAAGATCTCCAAGAGCCAGAGAAGATCCCGGGGAAGAGCCAGGGTCAGCTCTGTAGCATCCCACCCGCTCAGTTCCTCCAGCAGCACGGGGTTGGCGTCACCCCAGGCTGTTGGGTCTCCAGGAGATGTGCTTGACCTGCTGTAGCTACAGCTCAGCCACCTCAAACTTACACGAAGTGAAGCCCGCTGCTCCCCGTCCCGGGGAAGCGAAGGGGACAGGGACCAGCAAAGAGTGGGCTGAAGTCCCCACAGACGTAACGGAGAGGATGTGAGCTGCCTCCACCCGGCCCTCTGCAGAACAAGGGACAACTCCTTCCACTGTGGGACTGTTTTATTATGAAAAGATTCGTTAACAACAAATTTTGTCTATTATAAAACAAGTAGAGGAGCGGTACCCGCTGCACGGCCCGGAGGGTCGGGAAACTTCAGGGAACAGAACAAATTCCACGTTAACCTCAGCTGGATGCAGAGCAGCCAACGGGTCCTGAGCCACACAGCCCCTTCCAGCAGTTATTCCTCACGTGCTGGGTCCAACCACGGATGTTCCCAAACACTCACAGCCAGCTCTCCGGAGCGAGAGAACCTCGCTGTTCCCCGCGTGGCAGTGACACCAGTGACTTCTGCAGAAAGGAGCGCCCTGGGAGAGGCAGCTCTGCGCTGGAACAGGAGCAGCAGTCCCCTGGGAAACGGCAGCGTCTCTCGAAGGGCTGCTGCAGCAGGTGTGGGCATCTTCTTCTTCACCCAGCAAGTGAGAGGAGAGTTAGCTCGAATTTATCTTCTCTGGCACTCACCCTTTTGCCCACACCTTCCTTGCTCCAAGTCCTGGCAGCCAAAGTTCAAGCCAACGTGGATGTTCTGTCCTGCTCCCATCAGCCTCCCGTGGTCCCACAAAAGCTATCTGTGAAGGGTTCCTCAACAGAGGAAGAGCCATAGTCCGAGAGAGGACAGCAGGGCTGCTTGGATCTGCCCCTCTCCTGCAGGCGTGGTAGGATTCCTGGGGTTCTGGCAAAGCGTTGGTGAGCGGCGTGTCCCAAGGAGGCGCCTCGACCCGAGAGCAATGGGATCGGCGGTGCTGGCAGAGGCAGATCCGCAGAGCCCCTACGCGAGGCTGCCAGATGGACCTCCTCAGTCCGAGTCGCTTCCCTCCTGCTTCGCCGACCCGACAGCGGACGCCAGCTCCTCCTCCTGCCCTTTCAACCGCTCTCCTGCAAGCGAGAAACAGCAGCGGCGTAGCGATAAACCAGCTGTACCGGGGAATCATCACAGCAGAGGACCTGAACTGCAGCCCCCGAGCCCCCAAACCCTCCTTCCCCACCGTGCAAGCCAAGCATGCGTGTGGCCTCGGGGACGCTACTTGGGACCGACAGCTTCGCTGACCCTTTTGGGAAGGGCATCAAGCTCCACCAGTCCCTCCCCAGCCCGAGAGCAAGGCACCAAGCTCCCAGTAAGGACCACATAATCCCTCTGGAATAACTGGTGACCCCAGACGCCATCCCTGAGGCACCATAACGCACGTATCAATTCAGCGATGGCTCTCTGCGTCCTCTTCTCCAGCTTCTCCAGTTTCTTGGCTACATCTCGCTTCAAATCCCTGGGGAGGAGAGCGACAATGTCAGAACAAATCCTCACCCCAGGCAGATGTGAACACAGGGACCACATTACGCCTTTCCCAGTGGAAGAGAAACTCCTCCTCTCTCACAGAATCACAGAATCTCCGAGATTGGAAAAGACGTGTAAGATCATCTAGTGCAATCACTAACCTAATGCTGACAGCCCACCACTAAACCGTGTCCCTGAGCACTGTACCTACACGACCCCTAAATACCTGCAGGGATGGGGACTCCACCACTGCCCTGGGGAACGTGTTCCAATGCCTGATGACCCTTTCAGTGAAAAAATTCCTCCTAATATCCAATCTAAACTTCCCTTGGCGCAACTTGAAGCCATTTCCTCTTGTTCTGTCACCCCTTACTTGACAGAACAGTCGACTCCCACCTCTCTGTGACCTCCTTTCAGGGAGCTGTAGAGAGCGAGAAGGTCTCCCCTCAGCCTCCTCTTCTCCAGGCTGAACACCCCCAGGTCCCTCAGCTGCTCCTCACCAGACGTGTGCTCCACACCCCTCACAGCTCCGCTGCCCTTCTCTGGACACGCTCCAACACCTCAATGTCCTTCTTGTGCTGAGGGGCCCAAAACTGAACACAGCACTCACGGTGGGGCCTCACCAGTGCCGAGTACAGGGGGACGGTCACTGCCCCGGTCCTGCTGGCCACACTGTTCCTGACACAGGCCAGGATGGTGTTGGCCTTCTCGGCCACCTGGGCACGCTGCGGGCTCATGTCCAGCCGGCTGTCCACCAACACCCCCAGGGCCTTCTCCGCCGGGCAGTTTGCAGCCACTCTGCCCCACGCCTGTAGTGCTGGCGGGGGTTGTTGTGGCCAAAGTGTAAGACACAGCATTTGGCCTTGCCGAAACTCATGCAGTTTGCCTCGGCCCATGGATCTCATCTGTCTAAATCCCTCTGCAGGGCCTCCCCACCCTCAGGGACATCAACGCTCCCACCCAGCTTGGTGTCCTCTGCAAACTTACTGAGGGTGCACTCCATCTCCTACGAGCTTCAAGGAGCAGAGTGTGTGTCTGCCACCGAGGCAGCTCCCGGGCAAACCGACCCAACGTCCAGAGCATCCTTTGTCACTGAGGCCACCGTGGTGACAAGCACCCCCCAAAGGGATCAGTGGAGTCTCGGCGTAAGCAGGAAGAGGGAGGACAGCCCCATGCCTTGTGTCTCCCTCAACAGCAGGGCAGCGTTTCCCATTTCTAGCACTTCTAACCCAAACTGGACAACTTTGAGGTGACGGTAACCCAGCGCTGATGCCAACACCTCTTTCCCAGGAGCGGGGCTCTGCAGGCACTCACCAGTCCGGCTTCCTCGGGGCCAGGTTTGCCAGATCCTAGGGAGGAAGAGGAGACACCCAGTGAGAGGTGCAGGCGAAGTTCAAGCCTGGACGCAGATAAGACGCGGCCGGCACAGAATCATGGAATTTTCAGAGTTGGGAGGGACCTCTAGAGATCATCCAGTCCAACTCCCGTGCGAAAGCAGGATTGCCCGGAGCACGTTACTCAGGACTCCATCCAAGCGGGTCTTGAAAATCCCCAGCGCAGGGGACTCCCCGACCCCCCTGGGCAGCTGTGCCGGGGCTCTGCCACCCCAACCGGAAAGAAGTTTTTCCTTGTGTTAGAATGGAACTTCCCATGTTCCAACTTGTGCTCATTGCCCCTCGTCCTGGCACTGGGAACCACTGGAAAGAGTCTGGCTCCATCCTCCTTCACCCCACCCTTTAGATACTTACAAGCATTGATAAGATCCCCCCTCAGTCTTCTCTTCTCCAGACTGAAAAGCCCCACGGCCCTCAGCCTTTCCTCATCAGAGAGATGCTCCAATCCCCTCACCATCTCCGTAGCCCTTTGCTGGACCCTCTCCAGCAGTTCCCTGTCCTTCCTGACCCGGGCAGCCCAGAACTGCACACAGTGCTCCGGCTGCGGCCTCCCCAGGGCAGAGCAGAGGGGGAGGATGCCCTCCCTCGCCCTGCTGGCCACACTCTGCTGGGTGCCCCCCAGGGTGCCATCGGCCTTCTTGGCACAGAGCGGTTCTGAATATACGTACCACCTCGTCGATGATGGGCTCCGGTTTGGCGGCCTCCAGCTGGTCCTTCACCTTGTCTTCCACTAGATGGAGGAACAGGACCAGCATCAGCGCAGGACGCAGCGGCAGGACACCGAGAGGACACGGCACCGGGAAAGGAACCCACCAGAGCTCTGGGCTTGGTTCACAAAAGCTTTCACAAAACCCCATTTGAACCTCTTTGCCTTAAGAGGGTGGTAAATACCGAGTGAGTACACACACCCCTCCTCCCTCTCAGAGACTCCTAAAAATCACCCGAAAATGATGCAAACATCACCAAACAGCAACGGCAGCAAGAAGTCTGCTGGGTTCAAGTCCCCTTTTCGTAAGAGCCGCAGGGATCGGCTGCTCCGCAGGTGTTTAAACTGGAATTTGACTCACCGTGACTCATTTACGAGGCCACAGCCTGAGCCACCGTGGAGGAATCGAGCTCCAGCCCCAGACCTTACGTAAAGGTCTGCAGATACTGCGGATAATGGCAGAGCATGGGTGGAAAACGGCCCTCCACCCTTCAACTCGGGCATCTGTGCAAGGAGGGGATGCGGGCACCGGGGAGCACATCCCTGAGGGGTTGAATCCCGCGCCAGGATCTGCCCAAGGCACGTTTAATATTAATCCACTCGGAGTCTCAGCTCCTCTGTCCTCCTCCATCCCCGGTCTCTGCACGAGGTGCCCGAGGTTGGTTGCTCCAGGCACAGCCGATGGGCACCACAGTTCCAAAGCAGGGCTGGCACAGAGCACGGGTTTTACTGGAAAGGGCGAAAATTGCTGTTCCCAATCCCAAACCATACACTTGGGAAGAGCCAGGGGAAGTTTTAAACTTTTACAAAAGGATAAAGAAAGCGCTGTGTCAGCATTCCTACCTACAAGATCTCTGCCCTGCTCCCAAAGGCAGCCCTTTTATTTAGGGCGTTTTTGAAGAGATCTATTCCAGAAGGACTCGATATTTCAAGATCAAGGGAAGTTCTACCCTTTGCCTCCCTCTCAAGAGCTGTGCGGCGGTTCAGTGCTAGGAAATCGCAGACCAAACGCCCTGGACTCATGACTAATATTTGTTTAAAGGTAATTCAAACAAAAAACCAGCCTGAACCTCCTTGAGAATCCTCCAGCGAGAGCTCGGCTCCTCTGAGTATCAACCCTTTGGTTTGGGGCTGGACTCAGTGTGCTCAGACACGCACCCGCTTGTGCAATGCAGGGTGTGCAGT
Source organism: Pluvialis apricaria (assembly GCA_017639485.1). Classification (NCBI taxonomy): domain Eukaryota; kingdom Metazoa; phylum Chordata; class Aves; order Charadriiformes; family Charadriidae; genus Pluvialis; species Pluvialis apricaria. The sequence continues at coordinate 1,992,627 of CM030008.1, read as the reverse complement.
CCCCAAGGGCGAGAGGGGATGATGAAGCAACGGGGCCGGCAAGCGCGGCGCTCGCCCAGCTCCCACCACGGCCGCTCAGACGCGCCAGCACCCTCCAGGGCTGGAGACACTCATCTCCCCTAGGACCTACCACCCTCACATCGGCAAGCTGCTACCAGAATACGTCCCAGTGGCTTTTCCACCGTGGGCTGGAGCGAGCAGGAACACAGAGGTTTTCAAGCCACCCGATTTTTGGAAAGGAAAGGTATAACCCATCCATTTTGCAGCACGCCGGTGGGATGCAGAGTCCCGTGCCATTTTATTTGTCCTCACAACCACAAGTCCTGCTTCATTACAGAATCACAGACTGGTGAGGGTTGGAAGGGCCCTCTGGCCCCAGTCCCACCCCCTGCCACAGCAGGGGCACCTCCAGCAGTGGCACAGGACGGCGTCCAGGCGGGTTTGGGATGGCTCCAGAGTGGGAGACTCCCCCACCTCTCTGGGCAGCTGTGCCACTGCTCTGCCACCCGCACAGGGAAGAAGTTCCTCCTCAGGTTGAGATGGAACTCCCTATGGTCAAGTTTGTGCCCGTTCCCTCTTGTCCTGTCACTGGGCACCGCTGGAAAAAGACTGTTCCCATCCCCCTGGCACCCTCCCTTTGAGTGTTTATAAGCGTTGATGAGATCCCCCCTCAGTCTTCTCTTCTCCAGACTGAAAAGCCCCACGGCCCTCAGCCTTTCCTCATCAGAGAGATGCTCCAATCCCCTCACCATCTCCGTAGCCCTTTGCTGGACCCTCTCCAGCAGTTCCCTGTCCTTCCTGACCCGGGGAGCCCAGAACTGCACACAGTGCTCCGGCTGCGGCCTCCCCAGGGCAGAGCAGAGGGGGAGGATGACCTCCCTAAACATAACATTCCCTCACCGCAGGCACCAACGCCACCGTTGGCAATGCTTCTGCTTTCGTTCTTCATTTTGCGCCCCCCTCACACTCCCATTTGCACCCACCTGGGGCCGGCTTGGCCTGGGGCACCTTCCTCTTCTTCAGCTCCTCATCTTCGGGCTCGTAGTTCCGCAGTTTGAGCTCCCTGGGGAGGAAGGGGAAGAGGACAGAGCAGTGAGACACGTCCATGTCACCCTGGACCGTGGGCTCTCGCTAGCGAGGGGCACATCTGCACGACCGGCCGCAGGCACCGGCCGGGGGCTGGCAGTGACCCACACAAGTCAGAAAAGACGGAGTCAACCAGGAGCTCGGCGGGATAAAGGCGATGTCGCGGCACGACGAGCAGAGGCAGCTCGTAACGGACCCCTCGCGAAGCTCTGAACTCCAGCCCAGCTCCCTTTTAGGTCTCAACCCAGTGACAGACTCAGGATGGAAACACCAGAAGATCCACAATCGGGGAAAAAAATGATCCCACGAGGGTACGTGGGAAGGAGAGGGGGGGAGAAAAAGAGTATTTAGAGTAGAAGACATTTACCCAGTCCCCAGAGATGTTTCTGGAAGTGCTACAAACAGGGGTGCGGGTCAGCCACGCGGTGCAAATGAGGGGAGCAAACTCAGGTTCCTGAGCGAATGGGTGGTGGAGCTGGCGGTGACAGGGACGGTGACACCCAGAAGTTCATCCATCCTTTCACCTCCCTCCAGGAAAGCTCAAGAGACAGCAGTCAGCCCTCTCCCCAGTGCACACACCTCCCCGATATTCGGATGCTAAATCTCCCCCTTTTCAAGGCTCTTCTTTTTACCCCTGTCCCGAATCCTTTGGGTCCCAAACGGACAACCATCAGACAACCTCAGCTCTGTGCAACCCCGGATCGATTCCTCCCCGAGGTCAAAACCCCGTGAGCGTCAAGCAGAGGCATCTCCAAAATCAGAGCCCCGAAAAATCAAGCTCGCGGGACCGCATCCCACCGCCAGCCGCTTACGCATGCGTACGACGCGCTCTGCAGGCTGCTGGATCTATATACCAGTACACGAGCCCACAGGGCAAATTAAGGAGATTAAACTCATTTAACACTGTCGATGGGTTTAATCAGTTTAAATAGAAACTGAGGCACTTGCTGCCCGGTGATGCTCCTGCCCCAGCGGTCGGCAAAGCCTTCGGCAGCGATGCAGGCGGCTGTTCCGCGGCAGAGGGGGACGTAGAGAGTCGCGATGGGCTCTACGAGAGGAGAGGGCACTTTTATCAGGCAGGAAAATCAACGGTTGAATATTACCATTTTTCCTCCCAGCAGATAGCTGATACCTTGGGGCCACTTCCCGGCTGGGCTTCACTGATGGAGAAGCAGCAGATGAGACACAACCCATCCCAAGGGCTTACAGTCACAGAATCCCAGAATCACGGAATGCTGAGGGTTGGCAGGGCCCTCTGGAGCTGCCCCAGCCCAACCCCCTGCCACAGCAGGGTCACCTCCAGCAGTGGCACAGGACGGCGTCCAGGCGGGTTTGGGATGGCTCCAGAGTGGGAGACTCCCCCACCTCTCTGGGCAGCTGTGCCACTGCTCTGCCACCCGCACAGGGAAGGAGTCCCTCCTCAGGTTGAGATGGAACTCCCTATGGTCAAGTTTGTGCCTGTTCCCTCTTGTCCTGTCCCTGGGCACCGCTGGAAAAAGACTGTTCCCATCCCCCTGGCACCCTCCCTTTGAGTATTTATAAGCGTTGATGAGATCCCCCCTCAGTCTTCTCTTCTCCAGACTGAAAAGCCCCATGGCCCTCAGCCTTTCCTCATCAGAGAGATGCTCCAGTCCCCTCATCATCTTTACAGCCCAGTCAAAGCAAAGAGAGGCAAAAGAAGAGGTGAAGAAGCTACAGCCCAGGAGAGGTGAGAAGAGGAAGGTCAGCGGTCAGATGGCCATTTTCATCTGGAGTAAAAGCCAACTTTGGAGATCCCTGGAGCACAGCACACCTTTCCGCTCTACTCTTTCTGGTGACACCCCACCTGGAGTACTGTGTCCAGCTCGGGAGCCTCAGCACAGGAGAGACACGGACCAAGTGGAGTGGGTCCACAGGAGGGCCACAAAGATGATCAGAGGGCTGGAGCCCCTCTGCTGGGAGGACAGGCTGAGACAGTTGGGGGTTTTCACCCTGGAGAAGAGGAGGCTCTGGGGAGACCTTACTGTGGCCTTTCAGTCCCTAAAGGGGCTCCAGGAGAGCTGGGGAGGGACTTTTTAGAAGGGCATGGAGTGACAGGACGAGGGGGAATGGCTTCACACTGGAAGAGGGGAGATTTAGATTAAATATTAGGAAGAAATTTTTCACTTTAAGGGTGGTGAGCCCCTGGCGCAGGCTGCCCCGAGAAGCTGTGGCTGCCCCATCCCTGGAGGTGTCCAAGGCCGGGTTGGACGGGGCTGGGAGCACCCTGGGCTGGGGGGGGGTGTCCCTGCCCAGGGCAGGGGGGTGGAACGAGATGATCTTCAAGGTCCCTTCCAACCCAAACCATTCTATGATTCCCATGCCATCCTGTCCCCTCTCTGGCAGCTCAATCTACTTGCAAAGAGTCCAACCCCCACCATGGCTGATGCCACAGAGGCGGTGGGAGCACACGGTTGGAGCTCAGCAGGACCTAACTGAGCTAAACGCAACCAGCAGACTGGAAACCAGGGCCCAGGCAGCTTAGGAGACTTGCTGACACTTCTCGTGTCATCAAGCCCAGGTCCCCTGAGCCCTTACATCAATGCCATGAAACAGGAACAACTTCTCCCCGCACTGGGAGAAAAGATGCTTAAAAGAAACACCAGAGAGACTAGCATCCAGCTGCAATACCTCCCCCGGGCCAAGAGGACCTTCACCCCATGAAGAAAAGCCGCTGTGCGCAGTTTTATGTGTATTTTTAGGCACACGCGCCCTGGGAGGAGGGATTTATTAAATTAACCCGTACTGATCACCCTCAGGCCCCAGCCAGGAGGGCAGTTCTTTTCAGGAAGGCTGATCTTGGAGGTTCAAGTGATTCATTTTTTGCAGAAGGAGATGCCATCTCCAGGCACACAGAAATCACCGTTATTCCCTGATTTTATGGACAATCTCCGCTCAGCGGGATTTTGTTGCTAACCTGGGAGGCCGGGGGAGGAAGAGGAGCAGCTCATTCATCCAGGAGGCACGATGATGTCAGGCTGCGATGTCTAACATCTGGCCAAAGGCTGGGTCGCACTCAAGGGGGAGGATTTATCTGACAACAAAACGGTAGACCCTGCAGAATGCAAACTTTCAATATCTCCCAGAGTTTCTGGTCTCCTCAGCCGACGTGTAGAAGGATTTACTTAGAGCTGAAAGTGAAGCAAACGCAGCCTCCCTAGGCTCAGATCACCTAAAACAAGAGAGCTACGAGCTAAGCAAGCTGTTTCTTTCGGTCCAACAAGATGTTAGCATTACAGCTTGACAAGCAATATTTTAAACTCATCGTTTTGCGCACGCGATGGGAGCTGCGGCTGCTCGGCCACAGCCAAAGCAGCAGAGAGCCCAGAGGTCTTCTGTGTTCACGGCAAAAGGTCCCGCATTTCAAGAGGCACCCACTTTGCAGGTCTGGTTCCTGCTAGGAGAAAGGTGTCCAGCCCTTCGTTACATCGCTGCAGGGCCTTAGCACCGCTTGGGGAACACCCAAGGGAGAAGAATTGGGAGTTTAAACCTGCAGCCCGACACTCTTCCCACCCAGAAAGCCCCATCTCAGCTTGCAAACAACAGCTTTGCAGTCCAGCGCTGCCCGTGCTCGCTGCAGGTTTATCCACAAAATTAAAAAAAAAAATTTAAAAAAAGACAAGGCGCAACTTGGCAGGTTCTGCCACAGATGGGACGAGTGGGTCCGGCAGAAGGGGAAGCAGGCGATGCGCGGGGGCGACGAGGAGAAGGGCTGCGAGTCTGCGCCCAGAAGATCCCCCCCTCCTCCCGCGTCTGACACCAGCGCTTTCAGATCCTTCTTAAACCCCTGCACAACCGCAAGTGCCAGGAGAAAACAAACAAAAATTGATCCCTTTAATTAACCGTGCAAAGCGAGAGCAGCTCTCGCACCTGCCTCCAGTAAAGCTCGGTGCCCAGCGCTCCCCGCGGCCACCTCCTCGGGGGACTCGGGGACTTTACCACGCACCAGCCCCAGCAGCGCCACGCTCACCAGGCGCGGAGACTCATCTCCCCCTTTTTTCTGTGCATAAGTGTATCTGTAAAGACAGAGAGACAAGCAGCAGAGCGGTGCTACCCCCCGTAACTTGAAGGCAGGGAAGGGATAAGAATAGGCTCAATGGAGAATGGAGAACAGCCCTGAGGAGAAAGACCTGGGGGTGCTGATGGAGGAGAAGCTCAACATGAGCCGGCAATGTGCGATCGCAGCCCAGAAGGCCAACCGTATCCTGGGCTGCATCAGAAGCGTGGCCAGCAGGGCCAGGGGGGGACTGTGCCCCTCTGCTGCGCTCTGGGGAGACCCCACCTGGAGTACTGCGTCCAGCTCTGGAGCCCCCAACATAGGAGAGACACGGCCCTGGGGGAGCGGGGCCAGAGGAGGGCCCGGAGATGCTGCGAGGGCTGAGCCCCTCTGCGGGGAGGACAGGCTGGGAGAGGGGGGGTTCAGCCTGGAGAAGAGAAGGCTCCGCAGAGACCTTATAGCAGCCTTCCAGTGCCTAAAGGGACAATGGGAGAGCTGGGGAGGACTTTTTACAAGGGCACAGAGTGATAGGATGAGGGGGAATGGCTTCACACTAAAAGAGGGGAGATTGAGATGAGATATTGTGAAGAAATTCTCTCCTGTGCGGGCGGTGAGCCCCTGGCGCAGGCTGCCCCGAGAAGCTGTGGCTGCCCCATCCCTGGAGGTGTCCAAGGCCGGGTTGGACGGGGCTGGGAGCACCCTGGGCTGGGGGGGGTGGCCCTGCCCAGGGCAGGGGGGTGGAATGAGATGATCTTCAAGGTCCCTTCCAACCTAAACCATTCTACGACTCTATGAATCTACAATATATATATTTAGAAGTTACTGGTCTTCTACAGAAGTGGGTTAAATAAAGTTCAGGAGCCAGTGGTTCCTCTATCACTGCGTTCCAGAAAGACAGCCCGGCGTGCTTTACAAGTAATGAATTATCAGAGTTCCCCTGGAAACAACAAAAAAAAAACCCACCAGAGATAACAACAGGCTCCACAGAACAGGCAGGTGGGAGCCAGGTTGGGGAGGGGTGGAGGGCACGTCACGGCGGCGCACAGGCACAAACGTGAGCGCTTAACGCTCCTGGGGAAAGACAGAGCATCCAGACGAGACCTGGGTGTGAACCATTTGGCTCTAGGGTGGGATGAAGCTCATGCAGATTTTTATCAGCATACACAGAATCCCCGAGTGGTGGGGGTTGGAAGGGCCCTCTGGAGCTCCCCCAGCCCAACCCCCTGCCACAGCAGGGTCACCTCCAGCAGTGGCACAGGACGGCGTCCAGGCGGGTTTGGGGTGGCTCCAGAGTGGGAGACTCCCCCACCTCTCTGGGCAGCTGTGCCACTGCTCTGCCACCCGCACAGGGAAGAAGTCCCTCCTCAGGTTGAGATGGAACTTCCTATGGTCAAGTTTGTGCCCGTTCCCTCTTGTCCTGTCCCTGGGCACCACTGGAAAAAGACTGTTCCCACCCCCCTGGCACCCTCCCTTTGAATATTTATGAGCATTGATAAGATCCCCCCTCAGTCTCCTCTTCTCCAGACTAAAAAGACCTAAGTGCCTCCTTATAAAGCATCCTAATAAAGCCATCCTTGTAAAGCTCCTAAGCATCTCCTTATAAACGTTGGACGTGCCCAACCCAGAAGATCTCGTGCTCCTTGAGCACCTTTTGCAGTGTTTCTCAGCCCACTTCAGCCCAAACGAGCCAGAACGGCTCAGGATGGAGGTGGCCATAGTCTCGCAGCCGGCACCGGGTGCGGATCTGTGCTGGAAGGTCCTTGGACCACACGAGGATTTGGGTAGCCACAGCGGTTACAGAGGGAAGTGATGGACACAGCCACCCAGCACCTCCTTAAAACCTGTCAGGGGCGGCACGTTTTGGGTCAGGAACACCTCAAATCTGCTTTCCACTCGGGCCTGGAGCTCCTCAGGGGGGAAGAAGAAATGTCAGTTTTTCTTTGAAGCAGGCGGGTTGGAAACGGCACGGCATGCAGGGTATGCGCAGAATGCCAAGAGCTATCTCGCTGCAAAACACGGGACACTCAAAGCTGTCTGCAGAGTTGGGGGTGTTTTTCCGCTTTCCTCCTCCAGCCTCAAGGGCTTTATGGAGCAAACACCGTTTTTACAACTGCTAAACGGATCGTTCGAAGCCTTCTGGTGAAGCGTCCGCATGCTGATGTCCTTGCGTCAGGAGCATGGGGAACGGGTTTGCCAAAAAAAACCCGTAATAGCGATGTCTTCCGATGTCACAGTGTCACCGTTCCCGTAGTTACTATCACAGAACAGTCAGTTGAAGCTCCACCAACGATGCTTCAAAAGCACCTTCCTATCTTTACCTCTCTGCGGACAAGGCTGAGGGCCGAGGAAGGCTGGCTAGGACATCTCGATACAATTTTCTTACTGCTTCTGGAGGTGAGAGAGGCAAGCAGACCTCAGCAGGCGTCCAGCGGCATTTGCAGACCCTGTTTACTCTGCCCAGGATCAGAAGCGGGTGTCCTCCACGGCTCTTCGCCTCTCGGTCTCCCCCGAGTTTCGAGCCCTTCACGCTGCTCTGCTTAAACGTCTCTCGGGCTCCTCAGCGTCGGCTTTAGGCACCCGGTGAAGCGAGGAAAAAATAAAAGATGCTTCCTCTGTTGCACCATCTAAACCAAGCGGTTTCCAATACCCACATCCCAGACGACTAATTTCGAAGCGCCATGGTAGAGCCCTTCCCATTCTTTGGCAGCAGTTTAGGGAAGTCCTGGGTGTTCTCGACCTTATCTCAGCCATTTCAGGCAATTTCTTTTCCAAAGCCCTGAAGAAATACCACCTGGTTTGAGAATTTGCTGCCCTTTGACCTTCCCAAGCTGCTCCGGTGCCCCTGTTTTCAGAACCTTCCATTTTTGTGACAGCCACTCTGATTTGCTTGAAACCAAATGTCCCGGGCAACCATTTCCACATTGCCCTTCAAAGAGGAACCGGCGCAAGAATTTCATTTTATTTCTCCGCATCTCCAAAATTCACTTACTCCTGAGCGGTCCTGGGAAGCCACACTCAAACATGCAAAGAAATTACTGCTCCAGAAGATACAAAGGTCTCAAATCCTTGAAGGAGTGGTGGTTTGGTGGACCCTCTGCTTCACCATGTGCTCCGTGAGGCTGAGAAGGTTTGAAGGAGCAGGGACAAGCCAGACAGACAACCAAGGACAGCAAAGCAGGAGACTTCAGCAGCGATCCAGGAGGTTTGGAGCCCAAGTTGCAGGGAGCTGGGCTCTGGCCAAGCTACTGAAGAACCCTTTCAGGGACGCTGGGGTACCTGCAGGGCCCTGTGGTGAAGGTGTCCCCTGGGGTGGCACTCAGATGCTCTTCAGCGGCAGTAAACACTTCTCCTCAAAGCGTCTCTTCCCTTTTCTGTTTCCAATTGCAAACCACATAGCAGAAGTCACTTTCAAGCTGCTTCTACGGGTCCCCTAATTTTTTTGCCAGGGAAAATTCACTGTATAGTGAATTTAACCCACTGAGAAGATTACTCTCTTCCCTACCTTCTGCAGACGCCATGGAAAGAACCAGATTAAAAGCATTTGGGCAGACATTGCAGGCTTGGGTTCTTGTACTCTCTTTGTTCGCCTCGGTCACCCCCCCACTGACCTCCTGCACTTCTCTGCAACGTCACTGAGCACACACAGGGTGCTGTGCGATCACCCATGGGTGCTGAGGGAACGCTACAGCACCATCACCCTCCAGGGACACCGTGAGACATGCCATACAACACCCGTCATCCTGGCACGGACTTAATTTCACAAATCCCCCTCTTTTTTTTTGGCACTTCACATTCCTACCCAGCTTGTCCCCTTGCACACAGCTTTGACACCCCGGGTGCATCCCCAGCAGCGTGGCCAGCGGGGCCAGGGGGGACTGTGCCCCTCTGCTGCGCTCTGGGGAGCCCCCCCTGCAGCGCTGCCTCCAGCTCGGGGGCTCCCAACAGCAGAGACACGGCCCTGGGGGAGCGGGGCCAGAGGAGGGCCCGGAGATGCTGCGAGGGCTGAGCCCCTCTGCGGGGAGGACAGGCGGGGAGAGGGGGGGTTCAGCCTGGAGAAGAGACGGCTCCGCGGAGACCTCAGAGCCCCTTCCAGTGCCTAAAGGGGCTCCAGGAGAGCTGGGGGGGACTCTGGGTCAGGGAGGGGAGCCATGGGATGAGGGGGAACGGTTTTAAACTGAAAGAGAGGAGATGCAGACTAGATATAAGGAAAGCATTTTTTATTCTAAGGGTGGTGAAACCCTGACCCAGGTTGCTCAGAGAGGTGGGAGATGCCCCATCCCTGGAAATGCTCAAGGTCAAGGTTGGACGGGGCTCCGAGCAACCTGGTTTAGTTGAAGATGTCCCTGCTTGTGGCTGGGGGTTGGACTCAATGGCCTTTAAAGGTCTCTTCCAACCCAAACCATTCTATGATTCTATGACATCTGCTCTTTGCACCACCTCCTGCTGCAGCGTTCCTGGAGGCTGGGCTGGCTCGAAAGCAAGGTCCCTACATCTCCAGGCTGCCCCATTGCGCAGTGACCTTTCCAGCAACCAAGATACCCACCGAGATGATCTGCATCTGCTCCAAAACCAAGAAATGACTTTCACGTCCCAAACCTGTACCACGCTAGTCAAAGCTGTCCTCACACCCTCTTGCAGTAGGATAGAGACGTCTCTAACGCACAGGTCCAGAGCTGTTGTTTGATCAAGAGGGCAAAGTCGTTGCCGGCGTTCCTGGATTCCTCGCCCAAGGCAGAGAAGGAGCGAGCAACAAGCAGAGACAGAGACCCATCAGCACCCACCCTCCGAGGAGCCATCTTTTTTCGCTGGGAGAGAGCTGCTCCTGCTCAGATAGCTGAGCGTGTCAGAGCCCGTCCTCCTCCCCGAGCGGCTGCCGAAAGGCACTCGAGGAATGCCAAAAAAACAAACGCCTCTGTTACACCGTGAGCCCCCAAAACTTGCCGAGGCAGCCGGTTTCGCAGGACGTGCTTCTTGGGGGAGCACGGACGGGGAGAGACGTATCCCCGGGTGTTGCAGGAGGAGGGCTGCAAGAGAAGCTCTCCAAATGCAAGCAGGTGCCACGAGGCCATCTGGCCTCCCACGCTGGTACCTGAGTGCTTTCCGGGCAGACACAAGCGACTTCAACACCAGTAAATACAACCGGGACAAGACCCACACTCGATCTGCAGCAGGGACCCAGGAGCAAACCCTGACCCTGCCTGCAGCACCCAGCTACGCTCCTCCGCATGCTGGCGCAAGACCGTGTTTTGTCCATGCTCTCATGAGGTCTCTCCAGGTTCTTCAGCTGTTGGTGGGTCAGAGATGATCTGCCACCCTTGAGCCTCAAGCCAAAAGGAGGCCCTGAAGGTACCTTGGTAGCACCTGGATGACCACAGGACCCTGACATCCCCTTAGCTGGCCTCAAAACAGTACCGAGCACGACTTTGCTGCACCTCTGCACTTCAATAACCACGTTCAGATCCACCTTCAGCGCAGAGCCAGCACGAGGTCTGTGAGCAAAAAGATGCTCCAGGTAAGCTCAGGGTTCCGGACAGCCTCGTCCCCCCGCACCACAGAACAGAATCATAGAATCGCTGAGGTTGGAAGGGACCTTTAAGATCATCAAGTCCAACCATTAACCCAACCTGACAAAACCGCTTCTAACCCATGTCCCCAAGTCCCACGTCTGCCATTTTTGTAAACACCTCCAGGGATGGTGAATCCACCCCCTCCCTGGGCAGCCTGTGCCAATGGTTGATAACCCTTTCAGTAACAAAGTTTTTCCTAATATCCAATCTAAACCTCGCCTGGCACAGGTTGAGATGAAACGGGTTCAAGTTATCACTTGTCACCCGGGAGAAGGGGTCAGCCCCCACCTCTCTACCCCCTCCTTTCAGGGAGCTGTAGAGAGCGAGAAGGTCTCCCCTCAGCCTCCTCTTCTCCAGGCTGAACACCCCCAGGTCCCTCAGCCGCTCCTCACCAGACGTGTGCTCCACACCCCTCACAGCTCCATTGCCCTTCTCTGGACACGCTGCAACACCTCAATGTCCTTCTTGCGGTGAGGGGCCCAAAACTGAACGCAGCACTCGAGGTGGGGCCTCACCAGCACCGAGTACAGGGGGACGGTCACTGCCCCGGTCCTGCTGGCCACACTGTTCCTGACACAGGCCAGGATGCCGTTGGCCTTCTCGGCCACCTGGGCACGCTGCGGGCTCATGTCCAGCCGGCTGTCCACCAACACCCCCAGGGCCTTCTCCGCCGGGCAGTTTGCAGCCACTCTGCCCCACGCCTGTAGCATCCATGGGGTTGGTGTGGCCCAAGGGCAGAACCTGGCACTTGGCCTGGTTGAACCTCATACCATTGGCCTCGGCGCATCAGTCCAGCCTTCCAGATCCCTCTGTAGAGCCCTCCTACCCTCCAGCAAATCAACACGCCCACCCAGCTTAGTGTCATCTGCGAACGTACTGAGGGTGCATTCGATAAGGTCTCCCACAGGCAGGTCAGATGGAGGTCTAAGCACCCAAAAATCAACACCCAAACCGCTGTGGTTTGGTTACAGCAGGGATGCGTCCCCAGCAACGACTACTGAAAGAGAGCGGACTGCTGGGAAGATGCTGGGAACTCATAGCCAAGGGTTGGGTAGGGGGGACCAGGGTTTCACTTTTGGGTGCTCACCCTTGCGCCCTGCTGCTGGGGGACGGGCAGAGGGCCACCCAGCCTGTCCAAGGCAAAGCCAGGCTCACCAGGCACCCCTTGAACACATCGGCAGCCTCTGTTAGGAGGGTGCTGCAAGGCTTCGGACCAGCCAAAGCTCCGTGGGGCCTTCCCTGCAAAAGATCATCTCCCAGATATCTCCTCCAGAGATTGGCACAGCTCTAACCGGAGGGAAGGTCCACAGCGTCCTCACAGCTCTGGAGGGGAGAAGCACTCTGCACTGCACCAGAACGGGGACAAGCATCTTCAAGAAGGAGCCTAGATCCTGCCAGGTCCTCAGTCTCCTCACCCAGTACCCCACCAGTTACCAGCCAGGTGGATTCAGCCATCTAAACTCCTGTTGTCCCTTCTCCAGCGCCCAGAAAAAGGTGCCATGCTCCAGCTTTGCCCCTGCCCACCTCCTCCTGCCATGGGTGAAGAACTTCCCCGCTGGAGGGGACTCGCTCTCGGTCCCCAGGGTGGCGATGGAGCCTGGCTCATCGCACGGCGTCCATCAGGACAAGCCACCAGGGGTTAACAGGTTCAGCCCTCCACAAAGACATCGATCACACACACCACATGTTCTCAGCTCAGCCTACACATAAATACTGCTCTCTCCCATACTTCAGTATAATTTTTTTCATTCGTTTTAATTTTTTAAAACTCTTCAGTAAGGTCTCCACGCTCCAGGATATAAGGAATCCCCACCGCAGTTATCCTTGCTACTGCCTTGGCTGTCCCGTCACACTAAAGCCAACACTGAGCAAACTTGCTGCTGGGTCTTTTTCGTGCGGAGATTAAAAAAAAAAAAAAAAAAAAGAAAAAAATGTGGTTTTGACCTGCCCCGTGACATTCTTCCCACAGCGCGGGGAGAGATCGCGTTTCCCAACCCCTGCCTCCCCCAGCTCCTCCCAGAAATTCATCTCTGCAAGCGGCACGGCAATGGAGCTGTAATTTTAAAGGATGACTAAGTGTCGAAACACCAGCAGCTGATTAACAGCAGCTCGCTGAAGCTTAATTTCTAGTTAAGCTGAAGAGTTGAAGATTATTTTTTTTAACTCCTCTCCTTCCCCAAGCCCTACCTTGGCTTTTTATTTACACTTTTAACCCCGTCATGACAAGCTCCGCTTGCAGAATAGCAACCCAGGTTCAAAGCTGGCCGCCTCTGCGGGGCGGCAGTGCCAGTCCCCAGCCCGTCGCGGCTTTACGCAGCTTTGCAGATCCCCGAGTCCCAAACCCATCGCTTTTCCCCGCGGGAATGGGGCGGAAGGGCCAAAGTCCACCCACACCCTGTTCCTTGCAAAGGCGGATCGCAGGCTGCGCCGCGGCGGGAGGTGTTTCCTGGTCAGCGGGTGAAGCATAACCAGTTAAAATTAAAAAAAAAGGAAAAAAAAAGAAAAAACAACCCGAGCTCTTTGCAATTACAGATATAAGCTCCCCCGAGAGCTCAGATCAGAGATAGCCTGAGCTGAAATTGCTGCGAGTGTATCAGGGTTTTCACAGAGGGCTTCGTCAGCACTTGTTCCTGCGGTGGTAGCTCGCAGCGTGAAAGATAAACAACACGGAACAAAAAAAAAAAATAAAATAAAAGGCGGGGGGGGAAGGGGGAGAGATTTGAGTCAATTAGAAAAAAAACAGGAAGCTGCCAAAAAGTGTGTCGTCACATCGGCAGCGAGAAAAATATTAGTAAAGCCGGCGCCCGGCGGTTCCGTCCTTCCGACGGGGTTTAAAGGATGGTGTCGGGCGCGGGCTGGCGCAGGGAGGTGCAGGGATGGAGAAGGAACCTGCAGCGAAAGCCCTGGGTGCTGCCCCGCTTTTCGGGGCGGTCAGCGCACCTAAACCCTGCGCGTAGGCCACGGGATTATTTATTGAACCGCGCGATTTCCCCTCCCCGCGTTGCGCTGTCGGTGGTTTTCAGCTTGAGAAAGCAGCGCAGCTATTGAGGCACTTGTTTAGGGGCGAGCGGTTTGCAGGGAAGGCAAATTTCAGTTAACCAGGACCCCTCGTTTCCTAAATTCGGGGTAAACACCAGCGGATTAGCTCAGCTTACCTTTTGCCACCATCCAACGGGGCATTAGCGCACAGCGGTTCCCTTTTTCAAAGGGCTGAACAAGTTCAGCTACGCCATTGGGAAATTAAAACCCAAGACAAAACCAAGTTACGGGCTCGCCAGCCTTCCAGATGTCGTTAAAAACTCACGTGCAATTCCAGCAACGGGAAAAGGACATTCAATAAGTAAAGCACAAGCTAAGAAGCATCTCAGTCAAATTTGGGATTCAAACATTTCCTGCAGAGCAGATCTTGCTCTAATTTGCCTTGCAAAGTTACGTTTAGATCCCGATAAAACATGCCGTAGGTCGGAGAGGCGGACAAAGAGCTTCAGAATCCTGCAGGGAAAAAAAAGAATTGATCTGGAAAGCAAACTTTTCGCCCCAAAAGCTGCCTTCCCAAAGGCGTCGCTCCCACGTATTTCAGGAGAAGCCCCGTGCCCACGACTGCGGGGAGTTTCACGCGTGGGTACAAAGCGGGAGGGAGCCGGGAGTTCCTGCTCAACACCTTTGCTCTCTACGTACAACCTGGGTGAAGTTTCAAGGGCATCACTCGCAGGCAGGGGAAGGCTTTTTGCCGAACCTGCCCCAAGACGAGAGCTCACGAACGAGCGCTCGTGGAAAAAGTGATTTGCCAACTTGAGAGCGGTGACGCCAAAGGCTTGGTATGAAAACCACATCACCTCTGATACGCTCCAGGCTGCTCAGCGGCGGTTAAAAAGAAGCCAACCTCAGCCTGAAAGTCAGTCGGGGTAGCAAAAAAAAAAAAAAAAGATAATCCCCCCCCCCCCCCCCCCCCCCCGACAAGAGATTTAGCAGACCAATTCAGAAATCCAGTTTGGGAGCAGGAGTGCATCGCCGCTACCCTCATCGCGTGGTGAAGACAGCCCAGGCCTGATGCTCGTCGTCAGCAGGCCACCACGCGCTGCATCACCTCGTCACGCAGCGTATCGAGTGGCAGGGCTGGAAAGCAAGAGCCCTTTATTCATTATTCAGCAGCATTTCCAAGATCTCTAGCTCCCGTTTCAGCCTTTTCCAGCCCGAAACCCAACCACGGCACCTACAAACAAAGTTCAGCCTCGGTGATGGTTCTCGAGAACCTCTCCCAGCCCAAATCCAGACGGGCTGTTCTCAAGAAGGGATGCGGTTTCTTCTGGGAGTTATTCCCAAGAAGCCGCGAGGATTTTGCTCTACTTTCTCAGCAGAGCACAGGGGCTCATCTGCAGCAGCATCTCTGATGCACACCTCCCACAGAGGAGGTTTCTAGCCGGTAAAGAGATGAGAAAAAGTCACATCCCGCATCTTCAAACCCAACTTCACACCACCCACCCCCCCCTCCCGCCGTCATCTCCAAAGGAGACCTGACAGTGTTTTTACCGGCAGGAAACCAACTGCGCAGTCAGCTGGTCCTGCCAGGAGCGACACCCCGCCTGGGTTAAGTTTTGTGCTCGCGTTTTCCGGTGACAAGAGAGAACAGCGGTGGGCCGCAGTTAAAACAGCCACGTGTACCCCACGGGCCTCTGTTCATGGGGGAAAATTAAAAAAGAAAAAATAATAATCGGCAGTTAAAACGACACAGGTGCAGGGGACAGAGATGCAGTGACGGCTGTAGAATTCAAGGGAGCCTAAAGGAGCATAAATGCTCCTGATGCCTCTGATGGCACCACCTTCCCCCTGCTACCCCCAGAAACGCCGCAAGTCAGCTTTTCCTCTTTATTCCCCCATCCCAGATCAAATTCACACTGAAAAAAAAAAAAGATTAAAAAAAAGAAAAAAAAAAAAGGTTGCATGTTAGAAGCCCGGGAAAGATCCTAATTAGCAAACACGAGCGCAGCGCCTGAACAATACGTACAAGAGAGACAAGCGGGAATAAATAAATCATTACTTGTGCTTGACGGTCTCCTCTTCGTCATCTTCTCTAAACCGCTTGCTCTCACGTTCGCTGCCGTCCTTATTCTGAAAGAAAGAGAAGTCGATCCATCAGGCCGTGGCCTCTCTGGAAACGCCAGAGAGCAAACAGCAGCCCAAAAACCCTCCCGGAGGGCACAGGGCAAACAGCGACGCGTGGTTTGAACCGACTTTTAACTTACGACACTTTTAAATTAAGCCTGTTTTCCTTTTTTGCCCTTTAGTATCCTGCTTGTACAGACAGCACGATAAATACACGTGAGAACAGGCAAGGAGAATTTAATTTTCCCTTCGGAGGCAATAATGCCGCTCGGCGCTGCTAACCCCCTTATTACTGGTAACTGCATCAATTCAGAGAGCAAACAGCGAGTTGCCATCAGTAGGAGAGCGCAGAAACCTCGCCCCGTGTTTGAATTAGCGCCTCGCATTAAATGAGAGCGGGGAACAAAAGGAGATCAGGGCACCGAGCAAAACCCAGGGCTGCCAGCAGCCACGAACGCCGTCACTGCGGCAGGGACCTAAAGTTAAATCCCGTGCTACCAGCTCCAGAAAAAAAGGATGGATATTCTCACATTGCTTGAAGGGAACTATGGGCAGAGAGAAGAGATGATAAAAAGTTTAGGAAGCGAGCAAGCCCACGCAGCAGATCACCTACAAAAGGCCAGGGAGCTCACGCCTGCAGGCTTCGCGCAGGTCCCTTTTCTTTCTCCTAAGTAATCATTTCGGACATTTGAAGAGGTTGCGAAAGCCGCCGGTAGAAATCAAGCAAGGATCAGCACAACAAAGGGTCTGATTTCAGCTCCAGAAATGCCGGGCAGTACCATAAATCAAATTTCTCTTTAACAGGGTGTTCCAGTACTGTAGAGAGGCTCATTTTGCATCATCCAGACACTGGCACTAACAGCTTATTAGTCGAGTTACCAATTACATTTATTATCCAGACAGGCACAGATACCGAGCGGTGACAGTAACAAGCTGGAAAGGGGTTTTGTTTGATTCTCACACTTATTAACTAATTTCATTCAACCGCTGAGCAAAGGATGCTCCGTGGCAAACACATCTGCCCTTCTTTTGCGGAGTATATTGTTATAGCGAGCGCAATGAACGAACGACTTCCTTGGAAGCAGTCGCTTTTCTGAGCGAACTCCCCCGTCATCCTCCAAATAAAAACCAAAACGCGGCAGCCCTAGCAGGCGGCAGATTAAATCTGTATTTCCTTGAGCGTGGCCGGTTCCAGCAGGAGTATTACCCAAGTTAACAGGTAATAAAATACACAGCATTGGTAATATCTGGCTACGATTCACGTGGCCAAAGGCACGGGGGCTGTTGTACCAACATTCAGCTCTGCCTTTCAACGGGAGCAGCTCAGAGACCAGAGAAATTATTTTCAAGAAATGTCCTTTCATCGCACCGCAAAGGTTCCCGGCCCTTTTCACCCGCTTCAAAGAGACGAAGCCCTCTAGGTCAGTCCGTTCAAAGTCTTGTTTTCAACCCCGAAATGGAATCACATCTCTCTCCTTGGAAAATTGCAAGCAAAAATCGGTTATAACCAGAACACGACCAACAGCACTTTCAGACCAGAAATTACTTTGGTTACTCGCTCTGTTAAAAGCTTCGCTGGAAAGTTCAGACATCTAATAGCCAACTTCAGGGTACCAAAGTGATTTACCAGCTAAACTTATTCCTGAGCTCTGCAAGGACCAGAAAGGTTTCCCTGGTGAACAAGCTTACTTATCACGCGTATCCTGACGATACGAACTTTAAAAGTCTATTCTGCGACCCGGGTTAAAAATTAGATTACGTGCAAACAGGGAGGCGAGCCAGGAAAGGGCTCCGTTCTGGTTCAGGCTCATCGGCGACCGGAGTTGTTCAGGTTCAGCTGCTGATCAAAGGGCGAGAAAAATGGTCTTGTCTTTTTAGAATGAAAAAAAAAGATCATTCCTAAAACCAACATTCAGTTCAGTTTTAACTCCCTGCTTGTGATTTTATTTTTATTTTTAAAGTCCATAGTAACCTTGGGATATTTGCACGGATATTTCTTGCTCAATAAAGAGCTCGGCTCACAGGAGCACGCGCAGCCTGCTGCAGCTTTCTGGTGTGAGCTTCGCGCGAGGTAATGTTTAGGCACCTTTCAGTCCACGTTATTTAAAGTTGTGGGAAGTACCTTCTCGCACTCTCGAGTCCTTTCTCATTCCTTTTATCTCTTCATACTTCTAGCGCATGCGCGTAAAGCCTGCATTCCCCTCATTCTTGCTAGAATTTTATCCAGGAGGGTTATAAGCAGGTTCAGGAATCCTAAAGAGATATTTGGCAAAGAAATATTTACGTAAGCCGTGGCTGCTCTTCTTCCCCCCGCAAGCCTGTACTCTTTGCCGCGCTGCAAATCTTCCCCCCCCCCCCCCCCCCCCCCCTCCTGTACACTGAAATAATTTCATTTTGAAATCCCACCACCCTGCCGGGGCTTGTCCCAAATCCCCAATTCCAACTTCTGCCCCATTATCACCCAAATATTTTCTGAAGTCTTGGGGATATTCCTAGAAAAATCGAGCGCGCCACCAGCAAACACAACTTCACGTCCCCGTAGCGCCTTCGACCAGGGAGATTTGCTCCGCTACAGCTCTCCTCGTAGCACTTTCTCGGACGCTGCGGAGCTGCCCTTCGGCAACGCGAGAACGGGTGCGAGCGTCTCCCCGGGGATGTCCTGAGCTGGAAAGAACGAGATACGGTCCCTCCTGTGCTTCAGCAGAAGGGAACACGGGACAATGAGGATTGCAGCACAGTTCAAGGAGATGCAGTAACTGCACGTAACCACTTCCAGCCTGCTCATCACCGCCACAAACGCCCTCTAAATTATCCTCCCTGCCCATCATCCGCCGCTAATCGGGATCCACCAGCGTGCAAGTGGAACACAAACAAGGTCTGAAATGGATGTCTGAAGTCAGGCTCTCCCCCCCACCACCACCACCACCACCACCCCCAAGCAAGAGAAATTAGTGCTGGTTCCCTGTTTGCAAAACAGTCTGTAAACAAGATTTCGGTTTGGTGAGCAGAGTGACGAAAACCCCCAGCCACGGGGCAGAGGCGACACGTGGCCAAGAGGCCACAAACCTCCAGCAGCGCGGGGGAACGCTCGCAGCCCTGCAAAGAGACAGCTCCTCGCTCACTCTACCAAAAAAAAGAAAACACCAAAAAGAGGGTTTCTAAAGCAATATTTGATGGACGCAGCAGAGGATTGCTGCTCCTCTTCTGATCGCCGAGCTTTTCGCTTGCATTTCCAGCCGGGCTGCACTGCCTTCCCCCCATCCCCTCCCCGGCATACGTTCCCTACCCACATCGTACCACGAGGGCTTCCTGCGCTTGAATTCACGCGAGCTGAAAAAAGGGCCGAGCGATAAGCCGACAGCGGCTTACTCGAGGCGCTGCGTGGAGGGAGCCGTCCCAGGTTTCTAACTACACATAGAAATCGCAGCCGATTCAAAGCGCTTCTGGACGGTTTTACACCGGACGGGGCAGCAAGCGGGGGGCACGGCTAGCAGCACCCAACCAGCCAGGCTTTGGAGAAGATCCCTCCTCTGCTTTCCACGCTTCCTCACCCCAAAACACTGGGGTTTCCCGCTGTGTAAGAAAGCCAAACTTTAAATTACTCCGGCAGAAAGAGGCAATTAGAGCATCTGCAGCCTTAGAGACTGACCGTGCCCGACGGCAGCAGGAACGGAAAGGACAGGACTGATTCGGTGCTCGCAGCAGCTTGATCTGTGAGATCCCCTAACAGCTTTAATTTAATTTATTCCCCACTACCACCATATTTTCCATGAACACCAGAGGTGAAGCCCATGGCTTGGCACTGCCCATAGCTTCGGTCAGCGATAGGAAAGCTTTTCCCATAGCAAGCTTTACCTGCACCCGCCAGGTCGTTACTCAGAGCGGATCCTGAAATTATAGTCAAAACTAACATGCTTCACTTTAGAATCCAGCCAAATTCTTAAGGGAATACCTCGGTGAAATCCCTGGGGTATCAACAAAGAGCTGGGGCAGAGTACGACGCTCCTGTCCTCGCGCGCAGGCACGGAATCATCTGGAGAGGGACTGCGTGCGCGCTCATCTGCTGTGGCGCAAAGGCAGCCGGGGCAGCTCACGCTGCATCCATCGGCGCTATAAATTAACCCGACCAAGGTACGAAGCCTCCTTGTTCATATCGCCTTGCCCCAGTGTAGCTGAAAGACGGCGGTACTCGGAGAACCACTCCTATCTAGACAGAAAGAGGGGGAAAATAACGTTTCCTTGATGTTCTGCTTAGTGCAGAAGGGGATGACTGACCGCCCTCGCAAAGAGAAGCAATGGGGGTTTGCAACCAACGTCTCCTTCCTCCTGTACACAAGCAGCCGCGCAGGCAACGGCGGCGCAGCTTCCCTCTCCAGCCACTCCTGCAGGTGCAGAACCTGAAACCGCACGCAAGACACAGAGCCTGCGGCGAGGATGCTGCGCCTCCTCGGGAGCAAAGGGTTGTGGAAAGGCAGATCCCATTACCGTGATCATTTATTGATAAGGAGACGGCCTCTCAAACATGCGACTTATCTTACAGCTCCGTGGTTTACCGCCGCCCCATCCCTCTCCTCTTTCTCCTCTGCCCACACTGGATTTATCCGATCCCTCCGGACTTTGACACAGCCGCGATGTCTTGGGGTTCTCCACTTTGCTTTGAATTTTTGGCTTAAGATTTGCCCCTTCGTCAACCTCTTCAAGTACTTCTGTTCAACAGTTGCATCACAACTTTTATTTCTCAACTCAGAAAAGGAAGTATTCCTCCCCAAAACAGCATTTGCCCCTAATTACCGGTTCACCCTTCAAGTGCTTTTCCCTGTGCTTGCTGGCGGTCCCTTCCCACAGCTGCGCAGCAGCAATTCAACTCTCACTACTTTTCAGTTCAACTTCGTTTTCTCACATGTCAAACCCTTAACGCCACAAAGGGAGCCGAAAATAACCCCTCTGCCGTGCCACTCTCGCTCTAGCGATTCCTCTTTTCACGGCACCCCGTGGCGAGGCGTTTATTATTAGCTGTAAATCACAAGACTGGAGACAGGCACACAAGTCTACAAGACTGTTCGCCAACTGCCTGCACACAAAGTCATTCCCATCCTTCGGTCTCTGGAAGGAGACGCTCCAAAGAGAAACTCCCAACATTAAAAGAACTTGCTCGCCTGTAGTCTCCTACCTATTTTAATTCGCAGACGTCGCAACTGGCAACCCTTGGCTTGCAGCTACCAACGCGAAGGAGGACTCTCATTCTTCACAAAGAGGTCCGAGATGAAAAGGGTCTGATCCACTGCCTGTTCGAGGTGTAAATCCAAGAAGATTTGCATCAGGCTGTTCAAAGAAGGGTGTCAGCTGCCTCTCTGCTACACCCTCAAGGCCCTTCGCAAGCTTTACGTGGGATCAGTTAATCGCTTGTGCTCCTAGCTGAGCATATAGGAAGAAATTCTCTCCTGTGCGGGCGGTGAGCCCCTGGCGCAGGCTGCCCCGAGAAGCTGTGGCTGCCCCATCCCTGGAGGTGTCCAAGGCCGGGTTGGACGGGGCTGGGAGCACCCTGGGCTGGTGTGGGGTGTCCCTCGATGATCTTCAAGGCCCCTTCCAACCCAAACCATTCTGTGATTCTATATGTGGGCAACTGGGTGATGTCTGCAGGCTTCAGAATCTGGGTCCTGTAAGCCTGGGATGTAAACCATATCATTCAGTCAGCATTAATTGCATTAGTTTGCTTTCCTCCTCGCCAGCACCAGGCAGAGAGAAGAACGTATCTGACAGTTGAATATTCAGACGGACAGTGGCAACTCAGTAAAAACACTTTGTGAGCACAGCCGAGCATGTGTATGTAGCAGGAGGGCAGTGAAGAGGAAGGCTTCTGGGTCATTAGTAGGGAGATGAGTCCATCTCCTGTCACCAGCCACAACCCGCAGGCCTGCCAGGCAGAAGATCTGTTTGCCAGCAGAAGAACAACTGGATTTTATTGAGCTCCCATTGCAAAATATCAGGCTCTTCCAACATTTGAGGGCAAGCGCCAGATTTCATGTTCTACCACTTCCCAGACTTCAGGGAGGTGGTCTCACAAAGCAGGAGGCAAGCCTTGATAATCAGCAGAGAGGAATGCGGTCGCGGAAGGCATTTCCATCATCTCCTCTCCCGGCGTACAGCCGAACTTTGCATATGAAATTACGCAACGCGAGATTTATTTTACCTGCAGTAAAGCAAATTCTCCTGCCCCTCGTGTGCTTCCCTGCCTTTGTGGAGCAGGTCTTGGCTACTTGCGAGAGGATCTGCTCCAGGGAACGCAACATTTTGAGGAGTATCAAACTTCCCCCTGGGCTTCAGCACATTATCATGATTTTTCTTCCTTGCTGGCAGGAACCCGCTCAGCTATTTGGTGCTGTAACAACAAGGGAGGCAGCTCGCTTTGCGTGGCATTCAAAGATTTAAGGCCAAAAGGGATGTTTAAATCATCTCACCTGATTTTTAAAAGGCTTCTGATCTGGGAAATCTCAGACAGTTATCCCTATACTGCGGCAATCCACATCTGAGTAAAGTGTCTTTTCCAAGGAAAGGGAAAGGGCACAATCTTGTCATGAAGGCAGCAAGCGGAGGAGCTGCTCCTTTCTTCGGCAGCTTCTCTTAAAGCCCACACGATGCTACAGCTTACTTCCAGTTGTTGGCTCCTGCCATCACTCACTTCCAAAGAGCGTTTTGTACCTGATATGTTTAAAGGGTGCAAAAACCCTTATGCGCTACAATCCAGGACACTTTTCAAATCTTTTTTGATAAACCACCTGAGTAACATGGCGCTCTCTTCCTATCCCCACCCCATCAATGACTTTTTAAGATATCTCCAAGTGCCTACACGAACCCGGGTGACACGGAGGGGACACCACCCCTCACCCGATACACAAACCCAAGAACCAGCATCCTTCTCAACGCCGCTGGTTTCCCAGAGATGAACCCATTTTATGGATAAGCCCTGTATTTTCCCCAGGCAAGTGTACAGAGCACAAACCCGTGTGCCCTGCAACCGATTTTTGCTCAAAAAGGCTCATACTTAATACAAATAAATGATGGTCGCTACTCGGACCTTCAGGCTTTGAGTCAGCTCTCATTAAGCCAGCAGCAAATTCACACGTATTTCCAAATGATTAACGGAAACACCGGGTGCACAGGCCCCCAAAAAAGCAACCCTTCTGCCAGATGACGATTCCCCGTTGACATCTATTAAGCTATCGGGTACCCATTTCAGAGCTGTCGTGTTTAATCGGCACGTCGTGCCATGCTAACCCCTTCACTAAATCAAGTTCACAGGACAAAGATGACACTCCCTTTTTTTCTCACTCTTTGTTAAAAAAAAAAAAACCAACCCTGCGAATCAGGCTTTTTAGCATTCTGCTTCACACCGATGGCAGTCGAACCCACTTCGCCCAAGTCACCCCTCTTGCCTTTATTTTTATTAAAGAGCGGTGGTTTATTAGCACTTTTCCAGTCCTTTGGAATTTATCCAGTACTCGGAAAAGATTTAAATCAAAACGCAGCAGGCTAACAAGCTCTTCGGCTGATTATTTTAGGATTCCTAGGTGCAAATTACCTACAACTGCTGATTTTAAGTGTTTTTGCTAGATGTCTAATATCCACTCATCACCGTTGGTCTGGAAAACAGCTCATCATTCCCATATGACATGAGTGTGTCACTTAACTCCTTCCCAAACACACTTTATAAACTGAACCTTCTGTTTGTTTCCTTCTCTTCTCTCCACCGCCTTGTAAAGACTTCTGCCTGAAGAACTGCGTCCCCTTCTAATCAGAGCTGGCCTCTACCCAAAGTTACAAGAACCAAAATTGCCACGTTTTGAGAGCTGCCTAAATCTCGCATTGCCATTCCTCCCCGGCTTTAGCAGAGCTGCTTTTCCGAATCCCCCCAGGCCACTCAGTTGGCCCTGCGTGCCCGTATTAAATGCGACCCAGCCGAAGCTAGCCATCCCCTGGCAACCCCTAAAAGTCAACAAAATGACCCGACAGCTTCTCCTCTTCCCAGGAACTAATACCGACTTATTTTCCTTGGGGATTGACCAGAATACTAAACATCTCCTTATCTTTCATTTAAGGCTTAAGAGGATGGTCACGTTACCAGTCAAGTGCTTCTTTGGCACAAATAACTGTCTCTTTTTGAGGAGTTAAAAAGAGGTCAGCGCTGGAAACAAAGCACGTTTGATCTCTCGAGCTGTTCTCTGCCAGCCAAGCCGTAGCTGCTCCTATTCCCGCTTACTGGCTGTCGAGAGCCAGCCCCGGGGAGCCTGCGCCAGGCAAAGCGCTAGCGTTCGAATCAGCCAGAAGAGCAGCCCATCCTCCTGTCTCTGACAGTTGGGAAGCTCCCAGGTCATATAGTCTGATTTTCTGCACAAAAAACGGACAACTTCATCCAGGTGACGAGCACTCCTCTTGTTCGGAGGTTACGTTCACCATTTTTCGTGGTATTCCTTTGTACTGAAGCCTACGTGGCAGCCAGGTCATGTGCGAGGTGAGGACAGAGGTACGGTGCCTCAGTCCGAGCATGGCACGTACTAGTACTTTTTCCTTCCCGCTTGGCCGGGATTTAAGCTTAGATGTCCTTGAAGTCTTGGCAAAGCATCGCCGTGCAGCCCGGCTCCCACCTCGCTGCTCTTTCGAGACGTTGAACGCCAGAACGCGAAAAGCTCAGTCGTGAAGTGTCACCGAGTAGCTAAAGCTTTCAATTAGCAACACAGCGTGTTTTAAAACCGATAGAGTTTCAATTCTGTAAGTAATCAAAAAAAAAACAAACCAACCAATAAATGGGGGATCTCAAAATTTTACAGCAAAAAGTTCTGAACATAAAACCGTCGTTAAAGTATACTCAGTACCTGAGCTGTGCTGATATTTTTGTAAAGCTGTTTGGAAGCCATTTGCTCATTGCAACCCTTGCGGTAATTGTGTAAAAACATTTTAAGAGCCGGAGCTTCTGTGTCCCTGCTGCTTATTCCTTATTGAAGTCCTAATCCTGGTGCAGTCATAGTTGGTTACTATGGAAATGGTTAAAGCGGAGCCCGAATAGTGAGACTTCCCGTAACAAACAAACACAAGGAGCAAAGCTGCCTCTGAAAATTAAACACTTTAGGATTTATGGCCATGCCTCCAAAAAATAACCTCACATTTCCAAAAGGAAAGGTATTTTTCATACTATCTTTTTTTTCATAATTGTCTTGCTTATACAGTAAACAAGCACAAATATTTCTACCCTTCAAATAACCCAAAGTGAGTCCTAAGTGGCTGTGGTTTGCTGGTTTCAATATACCTATTATCACGATTTCACAACCTGCGCGTTTGCGTTGCGCAGACCGCTGTTCAACAGCAAGGACTGGAGGACGTTTCCGGCAGCAAGTCTCTGTCCCTCGGCGACATTAGTGACACAAATACTCCCCTGAGATCAGAACTACAAACGTTTTATTGACGAAACCGCGTGTGTGAAAACACGAGTTTCAGTTCGATGTAGAAAGTTTGAGGGGGAAGAAGGCGGCGCTTCTGAGCAGGAAGAACGAGACCTTTCAAAGCCTGAAGACTTTTTCAGGCAATGAATCATAGAATGGTTTGAGTTGGAAGGGACCTTGAAGATCACCGAGTTCCACCCCCCTGCCCTGGGCAGGGACACCTCCCACCCACCCAGGTCGCTCCAAGCCCCGTCCAACCCGGCCTTGTGAAGAGCTAGAAAAGCCACAAAGAAGCTTCTCCATCCCAATCCAGCAGAAACATCACTAATTCCTTCTCATGTACATTGTCAAAGCAAAATCTAAGCGACACAGAGCAAGAGCATTGGGGGAAGCTGGCTGAACCCCTGCGCACACGCAGTCTACCGGTTCCCTCTAATAGCTTTGCCCAAGACCACTGTTTCACACCAAATTTCCTTGGCAACACCCATTTCAGACCAACTCTTACCATTCCTCTCTGGGCCCCGAATAACTTCAAGATGACATTTCATTCTCCATCCTCACCCTGGGATTTTTCACGACACTGATCCAGTCAGGTCATTGCAGCTCGCATCGGCGCGAGATGCTGCTCCAGCGTTGTTACCGATTTTGTTAACGATGGACACGTGCATGCATTGGCATCGCTCACGTTAGGTGGTTTTTAGAGGTGCTCTGCCACTGCCCTCAAATCTGGTGTGAATCCCAGAATCCCTGAGTGGTGGGGGCTGGAAGGGCCCTCCGGAGCTGCCCCAGCCCAACCCCCTGCCACAGCAGGGGCACCTCCAGCAGTGGCACAGGACGACGTCCAGGCGGGTTTGGGGTGGCTCCAGAGTGGGAGACTCCCCCACCTCTCTGGGCAGCTGTGCCACTGCTCTGCCACCCGCACAGGGAAGAAGTCCCTCCTCAGGTTGAGATGGAACTGCCTATGGTCAAGTTTGTGCCCGTCCCCTCTTGGACTGAGGGAGCTCCAGAGGTCCCCTCCAACCCTGACCACTCTGGGATTCTGTGAAATGACAGGGCAAGCGCGTTTGAAGATGGGCAGTAAAGCATCGCTCCTTAACACCCACTAAGATGAGTACTGGTATATGCGATAGAAGGTTTTACGGGTTTTGGAGGCTGCATTCAGAGCCCCGACACGTTTGAGAAGGTACAGCCAACCCTCCTAGGCAAGCAGGGCTGGCGTTACAGAGCTGCGTTACAGCTTGTTCTACCAACGACAAAACTTCTTTATTGGCATATGACAGGTTAACATGCTTGCAAGAGCCATGTCATCCTCCCATAAAAGCTGTTGATTTACAGGACACACCGCCCAGGAATCAGCCGAATCCCTACCAAAAAAGGGGGTTTAACTCAAGAATTCATTCCCTCTGTGCCAGAGAAACAGCGCGCCTGTTTTAACCCCCATCGTGTCTTCTTCACTAAGTCACATAATTCTTTTCTACTCTCCAGGAAAAAAAAAAAAAAAAAAATCTTTAAAAAAGCCACCTGTTAGTCATATTCAAGCCAAGAAGCCACCACTGCCTTCAGCTGACGGGGACAACGTTCCAGTCAGCTTCTTGTTCTCCTCTGGGGCGGGAGGGAAGAGACGGCCAGGCTGGCTTGGTTGGTTTTTAGAGGCATTTCAGCGAGTTAATATGTCACCTTTGTTGCTCTCAGATAAAAGCAGAAACAAAACCAAACGCTACACATGGCCAGTTTCATTTCTCCAAGGAAGAAAAAAAGAAAAGAAACAAAAGAAAGAGAGGGGGAGAGAGTCTACAACCAGATTTGTGTTTACACACCAAGACCTCGCTGAAATATTAAAGGTTTGCTGTAGCCAAGGAGCTCCATACATGAATCCTCCCAATCCCATATTTATATTTAAAAAAAAAGTTAGATAAACTACGCAGAGTTTCACAAATGTAAATCACAGCTTCGCACACGCTAATTAAGCAGCGCCACTTGGGCGCAAGACAAACCTAACTCTGCATTTTTTGGAGCTGATGATTAACCTATTTTCTGGAGGTCTCTTTTTTTTCCCACCCCCCCCCTTTCTCTTCATAAATTAAACAAAAAAGCCCGTTGAAAAGCAACGCCAGCCAGCCATGCAGCAGCACGGCCGCCGCTCCCCAGCCACCCTGCCGTGGATTCTCCTTTGCTTTTTTGCGTTTGACTCTGTTCTCCCAGGCAGAAAGATGCTGGGGAAACGTGCGCACTGGTGGAGATCACCCGCACCATCCCGTCTTCATTAGTATTATAAATTATTTGCTTGGAGGCTACGAGGGAATGACACTTTAAGAGAAAATGCCTCTATAACTAACAGCAACCTTATGCTCGTGCAGCGAAAGGATGGTCCGGCAACACGCAACCATTCATTCAGGCTTTTACGACACACATTATTTCAGCAATGAGATTTTAATTCCCCCATCCATGAAATTGGGATGGTTCAAAACCACCCGAGAGGGATGCCGTGAGGCTAAGTGAACCCACAGGCTTGGCAAATAACTCAACAGTTTCATAGACGGCGCAACCCAGGTATTTACAGGCCAGCACCGAAGTAATTTGGCATCGCAGGGAGACACGGCTTTAATAACCGCAGTTTCTCTCTTCTGTGATTCACGCAAGGTCGGGGCCACGGGAGACTCAAGACATGCACCACACTGGCCGAGAACAAAACGCTTAATTGAAAAACAAAATAGCTCCTGGCAGAAATACGGACACAAAGCCTCCTTTGAACCTTTCCTTCTCCCGACGCCGCAGTCCTCTGCTGGATGGCAGGAGAGAGGCAGTGCCGAGCCACCTACACCCACCGCAAAGCCCCAGCCAACATTTCAGGATTGGGTTGAAAATTCAGTTCAGGGCCTCATGTTTTTTGGATAAGGATCAAATATTTTCACTCAAGCTTCATACCTTTAGTTCATCGGACTGGGCAGTAACCAAGGTCTCTGCCCGGCGCTGGGACCCCAAGCCTTGACCTGCTTCAGACTTGTTTTACAGCACAGCAGCGTAATATTCACTTTTGCACAGAGTTTGAAACATATGGAAGAAGATGGTATAAAGTGCTCAAAAGCTGAGCTTTGCATTATTTTTTTTTTCCAAAAGCACCAAACATAAGTGGTTCCCTATATTGGTGAGCCTCTATTTTTAATTTTGGGGTTTTTTTAAAGAGTCTGACAACCTTTATGAACGTTTAATTGTTCATTCAGACGCCACGTGAGATGCTGAAGCACTCGCAGGACAGTAGCAGCACACCAACAATTCAAACGATGGACCCAGCAGTGAGTACAGCCCCGAGCAAACAGCATGGAAATTTAACGTAAGCATCCGACCTGGAAAATGGGCAAAATAAAGTAGACCGCCAACGGGAGAGAGCATTAAGGGCTCTTCAACAAGAGGTCAGCAAGAACTTTGGCTACTCGTCTCCTTGGGAAACGGCCTGGAGAAAGGCTGAATTCCCCAGTGCCGCGGGGGGAACTGCTGCAGGTACCTCCAGGGGAGCATCGTGGTCTGGATGCTCACACGTGGATGTCCCCATCGGGAAGAGAAGCAGCGGTGCCTCGCCGTACGGCACGGGATGAGCTCGGATGTACCCACAGCGTGCACACCGCAGCTCCAAGAAGCGTGGTTTCTCGTAGTTGGGTTTAATTTCCACCCCTGGGCAACAGGTCTGGGGTAGGAAGGAGAATAATGTTGTCTCATTGAGGGGAAAAAACAAGCCCTGCATGTTCCCTCAAAAAAAAAAAAAAAAAGCAGTTTCGCTGGCCTTGACTGCAAATTCCTCGCATGGCCACAACCAACCAGAAGTGAGGTGGGAAGGGAGAAAGGCTCCTCTTCCACCCGCACCGAAGTGTGAATCTGCAGGAGGGAACGAGCACACGGGGATTCCCAAAACCAAGCACAGCCCGATTAACACTCAAATCGCGCGGAACAAACTGTTTTGCCCGTCCATCTGCTCAACAACTGTGCTGAGTAATCCCGACCGCACGACATTCGATGCGTTTTTGCTGACGGGGTCAATTATGTCATCCTCTCACCGCCGGCTTTTGGGAGAGGCGAGAGTTCGGGATTGAAAGGCTTTTGTGGCACTGTGACTAATTGCCGCTGGTTTCAGGATGGGAGGGATTCCCCCAGCTTCCCCAGGTCCCAGTAGATCCCTGCCTCACTTGTAGCAGGTTGTCAGCGTCCGTGCTGCACTTTATCCATCTACAACCGACAGCAAGACCGGTCGTCCCTCGAGAGCTGGGTGCCCAGAGCAAGGCATTGAAGAAAAGCAATTTTGGGGACTCAAAATAAGCCCATCGCACTCCATTCATTACACCTGGGCACCGGCTGCCATGGGTTTAAAAACATCTCACCTAGCTTCCCAGTCCATCAGCCCCAGCCCTGGCCGGGTGAGAAGACTCCTTTCAGGTCGGCCTTGCTGGCACTGCCATGCTGCAGCTTGTCCCCTGTCCCATCCAAGGTGGCCATACCAGAGCCCCCGTCCATCCCCGCCAGTCACACCTTCCCGTCACCGGCGCTCACCTATGCCCCGTTGGAAACCACTTCAAGGACTTATCCTGCCACAAAAATTAAACCAAACCAACCAAACAAAAGGGGAAAAAAAAAAAAAAAAGAAAAAAACCAACTAAAAGCCAATTTAGCTTCCTGAACCAGTTCACGGCGGGGTCAAATGCATGCCAGCACAGGCAGGATGCGGCCGCAGCAGGATCCACTCGGACGGGTAGAAAAGGTGGTTAAAACTCCAGCCGACAGCCAGTTTCACAGATGCACGAAAGCCAGCGCTTAAAGACAGGTCCGGCCATCCTCCTCCTCCCCACCTCTCCTGTCCGTGAGGTCTCCCTGTTAAACAGATCCGGGAATAGAAGCAGACAGAAACGAAGCGTTGCCCTTTTCCGGCTGGATTAGTTTTAAACTGACTCAGTTTGTTTTAACCTCAGCTCACCAGAGGGAGGGCAGAGAGAGCAGCAAAAGCGGGACCGCTTTCTTTGCCGGTAGCTTTGGCTTACGTCTGCATCTTGGCAGCATCTTGGGAACGAGAGACGAAGCAAAATACTTGTATTTATTTGGCTCCCTTGCCTAAAACCTGTCAAACAGCGCATGGAGGAGACAGCTGTGACTGTCACCGTTTCCAATGATTATGGCAAGGAGCTGTGAATAAGCAGACCTAAGATTTGAGTCTTGACTACAACTGCCAACTTCGCACATCCTTAAGGGAAACAAAGAGGCCCACCTTCCTACAAAAGCAAGCACAGCTCCTTATTTCACAGGGGTGTCATCAGCGATGCACAGACAAGCCGCTATTCACCTCCAAGCTTTTACTTCCCACCTTCTATTTGTGTTGGGTACAGCGCGGTTTTAAGTAATTATGCATCGGCACTCCTCTACTCCCAGACCTCATTTCCCAGCCTTTCCTAACTACACAGTCACAAAAGGTTTCCACAGTTTAAGAAAAAAAACAAAACAAAACAACACAACCAAACCATATTCACACCGGCCACAAGACAAACAAAATGAGCCTTCAAGAATGTATTGCTTTTCAGGTTTTACTGTCGACAGTTTTCCCTGCGGACACCAATCGAGCAACCGGCCAAGGACCTCGCTGCAGGCACCACGAAACACCCAAGATCATCGAATGGTTTAGGTTGGAAGAGACCTTGAAGATCATCGAGTTCCAACCCCCCTGCCCTGGGCAGGGACACCCCCCCCCCAGCCCAGGGTGCTCCCAGCCCCGTCCAACCCGGCCTTGAACACCTCTAGGGATGGGGCAGCCACAGCTTCTCGGGGCAGCCTGCGCCAGGGGCTCACCGCCCGCACAGGAGAGAATTTCTTCCTAATATTTAATCTAAATCTCCCTTCTACCAGTTTGAAGCCATTCCCCCTCGTCCTATCACTCTGTGTCCTTCTAAAAAGTCCCTCCCCAGCTCTCCTGGAGCCCCTTTAGGCACTGGAAGGGGCTCTGAGGTCCCCGCGGAGCCTTCTCTTCTCCAGGCTGAACCCCCCCTCTCCCCGCCTGTCCTCCCCGCAGAGGGGCTCAGCCCTCGCAGCATCAAGCAAGATCTCCAGCAAACTCCTGATCCCAATTAACACCGCATTGACCCCCGTCTTCTGCAACACCCCAGACTCCGGGCTACACCAACACAGCTCTGGAGAACCCTCTTGTCTCAAAGTCAACAGTGTCCATGGTGTGACATTGTAGAGCAGCACCTCAAGGAACATTTCCCAAGTTTAGATGACCGACCACTCCCGGCTGCCCACTGCGCGTGTATTTGTGCCTTGCTGGTGGGAGCCAAATCATTTTGTCTGCAGGCTTCCATCTCCAGCCATTCCAGCGCCGCCACCATAGTTTATTACTTTCCTAATAAAGCCCGAATAGAAATGAGGCCTTTGTAGCCCTAAGTGTGCGTTTTTATTCTCGCTGTAATAACTTTACTACGCTCCGTTTCCACAGCAACTGTTTTCTCAGCCGCTTGGCACTTTCCTTTCAGAAACGCGAGGCTGCTTTGCTCCATCAAAATAAAAAACCAAACAGAAAAAGAACAAAACTGAGGACAGCGGCAAGCCAAGCTGCCGGACCACACACCGGTCCTTCAGCCAGCGAGATGCTTCGGCTAGAGTCCACCGGTGGTTGCAGATTGACCGAGTCTTCGGGACAGCCAGGAAAAGAGACGGAAAGGCTCCTCGTCCACGGCGACGGCAGGAAAATGCGGCGCAGACCTACGCTGCAAAGGAAACAAGCAGCGCCGTGACCTTCCTCCCCCTCCTACCTCTCTCGCCAGCGCGGGCAGGCGTGGAGGAGCAGGGAAGCGATCTGGCTGCAAAGCGAAAGAAACGTTAAACAAAAGGTTGGGCTGCGGCCAAAGCAATTCTCCTTTTCCCCCCGGCCCCGACGTGATGCACAACACAACCACGAAAGCTTCAGCGCCGGCGCAGGGATGCAGAGCGAAGGAGCAGGTGGGAGACCCTTCCTCCCCGCACAAACACAGCCTAAAGGGAAGGCTCCTGCTTTTTTGCCTTGTTCGAGGCTTTTCGGCCACTAAAGCAAGCTATTACGCTCGTTAGGTTCTTGCGTTAACGAGGGCTCGGTGCGGTGAAAGGTGTCTCCTCTGCTCAGGTGAGCCCACACATCAGCACGGCAGCCGAGCAGGGGCTGAGCCATACCGCTCCAGCGTCTCCCCCACGGTGATCTCCAACTGTTTTGCTGACGGACACTCTTGGAAACCGAGCACCATGTCCTTGAGCCGCCAGATATTCTGTTCTAAAAGGAGAAGAATACCCAGGTCTTTAATTGGGAAATTCCCTTGTAGCGGATCCTGTTATTTAGCTGCAGCAATCAAACACCGTCCCAGAATCTCACTAGGACGAGGGGGAATGGCTTCACACTGGAAAAGGGGAGATTGAGAGGAGATATTTGGAAGAAATTCTCTCCTGTGTGGGCGGTGAGCCCCTGGCGCAGGCTGCCCCGAGAAGCTGTGGCTGCCCCATCCCTGGAGGTGTCCAAGGCCGGGT
Organism: Pluvialis apricaria; assembly: GCA_017639485.1. Classification (NCBI taxonomy): domain Eukaryota; kingdom Metazoa; phylum Chordata; class Aves; order Charadriiformes; family Charadriidae; genus Pluvialis; species Pluvialis apricaria. The sequence continues at coordinate 1,959,898 of CM030008.1, read as the reverse complement.
TGGACGGGGCTGGGAGCACCCTGGGCTGGGGGGGGTGGCCCTGCCCGGGGCAGGGGGGGTGGAACTCGATGACCTTCAAGGTCCCTTCCAACCCAAACTATTCCATGGTTCTATGAATTTAACAGCAGCAAAGGCAAGTGCAAAAGGAAAAAGAAAGCCTGCGCATCCAGAAGGTGCCTGCACAATAAGGTCTGTCGTGAGATTGTAAATGCTAAATAGCACTTCCACAGCAACCACCTTTTTCCATACAACCATTCCTCCCGAAATTACAGAAAAAGTACTACACCACCCACCGTACAAGTGCAGAAAGCGAGGGAAGGCTGCAAGGAAGGAGAAGGTGGAATCTGAATGCAGGAACTCATATATATATATATATCTGCACTTATATGGACAATACTAAAACACATGCCCACAACAAGCGACAGCCGACAGCACAACCATCTGCTCTACTCCGTTGGAAATTCAAACCCTACAGACAAAGGATGCTTATTGAGCCATTTGCCGTGCCGGTTTCATGGTATGTCTAAGCAGAGATCTCATTATTTGCTTTCTTTATTATTCTCTCGTATTATTTCTTATGCCCAGATACAACTAAACATTTTTGGAGAGCTCTCCTTAAGCTGATCCCACAGAGAACCTGAGCGAGCAGAAACAAAGGCATCCACTTTTTTTTTTTTGCCTCTTTTCAGTGCCGCCACCACTCGCCTTGGCACGAAATCCCCAGCAGTCCCGATCAACCTGGATTTTTACGGCACAGGTGAGGACGTAACCCGGGGCCAAAGACCAGTTTCTCCACGGACCCCCGGGGCATTCCTGTTGTTTACCTCTGTGCCTCATTTCGCACGAAGCCGTGGGAATAACCCGAAGCTGCCACATTTTAGGCACAAAGCCATCTGTGTCCCAAGAGACACAGGAATGATAGCAAAATTAAAGGCGGAGAAGGGTAGGATGCCTCGTCGTACTGCCTCACAAGCTCAAACAATCTGCGTTAGGTGCGAGAAACGGGGGAAATGTGGATATTTACAGAACAGATTTTCTTATTTCAGCTTGTCCCTAACTTTTGGCAACCACCCTCCTGCCTTACATGCTTCACGTCGTCTTCAGCACCAGCCTGGATTACACCTTCAAGGCGCTTCGCTGCCCTTCGCCGCCTCCCATCACGCTACTGAAGGTCACTTGATTTTTACTTATTAACGACGTCCTTTGCAGCTCTCCTAAATCCACTCAGGAATGCGTTCGCTGCTTAGATCAGCTTTGGATCCCCATTTCTGCAGCACGTTTGTAGCTTGAGGAGTGTGTCTGAAAATTCACGTATACGCTACTTTTCCCTGTCGGCATTTGTATTTCAAATTATTTTCTTCCAGATGAAAATACATTACCCTTGAAATGTTCATGCTTTACACTACGTGATCTGAGGAGCGGGATGATTTGCATTTGCTGTATTTATGGAACTAAGGGCATCAGGAAAACAAATGTCAAGCCCTAGTTAAAAAAAAAAAAAGATGCTGTGAGCTGTCAAAGGAAATAGAAGTAAATCTGAATAAAGGAAATGCTTTTAAAAGCTTCAAAAACAGAATCTGAAAGGGAATCAAACACTTACACAGGAGGAAAAGCTTCAAACTGACCTTTCACAAAATCACAGAATGGTTTGGGTTGGAAGGGACCTTGAAGATCATCTCGTTCCACCCCCCTGCCCTGGGCAGGGACACCCCCCCCCCAGCCCAGGGTGCTCCCAGCCCCGTCCAACCCGGCCTTGGACACCTCCAGGGATGGGGCAGCCACAGCTTCTCGGGGCAGCCTGCGCCAGGGGCTCACCGCCCGCACAGGAGAGAATTTCTTCCTCAGATCTCATCTCAATCTCCCCTCTTTCAGTGTCAAACCGTTCCCCCCTCGTCCCATCACTCCCCTCCCTGACCCAGAGTCCCCCCCAGCTCTCCTGGAGCCCCTTTAGGCACTGGAAGGGGCTCTGCGGTCTCCGCGGAGCCTTCTCTTCTCCAGGCTGAACCCCCCCTCTCCCCGCCTGTCCTCCCCGCAGAGGGGCTCAGCCCTCGCAGCATCTCCGGGCCCTCCTCTGGCCCCGCTCCCCCAGGTCCATGTCTTTCCTACGCTGGGGACTCCAGAGCTGGACGCAGTACTCCAGGTGGGGTCTCACCAGAGCAGAGTAGAGGGGCCGAATGCCCCCCTCACCCTGCCGGCCACACTTCTTCTGATGCAGCCCAGGGTACGGTTGGCCTTCTGGGCTGTGATCGCACATTGCCGGCTCATGTTGAGCTTCTCATCAATCAGCACCCCCAGGCCCTTCTCCTCAGGGCTGCTCTCCAGCCATTCCCCGCCCAGCCTGGATTTGTGCTTGGGATTGCCCCGACCCAGATGTAGGACCCTGCACTTGGCCTTGTTGAACTTCACGACATTGGCATGGGCCCACCTCTCCAGCCTGCCCAGGTCCCTCTGGATGCCATCCCTCCCCTCCAGCGTGTCTGCCTCGCCACACAGCTTGGTGTCATCGGCAAACTTGCTGAGGGTGCACTCAGTCCCACTGTCCATGTCACCAACAAAGATGAACAGCACTGGTCCCAGTACCGACCCCTGAGGAACACCACTCGTCGCTGGTCTCCACTTGGACATCGAGCCGTTGACCACAACTCTTCGCATGCAACTGTCCAGCCAGTTCTATAACTACATTGCTCTCGTTCAACAAACACCTTCTTGAATTGAATGACAATTGACAAAGCCCAGGACCACGTTGATGTTGCCTTCCCAGTAACAACCATCATGCATTGCCTTCAAGAAGAGATGCCAAGTGACATTCCCGCAGGGATTGCTGTATTTTCAGGCCTGCTTTCCTATAGATTTGACCCCTGGGGATGTTCTCCACGGTTTAATAAAGCAGGAGCTCTGATCAAAACATTTCCCCAGTTAAAACTTCACAACAAATCTCCCAAATCGGTTGCCTGATAGCTGGTAACAGCTGAGCTCACACTGAATCTTTCAGTAGGGTGACAAAAAAAAGTCTCCTTCTATATCCAACGTCTTTTCCTGAAGTTTGTAGGGGCCTCATAGGTACTGAGTGCCCACCCTCCATTGCCCCAGTGTGAAACCGGACAACGGGGCCAACATCTAGGGAGGAGAGACACAACCCCACCAGCCTTGCCTCCTTGGGAAACCAGGGTTTCTCTGTTAAACAAAACAAAAAGCTACCCACAAAAGGTAATTTAGATAACCTAAAGAACAAGTAGTCACAGAGACAAGTTTATCCATTTGAAGGCTAAACGCGATTTCCCCGACGGAGAGCTTACACAGCGCCTGTATCTCCTGTCGCTTCCACAAGTCATCCCTCTGGCTCCGCGTTACCCGTTGGAGCTCCTACTCCTTCAGCACGAGCGCGTTATCAGCCACGGATGAAAAGAGGCTTCGTGTCAGTTATTATTTCCATGGAGCCCATTCAAAAGCTCCAGCAAAAAGGCAACCCAGACGGCACAGCTGGGACTACTGCGCGGGAGATTAAAGGAGCCAAGGTTTTAGCACTGCCTAGTTTGGGTTGAAAAGAAGCGCTTAATCTTTTTTTTTTTTTTTATGGGTAAGGATGAAAAGAGAAAAATTATGTAAAAACCCTCTGTCCATTACCATGGCGATGCAAAAGTAAGTCAAGATCAATGAGCATCAGGAAAATCAGATCTCAAACTTTCTGCTGGTTTCTCGTAGGAAAGTTAACCCTCCTTTTACAGGATATGCATGGGGCTCCTGACAGGGTTTATTAGATCACTATGGCTTCATACTAAAAAAAGAGGGAAAATGTTCAGCATGGTCTTTTTAAAGATTTTGCCTCTGAATCCAGCTTCTGCTGGGCTGCTCCGCTGGCGGTCTGACAAGGTGGCAACGGTGCCTGCTGCGAACGGCACAAAGCAATGCGGAAAAGAAGGTCTAAGTCGAGCTGGCTCTGCCTAAAGCATCTGCTTGTGGGAGACTGAGCCTCAGGAACAGCGTCCCAAACATCCCAGGAGCTGCCCTGACACTTCAGAAGCACGTGCCATGGGTGAGGGATGGAGAGGTGCTAGCCATGCCGGAGAGGAAAGGATGTCAGGGCTCAAACAGGACAAATGTTGAGGACTTCTGGTCCCTATCACACCCGTATTGCACCACAAGCTTCTCACCCTTCCATTTAGTCAGTCCGATTTGCTTTACATCTCCCCACAGGTCAACCTTTCCCACTCTGCCGTGTCTCCTCGCCACTTCCATCCCGCTGGCCCATCCTTCCTAAACTGCTGCCCCTCCGACGGGACACAGCAGCCCATCACAGAGCCAAAGCAAACAGAAAAGGATTGCTCCACGTGTCTCCCTAGCACTGAGCTGCTCCGTCAGATGAGCCCAACGCCGCCAGCTGCCCTTCCATCTCCACCCAAATCCTCCCCGCACGCAGTGGACTTTGCCTCTCCATCTTTACAGGAGCCACAAGCTGTATTTTAGAAAGGAGCAGGGAAAAAAAAAAATCACCCTGAAAGCCTAGAAACTGGCAGGGAAAGGGCAGAGTTGGATCCGAAGCTCCTCTCAACTCTTTAACTGCGTTCAGCGTCTGACAGCCTGACCCAGCACGCCTTAAACCTCTCTGCTCCCAGTCTCGCAAAGGCAAATCTGGGATGTTTCCTCTGAACACCCTCCTCTCCCTCACCATCCAAACCAACGGAGCAGCAACGTGCCACAGCCCCATCACACCACCGGCAGCCATGAAGTATTTCCTCTCATTTCAATAGCAGCGCCGCACGAGATTATATTAACAGCTGGATCAAAGGAGCAGACCCGGGTTACAAGCAGCGTCCGAGACGACAGTTTCTCTACTCGGATATCTATTGCTAAAAATAAGTAGCTGTGGGAAAAGTACTTAGCCCCTTGCAAGAAAGATAACGTACGTACTTCTTTATTTCACTACTTCTCTGCTGCTCTGGTGCTATCCAGAGGAAAGGCCTATCAAAGCCTTTACTAAATATATATATATGCATATTTTTAACTAAAATAGGAGTCCTCCCTAAGCCAAAAGCATTTGTGGATGACACACATGCTATACTGGGATACCTAAACCAACTAAAAGGCCCGTGACCTTCCCTTCTCCCACCTTTATTTTACCAACACACTTTTCCTTATCATGGATGGATGCCCAAATCGGCTTAGTTTTCACAGGGACCTCGATATCAAGACGCGAGCTGTGATTTCCAAGGTGCTTCCAGACACACCGCAGGACATGCCTGCTGGAAGAACTGATGCTACGTGGTGGTTTTAGCGGGGTTCGAGCGAGGTAGACTTCGGTGCACGCCGCACCCGAGCAAAGCCTTCGTCTAACGCCAAACCGGGCAGATGTGAACGCATCAGAGAACCGGTTTCAAGGGCAACCTGCAGACGAGCGTTTCATAAATACAAGTAACTACAGTTAATTATCAACTCGCTCAGCAGAAAGCTGTGGGTATGGAAATACGGCTTCTTGTGGATTAAGAAGAGGACTTGCAACAAAATTCAAGTTTTCAGATAGGCAGGGACGACGGCTCCCCTTACAGCAGCTCGAGCCATCTCGTGACTTCTTATCTAGGACAAGGACTTGCTTTCTGCTCCGAACGCCCTTTTTGGACTGAACCTTCCGTTAAGCAAAGCTCCCCAAAAGCTTCAGTCCAATCCGTAGCACAACGATTTTATAGTTCAGGCGGTGCAAGCGCTTTCAGCTTTCCATGGGAAGCGCCACGCCACTGCACTCCTATTTTAATCTGGAAAAATTGCAGTGTGCTATTGAAACTCAGCCCGTAAGGTTTCCATCCTGAAAATACCCGTAGTTTTGTGTATCTCGCTGCTGGTCAAACTGCTCCAGCTTGCTCCAGCAAGCGCTTGCAGGACCTCGGTGCGTGCAAACACGGAGTCACCTCCAGCCAGGTAGCTTTGAACAGATTCGGGAGACCTTGCTCTCCCATTTCCCTTCAAAATGTATAGTTAGATGGTAGTCAGGAACAGTTAAACTAAAGACATTAAATACAACCATGCTAAGCTAAAGCTTAAATCCAGCAAAAGTTTTTCTTCAGCTGAAAAAAAAAAAAAAGTCTTCCTGAGAAATGCAAACAGAATGTTTTAATCTGATTTTCAGCCATTAGGCAAGAAAAAAAGAAAAACACAGAGCAGATAATCAGGGCTATACCGCACGATACTGCGAGGATAAAGCCTCAGCGCCGTCGTTAGCATCAGCACAACGAGCCTTGGGCAAAGACGGCGCTACGGACCAGTTCAACGCTCACGCAGCTTTTACTGTCCGTACTCAGCCGTTCGAAAAATAAAAGCCACACGACGAATGCCGTTCTTCAGCCCTTAACCCCACGAACGCCTTCCTTTAGGACAGGTCTGCAATTTTAGGAAAAGGCTGTCCCCGCTTTCCTCCCCGCAGGATCTCGGGAGCTGGAACCGTTCGCTAGCTAAAACAAAACAAAAAAAACCCAACCAACAACCTTAAACTTGAAAAGACCTACGTCACTGCGTGACCTTTCGCAAGGCTCCCTGCAAAAACTTGGTGGGGTTTTCCTGTTAATTGAAGGTGGCAGTGAAAACATGAGCTAAGCGCCGCTTATATAAGCGACTGGCTTCAGAAAGACTTTTTCTTCTTTTTTTTTTTTTTTTTGAAGTGTCGTTAAGTTGGCAGAAAACGTGCACAGCCCCGTTAAAGGCTCCGGTACTTCCCTGCGCGTTTCCTCTCCTCCGGCACAGCACAAAGCTTACCTCGGAGGCTGCTCCCACCACCTTTTCACTGGACTCTCCACTGGCTTCTAGATAACAGGATACTGTGGGGTTTTTTTTTTCGGATTCACTTTTCTTGGTTTGAGATTTTTTTGGGGGGTATAAAAGAGGGAGAGCCGATCTTTCAATTTGCAGGACTCAAAGAGACAATAAATGCTCACGCAAAGCAAAAAGGAAAAAAAAAAAACACATCCCGGCTGAGCCCACACGGATCAGCCTTATCCCAAGGAAGTAAAAAACAATCTCGAAGAATAACCCGACGTCCTGATCGCTCAGAAGCGCCAAGCGAAGGCTGAGCGGGTCAGACTAAAAGACGGGGTTCGGGTGTTTCAGCTCCACGCTGGTAATTCAAAGGCGAGCAGCCACGACGACAGAGCAGGCTGCGCAGCAACCCTCAGGGCTTGTCAGCTTAGTAAGCAACTGCTGCGAGATATTTTGATTTGGTTTTCTTAGGGAGGGGAAAAAAAAAAAAAAAACAAAAAAAAAAGAGAAGAGAGGAAGGCTTGCAAACTAAGATTACAGTTGCACAATTCAAAACTGTATTTTTTTGCCAGAACAGGAAGCAATATTCAATATGCCAACAAGTCAGAGTCCACAATTTGACTGCTTGCTACTGAAGGACAACTTTATTGAAATTCAGGAGGGAAATAGCTTCTCCGATACCATACCTGATCCTCAACATCGCAAACTCTGCTGACGCCAAGGCCACATGCTGAAGTTCGGAATCCAGCATCAGCTTGCATACTATCCCAAGCATATTCGTATAAGCAAGTGGTGACTGACATTCCTAAGTGTAAATTACACCCAGAACTCAAACACTTTTTATTGAGTAAAAACCCCGTGTGCTGGCGATCAATAGAAGGCAGCGCAACAGGTTGGGTAAGCACAACAGATCATCTGTTGAGGGTTTTTTGTACGTTTGGGTATTACCTCACTTGTTTCCTCACTGATTGGGAAAAAGATGAGCATCGCTTTCCTGCAAAAATTGAGGGCAATTTGTGGAGAAGTCCTGAACTGAAGGAGGCTCCTTGGCGGCCCTTAAGTACCCGTTCCCTAAACTTGAAGAAACGCAGCAGAAAGCACAGCACCTTCTCTCCTGCAAACCCGAACTGTGGCCTCTCACAGCAGCAGGCGAGGATCGGCAGGTCCCCTCTTCTCCTCCATCCCCCTCACCCTCTGCCAGGGTTTGGGCTATTGCCAGCACCCCAAAACACTTGGGAAAGACCTGCCCGGTTAGATGACAGCGTTTGTGGGTGAGATCACTCCCAAGGAAATCCAACAGCAGCTGGCAGGAGGGTGGTAAGATCACACCTAACTGAGCACTGAGACAACAGGTGAAATTCAGAGCCTGATGTAAAGCAACCCGCACAGTGGAGAAAAATAATTCTCGTTACGAATGTATGGAACGGGATCCTGATGAGCTCTGCTGCCGGGGAAGGGTCTCACAGACCGGTCAGGGTGGGAAGGGCCCTCTGGAACTCCCCCAGTCCAACCCCCTGCCACAGCAGGGTCACCTCCAGCAGTGGCACAGGACGGCGTCCAGGCGGGTTTGGGATGGCTCCAGAGTGGGAGACTCCCCCACCTCTCTGGGCAGCTGTGCCACTGCTCTGCCACCCTCACAGGGAAGAAGTCCCTCCTCAGGTTGAGATGGAACTGCCTATGGTCAAGTTTGTGCCCGTTCCCTCTTGTCCTGTCCCTGGGCACCGCTGGAAAAAGACTGTTCCCATCCCCCTGTCACCCTCCCTTTGAGGATTTATAAGCATTGATGAGATCCCCCCTCAGTCTCCTCTTCTCCAGGCTAAAAAGTCCCACATGCCTCAGCCTTTCCTCATCAGAGAGATGCTCCAATCCCCTCATCATCTTTGCAGCCCTTAGTCTCAGTTGAGGCCGATAGGACTGGAAAAAGTAGACGAGCTTTGACGGTTGAAGACAGGCTCGTGTGGCCAAAGCAAGAATACAGAAAAAAAATAAAAAAGAAAACCAACAGGAAATTGTGCGCCAGCGCTGTAAGCCCACAAGTGCCCCACATCCTGAGCCAGGCACGCAGACCCGGATCCCCTCTCGGCAAAAGCGCATCCCAGCACTCAAGGAGGTACCAGGTAAAGTCACCGAGATGATTCAGAGGGATTTTTATAGAAGGACAGGCTTCACAGACCACAGCTTGAATCTGGAAGAGAGACCAAAAGCACTACAAAATTATAAACTCAAACACAGAATGATTATTTTGTGTTTCTCACAAGGGCTGTGAGAGAGAACACCCAAGGCAACTTTCATTTAATGGGTTTAAAACCAAAGGAGGCAGTTTTGTCATTAAATGGTGGAACTGTCTCAGGAGGCTGCAAAAGTCAACAGTAAAAGGATTTAGAAAGGCTTGGAGAGGCCTACCGGGAGCCACCATGGGTTACTGGGCATTATCCTCGAAGGTGGTGTACGCTGGTATTGCACGAGATACTTCTTTTCCACGAGTAATAAGTAAGAACAGCTTGAGTCAGACCAAGTCAGAAAATCTCACCCCCAAATTTAAAAAAAAGGCAGCAATAAAGCACATAAGCACAACACCCCATGTGCTACACCCTCCACAACCGCGCCATCTCACTCCATCTAAATTTGCCAGACAGGACAGAAAAGAAAGGAAAGAGCTTTTCTTTTCAGCAGCTTTTCTTCTTGGTAAGGGTGGGCACGTGGCTTTATCCCACTTTCCCCTCTCGGAAGCCTCAGCTCTCCGATAGTAACAAACATCTGAAGGCAAGAGACACAGCAGAACACGCGTGGCCTGCCCACCAAAGTCACAGCTCCTGTTAATAACCCCAAGAGAAGGTCCCTCAATGGAGGGACAAGGACATCTTCCCATGGTACCAGACCATAATAACCTGGATCAACAAATTCAGGGTGACGTGGCAGAAGGGGAGCACAGCTAGCACCGCCTTACTAGCCCAAAAGAGAAGAATTAAGCAATGCCAGGACATGCCAAGACACGCTGGAGTGCAGCTGCCTTCCTCAGCAGGCGCTGCCGAGGCATTAATTGCCAAGTTTCTCAAGTTTACTCCATCCTTCTTTCACTCCCAATTAAAAAAAAAAAAAAAAATCTCTATTTTAATATTCTGAGTTCAGCATTTGCAGAGGCAACAAGGAGAGCCAGGTAAAATAGCTGGAGTTTTTCAGGTGAGGATGCAACAAAACTTTTCAGATAAATTCCTCAAGAACCAACCCCGGATCTTTTGCTGCCAGCAGCACCTTGTACAACACAAGATTCACAACAACCACCATGAATTCCTCCCAGGCTGAGCGGGGAGCCTGCCACACTGTTCACAGTGTATGCATCCGAGAAGAAAATCCCAATTTACGGACCCACTCGGCCCTGGCTTTGGTCAGGCAACACAACCGGTTCCTCAGTATCCTCAAGCCTGCGCTAAAGGCAATCAGGTTTCAACATCTCTACGGGAGAGAGGTTTAAGGCCCAGAAAGCACCAGAGAAACACAACATGATATTAATTAATCCCGGGGTGAATCTCTTGTTTTCATCCTCGCTACCAAACCCAGGTTGCGGCCTGGATTTCAGATGCGATGCTAACACCGTGAATCGGGGAAGATAATGTGGAAAAATCATGAGGCTTAATCACACGAGACGGGTTTTTAGCAAAACCAAGGGCAGCACGGCAAAGGCAGAACAGACAAGCAAGAGGAAGCTCAAGGCCAGCACGGACCCCACTCGTGGGACCAAAGAGACCCAGTACCATCAATGGGACGTCACCCAAATCCCAAGCTCCCTCCTCCTGTACTTACACCCCGGCCTTTTCTTGCATCCCTCCCACCCCATGTCCCCTTCCCCACAGCTGGGGACCCCCTCTCATCCACCCCACAGCCCCCTTCCCCCCATCCATGCTTCTCCTGCCCACCCCACCAGACACCACCCAACCCTCTCCCTTGCCCCCCATCAGCCCCCAGTGCCCCACAACCTCAACCCCTCGCTATACCCAGCCCCACCAGCCTGGTGGCCCCACACCCCTCAGCCTTCCCCAAGCACCCCTGAACCCCCGTCTCCCCCTCACCGCCATCTCCCTACCCCCAGGCCCTCCTGGCCTCTCTCCCCTTCCCCAAAACCCCAGGCCCACCTCAGACCCTCTGCCCCCCACTCCCCAAGGCCCACTCCAGATCCTCTGTGCCCCCCCAACACCCTCAGACTCACCTCTGACCTTCTCCCCCTCTCCATCCCCTCAAGGCCCACCTCATACTCTCTGTATGCCCCCCCCCCCCAAATCCTCAGACCCCCTCCACAAACCCCCAGGCCCACCTCTGACCCCCTCCCCTTCCTCAGAACCCCAGACCCACCTCAGACCCTCTGTGGCCCCCCCCAACATCCTCAAATCCACCTCAGACCCTCTGCCCCCCACCCCCCAAGGTCCACCTCAGACCCTCTGCCCTCAACACGCTCAGGTCCACCTCTGACCCTCTCCAAACCCCCAGACCCACCTCAGACCCTCTGTGCCCCCTCCAACATCCTCAGGCCCTCTGCCCTCAACGTGCTCAGGTCCACCTCAGACCCTCTGCCCTCAACGTGCTCAGGTCCACCTCAGACCCTCTGCCCTCAACGTGCTCAGGTCCACCTCAGACCCTCTGCCCTCAACGTGCTCAGGTCCACCTCAGACCCTCTGCCCTCAACGTGCTCAGGTCCACCTCAGACCCTCTGCCCTCAACGCGCTCAGGTCCACCTCAGACCCTCTGCCCTCAACGCGCTCAGGTCCACCTCAGACCCTCTGCCCTCAACGCGCTCAGGTCCACCTCTGACCCTCTCCAAACCCCCAGACCCACCTCAGACTCTCTGTGCCCCCTCCAACATCCTCAGACCCTCTGCCCTCAACGCGCTCAGGTCCACCTCAGACCCTCTGCCCTCAACGCGCTCAGGTCCACCTCAGACCCTCTGCCCTCAACGCGCTCAGGTCCACCTCAGACCCTCTGCCCTCAACGCGCTCAGGTCCACCTCAGACCCTCTGCCCTCAACGCGCTCAGGTCCACCTCAGACCCTCTGCCCTCAACGCGCTCAGGTCCACCTCAGACCCTCTGCCCTCAACGCGCTCAGGTCCACCTCAGACCCTCTGCCCTCAACGCGCTCAGGTCCACCTCAGACCCTCTGCCCTCAACGCGCTCAGGTCCACCTCAGACCCTCTGCCCTCAACGCGCTCAGGTCCACCTCAGACCCTCTGCCCTCAACGCGCTCAGGTCCACCTCTGACCCTCTCCAAACCCCCAGACCCACCTCAGACCCTCTGTGCCCCCTCCAACATCCTCAGACCCTCTGCCCTCAACGCGCTCAGGTCCACCTCAGACCCTCTGCCCTCAACGCGCTCAGGTCCACCTCAGACCCTCTGCCCTCAACGCGCTCAGGTCCACCTCAGACCCTCTGCCCTCAACGCGCTCAGGTCCACCTCAGACCCTCTGCCCTCAACGCGCTCAGGTCCACCTCAGACCCTCTGCCCTCAACGCGCTCAGGTCCACCTCAGACCCTCTGCCCTCAACGTGCTCAGGTCCACCTCAGACCCTCTGCCCTCAACGTGCTCAGGTCCACCTCAGACCCTCTGCCCTCAACGTGCTCAGGTCCACCTCAGACCCTCTGCCCTCAACGTGCTCAGGTCCACCTCAGACCCTCTGCCCTCAACGTGCTCAGGTCCACCTCAGACCCTCTGCCCTCAACGTGCTCAGGTCCACCTCAGACCCTCTGCCCTTCTCCAAACCCCCAGACCCACCTCAGACCCTCTGTGCCCCCCCGCCCTCACCTCAGACCCTCTTCCCCTCACCAAAATCCACCTCAGCCCCTCTATCCCCAACACCCTCAGGTCCACCTCAGCCCCTCTATCCCCAACACCCTCAGGTCCACCTCAGTCCCTCTCCCCCTCCTCAGAACCCAGGCCCACCTCAAACCCTCTCCTCCTTCCCAAACCCCCAGCCCCACCTCAGACCCCTCTGCCCCTCACACCTCCAGGGCCACCTCAGACCCTCTGTGGCCACCACAACACCGTCAGGCTCATCCCAGACCCTCTCCCCCTCCCCAAAACCCCCAGGCCCACCTCAGACCCCTCTGCTCCCCGCTGCAGGCCCACTCCCAGGCCCTCGTACCCCTCCACCGCCCACCCCAAACACCCCACACCGCCATACCCCCACCGACCTGAAGCGTGCGCTGCCGCAGGGCCCTCAACCTCTCCCGCCGCCGCCGCGCCTCCTCCTCCAGCCTCCCCAAAGCCGGGCCCGCCGCCTCCTCCTCCGCCTCCACACCACCACCGGGCGCCGCCATCTTGCCTCCTTCCCCTCCACGCACCCCCCCCCCCACACACACCCGCCGTACAACCCCCAGCGCGCATGCGGACCGGAGGCGCAACCCATCCAGCGCCGAGCGCATCGATCGATCGATCGAGCCTTAAACCGTGCCGGGGGGGGGTGGGGGTGGGTGCAATCCTGCGGGGGGGGGGGGGGTGTTAAAAAAAATTAAAAATAAATTTAAAAAACAATGTAAAAGGGTAAAATAGCCCCAAATCTTCCTCCTCCGCCCCGCCAGCCTTATTCCCCCTCCCTCTCAGGGCGTGCAAGGCTCAGCTGGTTTAATTGGGGGGAGGATAATTGTTCGGGGGGGGGGCATTTTACCTTCCCCACCCCCCTTTTTGCCTTCCCCCCCCGGCAGCCCGGAGGGCTGCCGGGGGGGGAAGGCAAAAAGGGGGGTGGGAGGGGTATCCCCACCCCGTCCAGCAGCAGGTACCCGGTACCGAGGGGGGGGGGGCGGTGACAGGGGGCCCCCCCGTACCTGGGGGAGGGCCCGGTGATGGGGGGGGGGCGGGGGGGGGGGCGGAGCTGCCCGCCGTACCGAGCCGTGCCGGCCCGGCATGGCTTCCCGGGAGCGGCTCTACGAGCTTTGGATGCTCTACTTCGCCAAGGTGAGGTGGGCAGCGAGGGAGAGGAGGGAGGGGGCAACACCGAACCCCCCCTTAACCCCCCCCCCGGGGTGAGGGCATCACCCCTTTACCCCCACTGTCTGTATCCCCCCCCCCCCCCCCCCATCCCTGCCCGCACCCCTCTGCCTGGGGGGGCTGCATTACCTTGGGTGGATTTTTGGGGGGGGGGTTCCCACCCCCTGGACCCCCCCCCCCCGTGTCCCCTTCCCCCCCCCCCCTCCGGGGGGGTCACCGCACCCCGAGGTCCGCGACACCCCCCCCCCCACCACCCCATTCCCACCTTGGGGGGGGGCACCGCGTCCCCCCCTGGACCCCTCCCCCGCGTCCCCCCTGCACCCCCCCCCCCCGGGGGGGGGGGGGGGTCACCGCCCCCCGATCTCCGGGACCCCCTCCCCGTCCCCCGGGGGGCACCGCCACCCCCCGCATCCCCCTGAACCCCCCCTCCCCGCCGCATCCCGCACCCCTCCGGGGGGATGTGGGGGGGGTCCGCACCCCCCTTACACCCAGTGGGAGGGGTTTTGGGGGGGGGGTGTCCGTGCCCCCCCCCCCCTTTCCCGGATCCCGGCAGCAGGTGCGGCCGCGGTGACATTGGAGCGTCGGGAGTGACAAGGGGGTGGGGGGGGGGGGACACAAGGGGGGGTGTCCTACCTCTGGGGGGGGGGTCCTGCTTCAAGGGGGACCCCCCCAACATTGCCACCGCCCCCCCGCGTCCCATGGTTGGGGGTCTTCAGGGAGTGGGGGGGTCACCGGCAGCGTGCGGGGACACCTCTGTCCCCGTCCCACCCCCCCCCCGAGAGTCCCCAGCGCTTCGTTTCCTCCTTAATTATCCCCACTCCCAAATTGGGGGGGGGGGGGGGGGGGGGGGGGCAGATCCTGGAGGAGAGGAGGACCCCCCCGGTGTCACCCCCACCTCCTGCGGGTCCGGGTGACCAGGTGGTATTTTGGGGTGAAAAGGGGTTATTTCCGCCCCCAAAATCCGGCTCTGCCCCCCGGCACGTGGCTGGGGACGCCGCGGGGACCCCGGTGCCGGCTGGGGATGGGGACAGCCATTGTGTCTGTCACCTCCTCCCGCCCCGCGGCGTCCCCCGGGACCCTCCAGCTGGGGAGACACGGCTTTGGTTGGACAGGTCCGGGGGGGGCTCGTACAAGGGACACGTGCCGTGACATCGGGCGGGCATGGTGGCACGGGGACAGGTGCCATGACATTGGGTGGGCATGGTGGCACGGGGACACATGCCATGACATCGGGTGGGCATGGTGGTACGGGGACGTGTGCCGTGATATCGGGTGGGCATGGTGGCATGGGGCCATGTACCGTGACATCGGGTGGGCATGGTGGCACAGGGACAGGGGTCGTGACATCGGGTGGGCATGGTGGCATGGGGACAGGTGCCACACTGTTGTGGTTTTCACATTCTCACGGGGACAGGTGCGGCGCCATCAGGTGACCATGGTCATATGGAGACACGTGCCACACCATGGAGGTGTCTATGGTTGCACGGGGACACATGCCACACCATGGAGGTGTCCATGGTTGTATGGGGACACACACCATGCTGTGGAGGTGGCTGTGGTTGTGTGGGGACATGTGCCATGTTGTCGAGGTGTCCATGGTTGTATGGGGACACACACCATGCTGTGGAGGTGGCTGTGGTTGTGTGGGGACACATGCCATGCCGTGGAGGTGACTGTGGTTGTACGGGGACATGTGCCATGTTGTCGAGGTGTCCATGGTTGTATGGGGACACACACCATGCTGTGGAGGTGTCCATTGGTGTGTGGTGACATGTGCCACACCATGGAGGTGACCATGGTTGTGTGGGGACACACGCCATGCTGTGGAGGTGGCTGTGGTTGTGTGGGGACACGTGCCACACCATGGAGGTGACCATGGTTGTATGGGGACACACGCCATGCTGTTGGGGTGGGCATAGTTGTACGGGGACATGGGACACGCTGTGGGGGCGTGCATGCTCACGCGGGGGGACACGTGCCATGCCACCGGGTGTGCATGCTCATGCAGAGGACACATGCCACCCCGCTGGGGTGTTCACACTCTCACGGGGACAGGTGCAGTGCCACCGGGGTGTGTGCGGTGGTGCGGGGACATGTGCCATGCCGTCGGGGTGTACATGGTCACACGGGGACGTGTGCCACGCCAGCGGGTGTGTGTGGTCACACAGGGGACGTGGATGTCCATGCTCATACGGGGACACGTGCCATGCCACCAGGGGCTGCGTGCTCCTGCAGGGGACACGTGCCACACCGTTGGGTGGGCACGGTCATACGTGACGTGCCACCAGGTGTGCGTGGTTATACAGGGACACATGCCGTGCCATCAAGGGGTACAAGCTCATGCAAGGGACAAAGGGACACATGCCACACTGTCAGGGTGTGCATGGTCATA
Source organism: Pluvialis apricaria (assembly GCA_017639485.1). Lineage (NCBI taxonomy): Eukaryota > Metazoa > Chordata > Aves > Charadriiformes > Charadriidae > Pluvialis > Pluvialis apricaria. Next base: position 1,943,795 of record CM030008.1, on the reverse strand, counting down.
CGGGGACACACGTCACGCCGTTGGGGTGTGCATGGTTGTATGGGGACACATGTCACACTGTCAGGGTGTGCATGGTCATATGGTGACACATGTCACACTGTTGGGTTGTGCATGGTCATATGGTGACACATGTCACGCCGTCAGGGTGTGCATGGTCATATGGGGACATGTGCCATGCCATCGGGGTGTGCAGGGACATATGGGGACACACACCACGCCGTCAGGTGCACAAGCTTGCAGGGGGACGGCTGCGTCACCATGGAGTGGTGCACACTCACCCAGGGACACGTCCCGTGCCATCGGTGTGCGCGCTCCCGTGGTGACACATGCTGCACCACCGGGCTGTGTGCTCCCGCTTGGGGACACGCTGTCAAGGTGTGCCCGCTCGCCGCGTCACACCAAGGGGGTGGCCATGCCACCTCTGAGAGGCACCAGGGCCGAGGCAGGACCTCGGTGTCACCTCCTCAGCTGGGTCACCTGCAAAACCATGCTGGCCTTCACCACGGTGACGTCCCCAAGCGCCCGGTGAGGACGAGGCTGCCGGGACGCGTCCCTGGCTCGTGTCAACCTTCTGCCATTTGGTGGCTTCAGCCCAGGGCAGGGGGTGATGCCACCGGTCTGAGTGTCACCTCAATGGCAGTGTCCCCTGTCATTGTTCCCTTTCCCGGGTGGTGGCATCGGATGAGGGCCGCGTGCTGGGAGTGGATGCGTTATCTCTCGTGGCTTTAAAATAGGGCAGAGCTCACGTCCCCGCGCCCCCGGCGCTGGCAGGGGACAGGGATGTCCCCAGGGGTGTCCCGCAGGGTGGCCGTGCCGTGGCGGGGATGGTGCCGGCCACGTTGTCCCACGCCAGCCTGGGCGCGGGGACAGGGACCCCAATGGGGTCCCACCACCCAGGACCCCCGGGTGTCGCTCCCAATGGCGGGGAGGTGACAACCTGGTGGCTTTGCCACCCTCATTTTTTGGGGGGGGGGGCCAGCGGTGTGACCGGAGCTTTCGGCAGCGCCGGTGAGGGATGGAGGTGTCGGCGCAGCGTTCCCAGGTGGCACCGCGCCGGCCGAGCCCAGAAGCCACCCAACAGGCTCTGCCAGCCCGCAACCGGCCGGGACGGGCACCGACGACGGGGGGGGGCGGCCACCGGCGGCACCGGGCCCGGCGAACGCGGTGCCGGGATGGGACACCGCCTGCGGGTGGGTGCACAGGTGGGGGTGGGGAGGAGGATTTTGGGTGGGGGGGGAGTGCTGAGAACTGGCAAACTCGATACACGCCGAGCTCCGGTCGCGCCGATGCCGGCGGGGTGACGATGCCGGGACAGAGGGGGTGACAGCGGAGATGTTTTCGGCACTACGGTGATCCGTAGTGGTTGCAACCAACCGGGCCGGAGTTTGGGTGTCGGTGACCACCGTCATCCCCATGGTCACCACCTATGCCCTCGACCGGCGGCGTCCCCGAGCCGGGGGGTGGGCGCCAGGGGTTGGGGACAACCGGCGGGTGCGGCGGTACCCCGAAACGGCGGCGGGGTGGCGGGGCGCGGTGGGAGGAAGCGCCGTTGGGGCGGCGGGTGACGGGTGACATGGCATTTCCTGAGCTTCTGGGGTTGGTTTCTTGGGGTGGCTTTTTTTTTTTTTTTTTTTTCTCTTTCTCTCTCTTTTTGGTTTGGGTTTTTTTTTTTTTTTTTGGTGGCTTTGCACAAGAGCGAAACGAGGCGGTGACAAAGTGGGGGGGGGGGGGGACAGGGGACACAGAAAATAACAACAACCACACACACACACACACACACACACACACACACACACCCCTTCTTGTCACCGTCCCGGCTGCGCCGGCGTGGCTCGGCGTGCACCGGGGTCATGGATGGCCGCGGTCACCCCGCCAGCCAGGTAACGGGGGGACATGGGGGGGGGGACATGGCGGGGGGGGGGACAGGGTGGGGAGGGGACACCCCCCTGGCCCCGCCGGATGGTGGGGCTGGCGGTAGCCGGCGGTAAATGGGTGACACCGGGGAGGTGGTGGCTTGCGGGGGGGGGGGTCCTGGGGGTGACGGGGTTTTGGTGAGGTCCCCTTGGGGGAGGAGGGGGGGGGGAGGGCCCCCCCTCGATGTCCCCCGGGGGGGGAGGGGTGTCCCCAAGGGGGGACGGTCGCTGCATGGGCTGGGAGCACCCCAGGGTGCTGCATGGGGGTGCTCGGGGACGTGGGTGTCCCCCGGGGGCTGCGTTGGGGGTGCTCGGGGACGTGGGTGACACCAGGAGGCTGTGTTGGGGTTCTCAGGGACATGGGTCACCCCAAGATGCGACGTTGGGGTGCTCAGGAACACGGGTGACCCTACAGTGCTACATTAGGGGGCTCAGGGATGTGGGTGTCCCCAAGGGGCTGCACTGGGGTGCTCAGGGACATGGGTCACCCCAGGGTGTGACATTTTGGTGCTCAGGGATGTGGTGACCCCATGGTGCTGCACTGGGGTGCTTGGGGACATGGGTGACACCAGGGGGCTGTGTTGGGGTTCTCAGGGACATGGGTGTCCCCAAGGTGCTCGGGGACATGGATCACCCCAAGGTGCATTAGGATGCGTGGGGACATGGGTGTCCCCAGGGTGCCACACTGCTTGGGGATATGTGTGACACCAGGGGGCTGTGTTGGGGTGCTCAGGGACATGGGTGACCCCAGGGTGCGACATTGTGGTGCTCAGGGACATGGGTGACCTCACAGTGCTGCATTAGGGTGCTCGGGGATGTGGGTGTCCCCAAGGTGCTGCACTGGGGTGCTTGGGGACATGCGTGACACCAAGGTGGCACATTGGGTGCTCGGGGACATGGGTGTCCCCAAGGGGCTGAGTTGGGGTGCTTGGGGACATGGGTCACCCCAAGGTGCATTGGTGTGTGCAGGGACGTGGGTGTCCCCAGGGTACTGCACTGGGGTGCTTGGGGACGTAGGTGACACCGAGGTGGCACATTGGGTGCTCGGGGACGTGGGTGTCCCCAGGGTGCGATGGGTGGGAGTGTCACCCCGGGCGCGGTGGCCCCGCGGGTGAATCACACCGTGTCACAACCGCTGGGCTGGGTCGTGCCAGGGGGTGGCGGGTGCCCGCGCCCGGCTCTGCCCCCTGATTGGCTGGCAGCCGCCTGCAGGGGCAGGTGCTCTACATGCTGATTGGCCAGCGTCTCAACAGGTTGTGCTGCTCTGGTTTCTGATTGGTCAGCAGCTCCACAGGTTGTTTTGCTCTGGTTGCTGATTGGTCAGCATCTCCACAGGTTGTGCTGCTCTGGTTGCTGATTGGTCAGGAAGTCCACAGGTTGTTTTGCTCTGGTTGCTGATTGGTCAGGAAGTCCACAGGTTGTGCTGCTCTGGCTGCTGATTGGTCAGGAAGTCCACAGGTTGTGCTGCTCTGGTTGCTGATTGGTCAGCATCTCCACAGGTTGTTTTGCTCTGGTTGCTGATTGGTCAGCATCTCCACAGGTTGTGCTGCTCTGGTTGCTGATTGGTCAGGAAGTCCACAGGTTGTGCTGCTCTGGTTGCTGATTGGTCAGCAGCTCCACAGGTTGTTCTGCTCTGTTTGCTGATTGGTCAGCATCTCCACAGGTTGTGCTGCTCTGGCTGCTGATTGGTCAGGAAGTTCACAGGTTGTTCTGCTCTGGTTGCTGATTGGTCAGCATCTCCACAGGTTGTGCTGCTCTGGCTGCTGATTGGTCAGGAAGTCCACAGGTTGTTTTGCTCTGTTTGCTGATTGGTCAGCATCTCCACAGGTTGTTTTGCTCTGGTTGCTGATTGGTCAGGAAGTCCACAGGTTGTGCTGCTCTGGTTGCTGATTGGTCAGCATCTCCACAGGTTGTGCTGCTGTGGTTGCTGATTGGTCAGGAAGTCCACAGGTTGTGCTGCTCTGGCTGCTGATTGGTCAGGAAGTCCACAGGTTGTGCTGCTCTGGTTGCTGATTGGTCAGCATCTCCACAGGTTGTTCTGCTCTGGTTGCCCATTGGTGTCTCCCGGGGTCGTTCTCACACCCCTGGTCCCAATTGACCGGTGGCTCCTGGGGGGGCGGGAAACTTGACCGCTCTGGCTGCTGATTGGCTGATACCTCCATGGCAGTGGTCAGTATGGGATCTGATTGGCCAGAGGCTCCAGCATCCCCCCCCCAAAACCACCCTCCCCTTTGCAGAAGGACCTCTCCTACCTGCAGCAGTGGCTGGAAGCCTTCGTCATGAACTTCGAGAAGATCATCGCCCTACCGTCGCTGGAGCCCAGGAGGTGACGAGCACCGCGGCACCCTTGGGTGCTGCAAGAGTGACACCCCATGGTGGGGGGGGGAGGCCCAGAGGTGACACCCACAGCTAAATTTAGGGGTTGCTGCCGCGATGGCGGCGGCTCATCCGCTGTCGGTGGTTTGAAACCATCCGGTCTGAAGCTCGAGGGGAGGTTTGATGGTGGTGATGGAGGGCCGGGGGGGGTCTCATCCTGCCCACCCCTCACCGCCAACCCCGTTTTCCCCGTGTCAGACCGGAGGAGTCGGTGTCGGAGATCCCGGTGCTGCCGCGGGAGGTGCTGCAGGTGCTGAGCCAACGGTTGGGACAGTGCGTGGCCCAGATCCCGCGGGAGGACGCAGCGGGGAGCAGCCTGGGACAGGCGCTGCTCCTCCTCAAGTTCTTCATCATCATCTGCAGGTGGGTGACACCATCATCACCACCACCACCATCACCACCACCGCCAGCGGGCAGGGGGTGTCCTGGCTTCCCTCCACGTCCCCCCCCTCCCAACCCATGGGGGTTGTTCCCGGTTTCGGTCCTCCCGGTGCTGGAGGATCACCCCCAAAATGCAGCTCTGCGCCCAGGTGCTGGGTGGGGGGGGGTGACAATGACACTGAGGGGACACCCCCCCCATCTCCAGGTCCTGTGCACCCCCCCCCAAAAAAACCTTCACTGAAGGGACCAAACTGATGTCGCTCTGGTCCCAAACCACCGCGGTGCCTTCCTGGATGTGCAGATGCCCCCCCCAAAAAATCAGAGCATCCCCCCCCAAAGTGCAGCATCACCCCCCACCCCGAAAAAACAGCATCCCCCCCCCCCCCCCAAAAGTGCATTCCCCCCCAAAAAAAGTGCATCCTCACCCCCCCCAAAGCACACCACCCCCCCCGTGAAGTGCATCACGTCACCCCAAAACGCAGTATTTACCCCCCCAGGGTGTATTGTTGCCCCCACCAAAAGTGCATCCCCCCCCCCTTGGCCCCGCCACCCCCTGCCAGCTGACACAACGCTGGCAGCAGCGTCCCCATGAAGCCACCACCTCCGTGTCCCTTTTTTTTTGGGGGGGGGGGGGGGGGGGGGGGGGAAGACGACACACGCACCCCATCCCCTCGCCCCCCCACCTGCCCACCCACCGATGGGCTTCAGCTGAGGGTGTGCCCCGGCTCGTGCCGTCCGCTCTGTTGCCCCCCCGGCAATGCACTGCCCCCCCCCCCCCCACGCATTAACCCCCCTCATCGTGATGCCTTAACCCCCCCACGGTGCAATTCCCGCCCCCCCCCACGATGCAATAACCCCCCCAAGGTGCTTTAACCCCCCTCCATGATACTTTAACCCCCCCGATGCATAATACCCCCCCGTGATGCATTAACCCCCCCCGATGCATTAACCCCCGACACAATACCCCCCCACGATGCATTAGCACACCCCCCGATGCATTACCCCCCCACATGATGCATTAACACACACCCCCGATGCAATAACACCCCCCAACAATGCATTAACCCCCCCACAACGCAACACACCCCTCCACGATACATTAACAGCCCCCCAACCATGCATTATTTCCCCCCCCCCACGATGCATTAAACCCCCCCACGACGCAGTACCGCCCAACGATACATTAATAACACCCCCAACAATGCGTTAACCCCCCCACAACGATGCATTAACACCACCCCCCGATGCATTAACCCCCCACACGATGCAATACCCCCCCCACAACGATGCATTAACCCCTCCCAACGACACATTACCCCCCCACACGATGCATTAACCCCCCCCCCCACGATGCAACAACACATCCCCCAATACAATGACACCCCCCAACAATGCATTAACCCCCCCACGACGCAATACCCCCCCCGATGACGCATTACCCCCCCACACGATGCATTAAACCCCCCCCGACGACGCAATACCCCCCCAGTGATGCATTAACACCACCCCCCCACAATGCATTAACCCCCCCCAGCACGACGCAATACCCCTCCCAACGATGCATTAACCCCCCCCCACGATGCAATACCCCTCCCAATGATGCATTAACCCCCCCCAAAGATGCATTAACCCCCCCAATGATGCATTAACCCCCCCGATGACGCAATACCCCCCCAACGATGCATTAACACCACCCCCTGATGCAATAACACCCCCCCCGATGCATTAACCCTCGACGATGCATTAACAACCCCCCCCCCCCCCAATATGTTACACCCCCCCACCCCTCTCTCCCCCCCCCGCCAGGAACCCAGAAAATATCCAAGCGGACAAAACCCCCGGCTTCATCCCGGAGGTGCTGAAGCTGCTGCGGGTCTGCGGCAGCAAGGTGAGCGCCCCTGCGCCGATTTTTTTTGGGGGTGTCTCAGCAGGGGGGGGTGGGTTGTTGGTTTTTTTTTGGGGGGGGTGAGGGGGGAGGATATTAATCCCGCTGGGGTTTTGCGGCAAGCTGAAGGACGGGCGGGAAGCTGAGCGGAGCGGGCTGCAGCTGGAGAGCGGGATGCTCTACGCCCTGCATCTCTGCGAGTGCCTCTTCGACCCCTACCAGACCTGGCGGCGGCAGCTCAGCGGGTGAGTGGGGACCCCCCCCTGCACCCCAAAAATTACACCCCCCCCCCCCCCCCCCCAACACTCCACACCCCAAAACCCACACACACACTCCCCCCCGCCACCGCCAAACTTCGCCCCTCTCGTTCCAGGGAAGTCGTCAGCGCGAAGGAGAAGAGCAAATACAAATTCGCCCCCGCCCCTCTGCCCCCCGAATTCGGCGCCTTCTTCCAAGGTAAAGGGGGGGCGCGGACCCCCCACCAGCGCCCGCTGCGGCCGCGCTCGGGGCCAGGGGCAGGCGGGGGGACGTATGGGATCCGTGGGGGCGTGGAGCATCCAGGGGGAGGTGGGGGGTCAGTATGGGATCCATAGGTGCATAGAGCATCCAGGGGCAGGTGGGGGGTCAGTATGGGATCCATAGGTGCATAGAGCATCCAGGGGCAGGTGGGGGGTCAGTATGGGATCCATGGGTGCGTGGAGCATCCAGGGGCAGGTAGGGGGTCAGTATGGGATCCATGGGTGCGTAGAGCATGCAGGGGCAGGTAGGGGGTCGGTATGGGATCCATGGGTGCGTGGAGCATCCAGGGGTAGGTAGAGAGGCCGTATGGGATCCATAGGTGCATGGAGCATCCAGGGGCAGGTAGGGGGTCAGTATGGGATCCGTGGGTTCGCAGAGCATCCAGGGGCCGGTAGGAGGTCAGTATGGGATCCATGGGTGCGTAGAGCATGCAGGGGCAAGTGGGGGGTCAGTATGGGATCCATGGGTGCATAGAGCATCCAGGGGTAGGTGGGGGGTCAGTATGGGATCCATGGGTGCGTAGAGCATCCAGGGGCAGGTAGAGAGGCCTTATGGGATCCATAGGTGCGTAGAGCATCCAGGGGCAGGTGGGGGGTCAGTATGGGATCCATGGGTGCGTAGAGCATCCAGGGGCAGGTAGGGGGTCAGTATGGGATCCATAGGTGCGTAGAGCATCCAGGGGCAGGTAGAGGGTCAGTACGGGATCCATGGGTGCGTAGAGCATCCAGGGGCATGTAGGGGGTCAGTATGGGATCCATAGGTGCGTAGAGCATGCAGGGGCAGGTAGAGGATGCTGGGGTGGGGATGGGATCCAGTAGCCCATATAGGATCCGCAGGGACATATAGAATTCCGGGGAAAGTATAAGATTTGAGGGCAAATACAGGATTCTATACCTGCCTGTGGTTATCCTATACCCACCCCTGCAATAATAGGAACCTATACTTACCCCAGGATCGCTATATGCTTCAAGGGCAAATATAGGATCCTATACCCACCCCACGATCACTATATGATTCAAGGGAAAATACAGGGTCCTATCCCTGCCACAGGACCCCATATGTGCCGGTAGTGAGGGTGGCAAATATAGGATCCTATACCTGCCCCAGGGTGTCCTCTTCCTGCCCCTGCAAATATAGGACCTTATCCCTGCCCCCGGTTATCCTATACCTGCCCTTGTAAATACAGGAGCCTATACATCCCCCTGCAAATATAGGATCCTGTACTTGACTCAGGTTTGTTATATGATTCAAGGGCAAATATAGGAGCCTATACCTCTCCCGGCAAATATAGCATCCTATATGTGCCCCAGGACTGCTGTATGATTCAAGGGCAAATGTAGGAGCCTATACCTGCCCCTGGATAGCCTATACCTCCCCCTGCAAATATAGGATCCTATACCTGCCCCAGGATTGTTATATGATTCAAAGGCAAGTATAGGATCCTATACCTGCCCCAGAACCCTATATGTGGTGGGACAGCAAATATAGGATCCTATACCTGCCCCAGAACCCTATATGTGGTGGAACAGCAGATATAGAATCCTATACCTGCCCCAGGACTGCTGCATGATTCAAGGGCAAATATAGGATCCTATACCTGCCCTCAGGACCCTATATGTGGCGGGCAGGGCAAATATAGGAGCCTATACCTCCCCCGGGATCACTATATGATTCGAGGGCAAGTATAAGATCCTATACGTGCCCCCAGGACCCTATATGCGGACACTATATATATTTGAGGTCCAATATAGGAGCCTATACCTGCTTCAGGATTGTTATATGATTCAAAGGCGAATATGGGATCCTATACCTCCCCCGGGATCACTATATGATTCGAGGGCAAATATAGGATCCTATACGTGCCTCTGGGACCCCGTACGTGCCCGTACGGGCACGTACGGGGTCCCAGAGGCACGTATAGGATCCTGAAACAGCGATTATATCCCTCATGACCTGAGGAACCTGAAAAAAAATCACTGCAAAGGGGATTTTGATTTTTTCCGGGGAAGCCCTCCCCCCCCCAAAAAAAAAAACAAAAGAAAAAACCCCTCCGAGATAAAGGCGTTACAAAAAAATCACCTAAAACTCCCAACGGGCTGGAAATTCCCCAACTGAACCCGAATTTCGAACAAAACCCGCATTTGTTTAGGACCAAAAAAAAAAAACAAAAAAACCCCAAAAAAAAAAAAACAACCAAAAAAAAATCTCCTTCCCCCAGCGCAACCAGAGCTGCAAAAAATTGGGGTGTCCTCACCCCAAACAGGGTCCGGCGCCCGCATGGGTTGGATTTTGGGGTGGTTTTGGGTAGAAAAAGGATTTTTATTTTTTTTTCCCCACTATATTTTTCTTTTTCGGTGCTGCTTCCTCCCTGAAATAAATCTTTTTGCCTCCTCATCCTCGCAGAGAGTTTCCAAACCGGAGCGCAGCTCCCCGAAACGCTCCAGCTCCGCCTTATCCATCTTTTTGGGGCCATTCTCTCCGGATCCAAGGTAACGTTGGGAAGGGGATAGCGGGGGGAAGAACTTGGGATCATTCCCCCCACCCCAACAAGTGCCAAACCCCAAACTTTTATTTATTCCAAGCGAGAGAAACGCTGGAATTAAACCCTTTAATTTTTCCAAAAGCCGTTAAAAATCACATGTGAAAATTCCATCCTGAAAGTTGCTTCGTTTTACCTTAAAAAAAAAAATAATTAAAGAGGGGGTTGAGTCGACGCTGCTTGGTTCATCCCGGGCTCAGCTCCGGGATGGCAGATGAGAACTTCTGGGCTGAATAAATTTGAGCCAGAAATAGCTTTTAATTAACCCAACGCTTAAAAAATAAATAAAAAAAAATCAGGCTTTAATTAATAGCTGTGAAATTCGCTTGAAATTAATTCGCACGCACCACCGAGATGGGTAAAACCCGCAGCGCCGGAGCCGCCGGGCTCGGCGTTAATAGCTTGAAGGAAAGATTTTATATCACGATAGGTGACGTAAAAACCTGTCTCCTCTCCCACCCCGCCAACTCCATCATCCCCACAGCCCAACGCGCTGCGGGCCATCACGCCGGCGGCGGTGGAGGTGCTGCTGGGGGTGCTGCGGCGGGGAGGTGGGGGGACCCCTCCGGTCCCCGGGTTGCTGGAGTCGGCGTTACGCGGCGTGGTGGCCGTGGTCCACGTGCTACACGGCAGCAGTCCCGGCGCCGGCCCCGTGCCGTTGCGCGTCCTCCTGGATGGTTACTTCAGGGTGCTCAATTCGGACCTGCCCGTCGCTTCCTTGGCGCCGGAGGCGGCCGGTGGCCTCATCGCTCTCCGTGTCCTCATGCTGGGTAGGTGGTTGGGGACGGGGATGGGGATGGGGACGTGGGATGGGTGCTGAGCTATCTCCGCCTCGTTGTAGACGCCATCCCGGCCATGCTGAGCTGTGAGGACCGGCCGGTCCTACAAGCTGTCTTCCTCAGCAACAACTGCTTCGAGCACATCATCCGGCTCCTCCAAAACAGCAAGGTACTGGGGCGGCCACATTGGTGGTCCACCATGGTGACCCTGGGGTCGGGCACCCTCATCTCCATCCTCACCCTTCCTGGCTCTAAATGATGCCGGGACAGCGTGGCTGTGCTGCAGCAGCATCCATGGGGTGGAGACCCTCCGTAACCTCCTTCCCTCTTCCCCCCACCCCATACCGGGTGCCATTCCCCGGGGTTGACACCCACCCCGTGTCCCACAGCTCTACCTCGGCAGCTCACGGGAGGTGGGTGAAGCCCGGGATGAGGTCCCCACGAGGCCACCAGATGGGGACAGGATCCAGCAGGTACAGTGTGAGGCCACCCCATAAGCAAACCACCAGGCGTGGTGGGCTGTGTCCCCCCAACGCCATGGCTCAGCAGAACCATCACCTCCGTGTCTCTGTAGGTGTTCGACGGCAGCTCCGACGCCATCGCAGTCCACGCCATCGGGGTGCTCACTGCCATCATGAGCAACTCGCCCTCGGCCAAGGTGGGCAGTGGACCAGCGTAGGGGGGACACCCCAAAAATGGCTGGGTTTGGGGGTTGTCACGCTGCGAGGTGGGCTGGGGTGAAAGCAGCACGTGGTGGGGCTCGGTGCAGGGTCCCACGTGCTGGGGTGCTTGCAGGAGGTGTTCAAGGAGCGCATCGGCTATGCCCACCTCTATGAGGTCTTGAGGAGCCAGGGCCAGCCCACCCGACGCCTGCTGCAGGAGCTCCTCAACATGGTGAGCATGCCCACTTCTCCTGCACGCCGAGCAAAGCCCTAGGTGCTGGTGGTTCGTGGTGGAACTCAGCCCCTAGCAGCCCCGTTCCTCACCCCTCAGTCCTCTCCACCCTGCTAGTTTCCCATCGGTTTCCTCCCGAGGGGTCCTGGGGCCATCGTTAGCTTGGAGTCATGCTCAGCTTTGGGGAGATTTGAACCCTTTCTGATGTGACACTGCTTGCTTTGGTGCTGCTGGTTGTGCCAACACCTCCAACATGCTTGATGCACAGGGTGTTCGAGGCGCTTGATACATGGGTGTCTCTGACATGCTTGATGCACGGGGGTTTCCAAAATGCTTGATGCGTGGGGCTCTCCTGGGCGCTTGATGCACAGTCATCTCTGAAATGCTTGATGCACGAGGGTCTCCAAGGCACCTGATGCACGGGGATCTCCAAGACTGTTGATGCACGGGGTTCTCTGAGACCCTTGATGCATGGATATCTCCAAGACCCTTGATGCACAGGGATCTCCGAGACCCTTGATGGACAGGGATCTCCGAGACCCTTGATGCACGGGAGTCTCCGAGACCCTTGATGCATGGAGATCTCCAATACTCTTGATGCACGGCGATCTCCGAGACCCTCGATGCACGGGGATCTCCAGGATGCTTGATGCACAGGGGTCTCCAAGACTTTTGATTCACAAGGGTCTCTGATAGGCTTGATCCGTGGGAGTCTCCAAAGCGCTTGATGCACAGTCTCTACCACCAGCCCGCGGTGACCCGTGGGAGGATCTGTCCCTCTCCATGGGGTCAGGGCTGCACCAACCAGCTCTTGTGTTTCGGCAGGCAGTGGAAGGTGACCACAGCTCCTTCCCGGTGCGTCCCATCCGCAACGAGCAGCCCCTGCTCATCCTGTTGGCCTGGCTGCCGGCGCTGGCGTGCCGGGAGCTGCAGGTCTTCCTCTCGGGCCAGCTGCGGCGGCTCTGCGAAGCCTCCCTGCCCAGCCGCCTCACCTGCGTCAAGGCGGGCATGGTGGGCTGCCTGCTGGGTGCCTTGGCCACCGAGCCGGCGCTGCCGGCTGCCTGCTCGGAAAATTTATTGGAGCTGCTGCGGGCGTTGGGCAGCCTCTCCATCCGCCCCGGGGAGCTGCGGCAGCTGCTGCGGCTGCTGCGGCACGAGCGGGGTCGGGGACCGCATCCCTACGCGGCGCCCGTCATCCGGGCGCTTTCAGGGATGGCACGGGTCGAGGGACCCCCCCGGGCGCTGCAGTGCTTCGACCTGACGCCCGGCATGGCGGGGATCATGGTGCCCGCCATCCAGAAGTGGCCCGGTGGTGCCTTCGCCTTCCACGCCTGGTTGTGCCTGAGCGAGGAGGAGCCCGAGCCACTGGTGAGGCCGAAGAGGAGGCAGCTCTATAGGTGATGCTCAGTGGAGGGACCTGGGGGGACTGCGGTGAGGATGAGAAAGGGCAGCACCACCATCCCCACCATGCTTCTCCTCCACCAGCTTCTTCACGGCTGGCGGGACAGGCTTCGAGGCGTTCTTCACTGCCGGTGGGGTCTTGGTGGTGGCCGTCTGCACCAAGAAGGACTACATGACGGTGGCATTGCCGGAGTTTGCCTTCAACGACTCGGCTTGGGTGAGCATCATCTCCATCCCTGTCGCCATCCCCGTCCGCATCGGGAGGGCAATGAGGACACCAGGACGCCTAACACCCCCTCCCTCTCCCTCCAGCACTGTGTTGACATTGTCCACGTCGCCGGCCGCCGGCCCTTTGGCCAGAACATCGTCAGCATCTACGCCGATGGGCACCTGCGGAAGACGGCACAGCTCCGCTTCCCCTCCCTCCACGAGGTGGGGGACCTCCCCGGCGCCCGGCCCGACCCCTCCCCATGGCATGAGGCATGAGGCTGAGCACAACTTCTCCCTTCCAGTCCTTCACCTCCTGCTGCATTGGCTCTGCGGGCCACCGGACCACCACCACCACTGCCACCACCACCGGCCACCCGCCAGCACCCCACGGGCCGGAGCTGGTCTTCCCCCCGCGTCCCGCGCTCGGCCGTTCCCAGTCCGTCCCTGCTGCTCTGGGCCCCCATGCCTGGACCCCTACTCAGCCCCCCACCGAGGGGGTGGTGGCCACCACGGCGGCTGGCAGCCAGGACACCGAGTGGGGCAGCCCCACCTCCCTGGAGGGTCACCTGGGCTCCGTGGCCATCTTCTGTGAGGCTCTGCAGCAAGCCCAGGTCAAGGCGCTCTTCTGCGCGGGTACGTCACAGTGGGACACGGAGGGTATCCGCAGAGGTGCTGGTGGCAATCGGGGTCTCCTCAACCATGCCCCAGCTCACCCCAATCTTCTTCCCCCAGGACCAAACGTCACATCACCGTTTACACTGGAAGGTGACTTGGTGGAGCTCAGCAGCAAGCTCTTGCTGTACTATACCCCACAGGTGAGGAGAGCCATCCCCCTGGGAACGGGGACAGCACCGGTAGTCCCTCTGCCATAGGTGACATCTCCAGGAGCATGAGGATACTCCCATGGTGCTCTCTTCTAGGCCTGCAGGAACAACATCTGCCTGGACCTCTCTCCCAGCCACGGCTTGGATGGGAGGCTGACAGGGCACAAGGTGGTCAACTGGGACATCAAGGTACACTAGGCACAGGGTGGTCTGTCCTGGTCCATCCACCCCATGGCATGGAGGCAGCTGGGTCTCCCCTGGGGTATGGGGCAGGGACAGGACCCCCAGGTAGTGTTGGATGGCCATGGTGGTTCCCCTGGACCCTATAGGGAGTCTGCTGCATGGTATTGGGTCCACCAAGGACCTGGGTGACCCATGGGTCCACCAAGGACCTGCATGCCCCAAGGGTCCCCTAGAGACCTGTCTGCCCCATAGGTCCTCAGCATCAAGGGTGGACACCATGGGTGGTGCAGGGGAACAGGTGCTTTCTGGGGACCTGTTTTAGGTTCATGCTGTAGGATGGGTCAGGGCACACCCCGATCTTTGCCAGCCACGGGGCCTGGCTCTCCCCGGCTTGGGCTGAGCCCATGAGCAGACAGAATGAACCCAGGGTGCACGTGCAACCTCCTCCTCTACGTTGCTGTCACCACACGGCACCCAGCAAAGCTTCTCACCTCCCTCCGGCAGGACGTCGTCAACTGCGTGGGTGGGATTGGTGTGCTGCTGCCCCTGCTTGAGCAAGTGGTGTCCAAGAAGGAGGAGCCCGAGGATGAGCAGGAGACCAACGACCTGGTGGGGCCAGAGCTGACGTCCTCCAGGAATGCCCAGGGCATGCTTATCCCGCTGGGCAAGTCCTCAGGTGAGGATCTCGGGGGACGTGGAGTGGCAGCCATCCTGCTCGGGTGACTGGAGGTAACCCCGCTGCCATGTGGGTGCTGCCTGGAGCATGCTGGTGTCTACCATGGGCATGAGAGGTCTTGCCTGGGGCATCAAGACTTACGAGGTAATGGAGAAACCGTTGACATCTTCTAATGTTGTTATGACCCAATTAGTCATAAACAAGCAGTTCTGGGAAGATGAGGGTGGCTCCAGCCTGCTTAACCTCCGGCTTGCCTTTGTGTGGAGTCTTTGGTGTCTTATAGTGGGGCTGGGTCATGCAGGAGCCTTCTGCTACATAGGTGAAACGGGTTTTCTCCCGATACCCAGCTGCTTATTTCCAAGAAGCTCAGAGCAACAGAAGTTTCCGCTCACTTAAACCTGGGGGAAATAGGGGAACGGGCTGAAAAATTTGCAGAGAACTTTTGTGGTGGGGTCTCCAGGATGCCCTTTGCAAGCAGATGTAGGCAGCTCTGTAGGAAGGTGTTTGGGTGGGCACAGGGCTCACAGCTACCGGTGGGGCTCTGCCCTGTGTCTTGCAGAGAGCAGGCTGGAGAGGAACAGCGTGGCCGCCTTCCTGCTGCTGGTGAAGAACTTCATCCAGAACCACCCAGTGAACCAGGAGAGCCTGGTGCAGTGCCATGGGCCGGCCATCATCGGGGCGCTGCTGCAGAAGGTGTGGGGGTCTACCGAAAGTTCCGTCCCGTGGTCCCCAGGTCCGTTCCCCAAGGGGGACGCTGGGGCTGCAAGCCTTCCCTCTCGCCCATGGCAGGTCTCTGGTCCGCTGCTGGACATGAGCACGTTGATGGCCTCGCAGATCCTCATGGAGCAGGTGGCCTCTGAAGGCAGTGGGCTCCTGCTGCACCTTCTCTACCAGCATCTCCTCTTCGATTTCCGCATCTGGAGCAACAGTGACTTCGCCGTCCGCTTAGGTGGGAACTGGGGGTGCTTGGGGGTGTTCTCCATCCCAGCCAGCCTCCATGGCTACTCATACCTTCTCCCTGCAGGTCACATCCAGTATCTGGCCAACGTCATCAAGGACCACAAGCAGCGCATCCGCAAGAAGTACGGGGTGCAGTACATCCTCGACTCCATCCGGACGTTCTACGGGTGAGCTGCTGCTTGTAGCCTGGACCCCTGAACGCTGACGTCGTGGTGGGCCTCACCCCTCAGAGCTGCGGTTTGGGGTAGACACCCTTTGCTTGGGGCAATATCCCTCCTGCAAGTACCTCATGGGATAATCTCCTGGTGTGGGACCATGGTGGTGGGTGCATGACCTTCCAGTCCCCATGGCCATGCCCCATCCCTAAGCCTCCATCCAGACCCGCAACTGGTCAGCCCCAAAATCCAACCCCCAGCATCTCTCCAGCAGCAACCAAGAGCATGGTGGTTTCTGCAACAAGCTGATGCCCTCTTCTTGTCTGACGTGATGCATTTCTGCACGCCTGTGGCGCTGGGGGCGCGTGCACCCTGCAGACACCCAAACACATGGGGTGGACATTTCCAGCTGGGCAGGGTTGGCCAGAAGGGATATCCACACCGGGCTGCCTCGGAGCTCCTCAGGCTCCATGGTGGGATTTGGGATCATGCTGTTGATGGGTGACAAGGGGTAGGAGGGTGGCTGTGCACATCCGCAGAAGGAATGCCCATGCGTGTCTGTCCATCAGCACCTCCAGGGAGAAAACAACGGCCACTGATGACATCAAGACGGTGCAGACATCCCTCTTCAGTCTGGTGAAGGATTTCTTCTGCAGGAGCTTCTCCGGGGAGGAGATGCAGAGCTTGCTGAGCTACGTGGCCGGGGCACAGGATGAGCAGCAGGTACGACACTAAGCCACCCGGGTCCCTAAACACCTTGGTGTGCCATGGGCTGACCCAGCAGTGAGTGGGGAGAAGCGACTCAGGTCCTGGTGGGGCACGTGGAGGGCAGTGGACAACCAGCCCTGTGTCCTGCAGGTCTGCGGGGCGCTGGAGGTGATCCACAGCCTGCTGAAGGGCTCGCCTGGCCAGGAGCAGCTCTTTGCCTTCCTCTTTGAGCCAGGCCACGTGGAGGTCCTCTTCTCGCTGCTGGTGCAGAAGAAGTTCTCGGATGAAGTGCGGGAGAGGGTCTTCAAGGTAAGGCAGGTCGCCAGCTCTAACCTCTTGCCATCCTCAGCGGCCGGGGGCTTTGCCACAGCAGGGTGGCCACTTCTCTGTCTCACCAGGTCCTCTACAAGATGCTAAAGTACGAGAAGGTCCCTGAGCGCAGCAAGAACCGCCTGAAGCTGAAGGACATTGGGTACCAGGGGCTCATTGCCTGCCTCAGTGATGTCCCCGGCTCCACGCTGCTCTTCCGCTGCCTCTCGGAGCAGGTCCTCGGGGCAGGTACCACGTGCCCTGCCAAAACCAGGCTGGCCCTGGCCACCTGTCACAAACATGTGCCATGGGGTCATCACTGGTGGCTTCCCATGAGGCTCAGCTGGTCTTGGGGCTGGGGGTCTTTGGTGGCTTTTGGGGACAGAAGGACCTGTCCCACCACCGTGCTCTCTCTCCTTGTCCATAGACCCTCCCAACTACAAGGACCTGGTGGCTGTGGTTTACCTGTCCCACCGGGCGGAGCTGACTGTCCGGCTCGATATCTGCCGCAAGGTGAGCAGGGCCATGAGCACAAGGGGCTGTGACCGAGTTGTCGCCCTGGGGCTGAGCTCCCTGGACACCCAGCCATGCCCGAATGCAGGGGCCATGGGGATGGTGGTAACACCCCATGCGCGTGGGGTGCCAGCACGTGGACGTGCCAGCATGGAGGTGGTGCAGCCTCAGCACCACATGATGGTTATGGAGGATCTAGGGTGCTCACAACAGGGCATCCTGCCCCTCGGAGGGCCCAACCTCCCAAGAGGCTAACAGGAGCTGGGGCAACATCATCAGGTCTTTCTCCTCGCTTTCTTTTGCAGCTCTTCCACTTGATCTATGCGCAGCAGGACATGGTGAAGCAACTGGCGAGGTTGGCCGGCTGGCAGGACACACTCACCAAGCTCTATGTCAAAGAGTCCTACGAGTCCCGCCAGCACAGCCTGAGCACCGCAGGCAACGGGGGCTGCCTGGAGCTCCTCAGCCTCTCAGACCCCCCTGGCAAAGAGGGGACGAGCCCACCACCATCTGAGCTGCAGGAGCTGGATGTCTTCCTGCCACTGGGCTACGAGGCCTCAGACCAGGAGCTTTCCGAGGGCTTCTCTGACCACTCCATCTCCCCAAGCGGCCGCACCAAGTCCTTCCACTCCTACAACTTCAAGTCTTTCGACTCCTCCGACCGGGCCAGCCGCTCATCCTCCAACCCCGGTGATGGTCCTCCCTTCGATGGTGTCTACCACCCACTCTCGCCCTTCTCCACCTCACCTTTCGACTTGGGGCTCGACCTGGCCAGCACCAGCTCCATGGCCACGGCCGAGAGTGGCACGCAGACCCCCGCCAGCGGCCCCGACACCCCCTCACCCCTGGAGAGCTTCAAGCCCTTCCCGGGAATGCGAGCACGCAAGAGCTCCAGCCTCTCAAATGTCCTGGATGAGAGCAGCTACCAGGACGCGCTGCCCAGCGACAATGTTTCCAACACCAGCAACCCCCCAGGTGAGCCCCAAACCATCGTGCCCACCACCCTGGGCTATGCTGGACACCAGACCTCTCACCCTTCCTCCCTGTTGGCAGCAAACGCCCGAGGAGGAGCTGTGCAACCTCTTGACCAACATCGTCTTTTCGGTCACCTGGCGTGGGGTGGAAGGCTGGGACGACGCAGCGTGGAGAGAACGCGGGCAGGTCTTCTCCGTGCTCACCAAGCTGGGGACAGCATGTGAACTGGTGCGGCCCCCCGATGAGATCAAGCGGAGGTGAGTCCTGCTCAGGTCTGGAGTGGGGTTTGGTGGGGTGCATCCCAAGGGAGGACCACCCTATGCAGCCTCCTGCTCTCCCGCAGCCTGCTGGAGATGATGCTGGAGTCGGCGCTGACAGACTTGAAGGAGTCGGGGCCGGCCACCTTGCCTGGTCTCACCCACAACGCCCTCAAGCTCTTGCGGCTGCTCCAGGACTTCTTGTTCTCCGAGGGACACAACAACCAGGCCCTGTGGAGCGAGAAGGTGGATGGGCACAAGCTGGGGGTCTTGATCAGGACAGGCTGAGAGAGTTGGGGTTGTTCAGCCTGGAGAAGAGAAGGTTCCAGGGAGACCTTATAGCGGCCTTCCAGTACCTAAAGGGGCTCCAGGAGAGCTGGGGAGGGACTTTTTACAAGGGCATGGAGTGATAGGACGAGGGGAAATGGCTTCACACTGGAAGAGGGGAGATTTAGATTAGATACTATGAAGACATTTTTCACTCTGAGGGGGTTGAGCCCCTGGCGCAGGCTGCCCCGAGAAGCTGTGGCTGCCCCATCCCTGGAGGTGTCCAAGGCTGGGTTGGACGGGGCTGGGAGCACCCTGGGCTGGTGGGGGGTGTCCCTGCCCAGGGCAGGGGGGTGGAACGAGATGATCTTCAAGGTCCCTTCTGACCCAAACCATTCTGTGATTCTATGATCCCAAACCCGAGCTCTGAACCCTAATAGTAACCCCTTGCCCCTGATGTGAGCCCTGACCCTAAACCCTGCCCCTACCTGCAACCCTTGAACCTAACCTTAGAAAAAAAACCTGTGCCTTAATCCTAAACTGTAACCCTAACCCGTAACCGGTACATCCAACCCTAACCCCTAACCCTAACCCTTAGCCCCAGCCCTGCGCCCTCGCCATAAACCCCAACTCTAACCCTCAGCCTTAACCCTAACCTTGTCTTCTTGCTGTGGAGCCCAACCCTATACACTGGCCCTAACCCCAACCCAACCCTTAACCCTAACCCTCCACCCTTACTGGAAACCAAAAGCCTAATCCTATACCCTAACCCCCGACCTTAACTCATATTTATAAATCAAACCGTTCCTCCTAAATCCTAATCCTAAACCTTAACCCTACATCCTTGCCATAAACCTCAACCCTAACCCCAACCCTCTACCCCAACCCTTAACCCCAATCCTAACCCTAACCCTAACCCTACAGCCCCACCATAAAGCCATACCCTAAGTCCCAACCCACAACCCTCACGCCAAACCCTCGCTAGTTCATCATTAGTGTTACGAGTTGGGGCTCTACCCAACCCTCAAACCCCCATCCCAACCCCTACCCCTAACCCAAGGCCGCGTCAAGCAAAGCCAAGGCAGGACAGGGAACTGCTGGAGAGGGTCCAGCAAAGGGCTACGGAGATGGTGAGGGGATTGGAGCATCTCTCTGATGAGGAAAGGCTGAGGGCCGTGGGGCTTTTCAGTCTGGAGAAGAGAAGACTGAGGGGGGATCTCATCAACGCTTATAAATACTCAAAGGGAGGGTGCCAGGGGGATGGGAACAGTCTTTTTCCAGTGGTGCCCAGTGACAGGACAAGAGGGAACGGGCACAAACTTGACCATAGGAAGTTCCATCTCAACCTGAGGAGGGACTTCTTCCCTGTGCGGGTGGCAGAGCAGTGGCACAGCTGCCCAGAGAGGTGGGGGAGTCTCCCACTCTGGAGCCACCCCAAACCCGCCTGGACGCCGTCCTGTGCCACTGCTGGAGGTGCCCCTGCTGTGGCAGGGGGTTGGGCTGGGGCAGCTCCAGAGGGCCCTTCCAACCCTGACCAGTCTGGGATTCTGTGGTTGGGTGATGGGGACAGACCTGGTGGCTTTGTGCCCACCTGGACGGAAAGGTAGAGGGTGCGTGGCAGAGGGGGGCTCACTCTGCCCCCACCCCCTCCTCCCCAGATCTACGAGGGGGTGAGCAGTCTGCTGGACAAGCTGGGCGTCTGGTACCACCTGGCCAACGGCACCTCCGACCTCAAGGAGATGGCCCAGACGGGTCTACGCATCCTCGTGGGCTACATCATGCTGCAGGACCCTCAGGTGGGTCACCCTTTCCTGGGGCTCGGGGTGAGACCCCAGGCCTTGGGGCAGGGCAGATGGCCCCATCTGACGTCCCATGTTCCCTCCAGCTGCACTCGCTGGCGTACGTGAAGCTGCACAGCTTGCTGCAGACCGCCTCGGCCCCCAAAAAGGACGAGGCTTGCTACCTGCTGGGCAAGCTAGAGACCCCGCTGCGACGCTCGCTGGAAGCCAAATCGGAGACCTTCTCCTGGTTGGTGCCCATCGTCCGGACGCTTATGGACCAGTGCTATGAGACCCTGCAGCTTCAGCTCTTCCTGCCCTCGCTGCCTCCCACCAATGGCAGCCCCACTTTCTATGAGGACTTCCAGCTCTTCTGCACCACCCCAGAGTGGAGGGGCTTCATCGAGAAGCACGTGGGTGCCATGGGGCCTGGGGTGGCATCGCTGTTGGGGGCAACACCTTCCCAGGCTTAGAGATGGGGCCGTGCCGCAGTGGGGTCCCCATGTCACCACCAGGTTGGAATAGCCTGCAGGGATGACCCTCCAGGGCAGGGATGCTCATAGCCTGCATGATGGTTGGTGGGTGCCAAGCCCTGCAAACGCCTGTCCTCTCATCACGGTTCTCTCGGTAGGTGCAGCCCACCATGGCCCAGTTTGAGATGGACACCTTCGCCAAGAGCCACGACCACATGTCCAATTTCTGGAACGCCTGCTACGATGCCATGATGAGCAGCTCTCAGAGGCGGGAGCAGGAGAAGGCGGCCAGCCGCAAGATGTTCCAGGTACTGCCTGCTCCTAGCCCTGGGGATGTCACCCTGGGGATATGCTCCTCATCCTGAGGATGTGCTTCTCACCCCAGGGATGTGCTCCTTGCTCTGGGGATGTCATCCTAGGGACATGCTCCTCTCCTTGGGGACATTAGTCCTGGGGATGTGCTGCTGCTCATCCAGGGGATGTCATCCTGGGGACATCCTCCTCGCCCTGGGGACATCATCCTCTGGTTGTGCTCCTTATCCTGGGAATGTCTTTCCTCGCCCTGGGTACATGCTCTTCACCCCAGGGACATCATCCTGGAGATGTGCTCCTCACCCCAAGGATGTCATCCTAGGGATGTGCTCCTCGCCCCGGGGACATGCTCCTCACTTTGGGAGCGTTAATCCCAGGGATTTGTTCTTCATCCTGGGGATGTCATCCTGGGGACATCGTCCCCACTTTGGGGCCATTGCCCTCAGGGTGTGCTCCTCATCCTGGAGATATTATTCCAAGGATGTACTCATCATCCCAGCGATGTCATTCTGGGGAAGGGCTTCTCATCCTGGGGATGCACTCATCATCTCAGGGACATCATCCCGGGGATGTGCTCCTCACCCCTAGGATGTCATCCCAGAGACATGCTCCTTGCTCTGGCGACGACATCCCAGGGACGTGCTCCTCACCACAGGGGTGAGCTCCTCACCCTGGGGACATTAATCCTGATGATGTGCTCTTCATGGCAGGGATGTCGTTCTGGGGAGATCCTCTTCAGTCTGGGGACATCATCCTGGGGATGTGCTCCTCACCCCAGGATGTCATCCTGGGGATATGCTCCTTGCCCCAGGCACACGTTCCTCACACTGGAGACAGTAATCCTCGGGATGTGCTCTTCATCCCGGGGATGTCATCTCCTTACCCTGGGGACATTGCCCATGGGAAGGGCTCCTCATCCTGGGGACATTTTTCTGGGAACATGCTCCTCATCCCAAGAACATCATCCCGGGGATGTGCTCCTCACCCCAAGTATATCATCCTGGGGACATTCTCCTTGCCCTGGGGATGTCATCCCATGGACGTGCTCCTCACCTTGGGGATGTCCCCAAGCCCCAGCCCTGCTGTCACCTCATTCTCCTGCTCCCTTGGCAGGAGCTGGTGCTGGAGCCAGCGGCAAAGCGCTCCAAGGCAGAAAACGCCCGGCACACCAACGTGCTCAAGCAGGCCAACAACCACCACAGCACCGTGCTGAAGCAGTGGCGGTCCCTGTGCCGCCTCCTCACCTCACCCCGCTCCGCCTGGGCTGACCGGTGAGCCCCCCCACCTCAATCCCCAGGGCGGGATGGCACGGCTGGGGGTCCCCCAGGGTGTCTCATCCCCAGCTGCCCCCCAGGAACCCACCAGAGGTTCGCTGGAAGCTGTCGAGCGCTGAGACCTACTCCCGGATGAGGCTGAAGCTGGTGCCCAACCTGAATTTTGACCAACATTTGGAGGCCAGCGCCCTACGGGACAACTTGGGTGAGGCTGATGGGAGTGGGGCACCCAGGGGTGCCCCCCATGCCACGGGCAAGGGAGTGCCACCAGTTGGATGCACGTGGTGGGGTTGAGCTGGGAGCCGTCATGGACCCCCTTGGGGTCGGGGGGTGGGACTGGGGCCCTTTGCAGGACTTGTACCCCAGCTGCGGAGGGCCGGGGGCGCTGCTGACCCCCTCCTAATTTTAGGAGCCGACCACCTCCACAACCCCGCCGAGTCCCTCCCACTTGCCATGGCCAAGGAGGCTAAGGTGAGCGAGCTGGAGGATGACCAACTGGCCGAGGAGGACCTCCCCGTCCTGGACAACCAGTGAGTGTCCCTGTCCCCTCCCATGGCGCTGGCTCACCCAGGCTGAGCATGTCACCAGGGTCTCCTCACCCCCGGTGTCACTCAGGGCTGAGCCCAAGGAGCAGAACCAGCGGGAGAAGCTGGTGGTCTCAGAGGACTGCGAGCTCATCACGACAGTAGCTGTCGTCCCCGGCCGCCTGGAGGTGACAACCCAACATGTCTACTTCTACGACGGCAGCAGCGAGAAAGAGGAGACGGAGGGAGGTAACTGCACATGCTCCTTGGAGGGTCTCTGCAGCAAGGTGGGGTGAGGAACCCCCCCCACCCATCCCATCTCCCCAAGAAGCCCATCGTGTGGGGTGCTGGTTGTTTTGGGGGTGGGTTCCTCAGGAATTGGGAATCTGGGTCGATGGTGATGTCCACGGGGCTTTTTGCCCCTCCCCATCTCGACAGGGATCGGCTACGACTTCAAGCGGCCTTTGTCCCACCTCCGTGAGGTCCACCTGCGCCGCTACAACCTGCGCCGCTCTGCACTCGAGCTCTTCTTCATCGACCAGGCCAACTACTTCCTCAACTTCAAGAAAAAGGTGGTGGCACCCTTTCCCCCCTCCACCCGGGACCCCCCAGGGGCTGTGGCACTGCCCAGGTTCTGGCCACTCCACATCCTTCCCCCCCGTCCCCCCAGGTGAGGAACAAGGTGTACTCCTGCATCCTTGGCCTGCGTCCCCCCAACCAGATCTACTTCGGCAGCCGGTCGCCCCAGGAGCTGCTGAAAGCCTCAGGGCTCACCCAGGTACCGGCCCACCCCGGCCCACCCCCACCCCATATCTCCCCTTCCCAGATGGCAAAGGAGAGGGAGGGGGCCAGGGTGGGATGGGGATGGCCATGGGTTGGAGATGACCATGGGGGCAGGGATGGCTGTAGGACCAGAGATGGTCATGGCACCAAGGATGGCTGTAGGACCAGGGATGGCAACAGAATGGGGATGGCTGTGGGACCAGAGATGCTCGTGGGATGGGGATGGCTGTGGGGTGTGGTTGGCCATGGGATCAGGAACAGCTGTGGGACCAGGGTTGGTCATGGGACCAAGGATGGCTGTAGGACCAGAGATGGCCATGGAATGGGGATGGCTGTGGGACCAGAGATGCTCGTGGGATGAGGATGGCCGTGGAACCAGGGATGGCCATGGGACAGGCACAGCCATGGGGTGGGGGTGTCTTCCCCCTCTCCTGTCCTCTCCCTCAGCCCATCTCAACCCCTCTCCCTTTGCTCCAGAAATGGGTCCTGCGGGAGATCTCCAACTTCGAGTACCTCATGCAGCTGAACACGATCGCGGGGCGCACCTACAACGACCTCTCCCAGTACCCCGTGGTGAGCCCCGTGTCCCCCCCCACCATCTCCCCAGCGATTCCCACCCCACCCCGAGCCTCACCCACCTCCCGCCCCCACCCAGTTCCCCTGGATCCTGCGGGATTACGTCTCCGACACCCTCGACCTCACCAACCCAGCCGTGTTTCGGGACCTGTCCAAGCCCATCGGGGTGGCCAACGAACGGCACGCCCGGGATGTGAAGGAGAAGTGAGTGTCCCCAAAAATGAGGGATGGGGGGATGCAGGGAGCTCCTGGCTGGCTCCTGGTGGACACCCCACCACCAACAACAACACCACCACCTCATCCCCAGGTATGAGAGCTTCGAGGACCCCACCGGCACCGTGGACAAGTTCCACTATGGCACGCACTACTCCAACGCAGCGGGCGTCATGCACTACCTGATCCGCACCGAGCCCTTCACCACCCTCCACATCCAGCTGCAGAGCGGCAGGTGGGCGCCCAGCGGGTAGACGCCAGGGAGGGGACATCGAAGGGGACAAGCGGGCTCCAACCGGGTGTCCTGTGCCACCAGGTTTGACTGCTCGGATCGGCAGTTCCACTCGGTGCCGGCGGCATGGCAAGCCCGCATGGAGAACCCAGTGGACGTCAAGGAGCTCATCCCTGAGTTCTTCTACTTCCCCGAGTTCCTGGAGAACCAGAACGGTAAGGGGCACCCATCATCCCCACCATGGGGACAGCACCCATGAGAGCATGGTCAGGGTTGGTGTCCCTCACCCCCTGCCTGCTCTGCCTGCAGGCTTTGACCTGGGCTGCCTGCAGCTCTCCAACGAGAAGGTGGGTGACGTGGTGCTGCCTCGGTGGGCGCGCTCCCGCGAGGACTTCATCTACCAGCACCGCAAAGCCCTGGTGAGATGGTGGAGCCCATGCCAACCTCTCCTCCACTCCCACCCTTGGAGGAAGGTCATTACAGGGGGGTGGTGGGCGTTCCTGGCCTCCCCTGATGTCCCATTCTTGGACAGGAGTCAGAGTATGTCTCAGCCCACCTCCACGAGTGGATCGACCTTATTTTTGGGTACAAGCAACGAGGTCCAGCCGCCGTGGAGGCCCTCAACGTCTTCTACTACTGCACCTACGAGGGTGAGCTGTGGGGCAGGGAGGTGGGGCAGGGGGTGTACCTGCCAGGTGGCCCCCCATGACCATCTCCATCCCCAGGGGCCGTGGACCTGGATGCCATCGCCGATGAGACGCAGAGGAAGGCTCTGGAAGGCATCATCAGCAACTTTGGGCAGACGCCCTGCCAGCTGCTCAAGGTAGCTCATACCCCCACCCCCAAAGAATAGCCCCTTTTGGGGGGGTCACCCCCCCTTCTCATGTGTCTCACACACACCCACCCCCAGGAACCCCATCCCGCCCGGCTGTCAGCAGAGAGCGCTGCCCAGAGGCTGGCCCGCCTCGACACCCGCTCGCCCAACGTCTTCGAGAACCTGGACCAGCTCAAGTCCTTCTTTGTGGAGGTGAGGACAACTCCGGGGGGGTCCCGGTGCAGGAGTAGAGGTGGGGATGGGGGTGGCCAGGAGGGTGCCCACCGGTTGCTGTCTCCCCGCAGGGCATCAGCGATGGGGTGGCCCTGGTGCAAGCCGTGGTCCCCAAGAACCAGGCGCACTCCTTCATCACTCAGGGATCACCCGACGTCCTGGTGAGTGCAGGGAAACTGAGGCACGGGCGCATGCTGCTCAGCCCAGGGGGACGGGGACCAAACCCCAGCGGTGGGAGCTGTGTCACCTCCATCTCCATCTCTGCCCAGGTCACCGTGAGTGCCAACGGCTTGTTGGGGACCCATAACTGGTTACCCTACGACAAGAACATCTCCAACTACTTCAGCTTCACCAAAGACCCTACTGTCTCCAACGCAAAGTGAGTTGACTGATGCACGGTCCCCAGGGATGGTCCCCAAAGGTGCCACCAGCCCACCCTTGGCTCTGCCACCATCCCATGTCCCTCCCCACCAGGACCCAGCGCTTCCTGCAGGGCCCCTTTGCCCCTGGTGTGGACCTCTGCTCCCGCACGCTGGCTGTGTCCCCTGACGGAAAGCTGCTCTTCAGCGGGGGACATTGGGACAACAGCCTCCGTGTCACCTCTCTGGCCAAAGGGAAGGTTGTTGGGCACATCACCCGGCACATAGGTATGTCTTCCTCTGGTGATGAAGGTCCAGTGATGCCTCGATGGGTTTGTAGGACCATGGTGGGAGGCAGGAGACATAGGAGCGGGCAGGGGACATCTCCCAGTGTCCCCCATCTTCTGGGCATGGTCCAGGCTCCATCACAGAGCTGGGCTGGGGTTAGGGTTAGCAGCATCGCCACACCCCAAAAAACACCTTGGTGCCGTCGCGTGGAGTCAAGGCACCGAGCGCGGTGGGATGAGACCAGCACGTCATGGTGTCCCTCTGGGTGTCACAGATGTTGTCACCTGCCTGGCGCTTGACCTCTGCGGCATCTACCTCATTTCTGGGTCCCGGGACACAACCTGCATGGTGTGGCAGGTCCTACAACAGGTAGGTGGTTGACCCTTACCCCGTGCTCCAGCCAGGGGGAGCTCATGGTGGGGGCTGCCACCAGGTCACTGAGGTCCCCATGTCCCCAACGCCAGGGTGGGTTTTCCAGCGGCTTGGCTCCCAAACCTGTCCAGGTCCTGTACGGCCATGACGCTGAGGTGACGTGCGTGGCCATCAGCACCGAGCTGGACATGGTGGTGTCGGGCTCCAAGGTGAGCTGGGGTGATGGGGTGGGCAGTGGGGTGGGGCGGTACCACCATCACCACTCCATGTCCCCTTCCTCCTGTAGGATGGCACCATCATCATCCACACCATCCGCCGGGGTCTCTTCATCCGGTCCCTGCGGCCGCCTGGCGAGAGCTCACCCCCCGCTGTCCTCTCCCACCTGGCCGTGGGGCCGGAGGGGCAGGTGGTCGCCCAGACTGCAGTGGGTCAACGAGCCTGCTTGAAGGTATGGCCAGGTGTCCCTGTGGCGTCTCCCCCTCGTCACCGTCAGCGTGTGTGCGTGTCCCCCTCTTTGCTCTGTCTTTCAGGACAGGTTTGCGCTGCACCTCTACTCGGTGAACGGGAAGCACCTCTCCTCCGTCCCGCTGGACGAGGAGGTGACGGCCATGTGCCTGACGGAGGAGTTCGTGGTGTTGGGGACCATGCAGTGCGGGCTGGAGATCCGTGATCTCCAGAGGTGATGGCTACCACCCACCTTGTCCCACCCCAACAACTCCCTTGGGGTTCCTGGGAGGAGCTTGAGGGGTCTCATCCCACCACTCATCTTCTCACAGCCTCAGGGCGGCCGTGCCCCCCGTGCCCATGCGGGTGCCCGTCCACAGTGTGTCTGTCACCAAGGAGAAGAGTCACATCTTGGTGGGGTTGGAGGATGGCAAGCTCATCGTGGTGGGGGCTGGGCAGCCCGCTGAGGTGAGCGTGGATCCCCACCCCAGGTGATGGTGGGGCCGGGGAGGTGTCATGCCTCGGTGTCCACTGGGTGCTGCTGGGCTAAGGACCTCTGCTTGTCCTCCTTGGTCTCCAGAGCAGAAGGGGATGGAGGTGGGGTGGGGTGGGATGGGGGAGATATGGGAAAGGGAGGGAATGGGGTGAATAATGGAGGTGAATAATGGAGGTGGAGGTGGGGATGGGGATGGAGAAGGGGAAGGGGATGGAGGTGGAGGTGGAGATGGAGAAAGGGGAAGGGGATGGGGTGGAGGTGGAGATGGAGAAAGGGGAAGGGGGTGGAGGTGGAGATGGAGAAAGGGAAAGGGGGTGGAGGTGGAGATGGAGAAAGGGAAAGGGGGTGGAGGTGGAGATGGAGAAAGGGGAAGGGGATGGGGTGGAGGTGGAGGTGGAGAAAGGAGAAGGGGATGGGGTGGAGGTGGAGAAAGGGGAAGGGGATGGAGTGGAGGTGGGGAAGGGAGTGGAGGTGGAGATGGGGAAGGAGAAGGGGGTGGTTGTGGAATGGGATGGAGATGGAGATGGCGAAAGGATGGGGATGGGGAAGGGGATGGGTGTGGGTGGAGAAAAGGATGGGGTTTGGAAGGTGATGTGGATGATGATGGGGAAAGGGCTGAGGATGATGGATGTTTGGAGGGGGACAGGGATGGAAAAGGGAATGAGGATGGGGATTTGGAAGGGGATGAGGAAGCAAATGGACATTTGGAAGGAGATGGTCTGGAAGGGGATGGAGATGGAGAAGGGGATGAGGAATGGGGGTGAAGAAGGGGATAAGGATGGGGATGGAGAAGTGGATGGGGATCTGGAAGGGGATAAGAAATGGGGACAGAGAAGGTAATAAGGAATGGGGATGGAGAAAGGGATGAGGATCTGGAAGGGGATGGGGATGGACAATGGGATGGGGATGGAGGAGGGGATGGGGATGGAGAAGAGGATGAGGATCTGGAAGGGGATGGGGATGGACAATGGGATGGAGATGGACAAGGGGATGGGGATGGAGAAGAAGATGGGGATGGAGAAGGGGATGAGGATGGGGATGTAGAGGCAGATGGCAATTTGGAAGGGAATGGGGATGGAGAAGAGGACGGAGATGGAGAAGGGGATGAGGACGAGATGCATAAGATGATGGGCTTCAGGAAGGGGATGAGGATTCGGAAAGGGACGTGGAATGGGATGGGGACAGTGACATTGGGTACATCCTCATCCCCCCGCCCCCCGCATCACCCAGGTGCGGCCGGGCCAGTTCCACCGGCGGCTGTGGCGCTCCACGCGGCGCATCTCCCAGGTCTCGGCCGGCGAGACGGAGTACAACCCCCCCGAGGGCAGGTCCTAGGCTGGCACCCACCGCCCACCACCCACCCAGGGTGCCCCGCACCCCCTGGGTATGCAAAGATGGGGGGGGGACACCCCTGCACCCCGAAAAGCTGGGGGAGGGGGGGGATGTCCGGACCCCCCCATTGTGCCCGCAGGCTGCCAGCTCAGCCCATCGCCCGTGGCCTTATCCAGCCCCCAACCGGGGGGGGGACGGGGACGTGAAGGGGGGGGGGGGCACAGAACCCCCCTCCCACCCCCCCAATTTTAGGGGGACGCATCGTCATTCGTCTCTGTGTGTGTCCCCGTCCCGTCCGTCCCCCCCCCCCGGCTTCCCGCGGAGGGATGGGGGTGAGGAGGAGGAGGCGGGGACCCCTCGCTGGGAAGGGGGGTGCCGTGTCGTCGCCGTGCGTCCCCCCCCCCCCCGCCGCCGCCCGCCGTGCCCGCTGGCCAGGAGCCAGCCGGTGTGTCCCTGTCCCGTCCCCCCCCCCCTTTTTTTTTTTTTCTATCCATTTTTAGGTCTTTTACAGAAAATAATAATAATAATAATAATTTATCTATGGGAAATAAACGCCTGCGAGGCCTTTGTCTGCCCTGCGCTGGACAGGGGGGAGACACCCCCCCCCCCCCCAGTGTGTCCCCCTCCGATGTCACCCCCCTCCGATGTCCCCTCTGTCCCCCTGTGTGTGTGTATCTGTCCCCCCCCCGGTGTTTTTGGGACCCCTTCTCCCTGCCCTGCATAGCGGGGCCATCCCAGCACAGGCGCTGCTCCGGGCTGGGGGCTACTGGGGACCCCCCCCCCCCGTGGCGGGACCCGGCCAGCCCGGAGCACGGGGACACACGTGGCGCGAGTGCAGCTGTAGGCCCACGTGTCACGAGTGTGGGGGGCCTCAGCAGCCGTGCACCCCCGTGTCACGAGTGTGGGGGGGTCTCAGCGGCCATGCACCCACGTGTCACGAGTGTGGGGGGTCTCAGCAGCCGTGCACCCCCGTGTCATGAGTGTGGGGGACCTCAGCAGCCGTGTACCCCCGTGTCACGAGCGTGGGGGGGTCTCAGCAGCCGTGTGCCCCCGTGTCACGAGCGTGGGGGGGTCTCAGTGGCCGTGTACCCCCGTGTCACGAGCGTGGGGGGTCTCAGCAGTCATGTGCCCATGTGTCACGAGCGTGGGGGGCCTCATCAGCTGTGCACCCCCGTGTCACGAGTGTGGGGGGTCTCAGCAGCCGTGTACCCCCGTGTCACGAGCGTGGGGGGGCCTCAGCGGCCGTGCAACCATATGGGACGAGCATGAAGGTCTCGGCAGGCGTGCACCCGTGTGTCATGAGCCACGATGGGGGGCTCAGCAGCTGTAGACCACCCATGTCACGAGTGTGGGGGGCCTCAGCAGCCGTGTACCCCCGTGTCACGAGTGTGGGGGGGCTCAGCAGCCGTGTACCCCCGTGTCACGAGTGTGGGGGGGTCTCAGCAGCCGTGCGCCCACGTGTCACGAGTGTGGGGGGGCTCAGCAGCCGTGTACCCCCGTGTCACGAGCGTGGGGGGTCTCAGCAGCCGTGCGCCCACGTGTCACGAGCGTGGGGGGTCTCAGCAGCCGTGTACCCCCCGTGTCACGAGCGTGGGGGGTCTCAGCAGCCGTGTACCCCCGTGTCACGAGCGTGGGGGGGTCTCAGCAGCCGTGTGCCCACGTGTCACGAGCGTGGGGGGGCCTCAGCAGCCGTGCGCCCCCGTGTCACGCGCTCAGGGCAGCTGGGCTCTCGGCAGCCGTGCGCGCACGTGTCACGAGCACGTGCGGCCTCAGCGACCCCGTGCCCACGTGTCGCGAGCGTGCCAGGCCTCAGCAGCCCCGCACCCACGGGTCATGAGCATGGTGGGGGGGGTCTCAGCAGCCCCGTGCCCATGTAGCACGGGCGTGCAGGGGCTCCGCCATCCTTCCTTGTCCCCCCACCGGCACCGGGCTCTGTAGCCGGCCACTGTCCCCAGGGAGCTGGCAGGCTGTCCCCGTGCTGTCCCGGGGAGGCTGAGCGTCTCCGGCCGCGGCGCCCGTGTCCTCCCCTGGCCCTGCCACCCTCGGGGGGGCCCCACGGCCGGCAGTGACCTCTGTCCCCGGCCAAGGCTGGCTGCGGGTGCCCATGGCGTCACGTGGAGCGGGCACCAGCGGGGCCACCAGAGCCACCGGAGCCGAGCCGGGAGCAGCCGCAGCGCCGGACGGAGGGATGGACGGACAGATGGACAGGTGGGCAGGGGGAGGGATGGGTGCTCAGGGCGCCACCGGGACCTTCACCCCAGACAGCCTCGTGGTGGGTGCCCTGGGTCTTGGTGGGGACACCGAGGTCACCCCGCCAGAGGGTCCGGGTGTCACCACCCCGCCTGTGCCTGGATGGCTGTCCCTGTTGCCACATCTTGGACCCAGTTGGCCCAGTCCCATGTGTCCCTGTTCCCAGTGTCCCTGTCCCATATGTTCCAGACCCGGGTGTCCCTGTTCCCTGTGTTCCCATTCCAAGTGACTCTGGTGTCCCAGTCCCATATGTCCCTCTCCCAGGTGTCCCAGTCCCATGGGGGCTCTGCTGTCCCTCTCCCATATATCCCATTCCCATATGTCCCTCTCCCAGGTGACCCAGTCCCAGGTCTCCCAGTCCCAGATGTCCCAGTCCCAGGTGACCCAGGTGTCCCTGTCCCAGGTTTCCCAGTCCCACTTGTCCCTGTCCCCAGCGTCCCTGTCTCAGGTGATCCTGGTGTCCCAGTCCCAGACGTCAGTTTCCATCCAGTATCCCCATCCCAAATTACTCAGGTGTCCCAGTTCCATATGTCCCTGTCCCAGGTGTGCCAGTCCCACCTGTCCCAAGTCCCAGGTGCCCGTGTCCCAGGTTTCCCAGTCCCAGGTATCCCTTTTCCCAGTGTCCCAGTCCCAGACGTCCCAATCCCAAGTGACCCAGCTGTCCCTGTCCCAGGTTTCCCAGTCCCATGTGTCCCTGTCTTGGGTGATCCTGGTGTCCCAGTCCCAGGTGTCCCAGTCCCAAGTGATGTAGGTGTCCCTGTTCCCAGTGTCCCTCCCCCAGGTGTCCCAGGTGTCCCAGTCCCATATGTCCCACTCCCCAGTTCCCCAGCCCCAAGTGTCCCAGTCCCACTTGTCCCTGTTCCCAGTGTCCCAGTCCCAGGCGTCCCAGTCCCAGTGTCTGGCGGAGAGCGAGGGAACCCCTGGGTTTGTGCCCACCCAAACCACCCCTCGGTGCCGTGTCCTGGGGGGGGGGGGCTCAGCCCTCCAACCCCCAGTGCCCCCCCAGGACCCAGAGCAGCCGCCTCCGTGCCCACGGGGGTGGGTGCAGGATGAGTCCAGGGTGGGTGCAGGGGTTTTTTTGGGGGGGACGCAGGGTGGGTGCAGGGCAGGCTCCCCCCCCTCCCCGCTCCCTGTGCCCCCCCCGCAGCAGCAGGTGGCTGGGAGCCCCCCTGGAGCAGTTGCCCACTCCAGCGCTGACCCTGGACCAGGCGACGGTGCGGCGCAACGCCGAGCGCATGCGGGAGCGCTGCCGGAGCCTCGGCCTCCGCCTGCGCCCCCACGTCAAAACCCACAAGACGTTGTGAGTTGTGGCCCCCGGAATCCCCCCCACCCTTCCCCAGTGTGACCCCACCTCCCCCCCAGAATCCCAGTATCTCCCCCAGCATCCCCCTGGCAAACTCCCAGTATCCTTCCCACCATCCTCCCCCTCAGCATCCCCCCACCTTCCCCCTGACACCCCCCAAGCATCCCCCCCTCATCCTCCCCGTAAGCGTTCTCCCATCTTTCCCCCAGCATCCCCCCATCATCCCTCCAGCATCCTCCCAGTATCCCTCCCAGCATCACCCCATCCGCCACCTCGGCACCCCTCACCTCCCCCCTCCAGTATCCCTCCACCTTCCCCCCAGCATCCTCCCACCTTCTACACCAGCATCCCCATCATCCCTCCAGTATCCCCCCACCTTCCTCCTTTGTATTCCCCCATCATCTTTCCAGTATCCCCACACCTTCCTCCCCCAACATCCCCCCAGTATCCTCCCCAGTATCCCTCCGCCTTCTTCCCCAGCATCCCCCCAGCATCCCTCCAGTATCCTCCCTGCATCTCCTGCCTTCCTACCTAGCATCCTCCCGCCCTCCTCCCCAGTATCCCTCCAGTATTACCCCACCTTCCTCCCCAGTATCCCCTCACCTTCCTCCCCGGCATCCCCTCACCTTCCTCCCCGGCATCCCCTCACCTTCCCACCCAGCATTCTCCCACCTTCCTCCCCAGTATCCCCCCCAAGCACTCCCCATCCTCGCCCCCAGCATCCCCCCAGCATCCCCCCCACCTTCCCCTCCCACCGCCCCCAGAGAAGGTGCCGAGCTGGCGACCGGCGGCACCCGGCGGGGCATCGTGGTCTCCACCTTGGCCGAAGCCCGGTTCTTCGCGGCGGGGGGCTTCGATGACATCCTCTACGCGTACCCGCTGCCGGGGGGGCGGCTGGAGGAGTGCGCCGCCCTGGCCCAGCGCCTTCAAGCCTTCCAGCTCCTCCTCGACAGCCCCCAGGCCTTGGCCCTCCTGCGCCGGCACCCGCTGCCCCCCGGCAAGCGCTGGCTCGTCTGGCTCAAGCTCGACTGCGGGAACGGCAGAGGTAGGTCGCTCCCCCCCACCACCCACCCTCAAAATTGCCCTCCAACCCCAGATCCCACCAGCGCCTGGGGCGCTGCAGGGTTGGGGGAGATGGAGAGATGGGGCACCACGTGTCTTCCCCAAGGATCTTCAGCATCTCCTCAGGATGCTCGGTGGGGTGAGATGGTTCATGTCTCCTCCAAGCCCCATCACCTCAACCAGGATGGGGCGTTTAAGCCCTCCAAAAAAGCAGTTATTCCAGGATATGCCACTGGGGATGGATGCTCCGTGCCCCACCAACCTCAGGTCCCCAGAACCACCATCTCAATCAGGATGGAGCGCTTAAGCTCTCCAAAAAAGTCATTCTCCAAGGATATGCCGCTGGGTATGGATGCTCCATGCCCCACCAACCTCAGGTCCCCAGAACCACCATCTCAACCAGGACGGGGTGTTTGAAACACACACACACACACACCCCCCCCAAAGTCATTCTTCAAGGACGTTCCATGGGATAGAGGTGCCCCATGTGCCCCCAGCCACAAAACCCCTGGGATGGGACATTTAAATCCTATCTTCACCCACCCACCACAGGGATGCTCCATGGGGCAGGATGCCCCGTGTGCCCCCAGCCCCACCATCTCAACCAGGATGGGGCATTCCAGCCCCCCCCCCCCCCCCCAAAAAAGTCATTCTTCAAAGATGCTCTGCTGGGGACTGATGCTTCATGCCCCACCAACTTCAAGCCCCAAGAACCACCACCTCAACCAAGATGGGGTATTTAAGACACCCCCCAAATCATTCTTCAAGGATGCTCCACTGGGGATGGATGCTCCATGCCCCACCAACCTCAAGCCCCCCCAGAACCACCATCTCAGTCAGGATGGGGGATTTAAGCCCTCCCACACCGCACAATCCCCATCTTCACCCACCCACCAGAGGGATGCTCCATGGGGAGGGATGCCCCATGTCCCCCCCAGACCCTCAGCTCAACCAGGATGGGGCATTTAAGACGCCCCCTGCCAAAAAAAAGTCATTCTTCAAGGAAATGCCATGGGGCAGAGATGGCCTCAAGCCCCTATTATGGGACATCTAAGCACCCCCACCCCCCCAAACCCCATTTCACCCACCCACCAGAGGGGTGCTCCGTGGGGAAGGGTGCCCCATGTCCCCCCAAGACCCCCTCTCCACCATCTCACCCAACATGGGGCATCAAAGGCCCCCTCCCAACCCCCCCCCCCCGACCCCCCCTGAGTCATCCCTGAATCCACCGGCAGTCGGCGTGCGGCCCACGGACCCCGGTGCCATGTCCCTGGCCCGGGCCATCGCCGAGGAGGCACCGGAGGAGGTGACACTGGTGGGGGTCTACGCTCATTGTGGGGACACCTACGGCTGCCGTGATGTCTCGGCCGTCCAAGCCATCGCCCGGGCCACCACCGCCGCCGTGCTCGACTTTGTCACCGCGTGAGTGACCCAAACCCGGGCTGGGCAGGGTTAAGGGGATTATGTGGGGGTGGGGGGACAGGGGAGGTGTCAAGGTGGCCACCATGGGGTGTCCCCCACCCTCCCACCCCATAAAACCCCACGGGCTGGTTGTAAATGCAAATCGCCCCCCATAAAAGGGGGCCCCACAAAGCCCCCCCGGGGAGCTGGCGCAGGATGCCGGCGGCATCGGTCACCTTTGATGTGGCTTTGGTGGCGGTGGGCTGTGACCCATGTCATTGTGTGTGCGTCCCCCTCCTTGTCACCCTTTTGTCCCAGCGGGGTTTTGCATCCCAGAGGGAACTGCTGCCGGATGGTTCTCACTGGAGGGGGGGTGGGGTGGTCTGGGACCCCCATCCCCCCATCCCGCGCACACAGGGACACGTTTGTGGCACATCTGGGATGTTCAGGCACATCTGGGGGTGGGGGGGGAGGCACATTGAGGGGGTGCTGTGGCACATCTGCGGGTGGTCCCAGGTACAACTGGGGGTGCTCTGCCACATCTGGGGGCTTCTGGCCACATCTGGGGGTGTGCTGACACAATGGGGGGGGGGGGGAGTACAACAGGGGGGTGGGGAGCGTGTCCCCAGGAACATCTGGGGAGGGGTTTACACGTCTTGGGGTGTCTCCAGTACCTCACGGGGAGGGGGCTCCAGCATATCTGGAGGGAGTCTGGAACATCTGGGAGCTCCCAGAAACATCTGGGGGGGGGGGGTCCTGGCACGTCAGGAGGAAGGGGGGAGTCCTCTAGCACATCTGGGTGCATCTCTGGCACATCTGGGTCTTCCCAGGCACATCTGGGGTAGCCTGGCACATCTTGGGAGGTCTCCAGCACAGCTGGGGAGTCTCCAGTACGTCTGAGGGCTCCCAGAAACATCTGGGGGTGCCCTGGCACATGTGAGGGGGGTGGCCTTCAACACATCTAGGGGTGCTGTGGAACATCTGGGGGCTCCCAGGCACATCTGGGAGTGCTTTAATGCATGGGGGAGGATCTCCAGTTCATATTAGTGGATCTCTGGCACATCTGGGGGGTTCCTGGGCACATTTGGGGATGCCTGGTCACATCTGGGTGTGGTCCCATGTCCATCAGAAGTGCTCTGGCATATCGGGGGGGGGGGGGGGCTGCCTTGAGTATTTGGGGGTTCTCTGTCACATCTGGGGCTCTCTGGCACAGCTGGCTGGCTCCCTAGCACATCTTGTGGTCTTCCTGGCACATCTGGGGGTGGTTCTCTGTCACAGCTGGATGGCTCCCATGAACATCTGGGAGGGGGGGCTCCCTGGCACATCTGGGACTCCCTGAGGCATCACCATCTCTGCTCCTTCTCCTGTGGCACCCAAGGGTGATGGACTCATCTCCAGTCCTGCTCCCCGTGGTTCCCAGGGGTGATGGACCCACTTCTGGTCTTGCTCCTGTGGCATCCAGAAGTGATGGCCCCACCTCTGGTCCCAGTCCCCATGGTGCCTGGGATGACAGACCCACCACTGGTCCTGCTCCTGTGGCACCCAAGGGTGATGGACCCATCTCTACTCCCACGGTGCCTGGGGTGATGGACCCATCACCACTCCTGCTCTTGTGGCATCCAGGAGTGGTGGACCCATCTCTGATCCCAGTCCCCGTGGTGCCTGGGGGTGATGGACTCACCTCTGCTCCTGCTCCTGTCACACCCAAGGGTGATGGACCCACCTCTACTCCCGCTCTTATGGTGCCTTGGGTGATGGACCCATTGCCGGTCCTGCACCTGTGGCATCCAGGAGTGATGGACCCACGTCTGGTCCCAATCCCATGGTGCCCGGGGGTGATGTGTCCCCCCCAGCCATACCCCGGCCACTCAGAGGGTCCCATGTGCTGGCAGGCTGCGGCAGGCGGGCGTGCCGTGTCCCCAGGCCAGCATCGGCTCCACACCATCCTGCAGCCACCCGGTGCCGGAGATGGCCCAGCTCACCGAGCTCCACCCGGGCAACTACCTCTTCTACGGTGAGAGGGTTGGAACGCCCATCACCACCTCCCCTGGTGTGACTCCCCCCCGCCCCTGTCTCCAGGGTGGGACGCACCCCAACCTGGGCTGGGCACCTTCTTCTCCCAGACCTTCAGCAGACCCTGCTGGGCTCCTGTCAGCCGGAGGAGGTGGCCATCCGTGTCCTCACCAGGGTCATCGGTCACTACCCTCACCGCAACCAGCTGCTGGTGGACTGCGGGTGGGCTGCCCTCAGCCTCCACGGCCGCGACCAAGCGCCCGCGGGCTGCGCCGCCATCGAGGGCCACCCCCAGCTGAGGTGAGCGCCGCGGGGGGTTGGAGGGGGGGGACTGGGGGGACACGTGGGCGGTGGTGGTGGGGACGTGACGGTGTGTCCCCGCAGGCTGGTGGGGCTGACGCAGGAGCACGGGCAGGTGGAAGCCATCGACGGCCGGTTGGATTTCGAGCGCTTCCCGGTGGGCAGCGTCCTGGCTCTCATCCCGTTCCATGTGAGTACCCGCCCTGCCCACGCCGTGCCACCCCCCCCCCCCGCCATGCCCGGCTCAGCATCCCTACCCGCCGCAGGCCTGCGCCACCGCCGCCATGCACCCCGTCTACTACGTCCACGCCGAGGGGAAGGTGGTGGAGCTCTGGCACCCCGTCCGCGGCTGGTAGGGAGGAGAGCGGGGAGCTGCCGGGGCGCTGCGCCCACACCGACACCCCACGCCGACACCCCGCACCCACACCAACACCCCGCGCCCACGCCGAAACCCCACACCCACACCAAGGTTTTGCAGCCACACCAAGACCCTGCACCCATGCTGGTGGTGTCCCACACCCATACTGATATTGGGGTCTGTCGTGGTTTGGCCTCAGCCGGCAGCAACAAACCACGCGGCCGCTCGCTCAGCCCCCCACAGCCGTGTGTGGGGGGGAAATACGAAAAAAGGCGAAACTCGTGGGTTGAGATAAAGGCAGTTTAACAGAACAGCAAAGGGAAGAGAAAACAGTAACAATAACACGGATAAAGGAATATACAAACGCGATCAGGGCACCGCCGCTCACCGACCGGACCCGGACCCGCACCCGCGCCGCCGCAGCCCGCGCTGAGCAGCGACTTCCCGCCCCCTCCCCCCGGCAGCTCCCCCCCACCGTCCGGGCATGGCTCACATGGCATGGAATACCTGTGTCCCCTCCCATCCTTGGGGAAATTAACCCCAGCCCTGCTGGAACCAGGACATTATCCACCCCTTATTCCATACCATCTGTGCCATGCCCAGATCCTACAGTTCCCAATCATTTACCACCACTTTCCCCTGTCTTTTATATATACATACATATGTACATCTATATACATACAGATTTAATCCCCACCGTCCATGGGCGATCCCTCTAAAATATTCATTGAGTTAATTTAGTCCATCACTGTGGGCCGCATCTGTGAAAGCAGTCTCTCAGGGCAGGCGAGATGGTGTGTGGTGCTGGACTGGTGCACGCTGCATTCGGAGCTCATGGCTGGTGTACCCGCTGTGGCCCATGCCCGCAGTTCACAGGTTGAAGACGTTGTGGTCAGTTCTTGTTACCTCACCGCTGCACTTTACTCCGCCTTATCAAAATCCATCTGTCATTGGTTTGGGAGATTCTTACTATAGTACCCTTGATAGCAGTTATAATAATGATGACACACAGTGACAGGGTTATTTAGCACATACCATCATAAGTTTTGATTTATTGACCATTCTCACCTAGAATCAAATCCCCATGAGGTACACATCGGACCTCCCCATCCTCCCGCATCACCCACCACGTGCACCCAGGTCCTTGTGCAAAAGCAATCCCACGGATAGGTTTGCCTTTGCCTGAGGCAGGGCTAACCCAGACTGTCTTCCCTAACATATTCTTCATGTGCACTACAGGGACTTTATCCCCTTCTACTGTACATGGAAGTTTTGATTGGGCAGGGCCAGCTCGGTTGGCAGATCCCCTGGTGTTGACTAGCCAGGTGGCCTTTGCTAAATGCGTATCCCAGTGTTTGAAAGTTCCACCACCCATGGCTCTCAGGGTAGTCTTTAACAGTCCGTTGTATCGTTCTATCTTCCCTGAGGCCGGTGCGTGATAGGGGATGTGATACACCCACTCAATGCCATGCTCTTTGGCCCAGGTGTCTATGAGGCTGTTTCGAAAATGAGTCCCATTGTCTGACTCAATCCTCTCCGGAGTGCCATGTCGCCATAAGACTTGTTTTTCAAGGCCCAGGATAGTGTTCCGGGCGGTGGCATGGGGCACAGGGTATGTTTCCAGCCACCCGGTGGTTGCTTCCACCATTGTGAGCACATGGCGCTTGCCTTGGCGGGTTTGTGGGAGTGTGATATAATCAATCTGCCAGGCCTCCCCATATTTGTATTTTAGCCATCGTCCTCCATACCAAAGAGGCTTTAACCGCTTGGCTTGCTTAATTGCAGCACATGTTTCACATTCATGGATGACCTGTGCAATAGTGTCCATGGTCAAATCCACCCCTCGGTCTCGAGCCCATCTATATGTCGCATCTCTTCCCTGATGGCCTGAGGCGTCATGAGCCCACCGAGCTATGAATAATTCACCCTTATGTTGCCAGTCCAGATCCACCTGAGCCACTTCAATCTTAGCGGCCTGATCTACCTGCTGGTTGTTTTGATGTTCCTCAGTGGCGCGACTCCTGGGTACGTGGGCATCTACATGACGTACTTTCACAACCAGATTCTCTATCCGGGCAGCAATATCTTGCCACAGTTCAGCCGCCCAGATGGGTTTACCTCTGCGCTGCCAGTTGCTCTCTTTCCACTGCTGTAACCACCCCCACAGAGCATTTGCCACCATCCATGAATCAGTATAGAGGTAAAGTACTGGCCATTTCTCTCGTTCAGCAATGTCTAAAGCTAGCTGGATGGCTTTCACCTCTGCAAACTGGCTCGATTCGCCTTGTCCTTCAGTGGCTTCTGCAACTCGTCGTGTAGGACTCCACACAGCAGCCTTCCACTTCCGATGCTTCCCCACAATCCGGCAGGACCCATCAGTGAACAAGGCATGTTTCCTCTCATTTTCTGGTAGTTTATTATACGGTGGAGCCTCTTCCGCACGCGTCACCTCCTCCTCTGGTGATATTCCAAAATCTTTGCCTTCTGGCCAGTCCATGATCACTTCAAGTATTCCTGGGCGATTGGGGTTTCCCATTCGAGTCCGCTGTGTGATCAGTGCAATCCACTTACTCCATGTGGCATCAGTCGCATGGTGTGTGGCAGGGACCCTTTCTTTGAACATCCAGCCCAGCACTGGCAGTCGAGGTGCCAAGAGGAGCTGTGCCTCAGTACCAACCACTTCCGAAGCAGCTCGAACCCCCTCGTATGCTGCCAATATCTCTTTTTCGGTTGGAGTATAGCGGGCTTCAGATCCTCTGTATCCCCGACTCCAAAACCCCAGGGGTCGACCTCGAGTCTCCCCTGGTGCTTTCTGCCAGAGGCTCCAGGTAGGGCCATTCTCCCCGGCTGCGGTGTAGAGCACATTTTTAACATCTTGTCCTGCCCGGACTGGCCCCAGGCCTACTGCATGAACTATTTCCTGCTTAATTTGTTCGAAGGCTTGTCGTTGCTCAGGGCCCCATTTAAAGTCATTCTTTTTCCGGGTCACTTGATATAGAGGGCTCACAATCAGACTGTAATTTGGAATATGCATCCTCCAAAAACCCACAACACCTAAGAAAGCTTGCGTTTCCTTTTTACTGGTTGGTGGAGACATAGCTGCTATTTTGTTGATCACATCCATCGGGATCTGACGGCGTCCATCTTGCCATTTTATTCCTAAAAACTGGATCTCCTGTGCGGGTCCCTTGACCTTACTTCGTTTT
This sequence comes from Pluvialis apricaria, assembly GCA_017639485.1. Taxonomy (NCBI): domain Eukaryota; kingdom Metazoa; phylum Chordata; class Aves; order Charadriiformes; family Charadriidae; genus Pluvialis; species Pluvialis apricaria. The sequence goes on along the minus strand of CM030008.1, from coordinate 1,902,674 downwards.
ATTGCAAAACCAGCTTTCAGAAGGATTTGAACTATTCTATTCCCTTTCTCAAAAACTTCCTCTGCTGTGTTGCCCCATACAATGATGTCGTCAATGTACTGCAGATGTTCCGGAGCTTCACCCTGTTCCAGTGTGGTCTGGATTAGTCCATGGCAAATGGTGGGGCTGTGTTTCCACCCCTGGGGCAGTCGATTCCAGGTGTACTGGACACCCCTCCAAGTGAAAGCAAACTGTGGTCTGCACTCTGCTGCCAAAGGGATTGAGAAGAATGCATTGGCGATATCAATTGTTGCATACCACTTGGCTGCCTTTGACTCCAGTTCGTATTGAAGTTCTAGCATGTCCGGCACGGCAGCGCTCAGCGGTGGTGTAACTTCGTTCAGGCCACGATAGTCCACTGTTAGCCTCCACTCTCCATTAGATTTTCGCACTGGCCATATGGGGCTATTAAAGGGTGAGCGGGTCTTGCTGATCACTCCTTGAGTCTCTAGTTGACGAATCAGCATATGGATGGGGATCAGAGAATCTCGGTTAGTGCGATATTGCCGCCGATGCACTGTCGTGGTAGCAATCGGCACCTGTTGTTCTTTGACCCTCAACAAACCTACCACAGAAGGGTCCTCCGAGAGACCAGGCAATGTAGACAGCTGTTTAATTTCCTCTGTCTCCAAAGCAGCTATGCCAAAAGCCCACCGGTATCCTTTTGGGTCCTTGAAGTATCCTCTCCTGAGATAGTCTATGCCAAGGATGCACGGAGCCTCTGGGCCAGTCACAATGGGATGCTTTTGCCACTCATTTCCAGTCAGGCTCACCTCAGCTTCCAATACAGTCAACTCTTGGGATCCCCCTGTCACTCCAGAAATACAAATGGGTTCTGCCCCTCTGTAACTTGATGGTATTAAGGTACATTGAGCTCCAGTGTCCACTAGAGCCCTATACTCCTGTGGCTCTGATGTGCCAGGCCATCGAATCCACACGTTCCAATAAACCCGGTTGTCCCTTTCCCCCACCTGGCTGGAGGCAGGGCCCCTCTAATCCTCATCATAGTATCCATTACTCACTTGTTGCAGAAATGACTTGGAGGTCCCTTCAAGAGGATCAGAGGTAAGATCAGGCCTTCTGCTCTGTCTGGGGGGCTGCCTGCTGGCAACGGGAGCAGCACTTTTCCTGGAGGGATCCCCTTTTGTGATTGTTCTTCCTTGCAACTCACGTACCCGTGCCCGTAGGGTCGAGGTAGGTTGTCCATCCCACCTCCTCATGTCCTCACCGTGGTCACGCAAGTAAAACCACAGGGTGCCTCGTGGTGTGTACCCTCTATACTCTCCCTCTTGAGTAGGGAAACGCTTGCTCCTAATAGCTGAGATGCTGGCCTGTACAGGTGGGGAGTAGGACATATTCTCTTCGAGTTGTTGGACCTTCTGGGACAGTTTCTCCACAGCTGAGACAAGGGGGGAAGAGAGACTTTCTTCATATTGCCGGAGTCGGCCAGCCACCTCATCCACCGTTGGTCCCTCTTCGCCTTTCCATTCCATCACTGCCAAGGAGTTGGCATACGATGATGGTGCACTCCGTACAAACTTCCGCCATATGGGCCTTGTGCATTGGACTTCATCAGGGTCTGTGGGTAACTGCGCGTTATCTGGATCATAGTAAATCATCTCCCGCACGGCTAATTCCCTGAGGTACTGGATACCTTTTTCCATGGTGGTCCACTTGCTTGGGCGGCATACAACATCTTCACTGAAGGGGTACCTTTCCCTCACACCTGACAGGAGTCGCCTCCAGAGGCTGAGGGCTTGTGTCTTCTTCCCAATCGCCTTGTCAATGCCCCCTTCCCTAGACAGGGATCCCAGCTGCCTGGCCTCCCTGCCCTCTAATTCCAAGCTACTGGCCCCGTTATCCCAGCATCGGAGCAGCCAGGTGACAATGTGCTCGCCCGGAAGTCGGCTGAAATCTTTTCGCATATCTCTCAGCTCACTCAGGGATAGGGATCGGGTGATGATCTCTGGTTCCATCTCTTCCTCCCTTTCCTTTGATGGCCCTGGTTCATCATCATCCCTAACTAAGCGAACTGATTTCTTGGTGTATTTCTTCTTCTGTATAGGGGCAACTGATACGGGCACGGGCTGGTTGTCCGGTTCAGCTGCAGTGTCTGCCACTGGGGTTTGAGCGGCTGCATTGTCTGCTACAGGGGTTGGAATAGCTGCAGGGTCTGCCGCAGGGGCTTGAGTGGCCACAGGGCCTGCCACCGGGGTGGGAATAGCCGCATTGTCCACTGCAGGGGTTGGAATAGCTGCAGTGCCTACTGGTCTGGTTTCCTCCTCTTTCCCCTGAGGGTGCTGCATAACACTGAGCAGTGTTTGGTAGATACTGGCCAGGGCCCAGCACAGTGCAGTGAGTTGTGCATCTCTGGGATAGCCACGGCATTTTCCTTTTAAAAATTCTACCACTTTATCAGGGTCCTGTAGTTGTTCGGGGGTGAAGTCCCAAACCACTGGAGGTGAGAAGTTCTCTAGATACCTGCCCATATTCTCCCACATGCCATGCCACCCCTGACTATCCAGCCTCGGGGCAGATCTCTGGGTGGTAGTCTTAAACAGTTGTTTAACCCTGAACAAGACCTGAAACACATTCAGGAGACATAGCAATAGGAACATGCTGGTTTGAGCATCCAGAGGATATTCGAAATTCTCAAAAGCTGTCATACCTGGCCCGAAGGAGAAAAGGGAGGTGAAAGAGCTAGGGAAAGTATCCCCCCCTGTTTCCCCCATAGATCGGGTATGATTATTAATAAATTCTGCAAGACGGCGACCAAGGTATGGGCAGGACAGCAATACTGCGTAAACACCCCAACACAGTGACCTGAGCAGTGATGCTATCATATCATATGCTGATATCGCACAGGACAGCAAAATGATACTCCTGATCCCTCTCCCCGAGGTAACAAACATCATCACGGGGAGTACATAGAACACGTAAGAATTTGCATAACACAGCCACGCAAACAAACGAAGGAACATTGTAACCGGCGATTATCTAACTAATATGAGAAATATATATAACAAACTCGTGTTAACAATCTCGGGTCGGATCTGTCGTTATCTCAACCCTCGTGCCCCACGTTGGGCGCCAAAAAGGACTGTCGTGGTTTGGCCTCAGCCGGCAGCAACAAACCACGCGGCCGCTCGCTCAGCCCCCCACAGCCGTGTGTGGGGGGGAAATACGAAAAAAGGCGAAACTCGTGGGTTGAGATAAAGGCAGTTTAACAGAACAGCAAAGGGAAGAGAAAACAGTAACAATAACACGGATAAAGGAATATACAAACGCGATCAGGGCACCGCCGCTCACCGACCGGACCCGGACCCGCACCCGCGCCGCCGCAGCCCGCGCTGAGCAGCGACTTCCCGCCCCCTCCCCCCGGCAGCTCCCCCCCCACCGTCCGGGCATGGCTCACATGGCATGGAATACCTGTGTCCCCTCCCATCCTTGGGGAAATTAACCCCAGCCCTGCTGGAACCAGGACAGGGTCCCACACCCATGCCAGTGTCCCACACCCATACTGGGGTCCCACATCCATACCGGGGTCCCACACCCATACTGGGGTCCCACACCCACGCCGAGGCCAAGCACCCATCCCAGGGTGCTGCCGCACCCACAGCGGGGCATTGCTGAGGTCCTGCACCCACACCAAGACCCTGCACCTGTGCTGGGGTCCCACACCTGTATTGGGGTCCCACACCCATGCTGGGGTCCCACATCCATACTGGGATCCCACACCTATACTGGGGTCCCCCATCCATACTGGTGTCCCACACCCATGCTGGGGTCCCGCGCCCATGCTGGCACCCTGCACCCCCCACCATGCACCCGTGCCAAGACCGTGTCCCCATGCCAGTGTCCCGCACCCCCACCAAGGCCATGCACCCATGGCGGGGTCCCGCCCGCAGCTGGAGACCCTGCACCCACGCCAAGACCGCGCACCCATACTGGGGTCCCGCACCCACCCCGGTGTCCTGCACCCACCCACCCCACACCGGGGTCAATAAAGCTGCTTCTCCCATTTCCAGACACTTTTGGCCCCTTGGCAGGGAGGGGACGGGCCGTGGGGAGGCGGCGCGGGGGGGGGAACACCCCGTCCCCCCCCCACCATTCCCAGTTCGGACCAGTGCGGTGCCCACGGAACCGGCGCCCACCCGCAGCGGGACTCGAACCTGCGGCCTCCGGGAGCCGAGCCCCGCCCGAGGCGGGCCCGAGCCCAGCCGAGCCGGGAGGGGCGGGGCCTCGCCGCTCTCAGCCAATGGGGAAGCGCCCCGCCCCAGCCGCGGGGCCGCGCCCGGCCCGGCCCAACCGAGCGGAGCCGAGCGGGACCGGAGCGGTTCGGTTCGGTTCGGTTCGGTTCGGAGCGGTTCGGAGGCGTTCGGAGCGGTTCGGAGCGGGCGGCGGAGCCGGGCCGGGTCTCGGCGATGCGGAGGGGCGGCGCGGTGCTGCTGCTGCTGCCGCTGCTGTGCCCGGTGCGGGGCGGGACGGGACCGGGGACGGGGATGGCACCGGGCTGGGACCGGGGATGGGGATGGGGATGGGGATGGGGATGGGACCGGGACCGGGACGGGGCCCGCCGGGCCGCCCGCTGCCCCCCGGGGGGCTCCGTTTGACTTCACGGCGTGTCTTTTTGGCGAAGTTCGGTTTGGGTGGGTTGGGGTTTTTTTGTTGTTTTGTTTTATTTTATTTCATTTTCTTTTATTTTATTTTACTTTCTTTTATTTTACTTTCTTTTATTTTACTTTCTTTTATTTTACTTTCTTTTATTTTACTTTCTTTTATTTTATTTTTTCCTTTTCTTTCATTATTTTATTTTATTTTATTTCACTTCTGTTGACTTTATTCCATTTTATTTCACTCTGTTTTCTTTCACTTAATTTTACTTCATTCCATCTTATTTTATTTTACTTTCTTCCCTTTTATTTCATTTCACTCCTTTTTCTTTCACTTTATTTCACTTTATTCCCTTTTATTTCATTTCACTTTACCTTCTTTCGCTCCATTTCACTTTACTATTTATCTTTCGTTCAGCTTTATTCCATTTTCTTTTATTTACTTCTATTTCACTTCGCTTTCTTTTACTTTGTTTCAGCCGCGTTACATTTCGTTTTACTTTATTTCGTATTTTTTCACTTTTCAGTTCATTTTTACTTAACCCCGTTTCGCTTCGGTTTGTTTCTTTTCCTTTTTTACTTCGCTCCGGTGCCGTTTATTTCACCCTTTTTACGTTCCATTTGGTTATTTACTTTTATTATTCTTATTTGATTTTTTTTTTTCCATTTTATTTTTTGCAGTTCGGTCTTTATTATTTTTTATTTATTCGTTCCTCTCCCACCCCACCCTATTGCAGCCTATCCCCTCCCCCCCCCCCGCGGTCACAAGCCCCCCCGCCGGGGCTGAGCACCCCATGCCCACCCCCCATGTCCGTTCCGTCCCCCCAGGAGCGGGACCCCGGGGTGCTCCAGGACCCCCAAACCAGTCCCCACCATGACGGGGGGGGGGGGACATAGTGGGGTTGGGGGGGTCCTGGGGTGTGTCCCCCCCCCGGGGACACCGTTGAGGAGAAACTGAGACAGCCCCCACCCCCCAATTCCCGCAGGTGCCGGGGGGGGTGCGGGAGCGGGAGGACGACGACGGCGGCGGGGGGGTGCTGCCCCCCCCTGTCCCCCCACCGTTGATGTCACCGAGCGCTGCGGCCACCCGGACACGCAGTGCCAGCCCTGCGCCCACGGTGAGTACCCCCCACCCGCGGGGACCCGTTCCCCCGCAAAGGGGAGACTGAGGCAGGGAGGGGGTGTCCCGTCCCCCTCCATCCCCGTAGACGAGGAGCTGGAGCGCATGGAGGGGGACCCCCCCGGGGAGCCGGTGACGGGGGTCCCCTCACCCACCACCCCCGAGTTCGTGCCACCGCCACCCGAGGCCACCGGCAAGGACATCATCCCCGTCTACTGCTCCCTCCTGGCTGCCGTGGTGGTGGGACTCCTCGCCTACGTGGCCTTCAAGTGGTAGGTTTGGGGAGGGGACGACTCGGGGGGGGGACACGGGGTGGGTTATGGGGTCCCTGGGTGACAATTTCCCCCCACCCCGTGGGCAGCTGGCACACGTGCAGGCAGAAGCAGCAGCTGGCCAAGGCTCGAGCAGGGGACTTGGGGACGTCACCCGAAGGGGAGAAGCTGCACAGTGACAGCGGGGTCTTCCTCGACACCCACAGCCTGCAGGAGCCCCACCAGCCCAGCAAGGGTGAGCACCCACCACCCAGCGACGGGTTTTGGAAGGGGGGGGGGGGAGGAGCACCCATCACGGGGTGGGGTCCGGGGGGTTTTGTCCCCCAGTGTCATCGGGTTGGGGTCGGGGAGCACCCGTGTCCATGGGTGGGTGGTTCGTGGGTGGCTCTGTTCCCTTGGGGAGCATCTGGGTGGGGTTGGGGTACTCTAAGGAGCACCCACATGGGTTTGGGGTCCCACCATGACCTGTGGAGCACCCATATGGGTTTGGGGTGCACCTCTACCCCCAGAGAGCACCCAGATGGGATTGGGGAGCACCTTGATGGGATCAGGAAGCACCCATGCCATGGGTAGCACCCAAACAGGGTCAGGGAGCAACCATGGGAGCACCCATGACCCAGGGAAGACCTGGGTGGGGTTGGGGAGCACCTGGATGGGGTTGAGGAGAACCACATTCAAGGTGGCACCTGGCTGGAGTTGGGTGGCACCCAAAGGGTGGTCAGGGAGCACCCATACCCCGGGAATCACTCAAATGGGGGTAAAGGAGCGCCCAAATGGAGGTTGAGGAAGCACCTGGATGGGGTTGGGGAGCACCCATGCCCCTGGGGAGCTCCCAGTCGGGTTGGGGAGCACCTGGATGGGGCTGGGGAGAACCGTACCCAAGGTAGCATGTGGCTGGGGTTAGGTGGCACCCAAAGGGTGGTGGTCAGGGAGCACCCAAATGGGGTTGGGGAGCACCTGGATGGGGTTGAGGAGCACCCATGCCCCGGGGAGCACCCAAATGGGGTTGGGGAGCACCTGGATGGGGTTGGGGAGCACCCATGCCCCAGGGAGCACCCAAATGGGGCTCACTGAGCACCCAAATGGAGGTCAGGGAGCACCCAGCCAGGGTTGGGGAGCACCTGTACCCCAGGTAGCACCTGGCTGTGGTTGGGTGGCACCCAAATGGTGGTCAGGGAGCACCCAAACGGAGGCTGAGGAAGCACCTGGATGGGGTTGGGGAGCACCCATGCCCTGGGGAGCACCCAAATGGCGGTCAGGGACCACCCAAAGGGGGGTTAGGGACCACTCGTGCCCCGGTAAGGCTGTCTTCCCCCAGGAGCCGGTGACAAGCCCAGCACAGAAATGGCACCAGGCGGTGACTTCGGGTGCTGACACTGACCCCCCGTCCCCACCCGCAGCCCCCCACCCCGAGGGCCACCCCTTGAGCGCGGTGCCACCGCAGCGGCAGGAGGAGCTGGAGCGGCTGCTGGAGAGCGGGGGACCCGGTGGGGACTGGCGCAGCCTGGCCACCCGCCTGGGCTTCGGCCCCGATGCCATCGTCACCTTCGGCCGAGGCCGGGCGCCCGCCCGCACCCTGCTCAGCGCCTGGGCCGGCGCCGAGGGGGCCACGCTGGAGACCCTCTGCCAGGCCCTGGTCGCCATCGGCCGCCATGATGTCGCCCGGCGCTTGGCGGGAACCGGGGATGCCACCTCCGCCGTGTGAGCGTCCCCAAGGGACACGGGGACACCATGGCAGGGGGGTCCCCGCTCGGGCCTACCCCGTGTCCTGGGTTTTTAAGTGGTTTTTGTACTTTTTTAGGGGTGTTAGGGTGGGGGGGGGTGTGATTTGGTGGCCACGGTGTGGGGGTGGTGACAGAGGGCGGGAGACTCGGGGACATGGCTGGTCCCTGGGTGTGGGCATTAAACGTGTCACTTGTGTGTCACTCAGGTGTCTGTGTGTCCCCCAGCACATGTCACTGGGACGTGTGTCCCCACAAGTGCGTGTCTCTGGGATGTGTCCCCTCAGGTGTCCATGTGTCCCCAGGATGGGTGTCTTTGTGTGTCCCTCCCCCAAAGTGTATGTATCCCCTCAGGTGTCTCTGTGTCCCCAAGTGCGTGTCTCTGGGATGTGTGTCCTCACAAGTGTGTGTCACCAGGATGTGTCCCCTCAGGTGGCCGTGTGTCCCCAGGATGGGTGTCCTTGTGTGTCCCACCTAAAGTGCATGTTACCAGGATGTGTCCCTTCAGGTGTCCGTGTGTCCCCAAGTGTGTGTCACTGGGATGTGTGTCCCCACAAGTGTGTGTCACTGGGATGTGTGTCCTTCTCTCTGTGTCCCCCACAGTGTGTGTCACCAGGATGTGTCCCCTTGGGTGTCTGTGTGTCCCCCAAGTGCGTGTCACTGGGATGTGTGTCCTTCAGTGTCCGTGTGTCCCCTCCAAAGTGCGTGTCACCAGGATGTGTCCCCTTTGGTGTCCATGTATGTCCCCAAGTTCGTGTCACCAGGATGTGTCCCCTCAGATGTTTGTGTGTTCCCAAGATGCATGCCCTCGGGTGTCCATGTGTCCCCAGGACATGTGTCTCAAGTGCGTGTCCTCACGTGTGTGTGCCCTGCAAGAGCGTGTCACTGGGATGTGTCCCCTCAGGTGTCTGCGTGTCCCTCAGGCATCTGTGTGTCCTCAGGATGTATGTCCTTGGGTGTCCATGTGTCCCCAAGCATGTCACCAGGACATGCGTGTCACCAAGATATGTGTCCTCAGGTGTCCATGTGTGTCCCTCAGGCACGTGCCACCAGGATGTGTGTCTTCAAGTGCCCATGTGTCACCACAATGTGTCCCCTCGGGTGTCTGTGTGTCCCCAAGCACATGTCACAGATGTGTGTCTTCAAGTGTCCGCGTGTCCCCAGGATGTGTCCCCTCAGGCATCCCTGTGTCGTCCCCCCCAAGCGTGTGTCACCAGGGTGTGCATCCTCAGGTGTCCGTGTGTCCTCGGGCTGTGTCCCCAGGTGTCTGTGTGTCCCCAAGCACATCTCACTGGGATGTGTGTCCCCAAGCACGCGTCCCACCCCTGTCCCCATAAGGACAGCAGGGGGACACACACACAACACACCCCCAAAGACCCCAAGGCGGGTGGCACCAGGGGGACAACACGTGACAAAAAAGAGCCACTTTAACCCCAAAATGCGCACAGCCACCCCCGCCCCGAGCGGGGCCACCCCAGTCTCGCTCCCGCCCACGGGGGGTCGGGGCTCACGGGGATGCTGCGGGTGACAGGGGTGTCCCCGAGCGGGAGGGGACAGCCCACCGAGCCAGGCCAGCGTGTCCCCACCGCTGCCACCACCAGGTGTGTGTTGTCCCCTCCCCAAACGCTGCGCCAAACCTCTTTTCGGAGCCGGATCCGGTGTCGCTTTTTTGTCATTTTTCTTTTATTCTTTTTTTTTTTTTTTTTAATTCTTTTTTTTTCATTTTTTTTTATTATTTTTTTTTATTATTTTTTTTTTTTACATAAAAAGTTCCGTAAAAATTGGATAAAGTAAAATGATTTAAGCAGTAAAATCAATCTTATCAACATAGCGCGGGGCTTGCCAGAAACCCGGACGGCGGCGCCCCCCGCTCTGCAATATTTACAGGAAAACAGATTAAACCTCGCAGAACCGAAAAAAGAAAACCAAAGAAACAACCAAAAAAAAAAAAAAAAAGAGAGAGAGAAAACAAAAACAACAACAAAAAAAAATAAAAATAACCCCGAAACTATCCTTACAAAGTGTTCCCGTGGTGTCGGCACGTCTTGGGCTAAAAGCAAAACAGAAATAAAACAAAACGAAAAAAAGAAAAGGGAAATTATCAATATATTCACATATACGTTAAAATATAATACAGAGAGCGGTGACGCGCGGCGGCGATGGGGGGGGAACGCGCGTCCCACAGCACCGCCGGCAAAGCCCCCCCCCGGGAGGGGGGAATCCGGCAAACCGCGGCTTTTCCTTCTCCGCGTCGTCCCGGCAGCGCAAACCGCCTCACGCCGGAGGGAAAGGAATTGATTCTCTCTTTTTTTTTTTTTTTTTTTTTTTTTTTTTTGGTGGTGGTTTTTTAAAAAAAATAATCATCATCATTATTCCCGGCGGAATTGGGGTGGTTCTTCCGAGGTTTGGCGGCGGCCGGCGTGATTCCGGTGGTGCCGGCGGTGGTTATTCCAGGTCCGTGTCCTCTTTGGGTTTGTAGATGGCCCCGAATTTCTGCATGTATTTCTTGATGTATTCCTTCGTCTTGTGCTTCACGTTCTCGTTGCACTCCAGATCCTCCGGGTTCTTGCAGTATTTCAGCTCCTTGTTCATCACGCCGTGAGTCAGCTGCCGGGAGGAGATGGGAACAGCCAGCGTTATTCCCGGTAATCCAAGGATGCAGGGTGTTCCCTGAGCTGTTTTGCTTTTATTCTCCAAATATTCCCCTAATAATCGCGATTATTCCCCAAATATTTACTGTAATTGCCATTATTCCCCAAATATTCCCTATTCTTCCCAAATATTCCCTATTATTCCCAAATATTGGCTATTATTCCCCAAATATTGGCTGTTATTCCCCAAATATTTACTATAATTCCCAATATTCCCCTAATATTGGCTATCATTCCCCAAATATTTACTGTAATTCCCAATATTCCCCAAATATTCCCTATTGTTCCCCAAATATTGGCTATGATTCCCCAAATATTTACTATAATTGCCAATATTCTCCAGATATTCCCTATTGTTCCCAAATATTCCCCTAATATTTGCTATTATTCCCCCAATATTGGCTATTATTCCCCAAATATTCCCCCAATATTTGCTATTATTCCCCAAATATTGGCTATTATTCCCCAAATAGTTACTATAATTCCCAGTATTCCCCAAATATTGGCTATTATCCCCCAAATATGTACTATAATTTCCAAATATTCCCCCAATATTGGCTATTATTCCCCAAATATTTACTATAATTCCCAATATTCCCCAAATATTCCCTATTATTGGCTATTATTCCCAAAATATTCCCCAAATATCGGCTAATATTCCCCCAATCTTGGCTACTATTCCCCAAATATTCCCTGTTATTCCCCCAGTATTCCCTATTATTGGCTAATATTCCCCCAATATTGGCTGTTATTCCCCAAATATTCCCCCAATATTTGCTACTATTCCCCAAACATTGGCTATTATTCCCCAAATATTTACTATAATTCCCAATATTCCCCAAACATTGGCTATTATTCCCCATATATTTACTATAATTCCCAATATTCCCTATTATTGGCTATTATTCCCAAAATATTCCCCAAATATCGGCTAATATTCCCCCAATCTTGGCTACTATTCCCCAAATATTCCCTGTTATTCCCCCAGTATTCCCTATTATTGGCTAATATTCCCCCAATATTGGCTGTTATTCCCCAAATATTCCCCCAATATTTGCTACTATTCCCCAAACATTGGCTATTATTCCCCAAATATTTACTATAATTCCCAATATTCCCCAAATATTGGCTGTTATTCCCCAAATATTTACTATAATTCCCAATATTCCCCAAACATTGGCTATTATTCCCCATATATTTACTATAATTCCCAATATTCCCCCAACACTGGCTATTATTCCCCAAATATTCCCTATTATTCCCAATATTCCCCAAATACTAGCTATTATTCCCCCAACATTGGCTATTATTCCCCAAATATTTACTATAATTCCCAATATTACCCCGATATTGGCTAGTATTCCCCAAATATTTCCCTAACATTTGCTATTATTCCCCAAATATTCCCTATTATTCCCAATATTCCCCAAATATTTGCTATTATTCCCCAAATATTGGCTATTATTCCCCAAATATTCCCCAAATATTAGCTATTATTCCCCAAATATTGGCTATTATTCCCAAATATTTACTATAATTTCCAATATTCCCCCAATATTGGCTATTATTCCCCAAATATTCCCTATTATTCCCAAATATTCCCCCAATACCGCTCTCTCCCGTCCCTCGTCCCACACGGCGAGCGGGCAGAAGGGGCGATGCCACCCCCCCATCTCCCCACCGCCCCCCCATTCCCCCCCCGGGGGACGCAGGTGCCATCTCCGGGAGGTCCCCGCGCGCCGCCACCGCGCTGTCACCGTCCGCGTCCCCGTCGGCGTCACCTTGCGCGCCAGATGTTTGAAGTCCTCGGTGGTGGTGATGCGCCCCACCTTGCAGTCGGGTTTGCGGTAGGGGTTCAGGCACTGCACGATGAACTGCGACATCTGCGGGAGAGCACATCTGGATCCGTCCCCGTCCCCGGCGGGACGTGTCCCCATCCCCAACCGCGGTCCCCATCCCCGACGCGCCCCCCCCCCCCCCCTCCCCAAGCAGGGGGGACACCCCAATGTCCCCGCGCGCTGGGGTGCCCCACTCCAGCGGCACATCACCTGCGTGGGACGCTGAACCCCGACACCCCCCCGCCTCCGGTGTCCCCCCCGTGGGGACGCTGACAATCCCAGCGGAGAAACTCACTTCTTTCCTGAACACCTCCTTGCTCTTCTTGGCCAGCTCGCTCGACGTGTCCGCTTCCGCCGTCTTGGGCTTCTTGGAAGACTGGAGAGGGGAAATGGCGGGATAGCAGATGTCACCCGGCCCCAGCCCGGGGACAGCGCTCCGGCCACCCGGCCCTGCCCCACAGCCAGGCGCACGGCGCGCGCTTCCCAGCCCGGTGCCGGTGAGCTTCCCAGCCCACTACGGGTGAGATTCCCAGCCTGCTCCCAGTGAGCTTCCCAGCTGATTCCTGGTGAGACTCCCAGCCCATTCCCAGCCCAGTCCTGGTGAGTTTCCCAGCTTATTCCCAGCCCATTCCCAGCCTGCTCCTGGTGAGCTTCCCAGCCCAGTGCTGGTGCACTCCCCAGTCCAAGCCTGGCAGTCCCAGCGCGCTTCCCAGCCCAGTCCCAGTGCGCTTCCCAGCCCAACACCGACATGCTCCTCACCCCAACCCAGGCACGCTTCCCAGTCTGGTCCCAGTGAGATTCCCAGCCCATTCCCGGCACGCTTCCCAGCCCATTCCCAGTAAGCTTCCTAGCCCAGTCCCAGTGCACTTCCCAACCCAATCCAGGCACACTTCCCAGTCTGCTCCTGGTGAGATTCCCAGCCCAGTGCTGGTACGCTCCCCAGCGCGATCCGGGCGCGCTTCCCAGCCCAGTCCCAGCGCGCTTCCCAGCCCAACACCGACATGCTCCTCACCCCAATCCAGGCACGCTTCCCAGTCTGGTCCCGATGAGTTTCCCAGCCCATTCCCAGTAAGCTTCCTAGCCCAGTCCCAGTGCACTTCCCAACCCAATCCAGGCACGCTTCCCAGTCTGCTCCTGGTGAGCTTCCCAGCCCAGTGCTGGTACGCTCCCCAGCCCGACCCAGCCGTGCTTCCCAGCCCGGTGCCAGCGCGCTTCCCAGTCTGGTCCCAGCACCCTTCCCAGCCCAATTCCAGCACGCTTCCCAGTCTGGTCCCAGCACCCTTCCCAGCCCAATTCCAGCGCGCTTCCCAGTCTGGTCCCAGCACCCTTCCCAGCCCAATTCCAGCGCGCTTCCCAGTCTGGTCCCAGCACCCTTCCCAGCCCAATTCCAGCTCGCTTCCCAGTCTGGTCCCAGCACCCTTCCCAGCCCAATTCCAGCGCGCTTCCCAGTCTGGTCCCAGCACCCTTCCCAGCCCAATTCCAGCGCGCTTCCCAGTCTGGTCCCCCCACACTCCCCAGCCCGGTCCCGGCACGCTTCCCAGCGCACTCCAGTCACACTACAGCACCCGGGGAGATGCGGGGACCGCTCTTCCCTCCTGTTTTCTTGGGGAAAAAAAAAAAAAAAGCTGGACAAAGGGTGCGAGAGGGTCCTGGGGCAGTCGGGTGGGTCTGGGGGGGCCGAGCCCTGCGGTGGGGGTCGTTAGCCGGAGTCGAGGGGGGAGGAAAGCAGAGGTTTCCCCTCTCCCTAATTATTTCAGGCACGTTAAAGCCTAATTCCCGGCACCAGGATGATTGGCAGGGATGGATCCAGCACGGCCGCACAGGCGGGTTGGGGGGGGACACTGTCCTAACGCCGCTGCGGGGGCTGTTGGAGCGATACTCGTTTCTCCAGCCCGTTAATCAAAGCCAGGCGCGCGGCGGCAGAACCGACCCCACCGGAGAGGCGTTGCCCGGTGTGCCGGCACACCGCCAGCCCTCGTGCCGAAACCGCTGCGTTTACAGCCCATTATCTTCAGCTCCAGCCGAGCGCGGAAGGATAAAGTGAGTTTTCTGGGAATTTCTGGCCGTTCCTCCAAGTATTAATCCCACAGCGCTCTACTGTGGGATCCCACTAATCCCTCTCCGTGTTACGGGAGCGGAAACTGTCCCCGCTGCCTCCCGGCGAGCATCCCCTCGCCGCCGGCTCAGCACCCGCCTCCCCCTGCCCCAGCATCCCTCCTCCGGCGCTGGTTTTCGGGAAAGGTTTGGGTTATCCCACTGATTATCCTCACTTGGATTTTAAAGGTGGAGAGAGCAAAAGGCTTCGTTAAAAGCTTGCAAAGCCGGGGGGAGATTTACCTTCTCCTTCTGCTCTTTGAAGGTGCCCCGCAATTTTGATTTTAAAAAAATAATGAATTTTTCAAGTATTTCATACTGAAAAACGCAGGAGCCACCCCAGCTTTTTCAAACCCCCGGCTGGGGCTGGAGGGCAGAGCTGCGAAGTCGCGTGAGGGAACCGACGCCGGGTTTAAATCAAGCCTGGACGGGGCAGTTTTTATTGCCGAGGGCTGTCCCCGAGCGAGCGCTGGCGCGTCTCTTGAGCTGGCCCCACATCAAAGCTCGCCGTTCCCCGCCGGCGGCGCGGGGACCGACATCAAAAGGTCGGGGATGGGGAGCAGATGGCTCCCTGCTGGCTCCCGGCGCGGTGGCGTCACCAAAGCTCTGCCACCTCCCGGCACCGACCCCTTCTCCATCACCGACCCCCTCTCCATCACCGACCCCTTCTCCGGCGCCGAGCCCCCGGTTCGCCCCGATTTCTCTTAATTCCCCGAGGCAGCGCGCGGAAGGAGTTATTTTCTACGCGGGGCAGTTTGGTAACGACGGGGTTTTCATTTAGCCCTCAAAGGATGTTATAAATTATCAGCGGTAATTAATTAGCTGGCTTAAGCAGAGCCGGAGGATGGGTTTGGAGGAGCTCACGCCGCCAACGCCAAATCAAGACGAGCGTAAATAAACGCGTCAGGAACAGAAATGTGAAAATAAAGCCTGGTCTGGTTGGATTAAGAACTAAATGCTCCCGGGATTTGGAGCGCCGTCGCTTCCCACCACGACGGCGGGAGGGGGTGGAAGGGGGAAACGGCACTTTTTGGGGAGCGGAGCAGGGAGGAGAAGCCAAACCCCCGGCTGGGCACCGAACCCGATGGGTGGGAAAGCCGTGAGCCCACGCAGCTCATGCGAAATCCCGCTCCCCTTGGCCGGAGGACGCGGGATGAGGTGGGAGGGGGAAAAAAAATCAGTGCCAAAAATTTTAGGGGGCACGAGGAGGAGAAATCGAAACTGTATTTCTAAGCTACTGCTTGTGGAAAGGTGCTAAGTTCTCCTTCCGCTAAAATGAAGCCTTATTTTAACACGAAAACCTCCTGATCGAAGGGCTTTCGCCTGCCTTGACGTGACCACAGCGCTTCCCCCGTAGCCCCTCCAAAGCGTTCCCGCAATCCAAAGCCGTGCCGCTCGCCAGGAAAACTCTTAACGCAGGAAAAGGGCCCTCCCCCCTTCACCCCCCCCCAAAAAACACCCAGTGCTATTCACGTTTATCCGCCTCCCTATTTTATACACAAACCCTCCAGAGGAGAGGTGGGCAAAGACGCTGTTAGGGGAAAGCCAGCCTGGGACGGGGTGACGGCGGGAGCTGGTAAATCGGGAGCAGGATGCTTTTCTCCGGCAGCACGGGATAAGGCTTTTCCAAGGGAAAAAAAAACCCAACAGGTTTTCAAATGGGCTTTAAAGGGAAACAGCGAGCACGACTTCGTGCGCCTCTTGCGCCTTTCCATCAAAATCACTGTACCGGCGTGCGAGCCCCCGGCGAGCTCACCCCCCCGCGACACCAGCCGCGGCGACGCCGGCCACGTCAGGGCGCTGAGGGTATCAAGAAGGGAGCAGATGATGCTCAGAAGTGTGTTGAACACGCTCCGGAGGAAATAAAATACCTCGGTCGCCGCCGTGGCAAAGTGTTTCGCCGGGGCGAGCAGTGCCCCGCGGCCGGGGGACAGCAGGAATAGCAGCAGCAGCTGTCGGACGGCCGGAGCCGCGATGCCGGTGGGCTTAATCCCTCTTGGAAAAAGGTGCCGGGGTGGGGAGGAGGAGGGTAAAAAAAAAATCCAAGGAATGCGGTTGCAATTTCAGGGTGGAAGCATCCTCACGGAGGCGGCGAGCGAGCTACGACCACGTGGGAATTCAATGTTATTTCCATGACCGGGAAAAACCCAACCTTCGGGCGATCCGGGGCGAGAAGGAAAAGCTTTAAAGTTCTAAAGTGAGTAAGAACCACATCGCCGTGAGGTCAGCCAACGCCGCGCGGCCCGTGTTAACTTAGAAACGAGGTATCGACGGCTTCAGAGAACTTTTGCACCTGAAAATAGGGATTTTAGGGGGGGGGGTGGTTTGAGTGAGCAGCGAAAACTCCGGGCAGAAGCAGCGAGCTCACATCTGCCCCGAGGCGCAGCCCTTCGAGCATCGCCCCAGTCCTCAGCACCTTTTTTATCCCAACGGTTTTTGAATCTGGTGGGTAAATGCCCGCCCGCGTTTGCAGAAGCAGCTTTCCTTGCCGCTCCCTCCACAGTCACAGGCACTGCCCAAACCCTTCGAAAGTCCGTCGGAAAACGACTCCCAAGCTGCCAAGCTCCAGCACAATTAAATTTTCTCACTCGGAAGAGCCCGACCTTCTTCTCAGCACCTTGACCTCATCCCAGGGATGCTCCCCAGTACCTCCAAGCTGGTCCACAGCATTCAACTTTCGCTCGTACAGCTGGAGCGGCGAATCCCTCCACGGGGATGCAGTTTAGTGCTATTCCAGGTCAATAAAACCTCGCCTGAAAGCCTAAAATGAAGGTTTGTTTGATAAATAGGTTCTCGTGTCTCGCTCTGCATGCCCATGTCTTTCAACAGCAATTTGCAACCCAAGCCAGGAGCAACAGGCAAGCGCAGATAAACTGGGATCGACCCGAAGCAAGCACAGGAAAATCCTTCCCATCGGATGTGAAACGCGCTGCAGAAAAGAGGCAAATTAGGAATATTTGTTGTTCTTTCAGCCTGAGTCATCGGGAGAGCTCATAAAGCTGCGCGAGCTGGTTTTAACGCTTCCGCCGAGTGAGGCATCGGCCGGAGCGGTGCAGGGCAAGGTCACTGCACGCTACCGCACCCGAAGCTCACCTACGGGATCCAGCAAGCCCCAGCGATCCCAGGACGCTCCCGTGTTTATGCATCCTCCCAGTGCCGTGACTATTTGCTCCTTTGCCCGCCGAGGTTCCCCGAAGCACAGGGGATGCCGGCAGCGTAACGTGTGATGCCGACCCAGGGACAAAACATCACTCAAAAGGCTTTTCTGGATTCCTCTGCTGAAGTAAAGGCTCCTCGGCCTCATTTTCTAATTAACTTTTTTACAAGGAGATAAATATTTGCAAATAACGGTAGTCGAAGCGAACTCTGCAGGAATTCCAATTGAAGTACTCAGAGGCATTACAGGGACTGGATTAACCCTTAGGATCCTGGCAGCATACGGGAAAGGCGATAGCAGTGGAGCGGGAGATGTTCCTGGGAGTTGTAGGACAGACGGCGCCTTCCGTACCTACAGCAAAATCAGCCCCAGGTCTGTGGGCATCACCCCGACAGTTATAACGCGACAAACCTTTCTTTCCACGGCTCTTCTCTCTTCTTTTTAAGAAATCAGAAAGGTATTTTGGGTGATTTATCTATGGGGGCTCAGGAAGCGCTGCTCAGACTCTGCCCTGCCTGCTCCGCAAGGGCTGGAAACCCGCACCGGTGGCAGCCGTGTCCTCCAAGGAGGCTCAGCCGTGTCCCCTCCCGCCGAGCGCTGGGGTAGATGTGGCCACAGAGGGACCTAACTGGAAATCAAACCCCATTTGGAGAGCAGCTCCAGCCTCTCAGGTGTCACCTTTGACAGGAGGAGGGATGGAGGTGCCGCGGTGCTCACCAGGAAAGCAGAGAGGCAGCTGGCGGTGGAAGCACCGCAGAGCTCCCAGCTCCTCTGCTTCTGCTGCTGCACCATTACGTTTTTCCCGTTTCAACGTTATCCCCACCCCGCCATGTCCCTTTTTTTGGCCGGTTATAAGGTCCTCTCCGCACATGAGGTTGTAGCGACGCTTGGCATCCAGTGCGAGACATCACCCGCCCCCCGGGGAAGCCCTGCGTTCACCCGAAACGCGGTCGGCACAGCCCGAGAGGTGAGCACCGGGGTCTTTACGAAGCCAACACCCAGAAGGACGAGGAGGTCAGAGCACCACAAAAATCTCTGCTCGATTCTTTGTCACCAGGGCAAAACCTGGCAGCAACCAGGAGAAGCTGCTCTTCAGCGGCTACCGGGCAGCACGGCGTATTTCATCAGGTATTTCAAAACAACTTAACTCCGTTAATCCTCCACCCCTATTTTAAAGCACAAAAAAACAAGGCTCCCATGGTCAATATAGCCACTACGGCTTATCTCGGGTCACTCCTGTCCCTCTGTCATCCCCCCCAGTCCACACCGACCTCAACAACAGCCCCGGCGTCTGCTGCTCCTGCTCCGCAGGACAGAATTACCTCCGCCGTCTGTCAAAGAGACGTTAACGCCGAGTTTCCCTCGCTGACCCCCGCGCTTACCTTCATGGGGTTTTCGTCATACGTTGGGGTCCCGAGGTCCATTTCAGCTTCGTGTTCAAGGCTGGCGTCGTCCCCTGGGCTGTCCCAGGTAGGAGGGTCCCACTGGGTTTGCCTGGAGGAAGACAGACAGACAGACCAACCACCGTCACCCTCTTAAAAGTAACTGGTACCTGCTTGTTTGTCCCATCAGCTGGGACATCTCGTCTCCATCAGTCATGGAAACTCTTAACATGGGTGTAACGCATGTCCCTGTCTTGCTCTTAATGATGAGTTCCGAGTAGGCTGCTGAGTTGGAGAAGGATAAAGTCAAGCAAGAAGAACTTAAAAAAGGGAATTTGCACAATTTTTTATCACCAGTGACACTCAACGTGGGATCAAGGGAAGTTTGTCACAGGCACAAAATAAAGAAGGTCGGTGACTCTGGCACGGAAAGATGGGGAACATCCCAGCGCGGACCGTGGGGAAGGCACTGCTTCCCGCAGAGCGTGGGTCAGCCCCCGGCAAGCCAAGTGTTCGGCCACAGGTATCTCACCGTGGAAAGGACCCAGACCAAAGGTCTTCAGAAAGGCCACGGGAATGAGCAAGAGCTTGAAAGCTCCTGATGCGCAGACGCCACGAAGCTCATCCATACACTGGAAGAGGCTGAACGCAGGGCTAGAGCTCTCCATGGCTCACCGCACATGGGAAGCACCATTTTGGCAGAAACATCTCGGCTGAGATGGAAGAAGCCACCAGAGTCTGCTTGGGCTCGTGAGGCCAATGAGTGGGGAAGAGCCCCACCATGCTCAAACCAGGGAAGGATGGGGAGAACTGGTCTGGATTTCCTCAAGGTGGGAAAAGGGGAGCAGGCAGCCGTCGGCATCCGAGGGCAAACGCATGACAGCGGAAAACCACAGACCAGGGGAGGAAGACAACCAGGAGAAATTGGGACCAGCAGGACAGATCTCTGTCTTTGCAGGACTCGGGTGAGTACGGGATTCGCCATCAGGTGAGAGGACTCACTCACAGAAACAAGAGGGATGCAAAGGACAGATCTCCAGAACTCGTTGGGTTTGGAGGTGGGCTAACGCGGCAACTATATTCCACCTCTAGACCGCGTGAAGCCAACATGTGCACTCTTCAGCTCAATACAAAGAAACCCCAAAAGCCTCCAAAAAGGAGGTTTGGACACTGGTCCAAAACCAACACTGGTTTGAGTTTCGAAGGCTGTGCCGCCATACAGCGTGACCTGGACAGGCTGGAGAGTTGGGCAGAGAAAAACCTGATGGAACTCAACAAGGGCAAGTGTAGGGTACTGCATCTGGGGAGGAATAACCCCATGCATCAGTACAGGTTGGGGGCTGACCTCCTGGAGAGCAGCTCTGTGGAAAGGGACCTGGGAGTCCTGGGGGCCCACAGGGTGACCATGAGGCAGCAATGTGCCCTGGTGGCCAAGAAGGCCAATGGCACCCTGGGGGGCACCCAGCAGAGTGTGGCCAGCAGGGCGAGGGAGGGCATCCTCCCCTCTGCTCTGCCCTGGGGAGGCCGCAGCCGGAGCACTGTGTGCAGTTCTGGGCTGCCCGGGTCAGGAAGGACAGGGAACTGCTGGAGAGGGTCCAGCAAAGGGCTACGGAGATGGTGAGGGGATTGGAGCATCTCTCTGATGAGGAAAGGCTGAGGGCCATGGGGCTTTTCAGTCTGGAGAAGAGAAGACTGAGGGGGGATCTCATCAACGCTTATAAATACTCAAAGGGAGGGTGCCGGGGGGATGGGAACAGTCTTTTTCCAGCGGTGCCCAGGGACAGGACAAGAGGGAACGGGCACAAACTGGACCATAGGGAGTTCCACCTCAACCTGAGGAGGGACTTCTTCCCTGTGCGGGTGGCAGAGCAGTGGCACAGCTGCCCAGAGAGGTGGGGGAGTCTCCCACTCTGGAGCCACCCCAAACCCGCCTGGACGCCGTCCTGTGCCACTGCTGGAGGTGACCCTGCTGTGGCAGGGGGTTGGACTGGGGCAGCTCCAGAGGGCCCTTCCAACCCCCACCACTCGGGGATTCTGGGATTCTTGAGGTTTCTGACCTGTATCAGAAACCCCATCCCACTTCAGGGCTTTTTACTTTTCAGGACATGCTGGGGGGAAGCGTGAAAGTCTTATTTCAACGAGCCCCCACGTGCTTCATCGTGCTACTTAAATCTCAGATGCTGCTGAATATCCCCGAGCTTGGACCACTATTAATTTAATTGGTAAACAGAATGAAATATTAAAATAAGAAAGCATATCAACAAGGAAGATTTCCTTTCCTCTGCTGGCCTCATCAGTAGATGTACAGTTAAAAGAAGGACTGAAAGAAATCTTCCAGCATGTGTTCCTTGAAAAAGCGCAAGATTAATTCTATTCAATTAGTGGATTCTCGTCTAGCTGCAGAAGATGCACGGAGGAGGCATTCCTGGCCAAGGGGGAAGGCTCAGTTGGGTCTCCTCATCTCATTGCAGGGCTTCCACACCGCGGCCCAAATCACAAATTCCTGCACGACTCCTTTCTTTTTCTTCCTGGGGTTTGAAGGTCTCCTGCCCTGCTGCTGGTACAACTCTCGCTATGTAAGGTAGCAGGAAGGAGCCCAAACGGGAGATCTAAAAGATCGATTGATGCACGGAAATGTGTGCGAGTAACAGTAACTGACCCGAAGACAGTCAGGACAACATAGGAAAATACCCAGGCTTATCCCCTTGGAGAGGTGGATCCCCATACAGACCTCACATGGAGTTTGAAATGCAAAAAAATCCCTTCCAGAAGTCTAAAAATCCTGATACTCATTTTAAATAAGTTCATAGGTATTGATCCAAATAGCTGGTACCTTCCAAAACTGATCGCAAAGGTTTGGGGAAAACACTGGGAAACTATTTCTTGCTTCAGAACGGACCGGAGGCTCAAAGATGGAAAAAACAAGGGTGAAGAAACAAATTCTTTAGATACCGCATGCCACAGGTCATGGCTGATCCCTGGGGCATCAAAGACCTCCTGTTCATACGACACACCCACCACAACACTCACACACGCGTTAAAGCCTCCAGAGCCCCGGGTTATTTGCCTGGAACCTCTGCCAGAGCCGCACGGGTGTTTCAGAGCACGAGGAGCGGACAAGGTCTCCCTCTACCCGTTAATCCCGCTGCCACTTCAGCACCACGTGGGGCGCGGCGTGTTCCGGCAGAGCGATGGGAACCAAAGATGATGTCAAAAGAACTAAATTCAACTCAACCGAGATGCTGGGGAGAGAGATGTCGCTTTGATGGGCTTTTTTTTCATGCAACGAGATGTCAGAAGTGGAGCTCCTCACCACCACGTTGTCACACGGGGTTACAACTCCACGCACGGCTGAAGACATCGTTTGAAAGGAAATCGTTTGCCATCATCACGCTTCTGCTCGCAGAAAATGGGGCTCTATTCCCAGGCCACGTTTATGGGGGTGAAAGAAAGGTTTTGAGCAATCTCAGCCTCCCGCCCACCTGGCTAACGAGCAGCACCCCGCTGAGTACGGGCTTTGTGGTGCCTAACGAGATACCGAGGGCTGAGCATCCATTTCTCTTCCACCCAACTCCTTCGCTTGAGCCATCAAACTCCAGTCCCGAGGCAGCCACCACGCTCACCTCGTTATCACGCTCACCTCGTTATCACGCTCACCTCGTTACCACGTGGTAGTAGTAGATCTTCCCCTCTGGATCTCGGGCTGTTTTCCAGTTGGGTGGGAGGACGATCGTTTTGGGTTTTGGAGGGGATGGTGGAGGCAAGTCCAGAAGGTTATTGGTCACCACAAGCTCTGGCTGAAAACAGCACAAAAGGGGTGAAGATAAAAAACGTGAGTGGATGTGAGGGTGGGCAGAGCAGCCCTGACAGCTCTTCAACAAAGACTTTGTTGAAGGTAAAACTTAAAAAAAAAAAGACATTAGTGTTGGCCCAAGAAGTAGTGAAGGTAGTGTCTTTCCCTGTTCTTTGTGAAAAACCCCAAGAACCCACTCGACCACATCCTGAGCTTGTAGTACAGCCACTTTGTCACTCGTGCTCTTAAACCCTCCGTGGTGGAGGCCAAAACTGTCATTTCTGATGGAGGGGCTTCAGTGGTCAAAGCAGCTCACGGAGCTTCCACGTGCCCACCTGCACGCAGCCTGCTCAGATGTGCCGGTAGAAAGCCCAAACATGACAGGATCTGGGCTCAAAACCCCCAAAAATGTGTCTGATGTGCACATTCGGGCTGGACAGCAGTATTCCAATGGGTGCCAGCATGCTGCAGCACGGGAAACTCCTCCAGCTGGTACCACCAACGCTTTCACAGCATCCAGAAGCCACGGGGAATCCCGCAAACCCAAAGCAGATGTAGACAAACGCTCCCTATCCCTTCTGCCCCACCAAGCCTTACCTGCTGGATGGGTTGAGGCTGCCCGGCTGCGACGATCGTAGTTACTGCTGTCGGTGGCTGCACTATGACTCCCTGCGGATGAGCCGTGTAAATCTGTTGGCCCTGGATGTACTGGAGACCTGGCTGGGCGTAACTCTGAAACGGAGCACGGGGAATCACAAATCAGCTTGCTTTAGCCAAAAAAAACAATCTTTACTGGAGGACACAGTACAGCTTCCCTTACTGGGAATCAAGTAGTGGAGGAAAGAAGAGGGTAATAGTCCTCGAGGACTAGTGGAAGATGACATCCAAACCAAAGAGCAGTAACCAGTGACTGAGGTGGGGTTCCAGCAAATGAATTTCATATACAGTTGGCCTATCTGCTATCCCAGGAGTCGCACAATTGCCTACGTCTTGCTTTTAGGAAGAAGTAGGCATCAGCAAGGTGCTGAGCGCCAAAACCCACGGTAATGAAGACAAAGCACAAGGAGGAAGCACTTTAGCACAGTCATTTGGAGCTCCAGGCTGAACCTGATGGAAGGGGGACACAAATCCAGAGAAAACAGATAAAGAAGGTTGATGTGTTGGGTTTTTCGTTTGGTTTAAGTCATGCAGGAGCTGGTAGCTCCATACCCTGCTTCCAAAAGTCAACGGAAGGCGAGCTCACACCTCCGCGTTTTACTGCTTACTTGGCCAGTGACAGTGACTCTTACCCAGAAATACCCCTTCACCAGAATCAACGATCAAAAACCCTACATAACTTTTATAAACAGGTTAAAAAAGATCTCTGCAAGCTGCAAACTCCTGCTTGGCCCCAACGACTACGATATATGGCGCTTGTACATGGAAAATAATCCGCCTAAACGTGCTTTTCTCAGACTCTTGGATGGGAAGTTACCCGAGAAGCGCTACCGCAGTGTGATATCAGAGCAAAGCGGGACGCTCTAATACGAAGAGCACTAAGCAAAGAGTCAGCAAACGAAGTGTTTTTGCCAGCTGCAGGCTGGCACCCTTCATTTTGCGGGTTTTTCACGCCACGCCTCGTCTGAAATGGTAATTACCTGTACAATCGGCGGGGTCGTCTGCGAGTAGGGGGATGTCACACCGTAAACGGTCTGACAGGTCTGTCCTTGGTAATATATGGCTGGTTGGGACTGGGCTGGCGAGTACTGCTGTTGCACAGCTACAGTCTGCTGGCTGGAATCCCAAACCCCGTAGCTCTGGCTCTGCACCGCTCCCGGCGTAGCCACGGGCAGAACGGCCACGTTGGGTTCTTGATGGACCACGGTGTCGCTTTGTGCTACATACTGCGGAGTCGTAACCTCCATCGTCGTTGCTACATGTTGGACTACTGGTACCGGCTGAGGAGTTGTTAGAGTTGGTTCCACCGTGTGCCCAACCAAAGTCTGCGGGTGCTCGTACGCCGCCGGCGAGCACATCGAATCCATGGTGGGCGTGGGCAGCAGCACCTTGCCAGCGTTGGGGTTGCTGGGGTCTACGTAGGCTTGCATGGGGTAGCCAGGCGGGTAGCCGATAAAGCTGTGGTGGGGCGTGCCGTAGCCCATGGAGTCGTAGGGCAGGGGAGACGTCATCCCCAGGTTCTGCAGTTGCTGTTGCTGTTTCTGGGCTTCTCGCTGGGCGACCTCCTGCTCGAACAGCTTCCTGCGCTCCTCCGTGGACAGCTTGTTGCGATCCTTAAGCCGGACTTTCTTCTTTGAAGACGCTGGTGTGTCATACCTGGGAGAGAAAGAAAAGGAAAAGGCTTTGTGAGACTCAGAAACCTTTAGGTCCAGGGCTCCAGCAGCAAAAGGACCATCACCAACAGCACACAGTGGCCCAAATGCTCAACAGCAGCATCAATTCCTAAAAACATTCATCAAGTGAGCAACCGTGGCAGCTCCTAGAGAGGAGAAACCCCCACTGGTCCCACTCATCCACGAGCAAGGAGTCAGGGCAGAGGATGAGCTACGTGGTCCCACAGGATTTACCAACTTTGGTTGAATGCTGGAGCTAATGGAGATGCAAAGATGCAGCAGAAATAGTCTGGAGGACCTGCTAGGCAGCACCGAGATATCTGGAAAGGGAAGGAAACAACTCCAGGGCCAACAGGGAACCCGAGGAGAGGGCAGAATAAGCAGGGTGCCCCCGGAACACAGAATCCCAGAGTGGTGGGGGTTTGCAGGGCGCTCTGGAGCTGCCCCAGTCCCACCCCCTGCCACAGCAGGGTCACCTCCAGCAGTGGCACAGGACGGCGTCCAGGCGGGTTTGGGATGGCTCCAGAGTGGGAGACTCCCCCACCTCTCTGGGCAGCTGTGCCACTGCTCTGCCACCTGCACAGGGAAGAAGTCCCTCCTCAGGTTGAGATGGAACTCCCTATGGTCAAGTTTGTGCCCGTTCCCTCTTGTCCTGTCCCTGGGCACCACTGGAAAAAGACTGTTCCCATCCCCCTGGCACCCTCCCTTTGAGTGTTTATAAGCGTTGATGAGATCCCCCCTCAGTCTTCTCTTCTCCAGACTGAAAAGCCCCACGGCCCTCAGCCTTTCCTCATCAGAGAGATGCTCCAATCCCCTCACCATCTCCGTAGCCCTTTGCTGGACCCTCTCCAGCAGTTCCCTGTCCTTCCTGACCCGGGCAGCCCAGAACTGCACACAGTGCTCCGGCTGCGGCCTCCCCAGGGCAGAGCAGAGGGGGAGGATGCCCTCCCTCGCCCTGCTGGCCACACTCTGCTGGGTGCCCCCCAGGGTGCCATCGGCCTTCTTGGCCACCAGGGCACGTTGCTGGCTCATGGTCACCCTGTTGACCCCCAGGACTCCCAGGTCCCTTTGCACAGAGCTGCTCTCCAGGAGGTCAGCCCCCAACCTGTACTGATGCATGCGGTTATTCCTCCCCAGATGCAGTACCCTACGCTTGCCCTTGTTGAATTTCATCAGGTTTTTCTCTGCCCAACTCTCCAGCCTGTCCAGGTCACGCTGTATGGCGGCACAGCCTTCTGGCGTGTCAGCCACCCCTCCCAGTCTTGTATCATCAGCAAACTTCCTGATGGTACACTCCATCCCTTCAGGCTGGGCACCCGTGCTGGAGACCCTCTGCCATGGTTTCCCAAAGCATGACACACAAAGAAAGGTTTTGGAAGAGGCCCTCCAAACAGAAGGCGCAGTTCACACCACAGCAGCTTCACTCCCGAAGACCAGGGCAGCTCAGCGACGGCGAAAGCACCCCATCTTTCTCGTCTAAGGACCCCCCCACGCTGGAGCTGCAGACACTGCGCGTCTGCAGACACGATGAAGAACAAGCGAATTACAAACAGCACGTTTCTGTTTAGAGTTACGCTATTTACCAGACCACAGATTGAGCTTAAAAAAAAATAAAGTGTGGATGGATTTTTTAAATTCCTTTTTTTTTTTTTTTTACGAATAAGAATTTTCATCCCGAGACGCAGAGCAGCTGGAGGGATTTTTCCAAGGAGTTAAAGCAGGAAAAAAAAGAAAAAAGAAAAAAAAAAAAGCCTAAGGACTTTGATCAGACCTCAACCATGGAAAATTTCAGATCAAAGGTGGATATTTTGAGAAGTTATGAGTGTGGTAAAACAGGGATTACAAGCAAAAATGCTTTGCAGCCCTAATATAATGGATTCTACAAAGCATCCAGTATATTCTCCGTATACTCACTTCATGTTCATGCGTTCCATTTACATATCAAAAGCACATTGCTACCAACAGATACACTTAAGATGTTCCCTCACATTCCCAGAGTAGCTCCAAGGATCCGTTAATGCAAACCTTATTGACATGAAGAGTTCCATGTCAATAATTAAAGTCTTTCCCAGCACCGCCTGGAGAGTTTACACGAGAGGCAGCCGGCGCGAAGGGACGGGCAGGAGCAAACCGAGGGTTTAGCGTAGAGGAAGGCAGCGGTGCTCTTCTGTTTGCTCTGTTCCTCTCTCCACCTATTTTTATTATTTTGTCTCGTTAAATCCTTCGTATAACAAAGGGGGACAGCCGGAGCAGGGAGAGCATCCCCAGAAAAGCACGCCGGCAACCCAGTCCTCCCCGGCGAGCACCGCTCACCGCCGAGGACACAGCCGCAGGGGGGAAGAGGCAGAGCAGGCGACTCCTCGCCCACAAAAGAGTTTGTTCTATTTAAAATAACACACACAAAAAAAAACCCCCACTATTTATTCCATCCTTCTTCCTATCTCTTGACACGCCGCCGTTGCTCAGCTCCGCTTCCACCCCCAGGGCTCAGAGATGTTTCCATCCTCCAAACGACCAATTACAAGAGTATAGATTTACATTACGGTATTATACATTTACGTCTTACTTTTTATCCAGATGTTTTAAAGTTTCCCAGCACAGCTCAATACGAGGACAAAAGTTTCCTCGTCTGGCTGACTCACCAGTAATTGTTCCCTAATTACTGAGCGGCTTTAGATCCTATTTAAGAGGGATAACAGAAAACTGACTTCTTTAAAGGAAATTCCTGGGTATTTTTACTGCCTTTCGCATGATCTGAAGTCTCCCTGAAATGCAAGGCGTGTAATATTTTCCTTCTCTTAATTAAGAAGCAGCTTTCGAGGGAGGAAAATGGGTATCTGGTAACAAGCAGCCGCTGATTCACGCGCCGCCTCAGACCAGCCCTGCCACCACAGAATCCCAGAATCCCAAACTGGTAGGGGCTGGAAGGGCCCTCTGGAGCCCCCCCAGTCCCACCCCCTGCCACAACAGGGTCACCTCCAGCAGTGGCACAGGACGGCGTCCAGGCAGGTTTGGGATGGCTCCAGAGTGGGAGACTCCCCCACCTCTCTGGGCAGCTGTGCCACTGCTCTGCCACCCGCACAGGGAAGAAGTCCCTCCTCAGGCTGAGATGGAACTCCCTATGGTCCAGTTTGTGCCCGTTCCCTCTTGTCCTGTCCCTGGGCACCGCTGGAAAAAGACTGTTCCCATCCCCCGGCACCCTCCCTTTGAGTGTTTATAAGTGTTGATGAGATCCCCCCTCAGTCTTCTCTTCTCCAGACTGAAAAGCCCCACGGCCCTCAGCCTTTCCTCATCAGAGAGATGCTCCAATCCCCCCATCATCTCCGTAGCCCTTTGCTGGACCCTCTCCAGCAGTTCCCTGTCCTTCCTGACCCGGGCAGCCCAGAACTGCACACAGTGCTCCGGCTGCGGCCTCCCCAGGGCAGAGCAGAGGGGGAGGATGCCCTCCCTCGCCCTGCTGGCCACGCTCTGCTGGGTGCCCCCCAGGGTGCCATTGGCCTTCTTGGCCACCAGGGCACATTGCTGCCTCATGGGCACCCTGTTGGCCCCCAGGACTCCCAGGTCCCTTTGCACAGAGCTGCTCTCCAGGAGGTCAGCCCCCAACCTGTACTGGTGCATGGGGTTACTCCTCCCCAGATGCAGTACCCTACACTTGCCCTTGTTGAATTTCATCAGGTTCCTCTCTGCCCAACTCTCCTCTATCACCTCTATTGCTCCTCCGGCCACGTCAGGGTTTGGCTGTGCCCTGCCACACGCTCCCAGGGCACTTGGCAATGACCCTGGGAGCCGACGCAGGCTTGGGCGCTCTAAAAGTAACGGTCTGAGTCTATAGGAAAAGGAAAAGGCAGCTTTGGGCGGCTGCTGGGGTCGTTGAATCAATCTGATTCTCATTGAAAGTTTGGGAGAACAGCTAGTAATTAAAAATATTTGCTCTTTTTGCCTGTTCCTTGAGCTGGCCAACGCATCAAGACAAATGATGTCTCCATTTCAGTTGTGTAGCCCTTATCTTTACTCTTCTAAACACCCATCCCACCAGACCTGCTGAGCAGAAGCACTTCACACGGAAGGGCACACAGCTCACACCAGCGCAACGCAAATTGGTTGCTTTTATTTTCCACTTTATCTTCAGCACCTGTGCCTACTGTAATTTAAAGTATTTTATCCTTTCACAGGAGCTGATACACTTTGTGCCTTGTTTCCCTAGACAACCTATGTTTAAAAATCCTTTTTTTTAATAACATTTAAGTACATTTGATGTCCCCGCTCTCCCTTGTATCCATCACATGCAAAACGTACGCAAGGTAGGTGGGAATCCATCGGGCAACGGAGCGCCCGCAAGAAAAGATACACAAAGTAAAACCACGGCAGGGTCTTTAAAACTTAAGAGACGCCTTCTCAGCCAAGGCAGCGTGGTGTGGTGCCAGCGTTCCCAGGGGACGGCAGGAGCCGGGGCACCAGCTTGGTGGGGTCACACTTACCTGCACCGCTTTCCTTGCGCTCAACGGTTATGGGGGATATTCACTTGGTGAAGGACATTGTTTTGTGTTAGAAACCCTGTTTGGCTCGGGTACCGCCAGCTCTTGTATAGGCATGGGCTTGCGCAAAGTTTAAGTTTAGAATAGTCCCCGGGTGCGCTGGGGAGAGGTGGAGCAGAAGAAGGGAAGGGGTTTTGAAGGACTCAGAAGCCCTCTTTGCATTAGGAGGGCTACATCCCTCATTTCCGAGTGAGAGATGGACGTAGCTTCCCTCGTCACCCATCTAATTCCTACAAAGTGCCTGAAGATGAAGGCGTGGGTTATCTGAAGCCAAAGGTGTAGGTTATCTGAAGCCAAAGGTGTAGGTTATCCGAGAGGAGAGGCCACCTAACGCCACCCACCTCCGGCCAGGGAATGCATCTCACCACGCACATGGGATTCCTCCAAGAGGAAATTTCCTTCCCTGGGGGTTTTCCCTTTCCTGGGTGTTTTCAAAGACCACCAGGACCATTTTTCCCAGCATTTTTACCCAGGACTGCCGCAGATCCAACACTCCCAGCCCAGCGGTCAGATC
Organism: Pluvialis apricaria; assembly: GCA_017639485.1. Lineage (NCBI taxonomy): Eukaryota > Metazoa > Chordata > Aves > Charadriiformes > Charadriidae > Pluvialis > Pluvialis apricaria. Next base: position 1,872,615 of record CM030008.1, on the reverse strand, counting down.
CTCAGCCCTGCCACCATCGCTGCCAGACCACTTGCCTGTCCTCCGGCCTTTTGGTTCCTCGCTCGTATGCCGAGGACGGAGGGGACAACGAGTCTCTCCGTCTCTTCTTCTCTTTACTCTGGCTCTGCCTCTCGGGATCGCGCTCTCTGCTCAGGATGGGGTTCTTGGGAGTCGCAGTCTGATCCTTGTGGCCGGCTGCCTCTCTCCCACGGTCAGCTGTTTGGGGAAAAATGGGTAAAAGGGAGAAAATGTTCATAATTCAGAGTATTTCCAGCTCTCCCCTCCTGCAGTTTCAGTAGCTTCTGTTCGTCAACGGAGTCTTCATTCAAAGAAGTTATAGATTGCACCGTTATCAGCCTCAGGGCTACTCTTCCCGCTGCTTAGATTATCCTCCCTATTTACCGGAGCTGTTTTCAAGGAGTAGGAACGCCGAGCTATGAAGGCAGAACATCTCCTGACATCCCAGACTGGGAAAATTAAGTGATTTCATAGAAGCGGAGCGATACACAGGGAAAACGTGAGTACGTACCACTGTTCTCCTTTTCCGCTTGACTCTTCTTCGGGATCCGGTACACCTCCTGCAAAGCAAACCACAAGGAGGGTCAGAGTTGCAGCTACTCACAAGAACAACCCCAATATTTAGGGGGCTGCAAGGATCGTAACACGGCGCTAATAATTTAACAATTCAACCATGACTTTAAAACAAACCGGAAAAAAAATGTGTCTCCCAAAGCAAAGTTCTGGTTTCAGGCACGTTATTGTGGTGCTTTCGCTGTATTGCCTCTGATCAGCATTTCACGTTTGATGAGCTCAGGCGGCTTTTTGGGCCAAGTGCTCCAGGCAGCGCTGCAGGACCTAAGGTGGTCATCCCACCCGCGTGCCACGGGCACCGCAGCTCGCAGCGCTGCTAGAACGGTAATTAAACCAGATTTTTGCAATTAAACAAGCTACCTTCCAGGTGTAAAACTGTGCTTTTCTACCTCTTATTTTGTCAGTCCTGGTGTGCCATAGGGAGAGGGCTGAGCCCCTCTGCGGGGAGGACAGGCGGGGAAAGGGGGGGTTCAGCCTGGAGAAGAGAAGGCTCTGCGGAGACCTCAGAGCCCCTTCCAGTGCCTAAAGGGGCTCCAGGAGAGCCAAGGAGGGACTTTTTACAAGGGCATGGAGTGATGGGACGAGGGGGAACGGTTTTACACAGAAAGAGGGGAGATTGAGATGAGATGTTAGGAAGAAATTCTCTCCCGTGCGGGCGGTGAGCCCCTGGCGCAGGCTGCCCCGAGAAGCTGTGGCTGCCCCATCCCTGGAGGTGTCCAAGGCCGGGTTGGACGGGGCTGGGAGCACCCTGGGCTGGGGGGGGTGTCCCTGCCCAGGGCAGGGGGGTGGAACTCGATGATCTTCAAGGTCCCTTCCAACCCAAACCATTCTATGATTCTTTTTTTATATCAGCATCAGGCACAGGCACAGGGACAGCCCCTGGAAGAAGCATCGTGTCCCAGACAATCTGCAACTACCAAAGTAAAATGAGTTATCATTTTTCCCCACACATTAAGCAGTCCCCTCTGCACCCAGCGGCTTTTGATATCCACATTTCAGCTAACAAAAAAATATTTTGGGGCTAAGAAAATATATTTTCCTTTGGTAAAATAAATAGAAGTATAAGAAATCCAATCACGGTTTGTTCGTATGATGCAAGCACTTCAAAAGTGCTGCTGAAGTGTTAAAAAAATGTGATTTTTGCCAAGATTTTAAGGATTTTTAAAAATATTTTTGCTTTTCTGTGGAGCTTGAATGCAATGGAGCAAAGACGTGCAGTTTGACATGTCTGCAAATATCCCGTCACGCGTGCTGTGACCTCTCCCAGTAAGGAGAGGCACTGGGAATCTGTAAATACACCCCTTAATAATTCTTCTTACTTATTTACGCATTTGCTATGGATCAAAGGAGGCAGGAGCAGGAAAACCAGATCAGGAGAATCCAGAGGAGAGAGGTGGGATGCAGAAGCATTGCAAGCGCTCCCATTTCCCTGCAAACCTCCTTCTCCTGGAGCCCAGGCGTGCCGCTCCTGCCCATCCAGCTCAACCCAAGCCCATGCCAAACTGGGGAACATCTCCCAACCACGGGGCAGCAGATCCATGGGGACCGGGGCAGGGAGAAGGACCTCTTGAGACCACATCACCCCACTGCATGTTCTTAATACCAGGTGGGCACCAAGAGCTCAAAGCAAAGCAGGTTATGATGCACACCCAATGTGCTTCTGCATCTTCAAGACGCCCCAGGTCCAGCTGCTGCCGTGCCACCAAGCTCCAGCCTGGTTTTGGTCCCCTTCATGCCCCAGCCCACCCGCAGCACCGAGGGAATTCCTCGTTAAACGCACTCAGGCCATTACTCATCGCTTGTAGCATTTTTGACCTTCTCCTATCCGAACACTAGCACAACTTCTAGTGCTAAATCACATATTTCAAACAAATCCATGCTGCTGCTGTCCGTATGTCAAGACAGGACCCGGTGCAGAAGCCTGAGCAGCACCCGGCTTAGAATCACAGAATTGTGCAGGCTGGAAAAGACCTTTTAAGATCATTGAGTCCAACCGTTAACCTAACACTGCCAAGTCCAAAGGATCACAGAATATTTTGGGTTGGAAGGGACCTTTAAAGGTCATCGAGTCCAACCCCCCTGCCATGAGCAGGGACATCTTCAACTAGACCAGGGTGCTCAGAGCCCCGTCCAACCCGGCCTTGAACACCTCCAGGGATGGGGCAGCCACAGCTTCTCGGGGCAGCCTGCGCCAGGGGCTCACCGCCCGCACAGGAGAGAATTTCTTCCTGATATCTAGTCTGAATCTCCCCTCTTTCAGTTTAAAGCCATCACCCCTTGTCCTATGGCACCAGGACCCCCTAAAAAGTTTGTCCTGCTGGCAGAGTAAACTGGAGCAGTTTTGTGCTGACCTACTGGTCTTATGTTATGTTAAGCTGCTTTTTTAACGAGGTTTTGTGTGCCTTGAAGGGTCTTCAGAGCATCCTCTGACCTCCTCCTTTAATTATCCCATCTGATCTTTACATGTATTGCATTAAGCCTCCTCGCTGTGTTTACTTTCCATCGCTATTATTTGCAGTAACGACCTCCCAGCTGCACCCACACAGCCCCTTGCCCGCACCACTGTCCCCCGAGATTTCTGCCCACGCTGGGTCAGTCCCAGATGCCACCAACTCGTCACCTGCACTGGCCTCCTGGGCAAAAGGATCTCTCTGGCTGGAGAGCAGCCCTGAGGAGAAGGACCTGGGGGTGTTGGTGGGTGAGCAGCTCCCCATGAGCCGGCACTGTGCGCTGGCAGCCCAGCGAGCCCCCGGCACCCCGGGTGCATCCCCAGCAGCGTGGCCAGCGGGGCGAGGGGGGACTGTGCCCCTCTGCTGCGCTCTGGGGAGCCCCCCCTGCAGCGCTGCCTCCAGCTCGGGGGCTCAGCACAGCAGAGACACGGCCCTGGGGGAGTGGGGCCAGAGGAGGGCCCGGAGATGCTGCGAGGGCTGAGCCCCTCTGCGGGGAGGACAGGCGGGGAGAGGGGGGGTTCAGCCTGGAGAGGAGAAGGCTCCGCGGAGACCGCAGAGCCCCTTCCAGTGCCTAAAGGGGCTCCAGGAGAGCTGGGGAGGACTCTGGGTCAGGGAGGGGAGCCATGGGACGAGGGGGGTGGTTTGACACTGAAAGAGGGGAGATTGAGAGGAGATATTCGGAAGAAATTCTCTCCTGTGCGGGTGGTGAGCCCCTGGCGCAGGCTGCCCCGAGAAGCTGTGGCTGCCCCATCCCTGGAGGTGTCCAAGGCCGGGTTGGACGGGGCTGGGAGCACCCTGGGCTGGGGGGGGGGTGGCCCTGCCCAGGGCGGGGGGTGGAACGAGATGATCTTCAAGGTCCCTTCCAACCTAAACCATTCTAGGATTCTACAAGCAGGACCTTAGCCCAGAACAACCAGGGGTTGCAGTCACTGCTGAAGAAACAGCGCTGCTTTGCAATGGGAAATGACACGAGATGTCACAGCATTTCTAATTCTTTATTGCCTTTCTGACCCGCCAGCAGCCCTGGGGTTACGCCTCTTGCTCCGTGCCCCGTTTCCCACTCCAGGCAGAGTCGGCACTGCAGGGAGAAAGGGGAGAAGAGCCTCCACAAAAGCAAGCGCAGGAGAGCGTACTTTGCTAATGCCTTTTGCCAAGGCGATAGATAATCCTTTGCAACTTCGAGTTATTTGAGCCGGAACCCATTTCTCATATATATATGGATGGCACACTACATGATGCTGAACCTCAAAACCCACGTGAGCCAGAGGAACTCATCAATACCGTCCCATTAACTTAATAAAACGGGACAGGGCTTGGGAACGAAGATTAAAACTTCCCTAGGGCCCCGGTCTTGCAAATGCCGGGACTGGGACTGCCACCGCTTAGCGTAGGCATCCCTGTTAAATGCCACGGAATTATTTCCATGTCACGTGAAGCACCTGCATATCACTACAGATTAGGGAACGTGTTTTACGAGCACCGCTGTGTTTTCCACTGCATTTTTAATTGCAATATTCTGACACTCAAAGGGCAAATAAAACTATCGTATTAGCGATGCTAATGATCCTACAGCATGTAAAATGCGTAGAGACTTTTTACAGCATTAATAACCATCCAAGATCTGGTAGCTTGGCGAAAAAAAAGCTCATTTGCTTTTAATTCTAGCTTGTAGCAAGCCCTTGCTCTGTTCCCTTCCCAAAGTAATACAGTAGTTCACAAGAACACCCAGTTCTTTGAAGGAGAACGTGACGAACCAGCTATTTTCCGGCTGAATACCACCGGTACGGTCAGGAGAAAGGAAGTAAGACCAAAGAAACCAACTATGAAAAAATCAGAGAGAGAAAATCTGGGGCATCCCTGATGGAGGCTGCAGCCCCATCCCCAAAAAGACGATTAATTCATAAGAGGGAGACTCAGCACCGTACAAAGAAGCTGTTCTGGTGCGGCGTGCCGAGATCCCGGCTTTGCCAGGGCAGGATTCGTGCTTTCCTAGGACTACAGATGGAGCAAAGCCAAAACCTGGCCGAAGCCACCTCCCCACATCCGTGACCATCAGAGCCTCCGAACGGCGTTAATTCTTCATACTCGATGGTGATGCCACACGCATCTATCGTACCCTGATGCCTCGGGAGAGAAACACCGGGAACCCTCCCTACAGCACTAAAATATCCTTTAATTTAGGGCATGGATGAAGCAGCGGGGAGGAAAAGCTGCATAAAACTGTTACTGGGGGAGTGAAGGCTGTTCTAGGTGGGTAATTAAAGCTTTGCTACGCTCACAAATACGAAGCTTTGGCTGGACTCGACTCTCGACCTTACATAATGTTCATTTTCTAAAGAAAACGTTCGTTCTCTAAATAAAAATCCCACTTGATTTTTTTTTTTAAAGCTGTTTGGAAACTAACGGAGCGCCGTCCCCGCTGGGCTGCCCGGTTGCACCGGATTGCATCACCCGTTAGCAACGCGCCCACCTCCAGCGCGGGATTTAACGAGAGAGCCCAGGTTTGAAAGTCCCACTTTTATTGTTTCAGGGAAAAAAAAAACCCAAAAATCAAAAAACATGTGCCCCATGGGCTAAGAAAATATATTTTCCTCTGGTGAAATAAATGAAAGTATAAGAAACCCTGTTGTGGTCTGTCCACAAGACAAAACCACTTCAAAAGTGCTGCTGAAGGTTAAAACAAAAAATATGGGGTTTTTTTTAAAGACCTATTTTGGTTTTCTGTGGAGTCTGAACACAACGCAGCAAACGCGCGCAGTTTGAAGTGTCTGCAAACACGTACGCTGCGGTGAGAGGCATTAAGAGTCTGTAAATATGCCCTTTTTAAATCGTTCTTATTTATTTATTCATTTGCTATGCATGAAAAGAGCCCAAATCCAGCGTGTTTTTAACTAAATGCAAAGAAACAAGGCAGCAGCTCGCCGTTTGGGGCAGGGAGGGATGCGGAAAGAGCCGGCTGGGACAATAAAGCCTGTATAACGCTATTTATTCGCCGTCCAGCGGCAGGGACGATTTTGTTTCTTACTGTCTCATGTGGGAAGGAGGGGACCATGAGGGCAGCTTCTGCAGACCCAAAAGCACCCACCAGAGATGAGTTTTCTCTATTTAATTTCTTCCTCCTGCTTCACTCCCCAAAAAAGCTCGTCCTCAGACACACCGCGGAGCAGCACATTGAAAAAAAAAAAAATCACCCCACGCCTGGCCCGAGCGGTGTTCCCATCAGCAGGAGAGAAGGTGTGATGAGGAGCCACCAAGCCATGAGACGATGGATGAACCAGCCAGGACAGCTCAAGGACATTTCAGCAGTCAGGTGGAGGGCAGAGCTAAGCTGGATCAGCCTCCCCAGCTCCTAAAAAGATTTGTCCCATTAAACAGCACGATGCGCAATGGGAAACTACTGGAAAACAGAGGCAATGGGAATAGAAGGAGGACAGGGGCCACCTTCAGTAAGAGCACTTGGCAAACGCGGCATTGCCCGTTCCTTCCACACGTTGCTTTATGTTTACCACGACATTGAAAGCGCAGCTGCTGAAGCTAAGAAATACAGAGATTTCAACTCAACAGAGATAATTAAGTTTAAGTTTCGAGGTCAAAGATGGTTGAACGCGCAAGGGGCAAGAAAGCATCTGCCCTCCCTAGGCGGGGGAAAGCATCTTCCTCGGAAAGACACGGCTGTGACCACAGGGACAGGAGGCATCGGAGGGGGAAAACGGGTGAAGGCACGGCAGGATCCATCCCATCAAATCAGATTGCCCTAACGAAGGTCCAGGCAGTTCAAAATACAAGATAACAATGAACCGGGGAGCGAGGTATGTGTTGCTGGAGAGCGGCTACAGATCTACCCAAGAGGCTGCAGAGCCGCCAGCATCGGTCTGGTGAAGATGGGAGGCAGCCGAGTCTTTGAACCAGCAACAAACGGAGGAATATGTCAAAATTGCTCCATGAAAACCAGATGGTGGTCAAACCAGACGCAAGCCAGGGGGAACTCCGAAGAAAAGCCTATTTTATTTTTGGAAACGGAAGCTGCTGGCTCTGAGCGTGCATAACTGCTAAATCAATGCAACCGCCGCTAACAGAGTCCAAATGGCTCTCTACCTTCCAGAACAATTTTTAATGAGTTGCACAGAAAATTAAATACAGAAAGAAAAGTGATACAAGTCTGTTACAAACAAAAGAAATGGAAAAAAACCACCAGGATTTCGGCTGTCCAGCTGCAGACAGAAACCATCCTTGGCTTGGGAGAGGCAAGAGAGCTGCAGAGCGGTCTCAAGACTCAAAGGATGCAGCAGTAGGAAAGGAAGATCGTGTCTCTAACGAAACTCTCTCCAGGAATCTGTCCCTCAGCTGCCGCTTATTTCTGATTTAATGGGACTAAACTGGAGAAGACCAACGGACACCAACAGTGGGTGTAGGGAACCAGCAGCACAACCGGGTCTCGTGTTCGTGCCGACGCAAGCAGAGCGGGCAAAGGGGCAACCGCTCTTCTATGCCGACCTATGCGAACCCAGCTGCACACCCGTGCTTCAAAACCTCTGTCACCCAACTGGGGACCTGGCACGGTTCTTCCGGGGCCAAGGGGATGAATCCCACGCCTGGACATAGAGCTGGAAAGCCACCTGCAGCCCTCCAGAGCTCACGGCGTTTGGCAGGGCTTACGCGCTCAAAGCCAAGATGACCTGCAGGCCGTGTTGTTTCACCTAACTCTGCGCTGGAATACTCTGAACTTACGTTGTTGATGAAACACCACCCAACCGAACCCATCCCCTACCAGGATGGATACGCAATGCTCCACCAGCCGGGGCTGGATCTCCTCTTCCTTGCTTTCCTCCTACAATGCTCCTCTCCTCTCTTCTTTCTACAGCTCCCCATCCTCTCTGCACGAGCATGAAGCTCCGACACGATGCCAAGGATGGAGACCAAGAGAAAGGACTAACGCCACGACATCCCTGCCTGAAGGCCACAAAAAAAAAACCCACCACAAACAACAGCCTGGCCACTCACCAGTGCCTATTGTTTTCACAAACTATTTCTTGCTCTAAGTTATAACAAATTATATGCTTCCTAATTAAAGCATGCGATGTGCGTGCCGGAGCAAGAGCCAGTCGCTCCAGGACGGCTTGTCTGGGACCAGGACAGGCAAGAGAAGCTTCACAGGGCTGTCCTACCAAGACGTATCAGACGTGATTTGGAAAGACTATCTCGGGGGAAGACGAAAGCTCAGTTTGCCTGGGTCACTGGCTCTGCTACCCCTTTTCAGGCTGATAATTAAGCTCACGGAACGTTTTTTTTTTTTATCGCAAAAGAGGAAGTCCACTTTGGCCAAAGCTGGGTAACACCTCAGCCTTGAACTCCAAGTCACTGCTAAATACTTGCGAGGCGAGAAATGTCCAACTAAAACCTTTTAAACCCAAGACACTTGGCTCTTTCAAAAGGTTTTTCTTAAAAAAAAAGATTTCCAGCCCACAAGGGTGAGATCCGCACAGCTACAGCTCCTACCTGCCCCCTCCCCAGAAGGTGAGAGCATCATCTGCCCACTCAGGGGTGGAGGAAGGTGCCAAAAGCTCAGTCCCACCTGCAGCAGAGCGGTGCCCAAACCACGTCAGCATGGTGGGACGTCCTGCAGCAGCCAGTGCTGCCGTGCCGGTGGTGTTCACATGGCATTAGTCAGTCGACAGAGCACGCAGGCTCGCTACGGGACAGATTTTAGATGTGTAACAGGTCATCACAAGGAGCCTACGGCTTGACTAGTGGAGCTGCAGGACCTCAAGGCCCTGCTTTGGGGTAAACAGGGAGGAAACCCCTATGGCCAAACCACCCTGAAACACCAACACTATTAAAGCACATGCTACGCTTGAAGCTAAACGCGCTCTCCTGTCCCTCAGCCTTAGCTACGGAAACATAAGCCGTCAAAAGGACGTTGAGAAAAGCTTGCAATGCTTGGCGGTGCTGACCCTACCGCTTGTTCCTGAGATGCCAAGAGGGTAGAGCACCAGGGTTGTTGGCCATCGCGCCGCAAGTCGCCTCCATCGTGGGTTTGGCTGTACGGATCAGTCCACGGAGCCTTACCTGAGCGCAATCCTCCAGCTGGAGCGGGCTAAGGCGCCTGGAAGAACCACGTTGAACCACCACCTGCGCCCTTGCTGGGTGTCCGCCACCCAGCCTTTCGCCACCCGGAGTGAGTTTTCAGCATGGGGAAAGGTATGCACCGCTTCCTCGGAGAGCAGGAACCGCGTGCACAAGCCCAGGCTGAAAACTTACCCCGCTGGGGAGTGTGAGTGTGTGTTGCGATAGGTATGTAGCAGTGGCCAACACTCCTTGCGGGTTAAGGAGTCGGAGTGTACGAGCCCTGTAAGCCGAGGACTTACAAGTCCTGTGTATAGAGGTATAGAAAAAGATAGCTCACTTAATCCTTTCATGCCAGGAGTTGGGATTTTCCCGGAGCGACGTCCATTGCCGGCAATGGACGCACCAAAATAACGTCGGCATCAATGAGTTAACCACCTCTGTCCTCTTTTCACCTATTATACTGCTCATGCATCATCCAGCTTCCCAACCATCTTCCCGTTTCTTCACCGTATGCACGCTATGTCCTCTCCCTTCTTCAGCACGGAGTTGAAAATGGAGTTGAGAAAAGGAGACACATGGTCAGCTCCTTGCTGCCCTGAGAAGCTAGATGGAAATGGTTGAAATTACAAGGGGGTCATCAGCAAGACTGGAGAGGACATAGCTTAAGTTATGAGGTTTCAGACCCCTCCCGCCCTCCCATCCAATGCCAGTTATCGCAGACGTTCCACCACTCAAAACACAACCAGCTTTTAAAAAGCTTGGACGTGCTGGAAAAGGCACCTGGCTCTCTTGCCACCGGGGTGGACCGGGTTTTCCAAGGTGACCATCCATCCCCCTTCCACCTAAAGCAGCGCCCTGCCAGCTTAAGTCTTTTCTTTTAGACATCAGCCACTGCCGGGCTGGGCTATGGTGGCATCTTAACAGGCGAGAGTCGGACAGAAGCAGTTAACTCTTAGTGCCACGATAAAGTCCAGGACAGAGCGAATTCCCAGGTCACCGTTTCCCCACGAATGCTTTACAGAGAGAAACGAGTTTTCACGGACCCATGGCATGATTCTGCTTTTTTTTTTTTTTGGGTTGGATTTGCTGGGATTACTACAAAGCTAAGGCTTGTGAGATACACCCCCATCCCCACAACCAGCAACGCGCGCTGCATCAGGCTATTAGCATCCTCGCAAAGACAGGAGGTTAATTAATAAGTGCACTATAACATGGAGAGGATGTGAATCCACATCTTAAATAGCACCAGTGACGGGTCGTGACTCTACAGCCCGACCACGGGCTCCAGCAAAGGTCTCTAGATACCCAAGGCTGAGTTCCTCCAAGCTCAAAAGAAAACACAAGCCCTGGTGACAAAACGACACTGTCAGATCAAATTTGGTCTCAACCCAACGTTTCGGAGAAGTCGCTCGTTTTGTGAAACTTCGCACTTTGCATTAAGTGCTTTTCAACATTTTTTTTCTGTGCTGTTTCAAGTTTGAACACCGCAGCACGTGATCCTGGCAGTAACCACGTCTGGTTGCAACCGCAAAACGGAGTCTGGGGAGCCCAAAGCAAGTCTAGCTCCAAAGCAGTGTTGGACTAAGATTTGATTTAGCTGTCAGTTTAAACAATCCCAGGTATCAGGGATGGGATTGCAAAAGGGATGCAAAAGGACTTTGTTTCAATTTAACCATAAATTCAACCCGACAGTGTCGCTTCAATAAAGAACACCGTGAGGCCCACACAAATTGTTAGAGGCTGCAAATTAACGTCTAGTAAACGATGTACCACAGATCCACTTGGTAAAGAGGGGAGGGGGGGAAAAAAGAAGAAACACGAGCTAATTTCTCTACAGAACCGTATTTTAGCTGTTTGTACGGTGAAGTCTCATCTCTTCTCCCACTAATCATTATGGCACAAACGATTACGCTCCAATTCTGCAAACGCTCGAGAGTATTTGATTTTTCTAAAGATTTCAGAGATTAGGGTAAGATTTCTCTTTAAGATTTATATAATCTCTAGATACGTTTTGTAAATGTTAAGGTTTGTTGCTACGGTTGCTAAACGGTGGTACAAGCAAAGGTTCGCGGACTCAAAGCTTGCTGCGGTCTCCTCCACCCGCGTGCGGCCCTGCAGTGTGCGTAACACCCATTATTTTTATTAGCCTCTTCTAAATCACTAATTCAATGGGTAAATCAACTCTTTCGCTGTATGATGCATCATAAAACATCAATTGGCTTAAAGAGTACTTCCAATAATTAAAGCTGGCCGCGACTTGATTAAGAGAAGGGCAGAAGACCCTCCACGACCTCCTCCACCAAGCCCGCACCGTGCCAGAAGCACGGCAGCGCCTTCGATCCCTTTGCTGGATCCTCAGCAAACGCTGCTTTTACACTTCTAAAAGCGGAAAAGCAATTTAAAGGCTTCCACCCCTCTTGCTCTCGAATATAATATGAGGAATATAATCCTACAGAAGCAGCAGATGAGCGAGGAGTTTCCAAAGACCTAAAGAAACCCCAGGAAATGCCTGGAGCGTCGAGTGGTGAGTTACTGGAACGTCACCCTATGTCCCATCAAAACAAGCTGTCGGATGAAGATCAAGAGGCCAAGCTGGCCACCTACGCTGCGCGGGGACAGGGGCCTGGTTCTGCGGGAGAGAGGGCAGCCTGCAGCCACCAAGCCCTTCTCTTAAAGAGCTTATCTGCCTGAGGAAGACCTTGATGGGAGTGAAACCGTGAGGAGCTGCACACTCTAGCGTTCTTTAAAGGCTCAAATAACACCCCCAAATCTGAGTATTTACCTGATCTAAACATCAACTGCAAACACCCAGAGGTTAACACAGCACTACTACTATTGAGAGAATGCGATACGGCCAACAGACCGGTTTCTGCAGGCTCTATACGTTGTAGATGAAAAGCAGATGTTAACAGGATGGGAAACACCGACAACGTGACAACTGGATTAGGAGTAGACGGTCCACCAATTTGTCTCAGCATTGACAGATAGCGGGCTACTTCAACCAAAAATGCTCATGGCGCTGCCGCTAGCCTCTTTTTTCTGACCGGTTCAGAAGGGAATCTCAACCCTTTAGAGCTGCCCTCCCCCTGAACAGCCTAAAAAAATAACAGATGACTAAGGTGTCTTTGCGATGCCCCAACTGAATTATCTGCTGTTTTCAGCGTGCAACGCACCACCGCCTGGAAATCTACTGTAAGTCACGTACAGGGCAGTTTGCAACGAAAGCAGATATATAGAAAGCACGTGGAGAAGGCCTTTTGCATAGAAAAGACAATCTTAGCTGTCAAATGTTTACCAACAGGACAACAACTTCGCCCCATATGTACTGAACCGCAAACAACTCTGCATTTTCCTTAGCAAGAGCAGAGGCGGTGCAGCTGCAGATGCCTCTTACCTTGAGCTCCTTCCAGCTGTCGAGCAGCCTGGTAGCCAAATCGCTCACGTCAACAATTTTGTCCGTTTGTTCTTGGCTTCTCTCACTCTCAACGTCGGATACGCCTTCCTCTTCGTCCTGAGATGGCGTTTCCATCGTAATGGGCTCTTCCAGCTTTGCGTTGTTGCTCTCTTTGACCTCTGCTTCAGGCTCAGCCTCCAGCTCCGCAGCTTGAGGTTTGCTGCTCTCCACCGGCACATCAACGGCAGCTTTGATATCCTGCTGCTGCTGCTGCTGCTGCTCCTCTGACACCTCCATCGGGGCACCCTCCAGCTGGTCCAGGTCCTCTTTGCCCTCCTTCCCTTCCAGCTCACTGGTTGTATCCGAGATGGCACTGTCCATGCTGTTTTCACTTATAATTTTCAGCCTTCGAAACACCAGCTTCTTAGGGGTGTCCGTGTCACCTTCCGCGCTCTGCTTGGTGGAAAGATCTGGCGTGTTGAGCGGCGTGTGAGCCCGCGAGGTGTTCTCGCTCGAGTAGCCATCCCCTTCGCTGAGCTGCGGGACTGCAGTCTTGGTCTGAGCCCAGCGCTGGATAATGGGAAGCACTTTGCTCTCCTCCAGCATGTTCTTGGTAGGTATAGGCAGGAGCTCGAGTGTCTTCATAATCTAATCGCAAAGACAAAAATGACATCGTTAGAGCCATCCGAATGTAAAGCCATCTCCAACCTGGAACAATGTCCTCTTCTCAACAAGAGGTAACTCTGAAATATCAGTATGATGGTGAGAGGTCATGGGTGAGGGATAGCGGCGTCCCTTCTCAAGGCTGAACCGCAGCGGTGAACTTCTGCTGAGAACAAATAAAGCACGAGTGGGTGGAAAACAGTAAGCACAAGTATTTAGCGTTTAAACTAATTGAGCAATTAGTTGCAATTAAACTGATTTCAAAGAGCTCAGATGCTTACGGCTGGCCATGCTCATTCCTAGGACAATCATTACAGCAATACAGCAGTTAGATGTGCTACAGGAAAAAAAAAACCAGATCAGGAACATCAAGATGTATCGGCAGTCAAAACAGAAGAGATGACCCAAACAAGTTTGCAAACTAATACCAGGAAAGCTTTTTCCTCGCTTGGCAGAGGTGCCATGTGCTGCAGCAGAAGCTGGAGCGTTACCGGCATCAGCGGTCTGCTGCTCGTGGAGCTAAACCTTAAGCACAAAGAGATATGGACAACTGGGGAGCTCCAAACCGCGAGACAAGGCAAACGTCTCTGACACTGACGGCAATTCCCGCTGATTTAATCCCACCAGAGAACGAGGCTGCCGCTAGCACCTGCGCTCCCAGTCCCGCAACACGCTTCCAGCAGCCAACGAGGCAGTCCCAGGAACAGGTATCCTCCTTTGGACACTGGAAAACACCCGGAGGTACCGGGTGATGAAGCCAACACAGTGCCAGAGACCGCAGCGCAGCTCACGCTATGGTGTTTCCCCCCTGGAGACCAGCCAAAAAGCTCGGCCTCAGCCAGGTTGTGTCCCAAGTCTCAGGTGTGTCACAAGTTATTGAGAAGATCTTCAAAATCCTTAAACAAAACCTGTCAGTGGGAACGGGGATCACGGGCAGAGGAAGAAGCACCAGACATTAAATTAGCACAACCTTTCCATGATCCGGCAAGCGACTTCAGCAACTTCTCTCCCAAGATGAGACCTCAAATCCCCGTTTTTGAAGCGAGAGAGCGCCAGCCCTTCTACAGGACTTTTCAACTTGTTCACTTTCAAAACCGGTCCTCCAGGAGGGAAAGACAGAAGATGGTTTATGCTATTATGCTAATTTCTGCCACAGGCATCTGATGGCCAAAAGCCTATTTCTCTTAAAAGAATGATAGTTTTCTTAAAAAGGTGTTGGGGGAGGGGGGGGAGAAAGCAAAGTACGCTCTGGCCCCTATCTCAAGCCCCACTTGCAACTCCATAAAGAATTACCTGAGTTTTAAAAGAGTAGAGCCAATCCACAAAACCCCACTGAAGTTGACAGCGTGTTGTGACCAGATGCATCGGGAGTGGAGACGAAGCCGCCGCGACAGCATCCGTTCAGTTCCCCTCTAAAAGCTCAGGGGAGCAGCTCTGGGTTTGAGATCAACGATGCTGAGTACCTGAATCTATTCCAGGGGAAAACCAGAGCCTAACCTTAACCGGACCATTGACTTCTCCAAAGCTAGAGGCAGAAGATGAGTCGGCAGCGAGCTACCCAGCAGCTCTGCCATGCCATAGCAGCTGAAAGTCAGGTGGGATCAAGGAGGGTAGGCACTACTTCTACAAAAATCCAGACTTGAGACTCCCTCGGAGCAACGGCTTCAAGACGTATAAAGTGGGACGGATCCTACCTACCCCAAAGAAGGGAATGCTGCAGTCCCAAAGGGGAACAGCTCACCTCCCTCCTAAGAGCAGTTACTGCAACAGATTAACTCAGTCCCTGTAGATTCGGTCTCAAAAGATCTTTCTGTAGCCTCGCGAGCAGCGTCTCCCCATACAGCAACGCGGGGGTGACGCACCACAGCAAAAGGAATGGTGACTCAGCAGATGTCGAGCACTTCTGCTTTGGCTGGAAGTACTGCAAAGCCACAGCGCATCAGCAGGAGAGAAAACTGTAGGCACCCGCCGAATCCACGCCTTGCACGCAACGCACGCACGCTCAACAGCAACACCACGCTCTGCAAAGCACAGGGCTGATGAGCGTGGGTAGGTCTACTCAAACCCTACAAGTCAAAGAATCCCCGAGTGGTGGGGGTTGGAAGGGCCCTCTGGAGCTGCCCCAGTCCAACCCCCTGCCACAGCAGGGGCACCTCCAGCAGTGGCACAGGACGGCGTCCAGGCGGGTTTGGGGTGGCTCCAGAGTGGGAGACTCCCCCCCCTCTCTGGGCAGCTGTGCCACTGCTCTGCCACCCGCACAGGGAAGAAGTCCCTCCTCAGGTTGAGGTGGAACTCCCTATGGTCAAGTTTGTGCCCGTTCCCTCTTGTCCTGTCCCTGGGCACCACTGGAAAAAGACTGTTCCCATCCCCCTGGCACCCTCCCTTTGAGTGTTTATAAGCGTTGATGAGATCCCCCCTCAGCCTTCTCTTCTCCAGACTGAAAAGCCCCACGGCCCTCAGCCTTTCCTCATCAGAGAGATGCTCCAATCCCCTCACCATCTCTGTAGCCCTTTGCTGGACCCTCTCCAGCAGTTCCCTGTCCTTCCTGACCCGGGCAGCCCAGAACTGCACACAGTGCTCCGGCTGCGGCCTCCCCAGGGCAGAGCAGAGGGGAGGATGCCCTCCCTCGCCCTGCTGGCCACACTCTGCTGGGTGCCCCCCAGGGTGCCATCGGCCTTCTTGGCCACCAGGGCACATTGCTGCCTCATGGTCACCCTGTTGGCCCCCAGGACTCCCAGGTCCCTTTCCACAGAGCTGCTCTCCAGGAGGTCAGCCCCCAACCTGTACTGATGCATGGGGTTATTCCTCCCCAGATGCAGTACCCACCATTTGCCTTTGTTGAATTTCATCAGGTTTTTCTCTGCCCAAGTCTCCAGCCTGTCCAGGTCACGCTGTATGGCAGCACAGCCTTCTGGCGTGTCAGCCACCCCTCCCAGTCTTGTATCATCAGCAAACTTCCTGATGGTACACTCCATCCCTTCATCCAGGTCATTGATGAATATATTGAACAGGACTGGAAGCTCTAGCATAACATCAGAGACCCCTAACCCAACAGCACTCAAGTTTTTCAGGTATTTACAGCCAAAACTTTGTCTAAGTAAGGACGGATGAGGACCAGGTGGTGGAAATGGTGGCCTTCCTGTAGGACACGCTGCAGAGCGGACAGATCTGCTGTCCCTCTCACCACCCGCAGCACAGGCGCTTTGGGAGAAGCGCAGAAGCCATCTTATTAGGCCTGATATCGAGCTGGGCTCCAAAAATCTCCAAGCATCCTCATCCCATGCCAAGAGCTGATGGCTCACAATAGCACACGTAGGCAGTTCTGCATCTTCTGATACCAACAGTGCCCGTTCCTCAGGGGGAAGACCTGAACCGCAGCATTGAAGAGGAGAAAGGCACAAGCAGGACACAGCTTATTCAAAAATGCTAAGTACCAGCTTAGAAAAAAACCAAAACCTTGCTGAGCTATAGAAACAGGGTTGGGCAGGATTTCTCACCGCTCCTGAAAGAGACCCCCCTGCAGCGCTGCCTCCAGCTCGGGGGCTCAGCACAGCAGAAGGACACAGCCCTGGGGGAGTGGGGCCAGAGGAGGGCCCGGAGATGCTGCGAGGGCTGAGCCCCTCTGCGGGGAGGACAGGCGGGGAGAGGGGGGGTTCAGCCTGGAGAGGAGAAGGCTCCGCGGAGACCTCAGAGCCCCTTCCAGTGCCTAAAGGGGCTCCAAGAGAGCTGGGGGGGACTCTGGGTCAGGGAGGGGAGCCATGGGACGAGGGGGAACGGTTTGGCACTGAAAGAGGGGAGATTGAGATGAGATCTGAGGAAGAAATTCTCTCCTGTGCGGGCGGTGAGCCCCTGGCCCAGGCTGCCCCGAGAAGCTGTGGCTGCCCCATCCCTGGAGGTGTCCAAGGCCGGGTTGGACGGGGCTGGGAGCACCCTGGGCTGGGGGGAGGTGGCCCTGCCCAGGGCAGGGGGTGGACTAGATGGTCTTTGAGGTCCCTTCCAACCTAAACCATTCTACAATTCTACGAAAAACAAAGGAGAGGTCAGCAGGAGAAGAGGCGCCCAGAGCTCTAGAGCTCACGTGGCTTCTGCTTTCTTACTCGGGATGGAGGACCACCTCCTCGTAGAAGCGGCTTTAATAAAGGAACTTCCAGATGTCTTTTTGCATGCAATGCTGACGTGCATATAGAAAACAGAAATACTCGAGTTCCACTTCAGACCGTCAATACCTCAAATTCCCTGTGCGGTTCAGTACGGAATAAACAGCAATGGCAACGCTCTTTACTTAAGCCTGGCTCATGTCACTAACTCAGAAATCTGAGAACAACCACAAGAGCAAATTCTTTCCATATATTAAGGAGTTCCCTTAAAGCAGAAGTTTTAGGCTGTAGTTTTGAGGATACCTGCAGCTTGTTTTCAGGAATGCTTGGCGTATAATATGTATATTAGGAAGAGGGAAAGAGAGGGAAAGAGAGGGAAAGAGAGGGAAAGAGAGGGAAAGAGAGGGAAAGAGAGGGAAAGAGAGGGAAAGAGAGGGAAAGAGAGGGAAAGAGAGGGAAAGAGAGGGAAAGAGAGGGAAAGAGAGGGAAAGAGAGGGAGAGAGAGAAAGAGAGGGAAAGAGAGGGAAAGAGAGGGAAAGAGAGGGAAAGAGAGGGAAAGAGAGGGAAAGAGAGGGAAAGAGAGGGAAAGAGAGGGAAAGAGAGGGAAAGAGAGGGAAAGAGAGGGAAAGAGAGGGAAAGAGAGGGAAAGAGAGGGAAAGAGAGGGAAAGAGAGGGAAAGAGAGGGAAAGAGAGGGAAAGAGAGGGAAAGAGAGGGAAAGAGAGGGAAAGAGAGGGAAAGAGAGGGAAAGAGAGGGAAAGAGAGGGAAAGAGAGGGAAAGAGAGGGAAAGAGAGGGAAAGAGAGGGAAAGAGAGGGAAAGAGAGGGAAAGAGAGGGAAAGAGAGGGAAAAGAGGGAAAGAGAGGGAAAGAGAGGGAAAGAGAGGGAAAGAGAGGGAAAGAGAGGGAAAGAGAGGGAAAGAGAGGGAAAGAGAGGGAAAGAGAGGGAAAGAGAGGGAAAGAGAGGGAAAGAGAGGGAAAGAAAAAAAGAAAAAAGAGAAAAAGAAAAAAGAAAAAAAGAAAAAAAAAGAAAAAAGAAAAAAGAAAAAAAGAAAAAAAGAAAAAAGAAAAAAAGAAAAAAAGAAAAAAAGAGAATCATCATGCTTCTGAGCAATTCACACGCTGTTAGGAAAGCTTCAAACCCGAGGGAATGACTGACCTCCAGCTGCAACTTGAGGTTGTTAGCGGTGCTCCCTCTCCCATCGCCCAGCTCCGTCATCCAAATCCACAGGAGGGATAAGCCGTGACACTCCAGGAAGGACTTCAGGCAGGACTGCGAGTGCGTGTTCTGGATTGAGCCAAAGTTAGAGAGTCCACGAGAACCGTCAGAGACTTACAGGCAAACAAAAAAGCTTCGATTTCCACAGGCTAGCGTGGCTAACTGCTCCACCGGGCTTACGTTACCTGTGGAACCCATCGCAGATGCCAGAAGGAGGCACCTGCCACGATCGGCGCACGTTTAGCGTAAATTAAGTGGCCATAACTGCTGGGTTTGGAGCAGTAATGGTTCTGAACCATTATAACCGTTACCTGGTGGACGGCTCGTATCGGGGAATAAAACTTAACAAGAACGGATTGCAGAGAAAATTGGGTGCAACTCATCTGCACGCAGTCAGAGGGGAAAACGCAGGATAATCTTGCACACAAGACAGCTATTTTAAGGTGACAAACTACTCATTTACTCTCTAAACCCTTATGTACAAGGAATTTATTTGCTTCTAGAAATGGGCATTTTGCATCACCACCCAGGCCGAGTTCCCCCAAATATGAAACGAGCAAAGGGTGGAGATTCCACGGGATCTATAAACCAAGCAGAACCGCCCGGCTCGTGCTTGGGATGCTGGCACAAACACAAGACCTTCCTCCCACCTTCCCCCTCTGGCTCTAACGAGAGCTCCAAGGACATTTCCTTTCACAGGACATGGTTTCCTCACTTTCAGCTGGTTGCTCCTCACCTGGATGAGTTTGAGGCAGGTGAGCTTCTGCTCCAGTGTTTCGATCCGAACCATCAGCCGGGATAAGCTGAGAACTTGGTTCTTATCAGAGAGACCCTCTCCGTTCTCCAGCAGCGCTTCCAGCTCCCCGTCCACCTACCACCGCCAAAGAAAAAAAACTCTCAGGTCATGCCAGGCTCATGCCACCCGACACGATGGCGCAGGTAACCCGTTCCCTGGCTTGGAGAGCCAGGAGAAGCCTCTCCCGAGCAATGTGCCCATACGGAAAAGAAGCCTGGCTTTAATTTGACTCAACATGGCTGGGTTTCTTTTATCCGGCCTATCATGGGGGTTTGTTTAGACCTTAAATCCCAGAGTGGTGGGGACTGGAAGAGCCCTCTGGAGCTGCCCCAGTCCACCCCCTGCCACAGCAGGGTCACCTCCAGCAGTGGCACAGGACGGCGTCCAGGCGGGTTTGGGATGGCTCCAGAGTGGGAGACTCCCCCACCTCTCTGGGCAGCTGTGCCACTGCTCTGCCACCCGCACAGGGAAGAAGTCCCTCCTCAGGTTGAGGTGGAACTCCCTATGGTCAAGTTTGTGCCCGTTCCCTCTTGTCCCGTCACTGGGCACCGCTGGAAAAAGACTGTTCCCATCCCCCCGGCACCCTCCCTTTGAGTGTTTATAAGCGTTGATGAGATCCCCCCTCAGCCTTCTCTTCTCCAGACTGAAAAGCCCCACGGCCCTCAGCCTTTCCTCATCAGAGAGATGCTCCAATCCCCTCACCATCTCCGTAGCCCTTTGCTGGACCCTCTCCAGCAGTTCCCTGTCCTTCCTGACCCGGGCAGCCCAGAACTGCACACAGTGCTCCGGCTGCGGCCTCCCCAGGGCAGAGCAGAGGGGGAGGATGCCCTCCCTCGCCCTGCTGGCCACACTCTGCTGGCTGCCCCCCAGGGTGCCATCGGCCTTCTCGGCCACCAGGGCACATTGCTGCCTCATGGGCACCCTGTTGGCCCTCAGGACTCCCAGGTCCCTTTCCACAGAGCTGCTCTCCAGGAGGTCCCATACAAGAACGCACTGTTCCCACCAGTTTATACTGGGGACAGAGGGCGGCCAGTTGCACTCCTGGCTGGCACACACGCAAGAAGGCAGGAATCCCCCGACTCCACCATCCGTTTCTCCCGATGAACAGCAGGTTTTAGACGTATAAATCTAACGCTGCCTGGAGGGAATGCCAGGTGTGTGCACCAAAATACTCCCGGTCGCAAATTTATCTTTTCACACGGGAAAACAGCTGTGCACTGAGAAATTACCTTTAGGTGCAGAAAGATTTTACTTCTTCACCGATATTTATAATCTCTACAACCAGAGGCGCATTCCCCTCCGTGCGGACACCGAAATATCAACGTTCGTAATTTAGCCTACCGCTCAGTGCCACCAATTAGCATTTTAAAACTGCTTATAAATGACTTATAAGTAATTTCTCGGTCTCCTGACTCTCTGATACAGTAAATAAAAACGAAGCTGGCGTTTTCAAAAGGTAGCTTCTCCCAAAAGAGCGGGTAACAAATCTTATCTGTAGGAACAGAGGTTTAGATCTTCAAGGACAGAACAATTACATCTTGTAGGAAACAAAAAGGGCCCGTGCGGTTTCTTGCAGTAGTCTGCACCCAGGAAAATCCCCTTCCGACTTCTCTGCAGGTTCCTACGTCTGCCACGTGAATCCAGCCCCGCGATTCAACGTGGGAAGTAGGTTCATAGAACCCCTCGAGGAGGATTAAGTACATGAAAAGCTATAAAAAGACTAAAAAAAAGTCTGGATTTAAGTTACGTATTTCACTCATGTCCATCTGCAAACACAACTGTAATCGAAGTCAGCACAAACACGACACATGTCCATACAAGTTCCTCCTGGAAGCTGACTTGCCTCTAAGCCAAAGCAATTAAGAGATTCAAATTTCACATCCCAGCCCGGAGCTGGCAAACATCTGCGCCCTTTCAGCTGTCAAATTTCAGGTAATATCCTAAACGGTGAAGCCGGTATCGCCCGTCTTTCCACCAATGTTTAAAAATCGTGCAACGCAAACCAAACTTTCAAAACCACGTAGTATTTCGTGTGCTTTTTAGTAGCATGCAGTACTGATGACCAGATACCGTACCTGTGAAAGCCCCTCACCGGTGGGACATTGTGCTAAGCTACCTTTCTGGTAGGGAACACGTGTTTAACTAAAGCTCCAAGAACGGGTAACGGCTTCAAACTAAAAGAGGGGAGATTTAGTCTAGAAATAACGAACAATTTTTTTTCCATGAGGGTGGTGAGCCCCTGGCCCAGGTTGCCCTGAGAGGTGGGAGATGCCCCATCCCTGGAGGTGTTCAAGGCCAGGTTGGACGGGTTCTGAGCAACCCGGTCTAGTTGAAGATGTCCCTGCCCATGGCAGAGGGTTGGCCTAGATGGCCTTTACAGGTCCCTTCCCACCCCAAACCATTCTGTGATTCTAAGAAAACAAAAGTGTGGAGGGGCCCTATGAAATAAAATGATATAAACGCATCCACGGCAAAGACTGAACTTTGAGGACACTATGAGTCATTGATCCCAGGAGACGGCCACAGAGGTGACCTGAAGACTCACACAGAGAGGACCAAGCCCAGGGTCAAGCCCTGGTCGCTGCTACTCTTAGAAAGAAATAAAACCACACCTAGAAGGGAGAATCAGACTCACCGAGTCCTTCTTACGGGACCGTTCCTTTTTCATTTTTCCTCCGGCGGCTCGGATGCTGACCCTGTTCTCTCCGCCCAGGTAACCCCGGCAGTTGGCCGAGCCGCAGAAACATTTCTGAGCCTCTTTGCTGTCAGTGGGCATAAGCAACAGAGCAGTTTAATAACAGATCCACCGCATCCACAGCGAGTTATTTTACCTTACTTTTAAGTAAAGTCAGAAGTAAACTACTTCTGCACCCTCAGAAGAACAGGACAGGAACTTCTCCACATGGTAAGGCCTTTCCGGCTACTGAAAATTCAAAGTAAGCCTTTATTTCTTACATTGCTACCGTGATCCCATGTTGTCTCAGCTGGAAACTGTGATTCTGTGATACCAATGCCTTCTTCACTTCCAGGCTCTTTATAGGTCAAGAACCAAGAACCAGAAAGGAAAAGGTGGAGTTGTTGGATCTGCTAACTTCTAACCACACATTGCAATCCATATATTCATTTTCCTAATGAATATATAATCAGGATTACGTATCCATCAGGAAAAAGGCTTGCCCTTTATAGCTCAAAACAGAATAAAGAATGGTTTGAGGATTCATGCAAGTAGCAAAATCCAGGTGGAAAATGTTTTCTTGCACAGATACACAGCAATGAAGAGCAGAAGACGTATAAATTAGATTATATTCAGGCAGTATTTCTACAAAGCCTCTGTATTTTCTACCTGATATACCACAAATTTTAAACTACATGCCAAAATTGCTTGAGAGAATGGGGGTTTTTTTTGGAAATGTGCATAATCCGCTGGAGGAATGTGGCTCTGCAGTCCCAGCAGTAAAAACCAGGGAAGTTCAACCGCAGGATCTTTTGGGAAGCAGAACCTGAGCGCAGGAATGATGCCTGAGAGATCAGAGCTGGGAAACTCCAGCGAGATGAGAGCAGATTCACTGAACTCAAATATGCAAGGTATCAAAATGAACCGACACAGCAAAATGTTTCTCCATCAGAGAGGCCTTAACAGGGCCATAATATGAAACCCTATTATTTTTGACTCAGCCATATACAGATAAAAATAAAATTGTGGGTGTACAGACTGCATAGTACGTGACGTTCCCCAGCTTTAGAGATATTTCCACGTGCCCAGAAACCAAACAGGCCTTGCTGCAAGAGCAACCAGACGGGCTGAGGGTAAGTTTGCACCAGGAACATCCGAGACTTCAGCACAAACAATTTTATAAAGCAACCAAAAAATACATTTCTGACTCTCCTGCTTACAGGAAGAGTCAGAGCGTGTCAGAAGGCAGGATCCAGAAGGAAAAGGAAGACACGCTCCTTAAACAACTGTATTCAGCAAAAACAAAATCAAGGGATTATAAAATGGATCTACAATTAATCTCATAATCACATGTCACTTCAAGCCTGTCAGACAGCATTCTGCGCTCATCCCAATAAGGGGAGTGAAATATTTTGCCACAGACCTGGACAAGCGCTAATATAAAAATATCAGGCTCAGGTTTAGAGCCAAAGCCCACGCCGGAGCTTGCACACCGGCACTTCTGGAGTCGGGCAGGAAGCGGCAACGTGCCGTCTGTTGGGGTTTTACAGCTCTGCAAGTACCTGCAAAGTCGTAAACCAGGGGCGGGCGGGGAAGAAGAGGCATTATTTGAGAGTATTGCGAAGTCTGGAGCTTGGGTAATTAATAATTAGACAGAGGAGAGACATGGTCAAGATAATTCTCTGGGAAGTTTCCACTGGGGAGAGATGGTATGAAGCAGAACAAAAAGGGAATAAAGCGACACTGGAAAAGACACATTAAACCAACGGGAAATTCCTCTCCCAATCTCTTGTGTTAGAAATGGATGAAATTTTATCCCAGGAGCTTTTTATATAGCAGAATTCCAGTTCATTTACAACCGCTCTGCTAGACGAGCTTTTGCAACGGTTTGTTTCGGAGCAGGATTTTTTTGATCGCACCAATGCTCCCAAAACCCCACTTCCAGCAGCTTAAGCAGAGAGAGCCGAAACGTACCCGTATCTCTGGAACTGGTAATCAAACGTCAGCTCTGAGCCCGATGGCACCAGTTTGGTGGTGAAAAACCCAACTCGGAGCTGCCCGTTCACAGTCCACTAAAGCAAGAAAAAAAGCAAGATGACAAGTTATTACACAAGCCAGGCTTGACTCTGGGTTTGATTTAAATTCGAGTAGTCCTTCAAACAATATCACTGATAAATTTAAAATTTGCTAACTGGCTCGGCAGTACGTGCCCATTTCAAAGGTAGCTGTTTCCATTTCACCACGTTACAACAAACAAACAAAGAAACAAACAAACAAAAAAAATGACTCAAAACAAAGAGTCATAAAGGAGAAATGCTTTTCACCCTGAGCTCGCCAAGTCGCAAGGCAGTGGCAGCGAGAAGCCAGCAGCTTTGATCCCGCAGTTTACCTTTTGTGTCTCGCAGTTTGGTTCACAGCTGTGGTTCATAAAACGAGAGCAGTTTCCTTTCTGGGTAGCATCGATTATCTGAAAAGAAAGGGGGGGGGGGGGTAAGCACCAAATAGAGCGAAACCGCCTCCCTCTCTCTGCGCCAGGCAGAAAGACGAAGCGGTACAGCTACAAACACCACGCATCCAAACACAGCCCGTGCAGAAGTCATCACCCTTTCCTGCCCCCGGCTATCAACTTCATTTGGTTTGGAGAATGGCTTTGATAATGATATTAAGTGCCCCCAAAAACGAAGAGCACTAAGCTACTGGTACGTGGTTCTTCGTTTTTATTGCAGGTTAATACAGAGCTCTTCAATTTGGGTGGGGATCCTGAATTTTTAATATCTCTTTCTGACCCTCCGATACGTGGTACAATGACCAGTGAGGGCTGGGGAAGCCCAACATCTCCGCCACACGCAGCATCGTCTCCTGGATCACTGCGTCCTCCCCGTTGTAACCGGGAACACTCCCCTGTGCCCCCTTGTGATCACGCAACAATCCCATGGCAGCTACAAAAATTGCTTACTTTGAGGGGAAAAAAAAAAAAAAAAAAAAAAGGAAAAAAAAAAGCACTCGGGAGTATTTTTAGCTCATTTACTGTAAAGCTACCCAGACCCAAAATGTCTTGACGGAAGAGCCAAGCAGAATACGATATTAGATTTCTATTTATACGCTTTGTTCTCAGCAAGGGAGGGCGCATCGCCCAAGGTAAGCAAGGCTGCGCTCTCTGCATCGCAGCCGCACGATCCCACGGCGCTGAAGCAAAGATAAATAATTAAGCATTTCTGGTACATAAAAGTTACAACGGCAGTAATCCTGCGTTTAGGGACTTCGCCAGCTAAAAGCAGCCCAATTTAACGTAGCTCTGTGAGCAACAAAGTGAGGAAACATGGTTTGTTGGTCCATCTTCTAGACTGGTTTACCTCAGCATCCAAGAACATTGAGTTTGGCTTGAAGAATCTCCTGGAGCTGGGACACAGAGGCGGTTTCTCTCCCACAGAGGTTTGCTCGTGTGGAAGGGATGGACCGTACGCCATCCTTTCCCTTGGGAGGACAATTTCTCCTCTCCGAGGACACCGGGAGACAGTTACGCTACCAGCCTTCCATTAAACCAGGTTGAAACCGGGCAATGGGTTAAAAAAAAAACCCTAAAGCACAACAACACAAAGCCAGGCAAAGCTTCCTCTCCTTAGGAAAACATTTCTAACGGCTTTGGGCCGTCGCTTAGGGGGTTCACAGGGAGTCGGTGCTGTACGGACGCGGGGCTAAGCCCAACCAGCCTCCCCTGAAGCCAAGCACAGCAATCCCGTTGCTCACCTCGTCATTCTTCAGGGCCATGAAATAATAGTGAATGTTCTTGTTCCGGGCATATTCCTTCACGCGAGCCTTGAATTCTTTGTGATCCAGCACTTCTCCGCAGTACTCCAAGACAAAAGTGTTGCTGCAAAAGCCCAAGAGGGGGGAAAAAAAACCACCATCACTCCGCTTAGCCGCAAGTGAGAAACACCAAGGAACAGAAAATAACCGCTGCTGAGATGGGCTCTCTGAACACAACCTGCAGCCTGGTCACCCCGGTGGAGTAGTTACGATTATCAGCCCCCTTAATCTGAAGCAATTCTGATTAATTTATTTTTTTTAAATAAATATTTTATTATTTCTTATTTTTAGATTATTTTTTTTTATCACGTGGGTGGGTATATCACAGCAAAAAGCCCCGACGCAAGAATAAAGCTCCTCTTCCAGCAGGGTTTATTCTGTAAAAGAACAGGACCTTGTGGGCGATGTGAAGAGGAAAACAAGGTAATAATACTAAGGAAATAAAAATAAGGAAAATAAGGAGGATTAAGAGAAGGTGCTGGCAGGTGGGTTTCCTCAACGGAAATGGAAAACCCGTCTGCACCTTCCTGGCCCGGTGGGTGAAATGAAAGGTCAAAAAAATATCCTTTTTATCCATAGGAAAGGTGAATTTAAGCAGAGATGGAAGAGAACAACTGGTGACCCCTACACTCAAACCTCAGAGATTGCCTTCCGCAGCGCAGCCGGGCTTTAAACCCTCCGGTCTACTCTGACGCACTGTGAAACAGCTTTCTTGGTATCCGTCCGAAGTTCTCCCCTGCTTAACATCACCCTGAACCATTCAACTCTTTCCTTGTGCTTAACTGGGAGAGCACCAGGAAAGCGAAAGCTCCTGCCCAGCTCCACCTGAACCGAGCATTCAATGTTTCGGGCAGGTATCACTCAACCCATTTCCTTCCCATCATTAATCCCTCCCACAGCACCGTGGTGGCTTTCCAACCCACGTGTACAAATTATGCCCATCTTCCCCCAGTTCCACGTCCACCCAAGAAAGGGTTCTGGTACACAAAGCTGCTGCTTCAGCCCATAACTCAGCCGCATCTTTCTCCTAAATGCCTCCACAGCCCGCAGATACCAACATGAAAGTGTCAGCAATGGTCTTCTGACGACCTCCTGCTCAGTTGGGTCAGCTCCCCTCAAAGTCCCGACCGCAGAACTCCCAAGCCTGGGCAACAGGGGCGCAGTGGCAGGACAGCGAGGAGAGCCGAGCTAAAACATCTTTGAGCAAACCCACATCAGGTGGGACGGGTCATCTCCTGGGTGTGTAACTTCTCCACCCTTCGCTGCATTTGTGATGGTCCACAGACTGTCTTCTGCTGGGCTGACTACCAAGAGAAGGTTGCCTTCTCCCCAAGACAACCTTTAGCTGGGCAGCAACGTTCTGCCAGTCTGCAACTCTCTCTCCAAACGGCAGCTTTTCAGACCAGCACACGGAGAAACAAACGCAGTAATCCAGCCAGCCCCAGGCTTAAGCCACCGTACCACGCGTTGAGGAACCGTACCCAAAGCCCTTGACGCGCACAGGCCAATCGCAGCAGATCCTTCCGCTGCTCTTCTTGATTTATTTACTCTCTTACCCAAGGCGGTCTTCACCCAGCTACCTCCTTCCCATCTTTCTCAACATTCCTGATCCCAGCTCACCTAGCTGATACGATGCTCGCTACGGTGAGCTGTTCACCATCAGCCTTATCTTCACTACATCCTCCAGACCTCATCTTCCAGCAGCAATTCCTAAAACTTACGATAAAACTGGACCTGATATTTCCCTATGGGGCAGCAGCACTGCTTCATTCCCCATCACTACCACTTCCCCAGGCACGTGTTATTCCAAAAACGACATGACCCTGCTCTTGCAAAGGTTAGGTCCAGCAGCACCAGGGACTCCGTGAAATTCAGCAAGGCCAAGTGCAGGGTCCTGCATGCGGGTTGGGGTAACCCCCGGTGTCCATACAGGCTGGGGATGGAGGGGTGGAGAGCAGCGCTGAGGAGAAGGACCTGGGGGTGTTGGTGGGTGAGCAGCTCCCCATGAGCCGGCACTGTGCGCTGGCAGCCCAGCGAGCCCCCGGCACCCCGGGTGCATCCCCAGCAGCGTGGCCAGCGGGCGAGGGGGGACTGTGCCCCTCTGCTGCGCTCTGGGGAGCCCCCCCTGCAGCGCTGCCTCCAGCTCGGGGGGGGCCCAACAGCAGAGACACGGCCCTGGGGGAGCGGGGCCAGAGGAGGGCCCGGAGATGCTGCGAGGGCTGAGCCCCTCTGCGGGGAGGACAGGCGGGGAGAGGGGGGGTTCAGCCTGGAGAAGAGAAGGCTCCGCGGAGACCTCAGAGCCCCTTCCAGTGCCTAAAGGGGCTCCAGGAGAGCTGGGGGGGACTCTGGGTCAGGGAGGGGAGCCATGGGGCGAGGGGGGTGGTTTGACACTGAAAGAGGAGAGATTTAGGCTAGATCTTATGAAGAAATTTTTCACCGTGAGGGCGGTGAGCCCCTGGCGCAGGCTGCCCCGAGAAGCTGTGGCTGCCCCATCCCTGGAGGTGTCCAAGGCCGGGTTGGACGGGGCTGGGAGCACCCTGGGCTGGGGGGGGGTGTCCCTGTCCAGGGCAGGGGGTGGCACTGGGTGACCTTTAAGGCCCCTTCCAACTCAAACCACTCTGTGATTCTATGAAATCTGGAAAATTGGGAAGCAGAAAATGCCAGGATGCTCACGCTCTTCTTTGATACAGTTGCTGTGCAACAGAACAGTGATGGAGAGCGCTCGCTCGTTTTAACAACCACTTACCGCTGTTATCTTTTACATAAACACAGTGTGAAGGCGCTCTCGGTTAATCATATTGGGTTGAAAGTGCAGATTTGTTTTCACTGTGTTGTAGATAACTTGGCATACCTCTCTAAAGCAATCAAAACTCTTCCCCGCATCTTCCTGTGAATTAGTCTCAGATATTCGATATAGCAGTAAAAAACTCTGCCATAAGACCTAGAGCTTTCTTAAGTGTCAGAAACATTGCTGGATTCCTCAGCACTCTTTGTCTTCAAGAGAAGAAAAAAAATACTCAGAGTTTCCACGGAAACTCACTAAAATATCCAGAGTTACAGAAACTCTTTGCCCAGTGAAGTTCTAGGCAGATTGTCCTGAAGCCCAGTCTCTGGCGCGCTTGAGGCTGAGCAGACGCACCATGCCCATCCCACCAGCTTCTGAGACGGAAATCAGAGCCTGGCGAAACTCTGGAGCGCGCAGCACTGCTTCCCCGCCGCAAGACACTCCAGCAAATTTTTCTGCAAAGTCTGTTGTTCATCTGCAGAGCAGCACAACCAACTTCTGCTGAGGAGACCCACACCCGCACGACCCACGCGCAAAGGTCTGGACCTGGGGGAGAAAAATCCCCCCGGGCCTTGCTTAGCCACAGGAGCGTGGCAGTTCACCCGGAGACACCTCCTGCCTTGCTCCCTTCTCCCAGCAAACCTCGTCTCTGCCTCCCGCTCGTCCCGCTGCACCTCGGGCTTCAGCCCCTCCTGAACGTCCTTTGAATGTCCTCGCTCCTCTCTCTTCTCCCACAGCCTCGTTTAAGGCTCTTTTTACTACAGGGAGTACGAGAACGCTCCGGCTCGGCAAGGCAGAAGGCAAGCCCTTGGCCTACCGTGCCTGGTGAGAAGGCGTTCCCATCTCAGACGTGCTCCTTGCACACACACCTGTAGAGCAAAACGTACCCGGCACTATTCTTCTTCCCAGCCACGCTCACTTTTTGAGTGCAACAGTTTCCAAACAGGACCATAATTCCAAAAAATATCAGCATCCAGCCCTGCTGCCGACCTAGGAGGGGACCAACGTTCAAGTCCCACCAGGTCCTTTGCGCCAGACAGCGTCGATTAAGGCACCGATCCAGGCACAATGGGCAAATACCATCTGGTGTGAGCAAAACAGAGGCGAGGCAAACACAGACTCGGATCTGTAAGACACAGCAGCACTTAGAAATACGGCCATTAACTAACAACAGGCTAACGAGGGAGGAAAGATCCCCACGGGATCTTCACGTAGTCCGAAGGGGAGGAGGAGGACTCAAGATGAGGGTAAGTCTTGCAGAGGTGGGAAGAGAAGAGGAGACACAGGCAGAGCGTGTGCTCCTCTGACACCGAGTGGCGGGGACAGAAGAGGAGGGAGGACAGATTAAACACGAGATGAAGCTACGGCAAGACTGACAGAAACCCTGCTGAGAAGAGAGCAAAACCAGAGCGGGAGTCCTCACGTGCAATTAGTGGATACATACGTGCTACGTAACTACGAGGGACACCTGAAGAGGACAAGGACAGTATCTAAAGCTGGAAGAACTTCAGCAAATCTACTAATGTCGGTGAAACTAAGAGAACGCGAGCAACTTATTTTCCCTTCACGAGGGAGCAAAATAGCACGAGGACGTCATTCGAAGAGCAAAGGCTTACGATGGCAGATCTTTGGCAGCTCTCAGCCCCCAGCCTTTCTTCTCGGTGAGGATCACCTCAACATCCGCGTGCTGTTTCTTCTGGAAGCGCCTGTTGGAGCAGTAGTCGCCATTTGGGCACCTGGAAGAACTAAGGGAAAGGAACAGAACAAATCAATTCCCAGCAGGACAACAGTGATAACAGAAATGGCTCAGATGGGAAATAGATACCAAGGAACCATAATAAATTCAGTGTAAAAACATCAAACGTGTTTTGCTATAAAAAGCCTAACCATCTGACTGTCAACATGCAAATGCAGACAATTTATTTCTGGAAGGAAGATAAAAACATTTGGAATGCAAATGCCGCTGTACTTCAATGTCGTACAATCGAAATGGGATGAACTGGCCTCTTCTCCCCATGTTTTTATGGGTTCTTTCCCCAAGATATCCCCCTCTACACCTACTGCCTGGGCTACGAAATTAAAACCAAAGGGCAGGGCTTCTGCCAAGTAATTCCTCTCCTTCCACCCCAGCTGGTGACAATCCCCATCACGATCCCACTAAACGCCCTGTCCCCTGTCTCCCACTCACAACAGAGCTCCGCTTTCTCCTTGTCTCCTCCGGGAGGGAAAAGGAGACAACTGCCATAGCCCGGTGAGGCTCTGGGGAGAGCAGAGATGCAAAGGGAGAAACAAGAGGAAAGAAGCAATGTGCCCTGGTGGCCGAGAAGGCCAATGGCATCCTGGGGGGCACCCAGCAGAGTGTGGCCAGCAGGGCGAGGGAGGGCATCCTCCCCCTCTGCTCTGCCCTGGGGAGGCCGCAGCCGGAGCACTGTGTGCAGTTCTGGGCTGCCCGGGTCAGGAAGGACAGGGAACTGCTGGAGAGGGTCCAGCAAAGGGCTACGGAGATGGTGAGGGGATTGGAGCATCTCTCTGATGAGGAAAGGCTGAGGGCCGTGGGGCTTTTTAGTCTGGAGAAGAGAAGACTGAGGGGGGATCTCATCAACGCTTATAAACACTCAAAGGGAGGATGCCGGGGGGATGGGAACAGTCTTTTTCCAGCGGTGCCCAGTGACAGGACAAGAGGGAACGGGCACAAACTGGACCATAGGCAGTTCCATCTCAACCTGAGGAGGGACTTCTTCCCTGTGCGGGTGGCAGAGCAGTGGCACAGCTGCCCAGAGAGGTGGGGGAGTCTCCCACTCTGGAGCCATCCCAAACCCGCCTGGACGCCGTCCTGTGCCACTGCTGGAGGTGACCCTGCTCTGGCAGGGGGTTGGACTGGGGCAGCTCCAGAGGGCGCTCCAGACCGTCACCACTCGGGGATTCTGGGATTCTGTGAAGGATCTCAAGTAGAGCTACATTTGCATTTCTGACTCCCTCCAACCACGCTTACGATGGACTAGAGTTAAGGCTGAGGAGCAGAAGACTCCAGGCATTTGTAGCAGGTTTTAAGAGGAGGTTGCTAAGGCCAAGCCTCCTGCAGAAGATCGAAGGTCAGATGGTGGTACGTGGACTCTGAAGATCACTCCACACCAGCCAGTGAAAATGAGAGTGTACAGACACCTCGTTGTCGCTGCCCACGAACGTCTGAATACCTTTAGGGGCCTTCAAGTCTTTAGGGTTATGGTTTAGTGGTGGTTTCGGCAGTGTTAGGTTGATGGTTGGACTTGATGATCTTAAAGGTCCCTTCCAACCTAGACAATTCTATGATTCTCTGATTCTTTAAGTCATCTAATGGACAACACCGCCCAACTCTGGCGACTCCTGAAACGCCACTTACCACTCTATCATGAGCAGGCGATTGAGACAGTCTTCTCCACAAGCAACCTCCCCCTGAGCTCGCTCTTCTTTGGAAAGAGGAGGGCATTCACACAGCATTCGCTTAATATCCCGGTGAGATTTGTTTTTCTTCCTGAAGTCAAGTCATTGGAATACAGGTTAGACAGCACGTGGGCAGAGAAATTACTCCTCAGTGTTTGTCACTTGTTACTGGAGGAAATTAATTTATTCTCTAGAAACTGGGCGTACGGATGGATTACCTGTGTCATATAAGCAAAGAAGCCAATCTGCAGAAAATTCAGTTCCTGTTTTTTGTAGACAGAGGCTTTCTCACGACATAGTACCAGTTCTATAGGTTCTTCTAATCCTATATAATACTACAGGGACAATCTCCAGAGATCCCTTTCCAACCTCAGCTATTCTGCAATACCCACTTGGTTTCACTCACCCAAAGGCCAGGAGAAAACCTATACTCTAAAATATTAACAGATAAACTGTTAGTGGAGCCCGCGGACCATTTTAAAACAGCTTTCTTATAATGAAGCAAAAGGTAAAGCAAACCTCTGCTCTACTGTCAGATACAATGGTGAAAAAGAAAACAAGCAAACCGCAGTTACAGAAAAGGTAGGGCACCAAAGGCAGCTACTGATACTTCAGTTGCCACGAGATAATTAGGGAAATGCTTTGGAAGGTGGATCCCAGCACGACAAAAAAAGGCCTAAGAAAAAAAACACTTGGATTGAAATAAATAGTAGGTTTTATGTGCAGATAAGTGGCTGCTATGCAGACTCTGAATCAAGAATACCTTTTAAAGCACTTTTAATACTAAAAAAAAAAAAAAAAAAGCATTTTAGCGAACACAGTTACTCAACCACCCTTTCTTCTCTCTCAGGCTACGAGCAGAGGAATGACGAGAAGGAAAAGGACCGTGAAGTTAAATGAAATGGCAAGATTTTAACTAGGCATAGATTGTCAGAAGGCCTTACCGCAGGCTGCGCCAGGAATAAGAATTGCTTCCAAGCTCGTAAGGAGCTCTCACCTACGCGTTAAAGCCAGGGCGAGTATTTTTTTGGCAAGGACGAAGGTAGTTGAGGCCTGAAGCCATACGCTTACAAATCATCCCTACAGCTCAGAAACAGATGATTTCATTTTCCAGGGATCATATCCATCTGTAACATTCCCATGCAGAAGGGAAAAGGATAATCTGCAGGCAACAGCTACCCCCTGATATTTCAAGTTACAGTCTGTTAGATCTAAAATAACTCATCTCAGATGACAAATCATTACACGCAAGTAACCAAAGCTTTGGGAAATACATATTATTTGTCCAAAACCTTTCCAACACCCAGACAGATTTCCCTGAATCTCCGGAGAGGGAGCGAGCTGGCATTTGGGGACAGTAAACAGACAAGAACTGGCAAACCCAGAGGTGATGCTGCTGTACGGCTCTGGGCTTTAACACAGCCGCACCAAGTTCAGATGAACGGTGGACAATACGGAAGAAGGCAAAAAGCTTGGGAAAAACGTAATTACTCTTACAAATTACCACGGGTAGAAGAGTAATGTGTGTACTTGGTGCTGATGCCAGTAATCCCACGTGTGCAAGTCCTCCTTGATGCCCAAATCAACCCTAGACAAAGGGGATGCTGCAAGACGACTGAGACGGGGACAGAAATAAATCGCCTTCCCCCTATGATTCCATGTGGGAGGTGTCCCTGCCCAGGGCAGGGGGTTGGAACTAGATGATCTTTAAGGTTCCTTCCAACCTAAACCGTTCTATGATTCCATGATCTTCCACCTCTTCTCATCACTGGGGCCTGTCTGGGCCAAATCGGGGCTTTCCGTTTAGGAGAAGAGAGCCGGTGTGGTGGGGGGGGTTTTAAACACTCGCCCAGCAGCATCTCCTCTACAAGCAGCTTTGCCAGACGTAGGGAACGCGACATCCCTCCTCCTCCCTCCACACTACGCCAATTTGGCCATTAAAAAAAAAAAAAAAAAAGCTATCACAGAACCAAACGGAAGTTAAAATCTCAAATTGCTACAGGTGAGGGGGAAAAAGAAGGGGAAAAAGATCAGTTACCTTTCTGTCAAGTACACATTCTCCTCAATAAGGTCAAAGTAACAGGGCATCTTTCCTTGCTTGGCGAACTCCTTCCAGCGCTGGGGGTCTCTGAAGTCATCCATGATACACAACCGACCCACCATGGAGGAGTCCTGTGGCGCCGCCTCCACTTGCTCTCCTTCCAGTTTCACCTTCTTCTTCTCCCTCAAGTCCACGTCGCTCTCAGAGTCACTCTCCAACTCCGGGCGTCTTTTTTTTGGTGGACCTCGCTCTTTCGCATCGTTTTTTTCCAAAACCTTCACCTCCTCCTTCTTCTCCCCGCCAGGCACCGGCTCCTTGGTGGAATTGCTGCTGATCTCGTGCGCCTGCACCGAGCCTTGTTCCTTCTGCCCGGGCACCTGGCATTTACTCGAGGGGCTGGGGAAACGAGGTTTGCAGTCATCATCCCAACGGTCATCCTCTTCATACTCCTCGTGATCCTCCGTTAGAGAATCCGGTACTTGCCCTTGAATTCGTTCGTAATTAACTGCAGAAGGTCTGCTAGCCGACCTCGCATCCCAATAACCGTTGCCTTGCCAGTAACTCTGAGAGTCGCCATACGCTCCCGAGCCCGGCTGGTAAACATAGCCCGAGTAGACCCCAAAGCTGCTATCCGGCTGCTGGTAGGTGCTACTGGGCTTCTCCGACTGGGAAAAGTCCCAACCCAAACCACCCAGATCCTCCGTTGTATGAAAACCATCCAGCCTGGAGAAATCGCCAAGCCCAGACTGGTTAAGCCCACCCTTCCCTTGCCTGCTGTCTGGCTTGGAAGAGCTCGTCTGGTGTCCGGATTTATCGGCACTTTCGAAACTCTCCGGCAGACAAAACGGCTGCTCATCTTGTCGGCCCATGGGTCTACCAATGGACATCAGCTCCTTCAGCATTATCCTCTCATCCGGGTTGGGTTTGCCGTGGGAGTCTGCCATCAGGTCTGCCTGACTCGTACTGTCAACACCGTCACTCTGAGGCTGGCATGGATCCGGCCGCAGCTCCTCCATCTCCTTCCTGCTGAGCTCAGTAGAAGTTGCCGGACTCTTCTCCATCCCTCTAGGAGAACATCTGCTCTCTACTTGTGGACCACCTTTACTCGCCATGTTCTCCATCCTCTCTTCATAATAGGGTCTACTGGACTCAGGTCGCTCATCGTCCCAGTGGTCGGAGAAGCGCCGGTTGCCCTGGCTGCTCCGCGAGGAGCCGGGGCTGCTCTCCTCCATTGCTATGGTCGAGTTCTTTGGTACCACCACAACGGACTGGAGCCGTTTTCGTGGTGCGCCGTCATCGGAATCTGAGTCCTCCGTGTCACTGTCCTCACTGCCCCTCTCGCTGTCACTCTCCCCCGTGTCAGAGTAATCATCGTGACCAGCAGGAACAAATTCAGCAGTGTTGCCGCTGCTGTCGCACGTTGGGGCTTGAGTTACTGTCTCCATTTCTTCTGTAGTGACAATCACATCGCAAGAGGGAAACAAGGCGTCTGGAAAAGCCGAAGCCACCAAGGGCTCATTTCCCTCATCCTTCTCGGCCAATACGTCAGGACATCGAACTCTCAAATCATCCGGCCCAACTCCCTCGGTGGAAACAGCACTTTCTTCCACGACCTCTCTGTCACGGTGCTCCAGCGGCACTTCCGAATAGTACGAATGCTCAGCTTGGAACGATGCTTTGCCTTTTGCCAAACCAAGATCAACGTGCTGAGTATCCAACTCGAGCACCTCTTCGGCTTCCGAATGCTGCACTAGCTCCTCACATCCATCTGGTGGTGGCACATCCCATTTGGAAGAGACGCTTTCCTCCGGCACGGGATGGTCCGACTGGAGCCTCGGGGAACAGTCCTCCTGGGAGGGATCCCTACTCGAGCTCTCCACTGCCAGGCTGATTTTATGGGAAGGATGACCGTGCTCATCGTCACAGGCAGACTTTGAGTGGTGATCCTCCGTGCTCTCATAATCGCACGTAACGGTCTGCGGCTCCACCTGCATGTCCAGGAAAGTCTCGGACGTAACTTTTAAATCTGCTGGTTCCACTTCGATTTCAACTTCCGAATGATATAAAGCAGGGGTGGCATCATCTGAAACGTAGCAAAAAATTGGTTCTTTGGTTTTGTCGCATGGAGTCGCCTCATCATCCAGCTGCTTAAGTACAATTTTAGTGTGATCTACATTCACGACGGGCAAAGGGATGGCCTCCTCTTGCTGCTGTGGGACCGGAGCCTCTGCTTGCCTAAACAGACTGTTGCACTCGCTGGACTGGACCCCAGAATCGTCCGGCTCTTGAGACGTGTACGTGCTCTCAAACCCATTAGATGGCAACAGATACGACGGACTCGTCTTCACGACAGGCGATGCTTCTGACCGGCACAGGCTATCGTCAGAAGATGCGGCAACATCCTCGGTTTTGGAGGCACTGGAAGTTGCCAAACCATCAGCGCTACCCTCCGGGGACCCATTTACACTCAGCTCCATGGGGAAACACGGTCTTAACTGATCGTGCTTTATCTTTAATAAAGTCTCTCGTTCCTTAACACTGTCGTGGCATTCATTTCCTGTAAGCTCCTCGGATTTTGAGTTAGCAAAACCTACTTTCGATTCGTCTGCCTTTTTAAAAGCCGGCAAATCGTTTAACTGATTTAATGGAGAAAGTGTCTTTTCCCTTTCAAACTTTTTCGCAACGGACACCCTGATCTCATTGCTTTTTAGACAAGAGGTCTCTAAATCTAGAGAATTAGACTGCTGTTTTATTTCTTCGATCGATTCTGTACAACAGAAAGAACTCTTAAATTTATCAGGCTTTGGTGCGGGGGTCTTTGAAGGGGTGGACTTATAACGGGAGGAATTCACATTACTGTCAGGCTTAGAATGGGATGTCCCCTTTCGATAGCCTAGCTCATCAAGGGGAGAGCACCTTTTGGTTACTTCACTTTCTGAAGTCCTTTTTGAATCTCTATCTGCTTTTGAAGAAGACCTTCCTCTCCTCTCCACGTCAGCATGAGACGACTCTACTTTGCTGTCCCTGTCCGACTTGGAGTAAGAAGTCCTCGAGTCTCTGTAAGAGGAGGAGGAGTGGGACGACGTACGCCTCGAGTCGCTCGATCTGGAATGTGTCCTCCTGTACTCGTCCTCCGAGTCCGAGCTCTCTCGCGCCCTGCTGTCCGCATACGAACGGGAATATCTCGACCTTTCCCTGTACGGGGAGCTCCGATGGTATCTGCGGTCGGATTCGTAGTAATGCGAACGCTCTGACCTCGAGTAGGAAGAGCTGGTTCGGGAGCCCCGATCGGATCGGGAACGGGAATGAGACCGGCTTCGCCTTCTCTCTCTGTCTGATCGAGAGCGGGAGGACGTATACCGCGAATCTCTTTCTGATTTTGAGTAGCTCGAGTACTTCTCATCCCTGTCCGACTTGGAGCGTGAGGAGGACTTCCCCAGGTCGTCACCTCTGAGGGATGTGGAGCTTCTTCTGGGATCTTTCTCCTTTTCCGTACTGGATACCTTCAGCTCATGTGACCGCTGGCTGGAGGAGGTCCTCACCGAATCTTCGTCGGACTCGGAGCCCAGCAGCGTGCCGTCGGACTGGGAGAACTTCCTCTTTGACCCCTGCCTCCGGGAGCAGAGGGGAGCACCTTTTGAGCCGTCGGAAACCTCATCCTCTTTCCCAATATGGGAATCTTCCTTCTGCGGAGTTATTTCCGTCTGCTCAGGCGTGTTTTGAGTTACATGTTCTTCCGAACCGCGCGATACCGCATCCTGCTTGACGTCCAGCTCCAAAGCCTCCTTCGGTACCGCGTGGCACGGCTCCTTCGAAGCGGGGACTTCAGCTTCCACGGGTGGCGACAGCAACAGCGTCGACATCAGCGTTACCGGCAGTTGTGGTAAGGCTGTGGCTGCAGGAACCGGCATCGATGCTGCTGGCGACGCCGTCGGTGGAGGGGGAGGCGGGGGAGGCGGTGGCGTCGAGGGAAAGTCTGTGGCCAATGCCACCAGTTCTGTCACCGGTGCCACAGCCGGCAGCGGTGGCGGTAGCGTTGCTGCTGTAGCTGGCGGCGGTTTTGCTGTGACACTAAGTAAATGTTTTTTAAAATGGATCTTCCCTAATTCTACCTTCGGTTTTGGAGGTGAAGACTCCTCAGCTGAACCAGCGGCATCCCCCAGGTCCATTTTACTTTTGGGGTTAAAGTCAGTCTGAAGGGGTACTGCTGGGGAGTTCTGAGTTTCATTTTGTTTCTCGTTTCCGAGACCAGTCAGAAATCTATTCGGTAAGGTTTTCTTGGTTAAACTAAAGCTGAAAGACACCTTTTGTCTTCCTTGCTCCTCAAGGTTAACCTTTGTTTTGGTGCCTTTGGGCAAAAAGCGACTGGAAGCAACGCCTTTGAACACCGGGCCTTTGATAAAGCCAGCTTTCTGCACGGTTTCAGGCTTGCCCTGCAAAAGAGGAAAAAAAAGGAAAATGCAGTTAGAGGAATTGGGTTTGGGGTTTTTAACTCTGTTCTACAGGCACACCAAACAATTTTCTTTTACCTGGTGAATTTTTCATGACAATAAAATAGAAATTGATACCCCGGGCTGGAGTCTGGGACAGCACAGCCGCACTGCCTTCTGCGCCCGGCTGTCTCTTGAACAAAATCAATTACCTGGTCATTTCCAGTTTGGAGCAAAACCTCCTTTGGGCTGAAGCTTTTTAACTGACTTTATATTAATGACCAAACTGAAAGTCCTTTTTTCATTTAATTCTTATTTTTTTAAAAAAGACATAGAGTTCAACGTATAAAGTTAACTGAAGAGAGAGTATGGCTTTATTTGTGCTGTTTCTGTAGTCGCAGGCTACAAAACATCCCGCGTTTTTAAGCTTTAAGTGCGTTTGCTTTCACATCCCAGGAGACCGCACCTGGATGCATTTGGTTTCAGCATAAATCAGACTATAAAGAATTACAGCCGCAATTTTAAGCCCCGTCCTTTCCCGTCTCCCGCCGACAGCCTTATCTCAGTCATTAAGTAATTCCTAATAAGTTTCCAGGCTCAGGCATAGATCAGTATTAACAAAACCTCCCAAGAATTCCCATCAGAGCTCAGTGGCGCGTGATGACTCTGTCACCTCCAGGCCAACCGCCTGTAATACGCTCCCTGTGCAGCTCACCAGCAGCTCTCCGCTGTCTCCTGCCCAGGATCTCACTCGCCGCCTTGCCTTGAGGACAGTGCTACAGCAAGTCCGTTCATTTTCATGCTAATGAGCTGAAACTCTAGGACATCAAGGGCTCAGCATGTCCACCAAGAAAGCTGCTGTGACAGCACTCGCAACTGAAGCCTGGCTTTGGAAATGGAGCGAGTCTAGAGCAACAAAGCTCCTTCAACATGGGAACCTCTTACCTTACAGGATGCATTTAGCCAAGCGCGAGATTAGCAATTTTCGGAGCATAAAGCACCGTGTGTGTTTACCCATCTTAGCATTTCGCTGACTATTTTAAAGCTTAGGGCTCACCTGCGCAAAAAACATGTCACGGGAGCGCAATCTCTAGAGATGAAGGCTGCCACACCGTGCTAATATGGCGTTATTCTCAAAAGTCTTTATCCCCATAAATCCAAATTGCATTAGAGTAATTACGTTTTGGGTGAGAAGCGTAACTCCAACAGAAACAGTTGTAGCAGGATAAGAGCTGTACAGAGCTGGGTTTTACTCCCATAACCGTTGCATGAACACATTTTTGGCAGCAGCAGCGGTTTCCTGCAACCCACTGTGAATTATTACGTACTTTGTTATCCTTTAACTTTTGTAAAACAATGCATGGCTGCTCAGGCTAAAGGCACCATAGTAAATTATTAAATAAGATGTCGCTGGAATGGAAACCCCATCCCATTCTATTTGCACCCTTGGACATCACATATACAAAAATATCCTCATTTTTGATGAGAGACACAGGGTTTTATTGCAACTGTGAAAACCATGTCACGGTCTCCACGTGACTCATCTTGGCTACCCAACCCAGCACCACGGACACATTTGATCTTCACCAGCAGATGATCGGCTGCATTCTGGAAAAAAACGGGTGCAAAAAATAAAAAGCACTCCTTTTAAATGGGTGTTATTAATACAGGTGCCATTTCATGGCTGCTTTTAAACAAGTGCCATGGCTAAAAGGGTACCCAAACAGTGACCTTGAAAACAAGCCCCTGTCCACATGCTTGCCCAGCTCTGAAACACGCTCCTCTCTCCACGACTGCCTCACAACCATTTCTAGAACCATAGAATGGTTTGGGTTGGAAGGGATCTTGAAGATCGTCTATTTCCAACCCCCCTGCCCTGGGCAGGGACACCCCCCACCAGCCCAGGGTGCTCCCAGCCCCGTCCAACCCGGCCTTGGACACCTCCAGGGATGGGGCAGCCACAGCTTCTCGGGGCAGCCTGCGCCAGGGGCTCACCGCCCGCACAGGAGAGAATTTCTTCCAAGTATCTCATCTAAATCTCCCTTCTCTCAGTTTGAAGCCATTCCCCCTCGTCCTATCACTCCATGCCCTTCTAAAAAGTCCCTCCCCAGCTCTCCTGGAGCCCCTTTGGGCACTGGAAGGGGCTCTGAGGTCTCCGCGGAGCCTTCTCCTCTCCAGGCTGAACCCCCCCTCTCCCCGCCTGTCCTCCCCGCAGAGGGGCTCAGCCCTCGCACCATCTTTGTGGCCCTCTTCTGGCCCCGCTCCAACAGCTCCGTGTCTTTCCTATGTTGGGGGAAAGTCCTGCTGAAAATACTATCCCTGTTTTTGAAAGAATCCACACATCAGAAGTGATGCAGAGACGAATACACAAGTGTATATAAAGTAATCCATGGGAGAATAAAGGACAAAATCAAGTGTCCAGCCCGTTTGGTAGGAGTTTCCACATGCCTGAATACTACGGAGACCACTCTCCCGTAGGATGCTGGACTCAGCCTCCTGAAGAGCAAGGGAACATCAGTTTTTGGGTTTGTTGGGTCAATTATTATCCCTATACGACCAGAGATTCACCTCTCTTTACCCCAACCTGTGCACATGTCTTGGGACAATGGAAGAGTAAAGGAGCAGGTTCCTATCTTCAACCATACCCTGATGTCTAATGGAAGGAAGTCTCCACGTACCTGAACCCAAATTCTTACCAGAGACTGGATTCACCTATTATACCAATTATGTATTAAAAAAAAAAAAAAAGTATTTAAAAATACAGTAAATACAGTGCATCAGGATTCAAGAGTTTTCTTTCTTGCTAGAACTTCTGCAAAATTATTTTATGTGCAAAATTCAGAGTTATGGAAATATGCCAATGTTTTGATCAAAATCTTTCTAACTTCAAGCGCGACAGATCTGAAATCCAAGCTCACCCATGAATAACGGGGTTTGGATACATCAACCTTCACACAAAACACAGGACCTGAAGGCAAGAGAGGAGCTGCTAAGCCTCCATTCCTCCCCTTTTCAGTCTATTCTTCAGAGATGATACATTTCAGAACAAATGTTTCACCCTCATGTGCTCAGCCTTCCAGGGATTTTTTTTCTTAAATATCACCAAGTTTAAAAAAAACCCCATGACTTATGGAATTTTAAACACACTCCACAGGTAGCTTTTGAAATTTAATAGGCA
The DNA here is from genome assembly GCA_017639485.1 of Pluvialis apricaria. Taxonomy (NCBI): domain Eukaryota; kingdom Metazoa; phylum Chordata; class Aves; order Charadriiformes; family Charadriidae; genus Pluvialis; species Pluvialis apricaria. The sequence continues at coordinate 1,831,008 of CM030008.1, read as the reverse complement.
GCAATTACTGGCAAAAGCTCTCTAGTAGAAGAGGAGTTCTCCTCCCTTTAATGTTTTACAGAAAGGGAACTTTCCCCAAAACGTTGCTGTGGGTATTGTGCAGAAAAAAAATAGGCGATAGAAGCTCGCTCTGCATATTCAGCGAGATACACGATTACCGAAGCAGCGGTGCTCCTGCCGCTCCTCGGTTTGCTGGGAACAGCGGCAGGACTCGCAGTACGCTCACCAGCACAACCAGGGCAGATACGGTCCTACAGCATCAAAAATGATTAGCAGCGGGCGTTCCTACACCGGGATATTATAAACTGTTCCACTCCCTCCAAGTTTTCTCCTTTCCCCTTAAATTCATTGAGCCATATACAGCAAAACTATTGGGTTTTTTTCACATATTAAGTCCTTAAATAATCATCTACTCATGGTGCAGAAAGCAGCATCTACCTACACGGAATGACTCAAGGGCACCGTCGCGCTCCGCTAGCGCGTCTCCGCGTGTAGACGGCAGAAGTGGTATTGAAGGTGGTTTCCTTCTTTCCTGGATGTAACCACTGAACGAGAGGCACCCCAGGATAACAAGAGACTTGCATGCGGAGACGCCTTGCGATACTGTCCAAGCAAGCGGGGTTTCATCTTGCAGTTTGCTTTACCTGGACCCTAAGCCTCTCGCGACTCAAGAAATTTATAGGTCAAACTAACCAGGTTGTGCCAACGCACGTTTCAGGAGCTACATCGAGAAAGGAATCGTTTTTTACTCACCTCATTTTCTTCTTCTCTATTGCAATCCAGCCGAGAAAACATGCAAAAGAAAACACAAAAAGAAGGTGTAAACATCAGGCAGAAAGAAGAAACATCACGTTCGATCTCTGGCACTGTAAACGGGACAGACGCGGCGACACAGAGCGAGGGTAACACCAACCCTACAAATAATCCTGCTGCAAGAGATGTCCCTACCAACGTCACCCAACGGTCACGCAGACACACCAACCACCTCTGAAGGGGAGCAGGGCAAAGTTTTGAAGCTCAATTATTTAAACACTGAGAATTCTGCATGGACTTTTGACAGAGCGAACCTTTGTCAAGCAAACTGCTGCCTTGGTGTCGTCTTCTGAGGGTCTGCAAACCAGCCGGAACCTTATTTCAACACACGCTGCAGACATAACGCGGATATAAAAATTTTGAAAATGAGATGTAGGAAACTGAATTTGGTTTTCTTCTGATTTTAGTATTTTCCTCAGCAGCCCAGAAACAGTGAAAGCATCTGCCTTTCTCATCGCCAGAAACTGAAGATACTTAAAAATGCCTTATTGCTGTATGACCTGCTATGGATCTGCAGCCCCGGCTAAATTTTTGCTACACTTTATCAACTTTTGAATGATAATTCGGCGCTGTCGTGGCCACACGGTGAAAGAGTTCTGGCAGAAAAGGTTCACAGATTTCACTTTAAACGTCAGCTAATCGAGAAGTATCAGTTTCTGGTAAAGCAAGCCAAAGCTCTCGGTTTCTGCGTAACCCAGGCAGGGAGCCGACGCGGTGACGGCACGGCAATAACCACCTATTTCCCCGTTCAAACCATCATCAACAGGGAATTAGGAGCAACCTGCTAGAAAGACCTACCACCAGCGGCAATGTACTACTGCCTCTACCAAGGCTCGCGTCCCATCGATAAAAGCTTATTAATAGGCTATAAATTATTCTTACGGCAGGAAGAACAGGGTTCATTTTCATTGAGGAAACGTGAGCCATGAGTTTAAGCAGGTTGTGGAGTACAGGAGGGCGCGTATGTGATTTAATGGGGTTAAGCAAGCCATGAATTCAAAATACCGCCGCTGCGAAGGAGGTCAGAAGCCCTCCAAGAACAGGACTTTTGACACAAATCAGTGCCTAAAAGGAGGTTTCATCTTTAGGATCACAGAAAGTGGAGTTTTAGACTTCCAGGACACCACCGTTGTTGTTGACAGTCACATATTTCGAGTATACGGAACTATAGTGCAGCCAAGACCCAACACGAACATTGGACTCCATGATCATATGGGTCTTTTCCAACCTACGTGATTCTATGAAGACTTCCAACACACCCACAACCAGACGTGTTGCGATACAGCACAGAATAAGAACCAACAGATGAAAGCCGGTGGTCCTCAACCAAAAAAGAAATAACTGTCCCTTTATACGTAAGAACACAGGTTTAAGTATATATTGGGAGGCCGGTAACGAAGTTTAGTATTTATAACAAATATCCTGCTGTAAGAGTAAAGTAACTAATTCTTCTTAACAATCTGTTTTTGCTCTTCTTGCCGAAATGTTGCATAAAACCAGTATTAAGCTAAAATGTTGGCAAGCTCACAAAGTAGACTTCTCCAAAAACCAAAAGCTAAGAATAAAATATTCCCTTCCAAGAGGCCGTGCCGGCAAAACAGCAGGAATCCCGGCACAATCCGGGCCGGCTCTAAGCTCACATCCCGCTCAAAGCTTGTGGCCACGGCAGCAGATTTCCCCGAACAAGAGCGCGTTGGTAGAGCGACCGCAGCATCTGCCACCTCGAAAGAGCTGCTCCATGAAGACGGAGGGCAAAGCACCGGCACAGGGTCAAAGCAGGCAAGAAAACTGCAATACACTGGACGGGTCAAAAAGCTCGTTGAGATCCTTCAAAACCCAGAGGCAAAAAAAGAAGTGAGCTGCACGAGCAAACGGATGATCTTGCTGCTCTAAAGCCACTCGGTAGGGAGAGTTGTCAGCCCTTTGGTGAGGGGGAAATTGCTAAAATTTGAGCAGCTTAAAAGGCGGCAAGTGAGAAATCAAAATATTGAAAGCTAAAAACCAGTTAAGAAGGGACAAAACAGAAGACGCTGCATGAATTAAACTGGTTGTTTAAAATAAAAATGTGTAAGAATGAAGCACATATGACATTACTGGTAATGTATCTTGTATATGCCTGGATGAACCTATACGATGCCTATACAAATTTAATTTCTACCGGATTGAGAAGTAATTCTTCTCAGAGAGGGAAGAGCAGTATTCCCTCTCTGCAGAGGTATTTCAGCCAGTTACACCCAAGCGTTTGTCCCTCCATCACCAGCTAAAGCAGCCGCCGGCAGCAGAAAGTCCTCCCACCTCGCTACGGGTGCCCTCGCACAGGTTAACCTGAATAAAGGAGGCAGCTGGCTTGGGTTACGGACGCCATTTCCATTCACAGCCTCTTCCGTCGCCCCAGATCAAAAAAAAAAAAAATATATAAATAGACTTCCAAAATTAGTGAACGCGTTGCCGTTCGCTCGAAAACCGATCGCCAAATTCCTCCCACGCCGGGTTTGGAGTTACATAAAATCCCCGGGGTACGAGCCTGGGGAAGGAGCTGGCACGCAGGAGACCCGGCGCAACAAGAGCATACGCGAGCTGGGGATCCATCCAAACGCACAACCCGGAGGTTTTCCAGCAGGTTTCCAGCCCCAGAGGTTTATAGGAATCCCACTTGTTTCCCTCCGGCTGCACCTTGCTATCTGCAGGTACATAAAAGGAAGACTGTTATTAAAATTAGCATTGAATTCCCCCACTTAGTGGCTCCTTTCTGTGAATGTCAAGAGAAAGGGCTTCTTAAAACCCAAAATAAAATTCAAAGAGAAACTGAAGACCTCTACAAACAAGTGGTTAATAAATAAAATTTTTTAAATTATATAAAAAAACCCTAGGGAACTATACCATCTTTTATTTACCTACAGCAGCCCTATGTACTAGTATTTAAAAAAAAAAAAAAAAAATCAGTCTGCCCCTAAAGTAAAATTTAAAAGAACAATTTTGCCACTCTGCCACTTAGATGTGTTTAACCAACGGCAAATATCAGTCAGGTAAACAGCAAGATGTGCTTGCACATCTCCCCCCGAACACACGACTGCACCCCACAGCACCCACGGCAGCAACAAAACCCCAAATCCCCACACCATAGAGGAGTTTGTATTTGCAGAAAAGGCTTTTTTTAAGTCTATGGACCCACATTTCTACCAAAATTCTTTATATTTTAAATTTATCAAAGGTCTGATATAGCATTCTTTCGCCATGTCGTTATTCCTTCAGCTTTCCCACTCGTGGAAACATCCCAGATTTGTCATGTGTGTGTTAATAAAAAAAAAAATAAATAAGGGTTTATTTTAATTCTGAGGTTCTGCTGCTCCAGCATTTCTTGGATGCTTAAACAGCTTGACATGAACGAGACACCTCTCCTTTTTAAGACGTAATCCACATTGTAATCTGAACTACACACTGGCTTTGCCCAGGCTAAAAAACCAAACACAAAAAAAAAAAAAATTAAAAAAAAATATGCCTTCAGGCTTCCGAAGTCTCAAATGACAAATGCTGGTCTGCATTCAGACAAAACTTGAAGAGCCTCACCTGCCATACGTCCTCTTTTTTTTTTTTTTTCTTCCATTTTTGTCTTCTTAAGAGAAAAATCCAGCAGCCTAAAGCTCTTCTTATCTAAACATCTGCAAGACTAACAACCCTGCAAGGCCAGAGCGCCCCATCCCCGAGCGCCCCTTGCTTTGAGCTGCCCTCGCTGGGGTATTGTGCAGGCATTAGCATAGCTCCATCTGAAAGCCCGCCCGCCCGGGCAATCACCTTCCTTTGGAAGCAAAGAAACAAAAATGCAAAACCTCAGCACTCACCCAGGGGGAAATCCCAACCTCCAGCCGGTTTTGCTTAGGCCAAGTTAAGCCGGAGATGTCCTGCCGGCGTGGCGACGCAGACAGACTTCCATAGCTGCTCATGGATCCACCAACGCGGATCACCCCAACCTTCAGCCGCAACACCGGGGCTGAGCAAAGCAGAAGGAAACGCAAAGACCTCGGGTGTAAATTTGCATGAGGAATAACCCCACGCATCAGTACAGGTTGGGGGCTGACCTCCTGGAGAGCAGCTCTGTGGAAAGGGACCCGGGAGTCCTGGGGGCCAACAGGGTGCCCATGAGCCAGCAATGTGCCCTGGTGGCCAAGAAGGCCAATGGCACCCTGGGGTGCACCCAGCAGAGTGTGGCCAGCAGGGCGAGGGAGGGCATCCTCCCCCTCTGCTCTGCCCTGGGGAGGCCGCAGCCGGAGCACTGTGTGCAGTTCTGGGCTGCCCGGGTCAGGAAGGACAGGGAACTGCTGGAGAGGGTCCAGCAAAGGGCTACGGAGATGGTGAGGGGATTGGAGCATCTCTCTGATGGGGAAAGGCTGAGGGCCGTGGGGCTTTTCAGTCTGGAGAAGAGAAGACTGAGGGGGGATCTCATCAACGCTTATAAATCCTCAAAGGGAGGATGCCGGGGGGATGGGAACAGTCTTTTTCCAGCGGTGCCCAGGGACAGGACAAGAGGGAACGGGCACAAACTTGACCATAGGCAGTTCCATCTCAACCTGAGGAGGGACTTCTTCCCTGTGCGGGTGGCAGAGCAGTGGCACAGCTGCCCAGAGAGGTGGGGGAGTCTCCCACTCTGGAGCCATCCCAAACCCGCCTGGACGCCGTCCTGTGCCACTGCTGGAGGTGACCCTGCTGTGGCAGGGGGTTGGGCTGGGGCAGCTCCAGAGGGCCCTTCCGACCCCCACCACTCGGGGATTCAGTGAAATTTGCAGTTCCAGCAAGATCCTAAAGCCAAAAAGGAAATATCTGGGCAGGTTTCGCCATAGAACAGGCAAGGTCTGGCCCGGCGATGGAAGGCTGCACCTCCCGGCTTCCGCCGCTGCCGTACACCATGATGTTGTAGGTGTTCGCTCGCTGCTGCTCTCATGCAGCTCCTGCCACCCTCGCAACTGAATGATTTGATAAAATACTTACAGGTCTGAAGTGCTATCACCTGCTCAGCTTATTAGTCTCTAACGTGGCCAGCTAGAGAGAAAAAAACTAGGCCAATCGTGCAGCAGTCCCTAGGATTAACCGAAATACGGTGCTAAATTGCTGGGAAATCTTTCACACGGAGCACTGTGCTTTTAAATGCCCAAACGCGTCCCAAAAATACTGCACCACAACGGGATAATATACAACCGGGGAGGGGGGAAAAAAAAAAAAAAAAAAGCAGGGAAGTTAATAGACAATCCCGCTCCTTCCCCCAAAAAGCCACGGAGAGAGGAAAGGCTAAAACACACCCAGGAGGGAGGGGGGGAGAAAAATCACTACCGGTATCAATCACCCTATTTAAACAGAAGGTTGAAACCAAGCCAAGCTCTCCAGAAAATGAGGTCAAGGTAGCTGGAAGCATATACCTGTCCCTGCAGCACGTCCCCCAGCTCCAGCTCTCCCGTCCCCTCCTTTCCTCGAGCGGCATTTGCCGCTTTACACAACGTTTTCTCCCGAATTTGGAGCGGGAAGTTTGGTGCAGGGGAAGGGACACCGTTTCTCCTGCGCCCAAATAGGAAAGAACAGAGAGGGCTGAAGGCGCCAGGAAAAGAAGTAGCTGAATATACGGAAAAAGAAACATTTCTTCTTTCATTTACAAAAATGGGAAGGGCTGAGTGACATCCTGCGTGGGCACGAGTGGGCCAGAAAGGGATTTTTCTTTTAACACGGAGTACGGAGTCACCTGTAATCATGGGTGAACGCTCCCTTCTAATACACCCCCATGAAATGAACTTTATAAATCAAGAAAAAACCCCCGACACGAGCCATTTCAACGGCAGGTGCGAAGAAGATGAAGAAACCCAACTGCCGCAGCTTCCACTCCAAGCCAGCCCAGGGTCCCGTTTCCCATCTGGCTGGAGGAGAGCCACCGAGAGCAGATTCGAGAGGCATTACAGCACGATACGGAAAACTTATAGCGCTATAAATTTTTACTATGAGCATTTACGCTCCTTTCTCTGCAGCTGGGGAAAATATAGGCTTAAAAAAAAGAAATGGCACGAGTTAAAATGCCTGTTCTTCGCCAGCTGGCAGCGCCGGCAAAGGGACTTCTGCTCAAGCTGGGAATTAAGCCCCGGGTCCGGCGAAGCCCGTGCCGAACCTTCCCGGGGCAGATCCGCTCGACAGTGACCAAAGCCTAAAGAGAAGCGAAAGAAAATAAAGGGGGGGAAAGGATGATTTTTGAAAACAATTTGGTTTTGTTGCTGCTCCTTTCACGAAGGAAGGCGGGAAGGTGGGTCAGAGGAAAGAGGCATTGGCAGGAGCATGTCAAAAGCCACAGGTTGAAGGTTTGGGGTTGGGTTTTTTTGGCCAAAGCTTCACTTACTAACTATTTAGCTATCTGTGTGTTAATAATATTAGCGTTTTAGAGAAACGTGGATCTTTTGCTTCAGGAAAAAGAGCCGGTTAAAAATAAAACGATTTCCAGTGGTCTCCAGTCTTCTGCTCCAATAAAAGCATCGCAGCACCCCGCTCCTTCCCCAAAACTGCCCAGGAATTCCCAAACTCACCACCACGCACACAGCTCCCGCTCTTCCCTTTCTGCCCAGTGCCAGGGCATGGCTAAAGAAGAAATCAAGTTTGAAATCGTGACAGCGATCATCATAAGCAATGCCGTTCCCATGGCAGCCGGGCAAGGGATTTACCGACAGAGCACCGACACAGCAAAGGAATGGACCAGGACAGACGGAGGGACAGAAGAGTGACAGTGCCAAAAAGAGAGGGCACAAACCCACAGCTTAACTCACAACCACGGGTTCTGGCTCAGTACCATGGCAGCATCAGTCCTTGGAAAGCTTCCTCCTCCTCCTCCTCCTCCTCCTCTTGGAGCAGGGAAGGAGCGATTTCATCAGCAGCTCTCAGAGTTAGCATCTTCCCATCAACAAAATTTAAATGGGATCACTTTTCAGGTAATCCCTGCCTCAAAATCACCTCCTTTCCATGCCATCAGGCACAACCAGCAGCAAAAGGAAAAGTTTCACACATACGAGGTGCTCTTAAACCGCGTTTTCCCCACCTGATGGAATTAACCCCTAAAATGCGTGCACACCCCTGAGCCGTCTGTCCGTCCAGGGCTGCAGTTGTCCCCGGGGAAGGATGAGGCTGGATCTAACACAAATGCAGTCCGGCTTACCGCCTGCAGCACGGCACGCAGGGGAGAAGGTGCAGGATGGTGTGACGCGGCTCTCTCCCCGTGGGGTACCACCGGCGGGATGGGAGTTGCACAAAGAAACCCCAAAACCACATTAAAACCAACAGTCCGCGGCTGCTTTACAAACCGGCACTGCGCGCTCCCGGCAGCAGAGCACACCGCCGCTCATCGTTTCACTAATCGCCTTCACCACCTCACGGAACTATTTCTCACGATTCAAAAGGTTGAAATTAAAACCTCCTTCCTCCCGCCAGGGTTTAGGCCGGGCTTAAAACGCTCGGGGTGGGCTCCTAGCTCCGTAACAGCCCGCGTGCAACCCCAACAAGTCACTAAGGTGGTCAACCCCGTTCCAAACCTTTTTTTTCTTTAACCTATCCCCCCCCATACCCCACCTGTATTTATTTCCAGGCTTTTCAGGCCACAGACATGTCCCTACATCTATACCCAGTGTCTGCAGCAACGCTGGTTTAAGCAGAGGCGCTTCCATGGTACAACCATACCCCCCAAGGCATTTTTACCAGCACAAAACCACTTTTAATCCTAAAAGGAAAAAAAAAGTTTAGTCTTAAGCGTTACACATCCCGGCGACCCCCACTGCATGCCCTGGGGACACCGACCCTGCAAGCCACAACTGCTTCTCCACCACCAGGAGAAGCAGCAAACATCTTCTACGGCTCTGCTGCAGATTTGTAGTAAATACCCTCCGAGTTCATTAAAAAAAAGGAGAGAAAGCAAGCGCCAGCCTTCTGCGAAACCGCCTCTCGCGTACGGGCGTCCGCTGCTGTAACCCAGCGGGGACGGTCACGTTTGACTCGAGTGCCGCGGCACAGCATCACCGCCACGTTATACACCGGTAACGTTTCCAGGCTCGGAGGGAAAAAGGAATAAGTGAAAAAAAAAAAAAAAAAAACAAAAACAACCAAAAAAGAACCAGTTTGTTTTTTAATTTTTCTCAAATCCCAGGCAATCACCAGGCTGCACAGGAAAAATTCAGCCTGTGCTGAACTAAACCGCTCTAATTAAGTTCAGAGGTGCGCGATACCAAGAAAATAATTTCAGGATTTAAACCCTGCTGAAAAGCAAGCGGCGATACCCAGCTGCCACGCACGGCAGGGCCCAAGCTCTACCAACGCTCCTCTAAAGCGCTCCTCCGCAGTGATGGGGGAAGCAGGGGAAGGCGAGGATCCTGAAAGCCTGCTGAATTTTTTAAAAGAATAATAATCAGAAATATCTAAGCTGACTTACGATCATTACTACCGGCGAGCAGCACAGGGCTTCACTCCTGGCAGAGAAGCGAGCAGCTCGCGCCGCTGGACACGCAGAGACTTCTGAGGTTTCATCTGACCTGAGCAATGGCCGTGGGGAATGAGGTCTGTGCACTAAAAAAGGGGAAAGAAAAAAAAAAAAAAGGCAATGCCCCTCCCTCTAGGGCAGGCCCACGGCGGGGGAAGGACTCGCTCCCCGGGGCTGAGCGGGACCCCACCGCCTCCCAAGCTCCAGCGCATCTTCTGTGGGCGACTTCTCGCCCGCTGCATTTCTGGACTGGATAAAAACCAGGGCCGGGGGGGGTTTCTGCCCTTCCTTCGCCTCCTGCAACCATCAGCTGCAAGAGACCTTCAGCGGGTATCGCCGTCAGACCTTCAGCGGGTATCACAGCCCCGCTTCACCTGCCGGATTTGCAAGCAAATTCCTAACCTGAATTTATCATGGCATCACCAAGCCTGCATGGCAAACACCCCCCCCGGCACCGCAGGGCACCTCTGTCTCCTAAACCGCCTTGCAAATAAAGATTTCTCCGGCGCCCAAGCTCCAGCGCATCTTCCGTGGGCGACTTCTCGCCCGCTGCATTTCTGGACTGGATAAAAACCAGGGCCGGGGGGGGGTTCTGCCCTTCCTTCGCCTCCTGCATCCATCAGCTGGAAGAGACCTTCAGCGGGTATCGCCGTCAGACCTTCAGCGGGTATCACCATCCCACTTCACCTGCAAATTCCTCCCCTGACCTTACCAAGGCATCACCAAGCCTGCATGGCAAACACCCCCCCCGGCACCGCAGGGCACCTCTGTCTCCTAAAACGCCTTGCAAATAAAGATTTCTCCCTCTTGCAAAAGTCTGCCTGCTTCAGGAGAAGGCTGACCACACCGGTGGCCTCGGGGAGGCGTCCCACGACCCAAAGAGCCTGGTGTCACTGGCTGAGGTGGAAACACCCGCACCGGCCACGCTGGGACGCAGTCGGACGTGTGCCGCCTGCAATGTTGGGCGTAGAGATGTGTCACCTTCGCGGTCCGCAGCATCCCCCTCTCCCCAAAAGAGCAAGCAGGCAGGCGCAGCCCCGTCCCCTGCGCCCCAAGCAGGAGAGGGTCTTAAAAGATGTACCCTACAAGCTTCACACGCGAGTAAAACTATTCCGTTTTAGCGTACTTTTTTCACCTTGAGTGGCCCATGCGAGATCCCCTTGCAATTCACAGCCGCGCGCGGAACACCAAACGCTCCCATAATTCACGGTATTGAAGCCTGCGTTGGCAAAACGTCCCGTCCTCACCCTAAACTCGCCCCAAATTTAACAAGAAGCTGCTCTCCCGTAATCGGGTGCCCCTAAATTCAGACTTCACGGGGTAGAAACGGCAACCCGCGCCGTGCTCCCCAAAAAACCCCCGGCGTCTCAGCGCTGTACGTAAAATGCCGCAACGCCCCAGCCAAGCTTAAGGTTTGCTGCTTTAATATAAAATCCTTAACGTATTTATTTCTTACGCGATTATAGATGAAGTTTAATCTTCTATTACAAAACCTGCCCGGCAGGTTAAGTCAGCAGCAGGAGACATCTTGGGAGCCACTCTCAATTTAATAAAAGAAAATAAAGCCAAGCTGCCTGCAAGACCAACTCCTGGCGAATCGAGCGCTTGAAATCCAACTATTTTAGCGAGATTAAACGCGGCTTCACACGGCAAGAAGAAATGAGAGCTAACGAGCGAAAACCTGCGCCCTGCTATCGCTCTGCGACATCGCGGCTGGTTGCTGTGGCAATGCTAAACGGTGATACCAGGCGGGGAAATTATTGGAGGAACGGGTAAATTCAACCCTCTTCAGCCTCCTTTATACCACAAATTTGCAATAAAAGTGTAAGTTGGGAACGAGCCGTGCAAGCAAACTCCAAGCATTAGGCTCCGGAGTTTTTTTTCCTGTTCGGACATCGACACTGTGGAAGGCTGCAAATGTTAAAAATAATCGTTTTCTGCTAACTCCGAACGACACGCTTTTTTATTTCTAGCTGCAAAACCTCCGCTCATGCATTTCAAATAAAAAAGGGATAAGACAAGCACAACGGGGAAACTGTAAAATCTTTGAGGGATGGTGGGGAAAACCAGCGGGAATCAGCGTTTGGGCCGGAAAACCGTGTTTAAGGTCGAGCATTGCTCAGGGTCCAGCTCCTTCCACGGCCCCGGCCCCACACCTCATGGATATTTTGGGTCAAATTCTGACTCCCGGCCCACCTTTCTCCTGGAAAAGAAGGAAAGACACGGCCCTGGGGGAGCGGGGCCAGAGGAGGGCCCGGAGATGCTGCGAGGGCTGAGCCCCTCTGCGGGGAGGACAGGCGGGGAGAGGGGGGGGTTCAGCCTGGAGAGGAGAAGGCTCCGCGGAGACCTCAGAGCCCCTTCCAGTGCCTAAAGGGGCTCCAGGAGAGCTGGGGGGGACTCTGGGTCAGGGAGGGGAGCCATGGGACGAGGGGGAACGTTTTGACACTGACAGAGGGGAGATTGAGATGAGATATTCGGAAGAAATTCTCTCCTGTGCGGGCGGTGAGCCCCTGGCGCAGGCTGCCCCGAGAAGCTGTGGCTGCCCCATCCCTGGAGGTGTCCAAGGCCGGGTTGGACGGGGCTGGGAGCACCCTGGGCTGGGGGGGGGGTGACCCTGCCCAGGGCAGGGGGGTGGAATGAGATGATCTTTAAGGTCCCTTCCTACCCAAACCAGTCTGTGACTCTATGAAATTCAGGTCCCGCTCCACACCCGTGCCCGGGCTCTCAGGGAGATGCTCTGGGGGACGGCAGCCTCTGGGATGGATCCCGAAAGGCTGAAGCTCACTGGAGAGGGGCAGCTGGAGGGATGGAACATTTTTATAGAAGTTTACCAAAAAGAAAAGAGAAAAGTCAGGAAGAAAATCAAGGGGGAAAAAAAATAATCCTTTTCAGTAAGTGTCCTACCAAACCTACAAAAACCAGAGCCCCACTTTGACTTTCTCCAGACTCTTCCTCGATGAATCCTACCAGTTCCGGCACGGAAAAATGAAAATGAAGCATAGCCCAGGATGGTGTAAAATGGAAACAGCGGCACCGCTCCTGCCGGCGCTGCCTGCGCGGTGACGTGGCTGCACAGATGCGGGCGTTGAACCCCCAACGATGATCTGGGCCTCCGGACCGCAGCCTTTCGGCTCCAAATCACTTCCCGCAGCACCAAGGAAGTTGCACCAAAGCAGCTTGCACAGCACCACTGGTACACCACGGCTCGTCTCCTTAATACATCTAAATAATCATCTCGATAATCAAATGCAGCTAGTCTATTAATTGGGAGAAAGGTCAAATGCGTATGGCAAACCTATTCATTTTCTTTTATGTTTCTACGTCTATTAAAAATAGGTGTTTATAAATCCTCTCTCCCTCTCTGTCTAAATATACACGCAAACAATTTATATTTAGAATTACGTCACCGGATCTCCAACACAGGACGTCGAAGGCAGGCTGTCACCTATCCACTTTAAGCCGTTGCAAGGAAAATACTAAATTGCAGAGGGAAAATTACAAACAATTAAGACAAGAGAACCATCCGAAAGCATTTTCCCTTCAAAAACCAGGGATTCCTCCACCTCTTCTCCGAGCGATCGCCTAACCATAGGATTCAGGAGAGCTGAGTTTATATATTAGCCGCTCTTGCATATTAAGTGTGGAGTGTGTAATTATCCATGCACGTGTCCGGGTGACTAAAGGTACGTGGAACGACTTGGAACTCAAAATATATTGCCTGGGTAGCCTACAGCTGCTGAATTTCCTCATTTTTGAGAAACCCAACTGCTGGAGCACACCCTCCCAGGGAGGCATCCCGAGGCCACGACTTTCCCTGTCTCGTTGGCACACATCATTCCATCCTTAGTCACTCCGCCGTAGAGGAGGCACCACCAATCCACAGACCTAAAACCTTAAGAACTAAAGGAAAAAAGTATTCCCAGCACGCTCACACGCAGCCAGCTCCTGGAAAAATGCACGGGTTTCCCATTTCTAGGCATCTGGACTGGCAGAAACCACAGGGACCTCAACTGCTCCAAGCCAAAACGTGGACCTGTATTTTTTTTTTTTCCCCTCCCTTTTTTAATTTCCCCTGAAGCCAAACACTACAGACCTGCCCCGCCTCTGCTGCGCACCGCCTTTCCGGACCACAAGCAGATGGAAAAGGAGGAATGATGGAGCAGTGGGTGGAAGCTGCCCAAGAATCCAGGGTACAAGGACAAGCCAAGAGGTCCTCCTCCCTCAAAACCCAACAATGAGAAGAAGACCCAAAGTTGGGTACCAAAACCAAGGGAGAAGACGAATTCTCCGAGAGCAAAGCTACAAACCTCAGGCTTCATTTTTAAGACAACTGGGCAACGGTACCGAAAACGTGCTGTGGGTGGAGCAGGGAAAAGGCAAGAGAAGAGGGCAACCAGCAGCGCCACACGGCATCCATGTCTCCTTCCTGGAGATCCCCAACCTGGAGATAAATGACCTCACTTAATTCAGCTCCACTGCAAGCAACCGGCCTCAGAAAGTTCGGGTCCAGCTAGGAATTGCCTTAAGACGACGTCAAAAATAATAAATCCAAGTGAGAAATCTGTCTGACAACTTACTGGCCGGCCAGGCGAGCAAGTGAAGGTCTCCTCCCGCGACTGAGACAAATTCGGACATATAAATTTAATATTAATAATTAGTATTAAATAAACTGACTTTTCAGAGACGTTAAGGCTTAAGCACAGAGTTGAAAAACCCTCAGGGAGGCTCAGGCAGCGACAGCCAAGTTTCTCCCTTACTACTCTCGATTTCGCACCCCGTGGGACCATCATTAGTCTCCTTAATAAGGAGGAGGAGTGTTCGAAGGGAAATGCAGGTATAAAACCGAGCCTTTCCCTTCCATTAGTATCTCCCCAGTGGATACAATATACTCGAGGACCCAAATTCGGGTATTTAACCACAGTACGTTTGCCAGGAGCTTCTGCCTTGTTCCGAGGGCACTGACGTTACCGATTGTGCTCCCTAGAGAAAAGCAGAAAATAGAATCCAGATGCCTACGAGAAGCAAAACATGATCAAGTCCCAAAGTGGTACGAACGGTGAACGGCCCAGGAGTCTCCACAGCCGCAACGCGCATTGAAAAAAAAACCGTAATAATAGCCACAACCAAAATCCTGGATTTTAAGACTGTTTGAATCCATCCCGAGTCACACTAACAAAATCATTGGGGTTTTCAAACACACTGGCCCTAAGCCCCGACTCCACCAAACCACCCGTGCACGCCACCAAGCCCCACCAGCACCACCGGCCTGCGGAGATGCAGGACAGCAGGAAGACCATCTTCCCCCAAAACGGAGCTAAATTCAAGCTGGGGAGGACTACCTGCAGCAGAGCGCAGAAGAAGCAGCGGATAAATATATTGCAGCCATAGGGTGTGCAAGGGAACCTGCTGCAGCACCTTCGGTTTCCGTCGTAATGCGCAGACGCCGGCTGAAGAACTCCCCGAGACTCTTTGCTCAACCCATCTCACCCCGTGCCACGACCCCACCAACGTGTCACTTGTCTGAGAAGGTCCTCCACCCTCGGTACGCAGCGGCCAGGGATGATCTCGGGGTCTTGTCGAAGGCAGCGCTCGCTCGTCCCAGGTTTGGCTGCATCGGCTGCACCACTACAGCTCTAGTAACAGCACGAGGAGATGAAGTTTCTTCTGCTCGCAGCCTACGATACAAACATCCATCAAGCAGGTCCAGGGCGGCGTCAGGCAGCTCCACGGAGAAGCTGTAGACCTCACATGGAGCTTGGTGGCGGCTCCGAGCTCAGGGACTTAGGCTGGCCCCAATTTCAGTACCCAAAGAGGCGTGAGGCAAGCTGGTTTTGCTGGACGCTGAAGTTCTCAAGAACCTGAGCTCTGGCTGCTGAGTGGGACATGGACAGCGACCAGCCAGGTGAAAGCTGGATGGAGCTTCTTTGCCAATAGGAAAACTCCAGTAAACACCATCAGCATGTACTCAGGTCGCCTGTAGTCCAGCTCTCCGACTCAATATCCCACCCACCTCCCACGGCCAGCGTGGAGCTGCACCTCAGCAACAACGATGCCCCGTCGTTGGCAGTGTTCAAGGTCAGGCTGGACAGGGCTTTGAGCAACGTCATCTCGTGGAAGACATCCTTGCCCATGGGTGGCACTGGATGATCCTTAAAGGTCCCTTCCAACCCAAACCATTCTGTGAATAATTCCCATGAAGAATTAAGGCTGAGACTGATGATTTTCCGAGCTCGGCCTGCGTCACCGGGCTGCGACCAGCGCCCTCCAAGCCCCCGCGTCTCGCAGCAGCACAACTCCAACACTATGAGCTATAAAGCAACTCCTCCAAAAAACAAACCACACGCACCCCCCCTTCATCACACCCCGCAGCGGGTACGAGACCGGGGCAGCCACCATCTCCAGCAGCACCAAACATCCCGCAGACATCACGGTTTGCTGTTAACTGCGCTCTCCACCGCGGCAGCCGGCCGCGCTTTGGGAATACCAAACCAGTTCCTGGGACACACCGTACAAGACATTTCTCGTATCACGACAATGGAGAGCAGAGAAGGAGATGACGAACCACAAGGTGCCCCCACCTCTGAAGAAAACCATCGCTGAGCTACTGCAAATAATCCTTTTCTCAAGCCAAAAGCACACGCACCGGGAAGAACACGTCCTAAATAAGACACGCCATCAACAAAGCAGCGAACGCAACTCCGACGCGCAGCAAGACACCGGGCTTCGAGACAGGCATGAGGAAACAAGGCTCCTAAAAACACATCAATGCCTCCCAACAGCTTTCAGAGTCCCAACCGGGAACACACGTGCCAAGAAAACCCCAAAGTCAGCCCAATAAATTAGTATTTCTTTTAAAAAGCTGTTGGAGAAACCGCTCTGGCTTCTTTCAAGAGCCCAGATTTGCGACACCCGAGATCGTTTTAGACAACAAGCAGCAGCGTGATATAACCTGTACGCTTTCAACCGTCACGCTCGGTGTGACACTTGGTTCGACACCAAATGCCACGCGCCACCCCAGCCCCCGGGGACGGGATCCCTCGCGCTCTAAACTAAAAAGGTGAAACATCTAAATTAGGCTAAAACTCTCTGGCCGGATAGTGGAGTCATCTGAACCCGGAGGGTCGCTCAGGACGGGACCGTAGCTCCCCGCCGGGGTTAAGCTCACGTTAACTCAGGTGCAGGGCTCGCTGCAGGCTCTCCCCTCCCAGGAGAGAGGCAGGAGCCACGTCTAGCAAAGCACAACCCGGATTCAAAATGAAATCCTCCGTCTCTCACTAATTTTAGAAGGCTCGGCTGCAGGCATCGTTTCAGCTGGAGCAGATCCTCAGCTGCTCCAGATGGGCACAGACAGAACTCGTCGCGTTCGCTCAAAAAGGTTCGCTCTGTTGTCCTTGCTCAAAACGCGCCATTTTTAGCTGTGCCTCCAGTCCAAACCATGGCACAGAGGTGGCATGCGCCAGGTACGTCCGCCTCCTTCCACCCCAGCGCCGGCCGCACGTCGGGGATGCCGCACGCGCAAAGTTTTACGAAGCACCCGAATCCTTCGCGAAGGAAGTCTAAAAATGTAAAAATAGCGTTCAGAACCAACAAGAACAAGAAGGTGGCGGGTGGCGGGGGGAGGTAGTGGTGGTGGTGGTGTAAGGAACCCCACCGCTACCAGCGGGAACTGAAGGGCTTGCTGAGAAGCAGCGATAAAGCCGGCGGCCCTGGCGCGATGTCGTGGGGGTTGGTGAAAATTCCCAGCGCAGAGGAGAACCAGAGTTCACCGGCCATTAGGCTGCTCTCCCCCACCACCACCACCACCACCACCACCTCCTCCTCCTCCTCCTCCTTCTCCTCCTTTTTTGCCTGGCTCCTTCCTCCTGTCAGAAAATGGGGTCAGGGCAGGGGCCGGCCGGTAGGATTGAAGGGGCGAAATAAAGCCGGGACTCGGTAACTCCTCCGCACGCCGGGGGGAAGTGGGGTAACAAAAAAAAAAGAAAATAAATAATAATAATAAAAAAGGTGCGGGGGAAAATGGTGTGTCGTCGTTCCCCCCCCCCCCCCCCCCCCCTTTCCCTCCCCGCCGGGGAGGCCGGGACACGTCCGCACTCACCGCCCTCCCTCCCTCCCTCCCTCCCTCCGCGGGGGCCCGGGGTAGGGCCGGACCCCGACCACCACCCCCCTTCCTCGCCGCTCCGCTCCGTTCTCCACCCACCCCCCCCCCACCGCCCCCGCCAGCCCCAGCCCGGCCTCCACCCGCCGGCGCCCGGCCGCGGCGCTCACGCAAGGCCGGGGATGCGCGGCCTACCCCGCCCGCTCGCCCGCCGGGCCCGGCAGGCCTCAGGCCGCGGTGCGGGCTGGGGAGGGAAAGCGGTGGAAGGGAGGAGGGGGGGGCGGCCAGCGCTTACTCCGGGGTGGGGTGCTCCGGGTCGTAGAAGTCCCCCATGGTCGGGCGGGCGCCGTCGGGGGAAGGGGGGGGGGGGGGGGGGTAAGGGAGGCAGGCGCGGCCCCTCGGGCGGGCAGGGCCGGGCCGGGCCGCGCCGCCGGGGGGAGGCCCCCTCTCCGCCCTCCGAGCCCGGCCGGGGCGGGGGGGGGGGCTCGGCTCCGCCGCCGCCGCCGCTGCCTCACATCCTCCGGCGGGCCCCGCGTTGCAGCGGCCGCCGGCGGGGCCCCGCCATCCGCGCCGTGCCCTGCCCTGCCCTGCCCGCCGCCCGCCGCCGAGTCCGCCCCGGCCGCCCGGGCTCCTCCTCCCCGCCGCGCCGCCGCGCCGCCGCTTCCCACTCCGCTGCCGCCGCCGCCGCTGCTGCTGCTGCCGCTCCCCCCCCAACACCACCACCACCACCGCCACCACCCCCGGGGCGGGCAACCGCACCGCCGGCGACGGACCGGCACCACCGCCCGCGGGGTATCAGCGGGATCTCGCCGGGATCAGGCGGGGGAGCCCCGCGGCCGCACCGGGATCGATCACCCCCGGGGCCGCACCAGGCCGACCGGGACCCCACCGGGATCAGCCATGGGATCAGCGAGATCTCCCCGGCATCGCCGGCACCGCAGCGGGATCAGGCACGGCACCCCCGGGATCACCCCTGGGATCACACCGGGATCGCCCACAGGATCCCCTGGGCCACATCAGGCACTGGGACCACACTGGGAACAGCCATGGCATCACCGAGACATCCCCGGCATCACTGGGACCACACCGGGATGATCCATGGCATCACCAGGACCACACCAGCATCAGCCACAGCACCCCCGGGATCGCCCACAGGATCACCGGGGCCACACCAGGCACCGGGACCACACCGGGATCAGCCATGGCATCACCAAGAGCTCTCTGGGATCACTGGGACCACACCGGGATCAGCCGCGGGATGACCAAGAGCTCTCCGGCATCACTGGGACCACACAGAGGTCAGCCGCAGGATCACTGGGATCAGCCACGGGTTCACCAAGGTCTCCCTGGCATCACTGGGACCACACAGGGATCAGCCATGGGATCACCAAGATCTCCCTGGGATCCCTGGGACCCCACCAGGTTCTCACCAGGATCACCATCACCCCTGGGAACTGGGATCACCAGCATCCCCGGGGACCTCCTGTACCCCAGGGCACCAGCACCCCAGGATCACCCACAGCTCAGGACATCAGCACCCCTGGGATCACCGGCACTCCCAGGATCTCCCTCAGGATCCACCAGCACTCCAGGATCACCAGCACCCCTGGAATCTCCCCTGGGATCACTGGCACTCCCAGATCACCTCCAGGATCACCCCGACTCCCAGACACTGGCACCAGGGGACACCAACACCCCGGGGATCACCAGGACCCGGGGATCACTCCCGGGGACTCAGGCACCCCGGGATAACCCCAGGTTCTCCCCCAGGATCACGGGATCACACTCGGGACACCCCTGGGATGACAGCCCGGACACTGACACCCCTGGGCCCCGCCGGCCGCCCTCACCCGCCCTCCCGTGCCCACCCCGCTCCCCGGCTCTGAGGAGGCACCAGGTCTCGGCGCCGCAGAGCCGTGCCCGTCCCCAGGCCCCGCCAGCGCCCAGCCCGCCCTTCCAAGAAAAACACCACAAAATCCACTAAAATCTGCTCTTCTCCTTTCACAGGTTGTTTTATTTCACCGCCTCCCCAAAACCCCGGGGAGAGCTCCTCCAGTGAGACGGTGCCGGAGCACCCCAGGATACCCCACCTGCTTTCGGGGTGCAGTAGCACCTTCCCGCTCACGCAGGAGCCTCAAAACTACATTTGCAGTGTCCAAATTTGAGATTTCTTGCCCTTTTTTTTTTTCCAGATTTGGAATCACAGCGCGGGCAGCAGCGGTGCGGGCGCCCACGGGGACCGGGTGGGTGGCACCGAGCAGCACCCCCGGGGACCAGGGGGAAGCAAAGGAGGGGTGGGTGGAGGCGAAAGTGGAAGGAAGTTCGCGTGGAAGCGTTTTCCTGGGAAATTCAGCCTGGGTTGAACTTCCAGCAGCTTTATAAGCCCTTGGAAATGGATAATTACAAAGAAAAGGTGGGTTTTAGGCTGTTCGCCGCAGCATTTCTGGGGGAGCAGGTGCCATCACAGTAACAGAGGTGAGCTGCAACAAATTAAACCAAACCAAACAGCTTGGACTAATTAATATTCCCAGCGTTCCGTGTAAACGGGGGTGGCACATGGAAAACCTCTGACCCGGGATGCTCCCGCCATGGCTGGTGCCGGTTTTGGCAGCGGGGCCCGTTCGTCCCTCGTCCCATCGCTCGGCCTTTAAAGCGCCAGCCAAGCACCGGTGGGTTTTCCAGTAACCCCCAGTGACGTGCCAGCGGGTTTTCCAGTAACCCCAGTGATTCACCAAGCTTTGGCCAGGGCGTTCCCAATGGCCGTGGAGCACGGGTGCTACATTTTGGGGGCTTTTAGCATTATTCTTCCAGCTCCCCAAATAATTTCGAAGCTCTCAGAGCTCCCCAACATCCCGGAGCGATGAAGAAGTGATTCCTGCCCGCAGCGGCTCCGGATGCTGCTGCGCTCAGCAGCACCCACCGGCTGGAGCGACAGAGGGGCAACGCCGAGGGCCGCCCAAAACGTGTCGTTGACACAAAAATCGTGGGTGACACTTTTATTCCTTGCAGACACAAGAAGTAGAAACTCCAAGGAGGAGCCAGACCCTAAGAGCTCCTTCAAGCCAAGCCGGCAGCTTGACCAGCACGTATATACATACCTATATACGGGCCCGCGTCCGTACGTGGCTCCTCGGAGCCACGGCTGTGGGACAGGCATGGAGAGCAGCGATGGAGGAGCCAACACTGATGGCAGTTTAGGCTTGAGGAAACGCCTGCGATCACGAGAGGGTACGTGCTGCTGTCATTGCCCACGCGGGTATTAAATTCATATCTGTTGTTTCATGACCTTCTGCGGGCAGATCCGTACGCTCAGACACGGGGGCACCCGGCGGCACGGCCAGCCCACGCCTCAGATTTGCCCCGCACACCCCGGGCGAGCGGCTGCAAACTGCCCGGTGGAGAAGGCCCTGGGGGTGTTGGTGGACAGCCGGCTGGACATGAGCCCGCAGCGTGCCCAGGTGGCCGAGAAGGCCAACGGCATCCTGGCCTGTGTCAGGAACAGTGTGGCCAGCAGGACCGGGGCAGTGACCGTCCCCCTGTACTCGGTGCTGGTGAGGCCCCACCTCGAGTGCTGCGTTCAGTTTTGGGCCCCTCACAAAAAGAAGGACATTGAGGTGCCGGAACGTGTCCAGAGAAGGGCAGCGGAGCTGTGAGGGGTGTGGAGCACACGTCTGGTGAGGAGCGGCTGAGGGACCTGGGGGTGTTCAGCCTGGAGAAGAGGAGGCTGAGGGGAGACCTTCTCGCTCTCTACAGCTCCCTGAAAGGAGGGGGCAGCGAGGGGTTGTTACATGTGATAGGACAAGAGGAAAAGGCCTCGAGTTGCGCCAGGGGAGGTTGAGGTTGGATATTAGGAAGAACAACTACACTGAAAGGGTTATCAAAGACTGGCACAGGCTGCCCGGGGAAGTGGTTGAGTCGTCATCCCTGGATGTGTTTAAAAGCCGTCTAGATCTGGTGCTCAGGGCCATGGTTTAGAAGCGGGCCCGGTAGAGTTAGATAACGGTTGGACTTGATGATCTTAAAGGTCTTTTCCAGCCGTAACGATTCTATGAGTCTCTGATCTCGCGTCTCTCATCATTTTGGGTAAATCACAGGACCGGCCCAGCTCTGCCCCGGCAAGACTGATGTGGTCATGAACCGTTTGCAGCAGGAGGGAGGAGACGGGACCCTCTTGGCTGGGTGTTCGGGATCCGAACTTCCCTGGCATGTGCCAAGCTGGAATCAGCTTCCCACCTCCACTGGTGCTGGAGGAGGAGGACTTCCAGCAGGCCTTCAGCTCGGCGGGCGAAGATAACAGCCACCTGGCGAAGCAGCATGGTGTCCTCTGGAGCTTCCCACCGTGATCTGCCCCTGGATCTGATCTGCTTTCCCGGGAAGCAGTGGGCAAACACTGCCCTATTCCTGCGGCAGCGGGGTGGGGAGGCTGCTGTAAATCACTGACGCGTCTAACGCCACACAGCTGATGGAAACGCGGCTCTGCTGCCTGCGCCTCTCCAGCCCCTTCCTCTCTCCAGGAACCCAAACGCCTCGGGATTGCTTCGATTCAAGGGAGGACTCACTCTCGCCCAAACCCGGCTCCTCAGGATCCACCTTGAGAGCATCAAACTAGCCAAGATGTGACTTGACGCTTCCTTGAGCACAAACCCAGGAGGCCGTTGCCTCCAGCGCACCGGGAAGGAGGGAGGCAGAAGCAGCCCAGGTTGTCCGCAACACACCTCTCCGTCGTGACGCCGTGTTTTCCAGAGACGCTCCGAAAACCAAGCGTTGCTATTTGAGCTCCCTGGCGTGGTTCCTGTCTAAACAGCGGGTTTGATTACCAATAACTGTCAGTCTGGCTGCACAAAAGTTGGGTGGTGAGGTGGTAGGGGTGGTTTTTTTTTCCTACTGTTTATTTTTGATAAATCTATTGTGGACACGAACACAGGGCGCTTTCTGAGGTGACGTTGCTTATACTGAATGCCGGGTTCCAGGCTGAACCCGAATCTGCTACATGACATGCAGAAACGACAGGGGTTTATTCTTCCCAGCAGCTGTCACGAGCCCGGGTTTCTTGCGCATTTGCTCGAGGGACGACATGGTTCTGGTGTACGTGTGCTGGCAACAGAAAAGAAAAAAGGATTTCTAATATGAGCTCGGTTTTCAGAGCAGAATTCTTACTGGTAAAAGCTTTTTTTCCTGAAAAAAAAAACCCAACAAACAAACAAACAACAAACACCTTCTCAAATGGTGCTGGAAAAAGCTGCCCAAATAAGCCCCATCACACCAGCGCTGCTCTACTGGTGGCAGATCCCAGAAGGCTCAAAGGTGCGCACGAGAAGCCCTGGGAAATTCTCCTGCCAAGCACTGAAGGGCTGGTTTGAGGTATTTTCCTTAAAAATGTTAAATGATATATATATATGGTTGTGCAGCCCTGTTACTCTCATAAACACCCGATCTTTTTGAAGTCCTGCTAAGCTCAGGGCCTCGGTGGTATCTTGCCAGAAAGGAACTAGACGTGCGAATTGCTGAAACTGGTTTTTAGCAGAAGACCAGCTGAGATTACCTTTTGATCAGTCTTCATTTTTGCCTTGTAGAACGAGACCGAAGCTGGGCAGGCCGGCAGCGTTGTCTCCTGCATCCGCTCAAACCTCTCCTGCTCGTCTTCCTCCTGCCAGCAGCAAGACAGACCCCACTCCATGTGAAAAACGCACGCCTGGAGACACAGAGGTCAACCGATCCCGTTTGTCGCATTGAACGCTGATTCAACAATCTCTCCGAAGCCTCGGAAGTGAGAGGTCCTCCCTTCCCACGCCTCAGGTGAGCAGATTTGGGCAGGACTTCGGGCAAAACCCATCTGCAAGTGTAAAGCCCCAAAGGGAGTTCCCTCACTGTCTTCTCACAGCCATGCTCTGCCCGTAACTACCCACAGGACAGTCTTCCACTGCAAGATAACGTCACAGCTTGAAGGAAGGCTGAGCTTCAGCGTGGTTCCCCCTGAGCCCAGCTAGCTGATGTCCATGCCCACGCTTCTCCAGGGAACCGCCTGGAAGGCATGAATGCACTGAAGAGGAACATGGGTTGAATAGAAGTACGATTTTTTAAGATATCAGCTTGTGTATAATGTTTTCATGCCAGATTTGAGGATAGCTCTTAGGTCACCTTCTCTGGGGCTTCATGAGTAGCCTGGAGAAGGTGGCAGTGAAGTTCTGGTGTGATAAAAGGCAAGCGGCCAAACCAAATCAAGCCAAGAGATGCACACCCTGGACAAATGCGTTAGAACAGTAAATGAAGAGCCAGTCTGGAAAAGAGCAAATAGTTCTATGTAGGAAACAAACCTCCAGAGAAAAATGAGGTGGTTCCCTCCCAGACCCAGTACGGGCCTCAGCACAGCCAGTGACAGTGACTGGGAAACTGCAGTGAAGTGCCCAGTAAAAGGAACAAGAGGAGAAACCAGCACTGAGCGATATTACCAGGGACACTGTTTATCCTCCACCTGAAGATTTCTGCCTGTAACATCAACAACTTGACACAGCTGCAAAGCATTGCTAAAAGGCACGCTTCATTCATCCTTGGGGTTCGAATCGATGTGATGACATGAAATCCAGGGCTGGAAACCATTAAGGGAGTTTCTATGAATGTATTGAGTGACTTAGGTTAGTAAAAGTGGCTGCTAGTGATGGATTTCCTCTTTTCCCCCAAAGAGTGACACCCTGGACTCCTGCAGTCAGTCCGGGTTTCCCTGTGGACCTCATTAGGTGCATCACTTTATCCAAAGGGGGTTGAGTTGGGTTGGGTTTTTTTTTTTGCTCTTTCCCATACAGGTCTGGATCTGCAGCTGAAATCTTCCACAGTCTGGTAGATGACAACATTCTGTTTAAAAGTAAACTCACTACATATGTTTTTTTTCCTCACATCATGTTTGTTATTTGTACTCTCCAGGGAACTAATTCAGTAGGATGGGAAGAACCTGTCTCTGATCAGCTTTAAAACCTTCCACATGCTTTTTCTAGAAGGGAGCAAAGAAAATGCTTCGCTGAGATTTAGTCAGAATAATTGCACCTGGAGACAAAGTTCCTTTTCTGTTTTCCTTCTAAAAAGCCAAAGTCATCCTGTCCCCCACTAGATGTTGGCTAGAAATGGGGCCGTGCATTCGGGGAAGGGGTCACACAGCTCACATACTGCTTATTCTCTTTCCCAAACACCTGCAGATGCCCCCCTGCTCCTGGCGGGGACGAGCTCCTGGGAGAGACGGACCGAGGACCTGTCCCCACAAGCTGTTCTTGGTGATCTGCTGAGGTTGAGCAGCAATAACGGAGACGCGTCACACCTACAAAGAAAGGGCTGATTCCCTCTTGCAGCCAGGGGGGGAATCTGCCTTCTCCCTCCTTGCCACACATCACTTCGGGGTGCCAGACAGGGTGGAAGCACTGCCACCACCTTCCTATCAAACAGCATGAAGGTTTTGAGTCTGACATTTAACAATGAAGGACAAAAACCTGGAATGACTTCAGAGGAGAATAATGCAAAGAAGTAGTCTGGTAAATGAGAAGCTTAAGAGAAATGTGCTTTGTCAGGAATGACAAAAGACCCCGGTTACCCCAAAGTGGCGGTTTCTAAACCGAGGGCTGGCCGAGCACCAGTTGCCACAACACGAAACACAATAGCGCAGCTGTATATGTTACAGATCATACAGACCAGCAACGAGCCTCCCAACCGCCCCTCGCACCTCCAGGCAGTTTGCCCGCTTGCTGATAGCCAGCAGATGACGGGGTACTTCAATCACTCTGTCCTATTTTAGTCTTTTAATGGTAAAGCTCGTGTGAAAGCAAGATGTATCTCCGGATAGTTGCTCTCTGCATCATAGCAGATAGCGTTTCAATGCCAGCCACTCCGCTTAGAGACAGGGGCAGAGCTGCCATGCCCGCCTCCTCCCACGGGCTTAGTTGTGCCCTCATTACCGTGCCACGTGTGGTTATCGAGGAGAATAAGCAGAGCTGCCAGGACAACTCACCAGGCACATGACTCTGTTTATGGGAATCATTCCAGGTCTGATGTTGCCACCGGGCTTCAGAGCTTCCTGCACATCCTTGGGGATAAGGAAGGACTCGCTGTACCAGAT
The DNA here is from genome assembly GCA_017639485.1 of Pluvialis apricaria. Taxonomy (NCBI): domain Eukaryota; kingdom Metazoa; phylum Chordata; class Aves; order Charadriiformes; family Charadriidae; genus Pluvialis; species Pluvialis apricaria. Next base: position 1,805,517 of record CM030008.1, on the reverse strand, counting down.
CTCAAACTCTGCAAAGGCAAAGTGAGGGGGCATTAAACAGGGCTGTAATGACCGAAGAGACGAGGGCGGGTTGCTTCTGGCTCCCTACCCGAGGGTCAGAGAGGACCTCGGTGCTCTCAAACTCTCAGACGGGACCTCAGAACTCCCAGCTCCTGAGCTCCAATCTGTTAGAAAAGTTAGTTAAAAAGGACAGAGCCCCGTCAGCTGTGCCTTGCTGCCTGCCAGGTGGCCGGGACGCGGTGGCCGGCCCTGGGGACAGTGCCCTGGGCTTGCGGAACCCGAGAGGCAGCTGGCCGCCAGGTGGCACTGCTCCTGCGGAGCCACCCAGCTTGGGAGCATGCCATTTTGCTCGGTCAGCACATTTGGAGGTCAGATTGCAATTCCAAACGCTAAAGAAGCACAGCCGCTTTCCATCCCGTAATAGCCAGTGATAACACACAGCAGGTGCTGCGATGCAGCAGGAATTCTGTCCTCGTTAATACCGGGCATTTCCCAGATGTCCGCTGCAAAGCGGCTCTGCTCTGCTCTATTCCATTCCTCCGGCACGTTTCCCCGCGGAGTGGGAGAGCCCACAGCCCCTGAAGAAGGCGGTGCTGCCCACAACGGACCCCAGGAACGGGGCTGCTTTCTGTCCCGGGAGTCGTGAAGGACAAACAAGGTTAAACGCAGAGCCCTGCTCTTGCTCAGCGCTGTGGACATGATGCAACACCGCTGACTTTTTACCCTGGTTTAACTCTGAGATGACCTCTTTGCTCTGGGCTGACACAGATAGTGAATGAGTCCATGTCTGTGTGTTTAAACAAGCAGCAGACATCTGGGCCACCCAAAAAAGGCCAAACCCGGGTCCAACGTGAACCGGTGGCAAAGTTTCTGCATGATTCTGACTTGGCCCTGTCTATCTCCTGGAACAAGCCATGTGTTTCGTTCAGCGTGGGATGCACTGATGGATACAAGTTGTGCTCTGGCAAGTTTGTAGAAAATAAAGTGTTGCCATGTGCACAGCATCCAAATGTTTGGGACTTTGGCATTCGTACATCTACTGTCTTCCATCATACGGGACAAATCCGGGGATACAGCGGGACCGCACTCCTGTTGCCACAGACTCAAACCGAGCGGCCTGCAGCGGAGCACACCACGAATTTGCACGGATCACCCCGAGCAGAGGTGTGACTCATCACCACGAGGATGGTGCTCGTGAAGAACACGCTAAAATGACCAAGCTCTGCTTCCTGCCAAGGCGCCCGTGCTGCGGCAGTGGAACCTGAGTAATGCTGATCTCACAGGGGTACAGAGGAGACAGCTGCAACCCAGAGCCAAAGTGGCCCAGTGCAGTTCCTTAACCACCACCTCTATTAAATGAAATCAAGGGTGAGAAGCAGGGCCATCAGTGGGAGGACTACTGTCAACTTCCTCGTGAAAGGCTTTTACCCACAGCGTTGCACCTAGTGGCGTGAGCGAGGAGCAGGATGTCATTATCTGCGAGAGAGAATCTGCAGCAATTCAGTATTATGTCAAAAAACCCCACACACCAACCACCCAGTCATCAATAAAAAACAAGTCTGGAAGGCAATAAGAAAAACACCAACAGGGGATGACAGGGGCTTGGCTTTTACGCAAGATGTCGATGAAGTGCATCAGTACAGAGCTGCGATCAAGCACCCCAGCGAAACCGGAGGCTGTTCAGAAACCGCCCTGGCGAGCCAGTACCTGAGATGAGTTTATTCCGGCACTGGTCCACCAGATGCTGGCAGTACTGGATTTCTGCCTTCAGGTCCTGCAGTTCAGCATAACCAGACCTGTACTCTTCCTTCAGGTCCTTCAGCTTCATGATGAGTAAAAACTCCTCCTCATCAATTATGATCTGTCCTGTCTCATCAACGTACTCTCCTGGAGGGTAAGGAAAGGAAACGAAGGTTTCTTATGAGAGTGAAGAGGGACGAAGAACAGTCATTATACTTCAAACCACACGGTAGTTACCCAGTTATACTGAGGTTAACCACACAATTGACATTTCCTTAGACATGCTTTCTTCAAATAAATACAGTGCTGGAGTGGTGCGGGGCAGAAATCACTGCTGAACTCTTGAACCCGCTCAGACATCAGTCCTCCCTGAGCGGGGACACATGCAGATGAAGAGGAGGAACCGAACTCTGCAGAAAGACACCCACAGGGCAGCCTGCTGGAGGGTATCACCTAGAGCTTTTATGGCTCCTGCTGCAAAACTCCCTGGGCAGCTGTGGTAAGGGGTTTTGAGACCTTTGTCAGCCCTTTGGGGACAGTTAAGCCAGTGCTACTTCCCTATGACAAACACCTCTTGTTCTTGGTTTCCCTCAAATCAGTTTATTGCTGTGTTTTCCAGCATCCACAATAAACCATCAGTTGGTAGATATTATCATAAAGAGCAAAGGCCCAAAAGAAGCAACGAGTCCATGAAAACACAGCCCCTCACTTCGATATGGATTCAAGGGGATTTGTTTATCATTTAGCCACAAGAGCTTTGCATCTTACAGGACCAGATCCTATGGGAAGAGGCCGCTTGCAAAGCGTGGTCATAAAAGTCTCTCTGGAGGAAGAGAAATGGAAGCCAGCAGAGCAGCATTCCCGCTGCCTCTGACTCTCCAGCCCTCATTCACTAGTCAGGGTCTGCTTGCTGGTGACCATTTCTTTTCTCCCTCATTCCCTCTTATTTCCTGCTAATTGCCTGGCAATAGTTAAGGCTGTAGTTTCACAGGACTGAGTTGTTTTGCTGTCCTCCCTGCGTGCAAGGAACACCGCTGCTACTTCCTCACCATCACAGGCAGAGCGCTCTAGGCCACTCTGCTATTAAAGCCATTTGCTTTGGATTTCTCTCGGTGCCTGGAGGCGTTTCTTCCCCGTTCCTCTGCAGAACGCAATAGCACGGACCCTTGGGAGCCCTGCTGCTGGGAGCACGAAACCTGACACACTTCCCAGTCTCATCCAGGCATATTCCACCTATTCCATCTTGCCGCAGCAAAGTAGGAAGGCACTTATCCCATTTTTTCCTCTATTACCTTGCAGTCTGGGATTTTGACTTTCATAAACCAGACCCTAAACTAGATGGAATCAAGCAGTAGGAGATGCAGTACATCACCACAGTAAGGGCAAACCTGCTACTCGTGATTTCTGCACTGTGCTGACCTGCGTTTCTCAGCAGTACGCTGCCTGATCCATCAAAGCGTGGGGTGAGGAATCAGCCTGACTGCAGCTCACCTCAGCGGCGTAAAGCCTGAGTAGCACGACTCAATGATGCCGAAGCATGGAGGACTCAGGTGGAGGACTCAGGTGGCAAACCACAAGACCAGCTGCAGAGCTGGGGCGTAAAGCGGCGGTGGTCTTAGTGGTCTCACCACCAGAATTGCTTTGAAACCAGCGGCTCCCCTCTTCTGTCAGATTCTCGCTGGCCAGTCTCCACACAGCGACTTACCCTGCTGCCACCGCTCCTGCTTCTGAGCCTCCAGAGTCTTTCTGACGCTCTCTATCTCACGCTTGATGAAGTTGATCCTCTGCGCTACTGTACTGCTTCTCCTCTTCCTGGCAAGGAGGATGCTTTTGTTCTCTTTAAAGATCCGATTGATCTCACTTCCGCACTCCTCCTTAAACTGCTCAAATGCCACTGGCTTGGATGGAGGGGAGCTGCAACAGAATTCAAAGAAAACATAGGCAGACATGGGGAGGTCAGTTTGTTCTGCCCTGCAGCGTGACACAGCTCATGGGAGTGACCGTAGCTGAGGTTTGTGGATGGTATTTCAATGGGCCCTTTGAGGATCTTGCTGTGCTAGCTACACCCTGGTACCATCTCCGTGCCAACCTTCATACCCACTTTGCCCCAGTACTACTCCCAGAAGAAAGAGTTATTTACATGGAAACCACATTCCTCAGGAGATGCCTCAGAATTGAGTCTTCCCTGGAAAGCGGACCTTTAATGGTCTGAATTTTCAGAAAAATAATAAAAGCTGTTCTTCTCTATTGTTAAACAGAAGCGTCTTTGCTCTTTCCTCGCTGGATCCCAGCACAGACCAGTCACCTCTGCCAACCAAACCCCATAGCTGCATGCGTTGGCTGGCTCTACAATGCTGCCGCCCTTGGCTTTTAAGTCTTGCCCAGTTAGAAAGACAGAATTCAAAGAGGCATGTGCCGATCCTGACTTTTCTATGAAACGGCTTTGTTGCAAACGTGCCCCCATGACATGCTCTTACTTCAGCACAAACCACACTGGGCAAAAGGAGAACGTCACACTCCCACGGATGCTGCTCTGTGTTGTGTAAGGTTGTTCTTGGTGAGCGGGCTGGATCTGGTAGCAGAAAGTAGCTACAAGTCTCCACATTCCTCAGTCTAGACCGGTCAAAGCAAAACTCTGACTACTGCCTTCCCCTGATTGACCTCTTAAGGACATTTTCAAACTCCTCAAAGGCTGCGTGAGACCGCTTTCCGTGCCAAACTGCTGGCAAAGCGCTGTAAACAACGGCCACTGGGCAGACTGCCACAGCTACGGCTTTGACAGCCAGCTACTGAGCTACTAAGCACTGCGGGTTGTGCCTTACGCAGCTGCAGCAGCAGCTTTCCCTGCCAGGGACAGGACTTTTAGGAAAAATACTAAAACATGGAGGAACACGACAACATGTTAAGGTTCTTCAGGAGGAAATTCTGAGACAGCTTCACTGCCGTGCTCTCCCTGGGCGGCAGGAACAAGCAAGGACTGGTCATCTAGAACACAGGCAGTGGAGGGGCTCGTAAGACACCAGAGCTGCGGCGTTTGCAGCTTGAGTGCTCTCAGCAAGAAAAGATGGCTGGTGATGGGAAAAGCGGCGTCCAGACTGGTTTGTGGGGGGTCCTGGCTGAGCTCCTGTGTGTTGAACAGCCTCGTGCTGTTGAGCACATCTTCCTGGAAAAAGTCTTTCGTCTCGGTACCCGTAGCATTTTTTACCCCATCAACTCGATCCAGAATGAAATGCAATTCAGTGCTGCCCTCCCATGCTAAATTCTTGTCGTGCTACAACCAGAGGACTGGCACGTTGCTGCATTTTTGGCTGTTCTCCACTCTTCTGTCTTGATACGGCACATCATACCATGATCTTGCGCAGCTATTGACCCATTTTCATGCCTGCGTGGGGGTTTGTGGCTGGACATGTGGTCTCTGCACTTTTACTACTAAGCAAAGGGTGAAGAGTGCTGCAATTTTCAGAGGCTTCACATTTAATAGAGCAACTGAGCAGGACAGAGCTCACAGCAGATGGAGGAGGTGACCGCCACCAACAAACTTTGGTACCTAGAGTGTCCGCACAACCACTGCTGTCCTACAGTGTATTTCTGCATGCAAGCAATAAAGATCTCTGAATCTCTCCTCTTAACTTTGACGCAGGTAGTTGTAGTAGGGGAACACAATGCCATCACTCCGGTGTAAAACACCCTCTGGCAAAGGGGATATACTCCCTTACAGGGAAAGCTTACCTGGGCCGCTGGGAATCCTCCACGGGAGCTGGCTTTGAGAGCTCCGCATCAATATTTGCGGTATCCTGGTTCCTTGCTCCCTCTTTCACATCCAGATCCTTGGTGGAAATTACTATCTGACTTTTTGATGGTAAAACACCATCCAGATCTCTCCCAGAAAGAGAGCTCCCCGTTCCTTCCTTCCTGACAGGGGGAAAAAGATGAACCAGATTAATTAATTTCTTTAAAATAGGAAACTGGAACCAAAACGTGCTGCTGGTGCTGGCTTTGCTGATTCAAAAACTAGCGGCCTGACGTAGCTTCTACCAAAGTTTGCAGTGAAATATGTACTAACAAGGAATAAGATCAGCCTTGTTCTCACAAATCCTTACTTCCTAGAGTAGAGGGACTGCCTTGTGTAGCAAACGCTATCGAACACAGCAGAGGCTGGACTAGCTCTCTCGAGAAGGATCACAAGGACAGCAATCCCACCCCGTCTGGACTGAGGCACACCTGCAGACAGGATAAGCCTCTTTACCTTCAGAGGAACCTACCAACTAAATCCCCCAGGATTTGATCTAACCCCACATCTAAATCAAGCCCAGCTCTCTGTTCTTCTCCCTCCGCTCGCCTCCACAAACATCACCAACCTTCTCTGCAGGGGATAGTGTGACTTGAAAGAGATACAGAAAAGTGCTTGTCAAATCGCCTTCCATCTTCCTAACAAAAGAACTGCACAGAGGAGTTCACTGTGTCGTGTGGATACTAAAGCCTTGGTAGTTCCCCTCCTCTCTAACACAGCCCTGAGGAGAAGGACCTGGGGGTGCTGATGGATGAGAAGCTCAGCATGAGCCGGCAATGTGCGATCGCAGCCCAGAAGGCCAACCGTATCCTGGGCTGCATCAGAAGTGTGGCCGGCAGGGTGAGGGAGGGATTGTGCCCCTCTACTCTGCTCTGGGGAGACCCCACCTGGAGTACTGCCCCCAGCTCTGGAGCCCCCAACATAGGAGAGACACGGACCTGGTGGAGTGGGGCCAGAGGAGGGCCTGGAGATGCTGCGAGGGCTGAGCCCCTCTGCGGGGAGGACAGGCGGGGAGAGGGGGGGGTTCAGCCTGGAGAAGAGAAGGCTCCGCGGAGACCTCAGAGCCCCTTCCAGTGCCTAAAGGGGCTCCAGGAGATCTGGGGAGGGACTTTTTACAAGGACATGGAGTGATAGGGTGAGGGGAAATGGCTTCAAACTGGAAAAGGGGAGACTGAGATGAGATATCAGGAAGAAATTTTTCCCTGTGCGGGCGGTGAGCCCCTGGCGCAGGCTGCCCCGAGAAGCTGTGGCTGCCCCATCCCTGGAGGTGTCCAAGGCCGGGTTGGATGGGGCTGGGAGCAACCAGGTCTAGTGGGAGGTGTCCCTGTCTGTGGCATTAGATGATCTTCAAGGTCCCTTCCAACCTAAACCATTCTATGATTCCATGATTCTATGCTGGAATGTCATCCTTGAGGAAACACAAAACCTCCACACGCGCATTAAGCTGGTTTTGTCTCTGCCTTCCTCCACGGGCTGCCCATCACACCTTGACCAGAACCGGTCACTGCAATGACACATTATCAGGGAAAAGGGAGAGCTGTATGGCTACTTAACTCACTTGGGCTGCTCATTGCTTTTCCTGGATTTCTTCTTCCCACCATGTCTGGAGGAAAAAGGAGCAGTTCTAGTCTCAAAAGCCTGTCCGTCCTCTTCCCGCACCACATGGCCATCCACATCAACCACACCTTCCTGGAAACAGGAAGAAATAAAACATGGACCAGGAAGCATTAGATCTGTAGCTCTCTAGACCACAAAAGCTTTACAGCCCTGGTACTTCAGAGAAACACAACCTATAAGAATGAAGTGAAAACTAAAACAGGACCAAAGTTATCCTCAAATTCATATGCTAAATGTTTCAGCTTCTTAGGTGGCGAATAACTTGGGTCTACTGTCACAGAAATAAAAGCACCCTCAGAAGTCCTCATTTAGTGAAGATACATAAGAGAATTATGTTTCCTATACTATTTCTCATATTGCTTCAGCTATAAAAGAGACGCCATTAAGCGTTAAAATCTACCTAAATCAGGTTTCAGTTTTGTTTTCCGCTTCTTTAACTGAGGACCTGAATAGGCCTGTTAGAGACCATGCCTTTACATGTTCCCTTGTGCCTTTCTTCCAAAAAATTCAAAGCACCATCAGTTAAACCACAGGACAAGTGTATGTCTCTGCATAACAGATAACGATTATTTTATCTGCTGTACTGGGTAAAACCAAGGCAAGGAACTAACCACTTCAGAGAGAAAATATTTCTCAGATGGAAACACGTAATGAAAAATAATGAAAAATAGATTATGAACTGTAAGTGAGAGTCCACATCTGGATTTATGGTTTACGTATGGTACATTTACCTTGCTCCAGAAATGATAAGGATTAAAAGAGGGATCTCAGCAGAGGCAGGTGATCTGACCCCACCTTCTACAACCGATTGACAGACAGGTCACCTTCTAGTTTATATTTTCTTCATTCCCATTTAATAAATTACTCTGTTCAGATCACGGGCCTAATCCTCTGCTGATACGAATGCCACTCTGTTAACTGGTGCACCTCTGCTCTGTGCAAGTTTTTTGACACACTCATTCCGTTAACATTTCTGAGCTTCAGATTTCCAATGCGGAAAAGTGGAGAACTTGAGGCAATTCACATTTCAGCAGCAAAGGGGCTGATTCGAAGATGGATTCTGGGCCCGGCTCAAGCACCAGGCGTTACCTTCTGAACAGCAGCAACAGCAGCAAGGTCATTTTTGTCTATCAGAGCGTACTTGCTTCGTAATCTGGCCTCCACTTCATGCTCCTGTTGACTAGGGGAGAAAACAGCCCCTTACCATTGTGTTCAAGAAGGACTATTTCAGATGTCAAAACCTGGAATACCTGCCAATATCAGATTTCCAAAGAAAACCATCTTTTACCTGTGATCTCGTTTCCAAACACCCCACCATGCTCCTTCTATTCTTCCCCATAACTCTTGTAACCTTTTTCCACCTTCCTTTTCCTTTCTTTGTCTACGATGTTCCTCTGGGCCTCTTAGATATAGAAGCTTTTTGATGGCTATTTTAATACTTAGCATAACCTTTTAATGGTCCAGATCAAATAATACTGCCTCTGTTCAGTTCCAACACCTTACTTTGGTGATTTTCAAACTGAGGGATATTTTCACTAAAAGGGAAGGGGTAAAGCATTGTCAGTAGGCTTAAATACACTATACAAGACTGAAAACCGTTAGAGAATCTGCAAGTTAAAAAAGACTAAAGCCCACTGTTTCAGAACAATAAAAGAAATCCCAAGTTAAAAAAATAACAATCAGGTAAAATTTTACCATGAAACCTATTTTTGGCCTTGGGTCCCAGCGAAGCCTGACTGCCCAGTCTGATGACGTACCACAGGCACTTATGTTCACACAAGTTTCCCGAGGGCAGGCAGATTTTCTACAGCAATATCCCAATGTCACCCTTGTAAGCAGCAACCTCTACTGCCCAGCCAGACCACTGCTGCAACACCCAATACCCTTATTCTTCTTTGTTCTCTTCTATTTCATGACATGGAAGCTGCTTGTCCTCATTTTTAGGATTTTTTTTTTTTTTTTTTTGCAGCCTGTCATCCACCTTCCCTCCCTCAGCCCAAAAAACAACTTTCATCATCCACTGGTGACATTTTCAAATAGCCACTTTCACACTTTCTCCCATCGCCCACCACGCATCAGAGCGCGCCTTGCTGGAAATAGCCACAGAGCCTTCTTATCATGCTCCTCCAAATTGCTTTATGACCTTCCTTTGCCATGATTTCCCAAAATAAAAGTAAATCTGATGACTTTTAGATGCCGGTGTGGTGAAATTGTTCTGAGACCGATCCCCAGATCAGTGAAGTTTATCATCAAGAGCCCTTGCACCTGACTTACGAGCCCTGGAAGGTTAGGGGCAATAGTCTTCTTGTGCAAAGGCCAGCAGAATTTGTCCAGAATTGTGTTTTCAGTTACAAGTTATTCGCTGTATTTCATAAAGATTCTTCACCAATGTCATGGTAAGTGTGATATCACAGAAGAAAGCTTGGTGGAATTTCTAAACCTTGTTATGAAATGCATCAGCCTTGGATATCTTACCTTACAATCAGTTTGAACTGCTTAAATAGCTCCTGGACTTGCCTGACGTTCACTATCTGAGGAAGAGATGTACACAGTGAAGATACAGGTAAGCATTTCTCTGCTGTGGTCAGCTGTACTCACTGAAATATTTCAGATCGTGAGGACTCTGCTTTCTACTCGCTGGGTAGCCACACTCAGGGAGAGTTACCTTTATCCTGCACTTGAGAGTCCGGCTGGAGGTGGATACTTTGCTCACTCTGAGGAGATTTTTAAAGGGAGAGGAATCTGACAGACCATGGTAAATTCTGTGGAGCGCACAGCTATCAATGTAGTGACTTATTTACCATAATTTTACAAATCACATAGATGGCATCTACTGACCCAGTGGATTAAGATGCTACTTCTCTTTTCACGGTCGCCCAACACTGTCTGAGTACTTGGAATTGCCAGAGCACTATTTTTTGTCCTCTCCCCCATGAAAGCAAATCAGTGCAGTCAAGCCGTGCTACTGTCCCTGTTTTGGAGATGAGCAGAGGCATGGCCAGGCAGTCTGTAGCTGAGCAGGAATCACCACTCAGCTCTCCCAAGGTCCAAAAGACTGGATCAAGCTATGAAATGCACTACCACTGTTCTCAATCCTCTCTCTAAAAGATTCTTCAGCGCTGCTGAAGACATCCTTCCCTGTGAGAAACTCCTGAGTCCTTCTCTACCTTCCCTGCTCCGCAGCCACCCACATCACATTTGGCAGCCCAGGTAAAGCACACCTTCACGCGAGTCCTTGTTCCGCCCCACCCCTGCCTGCTGGAGGGAGGAAACAGGGACTTCGAGAGAAGGTAACGATTACATGACATGAGAGGGACTCTCTCAAGTGTTTGGTTTAAACTAAAGGGTTATCCAACTGTTTGGAAAACAGTCTTCCAGCAACTACTGCACTGTTGTCTCAGAGGCTTCTGTTCACAACCAAACAAAACTTTACAGTAACGCTGAGTGTGCATTTATGACTTCCATTTTCTTACATTTTGGGTTTTTTTCTGGTTTCCCCCACAGGAATATTTGCGTATGCAGGATGTTTGCTGTTTCTTTTTGTAATCATTTTGCAGTCAATGGGTCATTTCAAGTGGAGAAACCCTGCCCTAATGAACGTGTCTCTAAGAGACTGGGCATATTTTGGCAACACACCTTGCAAAGATTTAGTTTGTCATTGGCAGGGCAAAATTTTGACATTAATTCTTTAAAGAAGTTCCAAATAGACCAATTCAAAGGGTTTCAGGACTGAGGAAAAGTCTCCTGAAGCTTCCAAAAAGGCAAAAATGGAGTGAAAACAGGGACACAGTCCTTAACATGCAAAAAAAAAAAAAAAAAAAAAATTATTACAATTCTATAGCACTTTTAGGGTTAAAAACAGCCTCTTCAGAAGACACTTTCAATGCTTCTTTCTTGGAGTAAAATGGGATGAAACTGGTATTTAAGTCCTCCTCTACTAGAAAGTTACTTACATCGATTTCATCAATGTCTCCTTTTAGGTATTTATGGATTTGAGACTTAATCTCTGCTATCTGGGTGTCAGTCAGAGGGTCATAAGTCACCAAAGAACGATTTACCTAAGAAAAAGGGTGAACAACTGAGCATCAGTGAATTACAAAAAGCTAAGCAAGTACTAGCCTGACAAACACCTGACATTGCTCTACTGTGCCCAGGGGAGCCTTACGTTTCATTTCTGATTGCGATTTGTCATCATCTGAGTGGACAGGGCATGGGACCCGGCAGCACGCTGAAAGCAATGTGTTCCCCTTCCCATTCCAACCAAACAAGAGGAGGGCTTCAAGAGCCTGAAAGAAACGTCTACAGCGGATGGGGACTGAAGCTACAACACAGCCTCGCTGCACGGGATTTTCAGAGCTTTTCCTAAACCCCAAAAGACAATGCTGGACGCAGAAGGAAGAATATAATCACATTGGACACGGAATTAACTGATCCTACCGTAAAACAAAGACCATGAGAAAGCCTTAACTAGGTCCCGTCTAAGACAGCACAGCCTATTCCTTACCAAGCTGTCATGCATGGCCAGTTCCTGCTTCAGAAGAATAATCTCCTTCTCCAAAGCCTTCACAGTCCCCTAGCAGGAAAAAAAAAAAGAAAAAGGTGAGCAAATAACTAAATGCTACTGGAGAAAAAACTGCTGAAAAGCAGCATTTAACTGGCAGCTAGAGAACACCCCAGCTGTGTACCAACTCCCCCAGGATTCGCTGTCAGGTTTGCATCGGCGAAGTTGTGAGTCTGGAAATCGCTTTGCCTTTGATTAGCTTCCAGCAAGACAGCTTCTGTTGCGTCCTGGGTGCACCGCTTGCAGAGTCAGTCTAAGCCATCAGAAGAAGGGCCACCTGCTTTTTAATTTGAGGCTTTTCTGATCTGGTATTGTAGGGGCCGTCAAGTTCTGGACTATGAGATATTATCTTGAAAGCAAAGAAGAAGGCAGGTGTCCACTCTGATCCTTACGGAGTTCTGACATTAACTTTAATAGAGGAGCGAGTCTCCTGTGGTGCATGTGATTGAATTTCTCCATAACATGGAATATCTTCAAGCATTCACTATTTAGAATGTGTTTCCAGAAAGGTATGGGTATACAAATCTCCTTGGGATTCAGTGAGAATTGGGTACTGAGCTGCTTTTTAAGCGACCTGTTGAGTATCAAAGCACAATAGCTCCCTTAAACACTACTCTTTCAGCTGCTCTTTTCCACCCCACACATCTCAACAAAAATGAAAGGGTCTGAAGAGGAAAAAACAGTTTGTTGCACAGCTTCTTCAGGAAGCTGTCGAAGGAAACTCCCCAGCTGTTTCTCGGCTTGCTAGTGATATCAGGCCACAAAATACAGCAGGGCTCTCACACCCCTCATGTGCTACGCATCAGATAATTCTAAACTTGTTCTTTCGGCTATTGGTAATTCATAGAGCATTTACTGCTGCCAGCTCTGTTTCAGCTGTGAAAGCGCACTCAGGACATCTAAAATACTATGATCATTTTCTTTAAATTATTTCCTTGTTTAAACATGTTTTGTATTTGTGGTAAAAACGTTATGTCATCAGCAGCAACGGGGATAATGCTGTGTAAAGCTGCAGGTAGGACCACAGATGATTTCCCCGCATACCAGGGGAGTAGTCCACAACATAACATCTCTGTTAAGAGGTGAATCTTATCAGAAAAATTAAGGACTCCTACGTATGCAGTTGAAAGAATTACCACGTGTTGAGGGAAGATGTGACCATCCGCATGACTGTACCCTCTACCATATTCAAGGTAACTGTTATTAAATACCAACGAAGAAAGTTTAATATTAATCCTTTTTATCATATGGCTAAATTCAGCAAGTGTCAACTTGGCTGATGAGTGGTAATTCATTGAACTACCGAATTTCCCCATGTTTTTTAAGGTCATTATCTTAAATATTAATGAACCTTGAGGAAATACGCCTTATTCCATTCCCATCCCCTACGTACCTCTCGGTCATACGTCTCATTGATGACTGGCTCTGTTGTGATCCATTTCATTCTGGTAGCAAAACGAAGAGAAGACAACTGAAAAACATGTTTTTCAAGTAACTGAAAGAGAGATTGGCAAGGATATAATTTTCATAATCTGTTATTACTTAATCATATCAGATCGCAGAACACAGAAATACAAAAGCTATTCAACTGCAGGGAGCAGCACAGGATTTCTCATTCCAGGCGCGTATCCTCTGGCACATGCTGGCTTCTATGCGATTAGCCAGCTTCCGATCATGTCTTTGTCTTTTCTGTTCTGCATGTGGAGAGCTCGCTGTGTACCAGAGCCGTGACCTCAAAAATACCCACTCCCATTGCTGATCAAAGTAACGCTTACATCCTAAAAACTCGAAAACATGCATCAAGGGCCTTCAGGCTTAATTACACAGAATCCCCGAGTGGTGGGGGTTGGAAGGGCCCTCTGGAGCTCCTCCAGTCCCACCCCCTGCCACAGCAGGGTCACCTCCAGCAGTGGCACAGGACGGCGTCCAGGCGGGTTTGGGATGGCTCCAGAGTGGGAGACTCCCCCACCTCTCTGGGCAGCTGTGCCACTGCTCTGCCACCCGCACAGGGAAGAAGTCCCTCCTCAGGCTGAGATGGAACTCCCTATGGTCAAGTTTGTGCCCGTTCCCTCTTGTCCTGTCCCTGGGCACCGCTGGAAAAAGACTGTTCCCACCCGCCTGGCACCCTCCCTTTGAGTGTTTATAAGCATTGATAAGATCCCTCCTCAGCCTTCTCTTCTCCAGACTGAAAAGCCCCACGGCCCTCAGCCTTTCCTCATCAGAGAGATGCTCCAATCCCCTCACCATCTCCGTAGCCCTTTGCTGGACCCTCTCCAGCAGTTCCCTGTCCTTCCTGACCCGGGCAGCCCAGAACTGCACACAGTGCTCCGGCTGCGGCCTCCCCAGGGCAGAGCAGAGGGGGAGGATGCCCTCCCTCGCCCTGCTGGCCACACTCTGCTGGGTGCCCCCCAGGGTGCCATCGGCCTTCTCGGCCACCAGGGCACATTGCTGCCTCATGGTCACCCTGTTGGCCACCAGGGCTCCCAGGTCCTCTTCCACAGAGTTAATTCCTGCAATTGTGGTATCCTGGGAGTAAGCCCCAGCAGGCTGAGGATCCTCCTCTTGATGCAAAGTACAGCAGCTGTCTCCTCAGTAATATTACAAGTTCTAGACGCTATCAGGACACACAGAGATGATAAAAACATCTCTGCCTTGAAGACAACTGCATAACAGGTGTCCGTGTTTACATTTTTTTTTGCTAAGTAACACTTTCTTGGCAAAGAGCAAAGTGATTCCCTTCTGTGTGTTACAGATGTGGTTACGTCGATCCAGTTCACACTGTGAGACTTTCACCAATTTCATTATTTCACAGGTTAAAAAAACCTTACTGTTCGAAGGTTACTCCTGATTCCCGAACCAGCTGAAAGCCAGATTGGTGCCATTCCATCGACCTCATTATGTGATGTCCCATTCGAACATGTTCATAAAGCTGAACCAAGAATAATAATTAACACTATCCAGAGTCCTCAGATTTTAGCTGCTTGTGCCTGCTCTATTTCAAGCTCTCATTTTCCCCTGGGCCAGTTACCACTCGTCTGTTTGCTTTGCATCACAAAGCAGGCTGGCGAGCACAATCTGTTTTCTGAGCTTTTGCGATAAGATGAGTTATCCAATGTTTCTGATGAATTAGGCAGGATGTTTCTCTGGGACTCCTGCCATGGCCCTCCAGAGACTATTCTTTAAACCCAGCTACGGCCAATCGCAACAGTAGCAGGAACAAGACTTTAATTCTGCAGAAATCAGTTCAACTTACAGTCTCTTCTACATGCACGGCTTCCCCACAGATGTTTGCCACTAGCACTGTATTGCAGTTTCCTCCTGGGAAAAATTAAATAAAAAAAAAAAGAAAACAAATAATATAATTCAGGGGTTTTTTTTGTTGTTTCCTTTTCTGGAATGTATTATATTGTGTGCTAACTAAAATAGAGGAAAAGAATCACAGAATCATGGAATGATCAGCGGTTGGAAGGGACCTCTGGAGATCATCTAAGTCCAACCCCCTGCCAGAGCAGGGTCACCTACAGCAGGTTGCACAGGACGGCGTCCAGGCATACGTAGGAGTCCTTAATTTTTGTGATAAGATTCACCTTTTAACAGAGATGTTATGTTGTGGACTACTCCCCTGGTATGCGGGGAAACCATCTCCAGTCCTACCTGCAGCTTTACACAGATTTATACCTGTTGCTGCTGGTGACATAACGTTTTTACCACAAATACAAAACTTGTTTAAAAAAGGAAATAATGTAAAGAAGCAACAAAGAACACAGCCAGTTTGTAACTGTCCCTCTGAAGTTCCTATGGGTACAGAAACACAGTGGCACAGAATGACTGAATAATAAAGGTAAAATGTGTTTCTCAGGTGGCGATGATGTGGTAAGAAGATGGGAATACAAACCATGAAAGCCTGAAATTGGGAAAACTGGAGCAGAGGATTTGAAAAGCCCTTGGCCTAAATCTAATAGCAGGGAATCCGGCAGGACACAGTCGCTGCCTTTCCCAAAAGTAACAACGCAAGACTTGTGCTCGGAATGCCTCAAACGTCACTCTCATTTCTGATGACTTCAGTTACTCCACACAAATGCCTACAGCCTGTTTTCAGCTGCTTTCTCCTCTCGTGTCTCCAGCCTGCATTTCAAGAGCGTAATCCTTTCCTGTGGATTCACCGTGCACCACAGCTTCGGGTTTATCATCCGTAGCCTAATGCTGAAGCAGGAGCATCTGGAAAGGCTTCTAACGTGCTGGGGTGGGTTTGGTGGTAGGTTTTTTTCAGGTATTCTAACTAAAGCTTTAGGAAATTCTACTGGTTTGAGCCATGTGGGCTTTGTACCATCTCCTGCGCCTGCTGTTTTATCTGATGAGGAAAACCCGACATCCTTTGAAGGATGATGAGTCCCATGTGTTTCTATGTTATGGCCTTAGGACTTAATATGCTTATTGAAACAACACTGTTTTGTAGGAAGCGTATTTGGGGCTGTTGCAATGTGCAGCTCTTACCTAGCAAGTCCTTGAGAACATGAGTGAGCTTGCTCTGCCGGAAGGGGATGTGGTCCCTCTTAGGATCAGCCAGGGTAATGATGATTTGCTCAAGGAACGACAGAGATTTGTTGATGTACGTTGCTTCTTTCAGAACCTGTCCTTCAGACTGCAATGAAGATCAAAAGGCAAAGCCTCCACAATACGTGTTTCTGGCTGAACAGCAGAAAAGAGCATATTCCTTACTGAGGGGACAACTCTGCTGGACTGTGAGGGTAAGGAGCTAATTCAGACCCAATAAATTCACCATCTGGAGCTTTCTTCAGTTTGAAAACAAGTTCTGAGACCTCATTTTTTCATCACAAGTCTACCCGGACCACTGGCTTTCCCTCCCAAAGGGTAAATTATGTATTTGTCACAGGGCCGATGCGGTTTCTATCCTGATCAATACAGAACGTCACAGGAGACCTGAGGAGCTTTCAGTTGTTGAGCCCTAATGTTCTAAGAAAGTTTCAACAGTTTGCCTGCTGTGACCAGAAATGGGGAACTTGCACTGTCGCTTATGGAATGAAGAGGAAAATCAGGGGTTCTTTGTCTTAATAGTTGATGGCTTTGCCCCTCTCTTCTGCGGAGAAATAATAGGGTCGGATAAACTAACTGAATCTGGGTGAGGTTGGAAGGCACACGCAGGACAGGAGTCGCATCCATGTGGATTTAGAGATTATACACAGCAGCTGCAAACAACCGAGCACTCTCTGACATGTTAATGTGACTTACAACTCGTCACAGTCTCTCCCTTTATCACAGGCTGAATTCTGTTGTGCGGAAAACCCGTAATTTCACCTCCACCATGTTGATTACCAGACTGTTCACCACGGACCGAAATATTTCTTCCATTACTTACTCCAGTCTTGCTCAGTCTCTCTGAGCCTGCCAGATCTATTAAGTTGATTTTAGAGTTAACGCATTTGATGTCTGAGAAAACTCTGAAACGAGACTGAGGGGGAAAAGAATATAAACTGTACTTCCCAGTAGACAAAACTGAAATACGGTAAAAAACAGACATGTAAAGATCCTCAGCCATTTGAGTCCCTAGAAAAACTGCTGGAGCTCTTACCTCGATATAAATAGTAAAGATGCAATGGGACCTGGATGAATTTTTATTCAGCGTGTGCTCTGTTATCACTCTGTTGGTCTCGCCCTGCAAATGAAGCCAAAATTCAAGACAGTGTTTTTAAACTTCTGCATTGGTAGAAAAAAAAGGAAAATTAGAAAATCCACACAGTCAAATAAACAGTGGTTCCACCTTCACTCTGCAGAGCCTGTAACACCCGTCAGTCGATTAGAGCAGCCAGAGCAGGAGCTCACCATTATTTGCCTCTCTTTCTTACTCAAAGGCCTCTCAAAGCATTTCACAGTGCGGTTGGTAAAGGTCACTGTTTACTGTAATAATGCCTTTTACTGGAGACCACATTATCTGCATTTCTACTTTCAAGGCTCAGCTCACAGATCTGTGGCTTTTTGAGGAACGGCCAGGCAAACCTTGCTCAGAGGCAATACCCCCCTGGCTGTTTCAGTTTCTAGAAAACCAAAGAGCTCCCCGAGCTTCAAATGTCACACAGAAAACTCACACATATGTGACGGCCACGAATTTGTAATGCCTGCTTACAGGAAAAGAAAGCAACGTTGAAAATGATGTTGCAACTGCCTGTTAGGAGCACCAGTCTATCACAGAGCCGGGCTGCCAGGCTGGCGAGGCAGAAAGGGAAACGGAAGGCTCTACAGCACAGAAATGCACTTGTCAACAGGTTTCACAGCCGCTTGGTCTGCCTGGGACTCACAGGACAATGACCTTTGGAGGTCAGTGGCTGGCTCCACACTAGGGACTTTAAATCCAAGAGCAAGAATGAACGTGAAGATCTCCAAGTAAGTACTACCAACCCCCCTCCCCAGATGAAGAAACAGCGTCTCAGCATAGTGGGAAGCCTCCTCAATGCCTGGAACTTTCTCTGTGAGCTTAGAACCACAGGCAGAACTAATCTAGGGACCTGAAGGGATCCCCAGGCATCACTGGCACTTCTTCTGTCAACAGATCTCAAGTTAATCTGCATTGTCATCCTTCTACTCTTTAAAAAGCTGCTACAAATCACAGAGGCTGGCTTAGGACACCACGGTCCCATTATTTAAAAGGCAAGTGAAAGATTTTAAGGACACCAGATGGCTCCTGGTAAGAACATGCTTCCTGATTACAGGACCAATTATTTATTCCTGTTTTCCTTATCCACAAGAAAAAGAAAGATGCAGAAATAAGTGAGCAAACTCCTTTCACAAATCTAACCCATTGTGTGAACGCCCTGCTGTAAAATCTGACTAACGGCACCTGTGCCACGACCATCCCAAACTATCTGCCAAAGATGTCGCCGGTAAGACTCTTCTTGGAGAGCCGACATGGCTAGGACAGGCAGGTGTGTTTTTCAGGAAGAAATTCCAGTGTAGGTCAGCTGGTGGGTCTACAAGGACCCCAAATATCATACACTTTGTACTAAGTCACTCACTGACACCCTTTGTGATAACCAGGGCAATGACAACAAGTCTTTTTGGCTGCCAGGGATCTCGATCTGCTGCAGGGGCTGGTGAGGCGGCTGGTGTTTCAGACGTCTTCTGAAACGAAGGCAGACACTGCGGCTGCCTTCACTGCTTTGGCGCTGCCTGGAATCTCCAACGCTAGCACATTCTGTGGTCTCACCCCAACATATTTCCTCCATCACTTGATTTGCTCTGGCGTACACCAAAAACCGTGTTTCTCCATGGAGTTCTTCCAGAATCTCTGTGCCAGGGACATTTCCCTTGCAAGTACATGGCTACAAAGAGTTACCAATTCTTCTACCCACAATAAAGAGAACAAGGACAGTTAAACCTCCCTCTAGATGTCCTGGCCACCCGCTTCCAGCTCTACTGCCTCCTCCCTCAGCCAAGCCAATAAAGCTCTGGAGCCCCCAACGTAGGAAAGACACGGACCTGGTGGAGCGGTGCCAGAAGAGGGCCACAAAGATGCTGCGAGGGCTGAGCCCCTCTGCGGGGAGGACAGGCGGGGAGAGGGGGGGTTCAGCCTGGAGAAGAGAAGGCTCTGCGGAGACCTCAGAGCCCCTTCCAGTGCCTAAAGGGGCTCCGGGAGAGCTGGGAAAGGACTTTTTCCAAAGGCATGGAGTGATAGGACAATGGGGAATGGCTTCAAACTGGAAGATGGGAGATTTAGATGAGATATTAGAAAGAAATTCTCTCCTGTGCGGGCGGTGAGCCCCTGGCGCAGGCTGCCCCGAGAAGCTGTGGCTGCCCCATCCCTGGAGGTGTCCAAGGCCGGGTTGGACGGGGCTGGGAGCACCCTGGGCTGGGGGGGGTGGCCCTGCCCGGGGCAGGGGGGTCGAACCCGATGGTCTTTAAGGTCCCTTCCAATCTAAACCATTCTGTGATTCTATGAAACATAAAAATCAGAGGAAGTGTAATATTTGTTTTCTCTTGCCTCAAAAAGGAGATTTAGAGCATCTTCCTCGTGGCGAACTGAATGTATAGATAAGCCCTTCACATAAACACCCTGTGGGCAATCCACTACAGCCAACTGCATGTCATCAGTCCCATTGCTTCTCGTGGCGGACAGAAGGTCAAACAAGGTCTCGTTGTAGATTTCCAGGTAGGATATTCGGACAGTGACGAATGGATCAACAGAATGTGCAGTCGCTTTGAAGACCTACACAAAGACAAAGAGTTTGTCAGTGGCGGTGCTAGTTCACAAACAGAATTATTAGCTATTTATGGCTTTCCAGAGAAGCTATTTATAGCTTTCTGAGCAGCTATAAGCGCATCTGCATGTGCGTAGCTAATTCTGCACGGTGGTTGCCTGAGGGCTGACAGGGCTAAGTCAAGAGTTTTAATATGATTTCTCAAAATGATAGTTTTGAAAACAGCACTTTGGAAGGCCTGCTTACATTTGGGAAGCAGCAAGCCCTCTATGTGAGCTAGTAGAATTAAAGAGGAACAACCTCTGCAAATGCCAATAGTGTGTAACTACAGAATTCCTCCCATCTTTGTTTCTGGTTGTATGTGTTATGTCAGCCCCGCGTGTCAGTTGTCTCTGTGGGAGTGGAGAGCATTCTGCAGTATCACTGCCTAAAGAAAAGCAGATCTGCCCCCTCAAAGCGTGGTAAACTTGTGCCTCTGGAGTGGGACGTGTCTACGCGCCAAGGGGACCGACAAATCAGCATGTTTCAAGTCAACACCATCCCAATCCTCTGAAAAGCGACCGCGCACAAGGTCACGGTGTAGTAAAACAAAGGTACAAAGTAACTATGTTTTACAGGCTCCTTTATTTCTTTAATGACCATCACTTAAAATGAAGAAAAAAAAAAAGGACTGGTGGAGATAAACACAAAACAGAAAACACCGTGTTAAAACACTTTTATGAGTATCAGCAAGAGCTGATACAAGAGATGTCCTTCTTATTTCTTGCAGGCTCTTTTCCCATTCAGATCCAGTACCTGCTGTATAGCCCGGGGTATGATTCCTCGATGCTTGTACTCGGCAGTTGCTCCCGTCATGGTGTAAGTTTTACCAGCCCCCGTTTGCCCATAGCACATTATCGTGCCTAGAAAAGATTCAAAAGCAAAAGAATAAACTCAGGAGGGAACCTCTGCATTTCTCAAATGGAACATCGAAAGGGTGTCTCCCTCAGATCAAATCTCCACTTAGTGTCAAAGTAATAAAAATAGCAACAAATTACCATTATAGCCAATTAAAGCTTCGGACACCAATTTCTTAGCCACAGTCTCATAAGCCAGTTCCTGGGAGGTATTGTGGAGGACGCCATCCAGCCTAAAGGACCAGTCAGTCTGCCTGTTGTTCACAGCTCCTTTCCTGGCATCTTTTTTGATGTATATATCAATGCTCTGAAACCCAAAAAGAGATGAAGATAACGGCAATGAAGAGTTTCAGCTGTTATTTTCTGAAAAAAAAAAAAAACCAAAAACCAAACCAAAACAACCCACCCACTGGAGACCTGAAAGCAAGTAGAAAACAGAGCACAAATTGTAGTATTGTTTTACTGACCTGGATAGTATTTTCTGGTAATAGATATTCTGAAAAAAGGAAATGTGGCGAAGCTCATCTGTTTACCTTTCAGTGATGTGTCTGATTTTGTGTCGCAGGGAAATTATTAGTTAAGCAAGAGAAGGTGAAGGGAGAAACTTGTGTATGGGGGGGATAGAAATAGATTGTGTCACAATCCTCTAAGGTTGGAATTGTGGTTCCCACTGGGATTTCCTCAAGGATCAGTCAGAGTCCCAGCCCTTTGGAGGATTTTCTCTGGTGACTGTGTCTCAAGAAGTACATTTTCCATAGTCACACGTGCTGATACAAAACCACAAGCCGCTGTCAGCGCAGAGAACAGCTAGCAGGAACACATGAATCAACCTCCACCAAAACATTATGCATAGCCTTAAGGAATGGAAGAATTCTGCATTTCTGTGGGAAAAACTGAAACCAAATTCCAAACATTTCACACTTGCAATCTCTTTTTCTCTACCTTGTTGTCTGGCCCAAACTTGATCATATCTTGAGCAAAATCGGCTGTTGGCTTGACTCGCACAAAAGTATGGACTCTCTTTTCTGCTGCATCCATTCTAACTAGAGGGGGGGGGAAGGAAAAATCAGCAACGTTGCACTCCCTAAAATTAAATGTAATATTATTTGTTACAAAAAGGCAAGCTACAGGGTAGTCGAGTTTAAAAGTAAAATGTTGACAAATATTCAGCTGCAGTTTCCATCCTTTATTAAGAACAATTGTGGGCAAATATTTGGGAAAACTCTTTCCAGCATTGTTCTGCTCAGAAAACCAACCCTGTCAAAAGAGAAGTGTCTCACTGATCATGATTTTCTCTTGCGTTTCAGGCACATTAGTATTTGACAACACAAGCTTTTCTTCCTCTTAGCCTTGCAAAGCAATATAATTGCAGGAATAGGAGATGGCTTTTCTTTGGTCTAGTGTTTTCTGCGTGTGAAGGCTTCTGTGGCATCAGTCCCTCAGCAGCCTGCTGTTTTGTAACGTCAATTCATCCAGAACTTTGTTTCAAGCTTCAGAGGCTTTGAGTAAGACATGTTAGAGGTGAAATCAGGCCTAAAGGAGCTCAACAGCACTGCAACAGGGTGTGCAGTCAGTTGGTATGCCAACATTTCCAACCCTCTGAGCAGCAATTATCTTGTTTACAGTCTGTATTGAGTACATGTTTCTCATATCTTTGTAACCCCTTCTTTACACTGATACGCAAAAATATTTTTAAGCTCCTGAACATCTGATCTTAAAGGTTCCAGAAGAAAAAAAGTCATGTGCCTGACAACTCCTGCTGAAATTCTTGTGTTGCTTTTCTGGTCCATGTGAATTCAGTAAGTGGCTGGCAATAGCTGGCAAGGGAAGAGGGCTTGTCCACCGGAGAAGGACTCATGGGATATATCCAGCTGCTAAAGCCCCACCTGAGAAACATGGACCGAGTGTTTTTAAGTTCCTGCAACGTACAGATCCTATGTTTTCTCTCGACTGTTTTCTACAGACAGTCTGTGCTCAATAGTTGGGTAATATCTAGCAACAACTTCTGGTTTCAGACAAAATCTTTTCTATTTCTTGTGTATTAAGTATTTTTATTTGTGATCTCTCTATTGCCTTATCTGCTGTGACTGCTCCAAAAAGAAACATAGAGATATAAGCTGAACCAAGACTTCTCCTTATTTAAAACAGAGCTCTGTGTTTGAAGGACTACCTGGTAATGGTACCTTGGGCGCCTTGTCCTTTCCTAGACTACTGCAGCGATGCCCGCTGTAGAATCCAAAATGGTGCTAGGTTACCGTGACCATAATCTCTTTGTATCGGAGACAGTCTTCAAATAAATGATCTGTGAAAAAACACAGTGATAAAGAAGTGCACAGACATCGCCATAAGGATTGCCTGTAGGTGACATGCACAGAAAGCTGCCAAAATACATGTCGGCGCTGCATAAATAAAGGCAGAAGCAGCACAGGTACGAGTGAAATGGAAACATGACACAGAGTTTTAAAGTTGGTAACCAGCATGGAAATGCTACTCATCTGGCTGTCGGGATTGTTAGAGATCACAAAGCTCCGCTACACAAATATAACTCCGTGTTGGAGAGGTATGTGCTTTATTTAGAATCACATAATAATTTAGGTTGGAAAAGACCCTGAAGATCGAGTCCAACCGTTAACCTAATTTCTGCAAAGCTGCAGCAAGAAGCACAGCAGGAAAAAGGAGCAAGGGAAAAGTTTAGGGAAAAACTCTAATATGAATCAGAGAGAGACAGAACAAATTCAGAACGAGTGGAACTTTCCTCACTGTAACAATGCCCATTGTTCAGTGTTCGGAGAAAGCAATTCCTCCTGGGAGTACTTACTAACATTAGAAGATGGGAAGGAAACAGCAAAGCACCTCTCTGGCAGACTCCTAACCAACAGCGCAGAGACCAAAAGCTCTCCAGCTCATTAGCAATACCCCAAGCATCCAACCAATCTGATTACTAATTGTTTTTTTTGTCTGCAGTGGAATCTTTATTGAGGCACTATGAAGAAAACTACATGTTTACTGGTCAGCTAATCAAAAATGTTTCTGGCTGTTTCACCACTAAATCATCCTTCCCCAGTTCAAACAATAAATTTTGAAAGGACAAGAGCAAGACTTGCCGTTACCTTCGCTCATCATTCAGCAACTGTAATGTGAACCAAGCAAGCAAAGCAAACCACAAGTCACAACTCGGACTGTTGGTTTTGAAGCTCTTTATGACAAGGTGCCAAACCCAAGTTGCTTGGTCCCTCCTTGTACAGCAGCTGAAGCTGAAGCTAGCTGGACTCCCCCATTAGTTAGTCTCAAGACTAACGGACTATTTATGCTCGGAATTAGTAGAAACACAGTTATATCTGCAATGAAGGCAGACTCCAACATGCGTACACAAAGATTAGTGCCAAAGGAAAATTTTACATGGAGGTTTTGGGGCTGATGGGCACAGGAACGTGCACACACACAGAGCAGTAAAGTGTGGTTTTCACTCCTGCCTGAAAGACCTGAGCCTATCCGCCACGGCTGCACAAAAGCTTGGGCCAAATCATAGAATCATGGAATGGTTTGGGTGGGAAGGGACCTTTAAAGGCCATCTGGTCCAACCCCCCTGCCCTGGGCAGGGACATCTTCAACTAGACCGGGTTGCTCAGAGCCCCGTCCAACCTGGCCTGGGATGTTTCCAGGGATGGGACATCTCCCACCTCTCTGGGCAACCTGGGCCAGGGGCTCACCACCCTCAGCGTAAAACACTTCTTCCTTACATCTCATCTAATTCTTCCCTTTTTTAGTTTAAAACCCTTCCCCCTTGTCCTAAACATGAGAAGTAAACTAAGGAGGCAAAGCTGCTGTGGGGGGAGTGACAGTGAGGCTGCCTCTAGAATTCAAACCCCAGTGATGCTTCAAGAGTTGAATCCACCCAGTTGGACACCACATGTTCTGCCCCAGCACCCCAGGGCCACCCCTGCCCCGAGGAGAATAGGGGAGACAACAGCCCCAAATTACCTGCTGCCTTCCCAGCTGAGTGCAAACAAAGCAGACAGTGCGGGATGTGAGGCGGTTGGTGTGCCAGTAAGGGTGGCCTAGGAGAGATGACAGAAAAGGTGGGATGAGGGCGTGAGGATGGCCAGGATAATGGGGAACACAGGGAATGCCATGGACAGCTATGCCCACAGCCCTGCTTGCTGGGGACATGGGCAAAGGAGGGGGATCTGAAAGGGGACTGGGGTGGAGGGGGTCTGCGCGGACAGGGAAAGGATCATTAGCACTGGAACAGGCTGCCCAGGGAGGTTGTGGAGTCCCCTTCTCTGGAGATTTTCAAGACCCGCCTGGATGCAGTCCTGAGTACTCTGAGTCCTGAGTGGTCTAGGCAATCCTGCTTTAGCGCGGGAGTTGGGCTAGATGATCTCTAGAGGTCCCTTCCAACTCTGAAAATTCCGTGATTCTGTGATCCATGTTTAAGCAGACTTGGAGGGGTGCAGATGGTGGGGAGACAAGGCCTGAGGAGGGAAAAGAGGTTGTGAGGAGGCGAGGCTGGGGGGCAACAAGGCCTATGGAGACACCACCTGAGGTGGGGGGAACAAAGTCTGGGGGGACACACAAGGCCTTGAGAAGGAGGATGAAGCCTGGAGGAGAGGGACAAAACCTTGAGGAGAGGGACGAGGCCTTGAGGAGGGGGACAAGACCTTGAGGAGGGGGATGGGGCCTTGAGGAGGGGGATGAAGCCTGTGGGGCCGATGCGGCCTGTGAGGACAACAGTGCCGGGGGAAGCGGGTGACGTACAAGGCCCTGAGGAGGGGGCGACTCCCGGGGGCAGCCCCTGCCCCTCACCTACCTGCGCCCCCTCCTCAGCCGGGCCCAGGCGAGGGGAAGCCGCGGCGGCCGGCGGAGGCTGTGTACGCCGTTGCCATGGCACCCACCACTTCCGGCCTCTCCCGGAAGTGGAGGGAGGCGGAAGTAGGCGGGGGGGGGGCGGAGGCCGCGCTACGGCGGCCGGTTGGGGACAAGGCGCGGGGGAGGCGAAGCGAGGCGGCGAGCGGCGGGAGCGGTCGGGAAGATGCTGGAGGCGGCGGCTGCGGCCGCGGCCGAGCCGGAGTTGGACCCCGAGGCCCTGGTGCACTTCTCGGTGGGCGATTTGCCCAGCCGCGGTTACGGCGTGATGGGCGAGATCCGGCGACAGGGCAAGCTCTGCGACGTGACCCTCAAGGTGCGGTGCGGCCCGGCCCGGGGGGGCTGGGGGACCCCCGGCTCCTCAGGGGGGCTGAGGTGCTGAGGGATCCCCTCCCGGTCCCTTTGCCGGGGAGAAGGAGGCAGCCGCGGTTCTCTCGGGTGGCTTTGGTGGGGGGGAAGGCTGAGGGTCCCTTCGGTGGGGAGAGGGGGGGAGCTGATGGTCCCCCTCCTCAGCCCCTTATGTGGGGAGAAGGGGGGAGCTGGGGGTCCCCCCTCCTCAGCCCCTTATGTGGGGAGAAGGGGGGAGCTGGGGGTCCCCCCTCCTCAGCCCCTTATGTGGGGAGAAGGGGGGAGCTGGGGGTCCCCCTCCTCAGCCCCTTATGTGGGGAGAAGGGGGGAGCTGGGGGTCCCCCAGCCCCTATTGTGGGTGATGAGGGGGGAGCTGAGGGCCCCCCTCCTTCCCAGGGCTTTTGGCAGCAGAGAAAGGTGGTGCTGTTACACCCCCCAGCCCTCTTGGTGGGGATCAGGGGGTGCTGGGCCTCCCCAGCGGGGTGTGTGTGTGTGTGTCTGTGAGGGCCCTTTTTTGGGTGGGGGGGGGGGGGTGCTGAGCATCTCCAGCCCAGGGTATGTGCTGGGAAGTGACAGTGACACCCTGTCCCTGATGCTGCCCCTCATCCCGGGGACAGGGTGGGAGGTGGAGCCTCTGTCTCCCTTGGGACCATCGTGGTTTTTTCCAGTAGTCAGACAGAGTGATTCAATAAAATGTCTTCTTTTGGGAGGAAACGGGGCACCCCATCCCCCCCGCCATGTTTCGGTGGTGGTCCCAGCGTTGAGGAATGGTTTGGGAGGTCACACTATGAATGCGGTTGGTGCACGTTCGTGGACCAACCTCTGCTCCAAACCGTGGGCAAAGAGTCCTTTTCCCTGAGAAACCTTTCTCTTTTAAGAACATCTGCTTTCCTACATCAAAGAAATAATCTATAACCTTGGCAAATCCTCAGGATTGTGTGCCTGGCTCTGCAGGGGTGGGCTCTAAGGGCTTTGAGCGTGGCCAGCGCTGGGCGGGAGATGCTGGAATCCTTCAGAGCAGGAGCTCGTGGGCAGAGGAGTTTGTTGTGGGGTGGGTGCGACGTGCACCTCCTAGGATTGGTTGAGTCATTCCAGAATTAACTCTGAAGTTTAATTAAACGTGAAGGTGTTTCCAAGCCTACTCATGCAGAAACTTTTCACCTACCTCCCGCTGCCAAAGAAGGAGCTGGCGAGGTTTGTGCCTGTCGTGGGGACTGCAGGACGCGTGATTGGGGAGCACCCGTGGTTCTTCGCCATTCGTCAGCTAAAACCTCCCAGAAAGAGGGACTGCTTCGCAGGCTGAAATGCTCATTGTGAAGAGCACAGCTGTGCGCTGATCCTCCTTGGCAGAGGTTGTTACCTTCTAAGATGAGACATTTGTGATAGTATGTGCCGTAACACAGAATCATAGAACGGTTCAGGTTGGAAGGGACCTTTTAAAGGCCATCCAGTCCCACCCCCCTGCCCTGGGCAGGGCCACCCCCCACCAGCCCAGGGTGCTCCCAGCCCCGTCCAACCCGGCCTTGGACACCTCCAGGGATGGGGCAGCCACAGCTTCTCGGGGCAGCCTGCGCCAGGGGCTCACCGCCCGCACAGGAGAGAATTTCTTCCTAATATCTCATCTCAATCTCCCCTCTGTCAGTGTCAAACCGCCCCCCCTCGTCCCATGGCTCCCCTCCCTGACCCAGAGTCCCCCCCAGCTCTCCTGGAGCCCCTTTAGGCACTGGAAGGGGCTCTGAGGTCTCCGTGGAGCCTTCTCCAGGCTGAACCCCCCCACCTCTCCCAGCCTGTCACTCCACCATAGAAGGTGACTCTCAGTCACTCCACCACAGAAGGCCACTAAGTAACCTGGGGGAATTCTGTGACAGAACTGGTTTGTGATGGAGGCGTCATTTTGTTTGATTTAAACCGTGTATTGGTGTGTCTGAGGTGGCTTCGTGTTGCAGAAGATCACTCTCAGGTCCTGCGAGTCCCACATTTGTGGAATCGGGGTAGCGAGCAGACTGTGCGTCCCCTCGCTGGGGCTGGGCTGCTCTGCGTGGTCCGGAGGGAGACAATAGCGATGAGGTATATGACCCCGGCCTTATCTCAACTAAATGCCTGCCCATTGTTCTGCAAAACTCCTTTGAATAACTTTTCCCATACATTTACCATAGCAAAGTGCTTTTTTAATCTCGCTTATCTCACTTTATATATCTTCTGTGGCAGAGTGGGGAAACTTTTGAAGTCTTGAGGGCTGAAGGAGGTGTCAGAATGAGCGCCCTGACGGCGCTGGGCAGCTTTGTGGATGAGGGCACCACGTTGGCCCTGCTTTCTTTGTGCCTTTTATTGTATTTCGTTCCAGGGGCTGTTGCTATGTGGGGAAGATGCAGAGCCTTTCATCCCTACAAAGGCTTAAAATCTATTAAGAAAGGTGTCTCCATCATTCTTAAAATGAGTCTTAACTTTCTCCACTGCCTGCTTAATTCTCTATTATACTGAAGAGGGATCACGTTTGGCAGAGGGCTGGCAGTGTGTTTCCGTGTTGGTTCAAACAGTCTGGCTTTCCCACGTACGCAACGCAGCCTCAGAATCTAAAGTACTTTTGTTCGTTTGATTCCTCTTGTCGCATTGAGTGGTCGTGTCAAAATATCCCACCTCTTTGCCTCTTCTGCCTCTCGACGGTAGGTTTCTCGGTGCCTGCATGTCCCGTGGCGATTGAATTAATGCAGCCTGCTGAATCCGAGCCAAGCTTTTCCTCCCCGATGTTCGGTACAGGGTGTCTTCTCTAGCTGCTGAATGTTTAAGAAGTCATTTTTCTTAGCTCGGCTTTGGAGGTGGCTTTGAATCTGTTAGCCACCTTGGACACAGCTGACGCAAAACGTGCTCTTCCCTGACCTTGCTCGGGAACGCTTTCCGCAGGCGTTGGCGAAGCTGTACATCCACTGCGATGCAGCAGGAGCCTGCCGAGGGGGTTGTCTAGCAGGGACGGCGTTTGAATACTTCTTACCCAAAACGAAGGTAGGAAAAGCACCGAGAAGCATTTAAAGTCAATAACTGAAGGAGACCGTAGCGGATCCTGACGCCTGTTGTGCCACTGGAGCTGGTTTTTTCACACCTACTACTTTTAAGCTGTCGCCTCTATAAAGAAAAAAAAAAACCCGCCAAACGCCGCTTTGGGTCAGAATTTGGATTCCTTCTGATGTGACCAGCGTTCAGGCTCGCGGCTGAAATGGGAACAAGCAGCGTTGTTGCAGCGCAGTTCATGTTTTTTAGCGTCTCCTTTAGCGATATCAATGTCGGGGTCAATGGCTGTAAATGATTCTCCCAGCCCACGGAAGTGTTTGCTGTACAAACAGGCCTAAAATTGTTAGGAAGTGTCGGTACTCTCGTTTTGTTTGTTTTAATTATTCCCCTCGTAAAGCCAGGCGAGCATTCATTCAGTAAATAGGAGGGGCAGAATTTGTTCTCCTTTCTCAGAAACCGTCTCGCTGCAGTTCCCGCCGCTCTGCGGGAGACGGTGCTGCCTCAGCAGCGTACGGCACCTGGGTTTAGATGCGATTAAAGGCAAGAAGTGCTGATTTGACCGGCTCCCTCGGAGCTCCGATTATTCAAACCCAGCTTAGGGGAAATCTGTCGCTGCTTCTCGTGATCGCCCATGTGAAAACGAAGTTTCACGGGGCGGTGAGTGAGCTGCGCGTCTTTCCAGCGGCTTAGGAAGCGTTCGTCGAGAGCCAAAGCTCCTTTCCTGGGCGGATGGCTATGGATTTGAGAAGTCCTTTTCTATTCCTGTCTCTTAAATAGCTGCAGGTCAGAGCTCCTCTTGAAGATGTTCCATCGCGGGCATCTGTCCTTTCAGTCTCCCTTTGGCGACTCTCTGAAGGGTTTACTTAAAGAATAATTTTAGGATGGTTTGGTAGAAACAAACGCGAGTAAACTGGAGGGAGGAGGGAAGCAAGGAGGCACACCTTATTCTGTGGTTAGTTTATTTTCCTTGGGTGAAAGTCAGGTTTCTGCTTACTAAAGCCAAATTTCTGCTGCTGCTCTCTTCTCTCAGGATCGCTAGATTGTGTCTCAGCGTGGCCTTGTCTAGTTGAACTGGCAAACAGTTGGGTTTGTTTTTTTTTTAACTTGACCAGGGTAAAATTATGGAAAAATCCTCCAGGTGAGACTTGTGTTTCACTCCTCATCCCATAGTGGTGCTGTTGGCCAAGCTGATGGCGATGGTCTGTGACAGAGGAGCACCAAGCCTGGAGCCATCATCAAGCGTGCAGCAGGGAAGCTTCCTTACCTTTTTTTTTTTTTTTCCCCCCCGAATTTGGTGGGTTTTGAGGCTTTAGGCTACAAATATGGATGTGTCAAGGGGCTTGAAGACTGGTAGACTTATTTCAAATTTCGGTTTCAGTTTTGGACTCTGCGCTTTGAGGTCTGATAGCAGGCTCTGAAATCAGGGCGTCCAGCAAAACCAGCAGAGAATCCTAGAATGGTTTAGGTTGGAAGGGACCTTGAAGATCATCGAGTTCCACCCCCCTGCCCTGGGCAGGGACACCCCCCCCCAGCCCAGGGTGCTCCCAGCCCCGTCCAACCCGGCCTTGGACACCTCCAGGGATGGGGCAGCCACAGCTTCTCGGGGCAGCCTGCGCCAGGGGCTCACCACCCTCAGAGTGAAGAATTTCTTCCTAATATCTAATCTAAACCTCTCCTCTTCCAGTTTGAAGCCATTTTACTCCTTGTCCTATGACTACTCCCTAGCAGCCCTTCTCCATGCACCTCACCGTACCCTGCATCTGGGGCCAAACTGGTGCTTCCAGTGATGGACTGGCGTTTGAATGGTCTGGATTTTTCAGGCTTGAAATGGGCTGCGCGTGGCAAATTTTATATAGGTGCTCGGGATAATTTCGGATTTAACGTGCTTTGTGTCTCTGGCCGGGGAGCAGAACCTGCCATAGCGACATCTCCTCCGGGTGCCACCTACTATGGGTGAGATGTTGTCGCAGTTACCCACAGCTGGGTTTTGGGGTTGAAATCCATGAGGTTTGATTTCTGTGCCCACCTGTTTTTCCCCAGGAGCTGGATATAAAGCATTTTCTTTCAGGCTGCCTTCATTTTTAGGGCATTTTTGGGTTGTTTTCTGGCTGCCTTGTTTGCAGTGCTGTCATGCTCCTGGTCCAGGCACTACTCCGCTTCTCCTCAGAGCTCTTTCTTCCCCAGAGAATTTCACCCTTAGCATCGCTCGCTGTTTAAACATGAGCTGGAAGTCTTCAGTTATTTCTACTGTCAGCACTGCAGTTGATTTTTACCTTATTGGTAGAAATTAATTAGCTTCTTACTAAGCTCACTGGATGAAAAAAGCTCTGCATTAAAGGTTTGGGCCCTCATTGCTTTGGTTTCCTGTACGCAATAGCACGGCAGAACCTTTCCCGCTTCTTTTACACTGGATTTGCAGTCTCTTTTCTACGTGTCTGTGTTCTCAAAGCGTTTTAGAGCTCACAAATAAATGCTGCAAAAGCGCGAAGAATTTCAGTTCCCTGACAAGTGCAGGTATTTGGGAGTGTTATTCCCCGATCTGCAGATCCTGATCCGCTTTTTAATTACAGAAAAGAAGCTCCTTGGGATTTGTGTTCTTCCTGAGCGTTGGGTTGGTTTTTTTGTTTTGTTTTTGAAGACAAATATCCTCTCGAGATGAAAGCTGCTTGGGCAGCTTTGTTTTCTGGAGTTGGCGTCTCTGCTTTAGGCCAAGGTACAAGTGCTCTCTGGGGACCCGGCAGCAGCTTGCTGGAAGCCTGCGGACGGCACCACTCCGTAAAACAGGGAAGCAATACTCGTCCGATATCTTCATTGATAAATTCAGGGGGGAATAAATGTCTTTATAGCTCCTGCTCGCTGCGGTCGGAGCCAGAGGAGAACTGAGTGCCAGGCTGGCACCTCCAGCGATCTTGGATGAACCTCTCAAAGGAGAGAAGGTTTGTGCCTTTCCGAATCCTCAAGGAGCGAAGTTACTGGGAGCTCCTCTCACTGTTCCTGCTCCTCGTTTGGTTTTGAATTGCTCAGATGCCATATTTCCATGACTAACTCCACGACTAATTAGAAAAGTCTCTAAGAAGACTAACGCGAGCCTGGCAAGCTAAAATACTTCCAAGCTGTGGAGATGTTATATTGTTTGTTTCGTGTACAATCCGAATGGGACTGATAGGTGATAGTCCTGTTGGCTTTTCTCCCCTTCTAATCCCAGTTTTTTCCAAAGCAGACTGTTAATTCGAAACCCTCCAAACTGGAGCAGATGCACCCGGGAGAGCTGCTGCCTGCCAAGCAGACGCAGAGGTGGAGGAGCCTCCCTTTGTCCCGCCGTGGCAGATAAGTGGAATTCCAGACAGCTTAGGCTGCCTGCGTAATTTCAGCAGGGTCCTTGAAAACCCCGTGCCTGGCTGCTCTGCAGATGTTTTAGCACGTATGTGAGAGCCTTAAGGAAGACGAGCTTGCTGGGAGAGGCAATATCTTTTTTTGGAGGAGCTGATAGATTTAAAAAAAACAGATAATCAGTCACGGATGCCTTAACCTTTAGGTTAAGGATCTTATTTAAATCTTGTCATACAGCAGTAACGAGCTACTTTGGATTACAATTGGACTTGGTTTTTCACCCGAGGTCTCAGCTAGCGTAAATGCTGTTCCACTTATATAAAAGACGAGTATTTTTAGTGCTTTATGAAGACGTTAAACCTGAAGCGTTAGCAGAAACCACACATTTCTGTACTAAGCTTTTCACTTGGCTTCTTTGAGCGTGGAAAAAAGGCTTTACCGTCTTGACTTCCAAACCCACTCGCACTGGTTTTTATTTGCTTTCCTTAAAACGAAACTTGTCCTACAGCTTCAGGTGGGCTTCGGTGACCTGGGTGTTTAACCGGGTGTCTGGCAGGGGCACTGGCGGGTACTTCTTGCCCATTGGGGAGCGGAATGCTGTGGTATGAGTTAAGAGCAGAGGTTGGGCGTTCTCCATGTTGCTGTAGGTCTTGTCGGGGTATAGGAGAGATTTGGGGTTACTGTTGTGAAGAGGAGGGACCCCAGGAGGGTCCCTCAACTGCGGAGTTACCCTCAACTTCGGTTTTGCTGGTCCTTCAGGCGCGTGAAGGAGGGCAGGGCTGGAGGCGATCCCCTCGGGATGCGTTCCTTGCCCCCGTCCCCACGGGATACAGAGAGACCGGGGTCCAGCAAAGCGGTTCAGCTCCTCTGAATTGGAAGTGAATTTTCTGGGAGTGTGTGTTCGTGTTGTACATGCAAGAGGGATGTCTTTTCTGGTTCAGGGTAATTAGTTACCATTATGTCAGCAGGACTCTAATTAGTCTAGACCAGAAGGATGTAGGACTTAATGGGATCAGTCTCTTGGTTTTGCACATGCCAAGTTTGATCAAAACTCTTCCGCGTCTCGTCCAGCTACTATTTGGGTGGGAAAGTGCGGATAGGGAGGAAGGGTATTTATCTGAAGCTCTGAAATTTGATACAAGATCTCTTAAACTTTACAGTTCTGTTATCTTCTGCCTGGCAAAACTTTGCTACGGTGGCTTGGATGCTAGCTTAATTTCTACTGTGGCTTCTCTCTGTCTTGAAGGTCAGGAAAGATGTATTTTTTGGAGAAGATCTTTGCAGCAGAGAACTCGAGAGACTTCTCAGCTCTGCAGCGTAATGATGTCGTGAAAACAATAGATGCCTTTATTACACCTACACCGTTTTTCTACGGAGAAAGCTTCGCTGTACCCTGGAACTTGTTAACGTTTTGTGGATGTAGGAGTGTAAGGGAGAGCGTGCCTTTTATTACTGCTCTAGAGAACGTGTTGGGAGGGAATTCTGTGATATCTGTGGTCAGAAAGGATGCTTTGCGAGCAGGGGTTCTGTCCTTGTTTCTGATAAACAGTATCTTTTGCCTTAAAACAAAGGCCCCTAAAGTTATGTGTTGTAAAATAACACGTCCTTGCCTAAAGGTGGAAACCTCGTGAAAGGTAAGCTGGTTTGCTCGGGCTGTGAAAGATGCGATAGTCCTGCCTGAAGGACTTATCTTTGAGCCTCTTCCCAGTGAGCTTGCCGAGGTGGAGTTTCTGGGATATTTCTCTTTCTGGTGCTTGTATAAACAAGAGTATGAACAGCTAATTCTGGCTTAGTGATGTGGATATGATTAAGTTTGCGGTGATTTCATTTCTGCCTGGAGACAGCGCTGAACTCCAGGCTCAAAAAGCAAAAGATAAATGCGCTGATTTGTGTTTAACTTGGCAGGAGCGCCTGATTTCTCTAACATCGCAGGTATTGCCACGAAACAGTCCGTTCTTGCAAACGAGAGCTTCCACCTTCAGCTGAAAGCTGAAATCCCCAACCGAGACTCCGGTTTAGACGTACGGCCCATGATGACACAGAGCGAGGGAGGCCAAATACTGAGGGACATCCCAGGTTACGGAGGTTTCTCAGGAGTCTGTGCCACGACACTGGGTAGGCAATAAAATCCTGCTGCTGGCAAGGAGACACCAGCTCTCTGCATTGGCAACATCCTGCCCCTTGGATACCTCAGTCCTGGGGTGTATGCGGCAGTATATAATTATAAAATAAAAAGGAAAATCATTCATTTGAGACAACTGTCAAATACGAATGGAAAGGGCAGCCAGTTCCAAAGGCTGCATGGCCAAGTTCGAGCTGCTCTGTAAAATCAAAACAGGAACTGAGCAGACCATCCCTGCCGGCCACACTTAGTGAGGACAAAAATGGGGTTTTTCTCAGCCAGACAAAGCTTTTTCTATATTTTTTTAATATATATATATTCTGCTGATACTTCTGGAATTAGTGGGCAGGACTGTGATGGATTTTGAGCAAAGGGAGACCTGTTGATGGTAGGGTGGAATGATATCAAGAACAGCATGAACTCGTTTTACTTTTGCATTACTTGAGCGTAGCGTGACTGCGTCAGGTGTAGGAAAGCATATTTATTTGGTCAGAAGAAAGAGAGATCATTTGGCTCTGGAGATAGGGAACGTTTTTTGAATTGGAAGATGCAAGGATGAGGGGGCATGCGCTGTGTGCTCATCCTCAAAAGTATTTTTTTATCTTCTACAGGAAAAACAGGTATTGTCCTTCGCCTGCAGCAGGAAATTTAGTTGTTCCTTCGGGACTTGCCATTAAGTGCTGATGGTATGAACATAATGATAGCTTCTAGACCAGAGATCCCAATTTATAAATCTCCCTGAGGGCCCTCTGTCATTACAGGAGTAAGTTTAAAAAAAAAAAATAAAATAAAAAAAGGAATCGCAGGTTTTGTGTTGTTGGGTACCAGGAAATAGTTTCCGTTCAGCTGGTGGCGATGGCGGCGTGGATCAGCTCTTCGCTGATGCAGCTCCGTGGATCTCGCTGCCAACAGGGGCCGGTCCCAGTCCTCCCCGTTCCCCTGCTACGACAGCAGAAAACTATTCCCTTTTTTTGCACAGATTATTTCGCTTTTATTTCCCTGAACGGCGAGGTCGGGCGAGTGCTGTCACCAGCGCAAGGGAAGCGGTTGTGAACTACGCTGCACCGTCCTGCTGCGCCCCATGTGTAGATGGGGACAGGGACGAAGTCGAGCCCTGCGTGGGGAACTGAGGTTTGTCTCTGCGGGCAACCAAAACAAACTCCGGTTAGTTCAAACCCTGCCTTGCCTGTGCAGGGTCGTCCCCAGTGCGGTTAATCTTAAATGGGGCATTCCCCAAGGTGAAACCCTTTCCTTAACGAAGGGCGAGTACCGCACCGGGGGAACAATCCTGTCCCTTGGAGCTGCTGAGCGGCTCAGAGCCAGAAGGGTGGTGCTGCCCAGACACAAGGTATTTCGTCCCTGCGATGATACAGCTCTCATTAACCTGTCGGGAATCTTGCTGTATGACTATAAATGATTGCTTTTGCAATAACCAGGCGTATTATTTATAATGAGGCCATTTGGTGGCAGCCCATCGTGGGGTGAGATCACGGCGGTGCATCCCTGAAACTGGAGGGCGGTGGAAAGCTTCAGCTCTGCACAAACTCTCGGATGGTGCTAAAATCTGTTGTGTTTGGACTTGGAGCATAAACTATCTGTTGTGTTTTGATCCCTTTCTGCCTTTCCTAGGGAAAAATGCGGGCAGTGGAGATGCAGTTTAATATATGCGTCCGTCAGAGAGGCAAGGTCAAAAAAAAAAAGGCTCGTGCTGCGAGCAGGAGGCAGAGGTGTGGAGCTGCAGTGTTGAACGCCTCGGAAGAAAAAGGGTGGGTGGTTGCAGACAGTATTTGTCTGGTTCAGCGGTGATGTTACTGGTGGCTATGTGCCACGGTCCTTCACCGCTGCCCAGAGGGTGACAGCACGATGGCATGTGGAGAAAGGCAGCGCCGGCAAAGGACATTGGAAGCGCTGATTGACCTTGTGCTTGGCAGAGAGGGAGAGGGAAGTGTGAGCTGTGCTGGTGAGGGCTCTTCGAGGGGTGGGGAATCCCAGGGCACAGCAGACTGGGTAGAATCATAGGATGGTTTGGGTTGGAAGGGACCTTGAAGACCATCTCGTTCCACCCCCCTGCCCTGGGCAGGGCCACCCCCCCCCAGCCCAGGGTGCTCCCAGCCCCGTCCAACCCGGCCTTGGACACCTCCAGGGATGGGGCAGCCACAGCTTCTCGGGGCAGCCTGCGCCAGGGGCTCACCATCCTCACAGGAAAGAATATCTTCCTAATATCTAATCTAAATCTCCCCTCTTCCAGTTTAAAGTCATTCCCCCTCACCCTATCACTCCATGCCCTTGGAAAAAGTCCCTCCCCAGCTCTCCTGGAGCCCCTTTAGGCACTGGAAGGGGCTCTGAGGTCTCCGCGGAGCCTTCTCTTCTCCAGGCTGAACCCCCCCCTCTCCCAGCCTGTCCTCCCCGCAGAGGGGCTCAGCCCTCGCAGCATCTCCGGGCCCTCCTCTGGCCCCGCTCCACCAGGTCCATGTCTCTCCTATGTTGGGGGCTCCAGAGCTGGACACAGTGCTCCAGGTGGGGTCTCCCCAGAGCGCAGCAGAGGGGCACAATCCCCTCCCTTGATATGCGGGCCACACTTCTGATGCAGCCCAGGGTACGGTTGGCCTTCTGGGCTGCGATCGCACATTGCCGGCTCATTTTGAGCTTCTCCTCAATCAGCACCCCCAGGTCCTTCTCCTCAGGGCTGCTCTCCAGCCATTCCCCGCCCAGCCTGGGTTTGTGCTTGGGATTGCCCCGACCCAGATGT
This sequence comes from Pluvialis apricaria, assembly GCA_017639485.1. NCBI lineage: Eukaryota > Metazoa > Chordata > Aves > Charadriiformes > Charadriidae > Pluvialis > Pluvialis apricaria. The sequence continues at coordinate 1,768,282 of CM030008.1, read as the reverse complement.
AGGACCCTGCACTTGGCCTTGTTGAACCTCATCAGGTTGGCATGGGCCCACCTCTCCAGCCTGCCCAGGTCCCTCTGGGTGGCATCCCTCCCCTCCAGCGTGTCTGCCTCACCAAACAGTTTGGTGTCATTGGCAAACTTGCTGAGGGTGCGCTTGATCCCACTGCTCATGTCACCAACAGAGATGTTGAACAGCACAGGTCCCAGTACCGACCCCTGAGGAACACCACTCGAAATCCCAGCGCCTGAAATCGGTGAATTTAACCATGGCGTAGATGGCTACCCGACACACAGATCCGTTTTAAAACTAAATCTATTTTTAAAATAAATTTCAAGCTGGTGTTGCTTTTGTACTTTACAGTTATTTTCCGAATCAGAGGGCTTTTTCTTGTTGTTGGGTAACACTGTAGACTTGTTTGTTTTCAGTACATATAACCTTGTTGTTGAAATTCCTGTTAGCTTTAGTTAGAAGGTTAACTTTGGTCGTAACTAGAGGATCGCTGTATGTGTTTGAAGCAGGTGTATCATTTTAATAGGTGCCTATTCAGTTTTAATACTTCTTCTTATTTTTAAAAAGGTGGAACGACATTTGAATAGCTGTGATTTTTGGCAAATTGTGTTTGGGTGGAAACGAAAGTCGGCTAAAATGTTTTTCCTGCCCGTTCAACCGCGCTCAGCGCTGCCTGGATGGGAACGCTCATCCAAACGCATCTTGTAGTTAAGAGAGAGAGATTAAACCAAAGTAAGTATTGCAGTTGGACCTACTTCCTTCCGGGCACCACAACGTCTTTCAGATTTTTAGAAAAACAGGGCCTCGTTCTTGTACCTTTTTGCAAGCAAAAACGGAGCTTTCCTGTGTTTTGGGACTTTTGAGACACCCGGGAAGGGCTTTCCCTGCAGAAGCTGAGTGCTCCTGGTCGGTGACTCCCAGCACTGCCGTTCCTCTGCCCTTTACTTGAAAACATTTTCAGCCCCCCCAAAAAAAAAACAGTTTAAAGCAATGCGTCTTGCATGAGAGAAAATAGCATGGAGTTTTTCATGGGCCCTTTGCCCTTAACCGAGGGACAGACGTCTCCTGGGCTTCAGGCTTCATCAGTGGGCATGTATTTCTTGCTTTAGCAGCAGCGCCTGTCCCCCAGCTCTGAAATGACGCTGGTAACGCCTAGACCTTGCTCCGCACGTGGCAGCAAGGAGCTGGGGAGGTGACAAGGACAGGCCAGGTCCTGCCACCGAGACACCAGAGTCCTCCGGCAGCTTCTGCTGGGTCTGTGCGAGACGTCCCAGGCTGGTGGGTGTTGCGTGCAATGCACGAGAGTTAAAGCGTTAAGGTATGTCAGTAATGAGACGCATTTCGTTAGCTTCGCCAGTGTTTATTCCTCCCCGTCGGCGGGCTGGGCCAGCAGCAGCTGCTGCGGGCATGGCTGGTGGAGTGGCTTCATCCGCCAGGTAGGAACGGCCGGGAAGTGTCGGAGCTTGCCGAGCAGGTCTGGCGTTTCTGAGCCTCGGGGCTGGAACGTGGACAGGCTGAGCAGCGAGTTTAGTCATCGCGGTCAACCAGGTCGTATGTAAACCTTTCATAGAATCCTAAAATGGTTTAGGTTGGAAGGGACCTTGAAGACCATCGAGTTCCACCCCCCTGCCCTGGGCAGGGACACCTCCCCCCAGCCCAGGGTGCTCCCAGCCCCGTCCAACCCGGCCTTGGACACCTCCAGGGATGGGGCAGCCACAGCTTCTCGGGGCAGCCTGCGCCAGGGGCTCACCACCATCACAGTCAAGAATTTCTTCTGAATATCTTATCTAAACCTCTCCTCTTCCAGTTTGAAGCCATTCCCCCTCGTCCTATCACTCCGTGCCCTTGGAAAAAGTCCCTCCCCAGCCCTCCTGGAGCCCCTTTGGGCACTGGAAGGGGCTCTGAGGTCTCCGTGGAGCCTTCTCTTCTCCAGGCTGAACAGCCCCAACTCTCTCAGCCTTCCCCCAGCGAGAAGTCCCAAACAAAGAGCTTCAGCACCCGCGTTTCCTTATTTACCTATCTTAATCCTGTGCCTCTCGTGCTTCTCTCCCGAGCAGCGCCTCGGACACTAGCTCACACGGAGAGACGAACAGAAGCAAAGTTGTTCGTGCACACGTGTGCTTGACTTGGCAGTCAGCCCTGCAGAGTAAGGAAATGAAAACCCGGCAGCCGTGGACACAGTGAGGTTTTGTCAGCTTTCAGGGGTGCGCAGGTTCTTGAATCGCTTCCTTCCTCTTTACGGGCTTTTCTCTTTAACCTCAGTGTACGTATAAGTATTTTTACACATCTTGTGTTAGAGAGAGTTGGCACTGGCTCGCGAGAGGCTGTGTAAAGTCAGGGTGGGGAACGCTGCTCTGCAAACCTTCGTTACTTAAACAGGGCTCGGGCTTGTGGCCTTGAGCTCAGTCCCCTCTTTGACCGTGGGCTCCTTTGCGAGTCCTTCCAGTCTCGGCTCCTCCTGCCAGAGATTCCCCGTCCCGCTGCGTGCGCACAAGGATGCTGCCGATGGTTTCGCACGGGCTGCGCCCGCACCATGGTCCAGCGCTTGCTGCTGTACCGCTGGTGGAACTGTTGTCTTCACTTCCGTGCTTGTCCTTACCAGCTCGCTGCCATAAAACATCCATCCTCTTGCTTTTGTCACCTTATTCTTTTTCCGCTGCTTCCCTCTCTCTCCTGGAACATCATCTTAGCCCTCGTCTGCCAAGCCAAGCCCTTTTATTCCTGCCTCTGTCCCCGCCACGGTCTGGCTCCTGCTCGGCTGTCTCGGGAGCTCATCTCCTTCTGCTCGGTGCCGGCACAGGAGGGCAGGAGGTGGAGGTAAAGCGTGAGATAAATTAGCGACTGAGTCAGCAGAGAAGGGAACAGAGCAGCAGAGTATTTGCTGGCGCTTGTAGCACAGTTCTCAAGTCTTAGAGCCTCTGGGGTGTTTTACGCATGGTTTTGGGTTTGTAGGAGAGATTGATACTGGGCTTTACCCATCCTGAGCTAACGAGTCACCGTACAAATATATATGTGAGGGTTTTTTCCGTGAGCTGTAATAGTACATACCATTTCACTTGCTGCTTTCGCTCTGAGCATCAGGAACTCTGCGAAATCCGGGTCAGCGGGGTTTGTGCGGGGTACCCCAGGCACAGCGGGCGGCGCGGGCACACCGCAGCTGAGCCGGACAGAGGCAAGGCTCTCCAAAAGCGATCCTGCCATTTCCAGGCTGGAGCAAGTCTCGGAAGCCGTTTGACTGGATGTTTGCAGCACAATTTTCGATTGGGAAGCTCGGGCAGAGCAGACGTGCCCCTGCACCCGAGGCACGCGGCGCTGCGAGCTGACCACAAGCTAAATGTTTGTGAGTCCCGCTCGGCGTGCAGGCAGGCACGCACGGCCCGCAGCTGCGTGGTCAAGCTGTTTTTTTTCAAAATAAATAAATAAAAAAAAAGATCTTGTAACAGCATTTGTGGCAGTTGAGTATGCTTTTGTTTAAAAAGGGGGGGAAAAAAAAATTCCCACTGCTTGCTTATGCATTTTGCGTAGTGCCCAATCCCTCTGTTTGGTTTGGTTTTTTTTCTTTAAATGTGTCAGGAATTTTTGCTTTCTAAATTCCCAGCACGTCGTCGAATTTACTGGGTGAGAGAGCTCTGGGCCTAGAGGGAGAGGGCAAAGCGCTGTGGGGAAACCGTGAAAACCCCGAATGCAAACAACGTTTTTGTTAGTAAGCTGCCTAGACATGAAAGGGCGATGAAGCTTTTTGCGGAGAAGTGCAGAGGAGACGAGGAGGGCTTCTTGGATGACCTGGAGAGTAGAGGACCTGCTGTGCCAGCTTGCCTCAGCGAGACAAAGCTCAAAGGGGGGAAATCTTGCTTAACTGGGGGAAAAGGGCAGTTCTGCACAAGCTCAGAACCGCTGTGAGTCAGGTGAGCCTGGAAATTATGGGGGGGAAAAAAAAAAGCTTTGAACCAACAGAGAGAAGCAATCAGAGCAAAGATCTGTGTAATTCTGAAAAGGGTAAAATTTCGTGTAGCGTCTGCCGGAGTGAGAACCGGAATCAGACGCAAGAAGCCGCTTCCAAACCTCGCTCTGTAGCTCAGGAAGGTTCTCCAGAGGATATAAATGTGAGCGGGGATAGCAGAGCTGGTGAAAGTGAACCTGCAGAGATTTACAGAAGATGAGCCAGGGTGATCCCCTGGGTTATAGTGAAGGTGAGCTGTGAGCGTAAGCTGCAGGTACCTGATATGTGCCCGAGAAGAAGAGTGCGTGGGATGTAACCTTTAAGCCGGTCACCGATTCAGAGGAAGAGCTGAGGAAGAAGAAATGGGCATCGCCCAGCTTTCAGTTCTGCAGAGTCATTGCCGTCTGAGGCTCACGTAGAGCCTTCATGGCTGTGCTCGGCGCGTCCCGGGATCAGACGGGTGACGCGGGGTCGGCGACTGCCAGCTGTTAGAGGCAATGTGTTACCCGAAGCAGGGCCACAGGGGAGCGTTTCCTGCGCCGAGCGGCTGAGGGGAAGCAGATCTGCGTTTGAAACCCGTGCACACGGTTGAATACCGAGTTGATTTGTGTAAATACGTGGTTCTGTGGACCTGGCCGTTCCCTGTTAGCGATCTGGAGATGCCCCACTCTTGAGCTGTAATACTGTTTTATCTTTGTCCAGTTGACCACTGATGGTGGCTTAAGAGGCTGGGAAATTGGATTCAAAAGTTTGAATTTGAGAGATCACAGAATCCCCGAGTGGTGGGGGTTGGCAGGGCCCTCTGGAGCTGACCCAGTCCCACCCCCTGCCACAGCAGGGTCACCTCCAGCAGTGGCACAGGACGGCGTCCAGGCGGGTTTGGGATGGCTCCAGAGTGGGAGACTCCCCCACCTCTCTGGGCAGCTGTGCCACTGCTCTGCCACCCGCACAGGGAAGAAGTCCCTCCTCAGGCTGAGATGGAACTCCCTATGGTCAAGTTTGTGCCCGTTCCCTCTTGTCCTGTCCCTGGGCACCGCTGGAAAAAGACTGTTCCCACCCCCCTGGCACTCTCCCTTTGAGTATTTGTAAGCGTTGATGAGATCCCCCTTAGTCTTCTCTTCTCCAGACTGAAAAGCCCCACGGCCCTCAGCCTTTCCTCATCAGAGAGATGCTCCAATCCCCTCACCATCTCCGTAGCCCTTTGCTGGACCCTCTCCAGCAGTTCCCTGTCCTTCCTGACCCGGGCAGCCCAGAACTGCACACAGTGCTCAGCTGCGGCCTCCCCAGGGCAGAGCAGAGGGGGAGGATGCCCTCCCTCGCCCCGCTGGCCACACTCTGCTGGGTGCCCCCCAGGGTGCCATTGGCCTTCTTGGCCACCAGGGCACATTGCTGCCTCATGGGCACCCTGTGGGCCCCCAGGACTCCCGGGTCCCTTTCCACAGAGCTGCTCTCCAGGAGGTCAACCCCCGACCAGTACCGATAGATGAGATGGGCTGCTGTCCTGTTTGCTAATGGGAATTGTCCAACTTTCAGCCCTCAGTTGCTGCTGGGATGGCGGAGCTGTGCTACAGTGAACCATCCGGACCGTGCGGCTGCTGGTGGATGGTGCTGATCTGCCTTCCTTCCCCTTTTCTCTCTTTTTAGGTAGGGGACCATAAATTCAGCGCTCACCGGATCGTGCTGGCAGCTTCTATCCCGTACTTCCACGCCATGTTCACCAACGACATGATGGAGTGCAAGCAGGATGAGATTGTCATGCAGGGGATGGATCCCAGGTAACGTCCCGAGGCCCGCGAGCGAGGGTCTCCAGAGGGACCGCAAGTGCTCCGTGGGCCTGGGCATTGTGGGTGCAAGCCCACCCTCTGTGTGAATGGCACTAGGAAAGGTTTTTCTGTTAGTAGGGTCCCATGCTAGCTTGAATTCAGTGGATGTTCTGCCCTTTCTCTCCTTTTTTTAGTGCACTTGAGGCTCTGATCAACTTTGCCTACAACGGTCACTTGGCCATAGATCAGCAGAACGTCCAGTCTCTGCTGATGGGGGCAAGTTTCCTTCAGCTGCAGAACATCAAAGATGCTTGCTGCACTTTCCTCAGAGAGAGGTAAGGGGTCGTCTTTTGGCTTGTGCTTACTGCTGCCCAACAGCAGCGAGGTTTTACTCATCTGTCTCCGGCTTGGGGGGACGTGGGGTGTCTCCCGCCAGCGTGACAAGGAGCTCCGCGTCTCCCGAGCCTCACCGTTCTCGTTGCCTTTAAAATAACTTATGTGGCTTATGAGATGCTGCAGCTGGGCCACGAGATACGGCCTTGGCCAGCTCTGGGAATTAATACCTAGACAAAACAGGGTGAATATTTCCCTTTTTCAGAGTTAGCCGGCCGGTTACGCATCGCGGTGGTGCGTGACTGCCTCTGCCGCTAACGAACCCATCCTCGAAGCGATTACCCTTTCTGCTGTTGCGTGTGTAAGAGAGGAGGAACAAAGGGGCTCAGCCAAGGAGCTGGACAGGAAGCTGTGGCCGAGCTTTAAATTGATCCCAGGTTTTTCAATTCCCTCGCTGGTGTTTGGCTGCGAGATTGTTCCAGCAGCGTGATCTGGAAACGGGAAAGCTGGGCTCTTCTTTGGAAACGTACCACACGCATCTTCGGATCGTGCCAGGGAGTCTTGCGTGTTTAATTCCCCCTCCCTGCCCCAGCTTGATTTCTCTGCAGCTGTTCAGCGCGTTCCGTGGCGTGATATTAAACATACCTACCAAATAAACAGAACATCTCAGCCCATTATTGTGTTTTTTTACCTCTAAATAGAGGTATCCTGAAACCGTGGGCTGGGGAGAGAAAATGTTTTTCTTCCGTGTTTAAGACGTCTCAATTTTCAGTCCCCTCTGCATCCTGAATTGCTGCGGTTTGTTTAAAATTAGGTTATGTAAGATTACAGTGTATTCATTTTTCCTGCAAAAATATTTTATTTGAGGTACTGGCTATGACACTGAGCTGGAAAGAGTTGGGTTGCATTGATTTTTGGTTTTTTTTAGTCCCTGCTAGCTTTAGGTAGTTGTAGCTATGTCTAGATTAAGCGAGGTGATTTGGTTTCTCAAGTTTAGCTCCTACAGTCCTCCAAAACCTACAAGGAGCAGCTGGGTGTCCTAAATTAAGTCCTGTCACTTTTAATTAATAACAAGAAAATTGGTGGACTCTGACCGCCCTGAAGAGCTGGAGCACGCGCGCTGCGCTCTCATTCTTAAATGAAATTAAGATTTGGGATATTTTTAGGCCCCTGGGCGCAGGCAGGTCCGTAGCGCGGTAACCAAGCCCTGCGTGAGCCCTGAGCGCCGTCCTCGCGTGGAAGTCCCGCGCCATCGGCGCTGTGGGTTTGGTTTTAGCACAGTGCAGAGCAGTAACTGAGGGTACTTGCCCCAAAGTGGACGCAAGCGATGTCACGTCCTCGCGTGCATCCGGACACCGCTGCCAGCAGCTGAGCCCGGCTTTTGCAGACTGTTAGACATCAGAGCCCGAGGTGTTTTCTCCGTATAGGCGGTATTTAGTTTAGTGTCTGATGATTCGTGCCACAAAACAACACAACTAGTGGCTCTTGTTGAACAGTGACATGCCTGTCCTGGGCAGGGCTTCTTGTTTGGACGGGAGTGTCCAGGACACGTACCTGTTTCTGGAGAGATGACTGTAATGACTATATCTTCTCCAGCGTCTGGCTGCCACGGAGCAGATTTGTGCGGTGGCTGTTTGGCTGTGCTGGAGAGGGGCTCAGATCTGCAGCAGTACTTTCTAATCTCCAGTTGCGAAAGCATCTCTGGTGATAAAGCCTCCTTCATGTCAGGAAATGGCTTTATGAAGCTGTAACAGATGCTGTTCTGTAGTCCTTTAAAAGATGTAAGATGGAAAACAGAGGCTGATGGTTGGTATTTGCGCAATGTGCTTGAATCCCAGCTTTGTCTGATACCGGAGTTTAAAAAAAAAAAAAAAGAGAAGGTGCTAGATGCACGACCCAGGCAGTCCGAGATGTGGAAGGGAGGGATTGCTGTGCAGATCCTCACGCCTCCCCTCGGGTGACGACCTGCAGCCTTCGCGCAGGGCCAGCCGAGTCTGTCCAGTGGCTCCTCGGCAGCTCTGAGGGGAGGTTTTTAACTTGTGGTTTCCATCCTCTGGCTCTGCTGTGGATATCACCTTCAGATCTCTGCGTAGATAAGTTCATCAGCGAGCTGGAACCTGCCATCGTTGAAGAGGACGCAGCTGTGGCTTTCACTGCATCGTGTATCCTCTGAGGCTTGCGTTGCTTCACTGAACCTCTTTGTAATTCTTTCTATCCTTCCATTAAACTGACATTGCTTTTGCTCTCCTTTTCCTCCCCTTTCCCAGACTTCACCCTAAGAACTGTCTGGGAGTGCGGCAGTTTGCAGAGACGATGATGTGTGCGGTGCTCTACGACGCTGCCAACAGCTTCATTCATCAGCACTTCGTGGAGGTATCCATGTCGGAAGAGTTCCTGGCGCTGCCTTTTGAAGATGTCCTGGAGCTCATCTCTAGGGATGAGCTCAACGTGAAGTCTGAAGAGCAGGTGTGTACCTGGTGTAGGTCTTGGCAGAGGCAGTTTTTTCCTTGGAGGGTTTCTGGTTGCTCAGGAGAAGAATGGGATATGACCCTATTCCTGGTCTGAATGAAGCTGAGAAGATGCCCTGGCACAGCGGGGACACTAAGAGGTGCCAGACAGAGCTGTGGTGACTCCCTGAGTCTCTTCTTGTCTGTGCTGCCAGTGTTACGTTGCTCTGAGAAGTGCCTGGTAGAGTTTCTTGGACTGTAGATTTTGCAAAACATTGTGATTCAACCCCTCTACTCCGCTCTCATGAGACCCCGCCTGGAGTACTGCCTCCAGCTCTGGAGTCCTCAGCACAAGAGGGACACGGCCCTGGGGGCGCAGGGCCAGAGGAGGGCCCGGAGATGCTGCGAGGGCTGAGCCTCTCTGCTGGGAGGACAGGCGGGGAGAGGGGGGGTTCAGCCTGGAGAAGAGAAGGCTCCACGGAGACCTCAGAGCCCCTTCCAGTGCCTAAAGGGGCTCCAGGAGAGCTGGGGGGGACTCTGGGTCAGGGAGGGGAGCCATGGGACGAGGGGGAATGGCTTCAAACTGGGAGAGGGGAGACTGAGATGAGATATCGGGAAGAAATTCTCTCCTGTGCGGGCGGTGAGCCCCTGGCGCAGGCTGCCCCGAGAAGCTGTGGCTGCCCCATCCCTGGAGGTGTCCAAGGCCGGGTTGGACGGGGCTGGGAGCACCCTGGGCTGGTGGGGGGTGTCCCTGCCCAGGGCAGGGGGTGGAACTGGGTGGTCTTTTAGGTCCCTTCCAACCCAAACCATTCTATGATTTTATGACTGTTTCGAGGTGTTTTGATTCACCAGTGACAGGTGGAACCTGGTGGGTCCTGCGGACCTTCAGCTGTGCCCCTTATTGTCAGTAAGTTGCCGGTCCTGGGGAAGAGAGGCTGAGGTGTGGGCCTTCTGCACAGAGCTCGTGTTCAAGTCCAGAGGAGCGCTTTTGAGGTGTAAAGAACATGCTGCAAGTGCTGCAGCGTTTTATAACAGATGTTCCTCTGAATTTGCCATCAAGAGGCTCCTCTAGACTGACTTGCTCCTAGAAAGAAAAAAAAACAGAAAGTGGGGCTGAGCAACCTTAGGATGTTTCAACAGCCTTGAGAATCTATCGGTGCTGGGCTGACAGTCTGCAGGAGAAACAGGACCTGTCCCCGAGCCAGGAAATCTGTCCTGCTCGTTCTGAGGACGTTACTGAGGAGGTGACAAACGAAAAGCAGACCTACAGCTATCCCCATGTAGGGTAAGAGAGTGCTTCGTTAATCAGGCTGTCTGCAATAGGGCGGGAGGGGAACCTGCTTCACATTCCAGCCGCGTTGCTGTATCGTACCACCAACTTCTTTCCTGCTGTTTTTTTTTTTCCAAGTGGATGCTTTGTGGAGCAGGTAGGAGTCCAAAGAGTCTGTCCCTGCTGACGTTTCCTCGTGCCCTGACAGCCGCCAGCGGTATTTTAGTGCAGTGCAGCCTACCTGCCGGTCATAAAGTGCCTTGTAGAGTGGGAGTAAGCTTGGGAGGCTTTTTTTAAGCTCACCATGGTGCTGTTGAAGTACTTTTGTACTGAAAACCTCAGGAATGGGGATGTGAGAGACTCCAGATCTCCACCGTAAAAGGACTTCCATAATTTTGTCCTGGTCAATGGTACTGCCGGACTTTTCTCAGCGCCACAGGTTGCAATAAAAGACCGCCCAAAGTGGGTGTGTAACCTGGTTTAGAGGGCAGCTGTCCTGCGAGGCGGTGGCTGTGACCACAGTGACCGGTTCTCCGGCAGCTTCTGGGAGACTGCTGTGGCTTTGTGATCTCCCTGAGCTGAACCCGTGAACAGAGGTGAGGCTGCAGTGTGTGATGTTGGCCTTGGAGCGTGACCTCTGCTCAGCATGACTGCTGGGGACGCTGTGCTCAGCTGGGCGCTCCGCCTCAGGTGACCCTGATGGGACTCGGATGTGGTCATCTGGACGTAAGCGCAAGAGTGTAGAAGGACAACCCAGCTCAGGCTTTAACTGCGAGAGTCCTGCGAACCGAGGAGTACGTGTCTCCAATTAAACTAATCACCAGGCTCATTTTGTAATCCGGAGTCATCCAAAACAGGGCAGATGAACTGTCCTCTGAAGAGCTCTGCCTGCCCGGTGGCTGCGAAGGGAGCCTAGAGGGACCAGCTCAGCTCTAGACATCTAATGTGTAGTTGTCCACAGTTAACAGGAGGATCCCTCTCATCAGAACTATCTTCTGGTTTTCACAGAGCAGCACCGTTCTCTTTTCTTCCCCTGTTTGCTGATTTTTTTTGACACTACATAACCAAGGTTTTGCATTCTGCCCCACCTCCTCTAGCTAAACTCTTCCCAGCTCCCTCGTCTCCCTGCGCACGTTCGTCCCAAGCATGCCATCCCACGGGACAATAGATCGGTATTATTGCAGACTAAGTTGGAGGCAGAGAAAGCAATGCCAGATCCAAACCGCCCAAGCGTCACGCGACAGGAGAGCCCCCTGGTGCAACGTAGAGCATCGCCATTCTGTCCTGAAACGATGTCATCTGAGATCGGGAGAAGATCATTGTGGTGTTTTTTCCATCAGACAACCAGCAGCAGTAGGAACTTGCCAAAAAAAAAAAACCCAACCCCAAAACTCCAACTTTCCATGCCTCTCTTCCACAGGTGTTTGAAGCTGCGTTAGCCTGGATACGGTATGACCGAGACCAGAGAGAATCGTTCCTACCCGAGCTCCTGTCCAAAATCCGCCTACCCCTTTGTCGACCTCAGTTTCTCACTGATCGCGTGCAACAAGATGACCTGGTCCGTTGCTGCCACAAATGCAGGTGAGACTTGGATGTGGGGTTAGAAAACCACCCTGGGGATGGTGGCCCTCGGTGGGGTGGGGGTATCAAGAATGTGGTGTAGCAGTTTTGGAGACTGAAATGCTCTCTTTCCATGGACGGAGCACCTGACGTAGCAAAAAACCAAAGCACACTCCCCAGTTTTAACCTGGCAGCGTGGCCACATTGCCTTCTAGAATTGTTGGCCGTGGGAGGGGGAAAGTCAGTTGCTGGAACAGGTTGCCCAGAGAAGCTGTGGCTGCCCCATCCCTGGAGGTGTCCAAGGCTGGGTTGGACGGGGCTGGGAGCGCCCTGGGCTGGTGGGGGGTGTCCCTGCCCAGGGCAGGGGGGTGGAACTGAATGAACTTCAAGGTCCCTTCCAACCCAAACTGTTCTATGATTCTACGAAATCTTCATGTGATTTAAGACAGTCAGATTTCATCATATCAACCGAGCTCTTTAATTGTTTGGCTTTGATGTCAGGGATCTAGTTGATGAGGCAAAAGACTATCACCTCATGCCAGAGCGCCGGCCACACCTCCCAGCGTTCAAGACCCGTCCTCGGTGCTGTACGTCCATCGCGGGATTGATTTATGCTGTTGGAGGACTTAACTCAGCAGGTACCTTGCATATCCGCTCCCCGCAGTGCAGAGAGCAGCATAGTTTGCTGGGTAGGACAATGGGATCGTGACCTTCCCTCGTATGAAGTGTTGAACAGTTTCTCCTCCTCTGTGCAGCCCTTTGACCCTTCCACTGAAACGCTCAAGGTGGCTTTGCCCATAGTTTAACATCTTCCAGCTAGAAACTCTGTCTAGGTCGGGTTTATTTAGGACCGTATTCTTGCATATCTTAAAGAATCGGCGTTTGGAGGATGCCTATAGCAACAAGCAGAACTTGGAGGTATCTAGGTGGGGTTGTGGGATGCCACGTGCAGACACAATGCGCTTGCATGACCCTCGCCATGGCGTAAAAAGGGGACAGAAAGCGTTCGTGAAACCATCTGCTAGAGCCTCGACCAGCCTGGTTTACCTGGGATGTAGGGTCGGATTAGCGGGTGCGTGCCGGGCACTGCCTCGTGGCATTCACACCCCAGTCGCACACAACACGGCTGATTTATCCTGCAGAGAAGCAGCAACACCAACAGTTGTGACACTGCAGGTCTCTGCTGCCCCTGTGAGGTTGTAAGAGGTCCCGCTTCCACAGCTTAGGACTTCTTAAGTCTTACAGCACAGAGCACGGGCAAGCTTTGAAACGCTCCACAGTCCTTCCGCGTTGCGGAGCGCGGTTTATATGAATTTTTCAGAGCAGGCTTTCATTGCAGGCGGGTGGAAACGTGGCTGGGAAATGCCGCTGGCTTGACTTTGTGGGAACGGGGAGGCTGGAATAGGGTGTGCGAGAGCCCGGAGGTTTTCCCAGAGAAGAGCAGGCAAAGTCCCTGTGTCAGCCCCATCTTTGGGGTCAGAGCAGCGACCGCTTATCCCTCGCGCGCCTCTGCTATGGGCAAGCTCGCTAAAACAGTGTTTTATCAGATCTCCCTCTTTTAATTTGAGTAGCGAATTTTTATGCAGGTGACTCGCTGAATGTGGTGGAAGTCTTTGATCCCATTGCCAACCGCTGGGAGAAGTGCCAGCCGATGACGACGGCCCGGAGCCGCGTCGGGGTAGCGGTGGTGAACGGACTGCTCTACGCCATCGGTGGCTACGACGGTCAGCTGAGGCTGAGCACTGTGGAGGTTTACAACCCGGAGATGGATTCCTGGTCCAAAGTGGAAAGTATGAACAGCAAGCGAAGGTACGTGCAGCTCGCTTACTAGGAAGGAGACCTTTTGGAGCAGGAGGGGAAAAACATGAGGTCGTGGGAAGGCTGGAGGTGTTGGGCGGTGGATGCCGAATGAGAAAGTCGTGTTTGGGGAAGGAGCGAAAGAAAAAGGAGGAGGGGAGCGGCGTGGAAGCAGGTGGGATTTGCTTGGCCCTGTTTGGGGCAGGCGGGTCGTGCTGAGTCTGGGCACTGCTTGGGGGTAAGAGGGGAAAACTGTCAGGAGCTCAGCAAAGATATACCTGTGCGTTGATTTACAAGGAAAGCCATTAAGATCTCGGTAATCAAAAAGCAGCTGAGCAGCGTGGGCTCTAAGCTACAGAGATCTCTCAGTTTTGGTGGCACCAAGGAGTGAAATCGAACTAAAAGAGACCGATAAGGTTCTGCTGGTGAGGTGTGTAAGGCTTTGAAGTGGAGGTGGTCAGAGTCCCGTGTCTTCATGTTGTGGCGTTAGGTGGTAGGTAAAGCACTGGTGAGCGCCGTGCAGGAAACTCCTGCGCTGCCAGGAGTCAAATAAACCCACTTTACCATCTCTGGCCAGTGCTGGCATCTGCTTTCCCTCCCAGAAAGCGTAAGAGAATCACGGCTGGGAAGGAGAGGAGTATTTTTCATCGTCCAGGGCGAGGAGTTTCCAGCTAAGCAGAAGGTGTTTGTACATGAGGAACAGAGCTGCAGGGTTCCCAGCCAGCCTCGGGACCGCTCTGCCGTTGGGTTTGGGAGCTTACCCTGCGTTTATTTTGAAAACCCACCTATTAACTTGTGCGGTCATCCCATCCTCCCCACCACAACGCGGGAGCCGCTTCCATGTTTTTCAACATCTTCCTGGCAGCCGGGGTTCCTGCTGCGGTTTTCTTTGTGTCCGTGCCGGGTCACTAAGAGTTGTTAAATTGCTCACTTTTCCGCAAGCTTTGCAGCACTTCTTTACCATAATGGTTTCTCTGGCTTGTTGGTTTTTTTGTGGTCTGAGATGTTGACCGCTTGGGAAGAGCACACTGGAAGCGGCTGAGTACGTGAAATCCTGGGCACGAGGCTCCGATTTGTGGCAGAAAAGCTCAGGTTTTCCATAGCAATGAGGTTCCTGGGAGCTTTTCCCACAGTGCAGAGGCAGTTGCTCTTCCCCGATGGGGTGGTTCTGCCTTGAAGCCGAGCAGAACAGGCGTTGGATGCTCTTGCACAGAGGGAAATGTCAGTTATTGTACAAACTGCTCGGCTCCGGCTGTAGCGCTGCGCTTTTATCGCTGAGGATTGTGTTGCGGAGCTTTTCTGAGAAGCTTCGACGACTACATTTTCAAGGTGGGATTCGAGTCTCTTGTCTGTTTGAGAGCCTTTGGGAGCCAAATATGTGATTACACGGTGTAATGACAGGGGCAGGCACTTTGGTTTAACGAGCTTGAGGTTTGACAGCAATTAGCGCATCTCCTGAGGCCGCACAGTGATGTCCCTCACCAGTTATCTCCCACCAGCAGCAGCGGGGAGGTTCTTTGTGGGAAACCGGAATCGCTGGGGTTTGGACCCATGATCTGGGTCAAAATTTCTCCGTGTGTTTTGATTGAGTTCCTTTGATCAGGAAAACGGGGTGCGCTCGTGCTGCAAGCGTCGTTTGTGACCTGTGAGGCTCAGAGCTCAGATGGGGTTGAGCGGTTGAGCAGCCTGAAGGTGAAGCCAGGGGAAGAGGAGGAGGAAGAGGTTTGGGGGGGGCGAAGGAGGCGACGGCAGGCAGCGGGGCAAGGCAGGCTGTGCGGATTTGCTGTGTTATGGACGGCGCGGCAGCACCTACAGCCATCTCACGGGGTCCTGCTGTTCGTTGCAGTGCCATGGGAACGGTGGTGCTGGACGGCCAGATCTACGTCTGTGGCGGATACGATGGAAACTCATCCCTCAACTCCGTGGAGTCCTATTCTCCAGAAACAAACAAGTAAGAGCTCTGCCTGCCCTGCAGTTTATCTGTCTGTTTGCTGCTAGAGTAGCGCGGGGCCGTGGCACTGCTGGGAGCACAGGCTGTAAAAGGAACACGGTGAATGAGGCGGAAAAGCTTTTACATCTTGACAGCAGAGCAGCATCCCTCCTTGCAAGAGCTTACCTGGATGCAAGCGAACAAAACAGGGGTTTAAATAAAATAGGCGGAGGGCTGGAGCCCCTCTGCGGGGAGGACAGGCGGGGAGAGGGGGTGTTCAGCCTGGAGAAGAGAAGGCTCCGCGGAGACCGCAGAGCCCCTTCCAGTGCCTAAAGGGGCTCCAGGAGAGCTGGGGGGGACTCTGGGTCAGGGAGGGGAGCCATGGGACGAGGGGGGGCGGTTTGACACTGACAGAGGGGAGATTGAGATGAGGTCTGAGGAAGAAATTCTCTCCTGTGCGGGCGGTGAGCCCCTGGCGCAGGCTGCCCCGAGAAGCTGTGGCTGCCCCATCCCTGGAGGTGTCCAAGGCCGGGTTGGACGGGGCTGGGAGCACCCTGGGCTGGGGGGGGGGGTGTCCCTGCCCGGGGCAGGGGGGTGGAACGAGATGGTCTTCAAGGTCCCTTCCAATGCAAACCATTCTATGAGGATGCCTCAAAAGGAGAGTTACTGGAACCCAGTCCCAGAAAATCCAATGGAGTTGAGACAATCGGTGTGTGTGACAATGGGCTGTGTGTGCGCCGTGCCTGCAGGACCCTTGCTGACCTCTGCCCTCTCCCATCCAGGTGGACAGTGGTGACCCCCATGAGCTCCAACCGCAGCGCCGCTGGAGTCACCGTCTTCGAGGGCCGGATCTACGTGTCGGGAGGACACGACGGCCTACAGATCTTCAACAGCGTAAGTCTGCGGGGCGCGGGTTCCTGCAAGCTTCCTGCAGAAATTCATCAACTGCAGGTGGCCGCACGGTCCGGCTGGGGCTGGGAAGGCTCCGCGCCCGTTCCCTGCGCACCCAAAGTGCCCGTGGTGTTTGTGCCACCAAATCTTCATCATTTCCAGGGCCCTCCTTCTTGCTCAGGAAGAAATGAGCCAGCCAGGTGCCCACTGGGGGACTGGACTGGAAGTGCTCCTTGTGTTCCCCGGCACCAAAAGGATTGAGCCTAGCGCATTTTGTTGTCTCCCTGCTTCCTTCTCTTTTTTTTAAATCATTTTATCATTGTGTCCCTTTGAGCTCTGAAGTATCCCAGATGTCAGGCTCTCCCCTCTGCTTTCTGTGCCTCTTTGGCTTCAGCATCAGAACCAGATTACCGTTGAAACAAGCTTCACAGCAGGGGGAGTTGGTGGTACGGGGCCGCTTGTCCTCTTCCACCCGCTCTGCGTTTCAGTTTTCTGCCTGTTCTCTCAACAAAAAACCTGATGTGGAACAGAAAAAACTTCATTCATCCACTCAGGAGCGAGAACGCGGGGAGCCGTATCTGAGTTGGGTCTGTCGCTGACGCGCCACGCTCAGAAATCTGTAATAAAGGGTTTTGTTGGGAGCAGCAATAACTATTTCTGCCTCGCTCAGCAGATCGGGGGCAGGCTGCTGTCTGCAGCCTGGAGCACCCCAGAGCCAAGAACTACAATTCTGCTTGGCCGAGCACATTCCTCTGCCTGACAAGCTTGGAGCGGTGCTGGAGCCCTTGCAGGAGGGGTCCATCTAATGGTCTCCCTAAAACCACAAGGGATACGAAATCGGGGGTGGGTGGGGTTTTTTCCCTCTCCCCTGAGGTGCCCGACAGCCCTTCGACAAACATCCAGGGAAGGGACGGCAGCCACTGATGGTGGCAGAGGTCACCGCGCAGAGGAAGGGCAGAGACCCTACTCTTCGCCACGGGGGGCGGGATGCGGCCTTCAGCTCCGTCAGGAGTGATGGTCACCCGACGTGAGAAACTGCAAAGTTTCTGAGTCGTTACAGCTGAAATTTGTTGCCTGGGGAGAGTGGGGAGTGTCACTTAGGGTTAGGGGACACTTAAGGGATCGAGGAGGGGACTGTGCCCCTCTGCTGCGCTCTGGGGAGCCCCCCCTGCAGCGCTGCCTCCAGCTCGGGGGCTCAGCACAGCAGAGACACGGCCCTGGGGGAGCGGGGCCAGAGGAGGGCCCGGAGATGCTGCGAGGGCTGAGCCCCTCTGCGGGGAGGACAGGCGGGGAGAGGGGGGGGTTCAGCCTGGAGAGGAGAAGGCTCCGCGGAGACCTCAGAGCCCCTTCCAGTGCCCAAAGGGGCTCCAGGAGAGCTGGGGGGGACTCTGGGTCAGGGAGGGGAGCCATGGGACGAGGGGGAACGGTTTGACACTGAAAGAGGGGAGATTGAGAGGAGATGTGAGGAAGAAATTCTCTCCTGTGCGGGCGGTGAGCCCCTGGCGCAGGCTGCCCCGAGAAGCTGTGGCTGCCCCATCCCTGGAGGTGTCCAAGGCCGGGTTGGACGGGGCTGGGAGCACCCTGGGCTGGGGGGGGTGTCCCTGCCCAGGGCAGGGGGTGGAACTGGGTGATCTTTTAGGTCCCTTCCAACCCAACCCATTCTAGGATTGAGGACAGCTTGGACATGCACCTCTTGGGTCTGGCGGAGCTTTGGCAGGTTCTGCCTTGGGGCAGCAGCACGGTCTTGTGTGCAATGAGGAAAATTAATACCCGGAAATCGAGACACAATCTGGTGGCAACTGAACTTTTAATTGAAGGGTGCTCAATCCTGTTGGTGCCGAGGCTCAGATACCTGTTTAAAGCCCCACGCAGAAGCTGATGAACGGGGAGAGAGGTAGAGGGAGCATCTTCAAAGCTGCATTCGCTCGGGTTTCTGCAGCATATTGGGTGAGGAGAGCGGTCTCTCCCCATTCGCCCCCTCCAGCTCACCGGTGAGGTGGGTCCGAGGGAGCGGGGCGAAACACAACGGCTGGCGGGGTCCGGGGTGTTAGAAAAGCTTAATGCCGATACGAGATATGGTTGTATTTGTGTGTGGAAACAGTCTGTGTGGATCTGTGCCGTGGGATGGGTCTCGGTGGAAGGTCCCCTGATGCCACCTGCTCTCTGTGACTGCAGGTGGAGTACTACAACCATCACACGGCCACCTGGCACCCGGTCGCCAGCATGCTCAACAAGCGCTGCCGCCACGGGGCAGCCTCGCTGGGCAGCAAGATGTTCGTCTGCGGCGGCTACGACGGTTCGGGTTTCCTCAGCATCGCCGAAGTCTACAGCTCCATGGCGGATCAGTGGTACCTCATCGTCCCGATGAACACCCGGAGGAGCCGCGTCTCCCTCGTTGCAAACTGTGGCCGCCTCTACGCCGTGGGGGGTTACGACGGACAGTCCAACCTCAGCTCGGTAGAAATGTACGACCCGGAGACAAACCGCTGGACGTTCATGGCCCCCATGGTGTGCCACGAAGGGGGGGTTGGCGTGGGCTGCATCCCCCTCCTGACCATCTGAGAAGAAAGCGGTTGTGGGGAGGCGGAGGGGCGGGGGGGGACGATGACACCGTCTTTTCAACGACAATCGGAGGAGAGGCTCGGAGAGTGTTCCGTGACGGGATAGCCGCAGAGGTGCGTTTCCAGGTGCTCAAGTGTCATTCCCAAACCCCCCCCACATGTGCGCACACACACATTAAAAAAAAAACCCCGTTGGCAAAACGATCCCCACCCTCGGCTTTTTGGGCTGAGGCTCCCGAAAGATCAAACGTGTTGAAATACGCTGAGCCTACGTGCTGGCGCGAGCAAGGACCTGCCCGCCTCCCTCCGCCGCCCGTTTCGCCCTTCCTCGGAGCTGCGGCGAAGCGAATTCCTTCCTCTCGCCGTTGGTTTTCCAAAGAGCGCTGCGGTCTGCTTTCGGCCGCCCCTTTGGGAAGTGCCGTTGTAGGCTGGGGTAGGGGGAGAGGTGGTTTCATTGCGACACGAAAACGGCCGCTTTTATGACTTTGGAAAAAATACGTCGGCGCCTTCTGGCAGCAGCAAAGCGACTCCGCCACCCCAAGGGTTCGGTCAGCAGCGATGTTTGGCTGTCGCGGCGGCTTTGTGAATGGATCTCGCCTGGTTTATTGAAACGGGGAGGGGAAAAAACCCCATCGCCACCGGCATCAGTTCCCACACCGCGTCCAGACTTTGCGTTTTAAGGTGCTTCTTACACAAGCCATGGCGCTGGCGTCTCGAAGCAGAGCTGTGCTTTCCTCAGCTCGATGGGGAAAACTTCTCCGCAAGAGCCGCAGGATGGAGAAACGAGGAAGAGGAAAACCGGGCGGTTAAACCATCGAAGCGTTTGGGCAAGCTTTGGAGGAGAAGGGCTGAGCGTAAATGACACTAAGCAACAGTCTTGGGCTTTCCAAATGGGAAACGGGCCGAGGGGTTAAGTGTAAAGATGTCCCTTAAATTAAATATTGATATATTTTCAAAGGCGATGTTTAAGAGGCGGCTGGAGAAGAGCGGGGCCGGGAGCATCTTTGAGGGAGGGCGAGAAATAGGTGTTGGATTTGTCGGCTGTGGGAGCCGGCGGCTGTGCCATCCCTGGGGAGGGAGAGGGACGATTACCCAAGCGGCGCCGCTTCGGGCAGAGAAATCCCGCGCGGGGACGCAGGGCGAGCATCGCTGCGAAGGGCCCGGGGCAGAGAGGGGGGGGGGAAACAGCCCACTGGCAGCGCTCGGGGCTGGGGAAGGTCATGGCGGAGGGTTTTGGGGCCGGGAAACTTTGTGAGCGGGGCTGAAGCAGCTCCCTTGCCTGGGACGTCGTTGCCTGCATCAGCTTTCCAGCCCTTCTCCTTGCATGAATGCGAACCGCCGTCCCTCCGGGGCTCTCTCCCACCCCCCCGCGTCCTCCCGTGCCACCCTGCGGCAAAAGCCATACCTCTTCGGCGGGCGGGCAGGGACGGGCCGCTGCCCCCCAACCCCTGCCCGCTCCAGCGAGGACCGTGACACTAATCCCGCCGGCAGCAGCGAAGGCACGGGCATCTCGCCCCTCGTCCTTGCCCCATCCCGCTGTTTCGGGGGAATCGGAGCCTGTTCCTCCTGTTCCCCCTCCCACCTTCCACCGAGCTGGGGGGAGCTGGACGCTCACCCCGGCCCCCAAATCCAAACCCCTGACCCCTCCACACTTGTTCGTACCGATTCCCAGCATCGCTTGGGATTTTCCCTTTGGGTGTATATGTGGATGTCTATATATATTCAGGTACTATGTATATTTTAGGTATATATAATGAGCATATCTGACTATAAATGTGATTTGTCCGTATATATCTATTTCTTCCATGTGTATCAGCTGCTGGCTTCACGGGAGGGGGAAATTATTGGGGGTTTCCGTGCTGCTTAAGACTTTAAAAAGGAAAGAAAAAAACCAAAAACGAACACAGCCACGAACATTGGAATCAAAATGAAGTCGCTTTTCGGGCCGCGAACTGCAGGAAGAACTGAGTCGTGGCGGGGTCTGGGCAGGACCAACCTCCGTCCTCTCGGAGGGAAGGACCGCGCCGGCTTTTGCCATCTCTCTCCGCCGCGTTCGCCCTGGCTGGAGTGCTGCCGGGGAGAGGCGGCGCGGCGCTCGTGCTCCCGCCGCCCCTCATCTCCCCCCGCGTCTCCTCGCAGCGTCTCCGGGGCGCGTCCCTCCGATGGTCGCCCTGGGCGGAGGAGGCTTTGCTGAGCCTCGGGCCGCTCTCCCCGCATGCCGTTGTCCCGGCCCGCGTCCCTTCTCCCCGCCAGCAGCTCCCACCCGTCCCCGGCCGGGGTTCCGTGGCCGTAAGAACGTGGATTTCGGATCAAACACCCCTGGAAGAGCGGCGGCTTTTGCTTTCCTCCCCAGGCCGGCTAAAGCCGGGGCTCCTGGTGACGCACAAGGCTCCCAAGCTGGCGCTCGGTGGCCCTGGGGGGGACGCGGATGTCCCCCAGCCCCGCTGCTCGAGCTTCTCCGGGGATTTCTTTGCTTTTCCGTTGTGGATGAACCAAAGAGAAAGGGGAGCTCCCGACGCCCCGGCAAGGCTGCAGCACCTCCATCCTCAGCCCCAGACTGCTGCTGTCCGGAAGGGGACAGAAAAATAGTGAATTTTGGGGAAACGAGCCCCGGTCACCCGGAGAATGGAAACTCCTGGGAGAGCGTGAGCCGCTCGGGGCAATCCTCGGTAAATCCCATGTCCTCGAATTCAAGGAAAAACCCCCAAAATGTTGCAAAACGCATTAAAGATCCTCGGAATACCGACACGTTTCGGTGTCCACAAACCAACGCTGCGCTGCCCCAACCCATTGCCCCGGAGGTTTTGCTGCGCTGCATCCTTCCCCCCCGCCGCCCCGACCCCGCACACGCCAACCCTCCTCCCCACCCCAAAAAGGGCACTTTTACTGTCACCTTAACCCGTTTTATATTAAAACCAGGAGAAATTTCATCCCCCGGCCGGCTGGTGTGGCATCTTTGAGCGAGGTGGGGAGGGTTTCCAGGCGTGCTCTCCGCCTGGGGCCGGACGGGGTGTTTGGATGAGTCTGAGCTGAGGCAGAGCGAGAGGGATTAAAAAATAAAAAATAAAAAAAAAAAACAAAAACTGGAAATAAAGAGGGAGAGGGGAGGGGAATCCTGTTTTTTTCTCTCCGTAGGAGCCGGGAGGATGCTCTGGCTCCCGCCTCGGGAGTAGCGGGATGTCGAACGTGGCGGGATGGATCCCGGGGGCGTGGGTTGTACCACCCCACCGCGAAATTGGGAGCAGACGCGGGGAAGGGGCCGCGGAGGGGGATCGGCCCTGCCGAGAGCTCTCCGGCATCGCCGCATCTCCGCCAGGTCCGGGCGAGCTCCCGCCACGGCACCGCGCCAAGGAAAACACCGGCAATCCGATCCCTTCCCCGCGGCGGCCGGGGGAGGCCCCCGGTGTTTATCCTGGAGGAGAAACCGGCGGATTTTGGGGGGCCCCCGAGCCGAGCCGGCCGCCCGTTCCCCACCCCACAACCCATTCCCTCGTCCTCGGCCGCATGGCGCTGGTGCTGGGAGCGCTGCTGCTGGCAACGGGCGCCGCCGTCCCACCGGGGCTGCCGGCACCCCGCGACCTGGCCCGGTCCGTGCTGGAGACCCACGGGCAGGAGCTGAAGCTGCTCAAGGTTTCGGGAGTCGCCAGGACGGTAGGAACGGGGTTTGGGTGACGGGGTTGGGGGGGGGTACCCCTCCCGCTGGGGACCCTTTTTCCCCGCCGGCGTTGGGAAGCCACCGCACAGCTCCGTCTTTCTCCCTACGGCAGACGTTCGACTGGGGAACCCATTTCAGCATCAACTTCACCGCCCGGCAGCCCGCCTGCCCCAAAAACCTCCCCGACCGCCGCGGCGCCGGCTGCCGAACCCGGCCGGGCAGGGTAAGCCTGGCACCGGGGTCCCCCAAAACCTCGGGGAGCGGGCTGGGGGGGGGGAACAGAAAGATGTCCCCAAGGTGCTCAGGATCCCTACGTCCCCCCCAGGTGCAGCGGTGCACGGCCCAGGTCTCCGTCTTCGCCTTCCTGCCCGACGTGCCGCTGTCGATGGTGGAGTGCAGCGCGGAACCGGTGAGGGGTCCACGTCCCCCCCCCGCCATCCTCGGGGCAGGGAGGGGACACAGCAGTGGGGATGTGTCCCCCCCAGACCCTTTTGGGGACATTTTTTGGCCGCAGGGTGAAGTCCACCCTTATTTCTGCCCCCCTCCCAGCAGCCCGGCGGCAGCAGCCAGCCCCGCTCCCCCGGCACCCCGCGAGCCTTCGGCGCCAGGCCGGGTCACCCATCATCATCATCATCATCATCATCATCATCATCATCCTCCTCCTCCTCCTCCTCGCGGCCACCGCCGCGTCCTCGGCCCCCCGCCGGCGCGTCCCTCTCGGGGACATCCCGTGGTCCCCCGTCCCCCGCGGGGCTGCAATAAAGATCTTTTGGGGTTTTGTGTGTGCGTGTGTGGGGGGGGGACACAGATTGGGGGGTTAAGAGGGGGGGGGACAGACGGACACCCCCGGCGTTGCACAACGGGGATGGGGCAACGCGGGGTTGGGCAAACCAGGGGGGGCGCCATCCCGACACGGGCAACGTGCCCAATGTCACCTCGGGCCCCGCGGGTCTGTGTCCCCCCCCAGGGAGCGGGGTGGTCCCCAAGGTCCCAAAATCTCCCCCCGCCGTGCCCAGCCAAGGGGCTCCAAGGGCTGGGGACACCCCGGGGAGTGTGGCTGTATCCCTGAGGGGGACCAGGAATGCCACCACCCACACTTAGGACCCCCCCACATCGTGTCCCCCCCCAAAATAAATAACCGCCAGGCTGTGGGTTGGGGCCAGGCGTTTCCGGAGGGGGGAGCCGAGCGCCGGGGCGGGATCCCCAACCTCCTGGGGGGGGGATAAAGGGGACACCGAGGGGGTGGCCGCGGGGACAAGGATGGCGAGCTCCTGGGCGCTGGTGCTGGCGGTGCTGGGGGGGGACCTGCGCCCTCCCGGCCCCGGCCCCCCTCGCCTACACCCAGGCGCTGGCTCAGGCCGTCGACTCCTACAACCAGCGCCCCGAGGTGCAGAACGCCTTCCGCCTGCTCAGCGCCGACCCCGAGCCCGCCCCGGTGAGTGCCACCGCCTGGGGACACCGCCGCGGGGACACCGCGGGGGACGCCACTCCCTTGGCACGGTGGCGGTGGGGGATTTGGGGGGCACGCGGGGTGGGACGCTCTCCCCAGGTCGCTTCCAGGCACCCGGCGATGGGTGGCACCGCTCCCTGGCGGGTGGCACCGCACTGTCACCGTCCCTCGTGACACCCCCCATGACGGTGACCCCGCAGGGCGTCGAGCTGAGCAGGCTGCGGGGACTCAACTTCACCATGATGGAGACGGAGTGCACCCCGAGCGCCCGGGTGAACCCCGACGACTGCGACTTCAAGGAGAACGGGGTGAGGATGAGGATGGGGGGGTGGCACACCAAAGGGGGGGGTCCTGGGTATCCTCACCGGGGTCCCCCGGGGTGACGCTGGGTGTCCCGTGTCCCCCCCAGGTCATCAAGGAGTGCTCGGGGCCGGTGGAGTTCCTGCAGACCTCCCCCGAGATCGACCTGCGCTGCACCGACGCCTCCTCCAACGTGAGTTGGGGGGGGACCGGGGGGGGCAGCACCCACCCCTGGCACCCGCTGACCCTCCATGGGGGCACCCATGGGTGGGCTCTCGGGGTGCCAGCGCTGCTGTCCTTCCTCCTGCATCTCGGGGGCTGCTGTCCCCAAAAGGGACACCCCGATGTCTCCGTCCCACCACGACGGGTGCAGCCCATGGGCGGTGGAGGGGGGGGATGGGGTGGAGGGGGGGTCCTGGGGCACCCGTGGGGCCCTGCAGGGGTCCTGGGACCAGCGACCCGGGTGTGGGGTCCCAGGTGTGGGTCACGGGTGCAGGGACCTGGGTGGGGGGGTCCATGGGGTCCTGGGTGGGGTCCTGGGGGTGGGATCTTGGGGGTGGGGTCCCAGGTGGGGGTCTGGGGTGGGATTCCGGGTGTGGGGACCCAGGTGGTGTCCTGGGTGCAGGGTGCCGGGTACGGGATGGCGTCCTGGGTGGCGGGTTCGTGGTGTGGGTTCCTGGGTGGGATTCCAGGTGTGGGAACTGGGGACAGGGGGCAGGGTGGTGGGTGCGGGGTCCTGAGTGGGGTCCTGGGTGTAGAATCTTGGTTGTAGGGTCCTGGGTGGGGTCTGGGGTGGAGTTCCGGGTGTGGGGACCCAGGTGGGATCCCGGGTGCAGGGTGCTGGGTCCGGGATGGCGTCCTGGGCAGGGGGTCCTGGGTGTGGGGTCCCAGGTGTGGGTCACGGGTGCAGGGACCTGGGTGGGGGGTCCTGGATGGGGTCCTGGATGGGGTCCTGGGGGTGGGATCTTGGGGGTGGGGTCCCAGGTGGGGGTCTGGGGTGGGATTCCGGGTGTGGGGACCCAGGTGGTGTCCTGGGTGCAGGGTGCTGGGTCCTGGATGGGGTCCTGGGTGGCGGGTTCGCGGTGTGGGGTCCTGGGTGGGTTCCTGGGTGGGATTCCAGGTGTGGGAACTGGGGACAGGGGGCAGGGTGGTGGGTGCGGGGTCCTGGATTGGATCCTGGGTGGGGGGGGGTCCTGGGTGGGCTCTCAGGTGTGGGGACCTGGGGGCAGGGTGCGGGGTGTGGGGTGCCGGGTGTGGGTTCATGGATGGGGTCATGGATGGGGTGCAGAGTGGGGACCCAGACTCCCGGGTGCAGGATCCCAGGTGTAGGGTCCCGGGTGTGGGGATCCCCCCCCTCCCAACCCACCCCAGTAACCCCCATTACCCCTCCGGCAGCCGGTTCTCATCCAGCGGGGCCGGTTCGGGCGCTTCCTGGGCAGAATCCGGCGGTTCCGACCCAGGATCAGCTTCGACGTCCGCGCCAGGGGCACCGTCCGCCTGGGCTGAGCGAATAAAGGGGCCCTCCGCGGCCGAGCGCGAGAGCCGGGCTCCTCGCTGCCTCCCGGGCTTCGGGGCGGGGGGGGGGGGAAACTGAGGCACACGGGGAGGGGGCGCGGGCAGGAGCCGGGTGGGCTCCGCTCCCCACATCGTCCGCCATCGCCACATCCCACCCCCGCAGCGTCCCCACCTCGGGGATCAAGCGTGGCCCGAGCCCCATGGGGTCGGCCTTGGGGACAGGGGCAGCTCCCAGGGCATGGCACACCCCCTCCCCCCCAAAAAAAAAAAAGCCATTCACATCCCACCCCCCCCCACCATCCCCACAGAGTCATCACGTCCCCACAGCACTCTGTCCCCAAAAACGGGGGGGGGGGGACTGGGGCTGTGTGCCCCCACCCAGGGAGATAAAGAGAAGGGCCGGGGGGGGTTCAGCTCCCGCGGGACCCCCATGGCACACCCCACTCCGGGCACTGACCTCGGCCACGCCACCAGGGCCACCGCCGGTGGTTTGGGATGGGGACACGGGGACGGGGTGGACGGGGACACGGTGCCCTCACGACCCATGAACGGCCACCCCATGGCTGCCACCTCCGGTGGCCTCGCGGGACCCCGGGGATGTCCCCCCCCCCCCCCGGTCACATCCCATCCCCTCCGCGAGCCAACGGCCCCGTGGGTTTGTGCCCCACACGCGTCCCCGCGGCGTCCCCGCGGCGGGCACAGGCTCCCGGGGGACGCTCTGGTCCCCGAGGCGCTTTGGGGTGCAGTGGGGTCCGGGTCCCGGTGGCCCCGCGGGAGTCCGGCGTGAGGACGAGGCCCCACGGAGCCGGCGGTGCCCGTTTCGGGGGGGGGCTGACCCCGCTTCCCCCCCCCCCCCACCCTGGGACCCCCCTCCATCAGCGTCACCCTCCATCCCGTCCCCCTGTGTCCCCGTCCCCAGAAGGAAAAGGCACCGCAGCGCCGGAAGCAGCTTTATTTGGGGTGCGGGGGTGTCGGGGAGGGGGGGTCCCCGAGGCGGCGGCCCCTCGAGGTGGGGGCGGGGGGGGGGGGGCTCATCCCCTCTTGAAGGCTTTGATGAGTTTGATGCCGGCGGACACCGTCCTGATGGCGACGTTCAGCAGCGGCCAGAAGCGCTTGACGCGGACGGGCTGCAAGAAGAGGACGCGTCGCAGGGTGAGGGGGGACAACGGGCACCCGCCCCGTGTCCCCACAGCGTGCGTGTGTCCCCCCCCCAAAACGCCCCCAACTCACGTCCACGTCGGAGTCCACGCAGGTGACATCGAGCACGGGGCGGCCGCCGGGCTGGGGCACGGGCGCGGAGCACTCCTTGATGAGCTGCGGAGAGCGGGGTCTGAGCACGGGGGACACACGGAGGGGACTGTCCCCAGGTTGGGGGTCCCATGGGAGGTGGGGGACCCCCCCCTCCACGAGCGCCCACCCCCCCTCCCCAGCGCTCACCCCGTCCTCCTTGAAGTCGCAGGCGTCGGGGCGGGTGCCCGAGCGCGCCGGGCACTGCGTCTCCATCACGGTGAAGTTGAGGTGCCGCAGGGAGCTGAGCTGGATGTCCTGCGGGGGACGAGGACGGGGACGGTGACAGTGCGGTGCCACCCGCCAGGGAGCGGTGCCACCCATCGCCGGGTGCCTGGAAGCGACCTGGGGAGAGCGTCCCACCCCGCGCGCCCCCCAAATCCCCCACCGCCACCGTGCCAAGGGAGTGGCGTCCCCCGCGGTGTCCCCGCGGCGGTGTCCCCAGGCGGTGGCACTCACCGGGGCGGGCTCGGGGTCGGCGCTGAGCAGGCGGAAGGCGTTCTGCACCTCGGGGCGCTGGTTGTAGGAGTCGACGGCCTGAGCCAGCGCCTGGGTGTAGGCGAGGGGGGCCGGGGCCGGGAGGGCGCAGGTCCCCCCCAGCACCGCCAGCACCAGCGCCCAGGAGCTCGCCATCCTTGTCCCCGCGGCCACCCCCTCGGTGTCCCCTTTATCCCCCCCCCAGGAGGTTGGGGATCCCGCCCCGGCGCTCGGCTCTCCCCTCCGGAAACGCCTGGCCCCAACCCACAGCCTGGCGGTTATTTGGGACACGCACACAGTGTGTGTGGGGGTCCTGCGTGTGTCCTGCGTGCGAGCGGTGGCACGCCTGGTCCCCCTTGGGGACACGGCCGCGCTCCCCGGGGTGTCCCCAGCCCTCGGAGCCCCTTGGCTGGGTGTGGGGAGGGGGGATTTTGGGGACCTCGGGGACCGTCCCCGCTCCCCACCAGGGCGCAGGGGGGACAGGGCGGCGCAGGGAGCCGCAGGGTGACACCGGCAGCGTTGCAGGGACATTTATTGCAAGCAGAGCGCCATGGTGGGGGACACAGGGACGGGGGACACACACGGCGTCACCCGCTCAGGGTTTGGGTTTTGTGAGGTCGAGCTTGTCGCGGATCCAGATCCTCCCGCACTGGAAGAAGCCCCTAAAACGCTCCTTGATCTTGGCAAAAAAATCCTTGAGCCGGGATATCTGGATACGGCCGAGCTGGGAGGAGAAGGAGGGACGTCAAACCTCGGGGAGATGGGGGGGGGGGTGACCTTCCCCTGACCTTGGGGACGCGTCCCACGGAACGGGGGGCAAAACCAGGGGTCGCGGTGCCATTTCGGGCCACCTTCTTACCATGGTGCGCATCCTCTCGCAGGAGAGCTCGACCATGGGCTGCTGCTGCTCCAGGAAGACGCCGCCGCGGCACCAACTCACCGCCTGCGGGGAAGCAGAGGGGACACGGGTGACACGAGGCCGAGAGGAGCCCGACACCCCCGCTCCCGTGCCTCAGTTTCCCCGTCGCGCCGCTGGGGACGCCAGCGGGACGAAGCCTCACCCCGAGCCAGCGGCTCTTGCAGGTGGCGGTGGCCATCCCCGGCGCGCGGCATGTGGTCTCCTCGACGGTGAAGCTCAGCTCCTGCCGGTGCCGCAGGTCCCCGGACTGGCAGAGGGGACAGAACGCGTCAGGGACCTGTGACACCACTGTCCCCAACACCCAGCCCCGAAACGGGCCGGATCTGGCCCGCAGACGGGGCCACATCCCGCCTGGAGATGGGTCACGCTGGGTGGGCTCCATCCCCGCGGGAGGTCAGACCCAGCCCCAAAACGGGCCGGATTTAGCCCCAAAACGGGCCGCATCCCGCACCGCCCGGGCCCGGCGCCGCTCGCGGGGCGGAGGAGCTCAGCGCTCACCCAGCCGGGCTGGTCCTGCGCCTCCCGCAGCCGCAGCACATAGGGGCTGACGGCCCTCATGTTGAGAAGCTCCACGGCCGCCGAGACGGCGTCGCCGTAGCTGACGGCCCAGAGTCCCGGCGGGACGGATCCGGCCAAGCCCAGTGTGGATCCATCCAACGCCGGCGTGGTGGCCTTGGCCAGTGCCAGCAGCAGCAGAAGCAGCGGTGGCACCGCTCGCCACGGTCTCATCCTGCCTCCCGTCACCCACCGGGGTCACGCAGCCCTTTTATGGGAGCTGCCCCGCTGTGCCGTGCGCCTCCTGCGCCACCGGGAAATTCCCAGTGGGACGAATCCGGCCAGGAGCCAAGGCCGTCCCCCTGTAGTCCCCAGGCCACCGGAGCGGCTGGCCCACCCCTCCTCCGGGGCTCAGCAGAAGGGAGGCCCACAGGGTTTGGGGTGTCCTTGCCACGGGGGTCCCCACAGGAGGGCACCACGTGCCCAGGGAGGGTGACAGCGAGGACAAGGGGTGATATGGAGTCACACCGCGGCCACGGAGGGTGCTGGCCCCAAAGGCTGCTGGCCCTGGGCACCGTAAGCCACCACGCCGGGGCAAGATGCACCCCAAGGAGACCACCAAAGGTCTGAGCTGGGTTTGATGGGGACGTGGGGTGCCACCACATTGGGTTTCTTGCCCCCGTTCTCCCCCAGGGCTGGATGAAGAAGCCACCCTGCCCCGCGGCCGGGACTTTCCAGCCCCCCCGGGGTGTTTTACGGTTGGGTGGAGCAGTGAAGGCATCTGTCCCTCACGGTAAACAAGGTGGGTTTGACCAAACACCAGCCCCGGGAGCGGTCGCCGTCTCTGAGGCCAAGCAGGAACCTCCAGGAGGACATCAAGAAACCCTACCCAGAAGATGACCCTCCGTTCAACCCCCATCTGCACCACCACGCGCGGCGAGGGAAAGCCCAAAGCCACCCAACAGGTTCAGAGCTCCTGGCTGGTGGAGGCCATCAAGTATGTTCTTCCAGCAGCTTGTAAATCAAGTGGGGACAAGCGTGCCCGGGTCAGGGCTGGCGGGTGGCATCTGGGAAGTCCCCAGGGATGGCTGCTGTCATTCACAGGCTCATGGGACAGCCCTGTTTGGCCCTGGAAAGATCCAGGTCCAACCTTCCATGGAGAAGGGACCCTCGGTGGGATTATCTCACTCCCCATCCAGGTTCATCTTGAGACCCTCCAGCAACGGAGACTCCACTGTGTCCCCGGGGAGGTTCTTCCAGTGAACAACTGGTCTCCAACTGGTCTCACTGTGCAACCCAAGTTGAGATGAAACCTCTCCCAACTCTCTCTGCAACTTGTACCCTTGTCTTCTCCACGGGACTCCCTGAAAGCCTTCACCTTGTGAGCATTGGACTACTGTGATGAGCTCCCCCCCCAGACCTTCTCTCCACGGAGAAGAGCTTCAACTGCTTCAGTCTTTCCCCCCACAGCAGTTCTCCAGCCCTGTCACCGTTGTCCTGGCCCTCCATGGGACCCTCTCCAGTCTGTCCACGTCCTTCTTGACTTGTGGGGACCAGAACGGGACACATCGCTCCAGGGGTGGCCTGGAGGACGGCTTCCTGAGCCAGGCAACCGAGGAGCCAACGAGGAGAGGTGCTCTGCTGGGCCTCCCGCTTACAAACAAGGATGAGCTGCTTGGAGATGAGAAGGTTGGGGGCAGCCTTGGCTGCAGTGACCATGGGATGGTGGAGCTCAAGATCCTCAGAGGAGGGAGCTGGGCAAAAACCAGGATCACCGCTCTGGAGGCTTAAAGGGAGAAGAATTTGGCCTCTTCAGGAACCTGCTTGGAAGAATCCCATGGGATACAGCCCTGGAGAGAAGTGGGGCCCAGGAGAGCTGGTTGATTTCCAAGGATCATCTTCTCCGAGCCAAACAATGGGTCATCCTGACAGGCAGAGAGGTGGCCGGAGGTCTGCACAGAGCTCCTGACTGAGCTCAAGGACAAGGGGGACATGTACCAGAGGTGGAAGCCGGGACAGGTGACGCGGGAAGATGCAGACACTGCCTGAGGTGCAGGCTTGGGATTGAGCAAGGCAAAGCCCACCAGGGGTTGTACCCAACAAGACGGTGGTCAGGAGCCATCAGCATGGACTGAAAACGGGCTCAACAGCCAGGCCCACAGGGTGGTGATCAGCAGCACGAGGTCCAGATGGAGACCGGTCACTTGGTGGTGTTCCCCAGATGTCCATACTGGGGCCAGAACTGCTTCACATCTTCATTAACAATCAGGATGATGGGGCAACAGCGCACCTGCAGCAGGTTTGTAGATGACACCAAACTGGGAGGAGTGGTTGATGCGCCAGAGGGTCGCGCTGCCATCCAGAGGGACTTCAACAGGCTGAAGAGATGGGCCAGCAGGAACCTCACGGGGTTCAACAAGGAGAAGTGCCACATCCTGCACCAGGGGAGGAACAACCCCAGGCACCAGGACATGCTGGGGGCCACCCAGCAGCCCATCCGAGGCGGCCCTGGGGGTCTTGGTGGACACCATGAGCCAACACAGGAACCTGTTGCTCAGAGGGGTTGTGGGGTGTTTGGTCCTGAAGATACGCAAAATTCAACTGGAGGAGGCGCTGGACAACCTGCTGCGGCTGAGCCGGCTCTCGGCCGCGTCCCTGCCAGTCCTTCCGCGCTTCTTCAACTTCAGACAAGCTTTGGGGGACGACAAACTCCCTCCAAATTCTACAGTTCTCCCAGATTCCTTCCATACACTTCAGTTCCTGCCCAATTCTTCACCTCCTTCCAAGTTCTTCAATTCTTCCAAATTCCTTTCAAATTCTTCAATTCTTCCAGTCTTTCCAAATTCTTCAATTACACAGAAAAGATTCAGGTGGGACACTCAGCACCAGTGGCCCTTGCCGGGCCTCCTGCCCCTCTGTGGCACACCACCAAGGTGGGCAAAGTCATCTGCTTTTTGTCCGAGCCAAAATCCTTCTGGATATCAGAAGGGAACGTCCAGCCGAGCTGCAACCGCATCCCACGGGGAGACAGCGCCCAACACGAGTCTGCATCCCACGGGAGCGTGCACCAGGCCTCCACGGGAGACTCTTTGCTCCGTGTTTCCTGCAGCTCAGGATTTAAGAGCAACCAAAACCAGTGTCAAGATCTCCAAATACGACTTCTAAGCGTCCTGTGTAAACCCTGAGCAGGCTCGCCCCTTTCAAAATAGACATGAAATCCTGCGAGGCCATTTTTGGAACAAAAAGGGAAAATTTGTTAAGTTTTAGTCGGGGTTAAGTCCAGGACCACACAGGTACAGCTGCGCTTCGCGGGGCCAACTCCCCACCACCGAGGGGGGGCGTGTCTGTAAATAACACACCCAAAACCAAACACCGAGGCCCCGAGCTGTGAGAAATACCCCGCTCATAAATCAAGAGTCTCTTGCTTCGTTTGACCACCTCAAGATTGAGCTGCCCCTCCTCATTCCTGGCAACTCACATGTTTATTTGTGTTTTATTCGTTCCCACAGCCGGACCCTGATCTGTGTGGACACTGTGACACAGCAGGAAACAAAACACGGGGCGGGTGAGGCAGAACCCATCCAATCTTACCGCTGACAACCCCAGCAGGTAAAGGGAGGGCATGGCCGGTCCATCTGCGCTGCAGCAGCCCCACAGAGGGCCGGGGGGGGGGAAATTCTCCCCCCCCAAGCGACCAGGCAGGCAAAGGCGCCCGCGGGGAGGCTTTCAGGGGGAGGCAAGGAGGGAGGCCAGGGAATCCCCGAGTGGTGGGGGTTGGAAGGGCCCTCTGGAGCTGCCCCAGTCCACCCCCTGCCACAGCAGGGGCACCTCCAGCAGTGGCACAGGACGGCGTCCAGGCGGGTTTGGGATGGCTCCAGAGTGGGAGACTCCCCCACCTCTCTGGGCAGCTGTGCCACTGCTCTGCCACCCGCACAGGGAAGAATTCCCTCCTCAGGTTGAGATGGAACTGCCTATGGTCCAGTTTGTGCCCGTTCCCTCTTCTCCTGTCCCTGGGCACCACTGGAAAAAGACTGT
Organism: Pluvialis apricaria; assembly: GCA_017639485.1. Lineage (NCBI taxonomy): Eukaryota > Metazoa > Chordata > Aves > Charadriiformes > Charadriidae > Pluvialis > Pluvialis apricaria. The sequence continues at coordinate 1,735,648 of CM030008.1, read as the reverse complement.
TCCCACCCCCCCGGCACCCTCCCATTGAGTATTTACAAGTGTTGATGAGATCCCCCCTCAGCCTTCTCTTCTCCAGACTGAAAAGCCCCACGGCCCTCAGCCTTTCCTCATCAGAGAGATGCTCCAATCCCCTCCCCATCTCCGTAGCCCTTTGCTGGACCCTCTCCAGCAGTTCCCTGTCCTTCCTGACCCGGGCAGCCCAGAACTGCACACAGTGCTCCGGCTGCGGCCTCCCCAGGGCAGAGCAGAGGGGGAGGATGCCCTCCCTCGCCCCGCTGGCCACACTCTGCTGGGTGCCCCCCAGGGTGCCATTGGCCTTCTCGGCCACCAGGGCACGTTGCTGGCTCAGAAGCAATGAAGAAGAACGGCAGCGGGACACCACCGGGGCTCAGCCCCGACGGCACCTCCCGCTCGCTGCCCCACAGCGACCCGCGCTCCAGGCCCGGCCGGGCCGCGGGGACGGCGGCGGGACAGCGGTTGGACCGTGGCGGATCATGGCGTCCGCCCTCCCCTCACCGCCGCCCGCGCACCGGAAGTAGCGCGCCGCCCGCGCCGGCGTCTAAGCCAATAGGCGCTCGGCGCACAGCGATGACGCCATCAGGCTGCGTCGGCGCATATGCGCTCCCGGCCCGGTGTGCGGCTGGGGCGGGCGAGGTCAGGCCCGGTGGCGGCGGGAGGGGGGCGGTGTGGCCCGGGAGCGGCGGGGAAGGGTCTGGGTTGGGGAGAACCGAGTCCGGGGGACTCTGAGGAGAAGAGCCCGGGGGCGGAGGGCCGGGCCCGGGGGGGCTCTGAGGGGAATCGCCCGGGGCGGGGGACCAGGCCCGAGGGGGAGCACCAGGCCCGAGGGACTCTGAGGGGAATTATCCCGGGGAAGCGTGAGCCGGGTTTGAGGGGTACTGAGGGGAATAGCTCCGGGGGAAGGGAAAGGTCCGGGGGCTTTGAGAAGCGGAGGCTGTGAGAGAAAGGAGGGAACCCAGAGAGGGTGGTGTGCGGAAGCTGGGGGAAGCTGGGAGCGGCTAGGGAAATGGGGCAGTGCCCTTGGAGGTTTGGGGGAGGCTCAGTCAGGACAGGTGAGGAGCTGAATGTGCTTCAAATCTGCTGCCAGCCGCTCTGGAGTGGTTGTGTGCTGCCTCGGAGTGTTGTGCTGGAGTTCGTGAGCCGCTGAGGGGGGCTGGAGGCAGGTTAGACCCAGCAGGGAAGTACGTAGACTTTTCCACAGCAGTGTTTTGCCGATCGATCACCGGGAAATTTTTATTGCTTCTTCACATCCAATGTTGTGCGTCGAAACACTCCTTTCCTCACAACTGTTGCCAGAAGCTGACTGCCTCCTCCTTTGTATCTCTGAAATTCTCCCACTCCTAAAGAATTTCTTTTCCTTTCCTAGCATTCCTGAAATGTGGCGCTGACCACCCCTGGCCTTTCTTCCCCCCGCACCCTCCACCATGGCAGCCCGCTTGGTGCGACGCTGCTGCTGGCGGCACTTCGGTGCCTTCATCTCCACTCCCTCAGCAGTCCCGGCTTCTCTGCTGGTGCCGGCTGGGAAGGTGGTGATGGCGAGAGCTCTGCCTCAAGCACCTTTCACTTTATTTCATACTTCGAGCCCTTCCAGCTGGGCAGATGGGTTCTCGGTCAAAGAGGAGGTGGAGGACAGCAGAAATCCAGAGCACAAAGTCATCGGGGAACTAATTGAAACAGCCACGAGTCCTCAGGAACTCTTCCAGTTGAGCGAACTCCATGATCTTAACAGCAACCAAGCCTCGCTAATAATTACTCAACTTTCCCGGCTCGCAGCGGAAAAAAAAAATGGAAACGGGGAGCCTTCTGCGAGATGAACGTTTCCAGCACCTCATCAGCATCACAGATTCCCAGGTAAGTTCCCTCCTTGCCACAGAAGTGTTTTGGGGAAAGAGCCCGAGGTGGAAAGCAACCAGTGCTCCTGGGATCGAACCAGCATGACTGGCTGGAACAGGCTGCTTCTTTAGGGTTTGTACTTTGCCTTTCCAAGTAAAAAATGAAGTTGAGAGGATCAGGAGCTGAAATTATCAGCTCTAGGCAGGATGCCTGATTATTTCTGTCTGAGAGCGCTGCTTTTTGGACTGGAGACAAAATGTAGAGGAGAGATAATCCTCGTTAAACGCTACCTTGCTCCTGCGTCCACGAATTTTCAGTTTTCTCAGTAAGATAAAGCTGCACCTTAGGCAGTTCGTGGCAAAGACGTCTCAGAGCCACACAGCCGGAAAGCCTGCGAGTCCTGCTGAGAGCTGATGGTGCCTGTGATGTCTCACCCAGACATCCTGGTGAATTCATCTGTGATTCTTCTCACCGGTTCACAGCCCCAGAGAAGCAGCTGGGTAAGATGGGGCCTCTGAAGGCAGCCAGCGCACCATGCTTGGCACATCGTGCTGTCAAACCTCAGCAGTACTGTCTGCTGCAGCTAGCGCTGGCCCAGCCGGCTGCTACAGAAATACCTGCAGCTCATGGGCCACATGTTGTGGGGTCACAGGATGGTTTGGGTTGGAAGAGCCCTTTGAAGACCATCCAGTCCAACCCCCTGCCCTGGGCAGGGACACCCCCCCCAGCCCAGGGTGCTCCCAGCCCCGTCCAACCCGGCCTTGGACACCTCCAGGGATGGGGCAGCCACAGCTTCTCGGGGCAGCCTGCGCCAGGGGCTCACCGCCCTCAGAGTGAAAAATTTCTTCCTTATTTCCAATCTAAATCTCCCCTCTTCCAGTTTAAAACTGTTCCCCTTGTCCTGTTATAGAATCACAGAATCATTTAGGTTGGAAAAAAACCCTTAAGATCGTCAAGTTCAACTGTTACCCAAACACTGCTCAGTCCATCACGAAACCACATCCCTCAGCACACGGCTTTTAAATATCCCCAGGGATGGTGACTCCACCACTGCCCTGGGCAGCCTCTTCCAACGTTTGACAACCCTTTCCATGAAGAAATTTTTCCTAATATCCAACCTAAACCTCCCCTGGCACAACTTGAGGCTGTTTGCTCTTGTCCTATTGATTCTTACTTGAGACACTGACACCCCCCCCTCACTGCCCCCTCCTTTCAGGGAGCTGTAGAGAGCGAGAAGGTCTCCCCTCAGCCTCCTCTTCTCCAGGCTGAACACCCCCAGGTCCCTCAGCTGCTTCTCACAAGACATGTGCTCCAGACCCCTCACCAGCTCCGTTACCCTTTGTCACCTTTGGGTCTTGGTAAAAAGTCCCTCTGGTCTCTCTTATAAGCCCCCTTTTATACTGAAATGCTGCCAGATGGTCTCACTGGAGCCTTCTCTTCTCCAGAGGGCACAGCAGAGGGGCACAGTCCCCCCTCGCCCTGCTGGCCCCGCTGCTGGGGATGCAGCCCAGGATGCCGGTGGCTTTCCGGGCTGCCAGCGCACATTGCCGGCTCACGGCCCATTTTTCACCCACCAGTACCCCCAAGCACTTCGCCACCAGGCAGTTCTCAGTCCATCCATCCCCCAGTCTGTGCTGGTACCGGGGCTCGCCCCGACCTGTGAACTTGCCTTGTTGAACTTGGTGAGGTTCCTGGCAGGGCTCTGGGGGTACAGATGTTCTGCGGATGCTTCATATTTCTCCTGATCCCTAATCTCTGCTCCCTAAAACCTGTCTAAGGATAGCAGAGAGGTGGGATTTGTCCAGAGGGTGCCTGGTTAGCTCCATTGAGCTGGAACGCTTCCATGTCACTGTATTTGGAGTGAAAGCACTACTCCTGCTGATCTACACGGTCCTGTGTCGCTGTCACTACAGATCAAGGGGGTGCTCGTGTCCCTGCAGGCCTCCCAGTGGATTAGCGATGCCCCGGAGCTGGCAGAGCCAAGCTGTCGCACTGCATGAGCGATGTGACAAGCGAGGCAGTGTGACCGAAGTGTAGGAAACTGCCAAGAGGGACATGGCTAGGGATTTTGAGATGTAAAGTAAGCAAACTCGCTGCAAACGTGATTATCCTCCAGCGAGCTGTTACTGAAGCCGCAGTCGTAGATGACTGAATGTAAGAGCTTGTTGTGTAGATGCAAAGGTGCTGTGATGCGAAGAAAATAAAATTAATCAGCTTGCAGTGCCCTTGTGTCAACGAGACAGAGATTTTGAACAGTAGGTGAGGTGTGAGCCAGGACGGCATTGAGGGAAAGGGCTCTTAACAGGCTGTGAGACGAGTTTTGTACGCCTGAATGGGTGAAAAAGTCAAAGGATCAGCCAGGGGAGCGGTCTGGTTCCCCTCGTGACCTTCTCAGTAACCTGGGGCAAGTGATGAGCTCTGCTCCTTTTCCCAGCTGAATCCTGATTTTTCAGACTTTAGCAGAGCAGCCTGGAAGCACTCGGGTCATTCTCGCGCCTGAGGTGCTGAACTGTGCCTGAGCAGCGCTTTAGGAATTTGCCGTGCCGGTGGAAATGCTGGAGTTTGGACAGGCCGGAGAGTTAAAGCCTTTGTTTGCCCAAACCCCTGTGGTCCCTCCTGCCTGAAATTCGATGTCTCACAGTACTGCCTCGCTTGCATCCTGCACGCTCAATCTGAGAAGCAGCTCCTTGTTCCTGAAGTCGTTTCATAACGTTGGGGTGTTGTCACGCAGGCGCTGTGCTCTGTACCAGGGCGGCTGGTGCAGTGATGCTTGCTGAAGCGCCCATCAGAACCGACCTTGTGCTAAGGATCGGGTTTGTTTTTATAGAAATCAGGAGAGCATTCAGACTGGAATTTCCTTTTAGTGCTGCGCAGCAGCAGCAGAGCACAGCTGGAGAAGCTTGGGCTGGAAATTAAGAGGTGCTGAGCATTCCCTGTCGGACGCTGAAGGTGACAAAATCTGGAAGACCGCTTGCTGGTGGAAAACCACGAGCTCTGCCTCGCATCAGCGCTGCCATAGGAGATCATCTGGCAGTGGCCAGGCAGAGAAGCTCAGTAGGCAGAGTGGGACTGGGCAAGTCCTGGTGCTCCCAGCAGCCGGTGGGATTTGTGCCCAGCCTCCTTTCAGAGGCATTGGAGAGAAATCGGAGCTTTTAGGATAAGTTTCATCTGCTCTGAGGTACTGAGGCGAGTCGGAGTCCCGTGTCATTCCCCCCGAGACCCTCAAGTTTCTGCCCCCAATATACCAGACTTTCCCACCGCTCTTGGTTTCGCCAGCCACACCACAAGGAAGCTTAATTGCTTCCAGAGAAGGGTGAAGTCTAGTTAAATATTTCACCCAGCGGATAGCAAATCTGTATAACTTCCTTCTCTGAGGCAGAGAGAGTTCACCGCCTATATGGCAGCTGTATAAGCGACATGGAATTACCTCTTGAGGCTCATCCATGCCCCTGGGATTGGTGTGTGGCTTCAGCTTGCGGTACAGGCACTGAGGTTCCTCTTCCTCACCAGGGCACTGGGTCACTCCGATCTGCCTCTGACTGTGCAGGCTGCGCCTGGGAGGAGGAACAGAGGTCTCACGATGTGGTGGGGTACAGCTGAATGTCCTCGGACCGAGGAGGACGCTCTTGCCTCCCCCTCAATGCTGTGCAGCTCTTTCTGTAGAGGCAGAGCATTGCCTGGTGTTTGGTGTGACTGGCGATTGCGTACTCTCATGCTGTCTCTCCTCAACAGCTTTTCCTTATTTCTCTCTGCTGCCCAGATTTCGCAGGTGTGGAATAACACCTTGGTGAACCTCCTGAAGAGCCTCTACTCCCTGGGGATGGACGGCAACAGGAGGGAGATGCAGTCGGTGGAGCAGGAGGTGTTGTGGCGGCTGCGGCGCCTCACCTTCAGGCAGCTCGCCTCCCTGGCCGAGTTCTTGGCAATCAAGCAGGGGAAGGAGAGCAAGCTGCTGAGCGAAGTCATCAAGAAGCTGGAGCTGCGTTGGACGGAGCTCGAGGGCACCCGTACCGTGGTGGCACTGATGGCCAAGGTCGGGCACGTCTCCCCGGCTCTGATGGACCGGCTGGAGGACAAGGTACGGGCTTGGGCTCTCCCATCTGCCTCTGTTCCCTTCAGATGGGTCACCTCCTGCAGGTGACAGCAGTGGGGAGGGGAAAACCTCGTCCCCTTCAGCCCCTCCTGTATGGGAACGCTAATTCCACACAGGCTGCGCTCCTCGCTGCTCCGGAGTGCTTCGGTAGGCGCTTACAAGTTGCTGTTAAGCAGCTTTCCGTGCATTAATGCTTCTAAGAGGGGTTTCCGTCTGAGGAGCCACATAGATGGGGAAGCTTGCACTCGCCAGCCCCTTCCCAGTCTGTACTGGTGCGAGTGTGTGACTCGCACTGGTCTGCGCTGCTGGAAGGTGGGCTGAGCTGATGTCTTTTACTTTGGCAGCTGCAGCAGGTTCGCAGAGAACACGCTCGAATTTCCTTAGCTCTGCTGGCAAATGGTAACTTACAGAGCCAGCAGAACACAGCTGCCAAAAACGTCATCCTTTGCTTCTCTGTACAAGCCAGGCTGTGAGGGGAGCTGGAACAAGGAGTGTCCGAACTGTCCTCACCTTCTGGCTGCCTGTGGGCACCCATCATCTTCGAAGGGGGCAGGTCTGTCCCCTCCGGGGCTCAGCCGGTCCCTGTTTGCTGTCGCTCGCAGGAGCAGGGAAATGTCCTTTGGGTCGGAGCCACTGCAGGAGCCCTGATTGCAGCTGCGTCAAATTCAGTCCTCGGCCAGCCGGTGCTGGGGACTGGCCAAACAGCTGCCACAGCAATATCTGTAGCTCATGAGCCCCACTGTCCTGCTCCCTTGACCCTGGGGATAAATAAACGCTACAGACACCAGCGTATGACGAGGCAGAACGCTGTAGCTGGATCTGACCGGGTTGTCAGCTTATGCAGAGCCCAAACTAATGATGTTGGGTTAGCGTCCTGCAAACGAAGCAGAAATTACAGTGGAAAGCGGGGTGCTGATCCAGCAGAAGGTGCCTTTTCTCTGTCGGTCTTTGCCCGACAGCGTGTTACGGTGCCTGGACACACAACAGGAGCGGACACGGGTCCTGCTGGCTGGGGGAGGCAGAACCAGGCGTGGGGAGAGGACGAGGGTCTGCTTCCCCTCACTCTCCGTGTGAGCCGGTACGCTCGCTCCCGGCCGCTCAGCCTCGCTGCGTGCTAAACACTCACCCGTTCCAGTCCCTGTCACCCTCGCAGGGGCTCAGCCAGTAGCAATGGCGTGTCCCACTCCGAATAAAGCCTGTATCTGCACCTCGCTTTGTGCTTTCCCCTTTACATCCCCGCTTAAAACGTATCTTGGCAGGCTCTGGAGCTCGCTGAACAGTTCAACCCCGATGACATCCGGAAAATAACGCTGGCTTTAGCCTACCAGAACCGGCGCTGCGTGCCTCTGCTCCGAGCCTTGTCCTACCACCTGATCCAGAAGCACCCTGAGCTCAGCCTCAACGTCCTCATGGACCTAATTTTTGCCTATGGTAAGCGGCTCGGTTGTACTGGGATCTGCTGTGCTGATTTCGGGCTCTCGAGTGGGGATTTGGTGGCGTTGCTGCCACGGCGTTGAGGCCAGAGGAAGGAGAAGGGCTGGCGGGGTACGTTGGGCTGGACCTAGCGGACCAGCCAGCGCAGCTGGGTAGTTTCCAGCTCCACGCACAGGCAGAGCGAGTCCCGGTATTCCATTTTCCTTCTAGTGCATGGGAAGAAGGGAACTTGCGATGAGAGAATGCATCGGAAGGGTGGTCGGGGGGCCAGGTACCCTGCAGCGTAGCCAGCTGGTGAGCCAGGATCCCCCAAATAGCCCCAAATCGTCTCTCGCGTCCTGCCCTGGGTTTCTCGGGGAGCCGCGGCCTCCGTTTCCTCGCTTGCAAAATGCAGCCCTCAAGAGTGAGGCGTATCAGAAGGGCTGAGCAGGAGCCCTGGGGAGGGTCGGACTTTTTACATGGGGACAGTGGCACTAAAATAGCCGATTTCTTTCCACCCAAGAAGTCCTAGCGACAAGTTAATTACCGTTTGAGGAGCTCTGGGTGCTGAATTTGTACTCTTCAGCGGTTGAGGTGTTACAAGTACCTGTACAAACGCTGACAGATGCTCTGGGCAGTGGCAGCCACCTTGGCGATGTTCTCGACCACAGGGTAAACCAGAGCCACCAGAAACATGATGGTGACAGACCCAGCGCATGACAGGTCTATTAATAGCAGAGCAGCACTAATTGATAATCTGTTTTACGATCCTTAGTTCTCTGGCTCCTCTCTCCATGTAATGTTGCGTGGTCCTCTTCTCCTTTTACTGTTGGTAGCCAGTGGAAAGCCCAGACAAGCAGGGATAAAGGAAGCCGGGAGAGCCAAGGAGGAGCTCTTCTTCAGTTGCTTGTCCAGCTTCTGGCAGTGGGAACAGCTCTTCTGACAACCGGTGGGGCCGGGATGGTCTTCGTAGGTTAGCATACTCTCAAAATAAAGGAATAACCCCAATACACCTGGCCTTGGAGGGAGCTCGTGCTTCTCTCGTTGGTGTTACTAGCTTACTTGCTATGAAGCTGATTAATCTGGAGTGAGTTTCAAGGAGAGCAGTGGACGCTGCATGTCATGGCCTCCAAATCAGTGCTGGGCGTCCTTCTCAAAGGCAGGGCTGCAGGTGCTCCAGCTCAGGAATCACAGAATCATACAGTGGTTTGGGTTGGAAGGGACCTTGAAGATCATTGAGTTCCAACCCCCCTGCCCCGGGCAGGGACACCCCCCCCCAGCCCAGGGTGCTCCCAGCCCCGTCCAACCCGGCCTTGGACACCTCCAGGGATGGGGCAGCCACAGCTTCTCGGGGCAGCCTGCGCCAGTGCCTTAGCACCCTCAAAGTGAAAAATTTCTTCCTAATATCTCATCTAAATCTCCCTTCTTCCAGTTTGAAGCCATTCCCCCTCGTCCTGTCACTCCATGCCCTTCTAAAAAGTCCCTCCCCAGCTCTCCTGGAGCCCCTTTGGGCACTGGAAGGGGCTCTGAGGTCTCCGCGGAGCCTTCTCTTCTCCAGGCTGAACACCCCCAACTCTCAGCCTGTCAAAGGGCGCGCAGCTGTACAGTGTATACGGGCTTGGGTCATGTGCAGAGATTGGACCAGGTAATCCAGCGGTTCCCCAGCCTTAAAACCTACAAAGTGGACAACTCCGAGGTCTAGACATGGTCTGGGGGCAAGACTGGCTCTTGCCTGCTCCGGCAGCGCTGTAGCCGCTGCGATGGGGAGGCTCTTGGCCTGGACACTGGCATTCTGCGCCGTTCTCTTTGGTGCTTGTAGCTGCTGCATTGGTGTATCAGGATGTTTCGAACCTGTCGTTGCCGCTGCAGCCGGTCTGGGACCCTCCCTGTGCCCTTCTCAGGGGGACTGTCCCCTCCTGGCCGGTCCCCGCTGACCCGAGCCCCTCCAGGGCTTGGTGCTGCCGGCTGCTGACCGTGGCTCGCTTATTCCTCGGGTCAGCGTGTGGTTCCTGGTAGTGTTAGTGAGCTCAGGGCTCTTCTGGCCGGACAGCTGGAGACACCGGGGCTAAAATCTGCTACCAGCACTGGGTGGAAGCTGGAGCCATGAGTTGGCACCAGGATTGCGAGCTGGTGGGTGTGTTAGGACGCGGCAGAGATGGTCTGACCAGAAAGGATGGGGCTAAGCCAACTGGGGGAGGCAGTACCGCCGTGCGAGGCTCCTCTGCTCCTAACGAACAGCTTCGTGCTTTCCCTTGTGCCGCCAGGGCCTGTCCAGGCACGGCTCCCGTACCAGCTCCTTGTAAGTGGCTGCCACTTTCTCTTTGCTCCTTTAAGGAAAACTGAATTTCCACCAGCCCCAGGTCTTCCAGAAGATAGCCACCGACCTGCACCCCCACGTTGCCTCCATGACGCCCGTCGAGGTGACGCGCTGCATCAGATCCTTCGCCCTCCTCAAGTGGCTCAGCCTGCCGCTGTTTGAGGCCATTGCGCAGGTGAGGAAGGGGCTTGGGGGGGGGTAAGAAGGCCCCCCACTGGCACCAGTATGACTGGTGACCCACCCCACTTCCCAGGGGATGGGAGCAGTTCCCCCCCACCTCTCCAGAGACGCTCCCTGGGACGTCGTCACTGTTTTCCCTACGCAGCCGTCAGCTGGAATGGAGTCTGACAGGACTCGCTGTTCATCTTCCGCTAAAGTCAGCGCTGGGAGTCCGTGCCGAGCTGGGGACGGTCTCAGCTCCGCCTGAGCCTCCGCTCCCGAGGGCCAGTGCTGCTTCTCTCCCCGTGCACGTTCCCAGCTCTGCCCTGGTTTTGTGTGCCTGCGCTTTTGCGTCTATACCGGGCGAGTGGGAATATTGCAGGGCTTTGCTTCCACTCACAGCGGAAGCCGGTATAAAATCCCAAGGAAGCGCCAAAAGATCTTGCACTCGTGTTTTCCCATCTCGCCACGGGGCCGGATGCGTCCTTGCCTGATGTTTTTAATCTTTTCCTGACCGTACTCATGTAGGACAGACCTAAACCTCTGGTTTTGCCCCCTGTAATCTTCCAGTATGCCCTGGACAACACCAAGCAGCTGTCGGTCACCCATCTGTGCAGTATCGTCCTGTCTTTTGCTCGCCTGAACTTCCAGCCCAGCGGAAACGAGGACTTCTTCAACATGGTAACCTTCCTCCTCTCCCCCTTTTCATCGTCCTTCCTCCTCTCCCCCTTTTCATCGTCCTTCCTCCCTCCCTAGGCAGCGGGAAGGCTGTAGGTCTCCTCCTAGCACGTCCCCGTGTGAAAGCGCGTGTCGGGTGGCTCGAGCCTGCTGTAAACGGTGTGAGAAACGGGGAAGGGGAGCCCAGAGCTCGGGCCAGGCTTAAAAACCCGCACGGCGCTCCCCCGGCCGTGTGCCGGGCGATAGCTGAACCGGTTAGTCCGCGACTGGCTCGAGTGCCCCGCAGGCTCGCTTTTCCGCCAGACGCAAGCAGCCGTGTGGGTGTTCACGTGCCCTTCTGAACTCCGATTGCTGTAATTAACTCCTTATAACGAGGCCGTAGGTGTTGACGGTTGCGCGCCCGTTCCTGGCGGAGCGGTGCGGCTCTCCTAGCCGTGCCAAGCGCGCGCTCTGGTCGCGCTGAGGCTGCTCCCCCGGCTCTGAGAAGCTGTCGAGAAGGATAGAGGCTGCCAGAGGCAGACGTGCTCGCTGTCCTCCTGCCTGGAGGGGAAGGTTGCCGCGTCCCAGGGCGAGGAGACGTGACCGGCTGGAACGGCCGAGCGGAGGGAGAGCCTCCCGCGCGGTTTAGCAAGAGGCTGGCGGGAGGTGTGCGTGGGGCGGGCGCTGGCCTTGGCGTCCTCCTGTCTTCCCCGGCTCGGGGAGGTGGCCAAGCTGGCCTCTGAGGTGGAGGAGGAAGTCACCTTGACCTCCCTAGGGACAGATTTATGCTGAGGAGTTCCAGAGGAGCTGCATTGTCACTGAGTAAGAGGGCATTTGCGGAGCGCCTGGCAGAGGGAGCGTGGCCTGCCCAGCCGTACGTGTGCGCAGCCGAGAAGGAAGAGGACCCAGCTAGGGGTGTTCCTAATCGGCAGGGCCCTGCGTCCCACCGCAGGGCGGCCTGTCCCTCACGGCCAAACCAGCCTGGGGAGCAGGGGATCTCCCTGGCACCGGGAGAAGGGCAAGAAGGTGTGGAAGCAGCATCCAGGGCTGTCGGCTCCCCCTGCCAGCGTTAATTGCGCTCACTGTGAAGGGGGATTTTGTAGCAAGTGGAAAACTACTCGGTTTTGAGGCTTCGCAGAAAAGTTCTCCAGGTTTAACAGGAGAAACCGCTGCGGGGTGTAGAGCTCCAGGCTCTTGCTGTGATACCTGGACAGACATGCTGACACCACCGGTACAGCCTCCGACCCCGCCAGCTCTGTTTACGGCAGGGTTTAGCTGCACATCCTGAAGAGGTTATTGCCCCCAGCCCTCCCTTTTCTGAACGCTGTCCTCGTGGCGGGGCCGGCTGCAGCGGTGCATTACCCCTCGCTGCTGGGCTTTGCCGCTGGGCTTTCTGCTGACGCCCCCGGCAGCGACGCAGCGTCCTGGGGCCAGCGAACCGCAGCTCGTGACCTGCAGGGTCGCGTTAGAGCGGTCTTAAAATCTACCCCCTGCAAATAACCCGGGGGAGAATTGCTGCTGTAGAGGAGACAGCGCACATCGACTGCACCGTAACGCCTCAGGGATGTGTCGAGCTGCCAGGTCTGCGTGTTGACCGCAGGATTGAGGTCTCAGCAGCGCTGAGCTGAGCTGTTGGTTTCCCTCTCTGCAGGTCCACAAGGAGCTCCAGGGTCAGCTGGACAACCTGGAGCCTCACCTGCTGACCGACCTGGTGTGGTCGCTCTGCGTGCTGCAGCAGGCCAAGGCTCCCTACCTGCAGCAAGTGCTGGCGCCCAAATTCCACGCTCAGATCCAAGGTGAGGTGGGCGTCTCTGCCGGTGGGATAGGGACCGAGAACCTCAGACCTGGGGCAGGGAGTGAGTGTACTGAGCCTGGGCCGTCTAAATTTGAGTTAACGGGTTGTTAATTTAACCAGGAGGGAATTGATCTCGCTGGGAGTGGCTGTCATGGATCCCCCCCGCAGCTCCGTGCGGGGTACGCGAGCGAGGGGAGCGCAGGGCAGCAGCACCAGGAGAGTTGGGCTAGCGAGAGCCACGGCCTCCGGCTCCGGCAGCCCCCTTGGGCTGTGGATTTCTGCCTGTGTGCCATGGGGGAAGAAGACAGCGATGGCCATCCTCCTCCGTGCCATCCTGCTGGTGCCTTCCTTGCTCATTCCCTGTTCTCCCGCCTTCCTCCCCCGGTCCTGCCCGCTGTCTGCTCCTCCGCCTGCCCAGCCCGAAACTGAATGTGTTATACGGCTGAAGCGCTGCCTGCGGGGTTGTCCCCAACCGTGTGCGTGGAAACCGCGTGCCCCAAGGCACAGCTTGCTTCTCTGCTCCGCCACTGCCCGTGTGCTTCCCCCCCAAGACCTCGAGAAGAGACGGGAGGGCTTTGGTATTTCCTAACAAAACGGTGACTGCTGGGGAGGTGCGGCCCTGTCACACGCAGTCCCTGCCTCCTCCGTGGCGGGGGCTGGCCAGCCGGCTGCCACAGCAACTCCTGTCGTCCGTGAGCCCCGTGTCCCCTCCCGTGGCACCCCGGGAGCAGACCCACACCACAGACATTGGGCCCCGACGGGGCTGTCCCTACCAAACAGGGGCGCCGTTTGGCTTGGCCGGCTCGCGGTGGCTTCCTGCGAGTGCCTGGGGCAAGGCCAGGGACCCCGGCGTTTGGCCGTCGGTGATGTGTGTCTCCGGGCCAGCAGGCAGGGACGCATCGCGGGGGGGGATCAGAACCAGCAATCCCAATCGGACAGGCCACGCGGGCCGCCAGATGAAGAGCCAGGCCCCGCTGCGGGCCGGGGCTTTCGGATGTGTCTCTAGCTCTGCTTCACCCCTCCCGCCAGGCGATCGGTCCCTCAAGGCTCAGAATTTACGGCTGAAGCTCCAACACATCAACGCTGCTGCCAAACTGGAAAGCCCGGACTACCGGGGGCCGTTCCTGCCGGCGGAGATGCTGAGCGCCACGGAGGCGGCAGGGGAGAAGATCACGCTGCTGCAGAGCAGCCTGCGGGAGGCGTTGGCGGGGGTGCTGGGGAGCCAGGACAACGGGCGCTTCGACATACGCACTGTCTACGGCTGGCACATCGGTGAGTGCGTCCTCTCCCCGCCTCCGTGGGGAGCAGCGGGACTCCGTCGGGCTCTGCCTGGTGGCGGGAGTTGAACTTGAGGGCTTGGGTACGGCTACCAGGCTTCATCCCTCCCCGTCCTTCAGCCTCACACCCCTCTGCTTCCTCATCGCAGCCGCCCTCTCTTGTTCCCGGCTCCTCCCACCGCTTGGCTCTGAAGGCAGAGCAGAAACTGCAGCCCAGGGCACGGCTGCGGGCAGCGGATGCGGGAGGAAAGCCCTTCTCCTGCGGCCAAGCAGCGCTGAGGCCGGTGAAAGGCTTCTGGCTCTGCCCTCCCTCCCTTCCCCTGCCGCGCTCCCGGCTCTCGCAGCCCCCCCCAGGCTCCCCCCAGCTCCCCGCTCTCCTGCAGCCCCGTCAAATTCGATCCCTGCCTCTTCCGTGGCGGGGACCGGCCAAACGGCTGCCACAGCAGCTTCCGTAGTCCGTCAGCCCCTCGTCCCTTTCCTGTGGGACACCGCGGGATCAAATCACGCCACGGACACATCTTTTGCCCGAGGAGATGCTTGGGAAGGAGACCCTGCCCCTCAGCGCTGCGAGGAGGATGCTGTACCCCGGCTGCGTGCGCAGAGCCGCTCCGTGGTTCCAGCAAGGATGGGGTTTTTGGGGGAAGGGAGCAGCGGGACCTCGCGTGCTCTGCGTCGCAAGCCTGGGGGGAGCCGCTGTGCGCGGCATCCAGGCGGATCACAGGAGCCCTTGTGTTTCCTCCGCCCCGTGCAGATGCCGAGATGGTGGTGAACAGGGAAAATAAACCTCTCCCCGTGAAGGACTTTGCTGCTCCCCATCTGCTCCGCTCGGAAGGGACGAAGCCGCTGCCGCCGGGTGCCCGGAGGTGGGTCTGGGCTGCGCTGCGCCCCGCCGTCCGGGCGGGAGCTCCTGGCGAGGGGAAGGGGGAAGGCTCTGCCTTCGTGGTGCCGAGGATCCGGGGGCTCCACACCTCCCGGTCGCCGGGGGCTCACGGCAGAGCCGCAGGGGCTGCCAGCGTGCCGAGGACGCCGTGCCCGGCTGCGTGCCCCTCATTTGGGAGGAGGAGGGGGTGGGCACAGGACCGAAATCGGGGTAGGGCTGTGCCAACCCCTCCAGGGTAACATTTTGGAGCCGGGGGTTGCTTTGACCGGCCAACCTGGGGGAGGCACAGCAGGGGAAGGGGCTGGACGCTGGTCCTGGCAATGGTTTTCTCTCTGAATAGAGCCTCTGCCAGGGAGCCCGGCTCTCTGCAGGGCTCTGGGGACTGAGCTGCCTCCTTCCTGCCTGGAAAAGGCGGCGGCGCCCCACTCAGAGTGCTGCCAGGCCTGGGCTGTGGATAAATTACGCTTGAGCCGCTGTCCTGGTGCTTCTCTGATGGCTCAGAGGCAGAATAACGGACCCAGCAGGACAAATCTGCGTCCTGCTGGCCCCGGGCAATCGGCGGAGCCGGAGCAGGCCCTTGTGCCGCGGCTCCCGTTGGGATTTGGGCGCTGCTGCCAGCTCCGCTTGGGCTTCACGTGCTCGGCCTCGCATCTCACGGCCTCCCGTTGCCCCGTGCGTCTCCCAGGGTCGCCTTCCTCCGGTGGGAGTTCCCCAACTTCAGCAACAGAAGCAAGGACCTGCTGGGCCGCTACGTCATGGCGCGGCGCCACATCCAGGCCGCCGGCTTCCTCGTGGTGGACGTGAGTAGCTGCGAGGAAGAGGAGGGGCTCTAATTCCATGGAAATGGAGGAGCAGATATCTCCTTGGCGTGGGGCAGTACCAGCTTCCTTCTCACTCCCCACACCGTCTTCCTGCTGGCTCCCGGTCCCGTACAGTGGGGCAGAGCCCCCCGCGCGCTCCTGGGTGGCCGCAGCGCCGTGCGGGGTGACCCGGCGGGTCGCCGGCCTCCCTGCCCGCGCCGGGATGAGCCGCCGGGATCCCCTGCGGGCCGCCTGCTGGGCAGCCCCAAGGTGCCCGGGAGGGGATCGCTAATCAAGGAGGACAGCAGACGAGGTCTTAAGGCGCTGATCCCCTGCGCCGGAGCCCTGCGCTCCAGCGGGGTCATGCATTATTTAGCTTCCCGGAGGTAATTATAGCTCTCCGGGCGGGCAGCGAGCCCTGCTCTCCTGTGGGCTGCTCTGGGGGAGGAGGGTTGGTGGCTTGGCGTGCTGCCTGCGCTGGCGGGGCGCCGTCCCTCTGCCCCCTGCCCAGCCCGGGCTCAGCACCGTCCCTGCCCGAGCTGCCTACCGGCAGCGTGGCTCCTTCGGGGCCGGAGGGCCACACGTCACCCCGGAGCAGCGTCGTTGTCACCCCGTGGTGGTCTCCCAAACCCGTCCCTCCCTTCCCCGCGAGGACCCCTGAGCTTTAGCGCTTCCCCGGCGTCCTCCCCCCCCCGGCTCCCTGCGCCCGCTGCCGCGCTGTGAGGCTGATGCGAAGTGAGGATTGAGGTTCACCAGCAGTGTTTTTCCCAGCCGCTTGCGTAATTTCTCCCCCCTCCGCCTCCCCTGCGCTGCCTGGGGAGGATCCAGGGGGGCAGACGGGAGGAGAAGGAGGAGGAGGGAAATATCGCTTCTCGCAGCTTCAGCCTTACCTACTAAATATAGAGGCGGGGTGGGTGGTGGGATCCCCCCCAGACAGGGCTGCTCCCTCCTTCAGGCTGGCGCAGGCACTGCCGAGGAGCCGGCGGCGCGGCTCCGGTGTTTGACACGTAGCTGGAGCCGGCAGCCACCGGCCAGAGCGCAAGTGCCGGGCTCCTCACCCTCCTCCTGCCTGCAAATTCCCTCCGAATAAACATTTCATCTGCCCTGCGCCAGGCTGGGGCTGCTGGGGAGGCGGAGGGGAGGATGGCACGGGCCAGCGGCAGGGCCGTGAAGTCCTGCACGTCCTCTGCGTCTCACGTGAAAAACGAAGCGGGTTTTGGTGCCCGGCGACGTCCCCGGGACGGTCCCGGCAGAGGTACTGCCCGGAATCCTCCCCTGCCAGGGGGGAAAAGGGTGTTTGGTCCGACACGGCTCCCGGTGCTTCGCGCCGTCCCGGCTGCTCACAGAAGCCCGTTGTTCCGTGGTGGTGACGCGGGCTAATTTGGGGACAGTCCTGAATTGTCTGCATTTGGGTGCCGACGTGCCACCGCCGGGCGGGAGCGAAGGGTGCCATCCCCGCAGCCTCGTCAAATTCGGTGCCCGCCTCTGCGGTGGCGGGGACCGGCCCAAGGGCTGCCACAGCGACGTCTGTGCTCCACAGGCCCCGCGTCCCTGGCGTGGGACGTCGGGGATCACGAGGGGTTACGGACACTCCTCGGGGCGAGGGGGGGGGGACAAACGCAGGAGTTCGGTGTGCGTCTCGGGGCTCTGATGGCCTCTCCTCTCCTCTCCCCACCGCTGCAGGTTCCCCACTACGAGTTCCTGGACCTGAAGCTGGAGCGGCAGCGGATCGCCTACCTCAAAGACAAACTCAACAAGGCCATGGCCAAAGAGATGGCGAGCTAACTGCGCCGCTCCGCCCGGCCGCGCCGGCAGCGCCCGGCTGTGTGTAAAACCTGTTCGAATAAACCCGCCACTGTATAGCGCTGCGGTTTGGGGTGCCGGTTGGCGTCGGCGTCGCTGCCGGTTGGCGTGCGGCTTTGCTTCTCCCCGGGGTGGGAGGCGGCTCCATGCCGGCGCTCGGTGGGACCCCGTTCGCCACAGCCGTGGCGCGGCTCCCGGAGGAAGCCGGCTCGAGCCAGCGTTTGGGATTAAGATCCATCCCGGCCTCTCTTATTCCCGTCGTATTAGCGGGGGCTGTGTCGCCGGTGCTGGAGGGGAGGGCGTTGCGCCGCTTCCACCGGCAGCGGTGGGACCCCCCCAGCGGGCACGGGAGAGCCCCGATGCCCTGGGGGGCTCCAACCGGGGAGGGTTCGATGCTGCCCCGCGTCGCGCCGGCCCTGAGCGCCCACAGCTCCCCCTCTTACCCCCCATACACCGTGTCCCCCGTGTCCCGCAGGGCACGTGGAGCCGGCCTGGTGGCGGAGGGGGGGGGACAAGGTGGGTTAGGAAAACCCTCTGTGCCGTGACGCACCGGAGCCGGCTGCCAGGAAGGGCTTTGGGGACGGATTAGCGGCCATCTGGCCGCGGGGACACTGCTGGGCCCCGCCACGGCCCTTCCAGCCCCTCCGGCCGGGGGGGCACGGCCTCCTCCCCCCCACACTCTGTGCCTTTCTCCCGGTGCTTTGCCGGGAGGAGGCCGCGGCGGTGCCGGAGTTACCGGCGGCTGCTGAGTCACGGCTCAGGGCTGCTCCTGGCACCGGCGTCGCGGCGTGGTCGGCCTCGGCGCCAGCCTCGCTCCGTGCCCGGGGTGGCAGCCAGGCCCCCGCCATGCCCGTGCCGGGTGCCAGCCTCGCTCCGTGCCCGGCACCGGGCACCGGCACCGGGCACCGGCACCGCGCCGTGCTCTGGGGCTGTGCCTCGCGTTTCCCCCCGCCATCCTTTGGTGCCCCCACGGCACAGGAGGGGGTCACCGGGGGGTTTGGGGACCCTGACAGGGGCACCTGGACCCTCCTTGGCATCGCCTTCCCTCCTCCCAAGGAGCCACCCCTGTCCGTCCATCCGTCCGTCCGTCCATCCAGGGTCTCCCCACCGGGGTACCCCCCCCCGTGTTGCCAGGGAACCATCCTCATCCTCCTCCCCATCGCCACGGAGACGGGAGGAGGAGGAGGAGAAGGGCCGTTCCCATGGCGACCGCGCAGGCACCCATCCTGCCTCCGGCGGTACCCGGCCCCGGGGACACGCAGGGTGGGCTGGGGGGGACACCGGGGTCTGTGTCCCCCCCCGGTACATCTGTCATCACGCACACGCGCGGCCACTTTTGGGGGGGCCCAGGACACGGCTGGCTGCTCGAGCCCCCATTTTTGGGGGGAAGCGGGGAGGGGGAGGGGGCAAAATGCCACCTCTGTCCCCTTTCTCATCAGTCCTGGGGACACTGAGGCTGGGGGGGGGGGCTGTCCCGGCACTCCCCCCCCCCCGCCCCCCCGGCTGCCTTTCGTCGGAGCTGATGCAAGCAGCAGCGTTGGGGTGGGCCCTTCGCTCTCCTCCCAGCGCCGCAGTGCCTGGCACACACCCCGCGCCGGGGAGATTAAAGAAAATGTAAAAAAAAAAAATAATAATTAAATAAATAATAAACCAGAAGAGAGAGAAAAGGCAGGAGGGGGGGGGGAAAAAAAAAAAAAAGAAAAGACAGAAAAAAAAAAAAAAAAAAAAAAACAACAGGGAGGGAAATAAAAAAAAGAAAAAACCAAGGGATAAAAAAAAAAAAATCCTGCTGACATCATCTGGGATGACGGGGCTGATCCCGCTGGCGGCCCCCCCGCCAGAGCCCCACTAATGCTCCGCTCCTCCCGGCGCAGCCGCCCTCGCCCAGCCCCAGCCCGGGGTGCCGGCGGGTGAGCGGGGCCGCAGGCGGCCGCCCAGGCCGGGCCCCTGCCATGGCCATGCCCGGGGAATCGCTCCCGACTCCAGGACTGGGGGGATTGGAGAAGGAAAACGGAATGCCGGAGGGATCGGAGGCAGGTGAGGCCGAGGGGAGGCCGCGGGATGGAGGGATGCGGGGTGGAGGATGGAAGGGAGGATGGAGGATGGAAGGAGGATGCGGGATGCAGGGATGCCCGACGGAGGGATGCGGGATGCAGGGACGTAGGGATGAGGGATGGAGGACGGAGGGATGGAGGACAGAGGGATGGAGGACGGAGGGATGGAGGACGGAGGGATGGAGGACGGAGGACACAGGGCCGGCCGCAGCGGCAGCCGGCACTGCTGGAAGGGCTCTGGTACCGATTCCCCCTCCCCGGAATGAGGCAGGAGGTGACTTTGGGGACACCCACTCCCCCCCGTCACCCCTCTGCACCCCACGCCGGCACCGGGGGTGTCGGGGGGTGTCTCGGTGCCCCGGGGAGGCTGAGCCTCCCCCCACCCTCCTCCAGGGACCACCGGGTGGGGAAACTGAGGCACGGGGCGGCGCAGAGCCGCGGCACAAGGTCACCCCGCGCGGGGGTCCCCGAGGGCCGGGGACAGCTGGGGGGGGGGCCACCCCCCACCCCGTGTGCCTCAGTCTCCCCCTGGAGCCGGGTCGGGGGGGGGGCTCACCCAAAAAAAAAGGGGGTGAGGGTCCGGTTTGGGGGTGGGGGGTGTCAGGGCTCTCCCCCCAGGGAAGGGGGGAGGCTGTAGTGTCCCCGTGGCGGGGGGGGGGGGGGAGCTGGGGGAACCCCAAAACATCCCCCCCGGTGTGTGGGGGGGGGGTCCCAGCAGCGGGGAAGGGCAGGGTTAAGGGGATTTCCCCCCCCCAAAAAATGGCACTGGGGGGGGGGCACAGCCTCCCCATTTCCCCCTGTGCAGCCCCCACCCCCCCCAATTAACCCTTTAAGGGCCCCCAAAACACACAGGGACCCCCAAC
Organism: Pluvialis apricaria; assembly: GCA_017639485.1. Classification (NCBI taxonomy): domain Eukaryota; kingdom Metazoa; phylum Chordata; class Aves; order Charadriiformes; family Charadriidae; genus Pluvialis; species Pluvialis apricaria. The sequence goes on along the minus strand of CM030008.1, from coordinate 1,715,686 downwards.
AATAAACCCCCCCCCGGCACTTTTTTGGGGGGGGGTGATGGGGGGGGCAGGTAGCTGCCTGCTAAATACCCAGGTGAGGCCCCACCCCCCTTCCCAGCAGCCTCTGCGGGCCCCGCCCCGCCCCCTCACCCCTATATAAAGCCCCCGGGGGGGCGCACGGGGCTGCGCTGGGTTCGGTGCCGGAGGGGGTCCGGGCTGCGCTGCCCCATGGACCCGACCCTGCGCGCCCCAGGTAAGGGGGGGGGGGGAAGGTTGGGGCCCTCTCGGGGTGGGGAGGGGGCTGCACCACCCCCCACCTCCCCCCCCGCCTGGGAAATGGGGGGGCTGAGCACCCCCAAACTCAGTGCATGGGTGGGGATAAAACTCCCTGCAGCAGGGAGGCTCCATGGGGGGGGGGGGGATGTGGGGTGTTCCCCCCCCAGAGAGGTCCCCCTTGCCTGGGGACATCGTGTTTGCCCCCCCCCAGTGCAGTTTTGGGGTGTCCATGAGGTGGGGAGGGGGCTGCACCCACCTAATCCCCTCTGGGCCTGGGAAATTGGGGGGGGCTGAGCACCCCCAAACTCAGTGCATGGGTGGGCATAAAGCTCCCAGCAGCAGGGGTGCTCCATGGGGGGGGGGGGCTATTTGGGGGGGGGGGGGCAATGTGGGGTGCCCCCACCCCATAGAGGGGTTCCCCCTTGCCTGGGGACACCTGGGTATGGCCCCCCCCTTAACACAGCTCCATCCTTCTCCCCCCAGAGAGGGGCTGGGGAGGGGGGTGTGTCCCCCCCCCAGAGTCACCCAAACCCCTGTTGCCCCCCCCCCCCCCCCCCCCCCCCGGCCAGGTCTCCTGGGTGGGGGTCACCCTGTTCTCCCACCCCTGGGCTGGGCTGGGGGGGGTGACACCAACCTGGCTGTGTCTGTCCCCCCCCCCCCCATGGCAGCACCCTGGGGGTCCCATGGCACTGAGTGTGTGTGTGTGGGGGGGGTTTCTCCCTTCTCTCCGCAGCCCCCCCGCCCGCCACGGCCCCCCCGCCGATGCCCGCCAAGGAGGAGGCTCGCCCGCAGCCCGAGGGGGCCAGCTGCGACCCCGGCCCCCCCCCCGCCGCCCCCCTGGACACCCGCATCGTCATGGGCGAGGAGACCCGCTCCCCCGCCGTCCCCCCCGAGCTCCGGGGGGGGCCCCGCCGTGCCTTGTCCCTTCCCCGCTCCCACCAAAGACCCCCCCCACCGCCAAGCGGCTGAACAACCCCCCGCCAGACCCCCCGCCACCACCCTGGACCCCGATCTCTTCTTCACGGCCCCCTCTACCCCGGTGCGGGTCGGGGGGTCCCGGCTGCTGCCGCCCCCCCCCGAGGAGCAGACGGACGGGGAGAGTGAGGGGCTCTGCTCCCCCCCGACCTCCCCCTCCGGCTCCTACATGACGGCCGAGGGGGGCAGCTGGGGGTCCTCCGGCACCGCCAGCACCTCCCCGTCCTGCTCCCCCAACCTGGTGGCCGAGGCCGAAGCCATGGCGGTGGCCGAGGCCGAAGGTATGGTGGAGGAGGAGGAGGAGGATGATGAGGAAGCCATGGTGGAGGCCGAAGCCATGGCGGCGCTGCCCATGGATCCCCCCGCCTTCACCCCACCGTCTCCTGAGGAGGAGGAAGATGGGCCCTTCGCCCCACCGGGGGATGTGGAGGATGAGGAGGATGGGCAGACGCCGGAGGAAGAGGAGGAGGATGAGGAGGAGTGGGGGGTATCGGAGGATGCGGGGCTGATCCCGGCGGCGCTGCTGCCCTTCCGCGGCAGCCTGCTCTTCCAGGCCGAGGCGGTGGAGATCGCCCCGCTGCCCCCCGGCACGGCTCCCCTGCCCCTCTCCGCCCAGCAGGAGGATGATGAGGATGAAGAGGAGGAGGAGGAGGAGGGCGAGGAGGAGGGCGGCAGCACCTCGGCCTCCTTCCTGCGCTCCCTGTCCGAGACCTCCATCACCGAGGGGGTGGATGAGTCCTTCGCCTTCCGCGACGACACCTCCGCATCCTCCGACTCGGCCGCCTACGACGGCGAGGAGGACGAGCGGCTCTACGGCACCGAGCGCCATGCCGTGGGGGCTGAGGGGGCCACCACCACCGCTGCTGCCACCGCCGCGCCCCCCACCACCACCGACACCGCCGGGGATGGCGGCATCGAGCTCCACCTTCACGCCGGGATGGCACCGACCGCCTCCCCCTCACCGGAGGGGTCCCCCCGGCACCGCTGCGGCGAGGAGCCGGTGACCGGCATGGAGGATCTCGGTGCCGAGCGGGATGGCAGTGAGACTCCCCCGGCACCCTCTGGAGAAGGCGGTGTGGAGCCGGACGGCGAGACCTTCCTCACCTCCTCCTCTTCCTCCTCGGAGCTGGAGGAGGCCACAGCCCTGGAGGCCAATGTCCCACAGGAGCCGGAGCCCATCCTGGAAAGGTGTCCCCCACCGGAGCCCCCCCAGCTCCCGGGGGAGGCGGTGGCCATAGTGGGTGCTGAGGAGGAGCCGGCGGTGAAGGATGATTCCATCATGGCAGCGCCAGGAGAGGCACCCGGCATGGAGCCGGTGGCAAGCGGCAGCGTCCTGCAGCCCCCCGCGCTCTGCTCCGGGGAGCCCAGGGACCCCCAGACCGATGGGGTGGGGGGGGACGATGTGACGCCGGCCAACGGGGAGCCCCAGGGCGGCCATGGGAGTGATGGTGATGATGATGGTGACAGTGATCATGAGCTTGGCGCCATGAGACCGGGAAGCACCGAGACAGCAGCCACCGATGGCCATGATGAGTTGGACACCGCGGCCACCGACCTGGTGCCGTTGGTGATGCCCATCCCGCCGGCCACCATGGCCACCGACCTGGTGCCATTGGTGACGCCCAGCCCGCCAGCCACCGACCTGGTGCCATTGGTGACGCCCAGCACACCGGCCACTGTGACCACCGACCTGGCACCATCGGTGACGCCCAGCCCACCGGCCACCGACCTGGCACCATCAGTGACGCCCAGCCCACCGGCCACCGACCTGGCACCATCAGTGACGCCCAGCCCGCTAGCCACCGTGGCCACCGACCTGGCACCATCAGTGATGCCCAGCCCGCCGGCCACCGTGACCACCAACCTGGCACCACCGGTGACGCCCAGCCCGCCGGCCACTGACACGGTGCCATCAGTGCCACTCAGCCCGCCGGACGAGCTGGACACCACAACCACCGACCTGGCACCATCGGTGACACCCAGCCTGCCGGATGGCATCGCGGCAGTGTCCCCACCACCGCAGGACGTGTCCCCCTGCGGCGCCCAGGAGGAGCCGGCCGATGGGGTGGCCTCCACCAGTGAGTCCCTGGAACCGGCAGCGGCTGCGTGTCCCACGGCGCAGTGTCCCCCCGGGGATGCCGGCGAAGCCCCCGAGGAGTGGGACGCCACCACCGCCTCCTCCGAGGAGTCGTCCCCGGAGCTGCTGGAGACCTCCCGCTCCCGCACCGACTCCAGCTTCTTCACCGCCCCCGAGGACAGCGCGGGGGAGACGGCCGCCCCCCCCAGACCCCCATCTTCTGAGGAAGAGGAGGAGGAGGAGGAGGACGCTGCCCGTCGCTGCCTGGCCCTCTGCCTGCCCCCCTCGCCCCCCGCCATCCCCCCTTTGCTTTTCACCGCCTCGGAGCGGGAGGTGTACGTGGGGGTCCCCCCGGCCCCCCTCGAACTGCTCCAACCACCCGGTGCCTTTTCGGAGAGCGGGGCGGCCTGGGAGGACCGCCAACGGGTCACCGCCATGTTACGGGGCTCCTTCGGGGACCTGCCGGCCCCCCGTCACCTCCCCAAGTCCCCGGAGCCCCCCGAGGCGCCGGCGGAGCCCCCCGAGGCGCCGGCAGAACCCCCGCAGGGTCCCGCCGGGGATGAAGGGCCGGAGGAGCCCGTGGTCCCCCCTGAGCCCCCGACCCCTCGGCCGGACGATGAGACTGCTGGGGACACCGATGCCAAAGTCCCAGGGGAGGGCGGCCCCCCCCGCCCCCCCAGCGAGCCGCCGGCACCCCCCCGGCAGCAGGAGGAGGAGGAGGAGGCGGTGATGGCGGGGGCCGGATCCAGCCCCCAGCCCGCCCTGGGTGCCCACCAAGGGGGCGATGCTCAGCCGGAGCCCCCCCCGGAGCCGGCTGGGGAAGCAGCACCCCAAATTCCCCCCAGCCCGCCGCCGCCGGCCCCCCGCCCTCTGCTCCCCAAACTCAGCCAAGTGCCTCCTCTCGCTGCTGCCGCTGCGCCGTCACCGCCATCATCGCCCGGCCCGGATCGGGCCCGCGGCCCCCAGGACACCTCAGGGCTCCCCGCCGGCGAGGAGCGTCCGTCTGTCCTGCCGCCCTCCAGGAAGCACCTCGAGGGTAAGAGACACCCCCTGACCCCATGGCCGTGGGGTGTCGAGGGGGAGCAGGGTGGGCATCGCCCATGGGGGGGTGCTGGGGGTGCCGTTTTGGGGGGTCCCGGGGTTGGGCGATGGGGGCGGGCAGGCTGGGCTCAACCCCGTGGAGGGATTTTTGGGGGGGCACCATCAGCCCATTACCCCTCCTCGCCCCCCCCCCCCCCCCCCGCCATGGGGTGCTGTGTGGGACCGGGGTGGGCATCACCGGGTGCCACCCGTGGGGGGGTGCTGGGGGTCCCCCTGGAGGGTCCCAGGGTGGGCGATGGGGGTGGGCAGACTGGGTTCAACCCCCCGGAGGGGATTTTGGGGGGCCACCATCAGCTCAACCACTCCCCCCTCACCCATAACCACCCCCCGGTGCTGTGTGGGACCACGGTGGGCATCACCCATGGGGGGGCGCTGGGGGTCCCCCTGGAGGGTCCCAGGGTGGGTGGGGGGGGTGGGCAGGCTGGGTTCGACCCCCCCCAGAGGGGATTTTGGGGGCACCATCAGCTCAGCCCCCCCACACCACTGCCATGGGGGTATCGCGTGGGGCCGGGGTGGGCATCACCGGGTACCACCCGTGGTGGGGTGCTGGGGGGTCTGCTCTGGGGGGGCCCCAGGGTGGGCAATGCAGGGGAGCAGGCGGGGCTCAACCTGAGGGAGGGATTTTTGGGGGGGGGGCCACCACCAGCTCAGCCCCCCCCCTCACCCCCACAGCCACCCACCACCACCGTGGGGTATGACATGGGACCAGGATGGGGCATCACCCATGGTGGGGTGCGGGGGGGTCCCGGGGTGGGCAGGCTGGGTTCAACCCCACAGAGGGGATTTTGGGGGGGTACCACCAGCTCAACACCACCCCACCCCCCCCCTTCCAGCCCCCCAGCCCTCCCCGCGTAAGGAGAAGGAGGCCCGGGGCAGGCAGGGGGGGGCCGGGTGGCCGGGGCCCCCCCCGGGGGTCTCTGCAGTCGGAGTCGAGCTCCTCCAGCGAGGGGGATGCGCCGTACCCCTGTCCCGAGATCCAGCGCCTGCGGGAAGCCACCGGCACGGCCCTGCGCCAGGACAAGCAGCCCCCCCCCGGCCCCCCGCCGCTGCGAAGCCAACCATAAAGGTGAGGGGGGGGGAAATATCCCTGGGAGGGGTCCCCCCACCATATTTTGGGGGGGTCGGTGCGATGCCCGTCTCCATCCCACCCCTCTGCTTGGCCGCAGGGTCGTGTAATGAGTCGGAGAGTAACGATGAGTCCATCCCTGAGTTGGAGGAGCCCGAGGGCTCGGAGCCACCGCCGGCCCAGACCCAGGTGGGTTTATTTTTGGGGGGGTGATGGATGGGGGTTGATGGGGACCCCCCCCGGGTGGTGGGGCTGCCCTCACCCCCCCCGTCTCCAGCAGGCGCAGCTCACCCACTCGCTGGGCACCGGGGAGGAGACTGTCAGCAAGGCCAAGCAGAGCCGGAGCGAGAAGAAGGCCAGGAAGGTGGGACAGAACCCTCCCCCGGGTGGGGTTTTGGGGTCCCCAAGTGGGTTTTGGGGTCCCCAGATGGAATTGGGGGTCCTCCATGGGGCCGGGGTCCCCATCCCAGGGTTTGGGGGGGAGTTAGGTGGACTTCGGGGGGGGAAATTAGGGCATGGGGCAGCCCTGGGGTGTTGGGGGGGAAGGTCACCGCACTGGGGGGGTCTCCATGTCATGCTGGGGTGTCCCAGCACTGGGGGGGGGGGGGGGGGGGTGATGTGGGGGCCCCCACTCTGGGGAGGCTCTGCCTGGCCATGCTGGGGGACAATGTTGTCCCACGTCCCTGGTTTTGCTGTTGTCCCAAGGGTTGGAGGGGGGCTGGAGCCCCCTCCTTGGCTGTTCTGGGTGTCATGGTGTCACATGGGGGACATGCGGTCACCTCGTATGTCCCCCCCCTCCATCCATCCCCCCCTTCCCCAGGCCATGTCCAAGCTGGGGCTGCGGCAGATCCACGGCGTCACCCGCATCACCATCCGCAAGTCCAAGAACATCCTCTTCGTCATCACCAAACCCGACGTCTTCAAGAGTCCCGCGTCCGACATCTACATCGTCTTCGGGGAAGCCAAGGTGATGGGGGGGGGGGGCCGGGAAGGAGGTCTGGAGGAGGTGTCCCATCCTTGGTGGCCCTTGGGGACGGCTGGGTGACCCTGTCCCTGTTGTGTCCCCCCCTGGCAGATCGAGGACCTGTCGCAGCAAGTGCACAAGGCGGCGGCGGAGAAGTTCAAGGTGCCGATGGAGCACTCGCCCCTCATCACGGAGACGGCCCCCACCCTCACCATCAAGGAGGAGAGCGAGGAGGAGGAGGAGGTGGGTGCTGGGGATGGGGATGGGACCCCCTCCCAGTGTCCCGGGGGATGCTGGGGACAGGTCAGTGCCGTGGGGGGGTGACGGTGATGTCCCCCCCCACCCACCCCTCGCAGGTGGACGAGACGGGGCTGGAGGTGAGGGACATCGAGCTGGTGATGGCCCAAGCCAACGTCTCGCGCCCCAAAGCCGTGCGGGCGCTTCGGCACAACAACAACGACATCGTCAACGCCATCATGGTGAGTGGCCGGGGCCCGGGGGGGGGGGACACACTGCAAATGGGGGTACCCCCCAACCTCCCAGCACGAACTGGGGGTGCAAACCCCCTCCTGGGGTGCTGCGGGGGGGGGTCCCTGACCCTCTGTGCTCTCTCTCTCTCCCGCAGGAGCTGACCATGTAGCGGCCGGGGGGTGTCCCGGCCCCCCCCCTGTATAGGTGCACAGTTATTCCCACACACACCGCCCCCCTCCCGCCGCCATCCTTCCTCTACGCCCCCCCCCCATACTCCTCCTCCGCGTCTGTAACGCTCAATAAACGGCCTCATGTATCACTTGGATCGCACACCGCCTCCTGGCGTGGTAATTTTTTGGGGGGGGGGGGGTCAGGGCTGCCCCATGGCTCCCCCAGCCCCATATCTCCGAGGGGTTCTGTGCCTGGGGGTTGGGGGGGTCTCAGGGCCCCCCCTCCCGTTTCCAGCAGTGGGATGGGGGACGTGGGGTGAGTGGCTGAGGTGACCACCGCGTAGAGGACACGGCTGTGGGAGCCCCCCCCTTCCCCAACTCGGTGGTTTTGGGGGGGGCACGTGGTGCTGGATGGGGGTGGTGGAGTCCTGGGATGCTCCCGAAGCCATCAGGGCTTTGCCCCCCCCCCCCCGTTGTTAATTTGGAGGTGTTTAACGAAGCCGGGCTTCGGCGGAGGGGAGCGAGGGCTTTAGGAAGGAGACAAACCACCGTCGGGTGCAGGATTATATTTACCTGTAAGAAAGAGTCCGTACAGAAGTCATACACACACCGCGGCCCCCGGTGCCCCCGGGGCGGGGGTCCCTCCGGCCATGGGGAAACGGAGGCGGCAGAATTTCCCCCCTCCCCGGCTGCTGCCGTCTCTACTCACTCCCATCGCTCCCACACAGAGTTATTTCCAGAATTAAATCCCATTTCCCACCAAAATATATATATATAAAAAAAAAAAACAAACCCCACCGTGAGCTGTTACAGCCGCTGTTTATAGCGCTCCGTATACAATCGTGTCAAAAAATAGGGCTTTCCTTTTTTTTTTTCCTTTCATTCCAAATTTCCTTAAGCCTTTAACGACTTGAACAGCCACGTGTGCAATTGGATTTTAATTTTTTTAATCTGTAAATTATAAAAAAAAAAAAAACAAAAAAAGGCACTAAGAAACTACTCCCAGCTCTGAGTATTTCCAGCGCTGGGGCTGTGCCGCTGCTTCCCGGCCTTGGGGGGGGCGGGGGGGGGGGGAATCTTGGTCCCCAAATCCTGAGGACCCCAGAGGTGGGACACCCCCCCGACCTCCCCGTCCTTCGGCGGCCGGCGAAGACGCGTGCGGGGAGGAGGAACCCGCGAGCGTCGGCAGCAAAGCTTGGTCCCAGGGCGGCTGCGCCCCGGGATGGCTGTGCCCTCCCCTCCAGGGGGGCTGGGGGGGGGACACAGACCCTTTTGGGGGACCCCCCACCCCACTCCACGCTGGAGTTTATCTGGAAGGGAATGGCTGTGGGAGGAGGCACACGCGTTGTCCCCAACTCCTGTCCCCCGGTATCGGGGTGACACGGCTGTGTGCACCCCTTAAAGTCCAGGGGAAGGGAGGATGGGGGCTGTGGGGACCCCCCCCCCCCAGGAGCAGAAGGGGGTGAGGGGGGGGGGGGTCACCCCAAAACCCCCCCAAGCGAAAGCGCTCGTGGGATGGCGGCTCCGCGCAGGATCGCACCGATGGCCGCGACGCCGGGAAAAGCAGGTGAGGGGGCGGCCGGAGCAGCGGGGGCCGGGGGAGGGAGAGGGATGGCGGGGAGGGGGGCTGCTGTCTGCCCGGGGCGGCAGCCGGAGGGGACACCAGTAAAGGGCAATGGTTAACTGGGGAGGAGTGGGGGGGTGCTGGAGTACGGTCCCAGGGGGCTGCGAGGGGTTCAAGGCACTGCGGGGGGGCTTTGGGGACAAACGGGGTGGGGGGTGGCACCCCGACCTGCAGGACAAAGAGCAGAGGGATGTGCAGAGGAGGTGGGATCCCCCAAAACTGCTGAGACAGCGTCTCCTCATTTCCCCCCCCACCCCCCAGCACCGGCACCAAGGACGCTGCCAGGGCCACCCATGGGTGCCACGGACCCCCCCCGAGCCGACCCCTGGGGGGCTGCCCCATCCCTCCTCCCAGTTTTGGCTCCAGGATAACTGGGGACACCCCCCCGCCTCCCCATCTCTGAGCCTTCTCAGGTGTCATCCCCCCCAAAAATGCCACCTCGCCCATGGGGCCCTGCCAGTGCCTCCCTCCGCGCCGGAGCGCTCCTCCAGTGGGGGAGATAGATTTAAAAAAAAAAAAAAAAAAAGAAAAAAGTGTGTATTTATAACTGTATGTAAAATATATACAACATGGTACACCACACCCGGCAGTGTCCCCCCCCAAAAAAAACCTTCCTGGGGGGGTCCTGGATGGGTTCTGCTGTCCCAGTGGTGGCCCTGGGGGACAGCACGGTCCCCGAGGAGCCCTGGCAGCCGGCCCGTGACCTCCTGCCAGCAGCACGCACCCCGGGATGGGCGCTGGGGGGGGGGGAACCGTGGGGTCCCCCAGATTTGGGGGGGGGGACACGTGTGGGGCACGTCCTTGTGCTCGGCAGGGTGGCGTGCCGGAGGGAGATGCCCTGGCAGCTGCGTGCCCCGTGCCAGCGGGCACACACGAGCCCGCCGGCGAGTAAACCGGCGTCTGTGTGGCCCCCCCGACTTCTCCCTGGGGCCCCCCCCGCCATTCCTGAGCAAAGCCGGGGAGCGGGGGGGAACGCGGGGTTCGCACGCGGGGCTGCAGCAGCACAGGCACAAAGCTCCCGGCGCGGCCGGCGTTGGCCACCACCGCGGCTTCTGCTGCCGGGTCTGGAGCCAAAACGTTTGGACAACATGGACAATAGGTTTAAATAATTCACATTGTGGTAAACTTCATTCAAAAACAGGAGGAGGAAGAGGAGGAGGAGGAGGAAGAAAAAGAGCAGTTACAATAAGGATACCATGTGCAAAACTGTAAACCAGGCAGAGGGTTGTAGCCGACTTGTCTCCCCGGGCTCGCTCCCCGCTGCGCCGGCAAAACCAAAGCAGGGACGGCTGCAGGTTGGGCTCCTGCCCTGGGGTCCTCCACCGCAGCGTGCCGGCACGGTGAGAGGGCACCGGCCGCCTGCCAAGGGCCACTTGGAGCCGTTAACGAGGATGGGAGAGTAATTACATCCTGCTCTAACCCCAAAAACCTCTTCCAGAACGACGGTCAGGACACAGGCACCGCTGCGGGGTCTCTCCAAGAGGGTGGGAGGACGCCGGAGCGATTCCCCCGTCTCCGGCACGGGGAGCTGCCGGGGCTGTCCTTCCCCCCGGCTCGCTCTCAGGAGGAATCGCGGTCCATGCTGCACCCCAGGGCTTCGATGTCGTTGCTGATGTGCGAGATCATGCGGTCCCACTCGTCCTCCTCCGAAGGGACGGACTGGTCATCCGAGCTGCCGGCGGCGCCGTTGCCGTTGGTGGTGGAATTGGAGGTGGTGCTGAGCGTCCGCCTGTACCTCCCGAAACTGTCTGTGATGATGCCCCGGCCGTCCTTCACCCCGATGGTCTCCAGGAAGTTCTCAAAGTGTTGGCTGTCCTTCTCGGGGATGAAGGGGCGAAGACCTGGATCGGGGAAGAAAAACGCGAGGAGGAAACTGTTGGCGTCGTCGGGTGTTTCACATGGCACTGGCACACAGGTGAGACACCCGGGACAGCTTTCCCCATGGATTTGCGCAGCTGCCTGAAGTTCTCCGGAGCGTCCGAGCCCTCCAGCAGAGCCCTGCTGCTGAGGCCGGCTGCAACGTCACACCCCAGCTCCCCAAAAACGCGCAGGGCTCGGCAGAGGAGTCCGTTTTGTGGTGGCGGGGACACAGGGACACGGACCGCTGGAGTCTCCAGCTCGTGGCCACCTCTCACGCCCCTGAGAAGCGCAGCCGTTGCCCGCTGAGGACAAAAATCCTGCTAAAGTGGGTTTGTTTTTTTTTTTTTTCCCCCCCCAATCTCCAAAGGATCGTCTGCTAATTCCTCACCAAAAACATATGGCTCGGCTTTACCGAGCTTAGCGCCGCACCGGCATCGTCCTGCGACCGCTGCGCCCGAAGAGGCGCAGGCAGGGGCAGCTGCAGGAACATCTGTCCCGTCTCCCTCTGCGTCCCCGTGGGGCCGGACGGGCGGCTGTCACCCGCCGCAAAGCGGAGACGGTCATGGGGACGCGGGTTGGGCAGGCTGCTAATCAGCCTTTGGGGAGTTTAAGTAACGAACTCATTTCTCTTTGTAATCAGGGGTAGGGCGAGCGTCCTCAAGAACACGTGTTTAAACTATTTCAATGTTTCCTCCTCCAGATGGGCCCGATCCTGCTCCAGCTGCCACCGCAGAGCAACGGCCAGGCCCAGCATCCTCTCTCTCCCTGCTCCCTCCACGGTGCCTGTCCTTACCGGCCAAAAGTGAGGTGTGTGTCCCCCAATTCCCATAGTCAGTCCCAGCTCCAGGGCTACAGTCCCTACCCACACTCTGGGCACGCAAAGAACGGTTGGACTCGATCTTAAAAGGTCTTTTCCAACCTAAATGATGCTAAAAATGTGAAGAAAAGCCTTCACAGGAGGTTTCCAGCGTGGTCTGAGCCTGGGCAGGAGCTTTGCTGCTCCTCACCTCTCCGCCTCGCGCTGCCCACCCAGTTCAAACCCACGGGGGGAGCACCCAGCGCTCAGCCCCGGGTGCGCCGGGGACCCCTGCGACGTCCCAGGCTGGGAAAAGCAAGCCGGATCTGCTTTTCGGTGACACGCAGCTGCTATAAAGTCAGCTTTCCAGCACGGTGGCCTCACCGGTGGCTGGTGCACCGGCTTTGGTAGCGGTGATGTTAAAAGCAAGCCGGTTGCGTGCGCGCTGCTTGAATGAAAACGCCTTTGTGCTGGCGGAGGCGCGCGGCTGCACTGCTGGATCGCCAGGACAAAGGAAAGAGAAGCCGGCTGCCGGGAGAGCTGCTCCTCTCCCCGCGGTGCGTCGGCTCCAGGGAGCAACCCCCAGCGCTTTTCAGATCTGCTTTTCAAAGAGGGTGCAAACCCAAGGCATCGCTTTTCAGCCACGACAGGCATCTCCCTTTGCGTCCCTGCGCTGTTTGGAAGTTCCCCCTCCGGTGCCGGCTTAGGGCTCAGCTTGAGAGCATGTCTGCCCCAGGGCTGGAGCAGAGGGGTCAGGTCCACGTGCTCCTGTTCCCAACCCCAAATTCAGATTATTAAAGCCAAAATCAAAGCAAAGAGTTTGAGCAGGAGGGACTTAAAGAGCCCTGGAGCCTCTCGGCCTCCTTTTAATGCAGGGGGAGGAAAGGGTCTTGTTAGAACAGAATCCTAGAACAGACTCGGTCTGGCTGGAAGAGACCTTTCAGATAGAATCACAGAACCATGAATGGTCTGGGTTGGAAGGGACCTTAAAGACCATCGGGTTCCACCCCCCCGCCCTGGGCAGGGCCACCCCCCCCCAGCCCAGGGTGCTCCCAGCCCCGTCCAACCCGGCCTTGGACACCTCCAGGGATGGGGCAGCCACAGCTTCTCGGGGCAGCCTGCGCCAGGGGCTCACCGCCCGCACAGGAGAGAATTTCTTCCTAATATGTCCCCTAAATCTCCCCTCTTTCAGTGTCAAACCGTTCCCCCTCGTCCCATGGCTCCCCTCCCTGACCCAGAGTCCCCCCCAGCTCTCCTGGAGCCCCTTTAGGCACTGGAAGGGGCTCTGAGGTCTCCGCGGAGCCTTCTCTTCTCCAGGCTGAACCCCCCCATCTCTCCCAGCCTGTCCAGCTCACCAAGTCCAAGTGTTAACCCAGCACTGCCAAGGTACCACTGAACCATGTCCCTCAGCACCACCCACATCTACACATGCTTTAAATACCTCCAGGGATGGTGACTCGGGGATTGTTCCCCTGCCAGGGGGTGACACCTTCCCTCCAGGATGGCAAAGTCCGCTCCAGGGACCGCAGGTTCCATACGCCCGGATGAATCGGGCCTGTATCAGGAACAGCGTGGCCAGCAGGACCAGGGAGGTGATTCTACCCCTGGACTCGGCACTGGTGAGGCCCCACCTCGAGTGCTGCGTTCAGTTTTGGGCCCCTCACCACAAGAAGGACATTGAGGTGCCGGAGCGTGTCCAGAGAAGGGCAGTGGAGCTGTGAGGGGTGTGGAGCACACGGCTGGTGAGGAGCAGCTGAGGGACCTGGGGGTGTTCAGCCTGGAGAAGAGGAGGCTGAGGGGAGACCTTCTCGCTCTCTATAACTATCTGAAAGGAGGGGGCAGAGAGGTGAGAGTCGACTGTTCTGTCAAGTAACGGGTGATAGAACAAGAGGAAATGGGTTCGAGTTGTGCCAAGGGAAGTTTAGATTGGATATTAGGAAGAATTTTTTCACTGGAGGGGTCATCAGGCATTGGAACGCGTTCCCCAGGGCAGTGGTGGAGTCCCCATCCCTGGAGGGATTTAAGGGTGGTGTAGATACGGTGCTCAGGGACACGGTTTAGTGGTGGGCTGTCAGTGTTAGGTTAATGATTGGACTGGGTGATCTTACACGTCTTCTCCAATCTCAGAGATTCTGTGAATGACACATCCAACACCAGAATCGCCTCAGGAAAGAGGCATCTCCAAAGGAGAGATGGGGATTGAGATGTTGCTCCTTGCTTGGTGACACCCCGAGGAATCTTTGTGCCACCCACGCCCACCCCTTTACCCCTTCACATCCCGTCTGGTGTCGAAGGTCCGTGTATCAGTGACGGGCACCAGGCACGTCACGACCGACGCCGGCTGTCACCCTCCGGTCGGTCATGCAGGATGAAGCCCTGGCAGGTGACGCTCACCTAAGAGGAGGAACTTTCTGCTGTCCCCGTAGAGCTGCTTCAAGTTGATGCAGAATTCATGGATCGAAGCCCCGTTGCGATACTCGTGCAGGAGCATTGCGAACTGCTGGATCTCTTGGGAAGAGAGTTTCGTTCGGAGCTGCGGAAGAGAAGCACACCGTAAACGGCACTGATTTTTTTTTAGGAGGAAGGGAAGACGGGGAACGGCGTTTACCGGGTTTATTGCTATTTGACAAGAGCTGCAGGAATGAACCAGCTCATCCCGACGGAAAAGCAGGACAGGCTGGTGCAACCCCCGCTACTGAGCTGGCAGCTTTCAAACGGGGACGAGCTGTGCGCGTACGCAGGGACCGTGACTCATGAAGTGACGGACCCGGCGCGCTGGGGACGGCGTGACGTGCCCTAACGCGGCGAGAGGGGACAAGGTGATCCTGCAGGAGAAGGAGGTGAGCCCACGTTTGGATCCCGTGAGGCCTCCAAGCACAATTTTGTATGAGGGGAGGTTTAGGATGGATATGAGGAAAAATGTCTTCCCGGGAAGGGCTGTGAAGCCCTGGAAGAGGCTGCCCAGGGCAGGGGTGGCGTCGCCATCCCTGGGGGTGTTTAAAAGCCGTGTGACCGCGGTGCTGAGGGACGTGGGTTAGTGGTGGGCTTGGCAGTGCTGGGTTAACGGTTGGACTCGGTGGTCTCAAAGGTCCCTTCCAACCTAGGCGATTCTATGAAAAAGAGGAAGACGGGACATTCCTACACCAGCACAGGTTCATGTTCTGCACACCGAGGTGACGATCCCAAATCCTACGAGCGTTCAAACACCTTAAAGGGAAGAAAACCGCCTCCCCCCTGTCCCGCAACCCCAGGGCACCCTACCGTCATCATATAGTCCTGGAGCAGCTCTGTCGCCGTGGTGCTCAGCTCGCTCTCACTGACCGTCTTAATGTGTGGAGACTGTTGCGTGGAGAAGGATGAGGGGGAGTTGTCACCTGCATCCAAGTTTTCTGGAAAGGAACTGAAATGCAACGAGATCGTGAGTCCTCCGGAGCTCCTTGGGCACCTTCTGCGTGGCCGTCGCTGGCCAGGGGGCATGGGGGAGCCTGGAAGGGTGGAGAGGCAGGAGGAGACGTGCGCTCTCTGCGATAAGGCCGGCAGCCTTCCGCTCCCGAGGGCGTCTGAAGGCTCCCACAGCACAGAGGACTTGAACTACGCTGGTTTGGTGACCCGCTGAAAATGAAGCCCTGCGTGGGCATCGACCCCCTCCAGCTGCGTTCTCATTTCGGAACAGTGCAGGGAAAAAAAAAATCTCAAACCACTTTATTTTGGCGTTCAATGTGAACTTTTCAAATAGCGTCAGTCAATTTTAGACGGCTGCTTTGTGTGTCAGGTTTTCAGCCCACAAACCCTTATCAATGTTTTCAGTCGTCACCAGCTCAGGAAGGCAAAAACGTTTCCAAAATGAAGGGGTTTGGGGAAAACGTTTCTCCCGACTCCAGCGGGACTTCAGCAAGGCAAAGCAGCCGGGCGAGCGCTGAATCCCCGGCTTTGCTGACGCAGGGGACTGCGCGTACATCGCGTACGTGACCTTCTCTGGAAACCCGCGGAGGCAGGGACCACGGCACCGCACGCGGCCGGTAAAAATCCCGTCCAACGTTTCAGCCAGACTGAGCAGCAGCTTTTCAATGTGCAGACCGCAGCGGTTCCTGCTCCGGGGGCTTTAAACCTGGCAGCGACGCTGCACTAATAAGCCCGAGGGCTGAGCGAGCTCAGCGTACCACGTTCAACTTACAAAGTGCTTGCTTCCGTTTCGTAAGATTCCTTAACGTCCACTTTTGTAGAAGAGTCGTCTGCAAGGAAAACAGTCGAGACATGGTGTTTGAGAGGCAGAAACTCGGTGCTTTTTCCCAGCCCATGACCTACACAAACACACCGATTTCCGACGCGGCTTTCACAGCTGGAAGGGGAGAGGCAGCAGGGCTGGGGCCGAGACGGTGCCGAGCGGTGCTGTGTCAGGATACAGACTCAGCAGAGATGCAGAACCGCAGAGAGACTGTTTTATTAAGTGCCCGCACCCACCAGCAACAGAGAAACAAAAGGTCTGGAGGACAAGGAGGATGGCTGATGTCCCGCAGCCCAGCTAGGGAAACACCTGCAGGCGGGAGACAGCCCTCGTGCCCTTCCAACTCACAGCAATTAAAGCAGAGGGGTTTTTTTTCCAATACCCTGCAGGAGGGAATCCACCGGGCTGGCTCTGGCCTCAGACGGTGGCAGGAAGAGAGGGGACGGACATTGGTGAAGATGGGGAGAGACGAGCGAGGCCCCGGCACCCCGGGTGCATCCCCAGCAGCGTGGCCAGCGGGGCGAGGGGGGACTGTGCCCCTCTGCTGCGCTCTGGGGAGCCCCCCCTGCAGCGCTGCCTCCAGCTCGGGGGCTCAGCACAGCAGAGACACGGCCCTGGGGGAGCGGGGCCAGAGGAGGGCCCGGAGATGCTGCGAGGGCTGAGCCCCTCTGCGGGGGAGGACAGGCGGGGAGAGGGGGGGTTCAGCCTGGAGAGGAGAAGGCTCCGCGGAGACCTCAGAGCCCCTTCCAGTGCCTAAAGGGGCTCCAGGAGAGCTGGGGGGGACTCTGGGTCAGGGAGGGGAGCCATGGGACGAGGGGGAACGGTTTGACACTGACAGAGGGGAGATTGAGATGAGATGTGAGGAAGAAATTCTCTCCTGTGCGGGCGGTGAGCCCCTGGCGCAGGCTGCCCCGAGAAGCTGTGGCTGCCCCATCCCTGGAGGTGTCCAAGGCCGGGTTGGACGGGGCTGGGAGCACCCTGGGCTGGGGGGGGGTGTCCCTGCCCGGGGCAGGGGGGTGGAACTGGGTGGTCTTTAAGGTGCCTTCCAACCCAAATCATTCGAGGATTCTACATCCCTCAGAAAGGCCCGTGGTGCTCAGTGCGCTCTCACTGACCGTTTGAGAGCGTGGACTCACCGCTGTGTAAGGACATGTGCCGCGTCGGTGTGGACGCCCCATCAAATATTGCTCTGTCCAAGAAGTCTATGGTGGACTCAGTGTAAACAATCTGGAAGACTTGGCTGAGAAGTGAGCACAGCTCCTCGGCAGTCACCTGGGGAGGGAGCAAAGAAGGGCTGGTGCAAGGCAGAAGGCGCTGCAGTGGCCTTTCTCTTCGGCTCCCTACGGTGGTGACGCCATGCGGGACAGCAGTGTGCTGTGTTTGTCCTCCCAGCGAGGACAGGGAACCCACTTGTCCGAGATCCGGGACACTGCCAGACCCGCAGGGTCTCCAGGGCGGGAGGTGACAAACCTTGAATCTCATCGCTCCCTCCCGTTGTCCCCTGGGCTTTTCCTTGGTTCTGGAGGAGACAAACTCCTGAGATGTATCGCCCCTCATCACCCTCCCATACTGCCAAAGCAGCATCCCAGCCCTTTTCAGCCAGCCGGTCCCAAGCGACAGGAGATCGGATGCTCTGTCACCCACTCACAGCTATGAATTAGCACCCAGATTTCATGCCAATGCTCTGTCTTACTCTTCAGTTCAGCTCCCTGGGATTTTGGCTACAGAACCTACATCCCAAACAGGCGCAGGCGCCCCTCAGAGAGCGTTAGAGCTGAAAACAAGGCGAGCAAAACTCCACCCTCAAGGGAAAGGGTTCCTGCTGTAGAAGTAGGAGCACACAGGCCAAGAGCAAAATCTCCTGATCTGCATACCGGCTGAAACAAATTTCCAGGTCAGCATCAGGAAAATGCCCCAGTTAGCAAAATCCTACTGTGGGCAAGATTCAGTCGTCTTCACAGATTTCCTGCTGCTGGAGAAAGCTCTGGGCAGCAGACGCCACCATGGGAAAAACATCTTCTTGTATCTTCTTGTGTCCGAAACAGGTCCCGGGGCTGGGGCAGGGACCAGGTTTCCTCCTCCATGTAGCACCTCACGTGCCAGCAAAGCTCAACCCACACCCTGCAGTCTTAAAACTGGGCCTACATGTGTCACACAACTGGGCTTATCTGGTCACGTAACAGAGGGGACACTTGGTGAGAGCAAGATGAGGCCACCCCGGGGGCTCATGGCTCTCCAGCACCAATCTGAGAGGTTGTGGCCACCCCGCTCTAAGGGCCAGAAAACCTCCCAGCAATCCCAGTCCCAGCGCTGTCGCAATGGGAGCGTGATTCTGGAGGCAACCCCAACGTGGGACAGAGTTTTAATCGAGTGTTTCGAGTCTTACTTTGTTCTCCGTAGCCAGGACCACCAAGCAACAAGCTTCGACAGGAACCACCCCGCTCTCAGACAGCGAGCCCGAGGTAAGGGCTTTGGAGCTCTCGGCGCAGAGACTCTGGCTCGGGGAGATCCCGGGGTCCTGAGCTGAGAAAGAGAGAAGTCGTGACGGAAAGGTCGAGGCAGGGAGAGAACAGCAAGGAGTCCTCGCACGGCGAGCTGTCCTCCGGCCAGGCTGCGTGCGGGGAGAGCAAAGCCCCCGGAACAGGAGAGCGGAGGATCCCGCAGCCGGGAGAAAACACCCTGGAGCTCTCGGCAGCCCAGTAACTCCAACACTGCACAGGGCTAAAATCTTTGAATGAAAAGCCTATAATTTAGAGCCGGTTTCTGACAACTCTGTAAATCGTCGGCTTCATTTCCAGGGCTTAGCCAGCCTCAGAAATCCACCAGTAGAATTACAGCCTTCTAAGTCACTTACTCATTTATTCTATAGACTGTCCTTTGCTGTCACGGGGTTTATAATCCGATAAATCTCTGTCATTACATCCTCTAAGTAGCTCAGCCTTCCCCAGACACTCCAGCCCAAACCCATGCGGGTTTGACACATGCAGAGCTGCTGGGGACAGATTTGTGGCCCTCCCAAAGTACTACCAGAAGTGAGGTGTGTTGGAAGTGGTGGGTATCACCCCGGTTATTCAACCCGAGCATTTAGACATCCAGCACCGCGATGAAATCCTCCCAGCAACCTGCACAAGAGCAGGGCAGGACCGACACACACGGGGACCAGGCTGGAGGAGCCACCTCTGCCCGCTCGCCTTGCTTTTCCTCCTTGCTGGCACCCACAGAGGAGCCCCCAGACTGGAGCAGGACGGGCAGCGCAGAAGAATGAAAAACTACACTTTAAGATCCCAAACTTTCCTAAAGGTCGGTAAACGGTAGCTCTCATCGGCTTGGCAGTGGCCAGGCTACGGGAGGAACGTCCAAGGTGTACGTGAGCTCGCAGTTCATCTCCAGACACAACCCAGCCCAGCTCCAACACCCTTCATCTCTCCCAGCGCGCTCGCTCTTCTGCGAGTCACAGCACCCTGTGGGCAACAGGCGTAAACCCAGGCCTTCCTCCACCGCCCTCCAGAAAAGGATGGACCGAAACAACTCAAGGCAGGAGATTAGGGTTAAGGAAGAAATTTTTTACACTGAGGGTGGTGAGCCCCTGGCCCAGGCTGCCCCGAGAGGTGGGAGATGCCCCATCCCTGGAAACATCCCAGGCCAGGTTGGACGGGGCTCTGAGCAGCCCGGTCTGGTGGAAGATGTCCCTGCCCATGGCTGGGGGGTTGGACCAGATGGCCTTTACAGGTCCCTTCCCACCCAAACCATCCCGTGATTCTATGATTCTGCGATTGACACCGATTGTTTTGGTCTGTTCTCACCCAGCGTTGCCTTTGTCCTGTTTCTGGTCAGGCCGGCCGCCCTCCTACACGAGGGCAGTACTGGTTGCTGTGGGGCTCTGCCCCACAACCCCAAAACACACAGCAACCCCAAAACACGAGGCCACGGCCTGCCAGTGCTGGCCACAACCTACCTGTTTTCAGCACGACCAAGTGAGAGGAGTCATCTCGGATGTAGGAAACGGATGCGATGTCGTGGATGGGGACCCTGAGGATGAGATCTTCTCCATCCCTCCACACCAGCTTGATGTTGTAGGCAGAGAGACTGATGACAGCATCGTGTTCTTGGGTCAGCTGCCCTGGGAGCTGGTGCGCTCTCTGAAATAAATGTATTTCCATCGACAGGTTGAACTGTTTTCCCTTTGGTAACGGTCTGGTAACGGACTTCCCTCCCATGGGGTGGAAGACACGAGTCAGACCAGGACCCACACCCGAGGAAGCTCTGCAAGACTTGTTTTCCTCTATCTATGTTAGACAGAGACTACACGAAGCGGGTCATTCAGCGGGCTGAGCACTCACCTTTGCATTATCGATCAAATGCAGGATTTCCGTGCGGCTGGAGGGATTCAGGTACCCTGGGATGGATGTGAGTTGACCTAAATACTGGAGAAGAAGAACCAAACCGTTACTACATCACGTAGACGCTAAGCACGCCCCTGAACGCGCCAGCTGCTGCAAGAGAGACACCGTCAACTCAGCGCAAAGGGCTGCTGCCCCAAGCCCCTATTTAGGAGCTGCTAAATGCACCTACATATGGAAGATCTCTCATGCCTTTAAGTTCTCGGAACGCTATACATTGTTATATACGAGCCCCAGGCTCAGCCAGGCAGAAGTTACCTTCACTTCTTTCTCGATGTAGTCATTCAGCAGCACGTCCGGTTCGACGCGGTCAGGCAGGGACACCACCACCGTATGCAGCGGCCGTCTCTCCGTAACCTTCTCCTGGGCTTTTTTATCCCGACCTTTTTCGCCCTTCAGGAAGACTCGTTTGAAAGGAGACACTATTCCAGGCTGCGGAGAGAAAGGGAAAACGCCGGGTTAAGGGCGAGAGAAGGAGTTTCTGCACTGAAAAGGGGGGAAACCGGCAGCACCCACCGCCCAGCGCTCCTCCAGCCCGTATATCTGCATGCACAGCCTGGCTTTACCAGCCCCAACCATGCCGCGGACAGGCTGGTTTTAGAGCTACGACTCCACGAGTGCACGATCTTCCACCGAAAACCCCTTTCCCCCAATACGTCACAAGAACACAAGTGCTGATAAGCGCCTTTTACCAAAACAGAATGATTTTTTCCCCCAAAGTCATGATGTCCAACCTTTCAGTTAAGAAAAAATACAAATATATATTCCGATTAAGAGGCGTAAGAGTGAGCGAGCCATGGCCACGTGCAAAACTGGCAGGCTTCCTCCTCACCTCCGTGCAATTTCACATTTCACCCAAGCATTTGCAGCGAGCAACTCGACGAAGGATTGCAAAAGGAAAAGGCAGAGATGCTGCCAACTTCTCGGAGGTCTTATGGGAGACCCCCAAATGCGAGTACATGACCCAGGAGATGGCCTCCCCCGGGAAAAACAGGTCTTTGTCATTCCCAAACCATCGAGTGCTGGGTTTGGAAAAACATGGGAGCCAACGGGAGTGCAGCCGGCAGCAGCGTGCACACACGGGCTCCCAGCTATAGAGGGAGCATCACCACCGTTCTTCTACCACCACTCTTCTACCGCATCGGGGCGGACGGCCCCGGAACACTGCACGCCCAGGGGCCACCACGGCAGAGCCGAGCCGCGATAGATCCCCACCAAGCTCCACACCAGCCTGCCCGACGGCTAAACGACCGGGAGTGTGCGCAAACTCCTCCAATTCCAAGTTTAGAAGGTCAAATGGATGTTTTGAAGGGGGCAAATCCAATGCTCGGGAGTCACAGAATCATGGAATCATAGAATGGGAACCATAGATGGGAACGGACCTTGAAGGTCATCCAGTTCCAACCCCCCCGCCCTGGGCAGGGACACCTCCCCCCAGCCCAGGGTGCTCCCAGCCCCGTCCAACCCGGCCTTGGACACCTCCAGGGATGGGGCAGCCACAGCTTCTCGGGGCAGCCTGCGCCAGGGGCTCACCGCCCGCACGGGAGAGAATTTCTTCACAATATCTCATCTCAATCTCCCCTCTGTCAGTGTCAAACCGTTCCCCCTCGCCCCATCCCTCCCCTCCCTGACCCAGAGTCCCCCCCAGCTCTCCTGGAGCCCCTTTAGGCAGTGGAAGGGGCTCTGAGGTCTCCGCGGAGCCTTCTCCTCTCCAGGCTGAACCCCCCCTCTCCCCGCCTGTCCTCCCCGCAGAGGGGCTCAGCCCTCGCAGCATCTCCGGGCCCTCCTCTGGCCCCGCTCCCCCAGGGCCGTGTCTCTGCTGTTGGGACCCCCCGAGCTGGAGGCAGCGCTGCAGGGGGGGCTCCCCAGAGCGCAGCAGAGGGGCACAGTCCCCCCTCGCCCGCTGGCCACGCTGCTGGGGATGCACCCGGGGTGCCGGGGGCTCGCTGGGCTGCCAGCGCACAGTGCCGGCTCATGGCCAGCGTTTCATCCACAGCAGTGTTAAACGCCAGCCTGGTGGGGGGAAAGCAGAGCTCCGTGGTGGCTTCACCATCCACACAGTTCCAATGCCCCACGCACACTCGGCTCCGGCTGCCCTGTCCCACGGCGGTGATGCTCTCTGCTTCTCACCCATCAGGGCAACCACATTTTGCCTTCCCTGATTCTCATGGGCAAGAAAAAGGACTGCGTGATCTGCAGAGGCAGAAAAGATGCTCCAATAGGTGAATTAATTCAATATAGAGCGAGTGCTCCTGCTCAGAAAAGCGCAGAGTACTTTGCAACCTCAAATCGCAGCAGCTCCATCTCTTGCTGCTCCATCCCTTGCCTTGGAAACCACCGTCAAGAACTGCTGCAAACCCTTCAGCGAACCCGCAGGAGCCCTGCCACGGGGTGATGTGTTTGGCGGGGGGAGTGCCACCACCACATCACCTACTCCCAGCAGTGTCCCTCCCCGCGCAGCCGCCCGTGCGCTGGGTTCAGGTGCACGCGTGGGACCCGCTCCCACCAGGCAGCTTCAGCCTCTCAAACCGTCGCTTTTCTCAACGTAGACGAGAGCGAAAGATCTACAGGAACAAGAGAGATCAAAGCCAGACCGCAAGAATTTGAAACCGTTCCGCTAGGACGGGAAAGCGGGATGGGAAAAGCTCCCGGCTGAAGAGTATTCACCAAATGCCAGAGTGAGCCAAGCACCGCAAGGACATCGGGGACAGCCCGGCCCTGAAAAACATCCCTTGGACCAGCGAGATAAAAATAGAGCGAGTTTATAGGACAAACGGGATGGAAAACACAGCTACACCCCGTGAAAGAGCTCTGCCTTTACAGCAGCAGGACCAGCACGGCCGAGCGCTGCAGATTTTAGGGGCAGCATCCCTCCCTTTCAGCTCCCGAAAAGGAGCACGGCCCTGCGCCGTGCAACCCAGCCGGCTCCCGCGGAAGGGCTGCG
The DNA here is from genome assembly GCA_017639485.1 of Pluvialis apricaria. NCBI lineage: Eukaryota > Metazoa > Chordata > Aves > Charadriiformes > Charadriidae > Pluvialis > Pluvialis apricaria. The sequence continues at coordinate 1,692,758 of CM030008.1, read as the reverse complement.
AGGCCGTTCCTGGCTCCAGAACGAAGAAAATCCTGAAAGAAACAGGTCAAGACCGGAGCGTGGGGCTCAACCCCAACTACGAGCGTGTCCGACCCCAAACCTTGGCTGCCGGTGCGTAAAGGTCTCGTGCCACCAGCATCTTTCAGGAATGGAAAGCAAAGAGATGCTGAAATCTGCTGCCGGGGTCAGGGCTGTATCTCAACGGATGCATCCCCCTCTACCAGCCGGGTTCCGGCCCGGTTCACCTCTCGGTGCCGACACTGCCGGATCCAACCCAATCCGTACGCAGCAAACCAGAAGAAACTCTCGTTTTTCCCTCAGGGGTGCGGGCAGCCTCCGTAGGGTTGGGAAGACGCCGCAGAGGGATTCCCCACCATCCCGAGCTCCGTGGGAGAGCCACCATCTCTCTTTGAAGGAGGATTTGGGGAGCTCAAATCCCAGGCGGAGGCGTCACCCCGGCGTGATGCAACGCGGAACAACAGCTTCTGCATTTCTGGGAGCCCATCTAAAACCAGCAACCCACCTCGTTCTCCATCGAAGTACCCGGCTACGGAGAGCAGAACCAAACCCTGCCGGCGCGGAGACTTCGGTGGCTTCACCGAAAGCACCTCCCGGGGGGGAGAGGAGCTGTGACCCTCGTCTCGGGGGCTTCCGAAGGGCTGGCAAAGCCCTGAGCTTTCATTCGCCTGCCGGCTCGCGGCCAGGAAGTGCAATAACCACAGTTTCCTTCTGTTACGCGCAGCAACAGCGACAAAAAACAAACGTTGGTTAAGAATCGGCGAGGTTTGGCAGCGACGGGGCCGGGCGGGAGGCGAGGCGAGGTGCAGAAGCCCATTTTGCAAAGCTCGGTCCCATTCCCGGCTCCCAGCCACGCCGTCCCACCTCCTTGCACCCCTAAAGCCCTGGAAACGCCCCAAAAGCCTTTGCCGCTACAGCGTGGGCTCGCACCCGGCTGCAGCCGGGATGGAAATATCCCCATCCCACAGCAGTCTTTAACGCGTTTCTCCTCCGAGTTTCAGAGCTACTTTGTTCTCCAAGGTCCAACAACATCTTTTGAGACCAAGGGCTGTAAAGCTTTTTTAGGGCCCATATTTCACAGACCCACAGAATCCCCGAGTGGTGGGGGTTGGCAGGACCCTCTGGAGCTGCCCCAGCCCAACCCCCTGCCACAGCAGGGTCACCTCCAGCAGTGGCACAGGACGGCGTCCAGGCGGGTTTGGGATGGCTCCAGAGTGGGAGACTCCCCCCCCTCTCTGGGCAGCTGTGCCACTGCTCTGCCACCCGCACAGGGAAGAAGTCCCTCCTCAGGTTGAGATGGAACTTCCTATGGTCAAGTTTGTGCCCGTTCCCTCTTGTCCTGTCCCTGGGCACCACTGGAAAAAGACTGTTCCCATCCCCCTGGCACCCTCCCTTTGAGGATTTATAAGCGTTGATGAGATCCCCCCTCAGTCTTCTCTTCTCCAGACTGAAAAGCCCCACGGCCCTCAGCCTTTCCTCATCAGAGAGATGCTCCAATCCCCTCATCATCTCCGTAGCCCTTTGCTGGACCCTCTCCAGCAGTTCCCTGTCCTTCCTGACCCGGGCAGCCCAGAACTGCACACAGTGCTCCGGCTGCGGCCTCCCCAGGGCAGAGCAGAGGGGGAGGATGCCCTCCCTCGCCCTGCTGGCCACACTCTGCTGGGTGCCCCCCAGGGTGCCATCGGCCTTCTTGGCCACCAGGGCACATTGCTGCCTCATGGGCACCCTGTTGGCCCCCAGGACTCCCAGGTCCCTTTCCCCAGAGCTGCTCTCCAGGAGGTCAGCCCCCAACCTGTACCGATGCATGGGGTTACTCCTCCCCAGACGCAGTACCCTACGCTTGCCTTGGTTGAACTTCATCAGGTTTCTCTCTACCCAACTCTCCAGCCTGTCCAGGTCAATTAAAGCCTACAGCCCCCGGTATTCTCAGGTGGTCTCCCATGCAAGTACTAACCGGGCCCGACCCTGCTTAGCTTCTGAGACGAGACGAGAGCCAGCGTTCCCTGGGCGGTAGTTTGAGCCCTTCGTTTCGCATCAGAAAAGCGAAGCTGGGAACCGAGGTCACGAGCTCCCTGCCGGAGCCAAGGCCCCCCAGGAGGCGCTTTGGGAGAGCACGAAGCATTCACGCGCGCCTTCCTGGGCTCAAACGTGAGCCCAAGAGTCAGGCCCAGACGATTACCAAACCCAAGTTGCTAATTTCGCAGACGGAGAATCAAATTAATAAGGCGAAGGCGGTGATTTCCCCGGTGAAATCCGCCCGTGGAGCAGGGGCAAGAAGGAGGTCGGTTGAAGAAGCACCCGAAGACCCGCTGGGCTACCAGCCACCCACAGCCCCTCGGCGCTTGCACCGAGCACATTCCCATCTTGGGATGCAAGTGAACCCCACCAGCACGCTGCTAGGGGGAGAAGGATCCCATTTCTCCTTAAAAAATGTAAAATAAAAGAACCCCAGAAACTTTAAAACCCACTTTATTTGGTGCCCCAAATAAGCAGCCCCCACCCTCCAGCAGCAACACCAGGGCTCTCCCGGTGGAAGCACAGCGGTCCCAGTCCCGTTATGGGTAGGACGACCGATGAGGTGCACCTTCCCCTTGCTGCTGGGAAAAAATCAGGGACCCCTGAATCACCAGCAGCACCCAGGTCATGAAGGTTTGCTCACCCATCCCGTGCTCCCACCGAGCACCCGGCCAGCAGCGCATCCCATCCCCGGCTCCCACTTGGTTTTGGAAATCCCAAGAAAGCCATTTTAGCACAACAGGAGCTCAACAGCAATGTGCGCTGGCAGCCCAGCGAGCCCCCGGCACCCCGGGTGCATCCCCAGCAGCGTGGCCAGCGGGGCGAGGGGGGACTGTGCCCCTCTGCTGCGCTCTGGGGAGCCCCCCCTGCAGCGCTGCCTCCAGCTCGGGGGCTCAGCACAGCAGAGACACAGCCCTGGGGGAGCGGGGCCAGAGGAGGGCCCGGAGATGCTGCGAGGGCTGAGCCCCTCTGCGGGGAGGACAGGCGGGGAGAGGAGGGGTTCAGCCTGGAGAGGAGAAGGCTCTGCGGAGACCTCAGAGCCCCTTCCAGTGCCCAAAGGGGCTCCAGGAGAGCTGGGGGGGACTCTGGGTCAGGGAGGGGAGTGATGGGACGAGGGGGAACGGTTTGACACTGAAAGAGGGGAGATTGAGAGGAGATATTTGGAAGAAATTCTCTCCTGTGCGGGCGGTGAGCCCCTGGCGCAGGCTGCCCCGAGAAGCTGTGGCTGCCCCATCCCTGGAGGTGTCCAAGGCCGGGTTGGACGGGGCTGGGAGCACCCTGGGCTGGGGGGAGGTGGCCCTGCCCAGGGCAGGGGGGTGGAACGAGATGATCTTCAAGGTCCCTTCCAACCCAAACCATTCTGTGATTTCTGGGAAAAGGAAGAATTTACACTTCACCTAAATCACTATTACTCCGGTTGGAGCATCAAGGGTTGTTTGAAAATTTCTCGGGCTGCTTTCACTCGGAGCCCAGCTGCTTTACCCATCCAAAAATCAATGAGGTCTTGGAGAGCCCCTTTAAATACGTTCAACCCTTTGAGCCGAGCACAAAGGAGAAAGAGCATCCCTCTCCTTAGGAGCGGAAACAGCTTCTTAATCCCCTCGAGTGGATTATCTGAAATGCAAATTTGTAAGGCTAATTCTCCCCCCTCCAGCACGGCTGCACGGAGATTAAGGGACGTCAAGCTCTGAACAGCCACCCAGTGCCGCTGCTGGCCAGCACGCTGCAACATCCCCGGGGACAGCCTGCATCCCTGAATCCCGTTATCCTGTTCCTAAAGGGACGCAGGGCACGCTGGCTTAGGGTAAAGCCAGAGCGCTTTCCAAAAGAGCTGCCGGCGGCGCCCCAGGACCAGGCTCCGTTTCAGAGCGGATCAGAAAGCCGACCTCGAGCGCACCAACGATGCGACGGCTCGGCGGAGGAAGCATCTGCACAAAGGCAGCACGTGATAACGGCAGCGGGTGAAATAATTAACCAAGCCCAAAGGGGCTCTGGGTGAGCTTACTGCCAGCGGAGGAAACGAAGAACAGGACCGCAGCGGCGTACATGGAAGGGCAAGAAGTCATGGGAGGTGCCTGTAATAATAAAATGTGAAACCAAGCAAGAAAAAACACACGCGGCGTGTTTAGAGAAGACTTGGCTGTTAAGAAATGAACTCCAACCAGCCTCCAGCGCGGCGACGCCAGGGACACATGGGCTCTGCGGGTTCGGCTTTGCCTGGGCACGGCTTGAGCCCCGGCCAGGCTCCGTGGCACCGCCGTACTGGCTCCATCCCCACGCTGAGAGGTTTGCGTCCAAACGGCTTCCTACTCCTCACCCCGCCGGCAGAAGGAAGCCCTCACCGCCGTGTTTTGCTCTGCCTGAGCGAGGCGGGTCCCCATCCAGGTGGTGAATTGCTCAGGGGCTCCCTCCGGCCCTTTAGCGCAACCCCAAAGTCGCTCAGACGATAAACCATGAGCTCAGCTCCTGACCCGGCAGTGATGGGACTACAGCAGCAGCTGCTTCAAAACCATTTAAGTAGTGATAGGAGGAGAGGGAATGGCTTCAAACTGGAAGAAGGGAGATTGAGATGAGATATTCGGAAGAAATTCTCTCCTGTGCGGGCGGTGAGCCCCTGGCGCAGGCTGCCCCGAGAAGCTGTGGCTGCCCCATCCCTGGAGGTGTCCAAGGCCGGGTTGGACGGGGCTGGGAGCACCCTGGGCTGGGGGGAGGTGTCCCTGCCCAGGGCAGGGGGGTGGAACGAGATGGTCTTCAAGGTCCCTTCCAACCTAAACCATTCGATGATTTTAAATCCCAGCAAGCACCCTGCCACCTCGGGAACAGGCTGCAGACCTTTCATGGCCCGTAACTGCTGGATTTCTCCACCCCTCCATCCTTAACCACCAGGTCCATATGGTGGCATCACACGTTCAGGGGCAGAGAGCCTTGGCCAAGAGCAGCAGGGGGAAGCAGAGGGTCAGGAGCCCATCCCATCAGGCTTTGAGCATCTCCAAGGATGGAGAATCTGTGGCCTCCAGGGCAGCCTGTCCACTGTTTGGCCGTCCTCACACTAAAGAAAGTTTACTACACTTGAATATGAGTCCCTGTGTTTCAGTTTGCGCCTGTGGCCTCTTGTCCTGACACTGGGCACCACTGGGAAGAGTTCAGAACCTCCTTCTTTCCTTCACTCCTCTGTGAGGCATTTATATACATTAATAAGATCCCTTTGAGCCTTGTCCAGGCTGAAGAGTCCCAGCTCTCTCAGCCTTTCCTCATACGAGAGATGCTCCAAGCCCTTTGCCATTTGCTGGATTCACTCCAGTACATCCCCATCTCTTGTACTGGGAGCCCAGTGCTCCAGGGGATCACCTCCTGCCCCCGGGCAGCCCAGGAGGCTGGTGGCCATCCCTGCCAGGAGGACACATTGCTGGCTCACGCTGACCTTGGTGTCCACCAGGACCTTCTGCGGTCCTGGACCAGAACACAACAAGAGGACTCAACCAAGTACCAGGAGCAGCTACGGGCATTCAGGTAGATGGGACCTTTTCCAAATCATACCGTCCCTGTAATTAGGTTTATTTTGGCTGGGCCAGTACTCAAGCTCTTCCCCAACGAAGCCGCCCACACACATGAACTTGCAGGGGGATGGTCAAGGAGGAGATGGCTCCTGCCCTTGCTACGCAGAGGACTGAGCTGCTCAGGAGGCCGCCCTCGACTGCCGCCTACAACCCAAACATCTGAGCGCAAGCCAAAATTCAGGTTCCGCAAGCAGCTCAGCAACGCACCCAGCAAAGCCAAGCAGCTTCCCGGCTGTTTGACCGGCAGCGGCACTCAGCCCACCACCGGCAGCCCTGAGCGAGAGCCCCGCGTTTCTGAGCAGGGATGCGAGGCTGTTGCGGTGCTGCCCGAGGAGCAGGACCCTCTCTACATTTAACTTCACAGAGGTGGTTTCATTGAGGAACGTCATTTGGTGCTGACATGCCGGGTGGGAAAACAGCTTTCTGTAAGAAGGGATGGTCCCCACCACGTCAGGACCCCCACATGCACCATTCGGACCTCACCACTGCAAGGAAAAACACAGGGAGAGCTCAGCAACTCCGCAGGAGCCACGGAGCCAGCGCGGGAACCCCCTCGAAGCTCCGTGTGGGATCTGGACTGAAGACCACCCACGGGACATGTTCCCTTTACATGCGCCTTGCTGCTTCCTCCTCATCCCGTTGCTGGGTTCAGAGCATGAACACCGCAGCGCACCAGCTGGCAGCATCTTCCCAAAGCCCTTTTATTCCCCTTTCCTCCCATTTTCATCAACGGGAAGCTTTTGATAAAGGGGTAAACTGGCGTTGGGGGACTTATTTACATGGGAGGCACAGCGAGATGAGGGGGTGTCTGCATTCGGTTTGAGAAACTCCAGACGGGGCAACTCTGGCTTCAACGCTGAACTTGGCACGCCGCCATGGCTGCAGAAGAGCTGCTCTCCTCCCCGCAAAGATACGTGAGACGCTAAAACACTAAATCAAACCATTATTTGAGGGATTCCTTTTTGAAGCCGAGAGCTAAGAACAGCTTCAGCTTTTTATCAGCTTTAGTGGAACGCGACGGCGAGGATTTAAGAGGGGGGCTCTGGATAACGCCGCCAGGCACGGAGTCGAAAATTAATCGAGACCAAAGCTGCAGGCAGGCGGCCAAGGCTGGGAGCAGGAGGGCAGGCGTTGCAGGGCTGCAAGCCACCTTCTGCTACCTCCTGTCCCTCTGCAAAGCCACAGTCACGGCCACAGACCCTTCCCCCTCGGTACGGGGAGGGTGTTGAAGCCATATCTGCAGCGCCTACACCCAAACACGGCACACGGGCACTGCAAAGCGTCCTCGGCTTCGTCTCACCGTGCAGAGCTCCACGGACGCTTGCAAGGATGAGGCTGTTGGAGTAAGGGACCTTCAAAGCCCATCCATGGCCTCCCCGACGCCAGCAGGCTGCCCAGAACGGTGTTTCGAAATTCATCTGCACCAGCCCAGGTGCTTCACCACGGCTTTGCATGTGGAGTGAGAAACAACGTACGGAAGCGTCCTCCGGTGATTTCCAAAGCGAGTGGAGCAGGCTCCTTCTTCAGGAGCGTCATCTAGGCAGCGAAGTCTCCGTCGCTGCCGCAGACTTCAGCCTCCTCACGGGTGAGCCCTACCTGTGCCTGAACTACATAGCGAAGCCCCGGGAACATCTAAGCAAGGAGGATGCAAAGGATCACCTGGGGACCACCTGCAGCTCTTCCTACATCTTGCTCAAGAGTCGTCTTAGCCAATTTTGTTCCAGCGATGCTCAGGCTTTGCGTGGGGTTGCATCCCAGTTTCTCACGGCTTCTCCTATGGAAGATCTTACTGCAAGGTGACCACCAGAAAGGGCAGTTGTAGCGGCATCCCCTCATTCCCTGAGGAGCTGAACATCTGAGACCACAACCCAACGTGCTGGGGTTCAGGAGAAGAAGGATGAAGCTCAGTTCCTTCAACAAGGAGGCTACAGACCTCTCCAGCCCTGTCTGCAGGATGGATAACATGCAAACCTTGCGTTTAGCACAGGGCACGAAGGAAGGGTTTTGGTCGAGGTCACTGTCCCCCCCCAGCCCACCCTGCGGGTGGTTTTCCAGCTCCGGTTGCACCATGTAGTCATCCACCCCCCTTCTAACCCCGACCGCTTTCCTCTGACCCAGCCAGCACACGGATCTTTTCGGAGATCATTTTGACCAGCTTGTAGGGAACCTCTGGAGGTGATCCTGCCCCCTGCCCAGCAGTCTTCTGGTGGGACAGCCCCTCCAGGTCCTAAACAAGACCTGGCTTCATCTCCACCAGGCTGAATTAGAGGCTGGAGCGAGGGCTCCCCGCTGGCCCCGGGACCTCTCATTCCTCCCCAGCTCCCAGCAGGCTGACGGGGAGCTGACGCTCACCGGCGGTATCAAGAATGAAGTAAATAAAACCCTCGTATTTCAGCCAGAAACGTTGTATTTGATTTCAAAGCTGCTCCTTCGAACAAGCACGTTATTAAATCTAAGTAAGAAACACAATTTTCCTAAAAACAGCGAGCTGGCGCCCAAGTCCATCTTAAAAAAAAAAACCCAAAACACAACAAACCAAACAGCTCAAGACGAAAGGCAACGGTCGCACAAAACCCACTTCCAAAACAAGGCTCGGCTCCATGTTTTCACATTTCGGACCGCCTTGCCAGCTAAGCCGGGCTCCGACCTCCCCGACAGGATTTTCCTCTAAGGCAAGAGGAAAGGAATTTTCCCCGGCTATTTTTAGCAGAGTCTCGTTCCTCCTCCCAAAGAGATTCCTACCGCCCCGGCTCAGCCCTCCACCCACGGCTTTCATCTCCGGCTGCGCAGCCGAGCCGGGCTGAGCCGACGCATCTGGAGCAAGAGGCCGGAGGCAGAGAGGCGCGGGGAAGTTTGCCTTGACTCAGCTTAGCAATTTGCAGGCGGATCCTCCGAGCAAGCGGCTCCCTCGGTGAGAAGGAGGGAAAGGCATCCATACAGCCTCAATTAAATCCTCCTCCTCTAAGAGCGGTACTTCCTAAGTCAGGCTTTAGCCCAGGACGTCCCGTACCGCAGTATGAGCAGCTCAGGGTTGCTCCAAGGCTCGATTTCATCTCTAGCTGCCTCCTCTTCCCCATTTCAGGAATCCCCATCTGCAGGACTGGGCTGAATTTAAGCCCAGCTTAAATTCTAAGCTAAATTTAAGCACTGTGGACAAGAGAAAAGAAGCCAATACCTTCCTGCCCAGGCGATCCAGACCCAGCACGTCCTCGCTGCCTCTCCCCCTTCCGATGTACGCTGATATTGAGGGGTCTTAGTGGTGGGAAACAGCCTCCTGCCGGTACCAGCAGCCCCCAGAAACAGCCGGCCAGCGGAGGGTGTCCCAGGACCCACTGTCAGTACCAGCTAAATCCTTCATCTTTAGCCTTTACCGACGTTTGCGGGAGAAAAGGGTGGTAAGACCAGTTTATTCGCAGCCTTATCGGCACCGGGAGCACCCTTAGGAAGGAGAGTTATTGTTTTCCACAGCTTCCAGGGGGTCCTGCCAAAATTCAGAGATCAAAAAGGTGCCGGGAGTGCAGAAACCAAGCGGAGTTTTCACAGGAGAAAGCGCTGGGGCTGCCTGGCCGCAGGCAAGTCCGTTCATTTTCCACATTTTTCATTTCTGGCTGGGAAAGGGAACCACGAGCTTACCAGCTTCCTTGGCTCCAGCCAATTCCTCGGGATGCGACGTGCTCCCCTTTCCCAGAGGAATACCAGTTACACAAAGGGGAGCCCGGAGAAGCGAGGTGAGGATGAGGAAGGAAGCTCGCTTGCCCTGTTCTCCTTTCCCTATTCCCCCAGTTTTTGGCTGCACGTACTGCCATTAACACAGGACACCAGATTTCTTCGGTTCATGCATTAAGTCCCCTCCCACTCAATTTTATTAACATCAGCTGCTTGCAAGATAAACATTTATTTACGCCAAGAAGTGGATCTTTACATCGAGTACCCTATTTACAAGCAGGGTGCAGAGGAGCGACCCCCGATTAACCACACACATTCCCTCCATCCAAGAACTAACGGATTTAAACACTCGTCTTCTTTCTGAGTTTAAAGATTTGCTTCACATCCCTAAGCTTTTTTTTTTTTTCTGTCCAAAACTAAACCTCCAGCATCTTCTCCTTAAGTCCAGCATCTAGAGTCGTGCTGAAGTTGCAGCTCCATGCAAACAAACCCCTAAAGACAAAGTTGCCACATGTCCATCCCCAAAGCACCCAAAACCTCAGGGTTTTCCAGCACCAGAACCAACTCCAGGAGGTCTCTCCCAGCTCCCACCATTTCTGCGCCTCCCCCGGCTGTGCCAGGTCACGCAGCCACGTGGTGAACGAGGTCGTGGAAGCAGCCAGGAGTAACGCAGTCATTTTAATTTGTGTATTAAATGTGGTCCACGGGCTTCCCGGCCAGAGCAGCGCCATTACTCATGGCCCTTCATCCACAGACATCTGTCAGCATCAGTCAATGCTTTGGTACAACCACCCCCTGGAGACCACACGTCATCCCGGTGTTCCCAGGACCCCGCCAGCTGCAGAGATGGTTTTAAGATCGCATTCCCCAGCCCTGCTGCCTCTTCAAGCCTCAAAAGCAGAGGTGAAGGTCACCCACATGGAAGAGATCAATACTCCATGTCCAGGAGGTGGCTGGCCACCAGGGGGGGGTCAGGTAGGAGGGCACAGACATGACCACCAGGCAGTCACAGATAAGGTGAAGTTCTGGCTTACTGGTGCTTTTCATGCTCTGGCCTCTTCCCAGTTGTAGGCCACCCAAGACCCCAGTAAGGCAGATAGTTTTGGTTCCACAGGCACCAAGGACAACATCCAAGAAGTTTTTGGTGTAAAAATATCCTTTTGGCACCTTCCACAGACAGCCAAGGCTGTGGATTCACCTCACAAGAGCCTGCAGCACACAAGAACGGGGTTTATGGGAAGAAGGACATCTGACAGCAGATGTCACCACCATCAAGGAAAGAAGCTTTGAAACTGAGGATCATAGGCGTGAGGTTTTGGGGCAGGACAGTCAAAGTTGTACAGCGGCAAACAGTGCCCACATCAACCCAGAAAGCCTGCAGAAGTCTGTCCTGAGCTACGCTGGCAAAGCACACTCTTGTTACAGCATCTAAAAAGCAGGGAACCTGCTTACCCCAAAGCCCAGGAGCATTCGACACAAGGCTTGACTCTTGTGCAGTCTAGAAAAGCCACACAACACATCGTTACCGTAACCAAAAGATTGCTCGGCCCCAGTGCAGTGCACAAAACAAGAATTTGGGAACACTGACCACTCCAAGCCCAAAGACCGAGCTGCCGGGGAAGGGAAGGAAGCGGTGGCCATGGGAATTGGGTAGAGAGGAACCTGATGAAGTTCAACAAGGGCAAGTGTAGGGTACTGCGTCTGGGTAGCAATAACCCCACGCATCAGTCCAGGTTGGGGGCTGACCTCCTGGAGAGCAGCTCTGTGCAAAGGGACCTGGGAGTCCTGGGGGCCAACAGGGTGCCCATGAGCCAGCAATGTGCCCTGGTGGCCAAGAAGGCCGATGGCATCCTGGGGGGCACCCAGCAGAGTGTGGCCAGCAGGGCGAGGGAGGGCATCCTCCCCCTCTGCTCTGCCCTGGGGAGGCCGCAGCCGGAGCACTGTGTGCAGTTCTGGGCTGCCCGGGTCAGGAAGGACAGGGAACTGCTGGAGAGGGTCCAGCAAAGGGCTACGGAGATGGTGAGGGGATTGGAGCATCTCTCTGATGAGGAAAGGCTGAGGGCCGTGGGGCTTTTCAGTCTGGAGAAGAGGAGACTGAGGGGGGATCTCATCAACACTTATAAACACTCAAAGGGAGAGTGCCAGGGGGATGGGAACAGTCTTTTTCCAGTGGTGCCCAGTGACAGGACAAGAGGGAACGGGCACAAACTGGACCATAGGGAGTTCCATCTCAACCTGAGGAGGGACTTCTTCCCTGTGCGGTGGCAGAGCAGTGGCACAGCTGCCCAGAGAGGTGGGGGAGTCTCCCACTCTGGAGCCATCCCAAACCCGCCTGGACGCCGTCCTGTGCCACTGCTGGAGGTGACCCTGCTGTGGCAGGGGGTTGGGCTGGGGCAGCTCCAGAGGGCCCTGCCAACCCCCACCATTCTGGGATAATCATGTAGGATTTACAGCACAGAGGAGAATAGAGTCATGTGGGGCAACTTGGGTTTGTGTCCACAGAGCTCAGGGATGACTTCCCAAACTATTTTAGACACCCTAAAACTTCCTCCTCCCAAACCCAATCTCCCCCCCAGCACAAAGATCTCTTAGCCAGTGCTTTCCACGAACGAAGCCAGCTGAAGACACAGTGGCACTGGTTTCCCTGTTGTAACCGAGCACCAGTCCCAGGCAGGTCCTGCAAGGAACATCTCCCAAGGTAACATCCAGCTCCCCGAGGACAGAGCTGTACACCTAAATCCAGTGCTGTTCCAGTTTCAAGGGCAACTCCAGCTTTAAAGTCCTCCAAAAAGCAGTATGCAGCCTGTGCGGACACCCCACAGCCAGGGACTCCCACCGGAGCCCGGGCAGAGAGCTCATCTCTGAACGATGCCTTCTTTCACCCAAGGTAGACAGGCTGCATTTTTTCCAGTAGGGCACAACAAAAAGCTCTTCCCCATAGGGAGACACCTCAGCCTTTTTTGTCTTTCATGTCAGAGGCCCAACACTTCACGGCATCTTTGAAGAGGACTTGGCAGATCCAACTTTTACTGGTTAAGTTCTTCCTAGTCCTCTTAATACGTACCAGCTCCGTCTTCTGCAAGGCCAGGTTATCCAGAACCCCCAGGGAGGCACACTCTGCCAAACCTGACAATATTTTAAGCTGTTGCTTCGCACAAAGATTAATGATGTTCTCAAAGAGGCATCAATTTTTAAGAGATATGGCATACAGCCACCACGCTAGCCCGGCCGCGCTGGCATCCCCTGCAACACCCAGAGCAGGCTCATCTTCAGCCTGGGTGTAGAAGGCTCCTTCTTCCCCAGCAAACAAAGCTTGTGGCTGACACGTTGCATTCAGCCCGCTCAAGCTCCTGGCTTCACCAGCTCTGCCATCATCTTTAACAGCAATACCCACAGAAACGCGCCCGTCAGACCCACCCCCAACAGCCCAGCAGGCTGTCCCGCCTGGCAGAGGGAGAGGAAAGGGATCAGACCTTCCTCTTCGGGCACACCGAGCTGCCAGATCAGGTCAAGTCATCTCAGGTGACTTCCAACACTAAAAGCTCAGCATTGCGACCAAGTCCTCAACCTCCTCCTATTTTACCTCCCGTTTAGGGCTCCGTTCACCCAGGCACACCACACTTCCCGAGCTACACACCTACCAACGCACAGGGAAGCTTAAAAAAGGGGCTTCAGATGGTTGTAGGATTTCATAGAGGAACACAAGCCGCGTTTGTTGAGCTGTGAGCACCTCCTGACCTCCAGCAGCAGCTGATGCCCAGCATGTCCTATGTGCTGGTGTCCCTCACCCCCAGACACCTCCTTCCAGTGCTGGGTCTCACCCCCAGCAGCCACATCTCCTTCCCCAGCCCACCACTGCTGTACCCAGGTCTCCATGATGCCTCAGCAGAAGACAAGCCTTTGGCTCTCTCCAGGCTTTGTACAAACCCACGCTGCCCTAAAGCCTTTCCTGGCAGCCCCGAGCTATGCGGATACCCCGACAATGTTACTAATTAATCCCTCTAGCGCAGCACTAACGAGGCCTCGGCTTTCGGTTCCTGCAAGAAGAGGACGTGGAGCCCCAAACGCTCCCACCCAAGAGCACCAGGAGTGATCAGCAGCTGGAAAACACTTCTAAGGAGAGGTCACGGGAAGCGTGCTTTGGAAAGTAAAGCCCCAGATCTGCTTTAGCAGTAGGGCCCCCTCAACCCCACCACCAGCGAGAAACTCTCCAAAGAAGCTTCACACCTCAAATTAAACCAGGAAAGGTGGCCGTTTCCTCTTTTTAATAAAAAGATTACTTTATTTTACTCGCCGAAAAAGGCTACAAAACAAAAGCGGGGAAGCCCTGACGTTCACATAGTGCACTGTCCACATCCAGCAGCGTGAAGGGCACTTTCTGCGTTGGTTTTTAGAGCTTCGGATATTTGCTTTGGGTGAGAAAAGTCTGCTCGGTGAACTTTCACTGCATCAACACTCGAAGGGTTTGGTATTATGCTTCTGGCTGGGTAAACACAAAAAGGTACTCGGGGAGACAAAGAGAAGCCTATTAGAAGGCGGGTGACCAAATCTGCAGACGCACGCTAGCCAGACGAGACTACGTAAAGAATTTGAAGGACTTTATGGAAAACAGCGCTTTTAAGTCTCTCTTCTGAACGGTACAAAAGCCGGTAAAACGGGATAAAGCAGAGCAGAATGTTATGCAAGTCAAACTAAGTTTGCAGAGACATTTCAAGGAGTCCCTAATCTCTCTTCTGAAGATCTGGGCTTACCAGATATTCCCTCCGTCCCCGCCTGGCCGGGCCCCCGGGCAATCCCCGCGTGGGTTTAGCCATCCCACGAGCACAGACACAGAAAGCTGAACCGGTTTGAAACGAAGCGGAGAGAAGCCGCACTGCAAGCCGACAGCTCTCGGGGACACGATCACACGTTTCTGCAGGGCAGGCAACAAGGCAAGGGGGGGCTGCCCCAACCCAACCTTCTTCTGGGGCTCACCCCACTCCGATACGGACCTCGGGCACACGCGTAGGACAGCAAACTCCTGAGCTGGCCAGGGGCAGAGTCCAGAGCCGACGCTTTCGCCACCGCTCAGTCTGGCTCCCGCTCTCTCCTCTGTTAGGAGCCAACCGCTCGAGAATGTTTATTTACTTAAAATTTTGCCAAGACTTTTGAGAAACCAGCCATTTAGGAATCCTTTTACCATCAGTATTCCTGCCCAGAGGAATTCAGTCGCAGAGAGGGAAGCACGAGCTCTCATTACGCGCGGCCCGCAGGCGGGTCAGCCGGGCTCTGACCTTTGTGTTTCGCATACTCCGGCTTCGGCAATTAGCTTGGCCCTTGCATCAGTTTCCATAAACCCTTTCACTGCTTTCCTGCCAAAGTTCATTTATTTCAGATTTTTTTAAATTTATTTACAGCGCTCTCCACCCTATAAATACACAGGCTGTCCCACCTGAGACCATAGCTGCCTCCAGCCTGCTACGGCTCAGATCCAGACCTCCCATTTTGCCCAGTTCAGCCACCCAGAACCCAGAGCTGCGGTAAGGAAATCACACAAGCTCCCCTCACGCTACAGAGTGTAATTAATCCCATTTATTTCATCCCCTAGTTCTGCTTTTACCTGCCCTTAAGGCACCATAAGGCAGAGAGACCAGGATGGCCAGTGCTGCTGCGGTGATTTCACAGCAGCTCACCTTCCCTTGGAAACGCCGACGGAGCCGACGCAGTGAGTTTTGGTTATCCTACCGTGCCTCCGGGGAAATCTTAGTGTCTTAAAAGTGAGGCATCAAAAGCAAGATTAAGGCAGGAAGCAGCTGTAGGTTTAGATCAAGAATGCAAACCAAGTTAAAAACCCGTATGTCAGGCTCCCTGGGAAGTCCTCACTAGCGTCTGGGCTGGTCCCATCGGCACAGAGCCTCCCAGTTCCCGGAGAGCTGGAAGAGGCAGCCCCACTCTGTATGCTTCACCCTGGAGAAATACGCTGTTTATACAGCACAGCGCAGAGCGTCTGACTCCCATCCTTTCATCTCCCATCAGAAATGGGTACACACGCTCTGCAAGCGGACTGACCGAGTGCCCTCAAGCTCCTTCTTCATCCAGAGCCTCCTGGTTTAGGTCCCATTTCTGGCTCAGCCCATTGAGCGGTTCCAAAGCTCTGCCAGACGCGCCGAGGGGACTTGCCAGGCTGTGCAGACCGTGCCTGCAGCACATCTTGCGATGCCGTCAGCCTGTCATCGCCTCTCTCCTAACGACTGCCAGTGCCAAGCCCAGATCCGCCTCCTCGGTCAGAAAATCGTGCTTCTCCGCTGGAGGTACCGCTCCAGACACAGGTACACCACAGCACGGAGACATGCAATAACCAGGTTACATTCTCGGATTTGGAGGTGAGGAGCTTCTTTGGCGAGAAGACAAATGGAACAAACTCACCCAAAGCCTAATGATCAGGAGCTGGAGCCCCTCTGCAGGGAGGACAGGCGGGGAGAGGGGGGGTTCAGCCTGGAGAAGAGAAGGCTCCGCGGAGACCTCAGAGCCCCTTCCAGTGCCTAAAGGGGCTCCAGGAGAGCTGGGGGAGGGGCTCTGGGTCAGGAAGGGGAGCCACACGACGAGGTGATGGTTTTACACTGAAAGAGGGGAGATTTAGATGAGATCTGAGGAAGAAATTCTCTCCTGCGAGAGTGGTGAGCCCCTGGCGCAGGTTGCCCCATCCCTGGAGGTGTTCAAGGCCGGGTTGGACGGGGCTGGGAGCACCCTGGGCTGGTGGGAGGTGTCCCTGCCCAGGGCAGGGAGGTGGAGTCGATGGCCTTTAAAGGTTCCTTCCAAATCATAGAACAGTTTAGGTTGGAAGGGACCTTGAAGATCATCGAGTTCCAACCCTCCCGCCACAGGCAGGGACACCTCCCACCAGCCCAGGTTGCCCAAGACCACATCCAACCTGGCCTTGAACACCTCCAGGGACGGGGCCAACCCAAACCAGTCTGTGATTCTAACAGCGGGAGGCTTAGACTCAAATGGATGCTGCGTTAAGACTCAAACGCATTGACCGACTCACCGTTGCCAGTTGTGTTGGCTGGGGAGAAGGTTGCTCCTGTTCTGCTCTATATCCATGGACCCTCTGCAGTATCTTGGTAACACAGAGCCCTCAGGACACTTACTGCTGCATAAGAGCACCTCGTGCCCACCCTAACCAGCCAGAAAATACCTGCGTGGGTCAGGCTGGATGACTACTACAGGTCACCTGTAAGAACACAAGCCAGAGACGATTAACAGGAGCTACCATCAGCAAAGCCATCAGCAGCGATCGGCAGCACCAGAACTCAAGCCCTCAGGCAGACATGAATGCAGCTGGGCACCACGGACCGTAGCTGCCATTGCAAAACCTAAAATGGGCAAAGGAAAACTTCCCAGGTATCGGTCAGCCGTAGCTTTGCTCCCAGCAAGCTCCAGCTGAAGCCCAGTCCCGGAGACTGCTCCCCAGGCAGTAACGCACCTTGCCACGAAGCAGAATTCGCTGCGGTATTTTTAGACCCTTCTGCACACTGAGCATAAGTGAGACCCAAAGACCTTTGCCGAACACAGGGCTTGAGGTTTCTGAAGTTTCAGAGCAATGCTGGTCCATCTGCATCACCTACACGTCTGTTCCAATGACCCACCAGGATTTAGTGGCGTACAACTGCTGCTCCCTGCGGTAGCCAAGCTAAAGCACCCAGCTAGCCCGGGGGCACAGAGCTGATCCGGTATCAGCATGAGTGCTACTTCACACCTCATTTTCCCTGTTCGGTCAGCACAAGGTGAGCGTTTTTCTGTGGTCACTGAGAGCATCGCGAGACCCGTGGCCACCTCTCCTTACACCCCTCCATGGCTCTGGGGGCCGCTTAAACTCTGTGGTTCTGCAGAGCACGTTCTCCCTCGACTGACTTTGCTGCGACTAAATCCCAGGGCGAAAGGATGAAAAGGCGCTGGAGGCTGATACGGCTTTGTAAAAAGTTAAATAAATGGACATTAAGCCTGCGCGAGACCAAAACGCTGCCCTGGGAGCGGGATGCCACAGGCTGGGGAAAGGATTAGGGCTCTGCAGACAAGTCACCACTGAGGAGATGAGTTCCTAACTCTTTGCTAAGTCCCTGCTTTAAGACTTGTGATCCTGGTGGTCCCACAGCAAGCCTGGGGGCTTCCCAGTCATACCACCGGAGAACCGGGCTCTGCAGCCGGCCACGGGTCCGTGGAGATGAGCCTCAGACCGAAACACATCCCACAGGGCAGAGCTTCGTGTCTGCTGGCTCAGCCTGCCGAGTCCCCACGCATCGAGGCAGCTTGCTGGGAATATGGGAACTGCTCAAGCTCAAGGAGGTCTCTGGACTAAAAAGGCACCATCTCATCCCATAGCGCTACTCCTGCGTGGCTTCAGGCTTCCACCAGCACAGAAACAGGCTGCACCTCTGAAAGAGAAACCATTAGCTCCTTTCTGGATGTCACACATGCAAAAGAGACACCAGATGCTTCAGTGCTGCTCCACCAAACACAACGAACCGGGGCTGCAGGGTCAGGCATACCTCGCGCTTTTATCTGGGGCTGGACCCAGACTTCTGTTGGGTCAGGGCTTCCGTCATGGAAAGTTTTACAGAGTGCGAGTTACAATTTTGAAAGCTGGAATCATTATTTCAGCCACTCTCTTGTGTGAGCAACACAGCTTTAGGAAGCTCAAGCTTCATCTGCCATTCTCCGACCAAACAGCAAAGCAAGTATTTACCCAATTACATGGTAGAGTTATTTTGTACCGAGCAAAACCCACAACAGCAAAACTATTTCAACAAAGGCATGCGAGCCCAGGAAAGAAATCTGTGTTATATTAAGCGCTGCTGCAGGATCTGTCCTTTCCCATGCCGGCATCAGCAGCAAAGCAGAGTGATGTACAGTGGAGGTTACCAGAGGCTGAAGGTCCAAAGTGGGACCATCAGCTTCTACGGCTACTAAGCTTCAACCCCAAAAAGAATTCTAGAGTGGTTTGGGTTGGGAGGGACGATCATGCCCTGGACAGGGCCACCTCCCACCAGCCCAGGGTGCTCCCAGCCCCGTCCAACCCGGCCTTGGACACCTCCAGGGATGGGGCAGCCACAGCTTCTCGGGGCAGCCTGCGCCAGGGGCTCACCGCCCGCACAGGAGAGAATTTCTTCCTCACATCTCATCTCAATCTCCCCTCTTTCAGTTTGAAGCCATTCCCCCTCGTCCCATCCCTCCCCTCCCTGACCCAGAGTCCCCCCCAGCTCTCCTGGAGCCCCTTTAGGCACTGGAAGGGGCTCTGAGGTCTCCGTGGAGCCTTCTCCTCTCCAGGCTGAACCCCCCCTCTCCCCGCCTGTCCTCCCCGCAGAGGGGCTCAGCCCTCGCAGCATCTCCGGGCCCTCCTCTGGCCCTGCGCCCCCAGGGCCGTGTCTCTGCTGTGCTGAGCCCCCGAGCTGGAGGCAGCGCTGCAGGGGGGGCTCCCCAGAGCAGAGGGGCAGAATAAGTGACCCCTTTCACCGCCGGGCCATGGCCATCACCTGCCCTGGATGAGCTCCCCAAAGAGACGATCCCCCAGCAGTGCCCCTTGCCACCAGCCCCACTCCCTCATGCTGCTCCAGCCTCAAAACTTGGAGCCACAACCAGGACACGCACGAGTTGGAAAGCAGCAGGGGTAGAGAAACGTAGACAGCAAGAAGCAGCAGTCAGGATGCTCTCCCTCTGCTTCCCGTGAACACCCAGGAGAAGACAGCATGTTTAAGCTGCATGTGAGCACCAAGCAGAGCTTTCAGAAGAGCCGTCTCCCCGGAGATGCCCCTCTCCCACGCTGGTGCTCTATTCAGGTGAGTATTTCTGCACATCCTTGCAGGTAAAAGCAAATACAAACCAAACACCTCCCAAGCAGCTGCTGGGAGCCAGAGCAGCCAAGACAGGGCACGGCCAGCTGGAAGGGGTTTCCTATAGCTGGAAGTCAGGATACGGCTGTGACGCTGAAGCAGAGCTTTGTCCCCCCCAGTGCCTCCCATCTCGGGGAGCTCGCCTCCAGTCACAGCTGCTATTCATGTCCTGGTGCCAGTCGGCACCAGGGAGGACACAAGGATGCACAGGAAAAGGGAGGAAGAACCGGGAGCTCCTGCTGAGGCAGAGCTGGTCAGGATCAGAATAGTCTGTCTTTGCGGTGGGGCCACCGTCAGACCCCAGGAACCTGCACTGGTCACCACCGGTCATCTGGAAAAGGGACAGCAGGGAGGTGGCAACATTTACAGAGAACATCAATTATGCAAGGGTAGGAATGAGGACAAGAACAGAACATTTCGGGTTTGCCTGTGGCCAAGCAGCTGGGCAGAGGCAGAGTCCGGCCGGTACCCAGAGCAAGGCAGACGAGCACGTTCCCCACTTCACGTACCCAGCAGACGCTCGCCAGCTTCCACCCAGGAAAACACCACGTTTTTCTTGGAATCACCACCACAACACCAAGCTCTGATCCGCTCATCTCACAGGGATGGGGAAAGACCGGGAAAGTCGGGAAGGTGCTCAGGATGGGGTTCACCACAGCCCCAGAGGAGCTGCGTAACTCAGACCAAGCCTCCTCCGGCCTGGACAAGCAGCACCACCGCGGAGATGCCATTCGCAGATCCCTGCGAGCCGGCACGGTGCCGATAGAGGCGATGTGCTCGCTGCCTCTCCCAGTTCAAGATGGGGGAAGCGACGCTATCCCGAGCGGGGTCAGCCCAAGGATGAAGAAGCCACACCGCTGCCCAACCGCACGCCGTGGGACAGGGTGGGAGCCCGGTCTGCAGACCAGCTCGTGAACCTCAAAGGTCAGCTACAGACACAGCACCGGCTCAGTACATTCCCAATTCGAGGAGGGAAGCAAACTGGGAATGTATCCCTCTTTCCAGCCACCGGGCCGGTGCCTGCTGACAGCCCTCGCTGGTTTTAGGGACAGCCTCCCTTGTCTCGAGGCAGACCACAGCCCTGACAGCAGACCCTCTTATCTAGTGGCCTCCTGCCAGAGGAAAGGGCTGTCCCGCTGCCACCACGGCGCACGCCAGGCAGTGCGGGAAGCCGGGTGGGCAGAAGATGAGCCCCGGAGACAGTGCCGAGGACGGGGCAGGAGCCGGGGTGGAGGGAAGCAGGGCTGCCCCCGCCAGCAGTCTCACCGCCGCAGGTCACCGCCCTCCGCCACAGTAACACCAGGCGTCCTGCGTTCAACCCAAGTCAAGCGCTGGGTCTCAAGCGGCCTCTCCAGCTTCTGGTATCCCTATTTTGGGGATGTACATCATGTTTGAGACATGCCTGTGTTTCCACCCAGCCCCCTGAGGCCCAGAGCAGCAGTACACCACCGCAGCCACACAAATACCAAGCATGTGGGATGATCCCACCTACCACAAGAGGCACAAGGTCATCGCGATAAGAGCAGCGCGGTAAGGACAGCCTTACCATACAGCCCTCCTGTAGCACACAAACCCTGGTCCTCAGGGTAAGTTCCTCCTGAGCAAGCACCATGAGATGTGTGCTCCATGCCCACCTACAGCCCCTCTTGACCCTCCGGCCAGGGGGTGTAGACCTAAGACCAAGAGAGGGGCTGCTGGAGATGTCCTATGCCACAGTTGCCACCACCCCACCACCTCCGAACTGGAAGAGGTCACCCACCACACACGGAGAGCGCCCCACCAGCACCCCAGACCTCTGGGAGAGATGGGAGCAAAGCTCCACGCTGCAGGGCAACACTAACACATTTTTAGAGAGTCCTCCAGTCCTTCATGACACCGCAGGTCCTCACTCTGCCCCAGACAAGGCAGAAGGTCTCCAAGTAGGGCACAGATGAGACTAAAACACACCCTACAAAGAGACAGACTGGCACTGAATTTCGGCTGGGCGAGTCTCAACTTTCACAGGCCTTCAGAAGCACAATTCAGTTTAATTTTCGCAGTAAATGTTTTAAAGTGCTGCAAGTTGAACAGGTACAGTTGTGTGGCACCACAAGGTCCACCAGAACCATCCAAACCTTCGTGCCAAGTGGCAGAGGTTCCGCAGCAGCAAGAGGAAGATGCCACCACCCAGAGCGGGGCACAAGACCTACCCCGTTTGAGCCCAGCACACAGAGCCCCATCTCTCCTGCCCCTTTGACCCCACATTTCCCCCCCTCCTCAAGCCTAAACCCAAGAAGATCCCACCTCCATTCAACCTCTGCTTCTCATTTTCCAGAAGATTTTTTGGCTTCCTCCGGAGGCAGGAGGAAGCACCGAGAAGAGGAAAAAAAAAAAGAGCAACTCCCTGCTCGTAACTGGGCCGAGGCCAAAAGCAGCCAAGAACAGCAAGGACAGGATTGTCCCGCTGAGCCCCGCGGCGAGCCAAGCGCCGGCGGTTCAAAGGAGAGCAGCTGCTAAAACCCAGTCTAGCGGGTCGGCCGGCTTCCCCACAAAGAATTAGATCATGCCACGGCTCTCAAAACGAAAAGCCTGTTTCCCCAACCCAGAGGCCATCCCTTCAGAGGGAGGAGGGCCGCCAAATTTACTCCTTGTTGAGCTGTTGAACGTCGGCAGAGATTTTAAGCGCGATAAAGGAAACGCTGAGTTGCACTTGGGAGTTTTCCCAAGCTTTGTCTGAAACAGCACCGGGGTTTGCAACCGCGACCGTTACGGTTTAACGGGATAAGCAACGGAAATCCAGAGGGTGTCAGAGAGCTGTATCACAGATTTTTTTGCTTGTTCTCACCTGCACAAGCCCCAGCTAGGCTCACACAAAGCAGCGCAGCAGAGAAATCAAGTATTAGCCGCTTCAGATGAGTCCGTTGTCTGGAAATGTCAGCTGAGGTACACAGCGAATGATGTTCGGCCACAGAGGAAGACGGGAGAGTGCTCTCTGAGCAGGAGAGCCGGGGATAGCCTCGCAAATGCTATTCAGCTTCGCAGCAGCCGAAGTGCCCGGGCATTTGGACTAAAGCACAGAGCAGGAAGGGCAGCGCCTCAACCAGCAATTCACATTCCATCTGTCCCGCCTCGGGAACCCGGGGCATCCTGAGGCTCGGTAAGAGGGGCCTCAAGAGGATCTCTCACAGCTGGACCCCAGCTGTAGTTTAAACCACATTATTTTAATCGGCACAAACACCTCAAGCTAGATCTGTCAGTGAGGGAAGCTCAGAAGCCAGACTCCTGTTTAAAAGCAGCAGGTGCCCCCCCTGACCAGTGCCACGCGGGAAGAGGCAGCGGTTTGCAGCACTCCGAGCTGTCCCCCAGTGCCCAAACAGCAGTGCCGGCATGCCAAACCACACCATCCATCGACACCGCAGCAAGGGACAAGGGCAGCCGGCCTCACCCCTGCCAAGCCCTCCCGGCGACAGAAGCCCAGCCTTCTGATTTCGTCCCCCTCCACCGGTTCCCCACCATCAGGGCAGTGCACCAACCCTGCTCATTCAGGAGCCCGGCAGACACCTGGGCAGCTCCTGCTGCATTTCCACCACGAGTCACACCTGCCTACGAGCAGCAGTGTGAGCCCGGGGACAAGGGACAGGCCAGGAGCAGAGGAGAAGGTGGCAGCACTCACCGCACCTCCTGGGACTGCGGACTCTGCAGTCACTCTGGAAGAAGGTTTTCAGGTTACAGCTCGGACTCCCGCACGGGTACGGAGATCAGAGAAAGGGGCTAAATACCCCTCGTCGTACCCTCCCGCAGCACAGCTTCGCAGCAAGGCACGAAGCGACCAAGCAGCCACCGTGCCAGACAGGGGCAGCTGGAGCTTTATCACAAGGAGTCACAGCCCAACGGACTGATTTCCTCATCGCGAAAGGGCTGGGGATCAGGTCAGGGCTGCTGCGTCACGGCTCCGAACAGAAAAGAGCAACGGGTGATAGAGCCTACGAGAACGCTCTTCCCATGGTTTGCTTTAGCTGGAAGTGCAGACCTCGGCTCCGTGCACAAATCAGATAGGGACCGAGTAGATACGGATGCTTTCATTAGCCTGAAAACCTCCCAGCAAGCTAAAAATACAGATACTGCACTCACTCGAGTGGCCTAAATATGTGAAATCATGGAAGAACCATTCCTGCAGCAACGGAATCTCAGATGGGAACGCAGACGAGGGGCTCGTCAAAGCCCCGCAGTTACTCCAGCATGAACAAGCTGGATATTCGGGATAGCAAAGGAAGCTCAAGCGACTTGTCCTGCAAGCAGAAACTCCCACAGAGCCGTGACTTTAAGCTCAGCCCCTCAACATTTTTTACATTAAAGCTGGGCGCCCACCCTGCACCGAGCTTCAAGAAGAACCGCCTCTATTTCAGCTCTTTAATAACCACTTTGCGTCCCCCCAGAAGCTTCTTGGCTTTCCATTCCCTCCCACAAACACCAGCGCAGAACAGGACCTTGCTGCCCGAGTCCTCTGGCGCGGAACGCAGCACACTTCAGAGTTACAAGCTCAGTTTTGGCAGACATTTCCCAATGATCTGCACGAGAAGGAATTGCTGGACTGGCCAATATCCTTAATATTAACCGGCATTTAAAACCACAAAGAATTCAGTGCCACAGACAGAAATCAGTTTTACAAGGAAGATCTGGCAACCGCCGAAACGGCTGCTGAGAGGCCTGGGAAGAGGCAAACTGAGCCAACATCAGAGATCCACGGCATACCTGAGCTGGAAGAGTCTGGAATTTTATGCTAATAAAAATGATCAGAGGGCTGGAGCCCCTCTGCAGGGAGAGGAGGGGTTCAGCCTGGAGAAGAGAAGGCTCCGCGGAGACCGCAGAGCCCCTTCCAGTGCCTAAAGGGGCTCCAGGAGAGCTGGGGGGGACTCTGGGTCAGGGAGGGGAGCCATGGGACCGGAGGTGGGGGGGGGTGGTTTTAACTGAGAGGAGATTTAGATGAGATATTAGGAAGACATTTTTTACACTGAAGGTGGAGAAACCCTGGCCCAGGTTGCCCAGAGAGGTGGTGGGTGCCCCATCCCTGGAAACATCCCAGGCCAGGTTGGACGGGGCTCTGAGCAACCTGGTCTAGTTGAAGATGTCCCTGCCCATGGCTGGGGGGTTGGACCAGATGGCCTTTAAAGGTCCTTTCCAGCTCAAACTATCTGATGCCACCCACAGCAAATTACGTTGGGAAAACCCTGCAAGCACTTTGCGCTGGATCACCTGCAGCAGCCTGGCAGCCATCCGACACGTTCACCATGTCGTAAGAGCCTCTGCAAGAGAGACCAGCAGGAAAATCCTCTCCACAGGCAAACAATAACCAGGGTCGCCAAGAAATCTGCCTCCATCCTCCCTCCACCCCTTCTCTTTCCAAGAAAGAGCGCGCCAGGAACATCCAAACATCCATCCTCACCCGAGGCTCCCAGGCACAAGACCAACTGCTCTCCAGCTCCAGGCAGGTTCCCACAGCCCAGCTGACTGCACCGGCAAGTGCCGAGGACGCCACGCAGCCTGACGGCACAACCCGAGGCAACACGCTCTGAATCAATCCATCCTTCCTCATAATATCGGTGAGAAACAGTTGTTTTATCCCAAACCTGTTTAAGACACAGCGTTTGTGACCACACCCAAAAGCAGGCTGATGTGCTCCATCCCAACACCACCACATTCCAGTTGGGATAACCTCGTTGGTGTGAGCCACCAGAAGCGAGAGCCGGGGAACCAAAGTTCCTGGGAGGATTTCCAGGGCTCCAGTTTACCGTGTACATCCTTTGTCTAAAGCTGGAGTTACCCCCAAAGCAGGGCTGGGATTTTCTCCCTAGTCCTGACCAAACCCACCCTAATAGCCCTCTGGAGCAGTGCTAAAGAAACTCAATCGCCCTCTTTCAGCCCAAAATGCTGCTGGCTGAGGGCTGAGCACCTGCCTTCTGGAATGAACCACATTGTTAAAAAAAAAAGTAGAAAGTTTTTCCCTGCAGCTGGGAACCTCTGGGGCACAGCAGATGAATACGCCCGTCTCCGTAGCCAAATTAACCATGTCTGATAGCAGCCCAAGCTCAAAGGAGCCGCAGGCGTCTGCTCTAAGCGCTGATTAACCACCCCTGCAATGGAAAACTTGCACCACAGAAGCTTTGTCAGCCCATGCCTTGGCCCAGGAGATGCCACCTCTGTGTGACACAGAGTTCCCCAGCTGCAGCCACACTCCTGCAGGTCTTGGCGAGCTCCTCATCCATCGGGATCAACTACAATGCAGCAGGGAAGCTGAGGGGGGGACTGGAAGCGGCCAGGTCTGGGATCACCAGTATACAAGGGACTGGAACACACCGGAACAGGCCCAGGGAAAGGGCTGTGAGGAGGGTTTAGGGATCAGAGCATCTATCACACGAGGAGAGGTGGGATCATCCAGCCCGGAGGAGGTTGGGGGGATCACATCAACGTGTACGAGGACCTGGTGGGGGAGAAAAGAGGAATCCAGCCTCTTCCCAGTGACAGAACATGAGGAAACGGGCACAAACTGGAATGAAGCAAATCCTGCTCAAGCATGAGGCAAAAAAATCCCAACAATTTTATTTGGCATGAGTGCGAACACAGAACAAGTTGCCTAGATAGATTCCAGAGTCTTCATCCTTGGAGACACTCCAAACCCAGCAGGACACGGTCTGCCCGCAGCAGAAGGCTGGATGAGGCCATCTCCAGAGGTCCCTGCCACCTCAGCCATCCCGAGGATCCATGACCACAGGAGCTGGCCGCCTCTTCTCACACTGAGAGCCCCCAGACAGCAGCACAAAGGTCCCGCATTACAGCGGCCAATGTGACAGCGCTTTCTCTCCGGTCACAGAAATAAACAGCATTTCTGGAAAGCACCATTTTCCAAAGCAAAAAACCCCCCAGATTTTTCCCAAATAGCAGAAAACCAGTTTTCAGCAGAGACAAGAATTGATTCCACTTCTACAACACACCCCATGTCGTCTATGTATTTTAGCTGAGCACTGCTTCCAGCCCTGCAGTCACTGCCTACCACAAAGAACAGGCAGTTACTTACATTTAAAGTTACTCTGCAATTATCTGCAGCCCCAGGAATGAGCATCTGGATTTGTTTCTTCCAGAAAGCAGGAACATGACACATCCAGATGAATAATTTCCCTTCCCACCTGTGCTGCGGGTCCTGCCACACCACACACAGGTCACCAGACATCACAAAGGGACATCGGTGGTTTCACTTTCCGGCTGTGGGAAGTCTGTACAGTAACTCCAGAAATAAACCCTTCAATATTTCTAATTCTGTGAGTATTCTGATCCCTTCAAACCAGAGTTTCAGCAGGAGACTCTGCTGCCACCTTCTGAAATCACTGTTACTGCAGGTGCCCCCAAAACAACTAAAAATAGCTTCTTCCCCCCCAGTTATGTCATCAAACCAAGGGAAGGGTTCCTTTTGCAAGGAAAGAGCCAACCCCTCCCAGCTCAGGGAGCGCTGCTCACAGCAAACAACCCAGCCTCAGCCTCCAGCTCGAGCTTCACCTCCCCCACGCGACAAAAATGGGTTTAAACAAGAGAAACTAGAGCAGCCCGGTTACAGTCAACGCAGACGCAGCTTGCTGACCTCTGAGGCACTTACAGCACAGTAGTCCTGACTATAGTTGAGACTCTCTCTATAAAGATATATAAAACAGATGTGTGTGTATATAGCATTCCCAGTTTAGCACCACAACCAGTAGACGAGACAATCCAGCACTGCTACAGGATGCATTTTAAGCCATACCATTAGCCAGGCATCTCATTTGCAGCCTGGGCAGAGAAGCAGAAGGGTAAGTCAGCCCCTGACGGGTGTCAGGAAACCGGCAGAGCAGGGGGAGCGGACCCGTACCAGGGCTGAGCACAGGGGGTGGCAGGAAGGCAGTGGTGCCACAGCAGCACTCCCACCAAGCACTACACTCACACAGAGACGAAATTTTTTTAGTGGGGGGAAACCACAGCATGGTTTGGGTGGGAGATGGGACCTTTAAAGGCCACCTAATCCAACCCCCAGCCACGAGCAGGGACATCTTCAACTGGACCAGGTTGCTCAGAGCCCCGTCCAACCTGGCCTGGGATGTTTCCAGGGATGGGGCATCTCTCACCTCTGGGTAACCTGGGCCAGGGGCTCACCACCCTCAGCATACAAAATTTCTTCCTAATATCTAGTCTGAATCTTTCCTCTGTTAGTTTAAAACCATTACCTCCTGTCCTATTGATACAGGTCCTGCTAAAAAGTTTGTCCCCATCTTTCTTACAAGCCCCCCTTAAGTACTGAAAAGCCACTACAAGGTCTCCGCAGAGCCTTCTCTTCCCCAGGCTGGACCCCCCCCCCCCCCCCAGCCTGTCCTCCCGGCAGAGGGACTCAGCCCCCTGGGAAGCGAAGCCCCAGCCCTCAGAGCAGCCATGCCAGCAGGAAGATACTCAGCTCAGCCAGAGCCAAACCTTAGAACCACCACAGGGAGTGAACAAGGCCTTGAGAAGCCAAGGGGGGCTCCAGCCACCCCCGGGAGGGCTTCAGGACCAGGGGCTGTACGCGACAGAGGGCCCGGCCAGGCGCGGCCCGGGGAATGGGGCAGCCCCAGGCCGGGGGCTGAGGGAGGGCCCCTCTCCCGGGGTCACAGCCGGGCCCCACAGGAGCGAGGAGCCCCGGGGACAGCCCGCTCTCACCTTCTTGCCTTTCTTGCTCTCCTCCTCCATGTCTCCGGCGGCGGCGGCCCCGGCCCCCCCCGGGGCATCCCCGCAGCGGCCGTGCTCGCCCGGTCTCGGTGCTCGGCAGGGCCCAGCAGCCCGGCCTCACTGCCCAGGGGCGGCCATAGAGCCCGTCCGGGGCTCAGCTCCCGCTCTCTGCCCGCCCGGAGTCGCCTCAGTGCCACCCACAACTTTTCAATCCTGCCGCCATCTTGGGCGGCGGCTTCCCGGCGTGCACCGCGCCCCGCCCTCCGCCCGGAGGACTGACGTCAGTCCTCCCGAAGGCGCATGGGGGGGGGTGAGAGCCGCACTACGCATGCGCCGATCGGATCAGCCCCGCCCACCCCTGCTAGCCCCGCCCTCTAACGTACTGTGGAACGGACGGCGATATTCCGCCCACCCATTTGGCCACGCCCACTCCGCACCGCCGCGTCTGCGCATGCGCCGAGCTCACCTTCTCCCCGCCAGGTGGCGCTGCCCGGAGGCGTCGCGCGCCGTCGTCACGCGTCGGCGCGGCCCCGCCCTCCGCCATCATGGCGGCGGAGGCAGGGAGGAGAGGGCCGTGCGGCCCGGTCCCATCCGCCGCCATCCGCCGCCGGCGCCGCTCCCACAGCCCGGGAGAGGAGCGGGGGCAGCGCGGGGTGATGCGCTGCCCCTCCATCGGGCCCCGCCGCCGCCGCTGTGAGGTGCTGAGGGGCGCGGTGCATGCTGGGAAGGGTAGTCCTCCATGGGCCGCGTGTGAGGCCTTCCCCGGGGCGGGGGGGAACGCTCCGTGTCCCCGGGGGGAGCGGAGCTCACCGGGATGGGGGGAGTGGGGCTGCGTGTTCCCCTCCCGCCCCCCTCAGCAAGCCTTCCAGCGTGGGGGGGCCTGGGGTGGCCCCCGCCATTCCTACAGCGCTTGCCAGAGCAGCCCCGGGACGGTTTGAGGCCTCTCCCCGCCTTCCCCGGGGAGGGGTTATAGAAATCCCGGACACCCCTATGTCCGAGGGGAGTTGGGGGGTTCGGGGGGCGGCGGCTGCCGCGTCCTGCGGCCCCGCTGATGCCGTTCTTTCCCTCTCTGGTTGCAGGCTGCGGCTCTGAGGATCCCGGAGGGATGTACGGAGGCGCCGGGAAGGAGGAGGTGGGTTCCACTGGCTTGTCCTGTGGGGGTTATGTTCCCAACTCCCCCTTGTCGTCGTAATTACCTTAATTCTCTGTAATTAGCTCTGCTAAAGGCAGTCGCAAGGCTTTGTCCCCTCGATAGCCACCAGATGAGTCACTCGGGGCTGAAATCCCATGGGAGAGCTGTGACCTGGGAGCACGGCTGGACACGCAGAGCCGTGCAGCCGGATCTCTTCATCCCAGCAGGATATATTTGGCAACTGCAGCCTGTCCCAGGGGACTTGCCTCCTCCACTCTGCCCCTGTCATCACAGTTAGCCTAATTCTGTGTAATTAGCTCTGCCAAACCTTTTCAGTCCCCAAACAAGAGTCTCTGGGGGCCAAAATCCCGTGGGAGAGCTGTGGCGTGGGGCCGTGCCCACTCTGGTTCATGCTCCTGCCGACATGGGGCGGGTTGAGGTGGTGCTATGGGTGGCGATGCCCAACTGCCCACCGGTGCCCTTGTCACCCCTCGCTCCCGTTGTACCTTCTCGGGGTGACAGCCGCGGTGCTGCACACTGGAACTGAATTGGTGAGGCTTCTCCCGGTGTGGAAAGCCTCGAAGCCAATGGCACCGCAGGTCACAACGCTGTCCCTCAATTCCGGCGGCCACTGCCAATGTGATGAGATACCCATGACACTTCGTTGCCGCAAGCCTTCCAGCGTGGGGGGGCCTGGGGTGGCCCCCGCCATTCCTACAGCGCTTGCCAGAGCAGCCCCGGGACGGTTTGAGGCCTCTCCCCGCCTTCCCCGGGGAGGGGTTATAGAAATCCCGGACACCCCTATGTCCGAGGGGAGTTGGGGGGTTTGGGAGAGGGCGGCTGCTGCCTCCTGCGGCCCCGCTGATGCCGTTCTTTCCCTCTCTGGTTGCAGGCTGCGGCTCTGAGGATCCTGGAGGGATGTAGGGCGGCGACGGGAAGGAGGAGGTGGGTTCCACTGGCTTGTCCTGGAATCCTCGAATGGTTTGGGTTGGAAAGGACCTTGAAGATCATCTCGTTCCACCCCCCGCCCCGGGCAGGGACACCCCCCCCAGCCCAGGGTGCTCCCAGCCCCGTCCAACCCGGCCTTGGACACCTCCAGGGATGGGGCAGCCGCAGCTTCTCGGGGCAGCCTGCGCCAGGGGCTCACCGCCCGCACAGGAGAGAATTTCTTCTGAATATCTCATCTCAATCTGCCCTCTGTCAGTGCCAAACCGCCCCCCCTCGTCCCATGGCTCCCCTCCCTGACCCAGAGTCCCCCCCAGCTCTCCTGGAGCCCCTTTAGGCACTGGAAGGGGCTCTGAGGTCTCCGCGGAGCCTTCTCCTCTCCAGGCTGAACCCCCCCTCTCCCCGCCTGTCCTCCCCGCAGAGGGGCTCAGCCCTCGCAGCATCTCCGGGCCCTCCTCTGGCCCCGCTCCCCCAGGGCCGTGTCTCTGCTGTGCTGAGCCCCTGAGCTGGAGGCAGTGCTGCAGGGGGGGCTCCCCAGAGCGCAGCAGTGGTTTCTGTAGATGCCGGATCCCTTCATCCCGGTGGGATTTATTTGGCAGTCACAGATGTGGTCGGACACCCACACAACTCTAAACCTTTTTTTTTTTTTTTTGGTGTCTTAATTTTTAGGTGAAAATCTGCTAGATCGCACATTTTCCGCACAAATGCTGGGAAAACCGGATGGCCGCTCTGCGGAAAAGCTCACCGCGTTCCTCCTTCGCTCGGTAAGGAGGTTTTTTGGTTACTGGGCTTTACTGGAAATAATTTCTTGTTTAAAAACTGGAACTGGGAATACTGGTGAGTGCTGGTTTGCCTTTATAACCACGAGTGGGGCTGTGAGATGTGTATGCCGATGGCGAGGGGCTGCCGGCCAAGTCCCCGGGGACCACCCATGGTGCAGCAGCCCCTCGCCACGCAGCACCGTCCCCTGCCTCGTTAGGGCCATAATCCTCATTATCTTAATGATTACCCCCCTTCTTTTCCAGCTGAATACCGGCGTGGGGGTCCCCTCTCCGATGATCCTCACCTTGGCTTGTCCTCCCCCAAGCTCCCAGTTACTGGGATTTAACTGGGGACACTGGGATGACAATGGGCGATGCCAGCATCTTAACAATAAATAACCGATTTCCCGGTGGGTTTTTGGCACGGTGTGGCAATGGGGAAGGGGACACACGGTGACGGGTTTGGAGACACAGTGATGCTCTCAGCGACCATCACTACGGCGTCCCAGCGTCTCCACCGGATGCAGCCACACACCGGAATGGCACCGGAGGGAAGTGACGCCACATAACCGCAACCGGGGGACAAACGCGGTGGCTTGAGGTGATGCAGCCCCACGGCGTCTGCCCCACACATCCCTCACCCACCCTTCGCCGTGGGGCTGAGTGATGGTCAACGTGAGCTCTGGGGGTGTGGCGCTAAGTCCTCCACCCCACAGATTTGGGTGTCCCCAGCCCCACAGCTGCCCCGATGCCACCCTGATGCCACCCCGCCGTCACCCATGGGTGATGGTGATGACACCGGGTCCACCCTGCGCCTGCGCGGCAGCCTCGGCGGTCGTTAGCCGTGCAGGAAGCCGGCGCGGGTGAGGGGGGAAGTGGGTGCGCTGTGGGCGCGGCGGGCGCAGCATGGCGGAGCTGGAGGGTCCCGAATTCGGCAAAGCCGACTTCGTCCTGCTGGATGAGGTGACCATGGAGCAGTTTCTGGAGAACCTGCGCCTGCGGTACGCGCCAGGGGGACGCCGGCGGGTGGGTGGGCGATGCCGGGGCCACCCGGGGGCTGAGCTGGGTGCCGGTTGTTCCCGGTACGGACGATGCGCCGCGAGACCCCACGGCATCACCCACACGGCAGCCGGGACGTGGGCTCTGGCGTCGCGGTGATGGGGGCACACCGGGGACCCCGAGTCCCACAGGGGATGCGGAAGCGCCTGGTACCAAACCCAGCTCCGCAGGAAGCATCCGGGCGGTGCCGCGCTGCCGCTGGGGGGAAACTGAGGCACATTGCACCCCCCCAGAGCGGGCGGGGGGCTGGCGTCTGTCTGGGGGGAGGGCGATGCACACCCGCACGTCCCACCCAGGGGCTCCCCACGTTTCCTGCCTGCTCCCGCTGCCCCACAGCACCACCCGCCCCACGGTGCCCGGCTCTGCCCCACAGCGCGGTTCTCGGGGTGGAGGGGGGGCGTCAAAGCCTCATGGAGTGGGGCTTTGCCCCATAGCGCTCGCAGCCGTGCCCCACACCGCGGTGCCCGGCGTTCTGACTGTGCCGCGGTCCTGCCCCATGGCACGGTGCTCTGCAGGGTGTGCATCCTGCCCCACGGCACCCCACAGGATGCCATCCCGCCCCATAGCTCAGCGCCCCGCAGGGTGCCACCCTGCCCCACGGCACAGCATCCTGCGGGGTGCCACCCTGCCCCACGGCACAGGGTGCCACCCCACAGCACAGCACCCCACAGGGTGCCCCCAGCCCCACGGCCGCCCCTCTGCGCAGGTTCTCGCAGGGCCGCATCTACACCTACATCGGGGAGGTGGTGGTGGCGGTGAACCCGTACCGGGCGCTGGCGCTGTACGGCCCACCGGCGGTGGAACAGTACCGCGGGCGCGAGCTCTACGAACGCCCGCCCCACCTCTTCGCCCTGGCCGACGCCGCCTACAAGGCCATGAAGCGCCGCGCCAAGGACACCTGCATCGTCATCTCGGGTAGGGGCATGGCGGCGGTTGGGGGGCACCTGGGTGTGGGGCAGCCTTTGGGGTGGGCGCCCTCGCCCAGCTCCTGCCCTTCCCTGCCAGGCGAGAGCGGGGCGGGCAAGACGGAGGCCAGCAAGTACATCATGCAGTACATCGCCGCCATCACCAACCCCACCCAGCGCGCCGAGGTGGAGAGGTGGGTCCGGCCCCACGGCGCCGGCGGGAGCGTTGGGTGCTGGGGCACAGCCCCCATGGACCTGCCAGCCCTGGGCTGGGGGAGGCACGGCACGGCGGGGGGCATACCTGCCTGCGGGGTCAGGGGCGGGGGGACCAGGGTGCCCCATGTCCATGGGGTGGGGCAACCAGGGGTGCCCCATGCCCGTGGGGTGGCTCTGGAGGGCCCTAGGGTGCCCCATGCCCATAGGGTTGGTCTGGGGGGACCTGGGGTGCTCCATGCCCATAGGGAAGGTGTAGGGCACCCAGGGGTGCCCCATGCCTGTGGGGTGGTCCTGGGGTGCCCCACACCCATGGAGAAGGTGTGGGGCACCCAGGGGTGTCCCGTGCCTGTGGGGTGGTTCTTGAGGTTCCTGGGGTTCCCCATGCCCATAGGGTTGGTCTGGGGCAACCAGGGGTGCCCCGTGCCTGTGGGGTGGTTCGGGGGGGGGGTTCTGGGGTGCCCCATGGCCAAAGAGGTGATCTGGGGTCACCAGGGGTGCCCCATACCCATGGAGGAGTCGTGGGGCACCCAGGGGTGCCCCATGCCTGTGGGGTGGTCCTGGAGGGTCCTGGGGTTCCCCATGCCCATAGGGTTGGTCTGGGGTGACCAGGGGTGCTCCATGGGCCTGTGGGGTGGAGTGGGGTGACCAGGGGTGTCCCATGCCCATAGGGAAGGTGTGGAGCAACCAGAGGTGCCCCATGCCTATGGGGTGGTCCTGGGGTGCCCCATGTCTGTGGGGTGGTCCTGGGAGGCCTTAGGGTGCCCCATGTCTATAGGGATGGTCTGGGGCAACCAGGGGTGCCCCATGCCTGCGGGGTGGTTCAGGAGGGTCCTGGGGTGCCCCATGGCCATGGAGAAGGTGTGGAGCAACCACAGGTGCCCCATGCCTGTGGGGTGGGGTGACCAGGATGCCCCATGCCCATAGGGAAGGTGTAGGGCAACCAGGGGTGCTCCATACCCATGGAGAAGGTGTGGGGCACCCAGGGGTGCCCCGTGCCTGTGGGGTGGTTCTGGAGGGCCCTAGGGTGCCCCATGCCCATGGGGTGGTGTGAGGAGCTCAGGGGACCCCATGGCCATACGGGTGGTGTGGGGGGTCCCGTGTCCATCTGTGAGGCTGCAGACCTGCGGTGTCACGCCATGCGGTGCCGCGCCATGCCGTGCCGTGCCACACCACACCACCCAGGGTGAAGAACGTGCTGCTCAAGTCCAACTGCGTCCTGGAGGCCTTCGGCAACGCCAAAACCAACCGCAATGATAATTCCAGCCGCTTCGGCAAGTACATGGACATCAACTTCGACTTCAAGGGTGACCCCACCGGCGGCCACATCCACAACTACCTCTTGGAGAAGGTGCGGGTGGTGCCGTGGGTGGGCACGGCCGGGTGGGTGCTGGTCCCACCTGGGCACCGCCGGGCACCCACCCCTGTTCCCTCTTCCAGTCCCGAATCCTCCAGCAGCAGCCGGGAGAGAGGAACTTCCACGCCTTCTACCAGGTGAACCTGGGGATGGGATGGGGTGGGATGAGATGGGTGAGATGGGATGGATGGGATCTACGGGATGAGATGGGGATGGGGTGAGAAGGTTGGGATGGGATGGATGGGATCTACGGGATGAGATGGGGATGGGGTGAGAAGGTTGGGGTGGGATGGATGGGTTCTACAGGATGGGGTGGGGTGGGATGGACAGGTTTGATGGGATGGGATGAGGACAGGATGGGATGGAAAGGTTGGGATGGATGGGATGGGACAGATGGGATGGATGATCTATAGAATGGGATGGGATGGGATGGATGGGATCTATGGGATGGCATCTGTGGGATGGGATGGGCGGGTTTGATGGGGTGGGGCCAGAATGGATGGGATGAGAAGGTTGGGATGGGATAGATGAGATGGGGTGGATGGGATCTCCAGGATGGGGTGGGATGGCTGGGTTTGATGGAATGGGATGGGGACCGGATGGATGGGATGAGAAGGTTGGGCTGGGATGGATGGGATCTATGGGATGGGGATGGGATGGTTGGGATGGATGGGGTGGGGATGGGATGGATGGGATGAGAAGGTTGGGTGGGATGGATGGGATCTGTGGGAGGGGATGGGGATGGGATGGTTGGGATGGATGGGGTGGGGATGGGATGGATGGGATGAGAAGGTTGGGGTGGGATGGATGGGATCTGTGGGATGGGAACGGAATGGTGGGGATGGGATGGATGGAGTGGGCTCTGCGGGATGGAATCTATGGGATGGATGAGGAGGAACAGATGGGATAAACGGGATGGGGACGGACGGGAGAGGATGAGACAGGACAGGTCGGGGTGGGATGGGGAGGGGACAGGACAGGGTGCCACAGGGCGGGGGGGACACAACCGTGGCACCAGCCGTGCCGTGCCGGGGGTGTCCCCCCCCCCCCGGGTGCTGACGCCCCCTCCCCGCACCCCGTAGCTGCTGCAGGGAGCCCCGGCGGCGCTGCTGACCTCACTGCGCCTCTGCCGGGCCCCCGGCGCGTACCGCTACACCCAGGAGGGCGCCCAGGGCGGCGTGAGTGGGGCGGGGGCGGGCGGGGGGGCGGGCGGGGGGGGTCCCGGTCCCCCATGGTCCCCCCGACCCCAACCCCGGTCCCGGTCGCAGGTCGGCGGGGACGACGCCACCGGCTACCGGGCGGTGGAGGAGGCCATGACCGTCATCGGCTTTTCCCCGGAGGAGATGGGCTCCGTGCGCCGCATCCTGGCCGCCATCCTGCACCTGGTGAGACCCCCACCAGTACGGCCCCCCCCGCGCACCAGTACAGCTCCCGCGTACCAGTACAGCTCCCGTGTACCAGTACAGCGTGCTCCACACCAGTACAGCCCCTTCACACACCAGTACAGCCCCTTCACACACCAGTACAGCCCCCACGTTACCAGTACAGCTCCCGCGTACCAGTACAGCCTGCTCCACACCAGTACAGCCCCTTCACACACCAGTACAGCCCCTTCACACACCAGTACAGCCCCCACGTTACCAGTACAGCTCCCGCGTACCAGTACAGCCTGCTCCACACCAGTACAGCCATCTCGCACCAGTACAGCCCCTTCACACACCAGTACAGCCTGCTCCACACCAGTACAGCTCCCACAAACCGATACAGGCCCCTGTGCACCAGTATGGTCCCCGCGCACCAGTATGTCCCCAGGCAGACCAGTATTGCCCCCACACACACACCAGGATAGTTCTGGGCAAACCAGTACGGCCCCCCACCAGTACAGCCACCTCACACCAGTACGCTTACCCCCCCCAACCAGTATGCTCACCTCTTCCCCAGTATAGCCCCCTCCCTACCAGTACAGCCCCCCCCCCACCAGTATGATGTCCCCAGGCAGACCAGTATGGTTCTGAGCAAACCAGTATGGCCCCCCACCAGTACAGCCCCCTCACACCAATGTGTTCGCACACACCCCAGTATGCCCAGCCTCCTCCACACCAGTACAGGCCCCACGCACCAGTATGGCCCCCTCCCCACCAGTACAGCCCC
The DNA here is from genome assembly GCA_017639485.1 of Pluvialis apricaria. Classification (NCBI taxonomy): domain Eukaryota; kingdom Metazoa; phylum Chordata; class Aves; order Charadriiformes; family Charadriidae; genus Pluvialis; species Pluvialis apricaria. The sequence continues at coordinate 1,656,409 of CM030008.1, read as the reverse complement.
CTCACACCAGTATACTCACCCCCCCACCAGTACACCCAGCCACCACACGCCAGTATGGCCCTGGGCAGACCAGTATGGCCCCTGCACACCAGTACAGCCCCAGGCAGACCAGTGTGCCCCTCCCACCACCAGTACAACCTCCTCACACCAGTATGGCCCCTGCGCACCAGTATAGCCCCCTCACACCAGTATGGGCACCCCCCACCAGTATGATGCCCTGCACACCAGTACGGACCCAGGCAGACCAGTGCGGACACCCCCCTACACCAGTATGGCCCCAGGCCGACCAGTATGGTCCGGGGCAAACCAGCATGCCCCCACACACCAGTATGGCCCCAGGCTGACCAGTATGGTCCGGGGCAAACCAGTATGCCCCCACACACCAGTATGGCCTCAATATGCCAGTACGGCCCCAGGCATACCAGTATGCCCTCACCATGCACCAGTATGCTCACCCCGCCCCAGCACCATTACAGTAACTGTGGACCAGTACAGCCTCAAGCAGACCAGTATGGTCCTGGGCAAACCAGTACAGCCCAATGTAAACCAGTATAACCCAATGCAAACCAGTATGGCCCAGCTCACCCCGATGCAAACCAGCACAGCCCAGCTCAGCCCAATGCAAATCAGTATAGCCCAATGCAAACCAGTATGGCCCAGTACAGCCCAATTCACACCCAATAGTATAACCCAGTGCAAACCAGTGTGGTTCAGCACAGCCCAGTGCAAACCAGCATGGCCCAGCTCAGCCCAATGCAAACCAGTATGGCCCAGCTCAGCCCAATGCAAACCAGTAGAGCCCCTGTAGGGCCCAGTATAACCCAATGCAAACCAGTATGGCCCAGCTCAGCCCAATGCAAACCAGTAGAGCCCCTGTAGGGCCCAGCTTAGCCCAGTGCAAACCAGTATATCCCAATGCAAATCAATATAGCCCGATGCAAACCAGTATGGCCCAGCAAAGTGCAGCTCAGCCCAGTGCAAACCAGCACAGCCCAATGCAAATCACTATGGCCTAGCAAACCCAGTACAAACCAGTATAGCCCAATGCAAAGTAGCATGGCCCCGCACAGCTCAGCTCAGCCCAATGCAAACCAGTACAGCCCAGCACAGCCCAATGCAAACCAGTATGGCCTGGCACAGCCCAATACAAACCAGTACAGCCCTGTATGGCCCAGCCTAGGGTGCGGGAGGGACTGGTGCCGAGACACCCCATCCCCTTTCCGGGGGCTCTCGGGTGTCCCCCCCACCTTCACCCACCAATGTGGCGTGGTGGTCACCCCAGGGCAACGTCACGTTCGTGGCGGAGGGCGAGACGGCGACGGTGGAGGACGCGGCGCAGCTCTCGGTGCTGGCCGAGCTGACGGCCACGGCGCCCGACAGCCTGCGCCGGGCGCTCCTGAGCCGCACCGTGGCCACCGGCGGCGGGGAGCTGATCGAGAAGGGTCACAGCCCCAAGGAAGCCGCCTACGCAAGGGACGCCTGCGCCAAGGTAGGGAGGGGACGTGGGGTGATGGGTTCCCTCCACCCAGCACCCTTGGGTGCTCACCACCCCGGTGTCCCCAGGCCGTCTACGAGCGGCTCTTCTGCTGGATCGTGGGGCGCATCAACGCCAGCATCGCCACTCGCGGCTACGACGCCCGCCTGCACGGCAAGAGCACCGTCATCGGCGTCCTCGACATCTACGGCTTCGAGATCTTCGATACCAACAGGTGACCTGGCCTGGGGGTGGGGGGGAGGACACGCGGAGGGGACACGTGGAGGGGTCCAACAGGACCTGGGAGGGATATGGCAGGGGGATTGGGGATGGGAAGGACGCGTGGAAGGGACAGGGGGACACCTGGGAGGGACAGGGGTTGGGAGGATGCATGGGGGAACGGGGGCTCAGGAGGGACACATGGAGGGGATAGGACCTGGGAGGGACACAGGGAGGTGACAGGACCCAGGAGGGACACATAGCAGGAGGAGGATGCCTAAGGAACCCGCAGATGGGACAGGACCTGGGAGGGACGTAGAAAGGGCGTAGGACCCGGGAGGGACATGTGGAGGTGACAGGACATGGGAGGGACACAGGGAGGGGGTGGGACCCAGGAGGGGACCCATGGAGGGGACAGGGCTTGGGAGAGACCCATGGAGGGGACAGGACCCCAGAGGGACACGTGGCAGGGACAGGACTTGGGAGGGACACATAGCAGGGGAGGATGCCCAAGGGACATGTAGAGGGGACAAGGCCTAGGGGGGACACATGAAGAAGATGGGACCCAGCAGTGACAGGACCATGAGGGACACATAGAGGTGACAGGACCAGGAGGGAGACATGGAGGGGTTGGGGTTTGTGAGGGACACGCAGCAGGAGGCGGATGCTCAAGGGACACATGGAGGGGACAGGGCTTGAGAGGGACACATGGAGAGAATGGGACCCAGGAGGCACATGGAGGGACAAGACCACAAGGGACACATGGAAGGACTCACAGAGGGGACAGGACCCATGAGGGACACATGGAGGGGATGGGACCCAGGAGATATAGGACCATGAGGGACACGTGGAGGGGACGGGACCCAGGAGGGACATATGGAGGGGTTGGGGCTTGTGAGGGACATGTGGCAGGGGAGGATGCCCAAGGGACGTGTGGAGGGGACAGGACATGGGAGGAGCATGTGAAGATGATGGGCCCCAGGAGGGACAGGACCACAGGGGACCCATGGAAGGTCAGGAGGAGGAGGGACAGGAGGAGGAGGGACAGGAGCAGGGCTATGTGTCTCAGGGGGCCGTGTGGCAGGGCAGGGCGCGCAGGGGACATGGCGTGGGGCCGGGTGGCAGTGGCCAGCCTGACCCCCTGCCCGCAGCTTCGAGCAGTTCTGCATCAACTACTGCAACGAGAAGCTGCAGCAGCTCTTCATCGAGTTGATCCTGCGGCAGGAGCAGGCCGAGTACCAGCGGGAGGGCATCACCTGGCAGACCGTGAGGGCCATGGGGACCTGGGGGGACATGGGGGGGGGGGGGACAAGGGGGGGCATTGCCTGGCAGAGCACTGGGGGACTTGGGGATAAGGGGGGGAACGTGGTGGGGACATGGGGGCATCGCCTGGCAGAGTGTGAGGGGATGGAGGGGATAGGGGAGACATGAGGGGACATGAGTGTTGTGGGGGGCACATGGGGAGGACATGGGGGACATCGCTTGGCAGAGCATGAGGGGCTCTGGGGGGACGTAGGGGTGCAGGAGGGCATCTTCTTTTCTGGCAGAGCTTGGGGGGACAGTGGGACAGGGGAACATGGAGGAGACATGGTGGACATCGCCTGACAGAGCTTGGGGGACAGGGGGACATGGGGGACATCACCTGGCAGAGCACAGGGAGCTTAGGGGGGGGACAAGGAGGGGACATGGGGGCATCGCCTGGCAAAGGGTGAGCGTCCTGGTGGCGGGCATGGGAGGATATCACCTGGCAGAGCATGGTGGGGACATGGATGCCATCACCTGGCTTGGCCAGATTTGGGGTGCATGGGGGCAAATCGGGGTGCTGGGGGAGGGCGATTCGGGGTGCCCACGCCCCCACACCTTCCCCCCGCAGATCGAGTACTTCAGCAACGAGCCCATCGTGGAGCTGGTGGAGCAGCCGCACCGTGGCATCCTGGCGCTGCTGGACGAGGCCTGCCTGGCCGCGGGGACCGTCACCGATGCCCTCTTCCTCACCTCCATGGACGCCCGACTTGGCCGCCACCCCCACTACTCCAGCCGCAAGGTGCTTCTGGGGGGGGGGGGGTTTGGGGGGAGCGGGGATGTCCGCGGGTGGTGGGCTGACACCCCCCTGCTCCCCAGCTCTGCCCCACAGACAAGACCATGGAGTTTGACCGGGACTTCCGCATCAAGCACTACGCTGGAGATGTCACGTGAGGGGGGCGCTGGGGGGATGAGGAGGGGGGTGCATGGTGGGCTGTGGGTGTCATTGGGTGGTTGTGGGGCTGTGGGACACCATGGAGGGCTTTGGGAGAGCATGGGGGGCCACATGGGACCATGGGGCTATAGGGCTCTTGGGGGTTTATGGTTGACCATGGGGCCTGGAGAACTGCAGGGGGGCCATGTGGGAGCATGGGGGGAGCATGGGACTGTGGGGGTTCTTGAGGGACTGTGGGAGGTGGCTTGGGGTCATCAGGGACCACCGGGCTGTGGGGATTGTGGGGAACCGTGGGGGACTGGGGGGAGGTTCGTTGGGGCCATGGGTATGTGGGTGGCCATTCGGGACTACGGACATCATGAGTGGCCATGGAGTCACAGGAGGGCCATGGAGAACCATGACGGACCATGGTGGGCCTTGGGGCCATGAGGGACCTTGGGAAAGTGTGGGGGACCATGGGGGGCCACTTGGGACCATGGACAGCCATGGGGGCCCTTTGGGGGACTATGGGTAGCCTTGGTTGACCATGGGGCTTTGAGGATCCATGGGAGATTGCGTGGAGCCATTTAAGATCATGGGAGACCATTTGGGTGACCATTGGTGTCCATGGGGTCTGGGAGGTGCCCAGAGGCCACCTGCAGCAGGACAAGCTGACCTGGAGACAGTGGGGACAGGGTCAGGGGGATTCTGTGTCCATGAGCATTGAACCTCACAGTCCCCTGGCCTCCATGGGTGCCCCCAGGGACATCCCTAGGGCCACATGTCACCTCTGCGTGAAGCTGGGTGCCCCTGGCAGCCCCTGTCCCACCACAGGGAGGAAGGGCTGCCCGGACACCAGGGTCCCTCAAGGTGCACCTCCCATGCCAACACCCCCCAACATGGTGTCCCCCTCCCTCAGGTACTCGGTGGAGGGTTTCCTGGACAAGAACAAGGACACGCTCTTCCAGGACTTCAAACGGCTCCTCTACAACAGGTTGGGGACACATGGGACACAGCTGGGGGGCTGGTGGCACAGCCGCGGGGCAGGAGCGGGGTGCCCGGTGCTGCCAGCCCCACACCAATGCCACCCTCAGCGCGGACCCTGTGCTGCGCGCTATGTGGCCCGACGGCGAGCAGAGCATCACCGAGGTCACCAAGCGCCCGCTGACCACCGGTACGCTCTTCAAGAACTCCATCGTGGCCCTGGTGGAGAATCTCACCTCCAAGGTAGGGGACCAGGGACAGCCGGGCACGTCCCCGTGCCTGCCTGGCATGTCCCCATGCCAGCTGTGCATGTCCCCGACCCATCTTGGTATGTTCCCATGGCGCTGCGCATGGCCCCAAGACACACGGTGGTGCTCCTGAGGCAGCCAGGCATGTCCCCAAGCCAACCAAGATGTCCCCAAGCCAGCCAGGCATGTCCCTGCACTAGCCTGACGTGTCCCTGTGCCAGCTGAGCATGTCCCCAACCCGTCTTGGTATGTCCTCATGGCAGTTGGGCATGGCCTCAAGCCACACGGTCATGCTCCTGAGCCAGCCAGGCATGTTCCCAAGCCAGCCAAGATGTCCTTATGCCAGCCAGGCATGTCCCCAAGCCAGCCAAGGTGTCCCCAAGCCAGCCAGGCATGTCCCTGGGCCAGCCTTGCACGTTCCCAAGCCAGCCAAGATGTCCCAGTGCTAGCCAGGCATGTCCCCAAGCCACTGCACCCTCTTGTCCCCGTGCCACCCATTCCCAGTGCAATCCCACCCTGCACGCTCGGAGCCCCCCAGCCCAGGACACCCGTGGGCTCAGTGCCACTCACAGGTGCCACCACGGTGCCATCCCCTCCGTGTCTCCGCAGGAGCCCTACTACGTGCGCTGCATCAAACCCAACGACCAGAAGTCGCCGACGCTCTTCGACGAGGAGCGCTGCCGGCACCAGGTCTCCTACCTGGGGCTGCTGGAGAACGTCCGGGTGCGCCGCGCCGGCTTCGCCTACCGCCAGCCCTACCACCGCTTCCTCCTGCGGTACGACCCGCGCCCCCCCCGGCACCCCCGGTGTCCCCCGCACCCCCTCACCCCGCTCTGCCCCCCAGGTACAAGATGACCTGCGAGTACACCTGGCCCAACCACCTGATGGCCAGCGACCGGGAGGCCACGCAAGCCCTCCTGGAGCAGCACGGCTTCCAGGACGACGTGGCTTACGGCCACACCAAGGTCTTCATCCGCACGCCCCGCACCCTCTTCTGCCTCGAGCAGGAGCGGGCGCAGCTCATCCCCATCATCGTCCTGCTGCTGCAGAAGGTGGGCACGCGTGGCACGGGCTGGCTCGCTCTCAGCTCCGCCGGGGTGACACGGGGTTGGGGGGACACCCCGGTGGCCGGGGGGGTGTCGGATGGGTACGGGTGGCGCTGGCAGGGCGAGCGAGCGGCCAGGGCTCTGCCCGCACGGGGAGATGCTGGCGCTGGTGGGCTCGGGGGGGCGGCAGGCTGCTCTGGGCACGGCATGGGGCAGCGTGGGGGGCACAGGATGGGGCACGGGACGGCGCAGAGCACGGGCTTGGCGTGGGCAAAGCGTGGCGTGGGGCGCAGGGCATGGCATGGGGTGTGACATGGGGCACGGGGCACGGCACGGGGTGTGACGTGGGGCATGACATGGGGTGTGACATGGGGCATGACATGGGGCACAGGGCATGGCACGGGGTGTGACATGGGGCATGACATGGGGTGTGACATGGGACACAGGGCAAGGCCTGGGGTGTGACATGGGACACAGGACATGGTACGGCGTGTGACATGGGACATGGGGCATGGCATGGGGCACAGGGCATGGCACGGGGTGTGACATGGGGTGTGACATGGGGCATGGCATGGGGCACAGGGCATGGCACAGTGTGTGACATGGGACACAGGGCAAGGCCTGGGGTGTGACATGGGGTGTGACATGGGACATGACATGGGACATGGGACATGGGGCATGGCATGGGGCACAGGGCATAGCACGGGGTGTGACATGGGGCATGGCACGGGGTGTGACATGGGGCATGGCATGGGGCACAGGGCATGGCATGGGGTGTGACATGGGGCACGGCACAGCATGGGGCGTGATGCGGGACACGGGGCATGGCACGGTGTGTGACATGGGACACAGGGCAAGGCCTGGGGTGTGACATGGGGCGTGACATGGGGCACGGGGCATGGCATGGGGTGTGACATCAGACATGGGGCATGGCATGGGGTGGGACATGGGACACGGGAGCATGGCACAGGGTGTGACATGGGGCACAGGGCATGGCATGGGGTGTGACATGGGGCACAGCACAGCACAGGGTGTGATGTGGGACATGGGGCACGGCACGGGGTGTGACATCGGATATGGGGCATGGTGTGGGGCGGGACATGGGACACAGGAGCATGGCACTGGGTGTGACATGGCACCTGGCATGGGGTACGGCATGGGGTATGGCATGGGGCACAGGGCACGGCACGGGGTGTGACGTGGGGCAGAGCGCAGGGCGTGCTGGGGGCATGGCATGGTGCAGGGCGTGGGGACGGTACGGAGCGTGGCATGGGACAGAGAGCAGGGCACTGCGCGGGGCTCGGCGTGGCACGGGACCCCACGTGGGGCACGCTGTGGGGCAGGCTGTGGGGCACGCTGTGGGGCAGGACACAGCGCTGGCACAGGGCACAACACGGGGCATTTCTTCGGAGCAGAACACGGGCCACACCGGGGAGTTTTGGGGGGGCAGAGCCGCATTTTGGGGGTCTCCCGGAACCGCGGTGCGGTGCCCGGCGCCCACCCTGGTGCCACGGCCGCGCTCCCGGGGAGGGGAGATCCGTGGGGCAGCGCCCACCCTGACCGTCGGCGTTCGGCAGGCCTGGCGCGGTGCCCTGGCACGCCGGCGCTGCCGTTACCTGCGCGCCGCCTACACCATCATGGCTTACTACAAACGGCACAAGGTGAAGGCGTACCTGTGGGAGCTGCTGCGCCGCTTCCAGGCCGTCCGCACCCTCCCCGATTTCGGCAAGAGCGTGGTTTGGCCGGAGCCACCGGCAGTGCTGGCGCGCTTCCAGGACGCCAGCCAGCGCCTCTTCCGCAGGTACCGTCCCGAATCCCGCTCCATCCCCCGTTGGGATGTGGACGTTGGATGGGGATGTGGGTTGGGAACGTGGGATGGGGATGTGGGGCAGGGATGGGGACATGGGACGAGGATGCGGATGTGGGATGGGGATGTGGGATGGGAACATCGGACAGGGATGCAGGTTGGGAATGTGGGACGCGGATTTGGGATGGGGATGTGGGATGCGGACATGGGGTGTAGATGTGGGATGGGAACATGGGATGGGGATGTGGAACAATGATGTAGAATAGGGATGTGGGACAGGGATGGGGATGTGGGATGAGGACGTGGATGTAGGACAGGGATGTGGGATGGGGACATGGAATGGGAACATCAGATGGGGATGTGGGACGGGGATGTGGGACAGGGATGTGGACATGGGATGTGGATGCAGGATGGGGACACAGGGTGGGGACACAGGATGGGGATGTGGATATGGGACGGGGACATGGGATGGGGAGGTGGAATGGGAACATCGGACAGGAATGTGAGTTGGGAATGTGGGACAGGGATGTGGGATAGGGATGCAGCATGGGATGTGGACGTGGGCATGGGATGTGGATGCAGAATGGGGACATGGGACTGGAATGTGGGATGGGGATGTGGGACGGGGACACAGGATGGGGATGTAGGTCGAGGACGTGGGATGGGGATGTGGGACAGGGACATGGGATGGGAATATGGGACGGGGATGTGGGACAAGAACATGGGATGGGGACAGGGACATGGAATGGGAATGTGGGACAGGGATGTGGAATGAGAATGTGGGGTGGGAATGGGGACATGGGACATGGACGCAGGATAGGGATGTGGGATGGGGACATGGGATGGGTACCTGGGACTGGAATGTGGGATGGGGATGTGGAATAGGGACGTGGGACAGGGATGAGGTCCAGGGATGTGGGATGTGGACATGGGACGGTGACCTGACGGCACTGTGTCCCCCCCGCCGCAGGTGGCGAGCGCGGCAGATCGTCAAGAACATCCCCCCCTCGGAGATGGGGCAGATCCGGGCCAAGGTGGCCGCCATGGAGGCGCTGGAGGGGCTGCGGAAGGACTGGGGCTGCCAGCGCAGCTGGGCGCGGGATTACCTCTCCTCGGTAAGGGCTGGCGGCAGGTTTGGGGGTGTCCCATGGTGCACCCCAGGGTGTCACCTGCACCTCGGGGTGCCACCCCCACCCCACACCGTGGCTCCCCACAGCCCACCGAGAACCCAGGGCTGGCGCTGCCCTTCGCTCGCCGCCTCCAGACCCTCAAGGACAAAGTGCATTTCGGCTCCGTCCTCTTCTCCTGCCACGTACGGAAGGTGAGGGGAGAAGTCCTGCCCGGCCACCACGTCTGTGTCACCCCCCCGGTGTGTCCCCTCACCTGGCCCTGTCCCTGCAGATCAACCGCTTTGGGAAGAGCCGGGACCGGGCCATCCTCGTGACGGACCAGCACCTCTACAAGCTGGACCCCCGGCAGCAGTACCGGGTGATGCGGGCGCTGCCCCTCAGCACCGTGAGTGTCCCCAGCCCCACCGGTGTCCCCAGGGTATGGGAGGGTCGAGCCCACTCCCTACACCCTGTCCTGGGTCAGGGGGACCCAGGTGTCCTGGCTGCCCCCCTCCCACCCGGAGGCTGGAGACCCCTCTGTGGTCCCCATGGCCATGCACTGGGGCCATCCTTGTTGGCACGGTGAAGTCCCATGGAACAGAGGTGTGATGCTGTCCCCAACCACGTTGTCCCCAGCCACACTGACCCATGCCATGCTGTCCCCACCACGCTATCCCCACTTCCATGCTGTGCTGTCTCCACCATGCTGTCCCCGCCATGTTGTCCCCACCATGTTGGCCATGATGCCTTGGCCGTGCCACGCTGGCCATGCCGTGGCCCCAAGTCCCCCAGCGCAGCCATGGCCGCAGCAGTGACACCCAGACGTCCCCATAGGTGACAGGGCTGAGCGTGACGAGCTGCCAGGCGCAGCTGGTGGTCTTCCACACCCAGAGCCAGGAGGACCTGGCCGTGTGCCTGCACAAGACGCAGCCGGCGGGGGACAACCGGGTGGGCGAGCTGGTGGGCGTCCTCCTGGAGCACTGCCGAGCGTGAGTTGGGGGGCGGCTGAGGGTTGGGGGTAGGTCTCGGCACGCAACGAACCCCCCCTTGATGCCAGGATGTTGTAGGACCAAGCGGGAGCTGCAGATCCGCGTCTCCGACTGCATCCAGCTGAGCCTACGCGGGCGCCGGCGGCTGCTGACGGTGGAGACGCGGCCGGATGCGACCACCCCCGATTTTGGCAAGAATCGCGATGGCTTCGTGCTTTACTGGCCCAGGAGATGAGGAGTTGGGAGGGGACACTGCTCCACCACCACCCCGGCCACATCCTGCCTGCCCCGCTCGCCTCTGCTCAGGACCCCGCGCCCCACTGTTGTCCCGTGACCCCCAGCCACACGTCTCCCCGCCCCACGTCCCCTCCCCGGGATGATGCCGAAGTCTGTGTGCACCGGGAATAAAGAGATGGATGGGACCCCCACAGCCCCACCCAAGCACGGATGGGACCCTCAGGTCCCCCAGCGGCCCCAGCACAGGGCTGGGGTCCCCCCAAAAATGGCCCCACAGCTTAGGTCCCTGCTAGCCCAGGGCGGGGGCGGGGACCCAGATCGGATGCAGCGGGGCTGGGATGGGGTGGGGGCATGGATGGAGGTGGGGTGGGAATGGGGTGGTGGAGGTGGGATGGATGGATGGATGGATGGATGGATGGATGGATGGACAGAGGTGGGATGGGATCTATGGGATGGGATGGGGTGGGATCGGTGGGGTGGGATTGGGTGAGCTGGATGGGATGGGTTGGGGTGGGATCTATTGGATGGGGTGGGATGGGATCTGTGGGATGGGGTGAGATGAGCAGATAGGGTGGGATGGGATGAATGGATGGGGTGGGATCTCCAGGATGGGGTAGGCTGGCTTGGGTTGGTTGAATCGGATGGGATCTATGGGCTGGGATCTATGGGATGGGGTGAGATGGACGCAGGGGGTAGGACAGGACCAGTTGGGATGCGATGAACAGGTAGGATGAAATCTCTGGGATGGGGTAGACTGGGATCTGTGGGATAGGGTGGGATGTGGTGAAATGGATGGGGTGGGATGGGACCTATGGGCTGGAATCAGATAGGATGGGATGAATGGATGGGGTGGAATCTCTGGGACAGATTGGGCTGGGATCTATTGGATGGGGTGGAGTGGTCTGGGTGGGATGGGTGAGATGGATGGATGGGATGGGATCAGTTGGGATGGTATGAATGAATGGGATGGGATCTATGGGATGGGGTGGGATAGGATGGACAGATGGGGTGGGATAGTATTGATGGGATGGAATGGAATCAGTTGGGATGCGGTGTATGGATAGGATGGAACATCGGATGGGGTGGGCTGGGATGTGTGGGATAGGGTGGGATGTGGTGAAAAGGATGGGATGGGGTGGTATGGGATTTATGGGCTGCGCTGGGATGAGATCTATGGGATGGGGTGGGATGTGGTGAGATGGACAAATGGGATGGGATTGATGGAACGGGACCAGCTGGGATGGTATGAACGGATGGGATGAGATCTGTGGGGTGGGGTGGGACGTGGTGAGATGGGTGGATGGGGTGGGATGGGATTGATGGAACAGGACCCGTTGGGATGGTATGAATGGATGGGATGAGATCTATGGGATGGGGTGGGATGTGGTGAGATGGACAAATGGGATGGGATTGATGGAACAGGACCAGCTGGGATGGTATGAACGGATGGGATGAGATCTATGGGATGGGGTGGGACGTGGTGAGATGGGTGGATGGGATGGGGCAGGATGGGATCGATGGGGTGGGGCAGGAAAGGCACAGGGTCGGGTGGGATGGGCAGGGCAAGGCCATCCATCCCCCACCACGCCGGGGGGAAGCTGAGACCCCCTGCCCACGTCGTCCCCATGGTGCCACCCCACAGCCTGGGGCCCTTGGGACCCATGTGCTTGGGCCGTGGCTCTCAGGGTCCCCATGTCCCTGACACCCAGTGTTCCTGTGCCCTAGTGTCACTTTGTCTCAGATCCCAATGTCCCTGTGTCCCCGGTCCCTGTATCCCTTTGTCTCCAGGACCCAATGTCTGTGTCTCCTGGTGTCCCTGTGTCCTGGGTCTCAATGTCCCCTGTCACCAGGTATCCTGATGCTCACATGTCCTGATGTCCCTGGCTTCTCTTGGGGTCCCTGTGACCCAGGTCTCGATGTCCCCTGACAGGTGTCCCTACATCCCTCTGTCCTGATGTCCCTGTGCTCCAGGTCCTGATGTCCCTGACACTTGGTGTCCTGACATCCCTGTGTCCTTGACATCTGGTGTCTCAATGTCCCCATGTCCCTGGGTCCCCATGTTCCTGACCCCCAGTGTCCCAACGTCCCAATGTCTTGGGTCCTGACATCCCTGACACCCGGTGTCCTGATGGGCCTGGGCCCTGATGTTCCCAGTACCCGGTGTCCCACTGTCCCCATGCCCCAGGTCCTGATGGCCCTGACACCCAGTGTTCCTGTGTCCTGGTGTCACTTCATCCTGGGTCGCAATGTCCCCATGTCCTGGGTCTCAGTGTTAAAGTCCCAGTGTCCCTGAATCCTTATGTCCCCAGGTCCCAATGTTTCCATGTCCTGGGGTCCCTGTGTCCCAGGTTTTCATGTCCCCTGGCACTAGGTCTCCCCATGTCCCTGTGTCCTGGGTCTTGATGTCCCTGTCACCCCACATCCCAAAGTCCCAATGCTCTGGGTTGCAATGTCCCCAATAGCTGATGATCCACCATCCCCGTGCCCCAGGTGCCCATGTCCCTGGCAGACTATCCCGATGTCCCCGTGTCCTGATGCCCCTATGTCCCAGGCCCAGATTATCGCTGATACTGTGTGTCCTGACATCCCTGGTTCCTGATGCCCTCATGTCCCTGTGTCTGAGATCCCGTGTCCCTGACACCCAATGTCCTTATGTCCCCGATCCCAATGTCCTCATGTCTTTGTGTCCCAGATCCCTGTGTCCCTGACACCCAGTGTCCCAATGTCACTGTGTCTCCCAAAGTCCCTGTGTCCTGGGTCCCGATATCCCTGACACCCAATGTCCTTATGGCCCCGATGTCCTGGACCCTGATATCCCTGACACCCAGTGTCCCGAAGTCCCTGTGTCCCAGATCCTTGTGTCCCTGCCATTCAGTGTGCCAATGTCACTGTGTCACGGTGTCCCTGATAACCAAAGTCCCTATGGCCCCAATGACCTTATGGCCCTGATGTCCCTGCGTCCTGGTGTCCACGTGTCCCGGCTCCTGATATCCCTGACCTTCCCGTGTCCTGGATCGCAATGTTCTCATGTCCCTGTGTCCCAGATCCTTTGTCCCTGACACCCAGTGTCACCAAGTCCCAATGTCCCGGATCCCAATATGCCTGACACCCTGTGTCCCGATGTCCCTGTGTCCTGGATCGCAATGTCCTCATGTCCCTGTGTCCCAGATCCCTGTGTTCCTGACACTCAGTGTCCCTTTGTCACCGTGTCCCAAGGTCCTGGGTTCCGATGTCCCCATGTCCCAGGTCCTGGTGTCCCTGTGGCCCTAATGTCCCTGGGTCCTGATGGCCCTGATATCCCTATACCCCAAAGTGTCCCCAGGTCCTGATGTCCTTATGGCGCTCATGTCCCTGGCACCCAGTGTCCCAATGTCATCGTGTCCCAAGGTCCCTGGGTGCCGATGTCACCGTGTCCTGATGTCCTTCTGGCCCTGATGTCCCCAGGCCCTTATGTCGCTGACACCCAATGTCCCAGTGTCCTGATGTCCCTATGTCCTGATGTCCTCAATGTCCCGTGTCCCCATGCCCCTGACCCCCAGTGTCCCCGGGGAGCGAAGAATCGGGTGGAGGGATGGGAAAATGGGGATTTTTCACAGGTGGCAGAAGGTGGCAGCCGCCTCGCTGGGATTTGGGAAGCCGCTAATGAGCTGGAAAGCTCGTCCTGTGCCAGAACTCATCAAACACTTAAATTAATGGGGTATTATAGGGATAAACCCCATTATTACCCTGGGGCCCGCCTCGGGCCTGCACCAGGGCCAGGCCTGACTGGGGGCGGCCGTTGCCATGGGAACTGCCCGTCTCCCCCCCCCCCCTCCCCGGGGGCGGAGCGTCGCCGTGGATACAGCCGCCTCCCCCTATCAGCGCGCGAGGCGTCGCCATGGGAACAGCCGTCACCGCGCCTCAGGGGGCGGGGCGTCGCCTTGGCAACAAACCCCGCCTCCGGGAGGCGGGCGAAGCGTCGCCATGGGAACCACGCCCGCGGGGGCGGGGCGTCTCCATGGGAACGGCGCCTCGAGGGGGGCGGTACCGGAAGAGGCGGGGCGGCGGGAGGACTCGGTTTCCCGTGAGGCCCCGCGCGCGGTTCCGGCGGGCGGGCGGGCGGTTCCGGCGGGCGCAGGCCGGGATGGAGGCCGTGCCCCGCATGCCCATGATCTGGCTCGACCTCAAGGAGGCCGGGGAGTTCGCCTTCAACGCCGCCGTCAAGAAGGTGGGGCCGGGGTCGGGGGCAGGCGGCTGGGGCCGCCGAGGGGCCCGGAGAGGGGGCGGGCGGGCCCTGTCAGGGGCGGGGCGGGAGGGGCCTGTGAGGGAGGGGGTGGGGAGGGGGAGGTCTGTGAGGGGAAGCGGTGCTTTGGGGGGGTGGGGAGGGGGAGAGTGGGGGGTCTGTGAGGGGGGGGAAGTCCTTGGGGGTGCGTGGGGAGGGGGAAGGAGGGGGTGTCTACCGGGGGGGACAGTGCTGGGGGGGTGGGGAGCGGGAACGGGGGAATCTGTGAGGGGGGGAAGTCCTTGGTGGAGGCTGAGGAGGGGGAGGGGGAGGTCTGTGAGAGGTGGGGGGGTCTGGGGGGGGGGGGCAGTTCTTGAGGGGGGGCTGAGGAGGAGGGGAGTTGTCTGTGAGGGGGGACAGTGCTTGGGGGGTGTGTGTCTGTGAGGGGGGGGAAGTCCTCAGGAGAGGCCGAGAAGGGGGTCTGTGAGGGGGGGGGGCGGTGCTTGGCGGGGTGGGGAGGGGGAAAGGAGGCGTCTGTGAGTGGGGGGAGTGCTTGGGGTGACTGAAGAGGGGGAGAGGTGAGGTCTGTGAGGGGGCGAAGTCCTTAGGAGAGGCTGAGGAGGTCGAGAGGGTCTGTGAGAGGGGAGAGTGCATGGGGGAGTGGGGAGGGAGACAGAGAGGGGTCTGTGAGCAGTGTGTGGGGTCTAGGGGGGGTGCGTGGGGAGTGGGGGAGGGAGAGAGGAGAGTCTGGGGGGGGGGAGTGCTTGGGGGAGGGGGTTGAGTGGTCTATGAGTGAGGGCAGTGCGTGGGGTGTGGGGCCGGGGGGCGTCAGGGGGCTCTGTGAGGGGTGTTTGGGGTCTGTGAGGAAGAGGAGTGCTTGGGGGAGGAAAAGGGGCTCTGGGGGAAGGTGTGGGGGGTCTGAGTGAGGGGAGTACGTGAGGTGTGGGGCAGGGGGAGGTTGGGGACTCCAGCTGGGGGGGGTGTCTGGGGTGCAGGAATTCTTTGGGGTACACAGGGAAGGGGAGTGCAGGGGGTGAGGGATTTTGGGGGGGCCCTGGTGTGGCAGGGAGCTATATATGGGGGTTGGGGGTGCTGTGTGTCAGGGGGTCATGGCCCCCTGGCTTGGCCCAGCTCCCTTCGCTGCCTCCTCGGGGCTGCCGGACCTTCCTCGGTGGCCGGGATTGGCGGGTGCTGCCAGGATCGGGCAGCGTTTGGGGAGGGGGGGAGTCCCTGGAGTGCTCCCCATCCTGGGCAGAGCCTTCCCCAGCCGCCTCGGGGGTGAGCGGTGAGTTGGCAAGTCCGTCCCCACCGCATGTGACTGCTGACTCCCGGCTCCCAGCGTTGCAGCCGCACTTCCCTGAGCCCCGCCGCCCGATCTGGCCTCCGCTGTTATTAATGCCGTGGCGGGTGTCGTTAGGAGATCCAGGCCGGTGATGGCTGATCCCTTGCGTCTCCTTTGCCTCCAATCTCGTGTAGAAAGGGGGGGACCAAGGAGGGGGGAGCTGGTTTTCCCACCGCCAGCAGCCCGGGCTGACTGATTGTCAGTTAATTAAAGGCCCCTGTCCCTTTGTGGTGCCACCAGAGGAAGGTTCAGAGTAGAGTGGGTAGGAGGTGATGGGCTCCTTGCTGGTGGCCACCGAGGGCCGCGGGGGACGTGACCTGACCTTGCCACCCCGGCAGGGACCAAAATAATGGCTTTAGGGAGGTGCAGTACTTAATTAAACAGCTGTAAACAAGCTCCACCTATGACTGGCGTTTTCTAGTGCCGCCTACGGATGAAAATCATGATTTATTGATGTGGAAGGAGGATGGGGGTGTGTGTTTCTCCTGTGTTTGTGTCACCACCCACTTCCCGCCCTGCTGTTTTTTGGGGGGCTGGTGTCCTGTCGGACCCCGGCATGGTGGGGACGTCCTTGTGCTGGTCGGAAGGTGTTGTGGGATCACTGAGCTGAGTCATGCCGTGCCAGCCAGGACAAGGTGCGGCGGCCGTTGGCATGCCTCCGGCCCCGCCGTGCCTGCCTGCCGGAGCCGGTAGTGCCGTGGGGTGACAGAGGGTGCAGGCAGCCCCTCAAATGTCCCCAGCTTCCTTTAGCCTGGCAGCTGCTGGGCTGAACCAAGCCCCTGGTGTCTGTCTGAGCTGGGGCGGAGTGGGGCTGCTGGCCCCAAGCTCTCCCTCACGGCTGCCAGGAAGGTTGGATGAATTCCTGGCCGGACCCTTGGAGGATCCGGAGCTGCCCGCAGTTGGGAAGCGCTACACTTGCCGACAGCATCATTATCTGAGGGGTCTTAAAACCCTTGCTAGAATCAGGTTTGGGGAGCTCTATCCCTACGCTCCCTCCATGGCAGTGGGGAGACATAACCCATCACCGAGAGCTTTTCTCAGGGATATCGGAGCATTTTTGGCCAAGCCCTGGCTCCAGCTCCTTTCCGCGGTGACTCAGGAGCCTCTGGCGGGGGCTGCAGCACTGTGCTGTTCAGCGTCTGCATGCACTACCTTGTTTCGTTTCCCTTTCGGCCCTCGCCATGACGAGCTGCCTTTCTGTGTGACGTTCACCCTCCAATGGTCAGCAAGGGGCTCCGCTTTCATCCATGCGCAGAGGGGTATCGGGTGTGAATCTGGAGGGACTTCAGTTTGGTCTATCCCATTCGCTGGTGACTCCTCAGGACCTTACAGCCACCTGATTCTGGCTTTTCCACCCCAGTTCCGAGGTCCCCATCGGCTCCTGGCGTGTGCCAGATGAGTGCCTGTCCCCTGGCCGTTGTCTCTGCAGGACCCTGTGCCCTTGCTTTGCATTAAACTGAGGTTCAGCAGGAGCTGGGCAAGATTTGGGGTGTTTTAGGGGGCAAACAAGCTCTGAACCAGGAGATGCAAGGCCCTGAGTCAGCACGTGCCCCTTCATGCTGCCGGACCCGCCACGGGGGCTTCTCCTGGGCTTCCCTGGAGAGCCACCAGTTGTAGCTCTGGGGCTGGGAAGGTGGCTGCGGGTGTCGGACAGGGCCAGGTTCTCAGCCCTCTCTTCCCCCTCCAGTTTGTTCTGAAGAACTATGGGGAGAACCCAGAGAACTACAACGAGGAGCTGCGGAAGCTGGAGCTGCTCCGGCAGGTAAGCCGGGCTCTGTCCCGAATTGCTGGCAGCCCCGGGTGAGACCTGCCAGAGCCAAACCGGGGAGAGCGGGTTCATCGTCCGCTTTGCGCTCGAGGGCGCGTCTGCCGGCTCCCACCACCTCCCCGGACTGGGAGCTGCCGCAGCTGCTCCTCTTCCTCACCAGTGGCCCACAGACGAGGCTTTCAACAGCCAGGCTGCATCGTGGGCTTCCCAGATTATTCTGGCTTCCCAAGAAGCGTCCTGGGGTTGGATGTTGAGGCTCTGTTGTACCCACTTCCCTGAATTTGGGGGGTTTTGTATTGAATACAAGTTCCCTGATGGGTGGAAGGAATCGCTTTGTCCAGTTGGGCTGGCGCCTGAGAGCTTCACAGGGAATAAATCAGCCCTTCGCTCTCAGCTCCAGAGCCCAAATACTTGTGTTAGTCACTGGGGTTGTCAATTTGGGGGCCGCTGAGCAGGTTAGAGACGGCCTCAGCCCCCGGCAGCTGGTAACTGAGACACGGGTGGTAAAACGGGCTGGAGATGGTCAGAGACTCTCCCTGAGCCGGGACCGGTGCCAGTTTGTGCCATGCCATGGTTTTGCAGCGAGGCCGTAAGCCTGACGTGCTGGGTGGAGCTGGGGTAACTTGTGTTGCTGGCACAGAGGTGGTCTCACCAGCGTCTCCAAAGCACAGCAGTGGTCTTCCAACAGGCATGGAGGTGGGTGGGTGCTTAAACACCCCCAGCCCGGAATCTGGGGAGCTCTGGCCTCTGCCCGTGGGCTTAACCCTGAAGCAGGAGGTTGGGAAACCTTTCCGGGGCCTCCTGCTCTTCCCTTCCTTCTCCCAGCGCAGCTTTGCCATACCAGCGGGTCCTGTGCCCTCTCCAGGACACCTCCGTTTCAGTCACTCCCAAATTCCCACCGTTTATTTCACCCTTAGGAGCCTGTGCTGGGGAGAGCAGAGACTCTTTCTCCCTGAACCGGTTGCTCTGGATCCATAAAGCGGCTCCCTCCAGCTTCGTTTTTAGGCGCACAGACCTGTTTTTCTAGCTGTGTTACGCAGGTGTTTTCCGTGAGGCCTTGCTCCTTCCTGCAGGGCCGCTTCATCCCGGGGGAACTGCCCGATGCCCGGCTCTGGCCGTCCCCTCCTGCCTGCAGATCTCACCACAAATCAGGCAGGCGCTTGTTCCTGCCGGGCACCTCACCCGTGGGCGCGATCCTGTCCTCAGGACAGCCTCTTCCTCCTCCTCTCTCCTCTCCAGAGTGCCGTCAATGTGCCCAGGGACTTTGAGGGCTGCAGCACGCTGCGGAAGTACTTCGGCCAACTCCACTACCTGCAGAGCCGCATCCCCATGGGCGCCGAGCAGGAGGCGGCGGTCCCCATTGCGTGGTGAGGGGGAGCTTCGTCCTTGTCCCCTGTCTCCTGTCTCCAGGGTGGGGCTCGGGTGTTGTGGATGGGAGGATCGTCTCCCAGCGGGAACTTCCTGAAATGTGGAGGCTGACCCAAAACAGAGCAACTGCTCCCTCTTCCCTGTGCATGTCCCTCACCGGCATTCCTCCCCGAAGCCCAGCAGCTCCACCTGGGTGGCACTGGGGTGTCCTGGGATCCTTTGGGAAATGGCGTCCTGCCCTGGGGCTGTGGCAGAACGTCTAAGCCAAGCCGTAACGCGACACATTTGGCTCTGAGGAGACACATGGCAGAGCCACCACGCAAGGTGACAGTGCTGAGATCCCCTGGGGTGGCAGAGTTGCTTGGCCATCTGTAAATGGGTGTCTGTGTGCTTACAAAGCCAAAACAAGCCCACCGCATGGTGACGCACTGTCCCACCAGCTCCCACCGCCTCCGGCACCTTGGTTTGATGCCCAGCATGATGCCAGGCAGGAGGCCCCCTTCTCCAAACCTCTAAGGGAGCGCATCTCCTGACAAATCCTTTTCGTGGCCCGTGCCCGGGAACACCAGTACCTCCATCTACAGCCGGTAACCAGGCTTCTCTCCTCGCAGGACTGAGATCTTCTCAGGCAAGACGGTGACTCATGAGGACATCAAGTACGAGCAGGCGTGCATCCTCTACAACCTGGGTAAGGGCCTGAGAGACCGGCTGCCCTGGGCGTGAGAGTCGTCCCTCCTCTCTGCCCAGCCTTTGCTCTGAGCTCCACGTCAGCCTTCCTCGGAGCAGCCAGGCAGCACCACGGCCCGGCTGCTCCCACCAGCAGCCACGGCTCAGCCTGGTTATGCCTCTTCCCCCTCCTCTGTGCTGCTGTCAGAGCTGCATGAGAGGTTGACTTTGGCTTTTGTCAGAAGCTTCCTCTCCCTTCTTCCCGGTCTGAGCACACCCTGGTCGTGCGCTGCCCTGCGTCTCAGCCAGAGGTTGCACCGAGGAGGCTGACTTCGCGTTGCAGCATTGCAAGTGCCCTTTCTGGCACGGTGGCAGCCGCAGTCCGGCTTTTTCCAGCTCACCCAGCACCCCATCTCCTCAAAAGCAGCAACTGGGTGTAAAAGCAGCAAACCTAACCCTTGTCCCCTCTCCCTCCCTCTCCAGCTGTGGCCAGTCATAGCTCAGAGTGGGGATTTTTTTGGTAGCCCCAAGGGGAAGGTGAGGCTCAGCCCCTGGACACTTAACGCAGCTGGAGAAACTCCTGTCCCTGGCGTTGCGGCTGCCCCTTGCGCCGCGGCTCAGCAGCCGACTGCGCTCTCCCAGCTGAGCACGCAGAGGAAAGTGGTTTAGCTTCAACCCAGCCCAAGGCAGCTGATGCGGTGCCCGGGCCCCTTTCGGGAGGTGGCTGCTCCCTGAAGTTGGTGGAAACACATCTGTTAAACCAGGAGGGTCTTAGAAACTCACTTTTTAACACTGAGGATTCCCAGCCTGGGACTTTCCTGTGCTGCATGACTTGCATGTGCGGCCTCACGCTGATGCCCTGTGAAACGGGCATCCCGAGTGCCGTGGTTCCCTGCCTCCCGCTGGCACCGAGAGCTGTGTGCTGGCTGCTGCTGCTGGCCGACTTGCCGTGAATTTAGGCTTCACCGCTACGAGACGCCCGATCTCCGGGAGCAGCGCGTGGGGGCTGGCAGGGTGCTCCCGCCCCGCTGAGCTGCCGTCCTCTTTCCGCAGGTGCGCTGCACTCCATGCTGGGCGCCATGGACAAGAGAGTGTCCGAGGAGGTAACGATCCCTCAGTGCCTTTTCTCTCCCACGTGGTTAACAGCCACGCGCCAGTAGCATCGAGGACTTCTCCGTAACCTGGGTGGTTACGGAGTGTCTCTGCCAGCTCTGGATGTCTGCTGTGACCCAGTATTGCTGTAAAGTGTTACGAGGAGCCACCTCCTCACGGTTGTGTCCCTCCCTGTCCCCTTGTTGCCATCCCTGGTTCAGTGAGGCTCTGCCTGCTCGCTGGCCGGGCTGACCTCCCACCCTCGGCACGTAGGGCCAGGAGGGGAGAGATCTGAGGCGGCCAGGGGAGGGCATCGAGCCGTTTAGAGCCCCGTGAGCTGCAGGGAGTTGCTCCAGCCTTGTGGCGGCTGCTTTTTGGGGTCTCAGAGGAGGCATAGAACGATAGAATAGTTTGGGTTGGAAAGGACCTTTAAAGGCCATCTAGTCCAACCCCCCCGGCCATGGGAAGGGACATCTTCAACTAAATCAGGTTGCTCAAAGCCACATCCATCCTGGTCTGGGATGTTTGCAGGGATGGGGCAGCCACCACCTCTCTGGGCAACCTGGGCCAGGGGCTCACCACCCTCACAGGAAACAATTTCTTCCAAATATCTAACCTAAATCTCCGCTCTTTCAGTTTAAAACTGTTCCCCCTCGTCCTATGGCTCCCCTCCCTGACCCAGAGTCCCTCCCCAGCTCTCCTGGAGCCCTTTAGAGCCCCCTCCAGTCCCCAAGGTGTCCCCAGAGCCTTCTCTTCTCCAGCTGAACCCCCCACCTCTCCCAGCCTCTCCTCCCAGCAGAGGGGGCTCCAGCCTGCGGATCACTTTTGTGGCATGAGCAGTGTGGGGAACATCTAAGCCCCGCTGAACTGGGGTTTATCACCCTAACGCCTCTGTGTGAAAGGAAGTCGCTGCTTCTCCGGTCTGGCCAAGTCTCCACAAATCACTCGCGTGTGACAGCACGCGCCTCTGGACGTCGGCTGGCTTGGTGTGCGTGCAGGAGGGCTGCGCGTGCCCGACACGTGTTCTCCTGTCCTCTCAGGGCATGAAGGTTTCCTGCACCCATTTCCAGTGCGCTGCCGGGGCGTTTACCTACCTGCGGGATCACTTCCCCCACTCCTACAGTGTAGACATGAGCCACCAGATCCTCAACCTCAACATCAACCTCATGCTGGTAGGCACCGGGTTCTGCCTCCACGGGGGCACTGGTCACGCTGGGATGGCTCCTTGCGCGCCTCGGGGGGAAGGTGCCGCTTAAGTGCTTGGAGCTGGGTGAGACAGGACCCCCGGTGCTCCACGGGGCGTTTGTTGTCTGTGGGGTCTGAGCTGCTGTAGGCAAGAGGGGCTCTCTCCTGTGGGAGGGAAGGAGGTTTTGGGAGGCAGCGGGGAAAAGGGAAGGCGCTGTGCGGTGCTGCTCATCCTGGGCTGTTCGAGCATCCCTCGGGGCTGATGTTTGCTGTGCTCCACTGACCCCTCAAGAAAGGGGCTGGAGCTGGTGGGTCGCGCCAGGAGTCGTGGCCCGGCTCTGGATTGGATACAGGGGGATGTCCAAGGGTGTAGGAGATGCCAAATATTCCCCTCTTGTCTTTGGCAGGGCCAGGCACAGGAGTGTCTCCTGGAGAAGTCCATGCTGGACAACAGGAAGAGTTTCCTCGTGGCCCGGATCAGCGCCCAGGTGAGCTCTGGGGCAATCTCTGCTGTGCCGAAATCTGGCCCCTTCTGCCTCAGCGCTTGCTGTTCCCAGCACAACCCCGATCCCGTGTGGGATTGGGAGCTCGGGGAGGGTGTCCTGGATCCTGCGCAGCGTCGGTGCAGTCAAACAGCGGTACGGGGTGCTGCTGTCACCTCGGGCTGTGAGAACAACCACCAGCTCCTCAAAGGAGAGTGCAAAATACTCTAGAGGGATGGGATGCCGTCCAGAGGGACCTGGACAGGCTGGAGAAGTGGGCCAGTGTGAACCTCGTGAAGTTCAACAAGGCCAAGCGCAGGGTCCTGCGTGCAGGGGCAATCCCAAACATGGGTGCAGGCCGGGCCATGAGGGGCTGGAGAGCAGCCCTGAGGAGAAGGACCTGGGGGTGTTGGTGGGTGAGCAGCTCCCCCTGAGCCGGCACTGTGCGCTGGCAGCCCAGCGAGCCCCCGGCACCCCGGCTGCATCCCCAGCAGCGTGGCCAGCGGGGCCAGGGGGGACTGTGCCCCTCTGCTGCGCTCTGGGGAGCCCCCCCTGCAGCGCTGCCTCCAGCTCGGGGGACTCAGCACAGCAGAGACACGGCCCTTGGGGGAGCGGGGCCAGAGGAGGGCCCGGAGATGGCTGCGAGGGCTGAGCCCCTCTGCGGGGAGGACAGGCGGGGGAGAGGGGGGGTTCAGCCTGGAGAGGAGAAGGCTCCGCGGAGACCTCAGAGCCCCTTCCAGTGCCTAAAGGGGCTCCAGGAGAGCTGGGGGGGACTCTGGGTCAGGGAGGGGAGTGATGGGACGAGGGGGAAACGGTTTTAACTTGAGAAGAGGGGAGATTGAGATGAGATGTGAGGAAGAAATTCTCTCCTGTGCTGGGGCGGTGAGCCCCTGGCGCAGTGCTGCCCCGAGAAGCTGTGGGCTGCCCCATCCCTGGAGGTGTTCAAGGCCGGGGTTGGACGGGGCTGGGAGCACCCTGGGCTGGGGGGGGTGGCCTGTCCAGGGCGGGGGATTGGAATGAGAGTAATCTTTAAGGCCCCTTCCAACCCAAACCAATTCTGTGTAACCCTCCGTGTGGGGTGGGTTTATTGTGGTGATGTCCCCAGTCCATCCCTCTGACCCAAAATGCAGCCGTGAGTTCCCCGCTGGCCGTTTTGCTGTGCTTGACGTGGGGGGTGACCTGAGGCCTTGGGCACAAACGGTGGTGCCGGTGAATCCTCCTTTCCCTCGCTGCTCTCAGTTCCACCTGGGGATCCATCTTTCTTCGGGGGGGTTCCAAGCACCCGTCTCTCTCCCCGTAGGTGGTGGATTTATTACAAAGAGGCCTGCCGGGCGCTGGAAAACTCGGAGACAGCCTCGCTGCTGGGGAAGATCCAGAAGGACTGGAAGAAGCTGGTTCAAATGAAGATCTATTATTTTGCTGCTGTGGCCCATGTAAGTGGGGAGACCATCTGGGGCTGCTTCACTGCCATGGGGGGACCTGCCCTTTGCTCCCACCGCGCCTTGGGCTGCTCACGGCCCGCTTGTGGAGCGTGCCGTCGACCACAAACGCGACCCGACAAAGGGCCTTTGGCTGCTCTGTGTGGGGTTTCCTTGCCCGTGTTCGAAGATCTCTCTTGAGTTACAGGAGCTCTGACACCGCTGAGCGTCTTTCTTTGCAGCTGCACATGGGAAAACAGGCCTGAGGTAGCAGCAGAAGTTTGGGGAAGGGTAAGCAGAGCCGTGTTGGTCCACCCCGTCCGGTCCAGGCTCTGGGTGGCAGTCTTGCCCTGAGAGGGTTGAGTCCTGGAAGAGATTGCCATGCTAGCCACAGTGGGTATCCTCAGCTCCGGGGACATGAGTGTGTCACCAACGATGTCCTGCCTCCTGCGAGCGTTTCTGGGTGTTCTCGGAAAGCCCCGTTACACTGTAGGAAGCTGCGACCCTCAGGGATGGGTGGTGGCGTTTCTGTGCAACGCAAGGGCACCTGCTTCAGTGTCAAGCCTAATTCCCGGTCTCTCTGCAGGTCATCTACTTCCAGAGCGCTCTGGATAAACTCAACGAAGCTATCAAGCTGGCAAAGGTGCGTCGCTGCTCCATCTGGTCGCACTAATTGGGTTTTTGGTTACTGTGCTCAGGCCAGTGGGACGCCAGACTGAGAAGATGACAACTGGTGTCAGTTTAAAAGTTTTCCTTGCTGTTGAGTAGGTTGGTGAACCTGTGCTGGCTTCCCTCTGGGACACCCAGCCAGGCCCGAGGCTCTGGGATCTCTTGGCCACTTGGTCTGCCAGGGTTTTAGGAGGGGATTGGTTTGGTTTTAATCGTTCAGGGGCGTGTGGGCAGCTCTGGAAGGGCCGTGGGCCTGCAGAGCTCAGCCCCGCCGCCTTGGTGGGCTCTCCACAGAGCCCCTGATGCCGGTGCTGCGGTGCTCGGGAAACCGAGGACAGCCCCGTGGCAGGGTCTGCGTGGGAAACAGGGACACGGAGGATTTGGGACTGCTTGCGGGCATCTCTGTTCCTTTACGGGGCACGAGGAGAGATGGCTGGCGAGGCTGCCGCTGGCTCCTGGGCACGCTCGGGCTGTGGCACCCAGGGCTGTGGGCGGCCGCTGTGGCAGCGATAGGCGCTCCCTGCCCGTGCTGACTCGCTCTCGTTTCTGCAGGGCCAGCCCGAAACCGTCCAGGAAGCCCTGAGATTCACCATGGATGTGATCGGTGGCAAGTGAGTCCGTGCGTGGGGCACCCCTGGGTGTGACCGTCCTGCTTCTCCGTGGGTCACCGAGGCCTGGTGGCGGCTGCAGCAGCCCGGGGAGCATCCCCAGTGTCCCCCGAGGCACAGAGCCAGGCGCCCTGTGCTGCCGGGACATGCGGCTGCCGTGGAAGTTGCTTTTCGCTCTCCGTGGAGTGAGCCCAAGCGATCCAGGACCTGACCCCACTGGGAGCGAGCTCAGGGAGCCGGGGGTGCTGTCTGCTCCTCACCAACGTGGCATCGCGTCTTGTTTCCAGGTACAATTCGGCCAAAAAGGACAATGACTTCATCTACCACGAAGCTGTGCCCGCGCTGGACACCCTGCAGTCTGTGAAAGGTGAGGATGGGCAGTGCCCTCTCCTGCCAGCTCGGTGGCAGAGGGACACAAACACGGTGACACACGGCAGATCTGCGGGGCTCTGGGACCCCTGGGGCTGGTGGGGCTTCATGCCGGGATGCTGTGATCTCCGGAGATCTGCAGGAATGAAGGTGTTGAGCGGGAGGACCCATCTTGGGAACAATCAGTTCCCCGTGGAGGTTTCAGGTGTGCGTTCTGTCTTCGACCCCCAGGTGCGCCGTTGGTGAAAGCCCTCCCGGTCAACCCCACGGATCCGGCTGTCACCGGCCCCGATATATTCGCCAAGCTGGTGCCCATGGCTGCCCACGAGGCCTCTTCCCTGTACAGGTGCGTCCCGGGCCGCGGGCGGGCGGGCACGGCTCTGGCCGGAGCAGGACAGCCAGCCGGTCGCGGAGCTGGAGGTGCAGATCGCCAGCGCCGAGCTCAACGAGGAGCCGGTGCCCCAGCTCGGCCGCTCTGCAGGCTGAAGGGAGCTGGAGGGGACCAAACCAGCCACGGCGGTTTCCTTGGGGAACCACCAACGTCCCCGAGTTGTCCTCGCGTCTGGCTCCTGTCCAGCGTCTCTGCTGGCAGCTGGAGCGGCTGTCGCTGCCCCAAAGGGGTGGACGAGGCCCGGGCCAGGTCCCGCAGGGCTCAGAGCGCTTGTGATTTACGGTGGAGGTTTCCCTATTCCTCTCACAGCACTAAAGGATTTTTTTTTTCCTCTTCCGTCGCAGCGAGGAGAAGGCCAAACTGTTGAGAGACGTCATGGCGAAGATCGAAGCCAAGAACGAAGTGCTGGAGTAAGCGTGAGCCATACCTGAACGGGGCCCCGGACGATCCCTCCCCGCTGGAGGCCCAGGCGGCGGTGGGGGCTCCCTCACACAGGGGTGTCCCAATTATCCCCTCGCCGGGTTTCCCACCCCGGCGCTGATGGGAACGCAGACATCCCTGATCTGCCACCCTCACGCCGAGCACCATCGAGTCCCAGTTTGCCCAGCTCTGGGGCAGACCCCATCCCCCAGCGCGTTCCAGTCCCAGCAACCGGTCCCCAAATTCACCCTGTGGCTTTGCTCGGGCCACCGGGGGCGATGCTGCCGTGCTGTGCCCCGAGCTGGCCGCGGTTTGGGGTGGGGGGACCTGCAGGGGGCGGGAGGGGCTCTGCCACCGCTGAGGGGTTTGTTCTCCCGCCTGTAGCCAGTTCATGGACTCCATGCAGCTGGACCCCGAGACCGTGGACAACCTGGACATGTACAGCCACATCCCCCCTATCCTGATGGAGAAATGCGCCGCGCTCAGCGTGCGCCCCGACACCGTCAAGAACCTCGTGCAGTCCATGCAGGGTAAGGACACGGGGACATACGGCAGTGGGGGGGACTGGGGATGTCTGCGCTGGCCCTGGGGACAGGCGTGCTGCTCCCGGGCCGGGGCTTGGTGCTGGGAATGGCCGCTCCCATGGCTGATGCTTTTCCGTTACAAATTCCTGAACCCCCAAAGCATTTTTTCCTCTTGGCCGGTTTTGGGGGGTGCTTCTTTGCAGGCCAGGCCATCTGTCACCCCGCTGGTGGCTGTGGCCCTCCCCCTGTGCCTTGCCCGGGGGCTGCAGCCGGGGGGGGTTGGTGCTGTCTGGAGCCCATTGTGGGCATCTCCCCTAGCGCAAATTGCACCGTGAGGCAGCAATGAGCCCTGGTGGGCCAATAAGGCCAATGGCACCCTGGGGGGCACCCAGCAGAGCGTGGCCAGCAGGGCGAGGAGGGCATCCTCCCCCTCTTGCTCTGCCCTGGGGAGGCCGCAGCCGGAGCACTGTGTGCAGTTCTGGGCTGCCCGGGTTCAGGAAGTGACAGGGAACTGCTGGAGAGGGTCCAGCAAAGGGCTACGGAGATGGTGAGGGGGGATTGTAGCATCTCTCTGATGAGGAAAGGCTGAGGGCCGTGGGGCTTTTCAGTCTGGAGAAGAGAAGACTGAGGGGGGATCTCATCAACGGCTTATAAATCCTCAAAGGGAGGGATGCCGGGGGCTGGGAACAGTCCTTTTTCCAGCGGTGCCCAGGGACAGGACTAGAGGGAACGGGCACAAACTGACCATAGGCAGTTTCCATCTCAACCTGAGGAGGGACTTCTTCCTGTGCGGGTGGCAGAGCAGTGGCACAGCTGCCCAGAGAGGTTGGGGGGAGGTCTCCCACTCTGGAGCCATCCCAAACCCGCCTGGACGCCGTCCTGTGCCACTGCTGGAGGTGCCCCTGCTGTGGCAGGGGGTTGGGCTGGGGGAGCTCCAGAGGGCGCTTCCAACCGCCACCACTCGGGGGTTCCGTGACCCCAGCGCTCGGGTGCTCGGGCTGTCGTGTCCTTCCCTGCTCTGGTCGCCCCCAGGCAGATTCATTCCTCGGGCTGCTGTGTCGATTGTTGGCTCCAGGGCTTGGAGCGGGCGGGGGGCCAGGAGAGCTCGTAGCATGTTCTGCACTTTGCCAACCTCCATCTCTCTCCCGTGCAGGTGCTCTCCGGAGTCTTCAACCGACGTCGGGAGGCTTCCCTGAAGGAGATCCGAGACCTCCTGGAGGAGGACGAGGCTCAGGAGCGGAAAGCTGCAGGAGTTTGCTCGGGAAGGGTCCCCCGCCAGCCCCAGGGGGTCCCCCCCGCCGCCGTCCCCAGTGCTGGCCGAGGTCAGCAAGGAGTGCTCCAAGTACATGGAGGTGCACCAGAAGGCCAGCTTCACCAACACCGAGCTCCACAAAGCCATGAACCTGCACATCGGCAACCTCCCCTGCTCGAGCGGTCCCCGCTGGAGCAGGGTCCGGGCGCGCTGCCCACGCCCACCTTGACGGAAGGGTGAGTGGTGCTGTGCCCGGGGGGGTCTCGCTGTGCCCCCGGGGGGGGGATGGCCACGCTCAGCGGGGGTGCGGGCGTGCCACTCCGCCCTCCCTGTCCCCCAGATGTACAAGCAGGGTGCTGCAGAAACCTGAAGGCGGATCCTGGCCAAGGGTGCAGGAGATGGAGGGACCAGCGACGTCCCTGGAGCAGCAGCTGCGGGAGATGATCCAGAAGGACGATATCACCACCTCACTGGTCACCACCGACCGCTCTGAGATGAAGGTGGGTGCCAGCTGCTGTGTTTGGGGGAAGTCCCTTCGTGTGCCACACGTCCCAGTCAGGGGCAGCAGCGAGAGCTCTGCACCATCCCAACCTACCCCTGAGCCTCTGCAGCCGCCTGCGACCCTCACATCCTCCTCCTCTCTCTCGGTAGAAACTCTTTGAGGAGCAGCTGAAGAAGTACGACCAAATCAAGGTCTACTTAGGAGCCGAAGTGACCAGCCTGGCCGCTCAGGAGAACGTCCTGAAGGCGCTGACGGATGCCAATGTCAAATACGCGGCTGTGCGCAAGGGGCCCTGGCCGGAGGTGGAGCACAAGTGAGTGGTGTGTGGGGCTGGGCGTGGGGTCGGGGCGCCGGGGAGAGCGTTCCCTGGTGGGGGTGTGGGTGCCCTGGTGGGGGTGTGGGTGCATGGGAACAGCCCTCAGTGACCCGCAAGGGGAGGTGTGGGGTCACTGCCCACTTCTTGAGTCTGTCCCATGTCGTGTCCAGTGCTGGGAGGGCCACTGGTGGGCTGTTTGTCCCGGGTGGGCCGCTGGTGGGGTTCCCCAGGAGTCAGGGAACACCCCGTCTTTGAGCCTCGGCGTTCCATCCCGCTCAGCCCCATCTGCCCCATCTCCCCTGGTGGAACACCACCGTCCAGACCTTTGGTGGCCTCCTACGAGCCTACGAGGACCTGATGAAGAAGTCGCAGGAGGGGGAAGGGACTTCTACACCGACCTGGAGGGCAAAGCCGCCAAACTTGCTGGAGAAGGGCCCGCGCCGCCTGCCAAGCCGCCGAGGCCAACAGGCAGGCAGATCTTGGAGAAGTAGGTGGGGGCCGTGCCCGGTCGCGGAGACGCGCGTCGTGGGCTGGAGGGGGCGTAAAGGCGGGGTTGGGGGTCCCCGATGTGACACCCCCGGGAGGCGGGACGCCTCCTGTGGGGTGACGGGCCTGCGGCTCGAGGGTTTGGCTTTGGCGCGGTGGCCGCCCCGCCGGGAGGGGGCAGCCCCGCGCTGAGCCCCCGCTCCCCCCCCGGCAGGGAGATGAAGGAAAGCAGCCGCCGCCTCGGCCCACGGCCCCCAAACCCGCCCTGCAGAAGAAGCCGCTGGAGCTGGAAGCCGGCGCCCTGGATGCCGGCGACCTGCCGCCGCTGGGCTCCCTGGTGCTGCCGGAGCTAGCGGAGGCTGCCGGAGGAGCTGCGCAGCCTGCCGCCGACGTGCTAGCCGGCCACCCTGGCCCCGCCCCTGCCCGCCCAGCAACGCTGGCCGCCCTCACCACCGGCCTGCGGCCCCCCCGAGCCCTTCCCGCCGGCGGCCCGCGTGGCCAGCGCCCCCCTGCAGCCCTTCGCCCCTGCACGCTTCCCGCCGCCCCCCCGCCCTCCCCGGCCACTACCCGTCTGCCGCCGGCACCCGCCCCGGGCACCGGCACCCCTTTCCCCCCCCGCCGGGGGGGCCCCGGGGCCGCTCCTGCAGCCCTCTGCCCCGCAGGCGGTGGGTCCCCCCCAGAGCGCGGCCGCTTGCTCCCCCCCAGCTCTTCCCGCGCCGCCCCGCTGATGCGCGCCCCGGTGCAGCCCGGCTTCGTGGCGCCCCACGTCCTTCCCCCGCGCTCGTCCCCGCAGCACGGCCCCCTGCCCGGCTCCGCTCCCGCTGGCCTCCTACGGCCTGGGCCAGCCGGGGCAGCCCGCGCCCGGCCCCCTCGCTCCCCCCGCCCTGGGGCAGCACCCATTGGGTGCCCAGCCGCCGGCGGGGGGCCCCGAGCCCGCCCCGGGCGCCCGGCCGCCCACCACCACGGTGGACAGCATCCAGGCCCCCATCTCCAGCTGCACCGCGCCCCCCCTCGGCTCCCCGCGCCTCCCAGCCCCTTCCTGGCCCCGCAGCGCCCGGGGGGGCCCCCTGCCCCCTTCCCCTATGCCCCGGGGGGGGCTGCAGCCCTTCGGGCAGGCCGCGCTCAGCGCCCCTTCCCCCCCGGGCAGCAACTCCCGCACGCCTTCGCCGCCGCGGCGCAGCTCCAGCCCGGCGTGGAGATGCCGAGCTCGGGGCCCAGGGCCCCCAGCAGTTCCCGCCCGGCGCCCTTTCTGCCCCCGGGGAGGGCGCAGGTGCCCCTGCCGTACCAGCCGCCCCCCCGGGGCCCCCGCGCCCCCCACCACCCCGCCCCAGTTTGCCCAGCAGCCCTTCGCCGGCGCCGGGGGGCAGCCCCCCCTGCCCCCCCAACTCTACCAGCTCCGGCACAGGACAAACGGCCCCCGCAGGGGCTCCACCCCCCGCCACGGGGGCTCTGCCCTTCCCCAGGGCCCCCGGCCAGAGGCGGCCCCCCCCTGCATGCTGCTCTGGGGGGGGCTGCAGCCGGTGCCCACCAGCTCCCCCGCTCTGCCCTTCTGCCCCAGCTCTGCCCCCCCCCAGCAGCCAGATGCCCCCCGGCACCGTGGCCCTGTGGCCCCCCCCAGCCCGCCCCCGCCAGCCAGGCGCGCCCCCGCCATGTCGCGCCCTCTCCCAGGCCCCGGCCTGAGCCAGGGGCGGGCGCGGGTGGTGGTCCAGGCCCCCTTCGGTCCCCTCCCCGGCCCCTCCCCGCAGCCGCCTTTGCCCATGCAGCCCGCCGGCGCTGGTGCCCGGGGGGGCCGCAGAGAGACCCCCGCCCTCGCTGACGCCGGGCACGGCCCCCGCTGCCCCAGGGCCCCGGCGAGGTCCCCTTCCAGCGGCAGGAGCTCCTCCACCGACGACCTCCTGTCCTCCAGGCCCCGAGAGCCCAGCACGGCGGCTCCAAGGCGGCCGTGGGCCAACCCCTGCTGCAGGCCCACCAAGGCGGACGCCAAGGAGGGGCAGAAGCCCAAAGCGGTGCAGCTGATCGAGAACGATCCCTACGAGAAGGCCGGGAGCGTGTCCTGCGGCTGCTGGCGGAGCTCCGACCGCATTCCGTGTGGCTGTGGAACAGCTGGAGCGGCCCGGGGCCCGGCGGGCGGCAACCGAGCTGGACACCATCTGGAAGGAGCTGCAGGATGCCCAGGGAGCGGGACGCCCGGCAGCTCTCCATCGCCATCGCCCGCTGCTACCTCCATGAAGAACCGGCACCAGGACATCATGCCCTACGACAGGAACCGCGTCAGTCCCTCCGCTCGGGCAAGGATGACTACATCAACGCCAGCAGGGTGGAGACCTCTCGCCTTACTGGCCCCACCATCATCGCCACCCAGGCCCCGCTGCTGGGCACCGCCGCCGACTTCTGGCTGATGATCTACGAGCAGAAGGTCTCCGTCGTCGTCATGCTGGTGTCGGAGCGAGGAGCTGGACAAGGTAGCCCCCTTCCCTGGTGGCGCTGCCTGGGGCAGGGCTCGCTGTGGGCCACCGAGGACGGTACTGTGGCATCCATCAAACCCCGCCTGGTGGGCCGCTGCCCTCTCCTCATGCGCTGTGTCCCTCCTGGGGACCGGGGAGGGACGGGAGGGTCCCCACGGGGAGTGTGGTGGCCCTGGGTGGGGTGTTACGGCTCCTGACGGCGCGTCCCCTTCCCTTCCCGCGGCAGAAGGTGCTGCGGTACTTCCCCCCCGGAGCGGGGTCAGCCCATGGTGCAGGGACCCATCACCCTCATCCTCACCAGCCTGAAGGTCGGCCCCTACGCACGTGGAGAGGATGACACGCTGCAGTACCGCGACCAGAGCCTCAAGCGCACCATCATCCACCTCCAGTTCACCTCCTGGCCGGAGCTGTACGGCACTGGGGGGGGTCCTGGGAGGGGGACGGGGACAGGCGTGGGGGGTCCCGCTGCGGCTGGGGGGAGGGGGGGGGCTCCGTGGGACTCCTGAACTGCTGCTGCCCTGGGGGGACCTCAGCCCCGGCGCAGGGACGGTGTTTGGGCGCAGCGCTGACCCCTCCTGAGGGGGGGGGTTGAGAGTGGGAGACCCCGTAATTAGTGTGTCACCCCCGCTAATTTACTGTGTCCCCCCCCCAGGGGCCTGCCCGACAGCAAGGGGAGCCTCCTGCGCTTCATCCAGGAGGTGCATGGCCACTACCTGCACCAGCGCCCGCTCCACACCCCCGTGGTTGTGCACTGCAGGTGAGCGGCGCCGGGGGCTCCCGGGGGGGGCTGGGGGGGCGTCCCCGCCTCGCGCCTATCACAGCTTCGGGGGGGGGGGCCGGGGGTGTCCTCCTCCGCAGCTCCGGCGTGGGCCGCACTGGGGCCTTCTGCCTGCTCTACGCGGCCATGCAGGAGGTGGAGGCGGGCAACGGCATCCCCGACCTGCCCCAGCTGGTGAAGCGGATGCGGCAGCAGCGCAAGCACATGCTCCAGGAGAAGGTAGGGGGTTCGCGGGGAGGGGGCTGGAGCCCCCCCCGGGGCTGGCTGCCCACAGCGGGGGGGACTCACCCCATCCTCCTCCTCCCTCCCTTGCAGCTCCACCTCAAGTTCTGCTACGAGGCCGTCCTGCTGCACGCCGAGCAGGTTCTGCACCGCCACGGCGTGGGTGCGCCCCGCCGTCCCCAAGGCCGCCAACAGTGCCTCCCCCAAGGTGGGTGCAGGGGCGGTGGGTGCTGGCACGGGCGGGGGAGGGGGGTCTGCTGTCCCCAGGGCTCACGGGGGCTCTCTGCCGCAGGTCTACTTCCCACCAGGACCCCCCAGGACCTGGTCCTGGGCGGGGGACATGCCCATCAGCTCCATCCAGGGCCACCATCGCAAGCTGAGCATCAAACCGGCGGGGGTCAGCGGGGAGCCCGATCCCGCGCCCCCGCCGGATGCTGCCGAGCCGGAGGCGTATGGCCGGTGCCTGCCCGACAGCGTCACAGATGGCATCGGTGCCCCCGAGCCCTCCCCACCGGTGCCACCCCTCCCCGAGCGCCCGGTGACCCCGAGAGCAGCAACCACGTGGCGGAGAGCCCCGAGGCCCCCCGGCGGGGAGACCGTGGCCCCCCCTGCCGCCCCCCGTCCTCCTCCTCGCTGGAGCTGCTGGCCTCCCTCACGCCCGAGGCCTTCACCCTGGACGCCTCCCTCAAGGGGCAAGCAGCGCTATGAACAAGCAGAACTTCCTCCAGGCGCAGACGGGCGAGGGGCTGCGGGGGCCCCCGTCCCAGCGACGACCCCCTCAGCATGCTCGACCCGCTCTGGACGCTCAACAAGGCGTGAGGGGGCGGCAGGGCCCCCCCCCGGACCCGGCACTACTAGCCCACCCTGCCCCCCGGCCGGCAGGCGCGGCCCCCCCGGTTTGGGGAGAGCGGCCCCGGGCAGCGGTGGTTGGGGCACCCCGAGGGGTGGGGGGGCGGCTCCTGCCTTCCCCTTCATGCGCCCCCCCACTCTCCGCTTTGTACAGGTGTAACATTGGCAGTTGCCACATTATTTCACTCCGATTAGAACTGATTTTTCAGCTCTTTGCTACTAAAATAAAGAGAGTTTTTGATCTGCAGCTGCCTGGGGGGGGCTCTCACTCCCTGCCCCGCCCGGGGCTGTGGCTCGGGGGGGTCGGGGGGGCTGTGAGGGAGGGGGGTGGGCAGCGGCGCAGCCAGGCTCAGGTTAGTTCCCTGTTAATGGCGGTGTCCTCATACACGTTATAAAACACGATCCGGTACAAAAAGCGTCCCCTGTACAGTACAAAGCGTACAGCTGGGCTAAGGCCACCCGAGGCGGAGGGTGGGGGCCGGGCAGGGGCTGCACCCCGGCCTCGCGTCCCTCCGGGGCCATCCCCGCCTGCCCCTACAATCACCAGGATTCAGTTAACAGACGTCATCGGCGTTTAACTTGAGGGAAGAGAGCGTTGGAGGAAGGTTCGGGCCCTGGGGGAGAAGCCCCGGGCCCGGGGGTGCTGCAGCCCCGAGCGCTCCCGGCGCCCCCCGCGTCACTGCGGCCGTCCCCCCTCTTCCCGCAGGGAGGATGGGGCAAGGGCCGCCTGCCCGCTCCCAACCTGAGAAAAAGCCTCCTCTGGCCCCGCAGCGGGAGGGAGGAGGGAGGAGGAGGAAGAGGTGCTATTGCTGCAAACCGAGGGAAGGAGAAAGGCGGGAAGGGCGGCTCTGCCACGGCGGCTTGTTGGAGCGAGGGCGGGCGCTGCTCCCGCGCTCTCCTGCCATAATAAATAAATATATACAGCATATAAATAAATAGGGCAGGGACGGCCGCGGCACAGAGCCCGCGCTCTAAGGCACGTGGAGGCCACAGCCAAGTGCCCAGGCGGGCTCAGCTCCGTCCTTCCCCCAGTGGGACTCGCGCCTCCCCGAGCGCTGGTGGCCCCCGGGGGCTCCGCTCGGGCCGGGGGCGCGCACTCGCGGCCGCTGCCGGGCCAGGCCCGGGGCGCGGGGGCCGTTCTCGTGTGCCCCGGGAGCAGGCGCTGGGCTGGGACAGCCGCTGCAGGGTGTCCTGCAGGCCCTGCTGCCCGCCACGGCCCCGCTGCGCCGGGGACCTGCAGAGACGGGGCTGGGTGCAGCTCAGCTCAGCTCCCGCAGGGCACCACCGCTCCTCCAGCACCCGCTGCCGGCGCTCGGCGTCCCCAGACAGCTCTGGGGAGCCACCACCACCGCACACTGTCCCCATCTCCTGTCCCCTCCCGAGCAGGGTGCCAGAGCGGAGTTCAGCGGTCCGTCCCTGCAGCACTCGGCCCCAGAGCGTCCCCCCTGCCCGCCGGGGACCATCGCGCCCCTGGGGAGCCCCAGCGCCTGCGCGGAAGATGCTGGAAACGGGGAGAAGAGGAGGGCTGGGGCCCTGCAGACCGTCGGGTGACAAGAGTCCAGTTTACGAGGAGGGAAGGTGACAGAGGCGATGGGGCTGATGTCCCCGTCCCTGCACCCGCAGGCAGCAGCGCTGCCCCAAAGGAGGGAAGGGGCCCGGGCCGCCCCGGCCCCCCCTGCCCCGCTCAGCCCCGGCTCCAGCGCCTGCCCCTCCTCCTCAGTCCAACTTCTCCAGCACCGAGGGCACGTAGACCAGGCTGAGCTCGCTCCCGAAATTGCAGACGATGGCAGCGTTCTCCAGCACGAGGATCTGCCGGGCGGGCTGCGACTCGTTGCTCTTCCCCAGGTAGACGGTCTGGAGCAGGTCGCCGTAGCCGATGTCCCAGAAGGAGACGCAGCCTTGGCCTCCTGTCACCAGCAGGTTGTCGGAGATCACGCCCAGGCTGGCGCCGCAGCCCATCTCCTGCGCAGAACAAGAGCTGTCAGCGAGCCAAGCCCACAGCAGGAACTCCTCCTCCGCCATGCCGGCGGCCGGCCCTCGCCGTGGCGGGGAAGAGGCCGTTTAGCCACGGCCCCGCGGG
Source organism: Pluvialis apricaria (assembly GCA_017639485.1). Lineage (NCBI taxonomy): Eukaryota > Metazoa > Chordata > Aves > Charadriiformes > Charadriidae > Pluvialis > Pluvialis apricaria. The sequence continues at coordinate 1,620,667 of CM030008.1, read as the reverse complement.
CACACACGTGCTGGAATGGGGCCACGGAGCCTCGCAGCGGGACGGCGTGGTCTGGCCAAGCAACAGAATCGGTCTTTTCCTGAGCTCTCGCACGTTATATTTACAAACGGGAGGTTTTTCCCAAAGCACGTGGAGTTTAGAGCTCCCCTCGGACTACAAGCCCAGCAGAGGTGGGCTGCGGGGTTTGGCGGGGGGCCGGAAAAAAGCACAGGAGCACCCTTAACCTTTCCCCGGCCACTCCCCGGCTACCAACCTGCTGGATAGAATAGAGCTTGATCCCCGAGCTGCGGTCCCAGATGCTGATCACGTCGTCCAAGCCGCTGCTGATGACGCAGGACGTTGTGCAGGTGAGGGACGTGACGTCCCCTCGGTGGGCGTACATGTGGCTGACCTTGCTCCCCGTCAGCACCGTCCCAAAGGCAGATGGCGCCGTCCTGCCCTCCACTCGCTAGCACCATCGTCTGCAAGGACACGCGCAGAGAACCAGGTCAGGAACCTCAGCGAGCGGCGGACAGTGCCCTTTTCCACCACACCCCGGGGCTTCGCAGCGCCACCGCCACGGGAAGCCGCTGAACACACAGGCCCATTCCACAGGCAAACCATGTCCAGCGCTCCGGGCACGCTCCCAGGCTGCGGGAGGTCACAGGAACAAGGGACAGAAAGCTGAACAGCCGGCTCGGTGGACTTCCCTGCCTTTCTAACGTGTTCGAGCACGCTGGAGGTAACAAAACCCCAGCCCAGCAGCACTCCCAGCTGCAGAATCCTAAACTTCATCTAACAGCGCTGTGAAGCGCCTCAGGTGTGGCTCTCCTTCTTTCCGCAGGGAGTTGGCACACAAAGCCTCGGCAGAGGCTCGCGGCAGAGCAGGGCCCCTGTCCTGCGCCTCGCTCTCCTCTCCAGCCCCGGCAGCGCAGCCTCAGCGGAGCTACGCTGCCCCTCTCGGGACACAGCCGGTCCCCGGCAGGGCGGACGCCCACGGCGCAGGGAAGGTTTCCCGGGCCAGTTTCAGCCCCTGCTCCCGGCTCTGCCATTCGGAGCTGCGCTCGGAACGGCTGATGCAGCAGCACCCGGTGCAGCCGGAACGGGGCTCTCCTGCTGCAAACCGGGCAGGAGACAAACCACCTCCAGCGAAAGGGACTGCTGCGCTGGCAGGGGGCTGGATGGGATATAACGGTTCAGCCTGTAAGGCACACGGTCGGCACACCGTCTCCCGCGGCCCAGCGAACCCTCCGCGTCCTCAGAGAAGGGCACACCAGCTTCTCTGCACGCACATCGGAACCGGGCCCCAGCTCTGGCGGAACCCGTGGCTCCGCAGCCGTACGCAAGGATGTTCGTTGCACCTTACCCTGGTCGATGTACACAGCTGTGATTGCTCCCGAGTGACCCTGCAGCGTGAACAAACAGCACGAGTCTTCTAGCCGGAACACCTGCAGGGCAGAAGAGGCAGATGTGAGCGTTCGTGGGGCAGCACGTGCTCGCAGGACGATACCACCTCAGCCTTAGCACTCCTGCTAACGAAGCACCGGGTGTCACTTTGTCTTCTTTGCCATCATCCCCCCTCTCACAGCAGAGGCGGAGCCTCTCAGCGATTCAGGACAGCGAGGCCACGGGATTGCTGCTGCCAAGGGCAGGGGAAGAGGGCGGAAGCCCCGTCGGGCAGTGACAGGGCAGGGAAGCGGCACGCGGCGCTGAAGGGGACAGCTGCTGCTGGAAGGGACGAGGAGAAGACGGGGGGCACCCCAGAACCCAGCCCCTGCTGATGGTGAAGCCACCCAGCCGTAAGGCAAGAGGACCTCATGCTCTGCTTAGGAAGACAGCTCACAGAGCGCTCTGTCCTTCTGACTCCGCCTGAGGGGCCGCATCCAGGCAGACAAATAGAGCACGGGGAGCTTCAGGAAGGCACCTGGACTGGACTCCAACCACACCACCCCAAACGCTCACCCACCTTTGTGCACGTACACACATCAGCCATGCCCTCCGCCCACGTACGAGACAAGCTGACGTGCCACAACGCCCACAGGACGGACAAGCACCCGCACGCCAGCAGGCACAGGGCAGTGGCAGCCCCGCACTGCGGCCGAGGAAGCCTTACGCGCAGAGTGTGGTCCTGGCTCCCCCGTGACCAGCCGTCCAGCCGCAGCCTTCAGCGCCGTGATGGGGCTTCTGGTTGGGCGCAGGACACGGTTGTGGGTGAGCTGACACATGATGATGTCGCTGCTGCTGAACACCGGGGAGGAGGGGATGCTGCTTCTGCTGGGGGCTCCTGTGGCGAGACACGCGGGTTAAGTCCTCGCTGCAGCAGACACAGCCTTACGCTCCTCGTGTCACCCAGAAACGGTGCGGTATCAGCGACACCTGGGTGCTGAACTTTAAGCAATCTGAGCCTGGTCCTCCAAAGAGCCGACCACTCGGCCCTCTGGGCTGACACCAGCGGAAGCTACAGCTGCTCAGCGCCCATGAACAACTGGAGGTGAGGGTCTCCAACAGGCTCCTCAGCAGCAGAGCGCCCCGCTGCAGGTAAGTCTCTGCAAACCCAGGATCCCTGAAGCCCAGGAGCACTGTGATTGTCAGCCTTGTCAGAGAGGCAGAACAGACAGCTGGGCACAAGACTCTGCACTCTAAAGGGAAAAGTCCTTTCCACAGCCCGTCCTCTCCTGCAGAGCCTGCTCCGCCTCCAGCTCGACAGCCTGCGGATCCCAGAGCATCCCCCCAGGAAGGCAACCATGCTCCTGGAGTAAGGCCAGAGCTTCTCTCCCCTCCAGGCCACTCCAGAACAAAGGAGCCACTGCACTGCAAACCAGTTACCACCACGACCAGTTTTGTGCGTGTGGTGGTGTGCCGACGGCCTCAGGCTGCATCATGATTGCGTGGGATACATGGTGTGCAAGGGAGTGAGAACAGACTTTGCTGAAGGAGAAAAATAAGTGAAAAGCGGAAGAGGAACAGGGCAGAGCTGACCCTGGTACGCATGCCTCAGCCTCCAGACTGGAGACACTGGAGAAAAACCAGCACTCGAGATGCTCTCCCTGCACAGGGAACTCCCAAAGTATTCCTCACCTCTCCGCAGCACCGGGTTCAGCATCCTGCAGCACAGGGAGCTATTACGACAACTTCTGAAGTGGGTGTGAGGGAGAGTCAGTGCAAGGAGGCAAGGGAGGGCGAAAAGGCTCAGCAGAGCTCAGAGCAAGTGCACAGTATGCTTGGATGCCTGCTTACCTCGGAACTGCAGGTGGTTCAAGACGTGTGTGTCTCTAGCGAAAAGAAATCTAAAGAGCCATTCAGCGGGCAGCGACGATCCTGAGGGAGAAAACACAGGCACATGAGGAGAGGCCTTTCCTCGCTCTCACAGGGCGAGGAGCCCTGAGACCAGACACTTTCCGAGGCAGAGCACAAACCACGCGGGCTCCCCCTGCGAGGGGACACTCCTGATGGCAAGGAAGGGGGCTTGGACGTTATATTAAGCTCAGACCACAGAGTAAACTGGCCGATGGCAATGCCCCTTGAGTAGCGGCACACAGGAACCAGTGACCCAAAGGCCCCATCTCCCAGCCCTGAATTATTCTGGACGTTCAGCTACTAGAAAGACCGAGTATCTGTACGAAGAAGAAGCGGCTGCTGGAACAGACCCGGACCTGGGAAAGCTCGCTTCACCATGCCCGGCTGGAGAGGTGGACACGTGCGAAGGAAGAGACTTCCCAGCTGAGCCTCTGCCACCTGGAGCTGTTGGGCCTCCACGGCAGAAAGGTCAGGACTGGGGTCCCGGCTTACACCACGTGTTCTCCTCCCCTCACGGGAGATCACCGAGGAGAAACGCAATTACCTGTTGTTCAGGAAGACGAGCGCTGTGATGCCAGATTGACCTTCATCATTACTGCTACGGAGGGTCCCCTCGATAGCATCCCAAACCTGGAAGGAGAAGGGGTTAATGCTGTGATCCTGACCAGAAGACCATCGTACACCGAGGAGCTGTGATCCACGCACCAGCTAACCTGTGCTGTGCCACACACACCCCCCGGCCCCCGTCGCTGTCTGATCTTAATGAAGGAGCCTGGAGGCAGCTCCCACTTGGCACTACCGATTACACCACCTGCGTGTCCTTATATCTATCTTAAAGTGAAGCAGCAAGTTCTCAAGCGAACACCCTTTTGTTTCACAGCAGAAATGATGAACAGAATTCTTTTCTTTGAAGAAAATTTTCATCAATGACACAGACAGTGGGATGGAGAGCAGCGCTGAGGAGAAGGACCTGGGGGTGTTGGTGGGTGAGCAGCTCCCCATGAGCCGGCACTGTGCGCTGGCAGCCCAGCGAGCCCCCGGCACCCCGGGTGCATCCCCAGCAGCGTGGCCAGCGGGCGAGGGGGGGACTGTGCCCCTCTGCTGCGCTCTGGGGAGCCCCCCCCTGCAGCGCTGCCTCCAGCTCGGGGGCTCAGCACAGCAGAGACACGGCCCTGGGGGAGCGGGGCCAGAGGAGGGCCCGGAGATGCTGCGAGGGCTGAGCCCCTCTGCGGGGAGGACAGGCGGGGAGAGGGGGGGTTCAGCCTGGAGAAGAGAAGGCTCCACGGAGACCTCAGAGCCCCTTCCAGTGCCTAAAGGGGCTCCGGGGGGGGACTCTGGGTCAGGGAGGGGAGCCATGGGACGAGGGGGAATGGTTTGACACTGAAAGAGGGGAGACTGAGATGAGATATCAGGAAGAAATTCTCTCCTGTGAGGGTGGTGAGCCCCTGGCGCAGGCTGCCCAGATTGGTGGGAGATGCCCCATCCCTGGAAACATCCCAGGCCAGGTTGGACGGGGCTCTGAGCAACCCGGTCTAGTTGAAGATGTCCCTGCCCAGGGCAGGGGGGTTGGACCAGATGGCCTTTAAAGGTTCCTTCCCACCCAGACCATCCTGTGATTCTATGGAAATCCCCTCAGAGCTCTAAGGACTACAGTGCTGGCCGACCTCTCCAGAGACACAATCCGCACGGCATGCATGCCCTGCTCTGACCAGAGGTCTGACCAACACTGCACAACGTGGGGCTCCCTGCAACGGGAGGGATGCAAGATCACACTATCCTCTTTTTCCTTCTAGCATTACTGCCAATAAATGGTATGTTAATCAATACGTCAAAGCCTGCGTGCCTTTCGTACTGGGGTCACAACGAACGCTAGCCCCGGTGCAGCACAGGCACCCTGTGGCAGCACAGGCTCCTGCCGCGCGCTCCCCGTTCCCAGCTCTGCGCTCCCAGCCAGCCCCACATCTGCCCTGTTCCGAGCATGAAGTGCTCCAGATTTTGAAGCAATATTGTGATGTGGACTGGAAACAAGACTGAGCAGCAAAATTCAGTCAGTGTCTCAAGGCAGCTGCTTGGGAGAAGGTATCTGAGCTCAAAACCGTATTTAAAGGACAAAGAGAAGCATTGGAGTGGCCTGGCTGTGGCTTTGTTGGGAAGAGTGAGAGCTCCTCATGTGCAGCACAGGCAGAACAGGTCAAAAATAATTCAAAATTTTATTTCAAAATGTGTTTGTTTAAAAAAAACCCTGCATTTATTTTGAAGGAAAAATTCTAACTGAATTTCCAAAAGGGAAATTAAAATTAAACTTATCCTGAAAGTTTCCCATTGGAGGAGATTTACATTTCCCACTAAAATTTGCTTCAACGCCTGTATCACTCCCATAGAATTCCTACTCATTTTACTTCATTTCATGACTGACCAGCAACATTACCTAATGACACGGCAATCTTTAAGCTTCTTCAGTCTTAAAGAGCTGCTATTATTTAGCACTAACTGAAGAATTTTTTTCCTTACACTAAGAACCTCCTTCGAAATGAAACATTTCAACACTCAAGAACCAGAAAAGAAGATAAGCGAAGTACTGATCAAACAAGAAGCTGTTTTGAATACTTTAAAAACCAATTGCAGGTCATAACAGACACTTTACCATAACTCCTGTTCTGTTCTAAAAGCGATTAAGCTGAAACGCTGAGATTTTCAGTGCAGAAGAGGAATTTCTGCCCTGGGGCCTGTCCTAACCTGCACCCTGAGGGGCTGTGTGCCTGGTGCTGGTGGTTCTGGTACAGGCAGCGGCACCAGCTCTGCACAAAGCCACCGCGGCAGTGGCAGCGGCACCAGCAGCTCGCCCAGTGCCTGGGCTGGCAGCGAGCCTTGCTCCTCACCTCCAGCTTCCCGTTACTCCGGCCAGCCACAATCAGGTTTCCTTGCAGGTCCAGGCTCCAGACAGAGCTCTCAAAGTCTCCTCCCCAGGAAGGAAGCGGTGACGATTTGTCAAATCCCGTAAAAGACTCATCCCCCAGGCTCCTTCTGCGGCTGCTGCAGCCTCCCTCCTCGGTCCCGCAGCCCAGGGAGCGGGGACTGCCGCTCCCCACGCAGAAGCCAGCCTGTCCGTGCGGGGCTGAAAGGCCAGTGAAGTTCATGCAGTTGGAGGTGCCGTGTTCTTCATACACTTTACCAACCAGGCTGCTGAAGTCATACCCGGTCTCCTTCTGGCGACTGCCCACAGCACGGAGCCGCGTCTCTGACTCGGTCACCTTCACCTGCTCAGAGAAGTTTGTGTCAATGAGAGACGTGAGGTCCGGCTGGTCGCAGAAAAGCGGAGGCTGGGGAGGGCTGAGAATCCTCTTGAGCTGGTGACTGTTCTCAAAGGAGTCATCCAGACCATTCTTGCCATCCGGACTATGATCCCAGCTTTCCTGGTAATCAAAAATGCCACTGCTGTCTCTTCGCAACCTGAAACACAGTAATAAAAGGTCAGTCCTCCCACCTCTACTGTCAGAGGTTCTGATTTCTTACAGAGGGGTTTGCACCAGCTGCTGAGCAGCCACTGTGGAGGGACCTGCCCGCAGCTGAACGACTTCGTACAGACACCACGTACCTCGGTTTGGGAATAACCGTGAGGCAGTCGCCAGTCTGAGCATCCCACACACGGATCTGGCCCACCAGGCAGCAGCTGACGAGCAGCATCCCATCACTAGCCAGACATTCGATGTCCTGGAAAGGAAGAACAGGCAAAGCTGAGCACGTAGCACCACAGAGGCCTCTGAACCCTGACAATCACCTTGTGTGTGGCTGAGGAACCGTACAGATGATAAATTTTATGTCAAAACTACATGGCTGGCTTAGAAACCTAGGGATACGCCAAGAACATGAGGACATCTTTGCCCAGAGTCCTCACTGTGCACTACGCTGCTGCAAATCAAACAGACTCCGTCTGTTTTCCCTTTCCCTGACTAAGTATGGCTCAAAGAGGAGGTAGGATCAGGAACAGAGGTGCAGCTTCTCTGGGAGACATGGCACAGTGTTTCAAACTCCGACGCCCGAGTGCTTTGTTTCTTCTCAGAATGGGAAGAAACACCTTTCCCCTCAAGAAAAATGAGTGAACTGAGCAGCAGCACACCTCCGTGCAAACCCATGGATGCTTTTAGCACTGGAAACAACATTTAGCAGCTCAAACCTACGCACTAACTTTTGGGAAGTGGGGAAAAAAGGATCCATTAAATATCAGGAATCTAGAGTTACCCCAGCAAAGAAGGCCAGATTGGCCCAGCTGATAAAAGCCAACAGTTGGCTACACAGAGAAGGTGGTAACAGTAATTGCAAAAAGCTCAGTGCAAGTCCCAGGAAGAAATGGAAAAGTCCTGCAGGAAACTTCATGCTACAATATCCTACTATATATATACATATATATAGCATTCACCCCAGCTGTTAGCCTCCATGACTGCACTACGCTAAGGCTGCATAGCCGGACTGTCCTTCACGAGGGCTGTTACTGACATAAAACAAAGAAATCGAAAGATGTAGGGCACAAGTCAGTAAAATGCTGTTCTTGTAAGGACTGCACCCGTCCAACCTACCATGAGGTGACCCCTGAGAACCAAGGGGACGATCTCAGTCTCAGGGGGGGGAGTAGCCGTAATCGTCACAGGGCAGGTCCCCCCTCTTCCTCCTGCTGTGCGAGAGCCCGTTCTGCCCATAGTTCTTGGGGCAGAACACCCTGTACAGGCAGAAGAGCAGGAGGACCAGGATAATGCCCGAGGCCAGACCCAGAGCAGCCACCCTGGTGGGAGAGACAAACAGACACAAAGACAAAAAGAAGGTAAGATAAAAGATCCAGTTACCAGTCCACGGACAGAGTTTGAAAAATACTGTGAAAGTACTACACATGTTGCTGGTCTAAATTTTTCAGCTGAGCAAAATTTCCAACAAGCTACAGTGATTTCTGGAAAATTAAAGGATTTTTTTAATGGCAAATGTCAATTTCAACAAGATTTTCAGACTTTTCAGTAAGAAAAGTACATTGCAATCAAGACAGTAAGAAAAACGCTAGATGTGCATGAGAATAATATAAAGTGCACTCAACAGAGCCAAAGGAGAACTGCAGATTCAGAGGACAAGCTGGGAGCCCAGCCTCTCAGTAGGAAAGGAAGGTCCCTGCTTGCATGAGAGTTTGATCTGACACCCAATAAAGCATTATCGAAGCACAGCATTTATTCCCAAAGACGAACTCCCATGCCTGTTACCCAGCAATAAACCCTGTAACGCATCATGTGTGGTGCTAGGAGTAACAGTTTGAGCATCACCAAGCCATCCAATTAAAATACATCACAGCGTAATCTTCAAAATGCAGGGCTAATTGCACAACGGTCACTAGATTATAGCGAGCACTTGCACATATGTCAAGCCTGTACGCCATTCGTCCATAGTCATCAATATATATTGACAAGCAGCCCCCACCAGAGCAACGGCTGCCCAACAGCCTGGGCTGCACACACCACCTCCTGCCAGGGAACTCAGAAAAACGGGGCCAGGAGAGATGAATTTAATGCTGTGCTAGCTGAGCTACAGTGTCCTGAGCATTATGGGGCTTTGCACCAAAGCTATACAAATATTTTTTTGTTCTCCTTTTTTCCCTCCAGGAGAAGAACCCAACAGCCAAAGAGCAACCCGAGTCTCCAAGGGAGTTAAGGCACGGTCAGAAGGCTGCATCAAGGACTCTTTTACTTGTAAAGGGTGACATCCTGGTGTCCTTGCAGCTTGGATGAGGCTTGGTCAGGCTGAGCTTCGGCATCCAGCTTCCCACTGCTTGAAGATAAGAAGGGGTGGTAGCGGTTAGCCTCCTGCGGATGCCGCACTTCTAAGGCCTCTTGCGGGTTCAGGTACAGCGTGACGGGGATTGCTGGAAGGATGCTGATGTATCTGAAGGAATGGAAAGATGAGAACAGCTTAGGAAAAACAAACACAAAGACACAAAAACCTTCACAGGTTACCCAGCCCATCTTCTCACTAGCAGCCAAGGTAGGTCTCAGGGTGTACTTGCAGTCCAGTAGTTTCAGGTATTCTAAACTAAAGACCTCCCTTGAAATCTTTTTCTCTGAAGATATTTCCCAGGTCTTAACCTTTAGCTCTGTGGAAGAGGTTAAGAGACAACAGTGGAATGAACTACTGATGAGACCAAATAGATCACACAGATTTAAGGATATAATGATCTGGTCCGGTTTCCTGTACACTGCAGGCCAGAAGATCTCAACAAGAAGTTTCTTCAGCTCAGCTGCCTCTATTCCTCACATGTACCATCCCCATCACTTCCAGATGATCGTGTATTTTACAAAATCCTAAACTTCACCTCCAGGGTGAAGGAAGACAACAAACAATATACCCAAGGGCACGGGAGAGAAACACAACCCTTATTCTTAGACAAGCAGTCCTGGAGAGTTTGGTACCTCTGCACCACACAGGAGGGCCTGTTTAATAGTCTCCTCCTGAAGACACATTTGGAGTAAGCCACGTGGAACACAAATTATCTAACTGAGAAGGACGAAGGACAAAAGAAAGAAAAAACACTTGGGAGTCAATTCCACAGTGAAATTAAAGTGCTTGTGGCACTCACTGCCAGCCCACTTGCCTTTTGGCGAGAGTGATGTTGTAGTAGCTGAAAAGGGATGGCCAGTGTCTGAAGGAAAGCTTCCTCCAGATCTCCTCATCCTCCGCTCCCCAGGTAACCTCTGCTTCAGTTCCAAGCTCCGTCTGCCCATTCCCTTTGCCCTCTGGTCCATGGGCCCAAGTGTGCTGGTTTGCCTCCAGCCTGCTCAGGGACTCCAGCCCTGACTTCTGCTCACGCTGCTGCGTCTGGTTTTCTGACAGCTGTATGGGGTCCGATGGGAAGACTGAGAGATCGATCTTGGGGTCCCCAGCAGGTAGGACCCCTCCGGGAACAGGCATAGGAGGGAGACCTGCTTCACCCAAAGGACTTTGTTCGGTGACCTGTGACGTGAGGTAGGTGCGGAGACCAGCAGGATCCGTGTAAACCAGGATTCCAATCCAGATCACCGTCCCAGCCTACACACGATGAGTGAAGATACAAGCTTGTTTAGTATGTGGACTTCACACTTTGTGTCCAACACCTCATCAGCTGTCTGAGCTGATCAGCAACATCCCCACCAAGGGTACGCCCTGCACTCAGTTACGGTCTTACTCCCAGCAGACACTTCTCCTCTAAGAGGATTGGGAGAAGTTGCACAGTACGCACAAAAACTGAACGCTACTTTTCTGTGAGCCATCCGACTACCTGATGGTGGGAACCCCACTTCTCCCGCACAAATGCACAGCAGGGAAGAGACTCCTTGCTGGCGGCCTCAAACAGGGCTGGAAAGGCTTAATTCGGGGTTCTGGTTCACGAATTCTGCAAGACTTACTGCAGCAGCCACGGTTCACAGGCTGATGTATTAATTTAACTTAAACTGCCATCAACATTAGTCGACAGTAACAGACTGGGCTGTGGTTTGTAGAGCCGAGGAACACACACATTCCTCTGCTTCCATTACAGACATCCAGAACAGAGATGGGGGCACAAGCAGGGGTAGGAACTGGTGTAACCGCTGCAGTTACACCTGCCAAAGGAAAAGCCTTAGCCTTTCATGTAGCAAAATATCTCCATGTCTTTAGTCCACATTATCTGCAGGAACAAAACATGATTTCTGCTCTGTAAAAATTTTCTCTCTCCTCTCATACAGTCCTTGAAAATCTGCTTATATAAAGGCAGATTTTTTTGTCTCAAAGCAAGTATCAGAAAATTACCCGCTACCACCTAAACATCACGCAAACTGCAGACCCCTGGAGCTAATGCATGCAGAGGAATGTTCTTAGGGAAGTATTTCTTGAACTGTATTTACCACGGGGAAGCATAAGTCTTGCAGGGCGGCAAGGATGCATGAAGATCGTGGGCTTTTCTCCCCCCCCCCGACGCCTATTTGGGCTGGTTAGTGTCCAGCAGCAAGGGGCACCAGACAGCAAACACCACATGGCATACCATGATGAGTCTCTGGGCCAGCCGGGTCCTGGCGAAGAAGTAAATCACCCGCAGCCTCTTTGGCAGGCGCAGATTCCTGAAAGACGATGGCTGCAGGGTGATGGTGTGGGGGGTGGCAGGTCGCATAGCTGGCTGGCGTTCGTAGCGCTGAGAGCGGCTGACAGGCTTCGCTGGGGGCATGCAGGCTTCTGCCGGCAACCGTTTGTTCAGATCAGCGAGCTGCCAAGAGAAAAGCAAACGTGAGAGAGCTGTGGTGATGAGGTCCCTCGAGAGAAACGTGTACAGAGTCAGCTGTCTTTGATACATGCCCACGTTTAAGTTCCCACCTTCACCCTTGAGTCAATCTGTCCCAGCTTCTCTCCGGCACATGCTCGCTTCTTCGCCCAGCCATCGTCACCTGTTTGTGACTGCATCTTCTTCCAGCCCATTTACCACAAATCTGCATGTTTATACACCTGAGCACGTCTTGCTCCATCAAGCATCCTGTCCCCAGTCCCCGCATATGTGTAACCAAGCAAGTACTGCCCTGGAACTTTTACAGCTCAGCCTTTTCTGTTTAGAGAGTGAAAATCACAGGCTGTGCTTCCTTTAATCCTTCCACAACAGCAGAGAAGGAAAACCGAAGGCAAACTCCCGTGTTCTTGGCCCTTCCTTACCTCCATACGGCGAATGTCAATGGACAGCACGGTAGTGAAGAAAAACATCTGCAGGAAGAAGTCAGACACCAGGCCGACCACAGCGAAGAGGCAGAACTCCTACAGACAGGACACATTGATTAGCTATGGCAGCTGTGGAGACAACTGTATATATTTCAACTTCAGAAAAAGGGAAATTCAGCAAACTCTTGCCCACGGCGCAGGCCTGAGTCCATTTTACTGACAAATCCTATTATCAATATTTTGTAATAGTTGAGTTTGGTGCTTAAAAAGTCCACGTGGGAAACTCAAGAGCATATTTATTCAGGTTCACATTCTTTGTTCTTCTCAGCCATAAAACATCAAAGCACCATAGGAAAAAACAGCAGAGGGTGTTTTCCCAGTTCACAAAGCCGTGGCAGGGCGCAGCCTGAGCTCTCAGCCTCCTGCCCATGAGTTCAAATCACAAAGCCAAACAGCCTCCAACGGTGACAGTTTCCTGCACATTCCTGATAAAGCTCAGCCCTGATTTAAAATTCCTCCAGGAACACAGGTTGCTCAGGAACTGGATCAATCGCTCTCCACCGTACATCTGCGTACCCATTTCTAGCCATTCTCCAGGACCCCAGCTAAACCATTTCTGCTTAAATCACACTTTTGGCTGATGTATGTTTTATGGCCAAATTTCATTCCTGTGCCGCTGGAAGAAAAGTCCCATACACGCTCTCAGAGGTCTCTAAACAACAAATATATGGGAAACAACATTTGCAAAAGACGGTGTTTCCTAAACTTCCTGTAATGCTCCACTTTCCCCAGCAGGTGCCATTGCAGAAATAAGGATTAACAGATTCTGCCCAGCAGCAGAAATGTAGTCAACTCCCAGATCATCCCTACAAAACAAATGCACACTCCCCATTAGTGCGAAGTGCCACCCCCTCTCCCCCACCACATTCAAAACTTCAAAGCAACATAGAATTAAAATATTTTTGAGAGGAGTCTTGTTTCCCTTGGAGGTATAAATTTCTGTCAGGACCTGTCACAACCCAAAAAGGACCTAGTAAACATGGAGAGATCAAGAAAACTGAACGTAAGCAGGAGTAAAATCCTTAGGCTAAACAGCAGATTAAAGACTCTGGCCTTCTCTTGCAGAACTGAGCTGGCAAACATCCACTGCCATTCACTGCCTGCCTGCTGGCGTGGTGGCATGCTCACTACCTGCAGACCAAGCCAGGACACATCCATCTAAAGGGAAAGGAGAAAGGTTGTAGAGATTAATTTCTTTTGTCCCTCTCCTTCCTATGTCTGCCTCAGCTTCTTGCATACGGCTGGAGATCAGTATCAGCACAGTGCCATGAAAAGATAGCGTGAAAGACTATCCAAAACGTCTAAAACAAACCTTGAAGCCCCCCCATCCCGTCCAAACTGTTCTCAAAACATAAAGCAGTCAACTGCTTGTTATTTAAAAATCAGTGTGATATGAAATGAGATAATCCCCTAGGTCAGCAAACCTCCCAGCGACAGCAGCACGGGGAAGCACGTTCTGATCAGGTTTCGATTTTCAGCCCCTTCCCCAACATCTGACCGGAGGTTTTGGAAGCAGAGGGATGAAAACACAACACAGGTTCCTCTCTCAAGGAGAAAACTAGAAGGAAAGCAACATCCATCTGGATTTCACCCAGACCTCAGCAAACACAGCCTCCACAAATGGCAGGCTCTGCATAAAGATATATTAATTCTGTTAATACCTCCACTTACTCCACTTCGGATTAGAGCCATCTGAAGCTGCTAGCCCTAGAGATCTAAAATCTTCTTACACTTGGATACTACAAACCCTTTGGCAAAACCCAAAGTGATTTCTGTGGGTGCAGGATTGGGCTATCGGTGTGTGAAATTCAGTACAAGGTAGTGGATAAGAGATGAAAAACACAGGATGAGCGCTCAGCACGCACCCCTGCAGCATCTCAGAACCATCAACAGCGATGCTGTGCCAAGAAAGCAGGGGTCTCTACCCATCTGCAACGCGAGGCAAGAGGATTTCATTGCTGCTCATAATTACGAGGGATTTAAAGTGGATGCACAATTCTCATCCAAAGCCAAACTCTATTTTAGGACAAGGAGAACCACAGAAAATATAGAAAATATCCCTCTGCTAATTGAGTTGCCCTGCCAAGGACCGAGCAAAACGACAAGACCCGTAACAGCTCTTGGGGCAGGTGAGAGCCTTCAGCAAAGAAACGCCTCCCTCTTCTGCTATTCCCTATACCAGACAGCGCCTGAACGACTCCAGCACTGCACTGCTCCCTCTGACAGCCTAGGGCAAAGGTCCCTGCCAGATTTACGCAGCCTGGCTTTCTTCCTGCCAGGTTCCTTGGACTCTGCAACGCGAGTACAGCACATTATCTGTAGTGTCCTTCACTCTCAGGGACAAAGATAAGGGGCGTACGCCAGCCTCCAGCAGAGCAGCCATCAGTCTTTAACAGACAGCATCCCTGCGAGATCCTTCCTCTGGAGAAAGCAAGCATCCAAAGAAAGACAGGATCACACGGAGAGCAGAGAATGGATGCCATCACACGCGTCAAAACGCTGTAATAAGCAGGAGCACTTTAACAGAGAGAACATGAGGGTGGGAGCATGGTGTCACTTTTCCCCACGGCTCTATTGACACTCTTATACGGCTCTGCCCCGTCCCTTTTATCACACTCCTTTATCTCCTGTAATCAGCACGCCCTGCAAGCTCCTCTACAGCAGACTGCGACAAGAAAGTGAACCGTCCCCGCGGTATCCACATGACAGGGCTGCTGGCACCACGCTCGCTTCACAGATACCGTCAAGCTTCACTTTCTGAGGTCAAGCAGTGCAGCAATGAAGCAGAGGCCAAAAGGTGCTACTATACCATATTAATGAGCCCAATTTAGGCCCAAAGGATGGATCATGCCAGCATTTGTCCTGAGCAGTCTCTGCAATCAGCTTCAAATAAAAAAAATTAGGCCACAATAGGTGGCTGGCTGTAGCCTGGGGAATTCTACTGTAGCTCCTCTCTTGCTGTCCTCTTGGATACTGGGAAGGAAGCTCCGGAACTGGGAAGTTCAGCCTGTAATGCTCCAGTCCAACCTGAATGTTTAATCTTCTTAGATTATAATACGCTTTAATCTGCAGTCTGTACTGGTGAGTCCCCGATCTTAAAGCAAGGATATACGCAACCCCACCCCTCTTCATGCAGGTCGTGCATCGCCAGCGAGCACCGAGCGAGGGCCCAGAGCAGCCTCCAACTCCGTAGATGCTGGGCTGCTCCTGCCTTCGCTTGCTGACTGTGCCTGCTAGAAATTTCTGGAGACAACAGGCTGACACCTCCCTGAAGTCTGCCTGCAGAGGTGCTACACAATTGGTGATGAGGATTTGTCTAGGCAGTACTTCTGTTCATGCAGCTCACCAGGAACAAGCCCTGCTCGGTCAAGGATCAGAAATCAAACGGTGTCAGCTTCCCGAGACAACTCAGCAAGCACAGTCCTGAAAAGTAACACACCGCGAGGCAGAAGATGCTATTTTCAGTGCTACACAGACCCAGCAGCATGACCCCTGACAGATCATTCTACCTTGAGCTTTCAGTTTACCCACCCATGAAACAGAGGCAGCGATATCTATGGCTGTAAAAACCTACAGATCCATCAGTCTGCTGAAAGAGCCTTAAACAGACCGTCCACCCTAATTCTCAGAGCCGATATTCCAGACTCGGGACTTTTTTTTTAATTTCATCAACTTATAAAGTGGATTAGTCAGCTCACAAAAAGGCACTTTTAGGTTGGAATAAAGGCATGCCCACAGCAAAGGCACCGGGCAGTGCTCAGTTCTGTGATAGGAAGCTCATTTCCACAAACACAAGGAGCACAGACGGACGGCTGGGAGGGAAACGAGCCCCTGCTCCGGCTCCTCCCAGGGCTGTGCAGCAAAGTGACCAGCCTCACGGTCCAGGGGTGACAGCCATCACGACGAGTCAATGAGAGAGGCTCTCCAAACCCACGTATCCTGTAGGAGCCCGTGTGTCTGTGGTGCCGGCAACTGGAACGAGCAGGGTTTAAGCACCAGCAACTGGAACAGGGACCACGGGGCACAGGAGCCCACGTGTCTGGGTCACCAGCAACCTCAGCATGTCAGAGTATGCGTGTTAGCGTGTGATCACTAGCGAGTATTGAGCCAGGCAGCTGGTTAGCAGGGTGAGAGGCTGGGGAGCCAGGGGGGTGTGTGTCCCTGAGCGAGAGCTGGAGGAGCAGGTTACCAGCTGGACCAGGGGCTCCAGACCAACTGCCAGAGGGACTGTGGGGCGACTGAGAGACCCCCTTGCACGCGTGTGTTTGTGTGAGGCAACCGGGGAGAGCAAAGATCCAGGGCAAACTACTGGATGAACTGAATGTGAAAGCCCAGCTACGCAAAAGATCCCGATGGGGGACACTGGGGAGGCTGGCGCAGCTGCTGGACAGAAGGCTAGCTCCTGGAGGGATCCACTTTGTATAGATGTATTTATTTCCCACTAACAAACTTAATCCAATCAGCCAGAGAGGGGAGCAGAATATCGCACACTGCGTTCCTGCAAACGCAGACTGGTCAGCCACACTCACCTGGATGGCCGGGACAAGGGTGAAATACCCGATCAAGATGATCCCAAGCTCTGTCGCCATGTTCTTCATAATTGACCAGCTCTCGTTGCTCAAGCCTGGAGAAAGAACATGCAAAGAAAGGTAAAAGGAGACTGGTCACTAGTGGACTGACACGAGCACAGCAAAAACGAACTGAAATTCCCTTCTTTAAAATTAGGTGTCTACAGACAACAGGCAAAAAAGGCACTTTCAGGCTAAAATCCATCTGACCTATTTTGAATATCTAAGTCAAAGAATTGGACTGTAGACTCCCAATATCTTTATTAGCGGGATTCTCATTAAGTACAAAGGGAGCTCAGGATGACTCTCAGCTCACAAAACTGTGCTGATTTAAGCAGTCGGAGGGTATAGCACAGGGCAATACAGGGTTTCAGAAGTGTAAAGGACCATTGAGTTTTTGAATCCTGTTTTCAATCTAGGATACAAAACATTTGTATTTTTAAAACTAGGTAGATTTTTCTGGGCATCACTGCAGAACCTCTCTTCCCTGATGTCTAGAAGTATCTTTTAAGCTTGTAAACTCGATTTAACCATGGTTTGAGCATACTTGAACCCTTATGCAGGTATGGAGTATATCTATAATAGAGAAGATAATTTTGTTACAGACTCAGCAGAACTTCCTATGACCTGTGGACTGCACTTATGATATTCGTGACATAAGAGAACAAGGTGCTAAACATCTATAACAGGAGATACAGCTCTCACTTACTAATAATTTTTTAAACTTGTTTAGCCAATGCTTCACACCATAATCTTAAAAAACAGTGCCCACAATTACAGGCTTATATTAGTTCTTGGAATTATCAAAAACAGTAGAAAAAGACTAAGAGAATACAATTCCCAATTCGTATTCAACACACGCAGTCCTTGTTTCCTTCACAGACCAGAATTAAGATCATTCCCCATCTCCCAGTCCTTGGGTTACCCTAATTTTCTCTCTCTGGACATTTTTCCGGAGCAGGCTGCATACCTTGGGCAATGCGTAGCTTCACTTCCAGGTCAACGGGCGTCGAGACAACCGACTTGGTGAGGACCAACACGTTCTCTAGGCCAATGACTACAACCAAGTATGGAAATATTTCTCTACAGGAAACAGAACCACAACCGAGAATGAGATCCTTGGTGAAAAAGAAGGGAAGAATGCAAGTTAAGCAGCAAACACACATCCTAGCATCAAGGCCAGGAAACGCTATCCAGTGCTCTCAGCCAAATCCCCTCTTGTACAGTATTACTCTATGATGAGGTAAGGGTTCTGTATTTCGTCTGCTTTGGACAGATACTAACATTTTTCCAAAGCTGGATCGTTTTCTGGAAAATGGCCATTGTAGACCACCACTAAATTAGTCTTAATGCTTCCCAGGGTGGGGACAGTGCCCCTCAAAGCGTCTCTCCAGCATCTAGTACAAAGAAGTGCAAATCAAAAAGATGGACTTCAAACAACAATGCAATAGACTCAGTAATAATTAGTCAGCGAGAGCGCATTACAACAAGAGGGTAGGGAACACGTCTCACCATCAACAGTAAAAATCCTGATAAATCACAGCTAAGCATTACATTAAACAAAACTTTTAAAAAAAATTCCCAAGTGAAGAGCGTGGAGTCAGGAAAACACACTGAAATGGATTTGCCCTTCAGAATATATACACACAGAAGAGTAAGACGACCCAAGGTCATCACCATGACTATTCAACTCTTCTTCTCACCCCTCAATTTTTTTCTCTTTTGAACTAGTTACAGTCCAGATCAGAGAGAAAAAGCTGTTCCGTGCCAGAACATGGTACATGATAGTAAATCTCTTCATTTCCCTCCAGCTAAACTTAAGCAAAAATACT
This sequence comes from Pluvialis apricaria, assembly GCA_017639485.1. Lineage (NCBI taxonomy): Eukaryota > Metazoa > Chordata > Aves > Charadriiformes > Charadriidae > Pluvialis > Pluvialis apricaria. The sequence continues at coordinate 1,602,246 of CM030008.1, read as the reverse complement.
AAAGCTTTCATTGTGGAGGGTAATGGATTTGTGCTGTGCCAGTATGTACGGATCCAAAAGGAGAATGTGCGTGCGTGCAGGCACACACACCCCTTGGCGAATCACTAACGGCCAAGACAGGTAAACAACAGTGTTTCAGAAGAACACCTCCTGCTTTCTGCCGCTGCCTGCCATAACCCCCAAGGACCATCTTCCCAAACACTGCTTGCAATTGCCTGTGGCCACCTGACGTGGGCTTCAACATTTGCACACACATAGCTGTCAGCAGCCTGTACCTTACAAGCTCAGCTGGGGAACAACACCCGACAGGAACCACTGCTAACTCAGCTATTTCATTCCAATTGATTCCTTGAACAAACGGCAAGCTGAAACAGCAAGAGCTCCATTGAAAGCAAGATTGCAAAACAACCCCACAAACCAAAAAACAAACTCCATGCACCCTTCTGCAGGTATCCTAAGCAAGTTTTAGCTCTAACAATTGACCCTTCACCTCCTGCCCAAAAGCCGCACAGGCAGCAAATTCCTGTAGTGAGTGAAAAATACAAATATATATAAGCCTCTCATGGGCAACCTCCCGTTAATGTCAAAGAATCCAAAATCTGGAAAGTACAACTCAGTCCTGCCTCTATCTAAAGCATTTTCAGCTCATAACCTGTGTCTCTCCTCTGAGCAGTACTTTAGGACAAGAGACAGATGAGAGAAAAAGCTCTTTGTAATGCTCAGGGATGGAAATCTCCAAATAAATAGAATGCAACAAGCACGAGGGAGAGCTCTGCTGCCCGGCACAGCATAGCACCCTCCCGCAGAGCACGTTATCCGCAAGGGTACGCTCTTGCAGAGTCCTGTCCGTACGCACAGTCCTGCAAGATACGCAGGGGGTCTAGCACCATTTCCAGATAAGCTGCAGTGAGCCTTCAGAAGGCAGTACAAATACGGAAAAGAAAACTCCCAAGTCTCTCATCAACTATGTCCTACTTAAAGCATAGCTTCTACTGCAGAAGATAATTAACTAATAGACCCAGGTTGTAAGTTTCAATAGTCCTTGAAGAGTCAGCAGTTTTCACGTTAAATGACCAGCAGTTTAAAAGGAATGAGACATTAGGTTTTCTTGAAGAGTAATGCGACTTTGTACGGGACAAACACAAGCTGTTCATGCCCTGCAACTCCAAAACCTAAGATCATTTGTCTCCACGCAGAGTGAGGCAGATGGCAAGAGATCCTCGTTACATTTTCCGCCATACAGTGCCAAGCACTGAGAAAGAGCTTCCAAGAGGAAGAGGAAGAACAAAGGGAAATACCGTATCGCGCCCATCTACTGAAACATTTACACTTCACTTACTGCTTTGATGCCAGAAGGTGCTGCATCATAGCATGATCCAGCACCCCAGAGAGTCAGCAGAAACACTACTGTTAACTCATAAAGAAAACAGATCTCCTCTGACTCCATATATACTTGTGAACAGAGACAACCTCTGGTTTATCCAAAATGTTTAGAGGATGGAAGAATTTATCACATCAGCTTCTCTTATCGACAATGCAAATGTTCACATTTGAGCTAGTTGGTTTAGGCCTTTTTTATAGGCAACAAGGAGAAGCAGTTCATCACTTCAGACTAAGATTCCTCTAACCTAGCTGAGACGCCAGCTTGTGGGTTGGTGGCTTGTGCTCTGGACTCTCAATCTAGGGACTTTCCCAGCCCACCAGGTCACAGGGATCCCACATCCAGCAAACTCCAGGCATTCTCCTCAACTTCACTGTTTATTCTTTCTTAAATCCTGCATGAACACATCACCTACCTCCACTTAGTTTTCTTTTCCATAAAATAAGACTGATGTCTGCCTCACCTATACTTATTTTACTTCATTCTGATTGATTGATGAAGATGATTGATAATGACTAAGGTCCAGTTTATATATCATATCCACAGCAAGCAAACACTGATCTCTAAGCAACAAGCTATATTTTAATACCTTACAAAAACCACTGAGGGACAAAGGCTTATCATAAATACAGGTACCATTAAAAACAAGCACACCCACATCTGGAAGGCTCTGCTGTAAACAAAACAGATAAAAAAGGCTGAAAGTCAGATCAAAGTTTAACCCTAAGCTGGCCAACTCCTAGCATGTTGCCACTGGTATGTGACACACCAAGACCACCCTGTCCCCACTCAGGCATCAGGTAACTAGAGGGAAAGTGTCCTGCCAGACACTGAGGAATCAGGAAAAGGTCACTCACCAAAGGAAAAAGAAACCTCAACGTCATCAGACCCCATCACCACAGAATCCAAGGGTCTTCCATCTGACTAGACATCATTTATAAAATACTGCAAGAATTAAGTTTCAACCCAAATCATTTTAAGGCAAAAAAATTTTGCTGGAAAACTATTTTTAGAAATAAGGATCGAATTAACTCTTTCTCCCCTGTAGGAGGAATAACCAGATAGTTTAGCCATTCTGTGTGACAACAGTAAGGGTGATAGTATGCAAAGGCCTCGGACATTGCACTAACCAAAACCGTTTCCTTGGATTTCCCCCATGTATCTGCATCCAAAAATTGCCTTTCTTCTTGCATTAAAATTATAAATTCCTAGTGAATCCTATCTGTTTTGTTTGAACAGCTCACAGAATAACGTGGTCTTGATCCATAATTAGGGTTCTTAGGCACCACAGCAGTAAAAACAGAAACAACAAATATTTCCGTTCCTGAAGTTAATTATTCATAGCTCTTTCAGGCTTCTAAGAGAGGAATTCCTCCATCTAGGTCTGGCTCCTGGTAAACTATCTATTCGAGACTATTGAGGAGTCTCCCTCGCGGGTGAGTCTTTTCATTGCTTCTGCAGTGTACAGCTGTGAGGAGGAGATGGGAAGAAAAATTATGGATATTTCCTTAACTACTTAGGAAAGGCATCTGAAAAAATTGAAAGAAAGATTCTGAACTGAACTTTAATTAATGAGAAATGAACAGCGTGTAGCACTCAGGTAGGAGAGGTGCCAGTTAGAGCTTTCTCAAGGGTTTTTCAGTTAAGAGCCGACAACTATCCGTGGTGAAAAGTCACCCAGGCAGCCTCCCAGGCACAAATACTGCAGGTCAGTTCTGCCACCTTTAAAGATTTTTTTGAGTAAAATGTAATGAACCTCCGTCAGCCAGAGAAAAGGTAACAAGCCCTTTTGGATGCTACAAGTCACTGCAGGAGGAAGGTATGCGAGAGCCTACTTAGCTGGCAGGAAATCAAGTTATGAATAAGACGTTGTCCCAACAATTCCTTCTGCTTTAGGCAGAAAGAGCCAACTGCTAAGCAATAAGGCATCTCCAGGAAGACTGGGATGCAGTTAGGTCCATTTGCTGGTCAGCAGAAGAACATACAGCCCTTCAGCCCAGAAGGAGATTTCATCACAATTTCGCACAGCAGTGCATAAAATAATATCATGTAAGCTTGTTTGAAAAACATTGGATCTTACAGACTAGGCATTTAACAGCTGTTTTCAAATTATTTCAACTCCATCTTTATTTTCAACCCTTCTTTATGAAGAGGTTTGGTGCTGAAAACATACCCTCCATTAAGAGTAGGCGTCAAACCAAATAGCGTGCACAGCCCCACGGACATGAGCAGAGAGCTGAGCACCGTCACGACCGCTGCCAGGGCCAGGCCCCATTTCGATTTCACCATGTCAATCTTCCCTGAAAAACAGAATGCAAAGTCTCAGCTACCAAGCAGAAGAAAATGACATATTAGTTAGTTAATTAAAAACCAAGAAGGGATCCTCATCCTGACTTAATTCAGCAGGTAGCTCAATACCCTGCAACCCAGAAGTAACAGTAGTTCAGTCTCAGTGTCTCAAATGCAGCCCCCAGACCCTCCCAGTACGTAAGACGTACTGTAACAAGGGTGCGACAGAGGACAATGCATGGCTTGCAGCTCAAGCTAGTTCCAGCACAGCCCTGTTGAGGCATGAAAGAACGAACTTAAATGTGGCTAGTAAGGTCTAAAACCTCCAGCTCAGAACATGTATTTGATCTATCAGACAATGAATTAGTCCTTCTACACTAGAAAAAATGTCATTGCTATGGCATTTAAAGCTGCCTAAGACAGAAAACACCTCAGAAGATATCACAAGGAGTAACACCACACTGGCTAAGAGGGACAAGTGAGCAGAAATCAGATAAACAAGACTACTAATTCTCTACGTGACAGTTCAGGGTAAAATTTCAACACCACCTTTCCTGCAGAAACAGGAGGGAACTGCAGTGCTCTGGACAGGAGTCTCTCTTATCTGTAGCCAGGGAAAGGGCACCACACCACTGATCCCTTACATATATTCAGCTGGCAGGTGTATAGGTGGCTTATTAGCTTGCTCTCCCCTCAAGGCTCTCCACCCCACAAACCTACGTGTGGAGAAGTAGATGTAAGCGAAGAGTATAATGTAGGTGGTGACGAGGGGTATCAGCTCAGCAATGCCAATCTCTTCCTTGAAGTGGACGTGAACGATGTTCTCCTCTCGCAGCGTGCAGTTAGGGCTGGGATGCAGCAGCTTGAGGCGAGAGCGGAGGCTGCTGAGGAACCTGAGATGAAAAGCAAGCAGGAGGATGTCACTGTGCCCAACAACCAGCACACAATTCCGAGGAGGAGCTCAGTGGGTACAGATCAAGTAGGAAGAAGCTCCGCAGATTCACACAGACTTAGAAAGCACAGCTCTCTCTAGACCTGACTGCTAAGTCTGTTCCACTGTGGCCCAAACTACATTTGTCACATCTGTACTGTGGCAATCTTACAGCCCTTGATTTCTATGACGATTCAAAGATAACTGAAGACTCAGCAAAACTATTTAAAGCAAAGGCTTATCATCCAAAATCTTCGCCCTGAGGAATAGAACACGCTGTAGTTTCAAACGTTGCCTGAATTTTACATAAGTACGGCTGATGAAAGGTGCTACCTGACAGTCCTTGAGGGTGAAGGGTTCTTGCATGGGTGGCAGCAGAGCAAGTTTCAACTGCTGTGCTGCCAATTCTGTCCCAGGCATTCCGTAGGGAATTCTGTGCAGCACTGAGCAGAGCATTTAGTCCTCAGATCCACTCAATTCCAGCCAGCTTTGCCAACACTGCCAAAGGGGTTTCACAGTTGGTACCAGTTGAATAAGCGCTTACTGGAAAGCAAACCACTCTATGTACCAGGAACTGGGTCAAAACAGACCTACTGGGTCTTGGCTGCAACAATGACAGCTCCGTGTGCAGATGAAGCCATCATCAGAGGAACTCCACCTGGCAGCTTTGGGTATTATATATAGTTTTTTAAAAGAGAAACTGAAAAGTGATAGTATTGTCTTTCCCTAAAACACAGCAAGTTTTCTCCCAAAAAACAGCACCCTGTTTGTTCCATGTTCCGAAGATCTAAAATACTCTAAACCACAAGAAAATGGAGATTAAAGAAAAACATAGCAATAATCAGAGTAGAGAAAACAGCAAACTTGCCAAGAATCGAAGAAGGGATCCCTAACACAGAAATAGCACAGCTAAAGCTCCTTACCTGGAATCATATCGCTGGAGACCCAGTGTGACAGTGTACGACACCACGCGCTTCCTATTATAGAGGTTCACCCCGCTGTACTTCCCAGGGAGTCCAAACAACAGATCTGCAAAAACACAGCATGAACGAAACGTTAGGATAACAACAAAATAAAACAAAAAAGATGGGATACAAGAGGTGTTCATTGCGAAGAACGCTGAATGAGAACTACTGTTCTTACAGGAAGCACTTTCTCGGTGCTCTGGTGAGACATTATCAATGTGTATAAATACCTGATGCAGGGGAGTAAAGAAGATGCAGTGTCTCTTCTCAGTGGTGCCCAGTGACAGAACAAGAGGCAATGGCCACAAATGAAAACATGGGAAATTCTCTTTAAAACAAAAAAATCTTCCTCCCTGTGGGAAAGTTGTCTGTCCTCATCTTCTTCCTGACCAGGCAGTCTGTAGCAGGCAAGGTCTGCCCTCTAATCCTAACCCATAAGCTCTCAACTAGCTCATCACCCGTTCTAAGCAAAGCTCCACGCGTTGCCGCCGCTCTCTCACACAAAGGACAACTCCTCGGCCACCCAGCCTGTCCTTCTGAAGAGCCCGTGCCTGCCCACAGCAGCGCTTCAGTATTGCGAGCTACCCCACGCCACCTCTGTGAGCTGGAGGAGGTTGCAGCCCTCCAGCTGCACACATCTCTCATTCCTCCTGTTTGCTCCCCATGCTCCGTGTATTACTGTACAGACACATCAAGCAGGCTTCCAATTTGCCCTTCAACAGAGGAGACAGGGATTATATTTAAGGATGTAGCCAAAGAAATCCTCGGACACTTGTTTTTGTGCATGTCAGCGTGTGATTTGAACCACAGGTTCCAGGAAGACTTTGCATTGCAAAGGACTATTTAATGTCTCTTTTGTTAATCTTGTGCGCTAAAATGCAGACAAAAAAACTATGCATCATGATGAACACTACCACTGTTCTCAGGAATTCCCAGGATATTGTGGACCTCTATCTTGTCTGCGAATGAGTGCTCAAGAGAGGCTCCATGTGCCCCAAACCACAGTGTGCACACATTCCGGATGCTCAAAAAATAACCTTTAAAACAAACTTACTTTAGGGTTACAAACCCCCTTTACAGACATGGCTTCCTGACACCTACAAAGTTCCTTTAAAAACAAAGGAACAGCATTTCCTCCAGCCTAATGGAAACACTAAACAATACGATCCCAGACATGGTCAGAGGTGGTTTCTTTAATTAAGAGAGTAAAATACGTTTATGATGTCAAGTGTCAAATCAGGGTATCAGCAAGAAACAATCAGTGAACACACAAGAGGGAGCAGGGTGACTGTTCATTTATCTGTGACAATGAGACAGTCTTTGAGTAAGACAGACAATAGCAAGAGGGGAAAGACAGGTTAGCGCATACATAGAGTAAGAGGAACAAAAAGACTTGGACAAGTTACCTGCTATTTTTACAGCTATAGAAAGGAGTCTGACTGAGTGGAATTATTCACTTTCCACAAAACCAGACCTGAGTTCAAATATAGATATGAAATAAGAGATGACATATATTTGGTAGCGTCGTTTCAGGTGCTGTGAGTAACAAAATGCCACCCAATTTGCTAATATTGGCAATCTAGATGTTGGAGGTACTGAGAACAAAATAGTGATGCAAGCTGTAGGCATTTCTCACAGCTTCTTTGGTACTTCAGCCTCTTACCTTTGAGAGTAGCTGATGTCTGTAATGTCTTTGGTTCATGCTGGTGGATAGTTTTGATGATATCTGGGTCAGCATTGAATCGCTCTCGGTCGTTCTGCCAGAAGTTCCCTGGAGACAGTAACAGACAGCCATGTTCCGGGAGCAGATTCCGCAGCTTCTTGAGGCCAGGCAGAAGATCTGTTACCTGAAGGCAAACTTCCTCCAAGCTTTTGACACCAGAACTGAAAGGCAAACAAAGCTTTGACACTGCCATGTATGTTGCAACTCTCACAGACAAAAGGCAAAGCTGCTGAGGTGAACACCCCAAAGACCTGCACGACCATGTTACTGCTCTTGTTCTTAATAACTAAGGATCAACAGCCTCGGGCCATAGACCGGGATCTCACTGTAACACCTGTACAGACTCCAGAACCCCCTTACAATTTCTCTGCATTCTGTCTGGCCATATAGCTTTCACTCTTCACCCAGCCCAGGTGCCACAATTTTCAGTTGCACATTTAAGATACCTCCAGTCTATAGAGAACGCCTCCCCGGAATTCTTCTTCAAAGACCTTAAACTCTTCTGCATACTTCTTCCACATATGCAACAGGACATTTTACAGAAATCTTTATTAGCCTTCCTGAGGTGTATTATTTAATGTGTACAGAGTGCTCCAAAACATACAAAGGATTCAATATTGGCAACTGTGCAAAAAATGTTTTCAGAATTCCTCTGCGTGGTATGGAAAAGAATGCCTTACAGGTTCAGAAATCAATAGAGGTGTAAGTGGTATGAAATGGAACTTGTGTTTGTTCCCAAACTTCATTTAAACACAATTACGTAATACTTATCAACTAGTAATTCAAGCTCACAGTAGGATTTGACTGTGAAGGTTTAGTGACAAAACCTGTCAGCACGCAGTTTGGCTAGACAAGGAAGAGCTGCCGATCCAAAAGAGAACGCTTCCCTCAAGGTGATACGGGCAACTGGTGGGATTTGCACAGGAAGGGTGTATTTAAGAAAGGCTAAGCTAAGATACAAGAGACCAATTTTCCCTGGCTCCAGCCTCGCAGGTTACAGAGAAGGTGGCTCCAGAAGACAAATCAGTTCAGGTCCTATTGTAAAATAATGCCTTCTCTAGAGGAGTTTTTTTCAATAATGACTGCAAAGAGCAAACATGGGAACCAAGCAATGATGATTTGAGCTACGCCGTTGTGAACACTCCCTCCAGAATCTATATCCTGTCGCTATATGGCAGCATACCTAGAAAAGTCACACCTATCTAAAGAAAATACTAGAAAAGACTGTGTTTATAGGAACAGAAGCTTTCCGAAAGATAATTTAAAGGAACTGATGCAGTGATGCCTGTGATATCAGCTCCGGGAAGAGTAAGACGACTGTTGTTTTGTATTTCAGCTTTAGCTAACTCTGAAACATAACCGGGGTAACAGTTTATACTGCAGACAAGCATATGTACATTCTCATTTGTGAAGCAAACGCATGTCCCTACCAGTATGGTGTGGATGCAGAGTGATACCAAAAAATATGAACGGGAGCAAACTACAAATTTCAGTTCACTTCTGACTTTTTACAAACGATGACTGCTCAAAGCTTCAACAAGCTTACAGCTGATGGAAATATAATCACCTTGTGTTTCCTATCCAGTTGTCAATACATCTTCAGTTCCTTCTGTGTTTAGTACAAAAGAACGCCTTTTTTTGTGTTAAGAAAATCAGCTGCACTTAACTTTGATACTGACAAAAGCAACTGACAACAAGGAACTTCATAATGACTTTTGAGGTAATTTCGGAATTTATCTCAAAGTTAGATGTTTCCTGAAATATCTGAGTCCATCTCCAAAATGGAAGTCCTTATCCCAAGGTTTAGGTCTAAGTGCTTAAGTCTTTTTTTTCTGGTGGCTGCGTAAGTTTAATTTTGCTTCCATGCTGCATCACTGTTCATCAAGGGCAACACCAAGGGGAGATAATGAGAAGAAACACATATCCTGGGAGCAAGTTGTTTCTAACTTGTAACTGGCAACTATATACCAATTATTATCTAAAGTTACACATATGATAAAGGAAGAGATGAACTGAAAACACAGCAAGAATGTCAGTGGCAAGGCTTTCTGAGTTGGTAGGAAATAGCAACATATTTAACAGCATAAATGACATTTCTAAAAAATTACCAGAGAGAGAGCAGGCAGCTAGCTTGCAAGGAATGGTTTAAAAAATCCATTTTTAAAAAATGGATTAAAAAATGGGTTTAAAAAAAAGGACAAATCATCAGGTAGAGTAGTAAAGTGGACACTCTCAAAAATGAAGCAATGAAGGATGCTGTCAAGGAAGTATGAACAAGCAGTAAATCTTCCCTACCCGTGTGAGTCAGAGGACAAAGAATGAAGAAAGCTCCTGGCTGAAAAGCGAGGAGATGATCAAAGGCTCTAATCTCACCATTTTTCATCACACTTGGCCTCTTCTCAGCATCATTATTCTCACTGAACATACACAAACAAGTAGGGAAGCATTTCTGTTCTTAGATAAAAACTTAGAATCCGAAGGAAAACTTATTAAAAAAAAACCAAACAGAGGCAAGTTAACGTGTATGAAATGTATTCTTGGTTTACAAAGAGAAAATATGCCAAACTAATCTGAGCTGTCATTTCTTTAAAATGCCTGACTCCTTGGATAGAGAAAGCCCAGCAGATCTCATCTACTTGGGCCCCAGCAAAGTTTTTGATGCAGCGCCACACAGAAAACGCAGAGGAAAGGCAGAAGTTAGCACAAAAATTGCGATGCAGTAAAGAATTAGGTTAGCGGGAAAATGGTCAGGGGGCTGCTGAAAGGGTAAGCACCGGTATTGAGGAAAACAAAGTGGAATTTCTCACAGACAGTTCAGAGGACCAGGATTATCATATATTTTTATTTATGACCTTGGAATAAGATATAGGGACATCTGCCAATGACACAAAATAAAGAAACACCATTAACACGGAAAAGGAACAGAATGTCTGAAATGGCTGATGTGAGGGCTGGAATAAATTCAATCACCCTTCTATTAACAGTACAAAGTGCAAGACCATGCACTTGCGGACTAACGAGCTTCTGCTATAAGATGGCAGCTCATCAGCTGGAAATGACAGACAGGGACATGCAGATGTTAATCAATCACTTTATAATATGTAAAATTGATGTGACTAGCCATGAAAAAGGGACCTGCAATCTCACTATATTTCAGGAAAGGCATTTCCATGGAAAATAACACATAAATGAGACTTCTCTGAGAATAATGTGTACAGTTCTCATCTCCCACGTTCAGGAATGATATACTAACAACAGTGCCAAGAGGAGCAACCAGGATGACAAAGTGAATACAGAGCCGTCTTACCAGAGTAAGCCAAGAGTTTCATGTTTAGCTTAACAAACAAGGATTTGGGGTGGGAAGTATGAGTTCTCTCTGTAAATATCCGGAAGCAGAGGAAAGCTATTTTTGTACAAAGAGTGTGTCAGGACAAAAACAAGCAGGTATAAGCTGGTCCTAAATATAGCCAAAGTGGAAAGCCAGAAGGTGGTTACTGACCATGTGAAATTCTAGAAGAGCTTCACAATAGGTATGGTGGGGTGAAATGAACTTGCTTTAATACGAAGCCTGCATGCTTACGAAGGGATTATATGACACTGCTATCTGCTGTAACAGGCATAACATCACAGACCCCTTCCAGACCCCTCTGTCTAGGACTCTCACTGGAAGGTTTCTGACAATTATCAGTGACCAGAGGACAGGCAAGTTCTCTAGCACAAAAGCTAAACTGCTCCACGCACAGGATGGATATGATGTCACTTGTTAGCAGTGATCTCTCATTGTCTTTTAATTTTGAGAATCTTACAAATTCAAAGCTAATAATTAGACTTACGAGGCAGTAATGTAGAAGATGGGTGTGTACAACTGTGGGTCAGCCTGCCTTCTACACAAACTTGAATGAACAGTAATTACCTGTCTCTCAGGGCATGGTTTCTAATCTCCTCCACTAGCTGGAAGACGCGGGAGAGGGGTGAACGAAATACATCGACAGCAAGGAAGTTCTTCTGCCATGGGGAGACGGTAGCTTTCACAAAGATCTGCTGAATGTAGGCCACAGGAGCACCGACATACTGTGGGGAAAACCAGAGGGAGAATGAAAACACACAGTGAGTGGGAAGCTGCTTAGCAGAATTAGACCACAGCTTGGCAACCTTTCAGGAAGGGGTTTGCCAGACTATATTTTCCTTTCCCAAATTAGAGGTGAAACATGACAGTGCTAACCTAGCAAGAACAAAAAGAGTCTGTTTCTCAAAGAGGCAAAATGCCACTGACCATTTTGGCATCAGTCTATTGCGCTTCTTTGTGAGGCAGAGGCTCCCAGCTCCTGCTGAATTTGGTACTGGAATGAAAGGCAGGAGCAGGGACTCACTGCATCTCACAACGCTGCGGTTCCCCCAACCTGTGCTGATTCTGCTGTGTGCCATTTAAATCTTCCTGGTCTCTGTGCCCAGGCTGCTGACCCTGCTCTGGGGATTCCACGCTGACATGCCGTGGCAGCCAGAACTTTTGTGCTCTATTAGCTGAACTAGGCAACAAAGCAGAAGGGAAGATTTAATCAGCCAGCAGCAGCCTGAGTTAACAGCATAGTGCAAAAAGCTCTCAGTGGCACCAGGGAGTGTATAAGGCGGCAAATGATTTCAATCACAGTGAGAAGAGCACGCATGGAGAGAGTAGAGAGCTGGTGGCATCAAAAGCATTAAGCCAACAGGTAACTTCTACTTAAGATAGACCTTGGAATGAAAAAGAACAGTGCAGGTTACAAAGGATGATTTTAGAATTGTTTCCTGATTTCCTGGACTGGGTTATCAGCCTTCTTGGAAAGCATCAGGGTTCCAGTTTGCTCATGCAAAAGAAAAGTCAATTCCTTACCCTTAACATAAGGTTGCAAGTCTAGTTTACCTGCATGATACATACCAGTCAATTAAAAAAAAAAAACAAAAAAAAAACCACTTTTAGATTATACTCAATTCACCAGGTTCTTCATGCATCCCTGCACTCCCTAAACTGCACTGTAGTAGCTTGCTCCACATACAGCCTTTGGATGTCTAAATTAAAATTCAAATGAAAAACTCTTGACTGTGACTTTAAGAGAAAAGCCTATGTCTCGGAGGTGAAGCCTAGACTACCTACATCATCAGAATAAAAAACCCTGCTCGAAGAAACATTTCATAGCCAAAGGAGAGACAGTTGCAAGCGCTGCGGAGCTGGACAGTGTGTCTTCCACCTCCAGGCCAGACAGACATTCCCACTCTGACAGCTAGTTAGTGATCGAAGGATAAGCTGGTTGATAGCCAGAATCCAGATCCCCCCAGAGAGAGGCTGACAACACCAAAACCACCATCATAATTACTGGTAGCGTCTCCACAGACAGTTCCAGCAGTAAAGGCTGACTAAATCCTATTCTAACCCTTCAGAGGTGGCCAAGGGCAGGTATGCGAAGCAGTGTGTGTCAGCAGGAGGCTTGTCCTGCGGCTCTAGGGAGCATGCCTTCATATGACATTAGGAAATTGGGGCCTGTTACCCCAGAACCTGTATTTAAAACCTAATAACACTTTAAAAAGTGTCCTACTTGCCTTAGATAAAGTTATCCTTGAAAATGGGCTCTTAAACAGCATTTCAGAGCTTTTAACTCTTCCAAATGCCTAGTATCCGTTTTTCTGATACAGTGAGACTAATACAAGAAAAATACAGCCTAAACTTAGCAGTTATACAAAGCAACATGTCACCAGAAATATTTTCCGTTGATTACAGTAAAGCGTAGGTAACCCAGCAGGGGTGTTTCACCATCTCATGTCCCCCCCACGCCCATTCAGCCACCCCCAGTGCAGGACTCACCCAGTCGGGACGCTCGCCGAGGTCCCCCTGCTGCAGACCCGCGTCTGGAGAGGGTGGGGAGTAATCCTTCACGGGGGTGCTGTACTCCACAGGTCCCGTTCCAGGCAGTGGCAGCTTCAGCAGCGGGTAACTATGGTTAAGATAAAAGCAAGAAACATTGTGCCTTTTTTTTTTTTTTTTTTTTTTAACTAGGCTTTTAGAGAGAACAGCTCAAAAAAATGAATGGGTCATGAAAAATGAGCCCACTCCAGCTTAATCCAACCTCCGCAGGACAGGGGAGACAGCTGCAATACAAGAGGGCTTTAGCTTTCACCCACACAAGAGACAATTGGTCTTTCTCCCTTGGAAAGGGATAACTAAAAGTCCTGGGAGAAAAAGAGAAGTTCTTGCAGTACCTTCCCTGGATAACTCTCCATCACCTCCAAGTTAGTAGTGCTTTTAAAAACACTGATTAAGTACAGCCATGTCTCAACTACTCCTCAGCCTGCACAAAAACGAGACATTCAGTGTATTCAGATAGCTGCTTTCCAGACCCAAACCCCATACTAATCACCCCATTTTCCTCATTAAGATTTAAATTATTTCCGTTTGTCATTAACTTCATCGGTCCTCAAAGCACTTTTAATAGTAGCAATGAGACACCAAACCAGGTATGCAATATTTATCTTTTTGCTACTACAATCTTCAGATGATTGTGGCAGCTACCCCACAATGAAGACTTCAAACTATCTGAAAGTTGAGAAACTGAGGTTTCCGAGAGTTTAGAGTATTGGTTTTAGCTCCAGAGGTTCTCGAAAGTGATTACAACCGTATCAGAATCGAACTGGTGGAAAAAGCAAGACTGCTGTTACAGAGACACCAACCAACAAGCTGAAATTGTCCACACTGAAATGAACCAGAGCTGAGTTTCCTGGGCTTTACGACAATATAATTTCTGGGTTTTTGCTGTCTGATGCCTGACAATCTATCAGGCCTTAAATTTCTGACATATTTTCCTGTTTATAGCTGAACTTTTCTTGCAATATTGCCAGAATAGATATAAAGGCCTGGGAATCGTTTTCATGCAATACTCTGCCCACTTCGTTAGGGATTCGCCTGAATCATGAAAGGCCACAGAGGGAACAAGCAACAGCTAAAGACAAGGCTTCAGACTGAACATAAAAGGCTGAAAAAGAACAATGAAATCAGAAGCAAAGCTTGTCGGATTTGCTGTTTTATTAGTCTGACAAAAATACAACATCTAATTATTATCATTTCATTGTGCAATGGGAGGGAAGAGAAAAAGGAATAATAAAATCATGTCGTGATACATCAGAGGTGAAAATGCCCAACAAAAGCCACAATCTGGAGACACAGCACAGCCTCTCTTCTCTCACAATCAGCAATCAGTTTCCGTCCTTCTAAACGACACGTAGCACCTGCTTGTCACAAATGACCTGCCGAAAACAAAAGCCTGGGGGAGATACACACAGCAATCATCCTGTGTCGGACTGAGGCAGAGATAGACATGAATTAAAATCAAAAATGGAGTATGTGTGATAAACAAAGCAGCATGAGTTGAACAGGTGACCGAGGAAGAATGACTTTTTCACTAAATGATTGTGATGCTGATGACTGAGTGTGCTCAGAAATTTAAGGAAAACACTTTATATTCACACTACATGCTTATCCCGAGGTGGATTTCCCTGTGCAATCACCTGGCAGTTTTAAGGAGTCAGAACAATAATCTTTTATAGAACTTAACTCATTTAGAGGGACTGAATCTAAACCACCAGCGTGTTGCAGGTGTAACAACAGGACACGCTGGCTTTGCCTCACCAGCACCGACCGGTGGAGCAGCTCAGGCTTCAGAAGTGGTCTCGTCGCTTCTCTGGTTGAAGCTTCATCTCTAGGACCAGGCTATTGTCAGGTACGCTGAAATGAGCAGCACTCGGTGCCGCACCTGATGAGGAAGCCTCCATGTCCAGAAGCTGGGGGAGACGCTGAAAGCAATGCAGCTTGAGGGTCAGATCTCCACAGTCTGCTGTGAAGACCTGACCGCTGCCAGAGGTCACAGCTATGGCACCAAGCAAAGGGTGATGGAAACACTGGAGCTCTCCCGGATGCTGAACATTTCACAAGTACTTTTTCCTAGTTTAGCAAGATTTAGCTAGCCCTGCACGCAATCCTACCTTGAAAACTCTTTCAACTCTTGCTGTCTTTCAAAGCAAAATTGCCCCAAATCCTGGCAGAGGTGTAATGGATTTTTTTCACTTCCTGAAGACCTGCTGGGATGCAAGGATTTTGCCTTCTTACTAGTTGCTAGGTGGGGAAAACTATTTTCTACAGCCAGATGTGAAAGTCTTTTCAGTGAGTGCAATGAGTTCAACCTACAGAAGGAATAGATTGCTGCCTCCCAAAAAGATGACTGCATCCCTCCCTTTGTCCCACTCACCCACATCCAGCCTAGGGAGCAAGCAGCCACCCTCCCTTACACCGCTCATTCAGTATAGCGCCCCAAAATCCAGCACGAGCGGAGGGATTTGGACCAGAGGGCCTCCAGAGCCTCACCAGCCTGTGCTAACACAGCTAGTCCAGTGGAGGCCACCAAAACAGTGATATGGCAGGAGAACATGGGGCAAAAGGAGGTATCAGGTGAACTGGACTCATCCACCCAGGAGGAGACCGAGAAGGGAATCTAAAATGCAGTCTTCAGCTAATTAGTTAGTGGTTACGGTGAAGATGACCCCAGACTTGTCTCAGGGCTGCACAGGAAAGGACGCAAGCACAGCAAGGGAAATTAGCTATAAGGAAAAAAAAAAACTTCACAATGAGAGCAGTCAAACACTGGAAAAGAGTCCAGAGTAGCTGTGGACTCCCCATCACCGGAGATACTCAAAAGTCAAGGAGACAGTTAGGCTCCAAGGCTAACTTTGGGGTTAGCCCTGCTTCAAGCAGTGACCTCCATACATCACAGATCCCCATATGGAAGGGATCTCCGGAGGGCTCCAGTGCAAACTCCTGCTCAAACCAGGGCCAACAAGAGCATGTTGGTCAGAGCTATGTCCAGTCTGGGTTTGTGTATCACCAAGGACTGAGGTCCCACAGCTTCTCCAGGCACCTATTCTAGCATTTCATCACCCTCATAATGAACACTTTTTTTCCTTAGATCTATCAGAATTTCCCATCTGTCCATTGCCTCTTGTCCTTCCACTGCGTACCTGAGAAGAATCTGTCTCCACCTTCTCTACACCCTCCCAGTAAGTAGTTGTAGGCCAGCAGTAAGATCTCTACTAAGGGCTGAATATACTTAAGTCTCCTCAGCCTCTCCTTCTCCATTAGACGCTACAGCTCCCCACTCTGACAGCTCTGCTGGTTGTGCTCCAGTACGTCAACACCTTCCTCATACTGCAGAGCCCCAGACTGGACGCAGGACTGCAGTTTCACAAGGGCCAGAGGGAGGACTCCCTTCCCCTTAACCCCGCTGGCTACACTTGCTAGTGCAGCCCAGGGCCCAGCTGGCCTTTTTGCTGCAAGGACACGCTGCCTGAATGACGTCCAACTTGTCCTTTGCTGCAAAGCTGCTTTCCGGCCTGTCCTGTTTCAAGGACTTATTCCATCCCAGGTGCAGGGCTCTACATTTGCTTTTTTGCCTTTGCTGAGCTTCCCAAGGCTCCTGTCAGTCCATCTTCCCAACCTGCCAAAGTGCCTCTGAATGGCAACCGTGCTCTCCACCATACTGCCTGCTCTCCCACATCTACAAACTTGGCGAGCACGTGCTCTGCTCCTTCATCCAGGTCATTAACAGCGATGTTAAATAGATCTCGCCCCCGTTCATGGATTAGGGCGTTAACATGAACTGCTGGCAGAGCTGTGGGAGCAGCAACTTGCGGTAGAACAGCTGTGGAAGGTGAAGGACCTGAATCTCCACAGCTATCTGTAAATCAACAACCTGGCCATAATCACAGATGTTTTGCCAGTATTGAGCGTGTCACACCAAGCAATTCTGGATTCTGGTATTCTCTTTCTGTGCTTGAGGCCACAAAGGAAGGCCTTAACATGCCAGCTTACATACCACAGGGACTTGGAAAAAAAATAGTATTCCTATGTTTTAAAAAAACTAGCCTCTGGAGATGGTTGTCAGTTGCTCCACCATGTTGGTTCTCAGCCACTAGTATATTTACATCTGAATAAAACCACTTCATTGCCAATAAACATGCCTGCTGCCAGTGTGGAGTGGAGATGCGTGGCAACTCCTCAACTATCGAAAGATTTCCTCCTGCCGCTGTAGCAGTTGTTCACATTAGCCTTGGCTTTACCTACAGAAGCTACCTGAGAAGTTGGGAAGGAGGAAAGTTCATCTAAACAATGGCAATTTGTACACAGCTTCCAGCGGGCTCAGGGTTACACGAGGCCTCGCAGAACGATGCAAGACATGGCAGGCTGCTTGACAGCAGCTAATAGGAAGGTAAGCTAAGAATCCCGTATTTGTTATTTCCGTTGTTAAAAAAAAGTTCAATTTTCTGTAGAGGGGAAGAAGCAAACCACTCCCATCCTGAAAGTCAAGCCACCTCCCAAAATGCTGGAAAAAGCAACTCACAGCTCTTTAATGGCACTTTTGAATGACCAAGATTTTTGTTTCGTTGGGGTTCATTTTTCATGTTAGGATTTTCAAACTTGTCCAAAAATCTTTGGAAGTACATGCAAATGCCATGGAGGAAAGAGTAAGTTTGCCCCATCCCTGGAAATATCCCAGGCCAGGTTGGATGGGGCGTTGAGCAACCTGGTCTAGTGGAAGGTGTCCCTGCTCAGGGCAGGGGGGGCTGGACTAGACAGCCTTTAAAGGTGCTTTCCAACCCAAACTATTCTAGGATTCTATGAAACAGCATTTCTTGGAAAATTCAAGGCCAACAAAATGAGGGGGAAAACAAAAGGGAAATTTTTGACAAAAGGAGGAAAAAAAATATCTAGAGATGTCTGTGTATTGCTCAAGACTATATCCTACTCCAGCTGTCGGGAAACCAAGGCAACCGAGACTCCCATATTCCACCGGCCTCTTCAGGCGTGCCATCAGGATAGATCTGTTGATATCCGAACTTCAGCATTTCCCTGCAATTTGATTAAATCATGACTACAGAACAGGATTTATGCTGTAGGAAAAGATCTATATTCTCCCTCCAATCCATATTTTTTAACCCAGCCCTACAGCAGACAAGGAAGAGGAAAGTGGCATCTAACCCTGCAGTTATTCAAACTGTTTGCCTCTTGCTCGTGTAATCCAAAACAGCGTTAGATTTTCTCCATTCAGTCCCAAATTTTGTGCAGGTCACATTGATGGGCTCCTTCAGCTTCCTACACACTTCCAGGCTGCTCAGTCAGCAAAAGCCACGTTGCCAAGTAACATCTAATTCTTTTCATTTCCCTATAAGCTAATGAGTCCTAATTCAAATACTTGTTAAAGACAGCAAGGCACAACACTTTTCAGTCATGGCTTTACTCTCATAGGTTATTACCTTAATCAGGAGCAAGACCTTTTGTCTTTAGTGATACTATCTGCATATTTTGAAAGAGGGTGGGTTTAGATATTAGGAAGAAATTCTCTCCTGTGCGGGCGGTGAGCCCCTGGCGCAGGCTGCCCCGAGAAGCTGTGGCTGCCCCATCCCTGGAGGTGTCCAAGGCCGGGTTGGACGGGGCTGGGAGCACCCTGGGCTGGGGGGAGGTGTCCCTGCCCAGGGCAGGGGGGTGGAACTCGATGGTCTTCAAGGTCCCTTCCAACCTAAACCACTGAGTCTGTTTTACTGAGACTAGAAGAGCTGTGGCAGCTGTGGTATTGGAAGACACTGATGCGCACCCATCAGGAACAGGACTTCCTAGCAGATCGTCTGGCACACCAAAAAAAAAAGCTGGAACCATTTTTGATTATAATCCACATTTTCAGCAGTTATCTTCAGAGAAAAGGCCCCAGTGGAAATTCACTTTTAAAAGATTAAAAAGGTTTAAACAGACTGTAGTCCATACACACCTATGTAGCTCCCATAGTGCTTATCGCAACATGATCTAGCTAGCGTAGACTGCTCATGGTATTGTTTTGCTGCAGAGCTCAGGAACAAGACTTACTATTGGGACTCTTGTCAAAAGCTCCCTCATCTTGAGCCAACTACAACATAAATATATGCCCCCATAAGGGATGCAGGGACATATATTTACTTCTATCGCAGTGATATTTGAGGATTCATGTTTATGACTGGTTTTGAGAATGTCTGATGGAAGAACACACGAAGTACGCACTCTAGATTATACTTATAAGGTATTTCAGCAAGATGCTAAAACGCTAATTCTTGAATTTAATTAGCCTTATACAAGCATGCGGTACCATCTGATGTAGTCAGTGATACCTGAGACACACTGACAGCACAGACAAAAAGAGGACAGACTGAGAAAGAACCACCCAGCGATACAGAGAAACGCGCTAGACCTACTTCAGACATCCATGTTAGAACATCTTTTAAGTAAAGAGATACTTAAACAAACCAAGAGCTGCTGCTGAGTTGTCAGAAGCATCCTGGCTTCCCACAGACACTGAACGCCGCAAGGACTGCAAGATGTGACAGGCCTAGGTCCTTTCCAGGTGCACTTCTTACCAAATGCGAGAACTGCTCCAAGTGAGTTACAGGGAAGGGATTTCTAGCACTGAGGTTTCATTCTCCTCACATTTGTCTTTGTTAGAGTTTTTCTTTCACCGTCAATGAAAGAGGTGAACACCAGAATGGAAAGGAAAGAGAAAGGAAGGAAGAAAAGGAGAATCTAAAACAGATGACAGGACAGCTCAAAAATCTTTTGGTTTTGAGAAGAGTTCTTTTCAGATGCTCACATGACAGTGCACCCTGACACCCTTCTGCAAATCCAAAAGAAAGGAAAAATAGATCATCTATAAGTTGGTATTGCTGAATTCGAGCAAGAGTACATTTTAGTTACCAAGCATGAGGTAGGTTCAAGCAAAAATGTTCATCCAACTACTTTACATATTTTCAAGACAGCTTAGAGAGCCAAGATGGAGAACTGCCAGGTCAGCCCGAGGCAGCTGGCAACCCAACAGAACTGCAAACCCTACAATCGCATATTCCTCCTTCTCAGAATCAAAGTGGAGATCTCCACCACCCCAGAATAGTCTTCGGCTGGTGAATATGGAGGGAAGTAGAGAGCCGCCAGGCCTTAGGTAACAGGGAAGGTGGTGACATATTGCCTTAAAACAGCCACCACCTCCATTTTGCACACTGCAGAACAAGCTTTTAGCCTGTTTCCAGCCTAAACTATCGCAAAGATAGAAGAACCTGAAAACCCATTGCTAACGAGAGATATGAAATTTGACTAAAAAGGTCTTGCCAGAGGGTACAGAAGGACAGATATTTGGCACCTACAGTTCCCTTTTTAGCCTTGGTAAGTGCACAAACAATACCCGTTTCTGAATAAATGATGTTTGCTCTGCCCTGTTTCCTACTGACAGGACCCGCAGAAATCTGCGCTGCAAAAGTGAAGATTCCCCTTGCTTCGCGCTGCCGGTTTCCTTTTTATTTGCAAAGCAGAAGAGAGGTCTCGTTACACAGAACTTGCTTCTGGTTTCATCATGCAGTGCCACAGGAGACTGAATTCTCTGTGGACTTGGAACATGAGGAGTCTGACAGTAACTCAGCTCCTCTGGTTATCACACAAGATACTACAAACCTGTAAGACAGTGAAATGTTCTTTTCTAAAGAAATATATGTATGCACACACACAAAAGGGCTCTGGTTCCAGACAGCTCTACAGTGCTTCAGTCAAATAATGACCACCTGCAAAGACTCACCTTCTGTTTAATTCTCCTAAACCTGCTTCAGAGTCAACTGTTTGATTTTAAATTCTTACTTTAACTAAAAGTTAAACTATTCTTCAGAACTACACGGGAATTTCAAATTTACCCCGATTACCAGATTTATAGGTATCACCTGTTTTTCTTGGATTTCGGGAGGAGGAACTACTCTTGTGTCTGTCAGGCTTAAGTGGCACTCTCATTTTACTAGGGGGGAAAAAAGGAAACCCTCAGCTAAGTAGACATTAACTAACCAGCCCTACACCTGTCAACTGCTAGTTCGGCAAAAAAACCTCCCTCTGAAGTGAAGACTAATTTGGATTTTCAGACTTCGATTAAAACTACAGAGTAAGAATGAGTCACAGGAATTTTTGCTTTGATTATTAATTTATTAACAAAAACAGATATGCTATGTCTTTAGCCACATTAAGAATAGTGTCTACACAAATTACCTCCAAGGTTGAAGACAGAATACATTCAAACAACCTATAACCGACACTCTGCGGTGACTGTGCTACCCGATCCTTGAGACCTGACCTTTTTAGAACTGAAGCAACAGCCCCACGTTAACTGTTGTCACATTGACTGAGAACCAGAACTGATGCTGGATAAAACTGTGGACCATGTAATTTATTTCAGCTCTTAAAAAAAAGTTATCTGAACACAAAGATGGTCATGTTTTACTGAGGTGGGAGGGAGGAAAACAAGAACCGAGTTAATTTCTTCTGCAGTAGAATTTTACAAGCTCTCCTTGATTCTGTCTGCATACAGGTGAGAAAACTCCATCTAACTTCTCTCCCTTTCAAGAATTCAGGATGTAGGATCCGCCCCTGCTTGCTTTAACAACAGGATTTATTTATTAACCATGTTTAAGACTGAAAAATAGAGAATGCTTCCTTTTTGCTCTACTACCCGCTCTCCTTTTTCCACCCACTTCTTCAGGGACAGGAACTAACCTTCTCAGCAACATCAAGGATGATCCTGTTGATAAAAGGCAGTATAAAACCACTGGATCACTCATGTATCTCCTTTCCTCATCAGAAAGACCAGTAGTTCCTACTACTTAATTAGTCCATCCTTGTTTCAGACAGTAATCTGCATTACTATGCAAACAATGTTGACGGTCTCTTATCAATCATGTTGGACAGGAACATTGCCTAAATGACCTTCTACCCTGAAGATGGGCCCGAATTCTTTCCACCAGCTTCTTTCTCCAAATTTCATGACATTTCTCACTCCTTTTTGCAGTGAGGTGGATGAGATGAACGAGAGCTGTCCTAACAAAATGGAACACTTCTGAAGAGCACAAACAAATGAAATTCCAGCAGTCAATGGGTGCCAAAGACCATTACTCAGAGTCGTGACTGCAGGAAAAACATGCAGATGTGACACTTTGTGGCCATCAGCGAGTTCCTCCCTGCAGCCAACAGAAGCTTCCACAGGAGGTGGCCATCCGACAGCTCCCATAAGCAACGGTCCGCAGCAGCTCCTGCAGGCAGCACCCAACCCACGCGATGTCTTGAATATGTCCCTCAGCTGCCAGTTTTGCGTTCTGGAAGGCTATCATAGAATCACAGAACCATTCAGGTTGGAAAAGACCTTTAAGACCATTGAGTCCAGCCATTAACCTAACACTGCTAAAACCACCACTAACCCACGTCCCTCAGCACCACGGCTACACGGCTTTTAAACACCCCCAGGGATGGCGACGCCACCACTGCCCTGGACAGCCTCTTCCAGTGCTTCACAACCCTCTCCAGGAAGAAATCTTTCCTAATATTCAATCTAAACCGCCCCTGGAACAACTTGAGGCTGTTTCCCCTTGTCTCATTGCCTGTTCCTTGGAAGAAGGGACCGACCCCCCCTCACTACCCCCTCCTTTCAGGGAGCTGTAGAGAGCGAGAAGGTCTCCCCTCAGCCTCCTCTTCTCCAGGCTGAACACCCCCAGGTCCCTCAGCCGCTCCTCACCAGACGTGTGCTCCAGACCCCTCACAGCTCCGCTGCCCTTCTCTGGACACGCTCCAGCACCTCAATGTCCTTCTTGCGGTGAGGGGCCCAAAACTGAACACAGCACTCGAGGTGGGACCTCACCAGCACCGAGTACGGGAGGACGATCACTGCCCCGGTCCTGCTGGCCACACTATTCCTGATGCAGGCCCTGCTGCTGTTGGCCTTCTTGGCCACCTGGGCACACTGCTGGCTCATGTTCAGCCGGCTGTCCACCAACACCCCCAGGGCCTTCTCCGCCGGGCAGTTTCCAGCCACTCCGCCCCAAACCTGTAGCGCTGCGTGGGGTTGGTGTGGCCCAAGTGCAGGACCCGGCACTTGGCCTTGTTGTATCTCAGATGGACGTGATTTAAAACAAATACAGGTATAGTTAGCTGTGCTGGCTCAGACCAAGGGTCCATCTGCCCAGCGGCCAATAGCAGATGCCTAGGAAAGACTAAAGAATAGGGCAAACATATAATGAATTAAATGCCTACCACATGACATAGTCCCAGGACTTAACTTCAACCTGAGTTAGTATATTAGCTAAAAATTCATTTTCCTGAATAATTATTACAATATTTTTGAAGTTTCCTTAGAAAATTCCCCATAGATAGCCAGCAGTCATTGAGATGACTGTTGATCGCTTCTGTTATTTCATACCATTTTATAATTTCTTTTTTCAATTGGGATGCCTGAATATATAGCCCTTTCTTTGGCCATGGCACCCCGCCCCTCCAAGAAACTGCAATATTTCACTACACCTGATGAAACGACTTGCTTAGAATGATTCTAGTGCAGTACAGTCTGAAAAGTTACTGAATATTTCGCTCCAGGTTTACACAGTTGTAGTCCCTACCCTTTTTTTAGGGGATTAGCTTTCAACAGCTATAGTTGCACAAGCCACAGAGCTAACAACTGTGTGCAGCCACACACCACAAATGTCAGATTATTCCACACAGAGCAAACAAGGAGGAGGCATCTCTCAGACTTCTAAGGATATTTATCAAGTGCTCACTGTAGAGAGCAGCCCTTGAATTTGAGCTCTCGCAAGAGCGTGCCCAAGTTCTAGTACAAGCCAATGAACCTGAAATACAAGATAGTTGGTAGTATAGCTTCATTAAAAGTGGATATAATAAGTTTTATTTCTTGTTTTAAATGAATGAACAATATGCAGACTGTAACTGCAAAGCTACCTAGCCCCAAGAAAACAGGGGTTACCGTCAAATCACTTGATAGCAAGGATGTGTGTTCCCTTTAGCACCGTTTCCTTCTTCAGCCTAGAAAAAAAAGAGGACGGAAGGAAGGAAGCATAAGGGGGAAGGGGACACTCCTAACACCTTGATAAATCAACACGACTCTTACACTGAAAAAACTGAAAAGGGACCTTAAAAACAATTCTCCTAAACCATTTTGTGTTGCACAGCTCCTTTATAAATTTCACAGGCAGACTAGAAGGCACACAGACAGAACAACAAACGGTTGAGGCTGGAAGGCAGCTCTGGAGGTCGGCTAGGCTAAACCTGCTCGGAGCAGGGTCAGCCACAGCAGCTGGCTCAGGGCCGTGTCCAGATGGCTTCTGACTATCTCCATGGATGGAGCCTCCGCCACCTCACTGAGATACCTGCTCCAGTTGTTAACACCTTTACAGTAAAAAAGTATTTTCTTACGTATAAGCAGAATCTCCTGTGTTTCAGCTTGTGCCCGTTGCCTCATGTGCTGTCACTGGGTGGTGAGCCTGGCTCTGTTCTCTTTACACCCTCTCTTCATGTATTTATATATGGTGATAAGATCCTCAGAGTCTTCTCTTCTCTAGACTGAACAGTCGCAGCTCTCTCACCCTTTCCTCCCAGGAGAGATGCTCCAGTCCCTTCATCGTCTTCGTGGTCCTTTGCTGGACTTGCTCCACTAATTCCACATCCTTCTATTACTAGGAAGCCCAGCACTGGACCCAGCACTCCCGGTATGGCCTCACCAGTGCTGAGCAGAAAGAAAGGACCACCTTGACCCGCTGGCAATGCTCTCCCTAACACAGCGCAGGATACTGTGGGTCACCTCTGCCACAGGTGCCTCCTGTTCAGTTTGGTGTTCACCAGGACCTCTAGGGCTTGTTCTGAAAAGCTGCTTTCCAGAGAGCTGACCCCCAGCCCGTACAGATGCCTGGGGTTACTCTTCCTTTTACATTTCCTTGTGTTGAACTTTATGAGGTTCCTCCCTGCCCACACAGCCATCTGCTGTATCAGCCACTCCTTCCAGTTTTCATCCAGCCACTTCATCCAGTTTTCCACTTTCCAGTTCACGATATATGAAGTTTATATCATCTGCAAACTTGCAGAGTGTGCAGTCTGCTCCATCATCCAGAGCAATAATGAAGCAGCCAGACCCCAGGCTCAAACTAAGAGGAAGGCCTGAAGACCTCAACTCAAAACTAAACTTCCAATAAATATTTCAGAGTATCCTGTACACAGATATCCTGTCAGAGTTCACTGAAATGCTCAGGTGTACAAGGGCTGCACTCTGGAATAGTTTTGACCTAGTTAGTAATGCCACTTCTCAAGCCAGAATTAACACCTAGTCAACACCAGTTAATACAGAGCAGCTCAGAACTGGAACTGAAACATCCCCAAAAATGGCTTCTGAAGAGGGAGCACTTTACCCACACTGCACTTCCAACTTTTTGCCACGGTACTCTCGCTCTCAAAGGGTGCTACAGCATTTTTAAACCCCCGCCTCTCCTCGGGCCATTATGTGCTTTTCTAATGAGTTACCGAAACTCATTAAAGAAAATACAGACTATTCACTTTATGTTTGATCATGTCTTGGACAAGTTTCTGCAGTCTACAGGAAACCAGTAACTGCAGAATCCTCAGACACCAACACCACTGAAGACACTTCCACAAATACACAATTACCAGCAGCTAATCTGCCAAAGACAACCTGGTTTGAAGCTTCAGGGACTTAGCGGAAACACCTTAATTCACACTGCTCTAAACATATGACTACAAAGACAGGACAGATACAAGTTCTGACCTAGTGGGCACAAGGTTCCCAAGAAGAATGAGGACAGCTGCTAGTAATCCTAGATCGGATTTCCTCTTGTTCAGGAAATCCTAAATTTAGGAAAGGGAGTAAGCATGCAGTTTTTGTTTTGATTCCTCACAAAAAAGCAACATTTGTATGGACAAAGATTTTATACTGAAGCAGTTGTCTTGCATTCCTGCATTTACCCCAGCAACAGAACCTGAAAGATAACTGAAAATAGGAGCCTAATACCACTGGAAGCACTGATGAAGCAACTAGCAAGCAAGAGCACTGTGGCATGGCGATTCAGGACTCATGGTGGAACTCTGTTTTGGCTAATGCAGGCCTGATGTGAAAGAAGCATTCAGCAAAGTTGAAGTCAGAAGACAGAGCAAAAAGATAGATAAGATTGCAACCATATCAACAAAGGTATGGGGTTTTTTGCTCTATCAAAAGATAGAGCAAAAGATGGCTACCATATCAACAAAGATAAACAGGACATAGAATCCACTTGCTTGGACCTTGTAGACACTTCATATTTCTACAGAACAAGAGATCTGAAAACAAAACTATTATCATTGACAGTTAAAAGAATTCATATGAAGCAGTGAAAAGTCAGGAAAGCAACACCTCGATTGCCGCTCACGGCCTTGACGAGTCACAGGCATGAGAAGTGATCTCACAGGTTTTCAGTACATGAAAATAACCACTTCAATAATCTTTTAACAGTAGATGTGAAAGAAGTCTGTCTTATCCTCAGTGATGCTCGACGAAAAATTTACATCTGTATCTACCTCAACACACATGGAGCTTTTCTAAAAGCAATGGAGTAGAGTACATCATCACATAGAGTTTATTTTGACCAACGGAGACAAGATACTTAGAATGAAAAACATGATGACAGAATCTGTATATGCACATGCATGTGTCCATGCACAAATCTGATCACAAAAGTTTTCTCAACTCCAGCAGTAATAATGCCTCACTGGAAATGAGTAAGAGGCCCATGTAACATTTCCAAGAGTGAAAATAGATTCAGCTGCAACTCATATCCAAATTAGAGTCCATAAGGAGAGTAGAGAATTTACAAGAACAAACAACACATGCATGCCAAGGCAAGGGCTGGAAAAGAAGAGTACAGGCTTCAGGGAAAACAGAATAGACAAGTATGGAGAGAAAGATCACCTTTCCTTTTCCCCATTTTTAATTTATGGCTTTGGAGTCCGCTACCAGGTGTTTTGGGATTACTTCTATTTTGCTTCTTGCTTTATTTACTTCACTTATTCAATCAGTTTTTACTGTTAACTTATTAAACCACATGAAGATACTTCATCCCTGTCTTTTCTTCTGTCCCACACAAGAAGATAAAAATCTATGTTTAAGAAAAGCTAAAAAAAAAAAAGGCAGCACTTCTGGGCCAGCCCACAAGACAGGGAAACCTGAACCTGTTCATGGTATTGCTCTGAAAACCCCACAAAGCAGCAGCACGCTGTGACAACAAGTACTTCATGTGACTTACCAGCAGGCCAGAATACAGAGCCCAGTAAAGAGGATGATGGGAATGGGGTAGGAAGCACACAACAGCCCGTGGTTGTAGAACGCCCGCGATATCCTCTCGCGCAGTTTTTCAGTCAGGGTCATCCTCAACCGTCATCACCTAGTTGCCATCCCGGAATACATCAGGGGGACAGGCAATTCCAGCATGTGCAATACTTCAGCAAAGGCACTGTATCCAGCTAGAAAATGGAAAGAAAGCAAGCTGATAAGAAAAAAAAATAATACATAAATAAAAGGAAAATAAACATTACCAACTTGTTTTAGAAATAAATCCAGCATTGTACCTCCTCAGAAGGAGGAAAAAGACACCACACACTGAGTACAGTGTTATGAGCCTACAGGCAATTTGATCAAATTACTGGTTTTTGCCTAGGGGAAGGAAGGGCAGAAAACACAAGCAGAGAATGAACCCCAGCCCGACAGACGTCAGGCACCACTGCCGTGAGCTGCTGGTCAGAGAACACACGCAGGAACGGAGCTAGGAACCAAACCATCTGAAAGGAAGGAAGAAAAGGAGCTTAGCAGTAAAAGAATTAAGCAGTACTCCGAGGAGATGCCAAAATGCCAATCAGAAAAGAAGGATTGAGGCTAGCTGTCAGCAATGTGGTCTGAAGGGAAGTGCTCTTGGACACCGACTGAAGCACTTTCAGTGCTTTAACTATTAGCAACACACCAGTAACAAGAGAAGAGACCAGAACAGGCTTTACAGCTCAGACAATCTAAAGAAAGCTATTTTTGCATGAGGAATGAGGGAGGGAGGCATAAGTAGCCACAGTTCAGAAGACTAAGCCAGAGTGCGCTACACAGTAAAACAAACTAATGCAGATACTTCTCGTCAAAACGTTTTTGTTGGGTTTTTTTGTCTTGACTGTAAGACTTATGACCAGGCGGTTTGCCAAGTGCAAACTGAATTGCAGATGTCAGAACTGGTCAAATTAAACTTGCAATTTGATTTACAAAGTATAAAAAATGCAATCTAAAAAGCCCTAAGAAAAGGTTAAGGTAATACATTAATATAAAGCACAAACCAAATTTCTAGGAAAGATGGAGCAGAAGAAGCCTACCTTCTAACTTTTTTTTTTAATCTCAGGCTAAATGCAAAGCCTGTAGTTAACTACAGTGTTCTGAGAAGCGAAAGGCTTGAATGCAAGACTTTTTTTTTTTTTTCACAGTTCAAAGCTATGATTATCCAAGATTTTTATATTTTTATCTGAGAGGAAATAAATATATTTTTCCTGGCTTCTGCAGAATAAGACTGGGACAATAAGAGACCCAAAGCATATGAAATAAGTCATTTTGTCCACAGGAAAACGCCATTAATGATTGCGCCAGAGAATTCAATACAAGACCTAAACCCAGGCTACTCATTAAAACCAGCTGGTCATTTGACATTTTGAACAACTCACCTTCACCATCTTAAATGGAAAAAATACTAGAGGAGAAGGTCTGATAGGTTCACACTGGTAAGAAGTCCATTAAGGGTTTTTATACATATCTGGCTTAGGAATTCTGTAAGCCTCAAATATTTAGAAGCTGGCGGAGGTATCACAGGAGCTGTTTTGTTTTTTATATACTTTCAGCTATATGGGAGAGAGCATACGAGGGGAAGACAAACCCTAACTAAGTACAGTCATTATGTTTTTAATTTCAGATTAAGTTCTATTTAATACCCACAGGACTATTTTTACAATGATCTACCTATCCCCCCCCCCCCCTCAGTAACACAACTAAAAATAATCAGATTTTCAGCAACAAAAGCACCACTATATTGGCCTAATGAACAAATGGAAAACCTAGATAAATACTTTTGCTCATACCTTTTAGCAAGGCACTACTTCTTTCAGTAAAAATCATTATCACTTTCTGGGTCATAGGCAATTTCAGTTTGCCGGCAGTCTAACACCAGTAGGAACATTCCAGGATTTTGGGAGAGGGGAGGGCTGAGAAGTGTGCTCTCGCTGTCTGGAGACGTTGCAACGCAAGGGATAAGGCTGACAAGCCAGCCAACATGCTACACATCGCATTCATGTGGAATAGAAAGGTCTTGTCTTACAGTCACACAGAGAACCTAAAATATGGTACCCCGCAATGGAACAGACATATGGCATATAGGAATATATTTAAAACTTATAGAGATTACACCAGGAAAAGCTCAATTTTTAACCTTTTGCTTGTTTTGGTCCAGTAGCAAATATGACTTGTTCAAATCAAGTCCAAGGCAAAGGTAAAAAAAAAAATTAAAAATTGCTTTTAAAGGCGCACTGAAATCACCATAAACACGGACTTTCTATTCTAGGTCTCAGGAGTAAGTAGAAAAATAAATTTTAATTTAAAATTTCAATGACAAAGCCATCTTTCAGAGCTGTTCATAGAGTGGGAAGTAATGCAGAAAATGCCCACGTACACAAGACTACTACTCAAAACAGCCCCCTGAAAATAATAATCAAAAAATACCTTTTGAGAATATGGCGGTAACTGAACCACAAATCCACAGTCTGTGTTTGCAACTTCCTTTCCAATTCTGCTAACAAGTATAGCGGAACTGAAACATTCAGGGTTTCATCCCACTGGTGATTTTTCTCAGCGTGGGTATTGCTAGAGCTGGAAAGCATTATGTTGGGTCTCACGCAGACAGATAGATTCCCTAATCTAAGGGCAGAATACAAAAATCAAATACTAAAAAGTCCTTAAAAGCAAAGCCAACACCACGCACACTGCAAAACCTCTGGTTTTCAGCACCCGGACTCCACCGCTGTCCCATGGCAACAGAAGATCTGATTCCTTGTGACATGACGCAAACTAACCTGACTGCCCAATTAATTTATTTCAGATCAGCCCCATTTACATTAGTAATAAAGTTTATGAATGCTGCAAGTGCAAGAATTGGAATTCTGAGAAAAGCTTCAAGCACTAGAAGGCAGCTGGACCAGATGATGGTTGTACGTCCCTTCCAACTGAAATACTTTATTCTAGTCGAACCAGTCACAGAATGGGGAGGGGGCAAAAAGACCCCAGGTTGAGACTACTTAAAAACTCAAACATATACATAACATACGCAACATAAAGCATAGGTCAAACGCGAAGTAAAATTCTCATCCCTAAGAGACAGCATCACCACAGCAGCGTTCAGAACAAGTAAAGCTCAGATGGACACTGTGCTGGCAAAGCTGGGCCACTGCTGCTTCCCCTGCCACGGGCAACTGGTCTTTGGCCTGGGACAGACCTCAAGAACCAGTTTCCTCACACACTGGGCAAACGCCATCCTGGCGTCACCCCCACAGTTCAAGCACATGGCATTCGACTCTCCACTTTTACCTCAAAAAATGTAAATAAACAGCCATTTCCAATGCACATGGGTCTCTAGAGCCACAGCTCCTCCCTGTAACTAACCAGTGACCTGGGTGTCCACAAACACTTGGGTTTGCAGTCTAGGAAGAAATGACTGGGCAGATCTGATCCTGCTGTAAGGCTGGGTGTCAGGATTGGACCATCCCTTCCCATCCCTGTTCTGGAAGTAATTTGGGAACAACACATATGTGCTACTTCTGTGGCAGAAATATGCCACGACTGGCTCTTTGACCACCCTCACCTTCTAACAGCAATTTTGTTATTAGCATTGCACTGGGAACCATTTCTACTAATTGCACAGAGGAAAACTTTGTATTTATTTGTTTCACCTGATGTGAAACATCAGCGTTCATTAAGAAGAAAACATTAAGCATTCCAGAGCTAATATTTGCTTTTTGGGGTTGCATATTAAATTCTGAAATCTTTATTAGCTTTATGCTACAACAATGCTCATAAAAGTTAAACGCATGAACCGGTTCTATTCAAAGTCATTTTGCAAACAAATATTAGCTAATTCAAAATAAACCCTCTGATTTTAGGACAAATGTTAAAGGAGAATCCATTCAGAGTATTTCTTTTCCTTTTGCATGACTGCAAATCCAAAACAAAGTTTGACTGGCAACAAGAGGACATCAGGGTGTTTCCTTAACCTTGCAACACAGTATGTTGCACTCCCGATCTGCTTCAGGTAGAAGAGACAGATACGCAATGAAGTACAGAGACAGATCATATAACACAAAAGCAAACAGCAGGCTCAAGAGAGCACTGTTTGGCTTTTAAAGTCTCTTGATATCCAAACTAAGTTACACATTAAGCAATTGCGTAGACTCTCTAGTCCTCCCTTCCATTTACAGAAGCATAAAACATTATTGCTGCCAGGATTACACAAATTCAGCTATCCACAAGCGTGATTTCAGTTAAGATGCTTTCTCACAAACACACATCCAGTTCCAACGTGTCATTTAGCCGCAGCACTTCCCATGGTCACTATTACCCCGGGGTGGGCTCGGACAGGGGTGGGCTGCAGGAGCAGAGGTCCGAGAAGCACACCCTGCACCCAGGTTACTCATCCACACCTCCAGAAACAGTTCTTTTGGTGCGGCCTTGACAAATGTTTCACATGAGATGCAACACAATGCTAAGGCCACAAATTTGTCACAAACTGGAAATTCAGTGCTGCAGACAGAACACGGAATTCAGATTGTAACACATTCACAATACCTGGATAGTTGCAGAAGAGTGAATTAATCTACCTTGTGAACAGAATCTTTTCCCCCTTCTTGCATCACACAGAGGAGAAAAAGCAATCGCTGAAACAATCCGATTGCTGTAGCCCAATTGGTAATTTGCCGTGAACCACAGCACATTACATTGTATAAGGGACTAAGCACACTTCACAACCAGGGTGTTACAGACACGCATGCATACCACAGCTCAGCTGCTGGGAAGGTCCTCAACCAAATCCTGAAAATCTTGATAGCCTGCGGGTAGTTGCTGTAGCAGCATGAGCCAGGTGAAGGCGAGACACCAGAGCTAGTGTCCTCCGCTGCCGCGCAGCATCCCTTGGTCTCCTGCCCACAGGCGCTGTTCTGCTAACTCCTCCAGGGAGTGTTCACCACCTGGCTGTTACTCCACGCAGGTCAGAAACCCACGGGGCTTCTCGGCTGGAAAGCACTTTCCCTCTGAAGCCCCTTCCCTCACCCACAGACAGGAAGGGAGATATGACTGAAAACTGGAATTTTTTCTGACATCATGTTATACACCACATCTTTGTACTTTTTTGGGTGTCCTGCATCCTCTGCCACGCACACACTTGCAGATGAGTTTCTCAAGTAGCCAGAAACTCTTCTCATATATAATCCTGCAACTCGGGAAGAAGGGCTTCTACCATCTCATCACGAAAAAGCACAATCGTTTATTTGCTATTCATTCCTAATGCAAGGCAGACAGAGAGAATATTAAATGCCCACAACACTCTTACAGCCCCAAGGCCACCTTTTTTCAAGCCGATTCTTATCCTGATTAGAAAGTGTGTTATGTTATATACCACTTAATTCATAATAGACTCCACGCTGATCGTTGTCATAAGACAAAGCAACTTTTCAACCGGAATTAAGTACCAGCATCCGTGCTTAAGAGCACTGCATCACACCACCTGCTCCCAGCCTCACCAGCCTTCCCTGCCATCCCCTCAGCATGCGCCAGCACAGCACCTCTTCATCCGAACCCCTAAAAGCCCAACTCTGGCTCGCGATAACTTCTAGCTAGCCAGCAGTAAGTCAAGGTGCTTCTACTTCCACCTGTCCCCAGAGCTGAACAGATGATTCACTTTCACAGAATCTCCGAGATTGGAAAAGACGTGTAAGATCATCCAGTCCAATCATTAACCTAACACTGACAGCCCACCACTAAACCGTGTCCCTGAGCACCGTATCTACACCACCCTTAAATCCCTCCAGGGATGGGGACTCCACCACTGCCCTGGGGAACGCGTTCCAATGCCTGATGACCCCTCCAGTGAAAAAATTCTTCCTAATATCCAATCTAAACTTCCCTTGGCGCAACTTGAAGCCATTTCCTCTTGTTCTATCACCCGTTACTTGACAGAACAGGTCGACTCCCACCTCTCTGTGACCTCCTTTCAGATAGTTATAGAGAGCGAGAAGGTCTCCCCTCAGCCTCCTCTTCTCCAGGCTAATACTTTCCACCTTCAAAGCTTTTCTCTAACAAGGAATTGATGGTGGAGCATTTTCAAAATACTCAGCTGGCCAACTCTGCACCAGGTAACGCAGCTGGATTGAAGGCGAACCCAGACAATTTCACAGACGTGGCAGCAGCGTGGAGGTTGGCAGGGACCTCTGGAGATCACGCAGGGTGACCTGGGGCAGGTTGGTCAGGGCCATAGCCAGTCAGGTTTCGAGTATCTCCACCGACAGAGACTCCACAGCCTCTCTTCAACCAGTTCCAGTGTTTGACCACAAGAAAGAGCAGATGCCAAGGTGTTCTCCAGAGGTTAGTCCCCCCGGCACGTTGTATAAGGCCTCTACACTGAAAGACTTGCACTGCAGCTTCACACACACAGCAGTGCTCATTAAACACACATCTAATCAGTCTTAATACAACACTTTTGGTAGCCCACTATATGGTTCTACAAGCTTCACTAAGGTTAAAGTTTAAGAAATACAATGCAAGATCTCTACGTACAGACAGCAGCTTCTCATCCCCACCTGCACCAGCACATGAGGTTTGCAACATGGACACGGAACCAGAACAGCCTCCCGCGTCTCCTTCCTAAATGAGTGTAGGACCAAGAGAGTCCAGACCAAGCAAATATTAAACCGTGCCTCAAATGCACAGAAAGAGCTTGCTTTTGCAGAGCATTATAGACGCTGGAACAGTTATACTTTCTTGGAAAATTCCTACTGTTGCTGTAGTTTGCTGGCTCTGCTGCAAACTCCTACAAAAAACAAGACTGACCAGCAAAGGAAGAAATGTAGGATTTCTTCTTGCTAGAAGAATAAACGCAAATTAGGAGATGTCAAATGATACCACTTTTCCCAAGACAAAAGCTTTTATCTCACTTAACAATAGTTACATGTTCCAAATTCTTTACATTTCTGCCTAAAAGCATTTTACAGCCTTCACAGAAGGCCTCCCTTTACCACCGACGTGCAGGAAAACGCAGCGCTCCCATACACAGATAGCAGCAGCTCAGACAACACGATTCCACTGTAAGCTTAGAGGCAAAGTTACCAAACGTATGAAAACTTTTCCCTTCATAAAAAAACCCTAGGTTACTGTTTATTAAGTATATTCAACATCTCAGTTTCCCATAAAACATTCTTCAATCAGGCCTTGGTTCTAGGTAGTCATAAAAACATATTACTGAGCTAGTGAAGAGTGGGGAAAAAATATTTAAAACGTTTTTTTTTAAAAAAAAAAAATCACTGTTCTGTAGTAATCTTTCTTGCACTTCAATACATAAAATAATTTTCTTCATCCTGTTGCCTACAGCAAAGTCCTATACTTAAACTTTCAACATGAATTTTAACCCAGCATTTTCCATTTTAAACGTTGAGCTCGGCAAAGCAGGAACGAACCCAACATGGTCCTTCTGTCCCCCCAAACCCCTACCGCCAGCCACAGCATCCTCCCAGGACCTAACACTTCAAAAGCATGACCTGTCTCTGCGACGTACCTGTTCTTCACGAGATGAACAACACATCACATCAATGTAGCAGCCCCAGATCAGACGCAGAATTTCAGAAGCTTTCCTGCCAAGGCTGCTGTGTATTTGGGGAAGGAAAGGGGAGGAATGAAGCCGAAAGAAGAAAGAGTTTACTAAAAATCAGGATTTAGAAAGTCACTCAGTGGCTCTCTGCTGTTGCCAACAGAGCAGATCAATTTGACTGCTGTTCTCTCAGCACCTGTGGGCAAGGCGGGCATATGGACCATTAGCAATCATCCACCTTCCCAATGCTGCTGTCATTTGCCACGTATCCATCAATCCAGCACAGGCTCCCCAGAGACAGCAGAATCAGCAGAACAGCCTTCTGCCTTCAAAGTTATCACAAAACAAGTGGAGACAGCAGGATCGATGCTACTAGAGACAAAATTAGCCAGACTACAAATTTGTACTGTTAAATGAGGAAAAATTTTTATCTGGGCTCCAGTTAAGATCTTGAGCCACAGACTCATGGTCTGTGGACTCACAGTCCTCCATGGAGGACAATTCCTCTTTCATATCCATGTGCCACCTCCTTCACACTGCAGCACTTCCACAGCCTGCAGGGACGTATTCGCACACACAGCTACAGATATTTCATGCATTCCTGGGCTATGCCTATGTCCTATACCCAGGACACACAAAGCAGAAAACCAGGAATGGTCACCGATACAGAGCCTACTGTCCGATTTACAGGTTCTACTCCACCTGCAAATGTCTCTCTAACCTCTTTTCAGTCCTCACTACAGCTATGATTTCATGACTCAGCACCACAAACATCCCCTGAAAGCAAGTAAAATCAAAGAGTTTCCCTGCAGATGCAGAAAACAGGCAGATATTAAATCACTCTCATACCAGCAAAGAAAAAACTGATTCTCTAGCCCTTTGTTGGACTGTAGAGGTGCTTCACATCCTTGAGATGCTAGAAGCCATCACTGCTGCGATCCCTTCAGTAAAATGACTGGTGTCAGCTGCTGCAGGAGCTCTCACATCCCAGCATCAGCAAAAGGGAGAAGGGGAAGGGAGGAATGGCCCTCGGGAACCCAATTCTCCCACTCTTCAGCAAGTATGGATTCTCCTCCAACGAGGGCCAGAGATGAAGCACTCTTCTGAAAACTTCAGAGGTGGGAAAACAAGAAATATGCTCAAGACATTAACCTCCCTTCATAGAAATGCTACACAATCAGCTCTAACACCAAGTTCCTATTCTCCACTTGCATTCCCATGAGAAGAATAACGGGCTTTGTGCTGTGAAAGGACACAGAGGTCACGGGGAACAGAATACTTCCTATGGGAAAATCATGACCAGCGCGCTAACCTCCTGGAGGCTGGTGTCCGGAACGGGTTAATCCTGACACCGCTCATTCAGAAACAAGGCTCCAGAACAGCCTGTATGTTCTCAGTTGAGTATTCTTCACAGAAGGGTACTTTACATATTCAAAAAGTAGACACTCTCCAATAAATTAAATTTCTGGCTGCACTCCCTCCATTCCAGCTGTATGGCCAAAACTGTACTTAAAGTCTGAACTGAGTTTCTGAACCAGATTTCAATACACAAAATGCGCATCTCGCCCAGGATAACCAGGCACATGCATCCTCAGCGCAGGTCACACCTTCCTCTGGTCAGAAACAAGCTAGTTCCGACGGGAGCTGAACCTTTGCGTTCTCAATAGTACAACATCGCACTGCAAGGATCAAACGTCTCCAGCACACCCTTCCCATTTATCCTTCTCTGAAGACACCTCAAAGCTCCTTGCACCAGTTTAACATTTGGGCTGCGTGCTCTAAACTTGCCTGGCAACTCATTTCTGTCAGTCAACTAAAAAAACCCAAAAAACAAAACAAAAAAACCAAACCAAACCAAACAAAAAAAAAAAAACACACCAAAAAAAAAACCCAACCCACCAAAACCCAATAAAAGCATGTTTGCCAGGAACTTAAGAGGTCTCAAGATCAAGGAGTTATATACACCTTGATACAAAATTCTATCCAAATTAACAGTAACCACTCATTCATTGTCACCTTTTTGCCCATTTCCCTCCCCCTACAACATTCATTTATGTTTTGAGAGTTTAAAAATCTAGAAGTCATCTGAAATAGACCCCATTTTACAAGTGGCATTTCACTCATTTTATAAGTTTTTAATCATATCTTGAAATGCTTGAGTAGCAACAACGGCAGAGACACACTGCCGCAAAGATTCAAAAAGAAAGCACTTAAATAATCTCAATATCCAAAATAACTGTTGGACTTGATGATCTCAAAGGTCTTTTCACACCTAAATGATTCTATAATATGTTATCTGCTACTAAAGAAGGGGCTGATATTCAAAATAAGTTTCCAAACCTATTTTCAGGGTATCTTTTGAACTTTTCTGCCACAAGAGAAGAACCTCAGCTAAACTCCCGCTTAAGAAAAGCGGTTCCTTCAATGTTGTTTCTATCAAAGGTCCTTTCTTGCCTCCTAAAATACTTCCAACAGCATCAGACAACAACTTGTTGGTGTGGATGCAATGATAGGATTTTCCACATGAAGAACCATAAAACGCAGAAGTTTGAGATACGTAACAAAAATAGAAAGTATCCAAATTTAGAAAAACCCCACAACTTCGAGGTTTACTCTTTTTGCATCCAGCCAAAGGAAGCTTATTAAGTATATTGACAGCTTACCAAACACAAGAAAACGTTTCCCAATCTGTTCTTCCTGACCTCAGAGCTCTTGCCCAGCCTAGTTCTTGTTAGCAATGATCTGGTGTCCACCGTCAATTTAGTACATACAAAGAAACACAATCATATGAGACAGTTTCTCCTTTAAAATATGGGTTTAGCCTGCTTTAGCATAATTTATTCCAATTTCAGAAATATTATTAGTATATACCTCACGCAGAGCAAGTGATGGAGACACACAATAGAAAACCTGCAAAATCAGTTAGGACGAGGGTTAACCTAGAGAAGAAAAGGTGCAGAACACGCACCATAAAGAGAATCCCCAAATTCAATTTCCAATTTTGGCACTAAGCTGCTGTGCAGATTTTGGACAAAAGGCTTGTCCTCTCTAGGCTCATTTCTCCCTAGTCTGTAAAAGGGAAGTAAATCATACTGATTTTATTTAAAAATACTGTAAAATATAGAGCTAGGAATCACAATTCAAAAACTGCTACGGTAAATATTAGGAAGACGTGCATCAAACTCTTCAGTTTCACCAGAATGTGCTTTTCTAACGAGCATGCCAAGCAGTGTGTCAATTCTCAGCCAGATAAAGCCTGTAAGCCCTCCAGAAAGCAGTTGCTTTGTCTGTCAGAGGAGTTCTAGGTAAGGCAGATTTTTTTCCACAATACCAATGTATCACCTGCAACTGAATTTTAAAAGTGCGACCCCAATGTTATATTTTTTCCAAGCCTTAGGCAACTCCTACTCTAATGACATAAGAAAGCAAGAGACAAGTCAGATTGCAGTGTTTGGCTTTTAATAGAATTCTTGATTTTTTATTATAGAATATAGACATTTACTTACACCAATAGAAGTCCACAGTTATAACACTATAATTAAAACCTACCAGGAGTGTTGGAAATCATATTAACTCTCAAGTGCCACGCAATACACAAACACTTAAACAATGATATTTAGAATGTCTTTCAAAAAAGACTTTCAAATGCCTCGTAAACCTCCTCGACCATCTATTAGCAAAGACCATACTGAACTGTACAGTGGCAATTTCTTCATTTCATCAAGGAATTTACTGAGTTCAGAACTCATCACCCAACGCGTTTTTCACTGAACTTCTCTATCAATAAGATCAACCCCAATTCATT
The DNA here is from genome assembly GCA_017639485.1 of Pluvialis apricaria. NCBI lineage: Eukaryota > Metazoa > Chordata > Aves > Charadriiformes > Charadriidae > Pluvialis > Pluvialis apricaria. The sequence goes on along the minus strand of CM030008.1, from coordinate 1,563,348 downwards.
ATTACTCAGTCCACTAAAGGTTCTTCCAACATTATTTTTGCTGCATGGTCAGTTCTGTAGCTCATAGCCATGCTCAGCTCAGGTGTTGTGGCTTCAGTGCACTTCTCCCTGTTGATATCATCCTGGCAGGGCATAAAGAACCAGGCTGTAGTGCAATTCCTTAAAAGGTTTAATAGAAACAAAAAAGAACAAAGATTTGAGCTCTCATCTGGTTAGACAGCATTAGGTCTGATTTCCTTCATGTGCGGCACCACCTCAACAGGATCAGACCTAAGAGGTACTTGAATTAACTCTGTATTTAAAACTCCCAACAAGCAAAGCACAGAGAAGCAGGTTTGGACAGTGGCTCTGCTTTTACAAGAAAATTTCATTTGACAACTAAAGTTATATCTTTCAAGGAATAACAGAGTCCCAAATAAAAACCCATTGCTTTGCATAACAGTAAAGGGGAGGGAGGGGGGAGGGGAGGAACTACAGTAAAAAGCGTGTTTAAAAAACCCTCAAGGGGAATTAGATGAGGAAAATATTTGAGGATGACAGAGGCTACTTAGGGATATTACACGGGAAGCTCAAAAGAAATGCCTATCACGTATCAAAAAATTTGGTGAAGAGTTGATGATGTGTCCCAATGAGGAGAGAGGTTCTTGCACACTACATATGAGAACCTTATACAGCAGGCCAGAAAGGAGCCTGAGGAACTGCTGGGAAGCCGCATAAGAGCTAATAATAAATGCTAATTCAGATACCATGAGCAGCAAGTCCCCCAGAGAGTCTGTAGGACAAACAGATGATCAGAACACAGAGAGAACCAAAAAAAAAAAAAAACACCATAGAAGAAAAGCTATAATAGTATATATTATTATTATATATATAGTAGGGGAAGCTTCTACCCTAAATCCTCTTAGGAGGGACATCAGGCTGCATTGCTGATCAGCACGTCAGTGAAGGGGTTACAGAATGAGACATTACACCAGCCAGGGTCCCGGACCAGAGGGGATTATTGCAAGAGACCCAGAGGAACTTCAACACCAAACAGCTAAAGTAACACGTAACCTTTTGTCCCAGTACGGTCGCTGAAAGGTGGCAACTATTCTGCCTACTTTTACTAGGGAATATCTGAGAAACTACAGATCACTAAGGCAGATATTCTAAAGAAATCAGTAGAAAACAGCAAACAGAATTGTTTGATGGAAGGAGAGCTACCACACATTGAGTAAGAGTCAGCTTCACAACCCTGTTAGACTGACTTCTCCAGAGGAATAAATAAGCACGGACAGCAGAGATCCAATTTAGAAAGTCTACCTAGACTGCTAAAAATGTGTTCAAGAAAACTCCTTACAGGGGACTTCTGAAAAACTAAGCTGTCATGCGATAAGGGGGGAGGGCCTTCACGTGGATAGAAGTTGATTATAAGAGAGGTTAAAAAAGGATCACAAGAAATGCGTGATTCTTTTAATAGAGGGAGGTAATCAGCCAGTGCCACAGGGAACTGTGCTGTTTGATGTATTCACAAGTTACCTGGGAAAAAGGTGTGAGGGCGACATAAGCAGCACTTCCAGTTGTCTGTTAGTCACCGTGGCAAAAATCAGGCTGACTGAAGAGTTGGCAGAAATAACTCCACACCAAGTGACTGGGTAACAAAATGGCAGATTAAGTTCAATGTCAATGAACAGTACATGATGCATGGGGGGAAAATAACGTTACATACACAGGAATGCATTCTTGACTGGCTACTGCCACTCGTGAACAAGATCCTGGGGTCCTAATTGTTAATTCTCTGAAAACATGAACTCGATGCAGTCAAAAAATTCAAATTGTGTATTAGGAATCGTTAAAAATGGAATAAAGAACAAAGAGAAATCATTACATTAATATGTAAACCCATGCTATGTACACACTAAGTGTTATACGTAGTTCTGGTCATTCTTCTCTACCTCCACATCTCAAAAAGGACATGCAGGAGAACTAGAAAAGGTATAGAGAAGTTCAACACAGACAATCAAAGATACGGAGCAGCTTCCATAAAACAAAAAAGCATGGGAAGACTTTTCAATCTGGAAAAGATTTTATCAGCAAATGGGTACAACAGACCTCTCTAAAGATCAGAGACATCAGAGGAAACTGAAGAGGGGAGGGCCTCCTCTGTCAGTACAGGAATAATTCAGCATCAAACATAACTACAAAGCGGCAGCTCAAAATAAACACACAGTTAAGCTGTGGAAATCTTTACCCCGGGACATTGTCTATGTCATGTGGGTTAAAAAAGCAAGCGGATGAATTTTTGGAAGAGCGAGCCGTGAAGCACGATTCAGCACAAAGCCAAGGCATTCCTCTGGCTCAAGAAGCTCCCCAGCCACAAGCCACTTCTCCCGAACACCGTGCTGGCTGCCAGCATCCAACATATTTGTCTTGTTCGTACACTCTTCCCCTGTATTAAATACTGTCCACACTCAGAAACCAGAGACTAACCTAAACAGGCTGTCAGTCTGACCCAGCAGCTGTCCTTATGCAATGCATCTCACGTGATCACTTTTGGAATAATCCGCTTCTTTTTGTTTATCGATGTAGCTGCTTTACGACGAATAGCTAGGGAATCACTTTCTCCTAAAAATACCAAAAGACTGATGCAACACCCACATGCAGTTACACATCAGAGCTTTACCGTTAAATCCACTCTCACTTCAACGAGAGTGTGCTGGCCCGCTGCAGCGTGCCCCAGCTCAGAGGCCAGGCACAAACGCGGAGGAATTCAATCAACGTTTCACTCTCTGGCCACTCAGGAAGTTCCTGACTCCAGCTGTAGAGGAATTAATTCCAGGATGCAAACAGTAACCAACAAAGAGCACCTGTGATCTTTTTTAGGATATACCTTGTCTATATGAGTGCACTGATCAGACATCTTAAACACATATTTTAAAATTTCTTAAGTATCAAAAAAATTCATTTCCATAAAAATAATATGGACTCCAAGTGCTAATTAAGCATTCTTTACCTTCTTGTCGGTCTTAATCGAGCTCCACCACTGTAATATAAAGTAGCTGTGCCTACATTTGTATTGTCTCCCGAACACGATGTCATCCACTTGGCTCTTTCTGTAACAATCACTGCGGCCTGCGTACTATTGCAGCATTTTATGCAAGACTTCCGACAGCAGTACACAAACAGCTCAGCCCGCACAGACCTGCAATACGCTTGTCTTTCTGCTACAGCTACTTTTTCTACTATTGTCATTTTCCAAACCTCTCTACAAGATCAAATTTAACATCTTAGGCCATGCCTTTTGTTTGCGATATATATAGAATGCTTTTGGATGTCATTCATGAAGCGGTAACTTTGTCAGATCCATCCTCAGTGTCATTACTGAAAAGTTTCCAAGTACTATATATTATGGCCTAGCAATAAAGACTCAAAACCTCCCAAAAGCAGCCCTCACACCCCATTAAAGCATGCAAATTGCAAAATAATAAAAAAAAAACCAAGATAAACACTTCAGCATAACCATGACAGCCTTCTGTGAAGCCCACAAGGCCAGACACACATTTTTGCACTGAAGGACGCAAACTTTTTCTACCATTTCACATGCCTCGTGCCTCATTCCATCTGCAGCGAAAGGCAGCAGGCACAAGGCAGGCTGCCCCTCGCCTGCGCCGTATACCCTGCCCCAGCACTCACCCAGTCACCGTCAGAGACCCGCAGCGCAGAACAAACCTCATTTGTAATTACAGCTCACACGCAAGAAAAGACAGGGCTAGAAGGGACTTTGGGGGCTCTTAATTCTTACAGCTCACTCAGAGCATTATGAGTTATGCCTAATTATTCCCAACAGATGTTTATCCAACTTGGTCTTAAGCATTCAGTTGGAGACTCTGCAGCCACCCCAAGCAACTAGTACTCTAGTACTAAGCTTCAGATCGCTTTTTTAAACATTTTACCTGTGTCCCTCCCCACCATTTAAATCCATACCTTTGTGCTGTTCTCAGTGGGCATGGACAGCCTCAGCAGCAATACTTGTCAGAGTAAATTCCCCGAGTCTCCCCTCAGTCTTCTCAGGGCACACAACTTTCCCCGATCACACTTTCCAGAGACCAACTGCTCTGCTTCATCGTATCTCCACTTGGTTCATGTCACTTCTCCAGTGTCACACCAAAAGCAGGTCACAGGGTGTCCCAGTGAAGCTTTTACCGGCACTGGGTGGAACGGAAGGATTACGGCAGAACCTGCAGTTTATTTTCTGGTTTATACACCATAACAAAACTTTTGCCTCTCCTCCTCCCTTCTCCACAGGAGATCACTTGTCACCAGTGCAGGTGAAAAAGCTCCTTGAATGCTGTATTGTACCTAATCAATTATTCAAATGCCTGCAGCTGGTTATTTTTGCTTGAATATATAACATTACCACTGTCCTTACTGACCTGTTGCCAATTTTTCAGGCAACATTTAAGTCATCAAATCCATTTCTTGATTTTTAATCCTGTCATACAGGAAATTTGCAATCTTTCCCAGCTTCCATGTCATTTAGAACTTTAATATGCCTAGTCTGTGCATACCACAGATCATGAATGAAAACCCACAGCCCCCGGAGTAACCCTCTCAATACAGCCTTCCGTTTTAACCAGGTCTTTACTGATACTCTCAGTATGTTTATTTAACCAGGTTCGTATCTATCACATAGCGGCATCTTCTTAGGTTTTTAGTGCTTTTTTTTAAACCTTACCTACTTGAAAATCTTATTAGGAGAAAAATCAAAACCTTACTGAATGCAAGATACACAGAAGCTTTTGTTTCTGCAGCCAGAAACAGACCTGACATCTTATCCTAGAAAGGAGTAAACTTGCTTTGCCAGGGAAGTACCCGTGGCAAACCAGCACTGGCTGTTAAGTGCTCCCTGTAATCTTTCAGGTGCTTACTCATCATTTGACTACTTGCTGCAGGATTTTAACATGACTACTACTCTCCATTCTCTTCTTCCCACTCCTTCACCTACACAAACTGCTCGCTCTTCTCTAGTCTTTCAAAACATCACCTATTTTCCACTTCTCAAAAGACGCCTACTAAAGCTTTTAAGGTTTTTTTTTTAGTCTGTACTTTAAGTACATAGATGAAAATATCTCACTTAGATGACTGCTTGCAAACCTGCTCTTTCTTTTTTCTAATCTGTCACTAGCATTAGTTGCTCGCCAGCTGACTTTTGACTTCAGTAAGAATCAGCTACAAAAGATACCAAACACCTCAGTTTCAGTGACACAGGACAGTAAGTTTTCCTCTCTGTTCTCTCCTCCATCATCTTCTTACTATTGAGACATTCACAGAATAATTTTTTTGTAGCCCTTGGTGGCCTCTGCTAGCCAGGTTTGATCTCTATCTTAATTCTTCTTACATGGTCTTGCTACTCTTCAAATGAAAAACAGAAACACCCCTGGGTTTGAATAACCCACATATTGCAGAAGTGACGAAAGCAACGTTTGCAATTAGTACTTTAAGGATGTGATTTCTACTCAGCTCCAGCACTACTTTGAGACAAAGTTCACGTAACTGAGAAGTACCTATAGCAGTTGTTTATCATCACAACACACCCATTGGAGATTCACTCTTTTTTCTCAACAGTTCTGCAGCTGCAATTACTCATTTACCTCATCAAGTAAGCACCTGAAACGAGCATGACTTCTTTCCTGTTTCTTTATAGCTGGGGCTCTTTCCCCTGCAAAGGACACACTTCCTGGTTCAAAACACTCCTTCAGGACAGAAATCAAAATTAGTGTTTAACGACCCCCATTAAAAAAAAAAAATTAATTTAGGCCCACAGATTCTGACTGTATGGGTTTCAGTTCTATTTCTCAAATAGGTGGTCTTGTCCATATCTCTGAATAGCACCTTCTACTGCAAGTATTTTTTAAGAGATTGTGCCACGATAAATGCTTACCATCCATACTTCATTCAACGGTTTTACAGGGTAAGGAAAGTTAAATTGGACAATAACATTTTTAAAAAGTGCCCATAACAGGCAAATATACGCCTCAGAAGCAAATGTAGTCCATTTAGCAGCCCACTACACCATTGCTTATGTTTACGTTGCGACTTCAGTCCTGGGTGACGCAGATACGGTGGGTTTCTGAAACCCTCCCCAGATAAACCACATCTACGTAAACACTTCTAGCAGACTCTGCGTTTTCCACGTACCGCTCCACTTGCCCATACAAAGGTGCAGTCCCTCCACCAGGCAGAAAATGGTTCTGGCTCGGACTTTAACAGAGGAAGGGCAAAAGAGCTTTTTTAAGTATTCTCCTTCTCCTGAAATTTGCATTGTCAGCGTAGAGGTTTCAAGCACCTTTTGCATCACCACCATTTTCGCTGCTGCTCCCACAAGCCTTTGAATTTAGTCCAGCAGCTCACTTTGGTGATCTCTGTTGATGCCAACAGCAGTATTGTTTTTCTGGTTTATCAAGACCACAGCTTATATCGGGTCATTTGCCTCCTAGAAGAAAATTCCCTCCAAAAATACTCAGAAATAGCTTTTGAGTAAGCCACTTCGTCACATTAAAAATACACCTCTATAATAAAGACCAGCTATCACCAGCAGAAGTTTCCTGACCTACTCTAATTAGAGTTGGATCAAACTAAGTTTGTGTGTTAAGCACTGTCGTTTTCCTGACAAATATGTCGTTGAAACATACAAAACAATAGTCTTCCCATTTCAGAAGGAGGACTTGGCTTCTGCAGTACCAGCTGGGTACCTTCTGACAGCTGTCAAGCAAAGGGTTTCTAGCACTTCTGGATTTGGCAGAAAAACAGAAGTCTACCTTTGCCTCTTTGGGGAAACACACTTCCTTTTCCACACAGTCCCTCTCTCCAACTCCCAAATGTTAGAGCTTCAGTGGTATTTTCACTCTGAAATCTTGAACACTGGAAGTTTTGGCTGCGTCCATCATCTCATTAGCAGGGATCCTCTCCCAGGCGGGACACTAACATTGACAGAAATAAGGGAGACAACAAACGCAAGTCTGGCGACTTAATCCATGAAATAGAAAGCAAAAATTAAGATATAAATTTCAGCATGTATTTCCCTGCATTGCTCCCTCAAAAATAAAACCATCAAGGCTTTAATCAGAACAGTTCTCATTATAAAAAGAGTATATCTGCACTTTAAGATCTTTCCAGCTTGAAAAGCGCTCTGAGAAGGCACACGGGAACACAAGCATCTGTAAGGTGACTCACTTGCATAGGATTGATTTTCAACAGGTTCTAGGTTACAGAAGTAACATTTGGCAAGCCTGAGTAAGCAAACCACCAGGACTCCCAACATCCCATAAGTGAGATTTTTGTCCGCTCTAGCATCACGCATAACCAAATATTTTTCTTTCTAATAATCACCAGTTAGAAACCCAGGATCGACAAATCACTAAGCTCTTTCTTCCCAACAGTGAAACAATCCCAAAACTACTCTGTTAGAGAACAAGTCTGAAAGTCTGACTCTGACATTGTCTTTTGAAAACAAACCAACTATTATTCCCGTGGCATCTTTATCACAATGGTCCATACAAGATTATTTCAGTTTTTAACCAAAGAAATGCAACCCTCCTCCCCTCCTCATTCACCACCGCTCTCTTGGTGCAGCTGAAACTCACTCTTTTACTGGCAGAAGCCTTAGAATTTTATTTTCTTCCCAAGGGAACACAGTAACACAGAAATGACACTGGCTGTTCTGAAACACCGGGACTGTGTCTTCTCCCGACGACACAAATTAAAAGATTCACTTGAAGACAACCACCTTTAAGCCCCTGTTCCTCCACCTTCTTTTTGATATTTTGGTTGTGAGAAGTAATAGATCACAGACCTTGAGACAGAAGGCTGCACAACCACAGAACTGCCTTGTTTTCCTTAAGACCTTTCTTTCTCACCCTTCAGCACACCATGTAAGTTTCAAAGGAATTATAACACAAGATACTACTGCTAAGGAATGCTTGTAAAGCTCAGACTACATCTATCTCTGGTCTCGTTTTTGAGTTCCTCAGGCCAAGCGCCATCAGTTCCTCCTTGCTCGTACAGCGCCCAGCACAGAGGAGTGTGCTCCCCGTCACCAGCGCTCTGTGCTGCCACAGCACGCTGTGAAATGTCTGTTGTAAAATGGGGGAAACCTGCCTGCAGCTCCCTGGAAAGACAGGCAAGGGAGGTGTGTCAACTCCACCAGAGCAGCACAGAAAGTCGGCCGCAGTGAGACTAGGAAGGATTCCCGGGTCACAAGACCTGCTGAAATTGCTGTACTGCTGCTACTCCCCTTTCCACTCATTACTTCCTACATTCGGCTATAGACAGGTAAAACTATTTTTGTTCGTCAAGCTGTACCTATTCTAGTTTTCAAACTCTTTGCTCATCAGAGAGGAAGAAAAAAGAAAAAGACTTTTCTATGCATCATTATATGAAGTCTGACAACAGACAGGCCTAGCAACGCTCTGCATAAAAATAACATTGAATAACTCAACAGCTGTCTTCAGATACAGCTTGACAAATTCATTCATCACTGAGATTCTGACACTTCAAAAATTATTTTAAATGCTCCCAAGACAGAACCTGATTCTTCTTTGCTCTTTTGCGATGTTACATTTGAATCACATTTGGAAAAATAAACAGCACTGTACCAAGTTAAGCTTTGTAACGGAAAACACTGAGCAGAATCATTTTGGTGGAAGGACTCAGGGGCTAACAGCACAGCTCTCCACGTATCATACATTCAGTGAAAATCCCAGGGTATTTTCCTTTCTTTTCAATTCAAGTCAGCTAATCTCCTTTCTGCATTACACAACAGCTCGTGTAATCCTAAATTTATCACACTAGTACACTGTCATAGCAGTTACAGGTTTCACAAAGAGTGAGATCACGCCTCATCTTTGCCCCTTTCATGAAAGGAAACTTAATTTGCCTTTCAACAATCCTGAAAAATAAGTAGACATTGCATTCCGGAAATTTTGGCATTAAGGCAGTACTCCTTTCCTCAGGATTCTCCCAAATACAAAGCCATAGCCACACTACTTCAGGATTCAAACAGTTCCTTGCTCATTATATTAGAAAATAATCTAGATGTTCGTCCAGACTCATATAAGGAAGCTGATTCCTAAATATTAACCAAACTCCAAAGACTAGGGCGATTACCCAGAGTGAAAGATACTTGCAGCACCATCACAGAGCGAAGTCCCCACAAAATCAAAGCAGCGGAATAGTTCTGAAGTGGTCGGCAACTACCTAGCGACATGCCAAGCAAAGCCATCGAGCAGAGGAGCCTACTCCACATTTCAGTCATGCCCTTTACGTACTCAGTCATTTTTTCTTCTTTCCTATAAAGCATCTTCTCCTGATTCTGCAGCAGAAACAATTAACTCTTTCCTTCAACTCACCCTCTTTACGGGCTTAGTCCCATCCCACCACCTCTGACCCACCAAAACTTCCTACATCCCTCTCTCAGACACATTTCCTCATGCTTTTCCTCCCTGCTCTCCTCCAGCACAGCAATACCTCAGGCTGATGACTCCCGCTTTCCTACAGGGTAAACACTCTCCATTTTGATCCCAATTCCTTCCGAACCCTCCCACAGGCAAAGCGGTCGCTACTCCAGGCCCTCAGATCCTCCGCTCGACCCCAACCTTCCCCACAAACACCACTCACTTCTTCATCCGCAGGTGCCAAGCGGGTAAGGCAGTCCCTTCCTCTGCGCATCTCAGGACGCCACACCACCTCGCTCTTCGCAAACGAGAAAATTAACCCCTGCTCTTTTTGCCAACACCCACGCTTCTGCTAATTATCAGAAAACAGCCACAAAACAAAACCCAACCCGCACAACACCACCCCCCCAAGATGGTTTTCACCACCCTCTGCAAGCAAAACCCACACCCCCCCCCCCCAAAACCCAACAGGCACCTGAAGCACCACAGGGTTAGGGGGGGACCCCGAAATCCCCCCCACACACCCCCAAAACACCCACGAGTGGCGGGGAGCCCCCGCCCCGGGTTGTGCGGCCTCACCTCAGGCTTCCCGCCGGGGAGAGAGGCCTAAAGGCCGCCGTTCCCTCAGGAGAAAGGAGGGGAAGGGGTCTGCGAGCGACCGTTAAACGGCCGTTAAAAAGGCGGGGGGGGGGGGGCGCGCGCCCTCCCCTCACACACACGCACGCGCGCGGCCGCGCGCGTGCGTGTGTGTGAGGGGAAGGCGCGCGCCCCAGGCCTGGCGGGAACGGCGCTGAGGTGACCGGGGGAAGGGGGGGAGAGGGGGAGGAACGGGGACCGATCGCGCTCGCCGGTGTCTCACCTCACCGACGGGGAAGCGGCTCCCTCCTCACCTCCGACCTTTGACCTCTCCGCGCGGCCGGGGAGTCCGTTTGGTCGGTTCTTTCCTTTTTTTTTTTTTTTTTTTTTTTTCTTTTTTTGTAATTTATCTCGGGTTTAGGGTTTCATTTTAACACCACCACCCCCCCCCCGTTTTTTTTTTTTTTTTTTTCGTTTTGTTTGGTTTTGTTTTGCTCTGACCCTAAACCGCTCCGGCCCCTCGTTTCCCGGTCCGGTTCAACCCACCCCCTCCCGCCCTCCCCCCGTTGCCGCCGCCGCCGCTGCTGCCGCTGCCGGGCCCCACGCGCGCGCGCGCAGCGCCGAACGCCGGCCACGCCTCCCGCCGCCGCCGGCGTGGCCACGCCCCTATACCCCTAACCACGCCTCCGAACGTAACCACGCCCACAAAACCTTAACCACGCCTCCTCCGGGAAAACCACGCCTCCAAATATTATAATCACGCCCATTGACTGCCAGGTCACGCCCCTAGCTTTGGCCACGCCTCCCTACCGTCAGGCCACGCCCCCTCCCGGTGGGGCGGGCGCGCCGGTGGCGGCGGGAACACGTGGAGCTGGGAGGGGGGGGGGGGGGGGGGGGGGGGGGCAGACCGGGAGACGAGGGGCACGGTGGGGACAACCAGGGCAGGGGGGGTCCGGGGGCATGGAGGGGATCGCGGGAGACGGGGTGGACCGGGCACCGGCTGCTCTGGGGCTGGGGGGGGAGAGTGGACCTGGAGGAAGGACCTTACACCGGGAGCCCTTGGGCTCGGTGTGGGGGGATAGAGGAGAACCGGATGCCCAGCGCTCCGGGAAACAGGGTGGGCCAGACACCGGGAGCCCTGCGCACAGAGGGGATAGTGGCATAGGACTTGGGCTCGGTGGGGAAGGAGAGTGAGCGCCCTTTGGAGCAGCAGGGTGAGGGGTAGGGAAGTGCCCAGGGGAAGGGGCAGGTGGTACCCAGAGAGCAAGGGATGCTTTTTTCCCCCCAGGAATGCCCATGCTGTTCCTGCCAGCGCAGCCCTGGCACGGGGTAGGATGCCACCCAGCCTGGGCACAGGTCGCCCACAGGGTCAGGAGCAAAGTCATAAGCATCCTTTGCCCCTGGTGCCGGAGGAAGCCACGGGCAGGCCAAGGTCTGCAGCAAAGGACACAGCAGCTCTGGTGCCGGCAGAGGCGGATGGTGGAAGGCAGCTGAGCTGCTGCTGCCCCACAGCCAGCTGGCCCCACACCGGTGCTGCCGGCCCGGCTGTCACCCCCGGCACGGCTCCCGGCTGCCAAGCATCACTCCTGAAATCCTGGGGGAGCCCTGCGAGGAAAGAGGCGGTGTCAGAACGGGTCTTGGTGGGAAACCAGAGTGAGACGCAGGGAAGAAGCAAAGGAAAGGAGCAGAAATTTAAGATAACTCTGAAAGGGTTGGAACAGGCTGCCTAGGGAGGTGGTGGATTCGCCATCCCTGGAAGTGTTTGAAAATAGGGCAGACGTGGTGCTTGGGGACATGGTTTAGAAGCGGTTTTGTCAGGTTGGGCAAATGGTTGGACTTGGTGATCTTAAAGGTCCCTTCCAACCTCAACAATTCTATGATTCTATGAATCTATGAAATAGGAGAAGGGAGAGGCAGAGCCCCTGCTCCTTCATCTCCTGGGGCTGAGGACCTCCACATCCAGCCCCCCAGCATGCTCAGGACCCCACGGTTTGATGACATAGAATCATAGAATGGTTTGGGTTGGAAGGGACCTTAAAGGTCACCCAGTTCCACCCCCCCGCCCTGGGCAGGGACACCCCCCCAGCCCAGGGTGCTCCCAGCCCCGTCCAACCCGGCCTTGGACACCTCCAGGGATGGGGCAGCCACAGCTTCTCGGGGCAGCCTGCGCCAGGGGCTCACCGCCCTCAGAGTGAAAAACTTTTTCCTAATACCCATTCTAAATCTCCCCTCTCCCAGTTTGAAGCCATGCAATGCACATAAAGTTTCCCTTAAGTCTCATTTCTGAGGTGACGGTGCATCTGGCCAGGAGGTGGGCGCACTGCAGGTGCTACGGGCTGTCTTACCCAAAATACCAGCCTTTTCCAGGGCCCTTCTCGCAGCCATCGGGCTCTGATGCCTTCTGACAGTCCCTGCTGCTGGCAGCCCTGCCGGTACCATCACATCCCACCCTCTCCCAGGGGTCCTGCACTGCTGTCCCACCAGTCCCAGCCTTGGTGGGCCTTTCCCCGGTTGCTGCCTGCGCCGGCAGCCCAGGCCGCTCCCACCGAGGCCAAGGGAACGAAGACCAGAGACCTCAGGCCAAGTCCCACCTGCTATATCGGTGGAGACGCGGCGTTGCACAAGCTCTGGCTTGCAAACAAAGAGCTGCACTTAGCAGTGGCCCCAAGCACGCAGATGTTGGCTGACCCTGGGCAAGGCCACCCTGTTCTGCCATCAGTCGCATCCCTCCTAATCTCTGCTTCCTGCGCTGCCTTCCCGCAGCGTCAGCTCCAGATCAAGGTCTTGGTTCGGTCATGGCCGCGCTGGGTGGCCTTGGCTCAGCAGAGCTGCCAGATCAGCCTCCAGAGCTCACGTCCTGATGGCAGATGGACCCCTGGATGTCAGGCAGGGATGGAGGCAACACTGGGCTCAGTCCTCACCATGAACCTGGAGCCACCGCAGGTTTCACCTCCTTTTCTCCAGGAGCCATCTCCCAGATGCTGCCTGGCCAAGCCCTCACTGGTGCACGATGAAGGCAAAGAACAGCTGGTTTGGAAGGACCTTGGATCCTGGGGAAACATCAGGGGACATGGGGACACCAGGGGACGGGGTGCTGCTCCTCGCGTGGTGCCCTGACTCCGAGCCCAGGGCAGCCTCTGGTGTCTCACTTGGATGCAGGCATCGGTCGAGAGCAGAAAGAACCGGGCAAAAGCCCCCAGCGATGTTTGCACAGTCACCCTGCCGGTTTCAGAGGAGGGAGGCAGAGCCTTGGAGCAGGGATGTTTTGGGATCTCTCCAAGGGGAAGCTAATCATACAGGTATTACTTCAATTATCCACCATTACGTGCCCATTACAGGTGCATTTTTAGCAGCCGTAGTGCCTGCAGCGACCGGAGCCAGCACCTCCCTTCCCCAAGCCCTACTGCTCCTCTCGTCCTCCCTTTGCAGATTGTGACCAGGCATCGTCCCCCGGGCACTGCCACCACGCTGGGCCAGCAGCAGCGGCGCTGGGCTCCGCCGCTTCCACGGCTAGCAGCTGAGAAAGGCGGTTTACCCCAGGAAGGCACAGCAGGCACCAGCCTGAAGGTTCGTGTGACATAGGAGGAGACCGAGCCACCAGCTCGCCTCAGCCAGGGCAGGGTACGGTGCTTTGCACCCACCAGCAGCGGTACCACGGCCGTGCCCAGGCACCATCAGCTCCCAGGAACCTTCCCGAGGAGCCCCGGGCTCTGTGCACGGCTTTGGGGCGCTCAGGACCCCAAGCCATGGCGGCGTCCCCGGCTTTGCCTCCACACAGATGCTGGACGAGGGTTTGGGCGCAGCAAGATCTGGACCCGGCTGCTTCCAAGCTGGCTGCCCAAGCACCGCCGACGTTCCACACTCAGGATCCGGCCGCCTGCCTGAGCCATGCACATGGGCAGCCCGCGGCTCACCCACCACGGATAATTTGGGCCCGTGACGCTGTGGGCCTTGGGTCAGGCCCAGCAGGCACCACCTGAGCCTGGGAGGTGGGAGGCTGCTGAGCGAGGCTGGGCTGGAAGACACAACTTGGTGCTCTCCTTGGCAGCACGGAGACCCACGGGTTATATCCTGATATAGCAGGGAGAAGTGATCCTAAAGCCCATGCGGGGTCCTGCTCGCCCTCCTGACTTCCCCGGCACTCACCACCATCCCCAGAGCCTGCCCAGTCTCCCTGGGCTGCTACCGATGAGCAGCCACAGCCTCCAAGCGCGCCAGGGCTCCCCAAACTCAAGCCGGACTCAAGGGGACCGTTCCCAAACCCGCAGCAGGACGGGTCACTGGGCCGTGCACTGTTTCTGCATGGAAAAAGCGGAAACGCATCCCACGGAGTTGTTACCCCATCTCTGGAGCTGCAAAGGACCCGGCAGGTCGCTCTCGTCTGTCACAAGCGGGATATTTCTCTCCCGCTGCAGCCAGAGCATCTACCAGGAGACCTCCAGCTCTGCTCCCGGGACTGCCCTCGTGTCCGTGGGGAGGGAGGGGACACAAAGCCGTCTCCTCGCCCAGGCTCAGGAGATGCCCATCTCTCTCCCATGCCAAGAACCCCATGGGGAGCGGTTCCCATACAGAGATCCATGGTTACCTAATGACTGTACCCTTATCTAATCAAAATTAGTGATTAGCCCCCAACAGCGCTTCGATACAGGCAGGTCATATATCTGCTAGTCATGATTTGCGACCGGGAAGCAGCGGCTGAGACAGAGGCTCGTGCACCAGCGTCTGCCCGTCGCCCAAAGCCAAGGACGAGCTTGGGAAGCCACACGCTACACAGACGCACACGGGCACGGTGGTTTCCCGTGAAAAGCGAGGAAGTAACAAAACAAAGCGAGGGATCAACCAAGCAAGGCAGCCTTCAGGTCATGCCGCAGCACGGCGAGGGAGTGTACGTGTAGCTATAGATATTTTTTTTTTTTTTTTAATTCTGTGGAAGTTGGGAGTTGAGCAAATCTCGTCTGTGCCAGAGCTGGGAGAAAACTAAGAATTGCAACACGCACCCAGACCATCCCTGCCTCCGCCCGCTCTGTGTCATCTCCTTAAATGCCAGCGGGAGGGTGGGGTGATCCCTCCAACCACGCAGTGCCTGGCACTGCCATGCCATAACACAGGAAAAGGTGAGGCACGGCCCAGCCTGCCGGGCATGCCCCCTGCTTGTATTTACACGCTCTAAGGGCCATTCTTGCAAGTTTCTGCTCTTCCTCTTGGCCTGCGTACGATGGGAACGGGGTGGGAGGACAAAGGGATGCGGCAAGCTCCGGGCAGGCTAATCCCCTTGTTGGCACGCGGTTCAACACGCGTTTAAGCTTCCCTCCTGGGTCAGTTCGCTGCACTGCGCTCCTGGAAGGCGCTGGTGACGCAGCCGGGCTGGTTTGGTGGCACGTCCAGACTAGAGGTGCCAGCCTCGCCGACGTTGCTCCGCGTTGCTCTCGCAGCGCTGTGCAGTATCACAGGACTGCAGCTGACAGCCCTCTAGCAAAAAAGGTGACATTCTTGTCCTGGATCTTATACTGGTAGATCTGGACGTGATCCTGCTCCGCCGTCAGCTCCAGGGACACCCTCCTAATTATTTTAATCTGCAAAGGGAAAGGAACAGGAATATCATCCCTTTGGCTGCCCCAGTCACAGCATCCTCACCCTCCACGCCTCTCGCTGGCCTGCAGGGAAAGGAGATCACTGATTAAAAACAAAATCACACAACTGCCTGTAACCAGTGCCTTTGGTGACAACCCCTGATGACAGACCACGCAGCAACCAGTCCCCGGTGACCCAGCTGCCCTCCCAGCCCAGATCACTACCAGCCAGGCTGAGACCCACCAACAGGAGAGTTGGGCAAAGTTTCCCAGGAGCTTGTAGCACTAGGACAAGGAGTAATGGTTCTACACTAAAAGAAGGGAGATTGAGATGAGATATTGTGAAGAAATTCTCTCCTGTGCGGGCGGTGAGCCCCTGGCGCAGGCTGCCCCGAGAAGCTGTGGCTGCCCCATCCCTGGAGGTGTCCAAGGCCGGGTTGGACGGGGCTGGGAGCACCCTGGGCTGGTAGGGGGTGGCCCTGCCCAGGGCGGGGGGTGGAACTCGATGATCTTCAAGGTCCCTTCCAGCCCAAACCATTCTGTGATTCTAATTAGATATTCCTGATTAGGGGACTGGAACATCTTTCTTATGAGGAAAGGCTGAGGGCCGTGGGGCTTTTTAGTCTGAAAAAAGAGAAGACTGAGGGGGGATCTTATCAATGCTCATAAATATTCAAAGGGAGGGTGCCAGGGGGATGGGAACAGTCTTTTTCCAGTGGTGCCCAGTGACAGGACAAGAGGGAATGGGCACAAACTGGACCATAGGCAGTTCCATCTAAACCTGAGGAGGGACTTCTTCCCTGTGCGGGTGGCAGAGCAGTGGCACAGCTGCCCAGAGAGGGGGGGGGAGTCTCCCACTCTGGAGCCACCCCAAACCCGCCTGGACGCCGTCCTGTGCCACTGCTGGAGGTGACCCTGCTGTGGCAGGGGGTTGGGCTGGGGCAGCTCCAGAGGGCCCTGCCACCCCCCACCACTCGGGGATTCCTCTGCCATCCCCCTGGGGTGGGAAACAGCCCGCACTGCAGCTGCTCTATAAACCCCTTCCAGCTTCCAGGGGAGGGGGAGTCCCCAGGTGGCAGGATGTCCCTGAGCATCCCCACAGAGGCAGAGTCACGCCGGGTGCTCCAGCAGACCCTGGTGACCACAACAAGGCTGCTTGTTAGTCCTTAGCCACACTGCAGACCAGGTTAGTCCTGGGCCTGCTCCCACAGGGCAGAGGAGCGTGTCTCACCTACCCTTGGGCCTGCAGGCAGTGTTGTATGTGACATTAACGCATGCCACCTCTCCACGCTCTCCCGTGCATTACCTGCCCGTGAACGTCCTTGCAGAAGCCAGTCGCCAGCCCCTCTACCCACAGGATCAGGTCACTGTGATGACACAGGGAGTTCACAACCAGTTCGTTTTCCTCATCTTCTGAATCCTCGTTGCTGTGAACCAGCACCACGATGTTCCCCTGGAACGAGAGCACCAGGCAGCAGTGAGCCCCTGGCTGATTCCTAATCCGCTTGAGGGTAAGGAAGGGGAGATAGCAGCGGGAGCTTGCACAGATGCTAACCAAGCAACTTCGACATCCCCCGGCACGGCAGCTGGTTCTGAGCTAAAGACCACTGGGAAAATAAAGAGCAAATACCTACATAAAACTCTAAAACAGCTTGCTGTATACATATTGTGCATACATATACACATACACACATATATACGTAATATGCAGCCTAAAAATACATCGAGCCTTTGTTACGAGACAGCTGTCTAGTTAAACCAGTCTGTCAGGCCACGCAAACGGCACCTCTCTGAATGAATTCAGAACAGCTAAATAAAGACGTGGCCAAACGGCCGCAGCCAGAGCTGCGATGTTCAAACCTTCACAGCTCTCGCAAGAAGCAGAGAACTCCCCAACGCGACACCATCTCTATTAAAAATACATCCCCAGAGTCTTTGCCTCAGCCCAGGCAGGCCACCAAGGATTTAAAATAACATGAAATTCCCAATCAATTAAAATGTACTTTAAAGCTTCAGAACATCCTATACAGAAATAGAAATGTGTTAGCACGATTTATCATCTTTTTTTTTTTCCTCGCCGTTTTGGAGGTAAATATTCTCAGCAAGCAGAACATTCCCTGTCAGAATTTACAGCACAAACACCCTGGCACCATACAAAGTGCAGGATAACAAAACCTGACACCGTCTACTTTTATTTCTCACTCAAGCAGAGAGAGAAATAAAAGGGTGGGGGACGCCGCAATGTAAACAGCAAAGGTTGGATGTGACTGCAACGGCTTTCGGCTGCGATGCTCTCAGAAGTCAGCACATCGCTGGGGAGATCTTTGTAGAAGTGCTGCGTGGTCACATGCGCTTAGAAACCAGCCGGTGCAACACACAGCAACGCTGAGGATTGGTGGAAGCAGAGACTCACGTCCTCTCCAAGTGGACCTTCATCTCTGTCCCCTGCGAGACTCATCAGCCCCTCACTACCTTCCTAACCCGGTTCCTTCCCTGCCCTCCCACACGCACACAAACATGGGTGTGAGTTGAGAACTCTGGAGAGCCAGGAGCTCTGAGAAACATTATTTTACACTTCAGAGCTCAGCTCACACGTCAGGGACACACAGAGCCCTTCTCTGGGCAGCACCTCCTGGGAAACCAGTTGCAAAGGACCCTACACTGGTACTCCAGGGACTAACACAGCTCCTGAGAGTGGCTCTAGAGCAATGATTTGAATTTCTTGGACAGCCAAAGTCTTCCAAAACCTCGTCATGCACACGTGGAAAGAGAAAAGAAAGCCAGGCTTTGCTCCAGAGGCTCTTTTGTACATGTAGCGCACAGGACAGTGCGTGCAGAGGGAGCAGTACCTTCAGCTGAGAGCACACCACAACTCTGCAGTAGTGGATGAAGTCCAGCACTGCCACCGGCGTGGCGCCCAGGCTGAGCAGGACGCTGAGGTCGTCCACCAGCAGCACGGGGCCCTTCCAGGAGTCACCGCTGGCGGGAGTCAGGGATGTCCGGACGAAGTCAAACAAGGCTTTGAGGTTGGAAGCGCTCTCACTGGAAGAGAAGAAGCAGATCTCAAGGGGCTTGGTCCACACACGCATTGTGTGTTCCCCTCCTCACCCACTGACCCAACGCGGGGGATGCCAGCCTGCACCCTCCCAGCTGTCCCCACTGCAGTGACAGTCACCAACCAGATCCTGCACTTCCCTACAGTCACTGCTCCTTTACTCACCTGTGTGCAGTGAAACCCTTCTGCCCTGATCCAGGGATCACAGAATGGTTTGGGTGGGAAGGGACCTTTAAAGGCCATCAAGTCCACCCCCCCTGCCCTGGGCAGGGCCACCCCCCCCCAGCCCAGGGTGCTCCCAGCCCCATCCAACCCGGCCTTGGACACCTCCAGGGATGGGGCAGCCACAGCTTCTCGGGGCAGCCTGCGCCAGGGGCTCACCGCCCGCACAGGAGAGAATTTCTTCCTCAGATCTCATCTCAATCTCCCCTCTGTCAGTGCCAAACTGTTCCCCCTCGTCCCATCGCTCCCCTCCCTGACCTGGAGTCCCCCCCCAGCTCTCCTGGAGCCCCTTTGGGCACTGGAAGGGGCTCTGCGGTCTCCGCAGAGCCTTCTCCTCTCCAGGCTGAACCCCCCCTCTCCCCGCCTGTCCTCCCCGCAGAGGGGCTCAGCCCTCGCAGCATCTCCGGGCCCTCCTCTGGCCCCGCTCCCCCAGGGCCGTGTCTCTGCTGTTGGGACCCCCCCGAGCTGGAGGCAGCGCTGCAGGGGGGGCTCCCCAGAGCGCAGCAGAGGGGCACAGTCCCCCCTCGCCCGCTGGCCACGCTGCTGGGGATGCACCCGGGGTGCCGGGGGCTCGCTGGGCTGCCAGCGCACAGTGCCGGCTCATGGGGAGCTTCTCATCCATCAGCACTCCCAGGTCCTTCTCCTCAGGGCTGCTCTCCATCCCTCCACCCCCAGCCTGTATGGACACCACGGGTTGCCCTTACCCCGGTGCAGGACCCTGCACTTGGCCTTGTTGAACCTCATGAGGTTTGAGTCTCACCAAAGGCCCATCCATCCCAGCATGGCTCTGAAACAGCGGAAAGCCAGGAGTGTACAGGAACAGAGAAAGTACGTGGCTGTCTTTGCTTAGAGGCTGCTCAACCCAGAGGAGGCACCTTCCAATCTAACAGCCCTCAGTGGATTTTTCTATCAAATCATCAGAGACATGGAGAAAGTGAAGGGGGAATAAAAACAACAGCCAGCGTGGTTAAAGCAGCACTATTCTCTTGGATGAGAATAAAACTCAGAATAATTACAAAGAGGAACAAAACTGCTGGGATGGAGTTTTATTTGACACAAACACGTTGAGTGCTGAAATAAATTTTCTGTAGACCTACAACATGCTTGGCAATGAGGATGGGGGCAGAAATTGCCCCAAAATGCTGGAGAAGTGGGACAGGATCTGAGCAGCAGGGAGAGACAGGGCAGGACAAGCACAGCAGTGTGCACGGTGCTGGTATTTCCCTTCTCTTAGCCATCCAGCTACCGAGTCCTTAGGCCCCAGAGGTGACCCCAAAAGGAGCCGGGTCTCAGCCGTGGATGTCACTGCTGCTCTCGGTGTTGGCTGCAGCGGCTGGGGACACGATGGGGGAAACGGTCTCTGCGGGGGACCCTGCTCAGCCCCAGCAGAACCACCAAACACTCAGGTTTACCTTATAAACTGGAGAGGACTGGGCTGTCCTGACTGCTCCTCCTCCTCTCCAAACAAGAGGTCGAGGCAGGACTTGAGGCCTTCCAAGAAGACAAGCTGTCCCCGTTCTTTGGCAGCTGTCAGACTGACTCCCTCGAGAGAAGAAAACGTAATGTTGCAGAGTGAACAGCTTTGGAGGAATGGTGCAAACAGAACCAAGCAGATCAACAGCCAATTTTTATCAAGTCTTACCTAAACATGCTAACAAAGTCGATGCCTCGGTGACTCTTGCACAGGGGATGCAAGAGGCGGTTCTGTTACACGTACTGGTGGACACATTTGCTTTCCTGTATTTTGCCAGGAGGGAAAAAACCCACCGATATGGGGGGTTCAAACATCCAGGAATTGCTCCTGGGAAGACAACAGCGTCATTGCACGGGAGAAAACCAGATTCTTATCCAGAGGCAGGGAGAGGATGGGTATAGACTTCTCCACGCTGCCCCAAGGACCCTGCTGTGAGCAATTTCTTCGCCCTCCCTTCCTGGGTGGCAAAAGCCTTTGGTTTTCACTATCTCCCAATCATCGCTGTGGCAATAACGACTCTCTGGCACAACCCACGCGCCTGAGCGAGGCACAGCCTGGATCTGGAGAACGCTGTGGGCTGGGCACCCCGACGCTTGCACAACAAGTGGGAGAGAGCAGCCCGGCCGGGGCTCCCACGGGAAGCAGCCTCAGCCCCGACTCCCCTTCAGAGAAGGAGGAGGGACCATGACAAACCGCCTGGGGCTGTGACTCAAACTCCCGCTGAGGTTTCCTGCTCTCAGCCCTGCTTCACCATGAGGCTGACCTCCAGAGCCACATGCTGGGCACGTCCAGCCCCAACGGAGAAAGCCCTGGCAGAGTTGCAGCAGACACGTAGAAGACCCCAACTGGAGATCTAGTTCCTGAACGCCTTCCTCATCCTCCTTTCTTTCATCAGCAAGGGCTACTTTTGCCAACCTTTCTATAGCTCCTCAGCCTACTGGTAACTGCATCAGCCCACCTTTCAGGATAAAATTTAGTACCTGTTACTGGCATGATCATACAAAGATAGCTCATGCACACTAGCTTCAAACCTCGGCCAAACTGTGCATTCCCCAGCAGGAAGAAGTGCAAATTTGTTCGGCTTTGCAGTGTGGGTTGCTTCCCACATTTCACAACGGGACTGCCATTTCTTAAAATGGAACAAAGGAGAATTAACGCCAAGATTCGCAGCGTCTCGGCAGCCTGGAAATAGGGCTGTTGTGCAACGCAGCAGGTAGGTGGACAAGATGGTGAGATAGATGGTTTACAAAGAGTTCAGGAAGGTTTAGCTCAATGCAGTATTGCTTGACAGGCAGAACTGGTGAGGCAGAGGCCAGGAACCAGAAACAAGGATTCTGAGAAAGTGGTTCCCATATCCCCAGAGAGAAGACATCCCTTTGGGATGCTGCAAGATTTTGAACCCTCTGAAGAGGGTGGCAGAGCAGGACTGGTCAGGAACAGAGGCAAGTCCTAGGGCAGGAGCAGGAGCCCTTACCTTAAGCCAGGACTGGCTTCTGCCTGAACACTGGAAGAGGCCCACACCAGCAGCGCTGGTGCTTTTGACCAGGAACTTTTTAAGCATCACAGAAAATATAGACTTTTGCTTTTTTTCCTAAGCAATCGTGCTGGGAGCTGCAGGACACTTGAGCACAGAGTCTGTCTGAGTTGCCCAGCAAGGGGAAGGCTCGTAGCAGCTCTTCCCGCAGGACCTCGAGCACTGAAGAGCGCTGTGCTTGGCACTGTCCCAACACCTTCTTTTGAAAAGACCTTGGAGGTTTTCCAAGCATTTCCCAGTCCTCACGACACCCCAAGAGCCACCCCTCTTTGCTCACACGCGAGAGGGAGATGCAGCAAAGCAATGTGTCCACTTCTGCCTCCTGCTTTTTACCCTTTCTTCTCACCTGCTCAACCTTCCTGTTACCCTGACATGAAAATGCAAGTGCCAACATTTTAAACCCATTTTTTCTCTTTTTTAGATTAAAAAAAAAAAAAAAAAATATTGTAAAGCCACATCTTGAGCATCTGATCAATGAGATGATCCCCACAAGGGGCTCGGCGCAGCTGCATTGTGAGCGTGGCATTTCGACATGAGGACCTCCCGAGAGAAGGTCTGGGTAGATAAGGAAGAGGTCCTTTCCAGGAACATTACCCCTGAGCTCCTGCAAGGCTTATCAGTTGCCACACGTTCAGTGCTAATGAGAGGAAAGACAGATTTCCACTGCTTTCCCTCCCAGCTGAAATGCGAGGGAGAGAGATCCATTCATCAGGGCTGCTGCCAGAAAATGCTGTCTACAGCAATTAGAAAACAACAGATCGGAGGCAGCGTCTTCCATCATGGCCAGGGGATACTTTGACAAGCAGAGGCTCCTCCAAGGCAAAGGATGTCTGACGTGTCCCCACCTCAGATCCAGTTTTTAAATCAGCCCTGAGCTTGCCTGTCTTTTTCCTGGTCTTCCACATATGCTTCTGGGAGGAAATCAGTCCCACCTGCCACGAAAACTCTGCAAACTCCAAACTCGCGGAAAGAGAGCCTCAGGCAAGGCACCAGCCAGCACTTTTGGACATATCCTTTTTGTTTTCAAGCACCTTCTCAATGAACAGCATTAACCAGCAAGTGTTGCAGCACACTCTCGCCTCATCTAATCCACATTGTCTCCACTCTTTTCCCCTTCTCCCAGGCAAGCCAGGAGCAGTAATTCCTATAAATGAGACTCTTACAGAGCACAGGGCCCTTTGTTCTCCCTGCCATACCTCCTGCCCGCCCCGAGCCCAGCAGAGGCTGATGTGGGCTGTAGGCGGAGGGATTCGGCTTTTCCAGGTGATATTTACTCACTAAAACCATGCCAGAAAGCAGGGCAGGAACGGAGAGCTAAGGGAAGCCTCTTGGGCAACTGCAAGCACACACGATGGAAAAATTTGCAGCCAAGGACAGAAGAACTTTTATGCGGCACCCCAGGAGCAGGGAACGGCCAGCAAATACCTGACGTGCCATAAAGCGGGGCTGGGTTGCACGGCAGTCTCACAACCCTCATCCCCTCGTGAATTTTTGGAGGCCACAGGACTCGGCACTTGCTGAAATGCTTTGCTACAGCAGCGGCTAAATTCACTATTAATGTCAGTAATTCAGAAACTTATTTTAACTTTGTTTCAGCCACTTCTTCCTGCACACACAAACTATACTTCAAGAGCAGCAAGGAAAGCGTCCCCTCTTTAAAATACCCAGAAGCTTTGTGCTGTGACACCAGGGCCTGCCTGGATGACAGAGAGGAGGGCCACACCATGAGAGGAGGGCAGCCTGGGGAAGTGTGCTTGTGGGTCAGACCAGGAATTCAATCCCCTCCATGCCATGACGTTCCTGGGTGGATCCAGCAAGTCCAGTCTCATTTTCCAACTGGGGAATCAAGTCCCAGAAAGACAGCATCGGATGGAGACCTGGACTCACCCCACTGCAGTCACCTGCCACAGCAAAACTCTGCTTGTCTCCCAGCTAGCAGCCTGCCTGACGTAACTTCTGGAAGCAGCACAGGAAGCATCAGGACAGCTCGGAGATGGTGGAAAAAGTGCTCAAAATGGCCAACAGCACCTGCCTGACTGCCAGAGACACTACACAAGTCCCTGCTGCAGAGCCACAGTGCCGCAGAGCACCCAAACAGCCTGCATTACCATCCCTGAAAGCTTTCATTATCTCACAGCACCATTATCGCTGGGAACACATAGACATTATCTCTGGCAATCTGTCATTTATCGATCAAGCCCAGAAATGCTTCTGAAACAGCAGCTCGGGGTGACTGGAGCTGCGAGCTCCGCAATGGAGCGCAACTGTTCTCATCTGTCCGGGATGCTGCCAGCCAGGCAGCGTGGCAGCCCACCGGCCTGCCAGCAATGACGTCCCTTCAAACCAGAACCGCCGCTCGCCGCTGGCCATTTCATAAGGGAAAGCAAAATATTTGCAGGAGAGAACTAGTGATGGAGCGTGCGAGGCAGCAGTCATTAGCTCAAATAGCGAACGCAGCCATGGTACAAAGTGCGACTATCTATGGCCAGGCAACTGGCCAACGTCTCTTCTCTAGCACAACTACCTGCAGGGGAAAGCAGAGGTGACCGGGCGATGTCCTCTGGTCTGTGACCTCAGCGCTGTGGCAGGGGACAGGGGAGCAGGCAAGAGGGAGACCAAATGGGGATAAATATGTTTTTGCTTTAAAATAAAACAAACATCGTACAAATGAGGGTGGGAACACCAACCTGGCAGGCTGCCGTGGTGCCATTAGACTTGCTACGGCCCAGCATGTTCTCTACAAGGTCATGACAAATAAGGTTAACTGTCCCTGAAAATTAAGTGCAGATCCTCATGAAAAGAGCAGGATTTGCAGAAAAGGAAAAGTGTGAAGCCAGTATTGCAGAGCCAGCACAGGCACAAAAATCCAGGGAAGCTTTTTCCTGCAAGTAAAAATACATCACTGTGTTTACCTAACACATAAGAAACTAGTTCTGGACTGGTAAAACCTGGCAACACTGTGGGGAAGCAGCACGTAAGGCAAGCATTACTTCAATTACATATAAATATTCAGTATATCACCAAACATCAGCTGCAAAAGGACCAGATCCACAAAACACCGCTGTAAAGACTGTATAAACCCAGAATCCCAGAATGGTCAGGGTTGGAAGGGCCCTCTGGAGCTGCCCCAGCCCAACCCCCTGCCACAGCAGGGTCACCTCCAGCAGTGGCACAGGACGGCGTCCAGGCGGGTTTGGGATGGCTCCAGAGTGGGAGACTCCCCCACCTCTCTGGGCAGCTGTGCCACTGCTCTGCCACCCGCACAGGGAAGAAGTCCCTCCTCAGGTTGAGATGGAACTTCCTATGCTCAAGTTTGTGCCCATTACCGGGGCACAATATGACCCTGGCTCCAGGACCCTTCCTCCCAGGCCTGCGACCACCCTGCTCCCAGCAGGAACAGGAGCATCACTAAGTTATGAAGCTCTTCCAACTGCAATCTTTCCTAAGTGCATCATCTTCTGCTAGGAATGATTACACATGGGACATTTAACCTGTGGATGGGATAACATAACACAGGTGGCTGCCCACGGGCCAGATTCTTCTAAGCAGTTCCCGGAGGAACTACAGCCCGACCCCCTGCAACTCTCCTGGCCAACACAGAGAGCCAGGAGCTCGCCACTGAGGAAAAGGAGATGGGAAGGGAGCGGCCAGTCGTTTGCTGGAGCATACAGCACACCTAACTGCAGCATGACACAGCTCAAGGTTCTGCCTGAAATCGGGGTTTGCTATAGCCGTGCAAATGACACCCCGGCTGGTCTCCAGCAGAGACCTACAGCAGCAAATTCTTAAGCAAGTCTAAGAGTGAAAAAGCCCTGCCAAAAAAACACCTTTACTGAGCCTGATGTGTTCATTTAGGCAAAGAAGGATTAAAGCAGAGGCGAGATCTTATGGGAACTCAGACAGATATAAACAACTGATGTTACAACCTCCAACTCCTCAGAGCTTAGGAGGAATTCACAACAACCGATCGCACGGGCACCTGTGAAGTTATAATGCAAGACTGACTCAGACTTGAAACCAACAGGACAGGGACAGCTCACTGCTGTGGGCAAATGTAATCGCTTCTCTGAACTCCCCTGGGCAAGCTGTATTGTTCTTATCACCTCTCTTCATGTCAGTAACCTTTCTGTTGAAGGATCAGACAGCAAATCATTTCAATTTGCATTGCACGCGTGCTCCAGCTAATCCTCGTGTTCTCTCCGTTCCCAGACTCTCCCACGAGGGAGATGACAACAGCACCTATTAAAAGCACACGCACAAGCTGTGCACCAGGAAATTTCACCACATTAGGAAACACACACCAAGGAACACAACTCTGCTTTTAGAGCCACCAAGGATCCCATATTTAACAGCTGAATCTCCTACCTACACGGGTTGCTGTGCCCAGTTTCCTGTCCCACTTAGCAAGTTCCCCCCCAAGATTTCCTCCTCTCTGCACCACGAAGGCCAGAACTATTCAGTGCTCGCAGAGGCTGGTTTGCTCAGCAGTGGGGAATCGGCTCTGCAGGGAAATCGCACACTGAGTATCTGCCTGTGAGTTAAAGCTCCACAGGGAAGTGCTCCGTTTGCTCAGTCCATTTTATTTAGCTTAGGTCTGAGGTCTCAGACCACTGATCTCCTTTTAAAAGGTAAAAAACAAGTAGTAAATAAAATAAAGTTGTTAAGCAAGCACCAAAACTCAACCCACATTTGCTGTGGGGAATACACCGTTATTGCAACACCTGGCTCTTCAACACCTGAAAGTTTATAAGCAGTAGCACTGCTGGCATTTCCAGCAGAACTACAGGAGGGATGACCAATGCAAGCCCTCATCCCTTCAGCCCTGGAAGGGCACTTGGACTTCCCAACCGGAGTGTTTCACACCTGAGCATTGTACAAAAAGCTGAGAGATGCAGTTCAAAGCCAGAGCTCAGACTGATTTGCTGACACTGGGAATGACCATGCCTACTTTGTTTCTCCGTTTCCTCGTTTCAGGGTACACATAATCCTCGCCTGACTCACCACGGGAAGGAAATCCCTAAGAACCTGCTCAGTGCTTGTGGCTCCTCAGACGGCTCAAACTGATGGCTTGGCCCAGAGGCCAAAAAAGGCACACAGGTGTCCTTCTGAATCTACAGGTGATTCAGCCCAAAGCACTTCAACACAACATAACCACAGGACAGAAGATAAAGTCACCTCAGGACCTCCGTACTGGCCGTACACCCAGTGCATCCTGCAGGCGTACAGAGATGCCCTAGGGACACAGGCACCACAGCATTTTTCTCCCCAGAGCACTAATGAAACTACATCTGCAACTACCCGGGCATGTAATTATTAACCTAAGCCAACAGACTTACCAGCTTCTGTGCTACGATGTTATAGTGACTGAAGGACTGGAGCAGGGCCACAAAGCAAACCTTACAGCCAGCTGGGTGGGAAGACAAAAAGACACGTTATCATTTCAGTTTTGCAAGCTGCCATTATTAAAGCACATAAATCACAGCAGCCAGGCTACAAATCTGTCTGGAAAGACCTTGAAGTGAGACAGGTCTAGGCAGCCCCTCACTTGCTCATGGCTGGGCTTTCAATTTTCACCTTCTGACAGGATTTCCACATCAGGGAAAATGTCAGTCAGTTTAAAAAGAAAAGGAAAGAACCAGAAAAATATGACACAGAAAAGCAGAGGGCCCCTTTTCTGTCTCATGCCACCCTGCCCTGGGATCACCTGGCGCTGTTTGCTGACATTACTGCAAGGAGGCCAACGGCCGACCGTGACACGAACTACTGAAACCACTTATGTGCCAAAAACCCCCGTTCTGGCTCTCACAGGGCAAGTGACCTTGACCAGAAAAACACACAGAACAAGCAATTTTGACAAAGGCACCTCACTAAAATGTGATTTTGGAAAACCCAGCATGTGACAACCTGGCCTCACGGTCTGGGTATGAACAAAATCAGTATTTGTTTCTCCCTGCCAGAGGGCAGGACATGGATTTCAAGTGGAACAAGTCAGTGGCCTCAGCTGAGCCTTCACTGACCCCTCAGGAGCTCCCAAAGAGTTTGAGCACCAAGCGGGTACTTGGACAACATGGGGGTGCTACAGATGCAGAGAAACTGGTACCCAGCTCCTGGGGTGGAAATGAGAGGGTGACAGCAAGGACACCTGCCTTGAGGCAAACTAACAATCCCAAAGCGCTGCCTACCCACAAGGGACGGTGAGACTTTTCCCAGGCAGATGGGCAGCTCCATCCAGCGACTCCCAGGACAGTGCTGCAGGTCAGCACGTAGGCAGAGCCGTGCCGGGGTGCAGGTAGACCCTGAGGCAGCGTGTTGGTGGGGCTGTCCCTCTGAACAGCTCTCACTGTTAATAACCTACTCTCCACGGGTTTTCCTGCAGCTTCACTCTGTTCCATTACGTGAAACTTTTTTTTTTTTTTAAATGGGGTAAAGCCATAGCTGAGGAAGTGGCAGTTAAGGGGGGCAGGATGCTTTCAGCTCCACCACCTGCACAGCACTCCGAGTTAAGTTTCAAGTCTGATAGGTACCAGATTTGCTGGGCTGGCTGCTTTGCCAGCAGAAAGCTGGAGGAGTCCATGAATCCAGCGTCTGCTCTGCAGGGGCTGGTAGGTTACTCACAGGTGATACTGTTAGCAGAAAAGCAATTAGGCAACTTGCCAGGCTCTTTGTTTGTTTCTTTACTCACTACTAGCTTATCTATTTGTTACTTGTTCCTGATATTTTTAATTGCATTATAAAACACCTAGCTAGTGAGGGAACTACAGTCAACAGCCCATTGTCAGATGCCCATGTGATTTACAACGTTCACTGCACTAATGACGAAACAAGGTGCACAGACGTTACAGGATGTACCCAAGGATATAGAGCAAGTCCCAAGAACAAGTCAGGACTGGGATCCATAAATGCTGACCCCAAAGCTTTGCGCTAATTCAAGGATGCCTCACACCCAGCAAAACCAGCCTCTGCTCACATAGAAACACTTTACGCTGAAGGAACCTCCAAGGAGCAGGCAAAGGCAAACCCTTGCCTTGGAGAATCCTGCTGCTGACACACCTCTGAGGTAGAAGGAGAGGAAATGGTGCACCAGGAAGCTGCCATCTGTTCTGGTGTCTCGCAGCAGCGTGAATTTACCCTGAAAAAGAAGCAGCAAAAATCACTTAACAGAAGAAGATACGGGCACAAACTGCTCCCAGTTCCACCTTGGCAGACAAGACATCTGCTCAGGCTAGGGCAACCTCTGCAGGTATTGGTCAGAGAACGAAGTGGGCAAGCAGCGCTCTGGGCACCCATCCGTTTACAAAAGGATGCCAGTGCTTCCTCCGGACAGAGCAGAAGATGTTGAGTTCACCGCTTTCTGAAAGACGTACCCACCAGCTAAAAGCTCTTGCGCTAGATTGAGACCACAGCTGAACCCCCAAGCTCTTGTGCCCACCAAGAGCCACTTCCTCACATGGAAACACCCAGCTGCTGCAGAGGACACCAACGAGCAGCACTGCACTTCCCAGTGCCGGCACATCCAGAGCACACATGTATTTGTTATTCGTGCCCCTGGTGCTGGACACCATCATCATGGGTGGCCACGAGCAATTTCCACTTCCCAGCTCTGTCTTCCTCTTCTCCAATTCACAGTCATCTTCTTTCTGTCTACTCCAAGTGGCGCAGATGGCAGGGGGACAACAGCCACCCACTCTGTTCCCAGTCCATTCTCCCACTGCCATGGCCAGCATCGCCTGTGCGCTTAAAATGGCAGCTACAGCTGCTGCTTCTCCTGTCCCCAAACAGCCCTCCCTGCCCCCTGTTCCAGGCTTACCTCAAACAGAGCAGAAAACCTTATCATCAAAATTTGTTTACTGGAGCAGAGCTTTCTGTGCAAAGTATATACCTTGTTTTCATCACGCAGGAAATTAATTCCGTTCATCAGTGCCTGCTTGTTATCAGTACCAGTCTCATCAAGGCATTTGTTTCCATTAAAACCTTAGTCAAGATGTTTCTTTAATCAATACAAATCATAGAAGGGCTGCTTTTAATCACAAAGAACTTATCAATGCTTTTTTTATTTTTCCCCCCAACCTATTAGAAGAAAAAGCCTTTTGCAGCAACAAGCAATCTACCCATAGGCAATTCACAAACCATCTATCAGAGTTAACTCCCCAGTGCCTAAAACATGTTAAAAAAGTGGTGCTAATGGAATGGCAAATATTGAACACGTCTACAGGGAATGCAAAGCAGAAGCCAGGGTAGAGAAGTGCTGCTCTGCCTCAGTCAGAGAGACAGCTCTTTCCCACACAAAAAAAAAAGGGTTATGCCTCTGCGGCCATTACAATAACAGGAGGCACCACCCCGGTGAGCATCTCACCGAGATGCATCCTCCACATCTAAGCCTGGAGGAGTCTCTGGATTCAAACAGCACAAGCTCAAAAGTTCAGCAGTTTAGCTTCTGCACAACTCCATCCCTTTCAACTCCTCTCTTCCCCACAACGGCCCCCTGCAACAGCAGACTGAATCCCACCCCAAGTCCCCTCCCTCACCTGCCAGCTCCCGAAAGGCGCTCTCCTTCGCTCCCACACACAGCAGGATCTCATCATTCGGAGCACACATTATTTCGCTTCTTCAAACCTTCCAGTTATCAGCCCTTAAATCCTGCCAACCCTCACTTTGCTGTCACACTGCAGCTGCTTAGATAGCGCGCAAAACTCTTCATTTCTGACACTTAGATATCCAGCTAACCAGAGGTGGAAACGTCCAAACCGTGCATCTCCAAAGCACAGCTGACGAAAGAAAGAGAAAGTAAGGAAGAAAGGAAAGAAGGCAACAGCTCTGGGAAACTCCAGTGTCGTGCTTGTGGTCACAGAGCTGCCCCAAAGCCTTTACCAACATCACAGCACAGGACACAAATAGAGGAATTGGGGTTCTACCAGTCATGTTGACACAAGGAGGAAGGCATGCAAAGCCAGCAGGGATCTGTGAGGCTTTCCAAGGTCTGCAAACCCCTGTGGTCACGCTGTCTTCACACAGGTCCCCTTGCACCCATCCCCACAAACTACGTTTATCAAATTGTTTAGCAGCTGGCTGGAAGCAACCAGTTTCCTGGAAGTCCTGAGGGCAAGCACCTTCCACTTGCTGCCAGGCAAGAGGAATTCTCCTGCTGAGGAGCAGATAAAACCCAGCCCCACCACCAAGACCTTGTTTGCTGATGTGCGGAAACCCCGCAGCCCCCGAACCACCCCCACAGATCCACAGTCTGATTCTCTTCCCCCTTCTACGCATCCTTCTCCAGCCCAGAAAGACGCTGCTGGGGATGAAGCACTTCCAAAGGCAGGGCCTTTCTTGTAGCACCTTCTCCATCCGTCTGCCCCAGCCCATTCCCTCCACACTCTGCTTTCACGCTCTTTCCACCTGCAGGCTACAAGGCAGAAGCTGCAGCTACTTGTTAGAAACTGCCAAAATCCCTTGGCAGCGCAGCAGCGGGTGTCACAAGCATTCAGCGGTGACATGTCAGATACACCCACGCAGGCGGCAGCTTCATCCACCTACCAGCCCTGCAGTGAAGGCATTTGTCAGCACTTTGAAAATGGCACAAGCCAACCATGGAAATAGAGAAATTGGGATGGCAGAGATGGGAGGAAGAGATTTGCAAAGGGCTGATGCTTTTTAAGCACAGCGGGACACCGATTTCCAGCCAGCCTTGCCCAGGTATCTCAGCACACCCCATGAACCGTGTTTCCCAAGGGGGAGAGCCCAGAGCCAGACTGCACGGCTTTGCGTGGCCATCGGTGACGCTGAGCAGTGCAGAGGGGGACTTGCAAAACAAGAACAATCATGATTTGCCACCAGGTTAGTCCATATCGCAGTGTATATCTGCACCCAGCCATATTCCGGTGCTACACTACTGCCAGACACCTCGACGAGGAGGAACCTGGAGCATGCGGTGGGAGCTCCAAGTCCCTGGCTGATGGAAAAGGAAGAGCCAACTCAAATCCGAGATGATTCCTCACACAGAGGAGCTTTTGGTTCAGCTCCTCTGTCAGGTCTCTAGGCCA
Organism: Pluvialis apricaria; assembly: GCA_017639485.1. Lineage (NCBI taxonomy): Eukaryota > Metazoa > Chordata > Aves > Charadriiformes > Charadriidae > Pluvialis > Pluvialis apricaria. The sequence continues at coordinate 1,531,449 of CM030008.1, read as the reverse complement.
AATCTCCTTTTGGTTTTGCTCTGCATTTGCAGAGCAAAATTTCCTATTTGCATCCAGGTGAGCCCCATGTCTCTGAAACCACACCCGTGGGTGGCAGCATCCCTGCTCATCCCACAGCCCCAGCATCAAACCTGCCCTCGAGAACACGCTCCGCTCTGCCAACACTCGAACTCCACCAAGGGCTCCTCACACAGCATTTCACGTGTGTCAAAAACCCAGTCATCAACCCACAGGAACCACAGGGACTTGGGAATTTACACAGCCTCAGCTTATCATAGAATCACAGAATGGTTTGGGTGGGAAGGGACCTTAAAGATTGTCTCATTCCACCCCCCTGCCCTGGGCAGGGACACCCCCCCCAGCCCAGGGTGCTCCCAGCCCCGTCCAACCCGGCCTTGGACACCTCCAGGGATGGGGCAGCCACAGCTTCTCCGGGCAGCCTGCGCCAGGGGCTCACCGCCCGCACAGGAGAGAATTTCTTCTGAATATCTCATCTCAATCTCCCCTCTTCCAGTTTGAAGCCATCAGCCCTCAATCCTATGGCTCCCCTCCCTGACCCAGAGTCCCCCCCAGCTCTCCTGGAGCCCCTTTAGGCACTGGAAGGGGCTCTGAGGTCTCCGCGGAGCCTTCTCCTCTCCAGGCTGAACCCCCCCTCTCCCCGCCTGTCCTCCCCGCAGAGGGGCTCAGCCCTCGCAGCATCTCCGGGCCCTCCTCTGGCCCCGCTCCCCCAGGGCCGTGTCTCTGCTGTGCTGAGCCCCCGAGCTGGAGGCAGCGCTGCAGGGGGGGCTCCCCAGAGCGCAGCAGAGGGGCACAGTCCCCCCTCGCCCCGCTGGCCACGCTGCTGGGGATGCACCCGGGGTGCCGGGGGCTCGCTGGGCTGCCAGCGCACATTGCCAGCTCATGTCACCCTGTCCTTTATAGAGTGACACCACTACCACCAGCCTTAGGCAACAACCTCTACCAAGTTTGCTTTGAGCCTCAGGGGCCTAACCTGTATCCAGCAGCGCTCTCCTGGCGTTTCTTCCCCAGCAGACCAGCCCTGCCCTGCTCCAGGCAGGCTGACAATTACCTCACGGGCATTTTCCAGCCCAGGGAGAAAGCTGCCCTACTCACTTCGCAAGCTCTACAAGGAGAGAAGAGAAACTCAAGATTTACAAAATAAACTGTCACCCCAAACGTTTTTATTATCTAAGCTAGTATCTATCAGGGAAACCATGGAGTAGTATGTAACACACACATATTTTATTACATTTTTACCTGAAGCGTTTCACGGTTCTTATACCAGATCAGGGTGTTTAGTTACAGCGTGACTTCATTGGCACGAAAACGGCATGGATGAACTGAATTAATTTAAGCCGCCTACAGGCAGAGAAACCTCTAGAATAACACCACAGGGCCCGGAGGAGCGCTGAGGAGCGGGTTTTACCCCCAGTTTTGCTATTATTCACGACTCGGCAGCGCCTACGCATAGGCACACCGGGACCCAAGGGCCGCGGGGACAGGGCCCGAACCCCCTCTAGCCGCGGGGAGCCAGGGCCGGGTGAAATGAGAGGCCGGGAGGCCGTTAACCACCCCGGGAGAGGCCCTGCGGCCGCCGCCATTCCGCGCTCCCGCCGCCACCGCCTCACGAGGCCCCGCCCTTCCCAGCATGCACCGCGGCCCCCGCCCGGACCACAGCTCCCGGCCTGCACCGCGCCGCCTCCCCACTACCGCCGCCACGGCGGGCCCGCTCCCTCCCTCCTTCCCTCCCTCCCTCCCTCCCTCCCTCTCACCGTCTCCGGTCGCTGCGGGGAGGCGCCCAGCAGCTCGTTCAGCTCCGCGAACATGGCGGGCGGACGGGGGGGTGGAGGTGGTGGTGGTGGGGCGGGGGGAACCCGGAGCACTTCCGGGCGGGAAGGGCCGCGCATGCGCGGAGCGCGTCCGGAGGGCGCCCCCTGCCGGAGGGGACGGGGAGCAGCGGGGGGGGGGGAGTGTCGCTCCCCTCAGCGGCCCGGTGGGGCGTCGGGGGCGGCCCGGGCTCCGCATGTCCCAGCCGGTGACCCCCGGACATCTCTGGGGACGTCTTCACCGCCGCCCCGGGCAGCCTGGGCCGCTGCGGCTGGGCCCAGCGCCGCGCCGCCCGCGCTCCCCCACAGGCAGCCCCGGGGGTGTGGGTGTGGGTGAGCAGTGTCGCCGGTCACCCTCACCCTGGTGCCCACCAGGGTCTTCTCTGCCGGGGGGGCTTCGGCTGGGCAGCCCCCAGCCCCTCCCGGTGCTTTGGGTTCATCCCGCTGCAGGGCTTGGCCTTTCCCATGGTTGGGCTCCATGAGGATCCCGTCAGCCCCATCCCTCCAGCCTGCCCAGGGCCCCTCCGCGGCTGCACCACCCTCCATCCCGATCGTTAATGAAGGTGTTAATGGGACCGGATCCCAGTACGGACCACCAGCTGGACCTGCTGGCACTGGTCACCACCCTGCTCTCCGACCCAGAAGTCCCCCCCTCCTTTGCCGTCTGTGGGCCCCTGGGTTCATACGGCCGATACAATATGCCACGGGCCGGTGGGATATTTGGGAGGGGTCTATTAGTCCCTTAATATTTCCTATTATGTTATTAGCACATTTGAGTGCCGCTGAGCATTAATGTGGCACTCTCAAAGGACAAGTTGCAGTAGTTCCCAGCTAGCAGCTGAGTAGCAACGACAAATTTACAGCCTGTAACCACAAACAGCCACATTAGTTAGTGTTATTTTTGCCCACGTGCCTGGATTTGCATTTTTTTTTGGCACTGAATTCACCTTTCTCGTTCATTGCCCCATCTAAGCTTTGGTAACTTCTGATTTTCGTAACGTGGACGAGGATTGCCCGGCTGAGGGGAGACGTGCCGGAGCCCTGGATGTGCCAAGGGGCCTGGAGACAAGATGCTCCAGCATCGCACTGTCTCCTCTGCTGTGAGCATTAGGGGGCATCCAACGATGCTAATAAGCGGCAAGCGCAGAGCAAGAGAGAGAGAGACGCCTGCATAGTTTAGCGTGGGGCCCTTCAAAACCACAAATTATCACTGCTGAAGGTTTATGTGGGTTCAGGAGGTTGAATCAATGGGAGAAGGGGACAAGTCAGTGGAAGAGAGATCTCCTGAGGGCCGCCACCAGCTCAGGAAGTCCCTGAGCTGCGAGGGGCCTGGGAGAAGAGCTGTGGGAACAGACGAAGTGCTTGCCTTGGCCTCGGTCTTCCCTTGCCTTCTGTTTAGGACGACTGTTGTAGAAAAGATGGTGGGCTGTATGGATATTTGGTTGAGCCATTGCAGCTGTTCTTCTCTATTTCCTATGTTTGTATGTGTATTATCTGTACAATTTATCATCCTGTTCCCCATCCCTTCTTCAGAGTGTTTAGGAATATGCTGGATAAGCCAGGTCCCAGCCCAGACCCTGAGATATCCCGTCTGTAATCTCTCTTCATTGCAGAAACCAATCATTTATGTCAGCCCATTGCTTCCTGTCTTTTAACCAGTTGTTTAGCTGTGAAAGGACTTCCTCTCTTACTCTTTGATGGCTTCATTTCTGTAAAAGCTTTAGCTGAAAGCTTCTTTAAAAGTCCAAATCGCTTTGCTTTTGTTTTCCTACCCTTTCACAGAGCTGGGAACCTGGGTCTGGTCTCAGGGAGTCCAGTAACCAGCTAAGTCCCTGCTCTGTGTTGGTGCAGCCAGAGCCTTAATTCCTTCGCCGCCCTTTGAAATAGTCTGGCTCTGGCTCCTGGCCTCCTAGTTCACATGGTTTGTCTGCAGAGCTCCATTCTGCGGCACAGACGACAGCGAAGGGAGTTCACAGACGGAGCAGAACCTGGAGACGTTCCTACCTGGGAGCTCTCAGTAGAGCTGCATTTGTATGCTAGCAAATATGCCATTTTCAGACCACCTTTTGTCTGCACTGTCGCATTTCTCTCTCTGTAGCACTTTCCTTCCAGCTCCGTCAGGAGCCGCAGAGCCCAAAATGCCTTGTAAATGAAATGTAAAATCCTCTTTTTTTCTCTTTGCAGTGGGAAGGGGACCAAAACCGCATGCAAAGTACAGCTGCATCTCTCAAAACTCCTCTTGTCCTTCTTAATATATTCCTTCTCACATTTCATGACTTGTTACCGCGCGAAGGCAGTGAGAATTTTGCTGTTAAAACTGTTGCCCCTTCCCTCCCATCTGCCTCATGCTTATTTGCAGTATTTACAATGCAGCAAACCTTGTAAGTATTGCATAGCGGAGCCATATGGCATCCATAGGTAACAATGCTGCTTGCAATTAAGCTCCTCTGCTATGTCAGACCAGTGGGCAAAAAGCAATTCATGACCAAGAGTAGAAAAAAAAAAACCACAACAAATCAAAACAATTAATCTTGTGGCATTTGAGGTAATTCCCAAGAGCCTGGCAGGGAAGGTTAACTAAAACCACCGGGTTGCTTGATGTGAGTGTGTGGACAACGATTTTTCGGGAGAAGGCACTTAGATTTACCTCCTTTGATTATCCGTTTCTGGCGACAGAGATGCCTGCATTACTTATTGCCGAGCTACCCGGGATATTCCCGTCCCTTTGGATTTTAATGCACAAATCAAATTATACCACAGCAAAAGGAGCGTACCAAAGTGGGAGGGTTTTCTTGTCTTCAAATAACCCTGTTGTTGCTGATATAATGCTAAATGCTTTAGTAATGCTTTGAGTCATAAAAGATCGTTAGTGCTTTGAGGCCAGAGAAGGTTAATAAGAGAGCAGATGTTGGGCCGAGTCAATGGCCGGGTAAGAAAAGGAATGGGCAAGTTGTCCCTTTAACTCAGCTTGTGTTCAGGGGATAAATTCAGCCCGCTCAATGCTCGGGCCTCGACATGGCAAAAAGCAGCTGGACGGAATAATGGATGAGCTGAACCAGGTGCCGAATTTCTCTGAAGAAATGCAAGAGCCAGACTTTGAAAAGAATTTCTAAGCCAGTGGGTCCCTGCCTGTGACAGCCAGCGGCGAGAGGGAGCGTGGAGCCCGGCGCGAGAGGCAGGGCTGTTCTCGGGGGCGGCTGCTGCCTGCTCCTGCCATTGTCGCTGTTCCTCAGACGTGTCACCCTGCCGTAACCTCGGTCCTCACCCCTCTGCCGTTAACAGCAGCTCTTTTCTATAGGCGAACTAGGGGAAAACTGGTTTCTTTTTATCACGCTAGCAATGCGGACATCTGACTTATTTTTTTTCCAGCTTGTCTACGCTTTGCAAATGAGCAGCAAACACCAGAGCTGGTTATGTACAACTCCTGGTATCAAACATTGCTGCCCGCGGGTGTGTTTGGACCGTCTCGTCCCGCTTTTGGCAGCTAGCAGATCTCCCCTGTGCCCGCTGGAAATGGGGGTTAGGTGTTACACCGGCCGGCACAGGACCTCGCCGTCTTCCTCGGGGACTGGCTCAGAAACGCGGAGGGTAAAATGCCCAAGTAGCAGCCGGGGAGCGGAGCGAGGAGTGTTGGCTCCCATGTTCCTGTCTCCTTTAGCATGGCAGTGGTTGGGAAAATCACTACTGATGAAACAGATTCCTGCAGGTATTTACAAAGCCTCTAGTCTGTGATTCCCCAAGGCCCGCTGTAGGGACAAGGCGCCAGGGAGGAGACAGGGAAAATAAATATAATTTCGATGCCTGAGGATGCATTAAAATAGCCAGGACACCTAAGCTGCCTTTACACCTACAAAGGAACAACGCAGAACAGCATCAGTGCATACGTCTCCCTCCTTTACCTTCTCCTTACGCTGGTTGCATGAAGCCAGGAAGCCGGTTACACGCTTCAGAGTGGGTTAGTCTCACGTCTGGGTTTTCGTTGTCCCGGAAGATTTTATGGGGGACTGGTATGACTGGGAAAGAAGAAATACAAGAGAAAACAGATAGGAAGGGCAATGATTTTTATTCTTTCCTTTTTCAAATCTTACTTCTTGCCTATTTGTATACATATATACATATATATCCCTCTCTGTATGTAGCAGCTATTTAAAATGGAGGAGAAAATGATTAAGAATTACCATTCTGTCAGCCCCCGCTGAAGATGACACTCATAAACCTGTTTTGCGGAGGCAACGACCCTGGCAGAGGGATGGAAGAGCAGGCCTGACATTTCTGATGAGAAAAAAGCAGAAGCATCGCAGGATCACTGAGCATAAGACTGGAGGGACCCGGAGAGGTCGTGTAGATAGAGCAACACCTGCCGCCGGGCAAAATCAGCTCAACTTAAACCTTTCCTGACAGATGTTTGTCCAACCTGTTCTTAGAAACCCCCAGTGACGACAACTCTGCACCCTCTCTTGGCATTTCTTTCCAGCGCCTCATTATTCCCACTTTATACACTTGCTGCTAATGTCGAACGCAAGTATCCTTTGCTACATTTAACCGTGGTTTGTTTGCTGATTGCCGGTGGCTGTGAAGAATAATTCACTGCATTCATAAAGCAAGGGGGAAAAAAAAAAAAAGAGTTTTGATTCAATTGTCAGGTCACCTTTAAAATTCCCTTTGCCATTTGGAAGCAAAATGCCTGCTGGCTCTCCACGAGGGGTCTCCAGGCCTTTTCCAGCAGAGACTGAAAAATCCCCGGGAAACGTGCTGAAACCAGCGGGGATCCAGCAGCAAAGTCGTCTCAGCGGGGAACCGCCGAGATCCTGAGGATGGCTGCAAGCGAAATGGGATCAAAGCAGGCAGAGAAAACGCGGTCCTCCTCTCCCAAGATGCAGGTGTTTGGCGCTCTAAAGACAGCACTCTCCGCCGGATCCTCTGCCCTTCCCAGCCACCATCATCCCCTCATCCTTCACACTTCTGATCCTCTTCTGACTCTGCTCCTCATTTTGCCCCAACCTGCTTTTCTTCTGGCCTCTCTGACCGCCCCTTCTGCAGCGCTCCCGTCTCGCCCTCCCAACTCTTGCTCACGGAGCTCTCCCACAGCTCCTTTTTTCCTGCCCTCTCCTTTTTTTCTGCCAATCTCACGTACAGCAAAATCTCAGCAGCCTGGGGACAATACAGACAACTTCAGAGATCCACTTCTCCCCTCCACATCCGTATCCCTGGCCTCGGTCACCACGCAGAAGCTGAAGCTCTAAAGCTGCAGAGGGATCTCCCCATCTTCTCCCAAACCCTTCCTGAAATCTCCTCTTTTCCAACGTCTGCACAAAACCCCAGCAAGTTTGGCTCATCTTGTGTTAAACCCCACTGTCTGCCGTGCCAGCCAGTATTGTCTCACTGTTTCTTTGTGCTCTTCTACCCAACAGATTGTCTCCATCTGCTGTCTCTTGCCTTGCAGTTAAATTGTGAGCTCTCTGAAGCAAGAGCTGTATTTTCACGCTGCGTTTTTGTAGCACCTAGCAAAAGGAGATCTTCCTTCAAGACCAAGACGCCTAGGTGCTTCTGCAGAATGACTTCTAATTCATTTAATAAATGCAAATATTATACATCGATCTGAGCAATATTCCTGAATCAAGAAATATTGAGGAGTGACAGAAGCAAAAATTTGGGTGTGGTGTCCAGCAGACAGAGAAACCAGACTAGCTCAGCCTTCAGCCCCACCTCTGGCCGTGAGAAGAAGGTGGTGTGGTGTGCAGGAAAACACACAATCGTAGAAACCGGAGCTGAGAGGGACCCAGGGGATCAGCAATCCCACAGCCTCACCGGAGGGGAGAGTCAGCAATTCTTGTCCCACAGAGACACAGCTAACCTGCTCTTGATGACCTCTACAAGGAGAGCTGCCCACGCTCCCCCAGCAGGCTGTCCCGGCGGTGCTTTCTCCTTCCAGTTAGAAAATACTTCCTGCTGTCCTCTGAACTGTCTCTGCTGGCAACTGAATTTCATCATTTGAAGTTAACCTTTTTTTGGGGGGGTTCTTCTGACATGCCACCACAGACCCTGGTTATTCCCAGCCTTTTTGAAGTCACCCTTTACACCCTTGGAGATTATTCTCATGTCTCCCTTGGTCTTCAGTTCTCCGCACTGCCCACCCCGCCCCACAGAGGCTGTCTGTTCTGGATCGCGCATCTTTCTTCTTGCTTCACCTGAACCTTCTCCCGTGGGTGACATCTTTCCTGATGTGGCATGCCTCAAACTGGACGCAGTCTTGTAAAACCTTATCCAACCCTCATGCTACCTAATAGATCTGGGGTGGCTTTAACTGGTTTTCTAAGTACCATAGGATGAAGTTCAGGAAATACCTAACCAATCCGTGTGTGCTATCTAGTATTCTCATTTGTTGCAATTAACACTGTGTCGGTGGAAAGCACAATATCTTATTTATTGTGGTAGGCATCTGCTTGCAGTTGGCATTTTTAAAGACTGTTTTTTTAAAAAGAAAAAAAAACAACAGTGAAGCCCTTGAATTCTCAGCCTCCTTTGTCAGCAGCCTTCCTCCTTCACGGGGTCCGGACCAACGCTCCCTTGCTCGTTCTCCTCCTGCTGATGCAGTCTTTTCTTCTTCCTCTCAATGATGCTCGCTATTTCCATCTCAATTTGTGCCTTGGCCCTTCTGATGTTTCCCCACATGCTTATGCCACTCTTATAACTGTCCTTAGTAATTTGACCTAGTTCCCACTTTCTGTAAACTTTTTTTTCTTGAGCCTGAGGTCAGAGAAGACCTTGGCGACGTAGCCAAGCTGGTTCCTACTACGTTTCCTATTGGGATGGCTTGTATGTGTCTTGTTTGCATCGTTTCTTTGAAGAACTGCCAGTTTCCTTAACTCCTTTCACCTTTAAACGTGCCTCCCATGAGATCTTACTTACCAGTTCTCCAACTGTCTCAGGGTCCCTTGTCTTTATTTCCCTTTTTTTCCACATCCCTTCAGGAGGGTTCTGAGCTTGGTCACTCCACGCTCAGTCTCAGCCAACTTTCCTCTTGCCTTTACGTTTCAAATCAGTCTCCGGTGGCTGATCGCCATCGCTGCCTGCAAGCGTGCCATGCTGCCTGCGCCCTGCTCTCTCCCTCTGCCAGCAGGACCAGTTAACCCAGCCCAGTGTGCTGGCCAGCACGGCAAAAAAGCGGTGACAAACAGGGGCTGCCACGGTTACAGCCACCCCCAGCGCTTCGCTAGCACCAGCCCAGCTGTTCTTTCCCACACTGAGCATTTTACAGTTTACGAAGCTAAGAGGATTTTGCTTTTCTCCTCTCTTTAAATCCAACGCAGAGTCAGTTTAATACTGGATTCGCTCCCTGTTGCAATGAGACTGAGAATAATGGAGTAATTGGTATTTCCCGTCACTGAATACTGAGTTCCCCATGCTTTCTGGCTGTGCACAAACCAGGTAAGGGCTCCTACAGGAGGCAGCCCAGTAATGGCAGGAGACCTGGATGTTGGCTCCTGCAAGCTCCCCACAGTGACCTACAGGAGGTGTCTCCTCCCAAATATGCCTCAGCGCCCGCCTTTGGGCCACCAGGAGGCATCCTGAGCTCCCTGTGCTGTGGTCCTGTGCTGAGAGTTATAGAATCACAGAATCACAGAGTGGTTTGGGTGGGAAGGAACCTTTAAAGGCCATTGAGTCCAACCCTCTGCCACAGGCGCGGTCACCTTCCACTGGACCAAGTTGCTCAGAGCTCCATCCAACCTGGCCTTGAACACCTCCAGGGATGGGGCAGCCACAGCTTCCCTGGGCAACCTGCGCCAGGGGCTCACCGCCCTCAGCATAAAAAATGTCTTCCTTATATCTAGTCTAAATCTTCCCTCTTTCGGTTTAAAGCCATCACGCCTTGTCCTATCACAACAGGCCCTGCTAAAGAGTCCCTCCCCATCTTTCTTATAAGCCCCCTTTAGGTTGTGTTGGCAGAGCAGCTCCCAGGGATGGTCCAGGTGGGTCAGGAGCATTTGGGAATGGTCCCTCAAGCTTTACCCTCCTTTCCCCGGTCCTGGGAGGCTGGAGGGGGGACAGCAAGGGTGGGATTCATCTGACCGCATGTAGGTGTGTATGACCAGACCACATCTGGGCTGCAGCTTTGATCAAAGGGAGCCAGACCGTGCTGTGGTCAAGGAGGTGGATGAGTTAAACACTGACCAAGGGGAAAGGAGGTGACCAGCCTCACCTTCCAAATGTTCCTCAAAGGCATGGGGAGATGCTGAGGCTGCGGACCCAGCTGTCAGGCAAGGAAATGATGATCAGAGGGCTGGAGCACCTCTCCTAGGAGGACAGGCTGAGAGGGTTGGGGTTGTTCAGCCTGGAGAAAAGGAGGCCCCGAGGAGATCTTATTGCAGCCTTCCAGTACCTAAAGGGGCTACAGGAGAGCTGGGGAGGGACTTTTTACAAGGGCATGGAGTGATAGGATGAGGGAGAATGGCTTCACACTGGACAAGGGGAGATTTAAATGAGATATTCAGAAGAAATTCTCTCCTGTGAGGGTGGTGAGCCCCTGGCGCAGGCTGCCCCGAGAAGCTGTGGCTGCCCCATCCCTGGAGGTGTCCAAGGCCGGGTTGGACGGGGCTGGGAGCACCCTGGGCTGGGGGGGGGTGTCCCTGCCCAGGGCAGGGGGGGTGGGAACGAGATGATCCCTTCCAACCTAAACCATTCCATGATTCTGTGATTCTATGAAATGGCCTCAGAGGTGTTTAAAATGGCACAGAGGGGGAAGACGCGGTGTTGCCACACAGACACGGTCCGGTGAGGCAGAAGGATGTGGGTTTGTGGTGAGGTGAGAGCACCTGGGGCCACACAGGGAGCAAAGTGAGTGCCTCTGCCAGCGTGGTGGGTGCCAGTACCCCACAACACCGGCCACGCTCAGGGTGTGTAAACCCAAGCCAGCAAAGAGAGTGCTGGAGAGGACACGGGCACAGAGCTCCCACCCCACCAGCTCCAGGTATCAAACAAATCCCCAACCTCCGCTCCCAAGGGAAGCTCCCATCAGCTCAGGGAGGGACGGCCAAACCCCGTGTCCCAATGGAGCAGCGTTCTGCACTGAGGGCGTTGAGCACGGCTCGGGGTGCGCAGAGCCCACCACTGCTGCGACCCCTTCTCCCCTCCTTCTCTGTCCCGGCCAGGGCTCAGCCGGTGAATCGGGACTCGGGCTGTTTTGTTTCAGGCAGCCGGAGCTCGTCAAAAGGAAGAAAGGCTCCTTGTCTCGGGGTCGCGGCTCTAATCCTGTTATGTGTCTGCGAAAGAAAAGAGGACGGCGGAGCGAGGAGGACAGACCCGGTGCCGATGCCAATTCCCTTCCCTTCACACCCCGCGTCCCGTGCCAGCCCTTGCCCGGCCACAAAAGGCCGCCTCCTCTCCCGGCAAACTAACCAAGCATTTAAATTTAATAGCTGTCCGCTACGTCACTGTTTCAAAGCGATTAGGCGTTTGATTAAAGCCCATGTGTTGCTTTGCTGGCTGGGAGGCAAATTCCTCCGCAGGGCCCATGAAATCGGCTCTGGTGACCAGCACGGCACACGGCGGATGCTCTTCGCCATCCCCCTCCTGCTTTCCCCGTGTCAGACGAGGTGCTGACGGGGAGCCCGGCCCCTCCATCCCAGCCCCTCCATCCTGATGGTGCACCCACGCGTGCAAACCGTGCTCCTCCCTCCTTCGGTGCTCCGGCAAAGCCAGAGCAGGAGGAGAGCCCGCGGGCTGGGGATGTGCCGTTGCCCAGGGGGGAACCCGAGGCACAGCGAGGGATGCTGACCCCAGAGCGATGTGGGGCTCCAGGGCTCGCGGCCGGCTGGAGCGAGATGGGGAACGGAGGTTGTGTCTTCATGCGGGAAACAGGAACACGCCGGGTAGGTGAGTAGGGTGCGAAGCTGGGGGCACAGCAAGGAGGGGAATTATGGGGGTCAGACCAAGACCCCAGAGCAGAGGGACAGGGGGACAAATATCCCCCCCTCACTCTCTAACATGTGTATTATGAACAGGAGCATCCTTAGACCTGCTTAAATCCTTGTGACCCAATTTTGCCCTGAATCCTGATAAGTCCCTACGGCCCATGTGGGTGAGCAGCTGCGGCCGAGAGTGCCGGGCTGAGGATGACACCCGTCCGCTCGACTCCTCCTCGGGTCCTCCCCTCACTGCTCTTAAATGAGGGGGAAACACTGAGGAGTTACCACCCCGGCTTTGTGGAGGGGCTGGTCCCCCACTGCCCACGTGCTGGGCTCCTCTGAAAGGGCAAAAAATGGGTGGCAAAGGACAAGTAACCCCAGTTGCCACCTTGCCCACTTGGGACATTCTGGAGGTGGGCACCTCCATGTCAAGCCAGGGCAGATCTGTGAGGGATGGGCTGTGCCGGGATGGATGGGCTGTGCCGTGCCACCCTCACCTCCAAGGTGGGCACCATCCATGATGGAGGGGCTGAGCCGTGCCACCCTCGCCTCCAAGGTGGGCACCATCCATGATGGAGGGGCTGAGCCGTGCCACCCTCGCCTCCAAGGTGGGCACCATCCATGATGGAGGAGCTGTGCTGTGCCACCCTCGCCTCCAAGGTGGGCACCATCCATGATGGAGGAGCTGTGCTGTGCCACCCTCGCCTCCAAGGTGGGCACCATCCATGATGGAGGAGCTGTGCTATGCCACCCTCGCCTCCAAGGTGGGCACCATCCATGATGGAGGAGCTGTGCTGTGCCACCCTCGCCTCCAAGGTGGGCACCAGCCATGATGGAGGAGCTGTGCCGTGCCACCCTCGCCTCCAGGCAGAAGGACCACAGCAGGGACGGCTGCTTCCCCAAATCACGCAAAGGCTGAAGGCTGCCCCATCGCCAGGCGGGTGACCTGCCTGCTGCTGGCCAGCAAAACAGGGATGCTGTTTCTCTGTCTGGTCAGGAGACCGGCGTTATGCCAGCTGCTTCTTCCCTGCAAAGGGGACTTTCTTCTCTCCCCAGGCAGCATCCAACCCGGATCCACAGGCGCCATCGGGAAGGATCCCGGCGAGGAGTGGAGAGTTTCCAGAGCCCACCATACAGCTGCATGTTCAATGGTTGGACTTGCTCCTCCACCGCACCATCCCACGTCTCCCTGCATCCAGCCCCGAAGACTCCCTCCAAGGGCAGCTGGAGACGTGGGGTGACCTTCCCCATCCCCATGGTGCCCCTTCCCTCCTCTTCCCCGCAGCCCCGCAGGCATTTTTCACCCACAACCCCACATCATTCCCGATCTCCCCCAACATCCCCTTCCTTATGCATGCCCGTAACAATTTCTTCTCTTCTCATGCACAAGCACGGGTCCTTCTCCCTCCTGTCATAGCGATGCTCATCCCACTCCAGCTCCCTTTCCCTCCCACCTGGTCCCATGGGAAGCTCGCGCCCAGCATCTGCCCGTGCTGGGGACAGCCTGCCTTTCCATGAGACTTTCTCAAGCATCAGCATCTCCTCTCCGCTCAGCCGCGCTCCTGCTCCCCTAACGCATCGCTCTCCCCCCCGGGCGTAGCCCCAGCCATCCTTTGTTGCTGTGTCCATGCTGCCCCGGTGCTTTATCCATGATTTTACCTGTTGTACAGCTCAAGGGCAACAGCAAAAACTGAAGTCACGCTGGTGCCGGCCGACTGCTCGCTCTGCTTTGCATGACCCCCAGGATCGTCTGCCGGCCCCCGCCACCACCCCTCGTTTTTTAATCTCCCCAAGTGTGCTGAGAATTAGTTATTCAGCAGCTCGCGGAAAGCATCGGCAACGTCTAAAACACGCTGAGCTGTGGCTTTAGCTCCTACCTGCCCTGGAGAGATCGCCGGCTGCATCCCTGATGCGTGGCACGCTTAATATTGTATGTTGATTAATTGCTTCGTTTCCTCTCTCCCGAGGAGCCATGAGTTTTGGCTCAAGGGTGAATCCGTCTCCGGAAGAAATTGGCTCCTGCGGGAAGCAAGATGGAGCCCGGCCGGAGGGGAGGACGGTGGGAGTGTTGGGGTTCCCCAGGGAGAGACCCCCCCCTCTCCACGTTGGTCCCAGGGCAGGGCGATGGCAATCGGGCGGCTGCTTCTGATTTACACCGGCAGAAGCCGGGACAGCATCGCCAAAGCTGCCAGGGGTTTTGCCGGATGGAAATGAGGTGCTGGGAGGTGACAACCCCGGGGCATTTCAGCTGCAGACCCCAAAATCCCCCTGGCATCCCATCGAAAGGAGGCTGTTTGGGGAGGAGGTGGCCGGGAGCACGCTATCCGTGACGGCTACACCCCCAAAGTGGGGGGACCCCCACGATGGGACAGGGGTGGAGCAGACCCTGCGAGCATGGTGCAGCCCAGGCACCTCCAGCAAACATCCCGGCGTGTCCCATCTGCACCCAAGCGTCTCTGGGATGGCAGCAGCCCGCGGGGTCCCTGCTCCGGTGGGATGCGTTGCATCCCTGGACGAGCAGAGCCGGGGAGGTGCCCCGGGAGGGCAAGGAGGGGGGACCGGGCACACACACCCCCCCCAGGGTGATGCTCAGATGGGACCCTGGGGCAGCAGGGACCAAGGATCTGCTGTGTCCGTGTCGGGAGATCGCAGGCACCGGCAAGAGGCTTAACTTTAAAAAAAAAAAAAAATGTTTTATTTCAAGATCTTCCCTTTTTTTTTTTTTTTTTTTTTTTTTTTTGTTGTTGTTGTTTTTACTTGTATTTCAAAAAAAGTGGGGTAAAAGTACAAAAAAAGTCAGTTGCGGAACAGCAAAGGTTTAGAAATCACAGCGCTGAACTAACCCAAGCGATAAGACACGGAGCACAAACCAAACACCCCCACGACACGACGCGGCCGAAGACCATTTACGGCCTTTGGCTTTGTAGTATTATTATTATTATTATTATTATTATTAATTAATTTTTGTTTTCCTCTGTACAAAACACACCAAAGCATGCCACGGAGCGGAAAAAAAAAAAAGAGATACCAAGACGGGGAGGAGACAGGAGATTTGTACAGCAGGGGATGGGAGGGCTGGCTCCCGCTCTCGCCTCCTTCTCCTCCCCTGCTCACGTCAGGTTGTTCTGCAGGCAGTTGAGCTCGCCGCCGTCCTGCTCCCCTTTGCCGCCCCCGTCGTGCTTGGGCGACGTCGAGTTGTGGATGTTAAATGGCTCCTCGTCCTTCAGGCAGGATTTCAGGGAGTCCTGCAGCTTGTGGGGAGCGCTGGGGTCATCCTGCCGGGAGAGATGGAGGGAGGTCAGGAGATGACCGTGCCGTGGGGGACACCGTTGCAATGGGGTGGGGGGGTGACCCGCGGCGAGGACCGGGTGAAGGCATCAGTGTCCCCACCGGTAAGCCAGCATCCCGACCCGGGCTCTGCCTCCTTGCAGGCAGGGTTGCCCGAAGGTGAATATAATTGTCCCCCCGCCCTGCGCACATCTCAGCACAGGGGGAACGTGGAGCTCACGGCACAGGGGGACCTGGCGGGTGACAGGGTCCAATCCGCCTGCGGTGACTCGCTGCCATTCCCTGCCACGGGTCCCCCACCTTGAGGTGCCTCCAGCACCCAAAGGCGCTCGCCAACAGCACCCAAGAGCCGTGCCGGCCCCGGGAGCCATCCCACCCGCCACCCCTCCAGCCGCCCCCGCCGCCCCCCCCCCCACCACCATTTCTCTTCCCATTTCCAGCCCGGCTCGTCTCATCGTCCCAGTGCCAATTAGCAACTCCCCGAGCGGCGCTTGGCAGGAGGCCCGAGGGGTTGGATTTATTGCGGTTCGTTAGCGTACAGCCGTCCCCGCCGTGCCGCTGGCCGGATCTGCCGACGGCAAAGCCGGGGATGCCTCTTCCCCATGTCCCCCCAACAGCATCTTCTCGTGAGCATCTTCCCCCCACCCCCGGCCCCGGGGCTGGGCTGCGCCCCGAGTTTGTCCCACGTCCATGGGGAGAGCGACCCCGCTGGCGCTGAGCTCCGGCTCTGTTGGGTAACGTCTGTGCCCGGATGGTCCCGGTGTCGCCGTGGGTGCTGGTGGGGCAGGATGAGCCCTGGCATGGGGGTCTGTGAGGGCGGGATGAGCCATGGCGGTGAGGCACCCGCCGGCATCGTAACGATTACGGTGCTCCCGGTGCCGTGCGGCGAGCGGCGGATGGATGGAGACACCCAAGGGATGGCTCATATGGGGACAGGAAACCTCCATCTTCTGGGCAGTGATCCTATGAGTGATGCCCGGCTGGTCCGGGGTGATGCCGTCGGCTCTCCGGCAAACCCCACAGGCTGGGCACCGAGTTCCTCGCCCGGCGGAGGGGCTGCACCGCATATCCCCAAAAACCCCTTTCCCGGGGGTGTTGGCCCCTCCGCATCCTCAGTACGCTGTGTCCTGGGCACCGAGGTCCCGTCCCAGGACCGAGCCTTCCACATCCCAAAGGAGACCCCAGCAAGATGCCAGGGAGCGGCACCGAATTCATCCCAAGGTTCATCCTCTCCGCAGCGGGGAGCGAGCCGGCGCCGGGAGCCTCCTGCCAGGGTGGCCGGGCCGAGCAGCGGCAGACGCTACGGCTGCTAAAGGCGGTCGAAAGACGGGGTGAAAACCGGTGGTGGGCTAAGGCAAAGGCTAGAGGGACCTACGCTCCTCCTCCGGCTCGCGCTCGGCAAAGCCCTTCGCTTCTCTCTGTTTCGATTCGAAAGACAGGAGGTTGGAAGGACAGCCCCGGGGGGACGCGGGTGGCCGCATCCCGACCACGCCAGCAGCATCCCGGAGTGTTTCGTGCGCTGCCGGCCGTCGTCCACCGGTCCTGCCCTAGCGATGCCGCAGCTGGCGAGCATCGTCTGCCGGAGCCACATCGCACCGGCTGTCTCCATCCCACCCCTGCCACCCATGCGTGGAGCCAAAGCCACCAGGCGACTCCGGATGGTGGCTCCCCAAGGTGCCACGCGGGCAGGAGGGGACGGGGCAAGGGGACAGCAGGGTGACCCTGCCTGGCCCTGGTCCAGTTTGGGTAGTTGGGGCAGGAGGTGGCACAGCAGGTATGGACAGCGAGGGGATGGAGCGGCGGCCGTGGTGGGATGGGGACAGGAGGGCGCAGAGGGACCCGGCGGTGACACCATCACCCACACAGTGCTGGGATCATGGTGGGGGGGGACAGAGGAGATGTTGCCAGACAGAGGGACAAGGGTAGGACAGCCAGTGGGAGGGGGGGGGGGACGTGGTCCTTACGTTTGGGTGGGAGCCCTCGGCGATGGTGGAGAGGGAGAAGTTGTCGTTGTGCAGCTCGGACGGGGTGCGGTATCTGCCGGGGGGGAGAGGAGAGCGTGGCGGTGAGACCGGGGACGCCACCGAGCACCCCCCGTGCCCCCAGCCACATTTCAGGGTGAACCCGGTGTGGGGAGGGGGTAAATGCCCCCAGTGCTGGAGGTCTAGGGGCTAAATATCCCGTGGGATGGAGGTTTGGGGCTAAATACCCCCAGATCCGGGGGTTTGGGGGCTAAATGTTCCCAGATTTGGGGGGGGGTGGGGGGCTAAATGCCCCCAGCTATGGGGATTTGGGGGCTAAATGTCCCCTGGGATGGAGGTTTGGGGGCTAAATGCCCCCACATGTGGGCATGTAGGGACTAAATATCCCCAACTCTGGGGGTTTGGGGCTACATACCCCCAGCTCTGAGGATCCAGGGGGCTAAATGTCTCCAGATCTGGAGGTTTTGGGGTAAATTCCCCCAGGTCTAGGGGTTTGGGAGCTAAATGCCCCCAGCCCTAAAGGTTTGGGAGCTAAATGTCACCAGGGCTGGAAGTTTGGGGCTAAATGCCCCAGATCCGGGGGCTTGGGAGCTAAATGTCCCCGGGGCTGGAGATCTGGGGGCTACGTGACCCCAGCTCTGACATTTCGGGGGGGCTAAGTGCTCCCAGACGGGAGGGTTTGGGACCAAATGCCCCCAGCCCTGGGGAGGCGCAGGCAGGGGAGCAGTGAGGGCAGCCCGGGGCAGGGCTGGAGACGGAGCCCCATGGGCTGGCACGAAGCTTCGCTGCTAATTACACTTGGCACTTCCAAACACTAATTAACAGCTCATTAGGGACCCAGGCTGGGAGGGTTTTCTCCTCCTCCTCGGCTCCAGGGAGGTGGGCAGCGATTGCTGGGGTGGGTGACCCCAACCTTCCCCTGTCACCCCCCCAGCCCCGTCCCCGGGGACACAGTGGGGACCGTCTCTGGCGGCCCCTGGGCAGCGTGGCAAGTCCAGCTGGTGGCCCCAGCTCCCAGTGCAGCAGATTAACTGGTGCCAGTCAGGAGCAGCTTTAAAGGATTAACCGTGGAGCAGCCACGTCCTGCCTCCGGGAGCTTTCCCACCCGCTGTCACCTGGTCCCCATCGGCACTGGGGGTCTCGATGACACCGCGTGGGGACAGGACCACATCCAGCCCCGGTGCCACCACCGGGAGCTGAGACCACCCAAACTTCTGTGGCTATCAAGGTGCCACCCCAGAGCGGCTGGGGACAGTTTTGGGGGTGCCAGCCCTGTCCCGATGCCACTCACTTGGTCTTGCGCAGTTTACTGTTCTCCGTCTTGAGCAGGTAGAGCTTCTTGGCGAAGAAGACGGTGAGCATGAAGAGCAGCAGCACCACCAGGGCGGCCGAGCCCACGGCCACGCACATCACCTGGAAGTCGGTGACGATGGCCTCGCAGCGCGTGCCCTTGTGCCACGTGTAGTCCTGCGTGTTGCACCTGCAAGGGGACACGGTTAGGGACCCCCACCCCAAAAACATGTCCCCCCGACCCACAGAGCATCCTCAGGGCACACCAGCATCTGTAATCGGGGAGATTACGAGTATCTGGTGGGGGATGAGATTAGAGGGGTCCCCGAGGGATGTGAACCCCCCGACACTCGGGCCAAGGGGGATGGGTGACAGTGGGGATGCCAGGAACGGGGTTGGGGCGATGCTCATGTGTGTCCCCCCCCCCGTGCGGCCGGGCTCGATGCCAGCCGCACAGCGCGTGCCGAGCCGTACGGCACAGCCGGCATCGGCTCTCCCCGGGCGCAATCTGCCGGGGCCGATTAGCGCGGCGGCCCCAGAGCTTCGCCTGCGCGGCCCTGACCTAATTCCTGGCCAGCCGCCGCTCGGGGGGCAGGGAAAGCCCCTCTGCGCCCCAGCGGGATGGGGATGCAGGGGTGAAGGGACCCGGATGGGGTGCACAGGGATGGAGAGCCTGGGAACGGGGTGCAGGGGGACGGAGAGCCCAGAGATGGGGTGTGGGGGGATGGAGAGCCCAGAGATGGGGTACATGGAGATGGAGAGCCTGGAAATGGGATGCACAGGGGATGGAGAACCTGGAGATGGGGTGCAGAGGGATGGAGACCCCAGGGATGGGGTGCACGGGGATGGAGAACCTGGGAATGGGATGCACAGGGGATGAAGACCCCAGAGATGGGGTTCATGGAGATGGAGACCCGGAGATGGGGTGCAGGGGCAGGGAGAGCCTGGGAATGGGGTGCACAGGGGATGGAGAGCCTGGAGATGGGGTGCACAGGGATGAAGAGCCCAAGGATGGGGTGCATGGCGGATGGAGAGCCCAGGGACGGGGTGCACAGGGGATCAAGACCCAGAGATGGGGTGCAGGGGGCTGGAGAGCCCAGGGATGGGGTGCACGGGGATGGAGAACCTGGGAATGGGGTGTATAGGTCTGGAGAACCTGGGCATGGGATGCACAGGGGATGAAGACCCCAGAGATGGGGTTCATGGAGATGGAGACCCGGAGATGAGGTGCGGGGGGATGGAGAGCCCAGGGGCGGAGTGCAGGCAGAGGGAGAGCCCCCACATGCCCCCCCCATCTCCCCACGGACGCAGGGTCCCCATCCCCGTCCCTTACCGGCAGAAGGCCCCGTGGCTCTCCACCAGGTAGCACTGGCCGCCGTTGTGGCAGTAGCTGGGGACGAGGTCGCAGACGGAGCGGCAGGAGCTGTTGTGCCGCACGTAACCGCTCCGGCACTCGGTGCCGTTCTCCTGCTGGCCCCTCTCCCCTGGCCGCGGCCGCGCCGTGGGGCTGCCCCCCGCGATGCTGGAGGGCTGCGGCAGGACCACATCGCGGCGGCCGGTGGGGCGGGGGTCCCGCGGTGCCGGTTGAGCACCGGGCATGGCCGAGGCGGGCGGCCGGTAGCCATTCTCGTCCTCCAGCCCCCCATCTTCCTCCTCCTCTTCTTCCTCCTCGTCCTCCTCCAGCTCATCCTCCTCGTCCCCGTCGGCATAGAAGGAGGTGGTGGGGTAGAAATCGGCTTCGTCGAAGGGCGTGAAGTCGTCGTAGAGCTCGTGGAGGGCCCATGGCGTGGCCGCCCCCTCCGGCTCCCGCCGCCGCGCCGAGCCGGCCGCCCCCTGGCCGCCCCCGGGGAAGCCCCCCAGCCCCTCGCCCCCCTCAAACAGGTCGTAGTAGTCAACGTCGATGATCTCCGAGCCCGTCCGGTCAGCCGGCGGCTCGGCCGGGCCCGTGGCAGCGGTGATGGGCTCCTCTGCCTCCAGCCAGGTCAGATCCGTCCGACCACGAGCCCCCTGCGCCGGGGCCGGGCTGGATGCGGCCACCCAAAGCTCCGGTGGATGCCCCGAGTCCCCCGCGGCGCCCGGCACAGGGCTGGGGTCACCCGGCATGGGGGTCCGCGGCACGGCCGAGCCCCCGGCCGCCAGAAGCAGGTCGGATTCGGCCGAGTCGGTGGCAAGCTGCGGGGCGGCAGGGCTCGGCGGGGCGGCTGTGAGCCCCCCAAAAACCCCCGGGCTGGGCAGGGAGGCTCGTGTGGGCCGCTCGCCGCTCCCCGGTTCCTCAGGGCTGCCGAGCGCCACCGCCACCGTCCCCCCGTCACCGGGCCAGGTCACCGCCGCTTGGCCCTCCTCCGCCGAGCTGGCTTTGGGGGGCAGAGCGCTGGCGTCGCCCTCCCCGGCGCACCCCACGCACCCCTCCAGCATCGCCGCCGGGTCCGTGGTGGCCGCCGTGTCCCCCCCAGGGGGCTCTAGCTGGGGTCCTGCCGGGGGCTCACCGCCTGCCGCGGCCCCCCCGGGGCCGGTACCGTTGCTGGGCCCCCCCCGGAGGGTCTCTGCTCGCCGCGTCCCACCGCGGGGGGCTGCTCTCCAGGGAGCCCTCCCAGCCTCTCCCCTCGGCCTCGCTGGCGTTTTGGGGGGGCCACTCGGATGCTGGAGGGGGACAAGGAGAGAAAGACGCGTCAGCGGTGCCCTCTGCACCCCGGAGGGGCCGCGGTGGCCTTGGGGGGGGGGGTGTCCTGGTGGGTCCCCGCCGGCTCGACCTCGCACCCACCAGCACCGCGACAAGCCATTTTGGGGGGGCGGGGGCTGCACCCCAAGTCTTTTACAGCCTCTCCTGGGGACCCAAGGGGCAAACCCCACAGCAGCCCCCCGGCTCCGTGGGTCCCCCCGCACCCACGACAGCCCCAGTCATCACCCCCCAACTCTGCGACCCCCCCCCACCGCGACACAGCCCACCCCCCCCCCCCCCCAGCCAGGCTGTCCCTGCGTCCCCCTGCGAGGGGAACCGGCTTCTCCTGCCCCCGCAAGGGGATCCAGCCCCCCACAGGGGGATCCAGCCCCCCTGCAAAGGGATCCAGCCCCCCCCCCCAAGGGGATCCAGCCCCTCCTCTGGTTCCTGCAAGTGCATCCCATTACACGTACTGGGATCCAGCCACTCCCCCCCCCATAATGGGATCCAGCCCCTTGTAACAGGATCCCGCCCCCGCCCCCCCCCCCCCCCAAAAAAAGGGATCCAGCCCTCCTCTGGTTCTTGTAAGTCCACTCTCCCTACACAAGGGGATCCAGCTCCCTGCAACGGGATCCAGCTCCCCCTCCCAATAGATCCAGCCCCCTCTGCAAGGGGATCCAGCCCTCCTCTGGATCCTGCAGGTGCACCCACTACACACAACGGGATCCAGTCGTACCCCCTCCCCCCCAATCGGGTCCAGCCCCTGCAAGGGGATCCAGCCCCCAAAATGGATCCAGCCCCTCTGCGATGGAATCCAGCACCCTGCAAGAGGATCCAGCCCCCTTAGACGGGCATCCAGCCCCCCCCGCAGTGGAATCCAGCCCCCTTACAAGGGGATCCAGCCCTCTCTGGTTCCTGCAAGTGCACCCCATAATCACAAGAGGATCCACCCCCTGCAACGGGATCCAGTCCCTCCTCCGGGGGGATCCAGCCCTCCTCTGGCTCCTGCAAATGCACCCCATGCGTAAAGGGGATCCAGCCCACTGCAACAGGATCGAGCCTCCCCCGGCCAGCGGATCCAGCCCCCCCAAAGGGATCCAGCCCCCGGCCAGGGGATCCAGCC
This sequence comes from Pluvialis apricaria, assembly GCA_017639485.1. Classification (NCBI taxonomy): domain Eukaryota; kingdom Metazoa; phylum Chordata; class Aves; order Charadriiformes; family Charadriidae; genus Pluvialis; species Pluvialis apricaria. The sequence goes on along the minus strand of CM030008.1, from coordinate 1,509,376 downwards.
CGCCCTGCAAGAGGATGCAGCTCCCTGCGACGGGATCCAGCCCCCCCCCTCAAAGGGATCCAGCCCCGGGCCAGGGGATCCAGCCCACCCTACAAGAAGATGCAGCTCCCTGCGACGGGATCCAGCCCCCTTACAAGGGGATCCAGCCCCCCCCCCAATGGATCCAGCCCCCTCCCAAGGGGATCCAGCCCCCTTACAAGGGGATCCAGCCCCCTCCCAAGGGGATCCAGCCCCCCCCCCACTGGATCCAGCCCCCTCCCAAGGGGATCCAGCCCCCTTACAAGGGGATCCGGCCCCCCCCAATGGATCCAGCCCCCTTACAAGGGGATCCAGCCCCCCCCAATGGATCCAGCCCCCTCCCAAGGGGATCCGGCCCCCCCCAGCGGATGCAGCCCCCCTTCCCAGGGGACACAGCCCCGGCACGGGGACCCCCCCCCCGCTGCCTGCAGAGGAATGCAGCCCCCGCCCGACACCGCGGACACCCCCCCCCCCCCCCCAACCTCCGCTGCCCGCCCGGGGACCCGCCCCCCCCCCCCCCCCCGATGTCCCCCCCCCGGTGTGGGCTCCGTCCCCATCCCGGGGCGCGCCCCCCCCCCCCCCCCCCATCCCCACCGGCGGTCCGTACCGAGGGCACCGAGCAGCAGCGCCAGGGCGAGCGCGGCGCGGGGCCGGGCAGCCGCGGGGGCCATGGCGGCATGGAGCGACCCGCGGCTCCGCCAGCGGGGCCGGCACCGGCAGCGGCTCCGCCCGCCCCCCGCGCCCTCCGCCGCCGCTCCCCGCTCCGCTGCGCCGCGCTGCGCTCCGCTCCTCTGCGGGCGGGGGGGGGGGGGGGGGGGGCCGGGCCGGGCCGGGCTGGGGGCGGGCGGCGGCCACCGGCTCCGCCCGCGGCACTCGGGGGGACACCGCCGGCAGCCGCGGGTCGGGGCGACGGGAGACGGCGACGGGACCCCCCCCCAACCCACACACACACCGCGGCATCCCCCCCCCCCCCCCCGCCAAAATAGCACCGGGGGACCCAGCATCCCCCCCCCCCCCCCCAAACCTGCTCCTGCGTGGGGGGGGCTCATCCCAGCACCGGGATTTCCCCCCCCCCCCAGCACCGGGATCCCTCGCTGACCCCCCCCCCCCCCCCCAAAACTGCCCGGGGGGGGATCCTTGCACCAGGGTGCCCCTGCAAACCCCCCCTCCCCGCCAGCACCAGGATTCCCCACTGATCCCCCCAAATCGGCTGCTGGGGGGGGAGGGGGGGGAGGACCCCCCAGCACCGGGATCCCTCGCTGACCCCCCCCAAAACTGGTCCTGCGCGGGGGGAGGGGGGATCCTTGCACCAGGGTGCCCCTGCAACCCCCCCCCCCCCCCCCCCCCCCCCACAGCACCAGGATTCCTCATTGATCCCCCCCAAACCGGCTGCTGGGGGGGACACACACCATCCCTGCCCCAGCACCGGGATCCCTCGCTGACCCCCCCCAAACTGCTCCGGTAAGGGGGGGCATCCCTGCACCAGGATTCCACATTGATCACCCCCCCCAAATCTGCTGCTGGGGAGGGGCAGCCCTGCCCCAGCACCGGGACCCCCCCTGCACCAGAATCCCTCGCTGACCGCCCCCAACCACCCCCCAAACTGCTCCGGTATGGGGGGGCATCCCTGCACCAGGACCCCCCCCCCAGCACCGCCCTCCCTCGCTGAACCCCCCAAACCTGCGCCTGTATGGGGGGGCACCCCTGCTCCAGCACCGGGACACCCCCCAGCATTTCCAACCGCCTCTGGGTTTCCTCATTGACCCCCCCCAAAAAAACCCTGCTCCCCCTGCTCCCCCACCAGCATCAGCATTCCTTGTTGACCCCCCCCCAAAAAATTACTCCTGCATGAGGGCGCATCCCTGCACTGGGACCCCCCCAGCGCCCCCCCAGCACTGGGACCCCTCGCTGCCCCCCCCCCCAACTGCCCCTGCATGGGGGGGGCATCCCCGCACCAGCACCCGGTCCCCCCCCAGCATCCTCAACTGGTGCGGGGGGGTCCCTGCCCTGCACCCCCGGGCCCCCCACTCCTGCACAGCCCCGGGGGGGGGGGGCACCCCCCGGCAGCAGCGAGGTGAGGGCAGAGCCCCAAAACTCCGGGGTGACACCCCTGCCCCAGCGTCCCCAGGGGGCCGCGGTTGCTCCAACCCCCCCCCAGATGAAAGCCCTGATCGGACCCTCCTCATCCCCCCAGGTGGGGACCCCACGGCCACAGCGTCGCTTCCCAGTGCCAAACTGGTCCAGATGCCACCGGGTGCCACCACGGCCTCCATCGTCCGTGGCCCATCCACGCGGGTGCCAGGAACCGGGCTCGCGGGCAGGGGGGGCGGGCAGGGGGGGCAGGCAGGGGGGTGCGGGCAGAACCCCTGCGACGTACCCACCGGGGCAGAGAGGAGGGGACAAGGACGCCGCGGGGAGCCAGGCGTGCGCGTGGCCATGCGTGGGTGCAGAGGGACCCCCGAGACCCCCAGGGACCCCCCCGGGCTCAGGCTCTGCCTTCGCGCTGCCTGAAGCCACGCGGGGAGGGGGGGGGGAACAGAGCCGGGGCAGCACCTAAACCCCGCGGGTGCCACCGCCGGGCCCGGGGGACACCCGGCCCATCGCCGCCCCGAATCCCAGCGCTGCCGGGGGACGCGTGGCTGTTTTGGGGACAAGCGCATATGTGGGGACACCCCGAGCTGCACCGAGGGGGGTCCGCCTGGACCCGTGCACGGGAGAGGGGCTTTGCCTTTGCCCCCCCTGCGCCGCTCGCTCGCCCCGTGGCCACCTCACCCTCCCGGGGCCGGCGGGAGCTCCGGGCTGGCTGAGGCTTTCCAAGGTCACCGCCATGGAACGCGCCGGCCATGGCTGCTCCCGCATCCCTCGCCGGGAAAGGATGCTCGGGGCAGGGCTGGGGGTCCCGGGGAGCAGCGGGTGCGCCCGGGGGAGCCCATTTCGGTGTCCCCCCAGCCCCTTGCGTGGCACCCGCATCAGCTCAGCCGCGATGCCCCACCACCACCATCCACCGCGCACCCCTTGGCCGCGCCACCCCGTCCCGCGCGGAGGGGCAGCCGTGGGGCGCGCGTGCAGGGGGTGCTGGCCTGCGGAGGTGGGGGGGACAGGGGGGCTGGGGGTCCCCTCTCCCCCCCCAGCCGCCGCCGCGCCTGGCCGGGCTCCCCGCACTGGGAACAAGCCCCGCTCTGTCCCCGCTCAAAGGGGGATTGAAGGGGCTGCAGCTGCTTAATATTCCCCACGCTTCCGCCCCTGGATGCGTTTCCAAGGGGACCGGCCGAGGGGCCGCCGGGATGGACGGGGGGACATGGCTGTGACAGCCGGGGAAAAGGGTTGGGAAGAGGCATGGGGGTCCCACACATTGCCCGGGTACCTCCGCCGGGTCCCCACCATGGCAGCAAGAGGCTGAGGGAGAGGCGGGTGGGATCCTGGGGACGGCGCTGGGAGTGCCACGCGGGGCAGGGGATGGAGCCCGGGCAGGGTAGCAGCCCCCATCCTGCACCCAAAGCACCGGGGCAGGGTGCTGGTACGCAGCAGCGATGGCTCAAGATGTTCATGCTCAGGTGGTTGGTGCTCGCTGAGCCCACGGGAGTTACCCGCAGTAACTCCTGGGCGCGGGAAGCTCACGGGACTGGGGAGGACGCCTGGAGAGCACCTGGGCCAACCCCTGCTCACCCAGGGTCACCTGGAGCACGCTGCCCAAGACCACGTCTGGTTGGGCCTTGGCCATCTCCATGGCTGGAGGCTCCACCAGCCCTCGGGGCAGCCCATGCCGGGGTCCTGAGCCCCAGCTCCTCCTCTCTGGTGGGGCTGTGTGGCTCTGGGCCATGTCACCTCGCCCAGGAGTGTCCCCACTCCCGGCCCTGCCACCGAGGGGACGCCCTTCTCCCATGCCTGAGCCACCAGCCATGGTCAACCAGCTGCTCGCTGGTGTCCCCTCGGAGTAACACCCCGGGGTGCTGAGTGCCACAGGGAGGAGGGATCTTGCCCCCGATGCCACAGGATCTATGGGGGATTAGGGATCAGCACTCCCCGCCCCGGCTGGAGGCTGCTCCCCCCATCCCGGGGGACGGTGACCATCGCCTTTCCCCGCACCCCACCTTCACAGGAGAAGAGCCCCCAACTCCCCGCACGCCTTCGCCCCCCGCCCGGCGCAGGCTCCGCACCCATCCCCGCGCCAGCGGCTCCGGATCAGCGCCCCCCGAGCACCCAACGTGGGTGGGCAACGGGGGCAGCGAGGGTCTCTCCCCCCTCCGGGGGCAAAGCTCAGCTGCTGCCTCAGGGAGCGGAGGGGCTGCGGGCGATGCTGAGCACCAGGCAGGGACATCCAGCTGGGGCACGAATTTCGGAGGCTCCCCCCCCCTCCCCACACCCCCAGGCGAAGCGCAGCAGAGCCGTAACGCATCAGCCGCCATCACCGCGCTTCAATTTAGGACCAGCCAAGGCGGCAGAGCCCAACGCAGGCGGCGGAGCCGTCTCGCCGGTTTGCTTTCACCACCTTTCCGACAAACCTGCCTCAGGTCGGTCTTCCTTAGAGGCAGAAGCAGCAGCAGAGGGGTGGACGAGGGGCGGCAGGAGGGACAGACAGACACAGACGGTTCTTCAGTCTCGCAGGAGAAATCCAGCGGCGGCTCCCTCCTCTCGGGCAGAGCCGGCTGCCACTGCCGGGCGCGTTTTCCTGGGAGCGTTAACAATATTTAAGGTGAATTAAAAGACTATGAAATGCAGCCCGCCCCAATTTGGCCATTTCTGGAGGAAATCAATGTGAGCTCCGTCCGTCCGTCCTGTGAGCGGGTCACATGCAGCAGAGGAGGGATCTCACCCCACATCCCTTCTCTGCCCGGTTCAGCGCTGGGAGCTGAGCGTGCGCACGGGTCTCCCCCTGCCCCGGGGTCCCCGAAAACCGTTCCTCCTCCCGTCCCCGAGAGCGGCCGGGGGCCCCGGTGACGGCTGGATGAGGATCCGGGACCCCATGGGGACGGACAGAGGCCGGGTGGAGGCGCAGGACCCGGCTCCCGACCCTCAGCTTCATGGGATCCTTCCGCTTATCCGAGCAGGGGGGAATCGCCTCCTCCCCGTGCTCGTACGACGATGTCCCCGCCGACCGTGACCCACGCCAGGCTGCGCCCAGACCCCCGGGACGAGGCGGGGGGGTCGATGGCGTGGCAGGAGGGGCCGGGGCCAGCACTTCTCCACCAGCTCTTGTTTCTCCCATCGTCTCTCCCTGCGCCGCCTGCTCGACATCTGGCGATGCTCAAAGCACCTGTTTTGCCATTTTATTTTAATTAACAGGTATGGGAAAGGTGTAAAGACATCACGAGATCAGAAAACGCTGAATTGAGCGGACAGGGTTGAGGTCGGTGTTTTCTGCCCCGGCTCGGGCACCGCTCACCTTGGACACGTGAGCTCCTCCCTCTCTAAGCCCTCCCCGGCGAGGCTGAGCCCGGGGGGACGCTCATGCGAGGGTTTTGCCCCTGATTGGGGCTGGCACCACGCGGGGCACGGCTCCGAGGTGACGAGCCCCGATGCGACACCCATAGCTGGAAGGAAGCCGCCACTGCTGCCCACTTCAGCTGCGAGACAAAAACCAAACCCAACCTTCAGCCTCCTCCCGCTGCCTCCAACGCCCCTCGGAAACACCCAAACCATTTCTGCAGGGAACAAATTCACCCACCACCTATCAGTCACCCCCCAAACCGCTCCCGCCGCCGCCGAGCTGATCTGAAAACTGCTGTGAGTCAACCTCCTCGACACAGGAGCCGTGTTTAGGGTTGCGCGAGCAGCTCGGGGAGGGATGGCGGCAGCACCGGGTAGAGACGGATCTGCAGCCTCTGCGTGTCCTTGGGGTGCTGGAGCACCTCCAGGCCCTCTCCTATCTCTGGCCAGAGGGACAACCAAGCTGGTATCTTCCAAAAAACCCCTCCCTGGTGCGCTTGGCTCCAGGACTGGATGTGGCAGAGGCAGAGCTGGGCTCGGGGAGGACGCAGAGCCCCATCGTCCGAACGGCCACCGGCTCTGCTGGAGGGGCAGAGCCCCCGGCTCCCACTTTCGAGCCGCGGTCCTCTGCGGCTGCAGAGGGAAAAGGTGGGAGAGGTTTAATACTCACACACTGCAGCTCTGAGGTGCAAAGAGCAGGAAAAAAAACGAGTAAAGGGGGCCCGAGGTGCTTTGGGGAAAAGAGCCAGCAGAGAGCTGCGTCCCAAGGACTGAGCATCCCGTCCCGAGGACCGAGCATCCCGTCCCGAGGACCGAGCATCCAGGATTGAGGACCGAGCATCCAGGATTGAGGACCGAGCATCCAGGATTGAGGACCGAGCGCAGCACCCAGCAGCTGTGTTCAACACCTTTTGTGTTTGCGAATGTTCCCAGAGCCTGAGAGGAGCGACAAACAAAACTGTCACGGACCGGGGTAAGTCAGCTGCAAGCGATAGCACCTTCCCCACCTCTGCCTAGCCTAAGAAACTGGCTTAATACTTGCGATTTTGCAAAGAGGGCATTAAATGCACTTCAGAAATGCTGTTTATCTTCAAAGTTTTGCTTTTACGAGTGCTGGAAACCAGCACGAACCAAAGCAGCTATTTCGCAGTTAAGGACAAGGAGCGAAGACACCACTTCACCCAATGGAAAACGGAGCAAAAAAAGCTCGGGCAGGCAGAAGAGCTGAACCCCGGCGGTGCACGGAGCGGTGAACACACACCTCCGCCCTCTCACGACACATCACGGGTATTTAGCGACCTGCAGGACTCGGGCTGGGTTTCAGCTGGAAGAGGGAAACCAAAACTATAGCAGCAGAGAGCACCAGGAATCAGCTCTGCGCTGAGCATCCCCCGAGGGCAGAGCCCGTCTCCGTTCCAGTGGGTCTTCTGCAGCGCCCCGGTCCCCAGCGCTGGGGGGGAACGAGGGATTTCCACGGAATGGATCCTGCAGGGATCTGGTGGCTCTTCCAACAGCACACGGACAAGTGCTCGGTGAGGAGATGTCCCTAAGGTCACCAGCCGGGACTGGGCTGAGCCGGCGTTGTGAAAGTGGCCGGTCCAGGTCTTTGGCCACCGGATCACCCTCTGCTCCTGCCCGCCAGGCACTGGAGCACCGCTCCTCCCCACGGCGCTCGGTCGGCTCAGCACCGCGGAGCTGGGCCGGCAACCTCGGCGCCGACGCATGGTGACCACCAGCATCGCCAAACATCCCCGTGCTAGAAACCTGGCTGCTGGTTTTGAAGGACACCAGGCTGTTTTTATCACACTTCAACTTGGAAGGACAGAAAACGAGGGATTTTCAGAGAATCCTTTAAGTTGGAAGAGACCTTTAAGATCATCGAGTCCGACTGTTAACCCAGCACTGGGGTCCACCACTAAACCACCTCCCTCAGCATCCACACGGCTTTTAAACAGCCCCAGGGATGGTGACTCCACCTGTACGTGCCGCGTGATGGCACTCAAGATGATCCGCTTGGGAAATTTGGGGAAAACCACCTTCCCAATCCTCACCCCCCCTCGCTTTCCCGTTGCAGCCTCCAGGAGACGCCCTGCTGCTCCCAGGGCTGCTGAAAAGGGTCCCTGCGCGGTGACCCCCGGCAGCGGCAGAAGGTCCCAATGAAAGGGGCAATTCCCATGCCGGCAGCACGCGCGGCCGGGCGGGAGCCGGCGCAGACAAAGAGCGACACTGTTCCTAGAGAGCCGGGCAAGGGACCGGCTGCGGCACAGCCAAACCGTTGGCAGGTCACCCACGTCCCCGCCGCCACCCATTGTCTGGGGCACATCGTTTCCTACTGGGATTTTGGGGGGGGGATTAGTCCAGGGGATGGGTGCTGGTGTCTGGCACCCCCCGTCGGGGTTACTCCCAGCTGCATCGTATTCGGCGCTGGAGAACCATCACAGTTCGAAAAGGAGTTTCCAGCCTCGCCAAATCCTTCGTTCTAAAGCGAGAAAAGCACAGGAATTGAAGTAACGGTGGCGGAGGACATGGCGCACTCGCATGTTTAGGCACCCCAAACTCTTAAGGTGTCCCAACATGTGGTTTTGGCTCTAAGCCAGAATAAAATGAAAAAAAAAACCAAACAAAAAAACCCAAACCACAAACCAAAACAAAAGCAGCTTTTCAGGAACCACATGGTGGAGCTGGTATCGCCAGACAGGACACAGCCGCACCGGGGAGTTTTAGGATATTATTAGGAAATGGAGACAAGCGCAGGCAGAGGGTGTGAACGCCTTCTCCTGTTCCACCGCCCCATCGCGCCTCCCGCCAGCACGGCAGCCGTGCCAAGAAACCTGCGCACCGCACCTCCCGTCTCCGGCAGCATGAAAGATGGAACTCCCCCAGCAGTGTGCATTAGCAGGAGGAGGGGCAGGAAATTTTTTGGACAAGGCAGAAGGGCTCAGCACTGAGCAGGTAAGCTTCTACTTACCCGGGGCAGAGACGGGATGGAGAGCAGCGCTGCCGAGAAGGACCTGGGGGTGTTGGTGGGTGAGCAGCTCCCCATGAGCCGGCACTGTGCGCTGGCAGCCCAGCGAGCCCCCGGCACCCCGGGTGCATCCCCAGCAGCGTGGCCAGCGGGGCGAGGGGGGGACTGTGCCCCTCTGCTGCGCTCTGGGGAGCCCCCCCTGCAGCGCTGCCTCCAGCTCGGGGGCTCAGCACAGCAGAGACACGGCCCTGGGGGAGCGGGGCCAGAGGAGGGCCCGGAGATGCTGCGAGGGCTGAGCCCCTCTGCGGGGAGGACAGGCGGGGAGAGGGGGGGTTCAGCCTGGAGAGGAGAAGGCTCCGCGGAGACCTCAGAGCCCCTTCCAGTGCCTAAAGGGGCTCCAGGAGAGCTGGGGGGGACTCTGGGTCAGGGAGGGGAGCCATGGGACGAGGGAGGCGGTTTGACACTGAAAGAGGGGAGACTGAGATGAGATATTTGGAAGAAATTCTCTCCTGTGCGGGCGGTGAGCCCCTGGCGCAGGCTGCCCGGAGAAGCTGTGGCTGCCCCATCCCTGGAGGTGTCCAAGGCCGGGTTGGACGGGGCTGGGAGCACCCTGGGCTGGGCGGGGTGTCCCTGTCCGGGGCAGGGGGGTTGGACTCAATGAGTCCCTTCCCACCCAAACCATTCTGTGATACGGGATGAATGGCATCTTAGCCTCAAAAGACCCCACTACAGTTTTGGAGTGGACACTGAGCCAGTTTGGAAGAACTACAGTTCAGAGCCCCATCCTCCACTTGCCTTCCAGCTCACTGCACTCCCACCAGAGAGCTGCGAGCAGGGATGGAGTTGCTCTCTCCAACCACACAGCGCTCCGTGCCCCAGCAGCCTGCACGACCCCGGCCCTTCGGCACTGGCTCCCACCCCATCACTGGGGCTGCTGCAGGGGATCCATACATCAAAAACACAGTCCCAAACTCCATCCAGATCTCCACTCAACTGTACTCTTCATCACTGTCACGACAACAGCCTCAGCCATCTTAGAATCACAGAATCATGGAACAGTTCAGGTTGGAAGGGACCTTTAAAGGCCATCCAGTCCAACCCCCCTGTCATGAGGGGAGACATCTTCAACCAGACCAGGTTGAACCAGATCATCAATTAGATCATGATCATCTTCTGCGACTGCAAAGATTTAAAGGCCCATAAAGAAAAACCAAACTGTTCAAGAATTGACACTGTGATCTCCCGTATTCTTTGCATTCCTTGGGCAAAGGGTCTTCAAGACAAGAAGAGGAAAAATGACAACCGCTGACCGTGCTGCAGGATGAGAAGGGCGCAATCGCAAGGGACAAGCCTCGCTCAAGACATTTGGAGTGCGAAGACACAAAAAGCTCCTTACCTTTCCTACCTGGCCCTACGCCGCAGGAGCACTACGGAGCCCACCAAGGGAGCATCCAGCAGGAGACCCCAGCCCTGGGGACCTCCCACACCAGCAAAGAAGGAATCCCCAGTTGGGGATGGGGCTTTGGTGGGGTGTCCTGGACCTGTGGGCACATCTCCACCCTGTGCTTTTCCTTCTTCAGCTTCAGGGAATTCGGGACTGCAGGCACTACACGTCTCGGGAGGCGGGGAAGAAGTGCCATTAGGACGCTTCTTCAGAGGAAAAGGCTCTCACTTGGTGAAGGAGCAGGAGCTTATTTAGAATATAATCCGGATTGGATTCCCGGTTTCAGTTTAATCAAGAAGGCAAACTATCCTGGTGGCCTCTGGAGCCCTGCGGGAGAGGACAAAAGATCTGAAGAGTCATCTGAATTAAACAATTAACAGCGAAGCTGGTACGGGAACAGAGGAACGGTGGGACCCTGCTGGGTCAGCGTGCCCAGTCCTCCTCTATTAAACCCTGCCACTTCAGAGCACCTCTTTCAAGTGTGCGATTTAACCGGGGACGCCAGCCTGCGCAATCGTCCAAGTCAGCGCAGCAAAACAGCGGGAAAGCAGGAATCAAACAGAAATAATCCTATTAGGCCTCGAATGCCGTTTTACTTCGTTCACATTCATTAAGCTTTTAAAATCTGAAATGCCATTTTCCAAAGCGGCGGATCACGGAGCGCATTGTGAAGGGCCTTCGCTTACCTGCGTTTACCTTTGGGGTCTCCCACCTTGCCGGGTAACGAGCTCAGGCTTTGTATTCACTCCATTGTAGTTAAGATGCAGCCCGCAGACCCGTACCATATTAACCGTTCTCAGCTCATCCCCAACGCACAGGGAGGGAAAGGAGGCTCCAGACAAAGTGGCACAAGCTTTGTACAAAAACCACATTGTTTTTTTTTTTATTTCACAAAATTGGGTGGCTGCGTTGCAGGAATAAAACCGGCCCTATACATAGGATCAGATGAAAAAGTCAGCACATGTATTATTTATACAGAAACACAACAGTGTCAAGAATTCAGGTACTCTGTAAGATCATCACTAGTACAGTAAAAAATAGTCTCCACCTGGATCCTTTACATGTGAAGTTGATCACGCTAAAAACAACCTGAGGTTATTCTAAACTGGACTACGGTCTGAACCAGAAAATCCCATGCTCACCCCAAAGACCCTGGAGGGAAAGGGAACGGTGGGGATGGATTTCCTTTTGTGGGAGGTGGGAGGCAGGCAGGCCCTGACCGTTCTCTGCTAGGCACTGTGGATTCTCAGAGCTCGACGGTGGAAAGGATCGTTCCTACGCACGGGAAGTAACAAGGCTGCAGACCATCGTCTGAGCACGCAGCCCAGAAACGGTTACTCCACACTCATGCGCTCTCAGGACCCGGGAAGTTCAACCGTTAACATCGATGAGTCAATCACCTGAGTGCTCTTCAAAGCAAATCCTTTTTTTTTTTTTTTTTTTTAATGGTATAAGTGGTTCTGCGGGTTTCACATTGTTTGGGAGATCTCTCTCTGGTCAAGCCTGAGACCACCACCTTGCACTCGGTCGCTGAAAGCCACCCTTTAAATAAACGAGCGGTCTTCAGACCTTTGGCAAGGAAACCCGTCAAACCCTCTTACGCCAGGAAGAAGGCAGAGAACACGAACCACAGCCGGCAAAGGATTTTTTGCAGTCACTAACGAAGAGCAGACAAGCAGTCCTGGCAGTCTGGAGGTCTGCATCAGCAGCACTGCGCTGGTGGGTCTCACTCAAGGAGCGCTCCTAGATTTGCCGGCTGAAGCCGTTCCCTCACCCGCAACCCCTCAGACCACGGAAGGTCAGCGAGTGGAAGGTGATGCGTGAGTTGTCCCGAAGACGCGTACCACGGTCGCTGACTCTGCCCACCTCGGCTGTCCGCAGGAGGTAGTTCTGGCATTCGCACCCCAGCCATCCCAACCCAACCCCGTACGCTAGCACTTCTTCGCTATCTACTTTTTTTTTTTCTTTTGTTTTGTTCATTTTAAAAAGTAAAAAGTATATGCTCCAAAAAGAGGGACTAAAAATCATGGTTTTATTCCTCAGTTGGCTACTGTACCAAACTACTCAGAGGGAAGGTTCAACTACCACCTTCAAAGGCAAAAAGAAAGGTAAAAACCGGAGCAAGAAAACTCCTACCATTGAGTGGTTTTATTCCAATTGATTCACTCCTGGCTTCGTTCGCACCGGATCAATATTTTCTTTAATAAGTTAGCGAGGCAGCCCCAGGACTCGGTTACTGTCCTTAATGATCAGCTATCTGTAATGAACACGGCTGGCATTCCTGCACCTTCTGGGGTACAGCACGCCCTCATTTTCCTTCTCTGCTTAAAACACTGGTTTGGCATCTGATCTTGATGCTTTGATCTACCTGGAGAACCTGAAACATTAAATCACAGGTGGGGTGGGCATGTGCTACTTCCTAAAGCTCAGTTAATGCCTCCACCTTAAAAACTTGATTATATTTTTTTTTTCTTACCCTCCCCAGGAGAACCCAAAGCTCAAAACACCAAGATGAAAGAAACCAGAGTCGAGCGCCCTCTGAAAGGCGAGCAGACCAAAGAGTAAAGGACTTCCCACCAGCAACACGGAGGCACTACCGGCATCTGTGATTTAAAGCTTTCCCAAAGCAATGCCAAGTACTGCCAGGCTACGAGTGGCGGGGAAAGGGGGAAGAGACGCTGTGTGTACGTGCTTGCATACGTGTATGTATACGCACACATACACGACCGGGGCAGGCCAACGGGAGGTGAAAACCTCCCAAGGGAACAGAAGGTAACTGAGGAATTCATTTTTGGTCACCACTATGTTGCTGTAGAAGTTCCTTCTTCCTTGACTGCTTAGGGAGCGGCGGAGGCCGGGGGGGCTCCCGCCGGAGGTGGGGTCACCCCTTCTGCTGGCGGAGGCGGCTGCGCAGGAGGGGGATCTGCAAAAAACAGCAGAGAAACAGTGAGCAGGACACCAGGAGGGGCTGAACGTGGAAAAGGAACCCAACGCAAACACCCAGATGTCTACATGCTACGGGGGACGCGGTTGTCCGAGGGGAAAGCAGCCAGGACTGGCACCAGAAATGGCCACAACTGCGGCTTCTCCATCTCTTAAGCTTCACCTGAAGCTCCACTGCACGTTTTATCGTGCTTTTCAACTGCTAAGCACTGCGTGGACTCTGTGAAAGAGCAAAAAAAAATTCCCTGTTTTTAGAGAAAAGATGACAGGCATGCAGCTCAGTAGCTGGCAAAGTTCACGTCAAGCAACTTTGAGAGCTGGAATTAGCATTTCTCATCTCCCAGCTCTGTGCTCGAGCCTTTAGATTACAGCTCTTTTCTATTTAAAATAGATGGAACAATACACTTTATATAAACAGAGGCTGCACTTAAGCTCTGAGCAGCGTATGTAGGTTAAAGTAGAGGAATCCACAGATGCAGCAAGTAGGAGGAAAGAAACGGAGGATACAAAAGGCCAGCTTTCATGCACAGGGAGGAGATGTTAATGGAACATGACTGACTTGTTTAGTAGGGGAGAAAAAAAAAAGGAATTAAGATAAGGGAAGAGAGCAAGCAGGAATACAACCTGACATAAGATATTCCCAGTGGTGGAGGCTCAGAAAAAAAGGGAAGGAAAACTAAGGAAAGCGAGAGCACCAGAAGAATAAGGAGCGAATGTCTGAATAAAAATAGCATCAGAATGGAGTTTTTCATGCTTATGACACCGATGAGTCAGTACTCCTCAGCAACTCCCTTCAGCTGAAGCCAAAATGGGATGGCTTTTCCCAATTATTTCTTGGGAGAGGTACTACAAGCGATCCCAATTCCTGCCCGTGTGATGACAGTTATGCTGAATAACATTTTTGGGGTTAAGACCGCTGCGCTGAAGCAGACCAGCAGCTTGTCCCAGGCTGCAACTAACACAGACAAATTTATTGAGGAATTCATGACAGAGCACCCTGCACCAGCCACGCCGGCTTTTCTTTTGCTTTCTGCGTTTGGCCACATTCTCACTCTCATTCAAGTAACACCCACACAGTGGCTACTGACTTCAGCTGCTGTTTTTTTGGCTGGTATAAATCAGCTTCATTTTCAGAGGTGTATTTATACCACGTAAGGAACATTCCCGATACACCTTTTGCTTCTTCTTAATTAGGGCTTCCTCTTTTTAATTTCACGGTGCTAAGTTTCAACGTATTGTTGAACTGAATTATATTCTGACCTCCACCATTTAAAGAGTTCGCTATAAGTTAATTCCTGAACCTCTATTGTGCAATTCTTCCAGACTAAGTCAAGAGAGGCTTTTGATGATGACCACAGAGCCTTAGTGTCATTCAAAATAAAATGAGGGATGTTATAAATAAAATAAAGGGCAATGGAGTGTGTTTGGATGCCTAGAGGGGAGACAAGCACTTAAAGCTTCAAGCGCACCTCTGGCACCAGTCTTTGGTTGCCAACGTGCACAGATCCTATTATTCCTGCAGCAGACAAAGGGGTTTCAACTACAATGACTTCTCCAGCAACAAGGCAAGCGACAGAAAAGCCACACCAGGTATATTGAAAACTTTTTCTGCTGGAGATCCACTTACACATGCCATTTGGAGCTGCTAGAGGAACACGAGGTCCAATTAGATTTCCTGACATGGGTGACATGCCAGGCGGGGGGGGACCGCCGCCAGCTGGATGGATGTTGGCCGACACGCTTGGCATCATCCGGCCTGGCATGGGCTGTCCAGGTATCATCGAACCGGGCCCCGGCATCTGACCTGCAAGAGCAACGAAGAGACACGATCGTGAGACTCATGTGAAACGTGGAAGTGATCGGAAAACAGAGCCTGGCTGTTCTCCGAGCAGCGAGAAGAGTGTCTCGTGCATGAGAGCCGACTCCGCACATGCTCCAAACACCAAAGGAAATGCCTTTTCAGCCCTCCCACGTCAACACACTCCCTTCAGGAAGAACCACGGGGCGCTTATCTCTCAAAAACATCAGCACAAGAGGCAAGCGGAAGGTAACGCTCGCAGTCAAACCCCAACATTTTAAGTGAACCCCAACTAAAAAGGCATTTGATAGCAATCGAAATGAAGGCGCGGGAAACAACTGCACTAAGATAACAAGGCATCAAAGTAAGAGCACTTGATGAAAAAAGCAGCCACAAAGCCTAATGGATGAATTTAATGGGACAACTGAAATCATACAGCTAAAAATCGGACTGGAAAGAAATTTCCACTATAAAATCCCCCGATTCTGATGTGAGGGGGGGTTCCAGTAAGTCTTCCTCGTGTATCAGCTCTGTAAGAGAATTTAATGTTTCAGCTGCGTAAAGGAACTGTTAGAATTGCCCAGCTTTGGACATCTACAACTTGCTGATTGATGCTTTAAAACCTCATTTGAGGAGATTATTTTGCATAATCCAATTACATTTCCTTTTACACACTTACATGAAGGTACAGTATTTTAGTTTGAGAAGCAGCTATTAGGCATGGATTGTAAAGGCTTCCTTCAGAAGAGCTCATTCCACCCCAAACCCCAGGCAATTATGTGAAATAAAGTGCGATGACAGAGCCCTCGAACACAAAAAAGGCTCTGAACATACCTAAAAAGCATCACAGCCACACCGGCGGTTAAAGCCAAGCAAGCGGGAGCTCTGGATTTGGGACCGAGTCAATACTGCAGCACAAACACTATTCACTCTTACTTAAGCTCAGCTTCGGATCAAGAGTAATACTTTATTGGTATCTGTTCCTTCCATTTTCTCAGATGTCAGGAAATCACGCCGGCTCACAAGCTACCGCCTGACACAGGTGGGTTACGGCCCTTTGCAAGCATCCTCTGGTGAGAGGCAGGACCACACAGGCCCACCAGCAAGTTAGCACAGCCACAGCGGACAGGAGACAAAGCAGCCGCAGAGAGAGCTCAGTCAAAGAGGAAACACGCCTGAATGCTTGGGAATTGATGGCGTAGAAGAATGATGACCTGCACTATAAAATAACCCTGTGATCAACAGCAAATCCCGCTCTTTGGGAACCGTCACTACTTAATGCCCGCAGACGCCTCTGTCTGAGGGTGATGGCCCATGCTCTCACGGAGGTGAAGTCCACCAGCCATCCCAAATCCTCCTCCGTCACTGCCCTTCCGCAGAGAGCTCGGGGGACCACTGAAGAGAGCTCCAAGCATGAAGGAATAACTACCGAACAACAGTTAAAAAAAAAGAAAATACACAATACAAACAGATGAACTTGCTCCACTTCCCTGATGTTTGGTGCCTTCGTTAACCACCCAAGTCTGCCCTGCTCGGCCATGGCCCTCCAGAAGATGCTCATCTCAGGTATCTAAAGCACTTGGTAGCTTGTCTTAGCCCTTGGTTGCGGGTCTCCACCTGTAGTTCCATGGTACTTTAAACCAATAATCTGCTCTTTGAGACAGACAGGTTATCCTTCCAAAAAGGCAAGGCAGGCTGGCGGCGTACGGGAGTACCTGCTTCTGAAACCAGAGCCACTAACAGTCCCAGCACAGAAGAATCCAACGCACCATGGCCCACTGGCTCCATCCAGCCCTGGAGATCAGTGGCAGAGGTACTGAGCCACCTTAAATCCCCAGGGGCTCTGAAGGATCAAACCACGAAAACCTAATACTGGAGCTCATGATCATCCAAGCAAGAGGTCCATGTGCCTGCCTGACGACAGCAGCAAGACTAGCATACCTGCAAGCAGCAGATATGGAGCTCTACAGAAACCACCACATTTCCCAAACATTTACAAAAGAAAAGTAGTCTGAAAATATATGCCTGGATACGCTCCATCGCCGATCAGTGGCCTGCAGCACACATCGTGGCATTTCAATCACTATATATATTAAAGAGCAGCAGCAGCAGCCAACCAGAAAAGCTGTGTACATTTGAGCCTTTAATGCCCTCCTTTGGCCCCAGCATTAACAAAATATTTTCTGCTTTGGCCATGATGAACAGGTGGTTTTGAAGAAGCCCCTTGGAATCCTTACCCCTCCAGTCAACAGCCTAAAGAAGAAAGAAAAGGTGGGACAATTCCTAAACTTACACGCCATGCCTTTGTGGGTAACTCAAGGTGACCAAGCCCCATACACAACAAGAGCTCCAGCGTCTGGTTTCCCTTTCGCAGGCAAGTTGAGCTGGATGTTCCTCGGTGCGGCCCATTCGCCTTCCCCTCCTCAGCAGCAAGCGGGCTGTAAAAGGACTGAAGTGTTCTCTCTGTCACAGAATAACTCGGGTTGGAAGGGACCTCAGGAGGTCTCTGGTCCAACCTCCTATCAAAGCAGGGTCAGCTCTGAGGTCAGACCAGGTTGCTCAGGGCTTTGTCAAGACCTGACTGATCTCTGAAAGCACCAGAAATGGAGACAGCATCACCTCTCTGTACAGCCTGTTTCAGTGTTTGACCTCCTTCTATCCAGTCAAAACCTCCCATACTCCGGCTTATGTCTCTCAGTCCCACCATGCATCACTGAAACGCCTGTCCCTGTCTTCTTGACAACCTCCTCATAGGTATCATAGAATCACAGAATGGTTTAGGTTGGAAGGAACCTTGAAGATCATTGAGTCCACCCCCCTGCCCTGGGCAGGGACACCTCCCCCCAGCCCAGGGTGCTCCCAGCCCCGTCCAACCCGGCCTTGGACACCTCCAGGGATGGGGCAGCCACAGCTTCTCGGGGCAGCCTGCGCCAGGGGCTCACCGCCCACACAGGAGAGAATTTCTTCCCAACCTCTCATCTAAATCTCCCCTCTTCCAACTTAAAACCATTACCCCTTGTCCTGTCCCTGTTGTAGGGCTGCTGGTAGGTGGCTCCAAAGCCTTGTCCCCTCCAGGCTGAAGAAGCCCAGTTCCCTCAGCCTCTGCATGGGGAAAGTGCTCAGGCCCTTGGAGCATCTCTGGTGGCCCTTTGGTGAACTCACTCCAGTTTATCCATGCCTTTCTTTTACCGGGGGACTCAGTCCTCCAGACGTGGTCTAACAACTGCTGAGCAGATAATCACATCCCTCCATGTGCTCTCTGTGCTCCTGTTCGTACAGCCTGGGACGCTGCCGGTCTCCGCCGGCTCACGCTCGTCTTGCTGCCCACCAGGACCCACAGGGTCTTTTCCGCAGAGCTGCTGCTCAGGGTTAGTCCTCCCAGGTATGCGACTTGGCATTTGTCCTTGTTGGAATTTCACACGGCTTCTGCCAGCGCGTTCCTCCAGCCTGCCTCAGCCCTCCTGAATGGCAGCCCTGCCCTCAAGCGTATCAACGGATCAAACGCAGATAACCGAAGATTTAAGCAGACGCGGCATGAATTTTACTGCCGCTGGCATCTCGTGCATCTGTTTTGGTCCAGCTCACTCCGAGATGAGGAGCAGGCAGAAAGGGCATGGCAGGCAACATGAGAACACTGTCACCAAAAGCAACAGCCCTGCACAGGCTGAGACTTAAAGACATGGTAAGCTATTAGTACTGGAAATGCGTCGAGAGACACCACACTGCTGGGTTTGCAAACTGACCCCAAACCGACTGTTTGCAGACTCTCTGTAATGAGCTCGGCCCTAGCGCTGAGCTTCTAGGAAACATCAGCTTGGAGCTTCAAACACAAGCATAGCAGGTAGGTGAGAAGCAAGCAGCTCCTCTCCATCCTTCAAGGCAGAAACCACTCTGGGGGTACGTATGAACTCGGCGCGAACAGATCAGCTCTGAAGCACAGCCTGTCGTCGGACGCAGCTGCACAAGGGCAGCTGGTCAAGCTCCAGCAGTCGGGATTTTGCCCGATTTGCAGGAGACAGATGCGGGAACTTCTGACATGCCCAATGTTACGTGATGACCTGTGGCGCTACAGTCACAGCAGCTTGAATTGCAGTTGCTGGAAGTTCTGGGTGAAATATTTAAAAAAAAAAAAAACACAAAAAAATGAAGATGCAAATAAATCCTGGATCACCAGCAATCTCAATCTACGCAGAAAAGGGCCACTTCAGTAACTGATACCCTGTTCTCTTCACTTAACAGATGCTCTGATGACTTCAACTCAAAGTAGGTACTTTCCAGGAAAAACGTATATTCTTCTGCTCCATTTACCTGTGCCAGAAGTCCTCCAGGAGCAGCTCGTCTCTTCAGTGGCTGCTTTTGCAAACACAGTCTATTCCTTAGAGCCCAGGACAGAAGAGCACCGCGGGCTGGTTTTGTTTCATAGGCAAGGAGGGAATTTGAGCATCTGCCCCACTGCACTGCCAGGCTGCGTACTCCTGCTCAGTCTGAAGCCTTGCAGTAGACTCAAAATAATATTGAACGGAGAAGTGGACTCAGTGCAGAGACTGAGGCGTACAACTAACACCCATCATACTTGGGAGAAAGTCTGTACGGTGGAAGCGATGACAGCTTGTTACGTGTCTAAGGTCATCAGAGGTACGGAAAAAGCAAACAGGTAGCCTTTATTTCCTTGAATACGGAATTAAAGGTGGCCATCGAAATTCTTACGCTGCAGGTTTAAAAACCCACTTTCACAGAACTCTGTTGCACCATGGAAGTCATTAGGAAATTTGCAGAGGGTAGGTCTGTCGGTGGGTGTGAACACACCAGTCCAAAGCAGCCCCTAAGCACCAAAATGCTGCAGGAGTACGACCGTGGAAGGCTGGATCTGCACTTACCCCGTTCCTTACAGCCTTCACGAAGCGTTTGCTATCAGATCAGATGGCGATGTGAACCTCTGGGCTGACCCAGTATACACACACTCACAACCTACTGGTGAAAAGTCAAGTTTGCGGGAGAATGGAGCGATGGAGCTGGCAGACCGAGCTTTAACATTGGAAACCGCGTCCGGATCTAGCTTAGCTCACACGAGCGAGATGAGTGCTGCTTCCTCGCACGGCCTCATCCTCGCACTCCTCCCACGCTTTGACTCCAGCATCGCACTCTGACAGGGTACCGCACAAGAAGAGCGGCCGCTTGGTACATCAGGACAACATTATTATGCTGTTAAGAACTCCGGCTTTGAGCAGCTCTTTTATTTTTAATGAACTCCTGTATTTTCAACACACGAGAAAAAGGAAACAATTGCAGCTCCGAGCACACAGAAGCAGAGTTAGACCAGCAGACGCGGACACGCGGCAACTCAAACTGCTGGGGGCAGACGGGCGGCAGGGGCTGAACCTTGCCAAAAGGAGAAACTGGAGATAAAACACGGCCCAAAGACGTCGAGGGCTTCGCAGCAAAAGAAGATATTCACAGCTAGGAGGGATGCTATTCACTTGCGAAATTAAGGTTGATCAGGGAGTAAAGATGTAAAAGCTGGAACACCACAGCTGTGTTTCCGCAGAGCAGGAAAGCCGGGAACGGCGAAATCCCCAGCCCGGGAGGTTCCGCTTGACAGGAGCCTCAACCTCTCCAGGCGTAATTTGGCCATCTTCCTTCTCACACCACGTGCCTACAAGATTCTCTCTGTCCTAATGAAGTGATTAATATTAAAAAATCCTCATCTGAAACACCTGAAGCTGGATCAGACTTACTACACACCGCCTGGCTTCACGCGAGGTCTTAAGCTCTAACACCGGGCGAGTATTTCTTCAGCGAGAGAAAGGCTGTCAAACCCACAGCAAGGCAAAGATTCAAGGACCACGTCTGATACTCAAATCAACCCCAGTCAAGCCAAAATCACCACTAAACAGAAATTAAATCAACTTAAAAAGAAAAAAAAGTTTCTTCATAAATTCAAAGCGTGTCGTGACTCCAAAGCTCATTGGGAAGCACCCTTCTACCCGGAGCAAGGAGGCTGTAGAGCTTTTTCTCCCCTCTCAAAGCTTGGGAGATTTAAAAATAAGCGGCATCGCAGTTTTTCTGGACGCCCATAAGCTGAGAAGCTCCTGTGTGTTTGAGTCCAGGGTGGGCTGCCCGTTTTTTCGCCTTCCTGACACGGAATGCAACAATTTTAACTTAAAATTAGCTTAGGGTACTTGCAGAGGAACAATCCTATCACGTACCAGAACTCCAAAATGCTGACGTTGAGCAGTAATCAAGCGATACCCAACCAAACCGGGGTTAACCAAGGGGAAATTACTACCACCACTACAGCAAAAATGAAGTCCTATTTCTATAGAGATCGTATGGGTTGGTGGTTTTTTTTTCATTTTACAAGAGATACTGCTTCAAGACAGCGGCTCAAGCATAAAATGTGGAAGTGTGACCTACATAAGGGGGAGAGCTTAAAAACAGCAGACGCAGGAAGAGATAAAGCCAAAAGGTTCAATAAAATGAGATTTAGCAGACTAAAAAAAAAAAAAAAAAAATCCTTTGCACGTTAGAGATTGTAGACATTTTCTATTGCGTGCTCTGAAGCATTCCACTATTAGCAAACTGCCAACTGCAGATTCACATTACAGTGAAACGGATGAGGAACAATTTTTAAAGCATCTCCAAGGTATTTATCTCTATTAAATAAGCCTCTACCTCTATTAAATCAGCTACTTGAGGGGCAGCGGAGTGGTAAACAGTTTTAGTATTTTTGTTTCACTGTAGCAGCCGTCGGAGCATGATGCACAAAGCTTGGAGGCGATTCAAACCCTCCTGCACACCTCTCCCTATTTACCGTGCAAAGAGAAAAATCCGCAAACGCAGCCAGTGCTACGCGAAGGGAGTCCCTCCTTCGGCCGCCGGGATTTCAGAGAGGGGAAAAGCACGCTGCGCTCCGACGCTCCCCTGATCTCCGTAGGGGACGTGCCTTGCCGAAATCTCGCTCTCCCACTACTGAATGAATTGTTTCACAGTCCCGATATGGGAAGCAGCGGAGAACCGCTCCAGGGAATGCCTGCCAGCTTCACTGCAGAGCAGCTCTGCAGCACCGCAAGACACGCTTCCTTCCCACCGGGAAGGGTTTTCAGGAGACTGGGAAATCTGTACTTCACCCTCCCAGACCCATCCTTTCCTTCGGCACGTCCTCTCCCCGCACGCACTGCAGCAGACAATCCCATAGCCGAGAGCTGTGAATAATTAACCACAATAACTCATTTAGCCTCGCCTCTCGGGGGAGCAGCAGAATTTCCACTTCACTTGCATATTGCATTTCTGTCACTCCCCTCTGGCGTGATTCACCCGGCGCTGACGACGGAGGCATCGGCGTGCTGAAGTCAGACACCTCCGAACGCCGAGGTGCGCCCTGCCGGGCTCGCGGAGCCCCGACATCCACAACACCTCCCAGCTGAGAGCGCGCCACGATTGTTCTATAACGAAGCACATACGATGGAAGACACTTTGCCGCGAAGCTGCGTAGCGTGTCACACCAGCAAGGACAACCGTTCTGCAGAGCAGCACCGGTAACCTTCAAATATTAATGCATCTTCAATAATACATCCTCGTAAGGAGTCAGGAGCTGCTCAAACCTACTGGAGAAGCTCTGCAGATGTTAAAGATGACAGTACAGTGCGAGTCACTAAAACACCATCCAGCATCCTCAGAGGAACCCCTGGTTGACTCTTATTTCCTACTCCAGCCCATACCGCTTCTTGCCCAGCCAGGTTTTCATACAGTCAAGAACATACCAGAGAGCACTCAATGCGGCTTTAATGTTTCTGTATTACCAACCACCGAAACGCCGCACAAACCCACAACCACACATGCATTACGGCACCGCAGATGAACACTGCAAACCCATTTACCACCCATACGACTTTGCTTTCCTTTTATCCGACTGCTCCCCGCGTGTCTCCTGCCAGCAAGCTCATTACGTACGATGGGTAAAAAGAAAGCACTGACAGGTCTTAAAAAATATTTACAAAAAGGAAGCGAACTCAAAATCCTTATCTGTACCAAAAAAATCCTGGAACGGCAATCAGTCCAGTAGGAAAAGAAATAGCATCCTGTAGCTCAATTTAAACCCACAAGTTTTAAATAATGAAATGGACAACACTTACTTGAAAAAACACAACCCCAAAATTACTTACTCAGCTTTTTTTTTTTTTTTTAATATTTCAACTGTCAACAGAAAATTATGCAAAATATATCGGGGGGGAAAAGGTTATTAAAGTTACTCATCCAGCTGTAGTGGAAAGCGTATCCTCAGCTCCTTTACTTCATTTCTGCTTTGGGTCAGAAATTATGTACCAGCTGAAAATCCCCCTTGAAGGGAAGAGTCAATGACAGCTATCGATACCTATCTATCTCTCTTCCTCCAAGAATTTCAAGAAGTTTCTCGCATTACACACCACAAGTATCACTTGTACCGGGCATTCAGGATTTCACAGATAACCCAAATAGTGCACGAAGAAATCAATAACGTGCTTCAAATGACACAACCAGCAGCAAGGCTGGGAACACAGGAAGAAATCGGGAATTTTATTTTCCGTTCTAACTACAAGGTACAGCTTTTCACAGTGAAATTGGAATGCAATTTTATTTTTCTATCACAAAAGTTTTCATTCCAGGGGAAAAGTGAGAACAAAATAAACTCAGTCAAAATGAAATTAGAGTAAAAAAATAGTCTGGGAAAGGAACTAGTCATGGGACCTGTCTGAAATGAGTGCCTGAGAAGAGCGACATACTTCTGGTCATCGAGTTGACCAAAATCTCGTCACAGCCAGGCACCAAAGGACCAACTGAAGGCAGCCAAACTCAAAGCACAGGCTTGCACGGGAGCAGCAGGCACCAAGTTAAACCGCACCTCACAGCAAACTGGTAACAGAGCTCTATTTCAACTTTTTAAACTCAAAGCTTTTTAACCATCAAGCCACACTGCTTGCTACGACTAGCAAATAGATGGTTAACCCCTGGAAGAAAAGCCATGGGAGAAGCAGCAAAAGGCCCTAAGAAGCCTCTCTGGCTGCACGTTCTACACTGTCCACTGTAAAATTTTCACTTTATGTGGCATTCACCAACAGTTCTCCTCTCTGGAGGAGCTTTCCTGGCTCATCTTGATTTCTCTCTCACCGAACCTGCCCATGCGTGCTGGCCTTGGAATGGTTTCAGCTCTTCATGTCCCAGCGAGTTCTATGGTCCAGGAGAACCAGATATGGTCACACTGATGGAACGCAGCTCACTGCAAAGACCGACCCTCGCCTGGCGATGTTCCCCAGCTGCGTCCAGTCCGACCCTCGCCTGGCAATGTTCCCCAGCTGCGTCCAGTCCGACCCTCGCCTGGCGATGCTCCCCAGCTGCGTCCAGTCCAACCCTCGCCTGGCGATGCTCCCCAGCTGCGTCCAGTCCGACCCTCGCCTGGCGATGCTCCCCAGCTGCGTCCAGTCCGACCCTCGCCTGGCGATGCTCCCCAGCTGCGTCCAGTCCAACCCTCGCCTGGCGATGTTCCCCAGCTGCGTCCAGTCCAACCCTCGCCTGGCGATGCTCCCCAGCTGCGTCCAGTCCAACCCTCGCCTGGCGATGCTCCCCAGCTGCGTCCAGTCCGACCCTCGCCTGGCGATGCTCCCCAGCTGCGTCCAGTCCGACCCTCGCCTGGCGATGCTCCCCAGCTGCGTCCAGTCCGACCCTCGCCTGGCGATGCTCCCCAGCTGCGTCCAGTCCAACCCTCGCCTGGAGATGCTCCCCAGCTGCGTCCAGAGACGGACATCTAAGCTAGAGAACATTTTTCTGGAAAGAGCTTTACCATTAACTTTTAGCGAAGAAATCTGGCTTAACTGCTGCCACCTCTGAATCCAGAAGAGCCATATGCAGGCGGGTTTTTTTCTTCCATTTATAAATGCCTTTTCAGATCCTTTCATCACTTTGTTTCCTACCATCTCTTCAGCTTTCATCAATCACTTTAAAGACATCTGACTTCACATTTTGTTCACGGTCTACTGAACCAACAGTTACACTTTTAGTCACTATTAAGGTCAGAAACCTGTTTGAAAACATCAGTGAGAACCAAGGTAAAGTCTGGAGCGAAAACCACGCAGCTGAACAGGAAATTGTGCAGGGTATTTCCATCTCCAGCGGCCCCTCGGGGCTGTGTTTTGGAAGGTCGCCCACTGGTGCTTCTCAGTTACCGCTAAGTTGTTTTGGGATTTTTCTCTAACGCAGACTGAATGGGTCAGTTCTTCCCGCAGAGCTGTCAGACAGACCAGCAGGCAGAGACTTCTCGAAGGCTCCAATAACATCTTTATACCTGAATGAAGAATTACGCCGTGGTATTCATCACTGAGGTTTCTTGAAATTGGCCACCTCGGGGACAGCAGGTGGTTATTGGAGAGAAGCTGAGAACTTGGGTGAGGAAACTGCTCCTCCTCCTCACAACAGCACATCAAGCTCTGCACTGGGAAGCTGTACACCAACAGCTCTGAAGCCAGAGGTTCATCTACAGGACTACGAGCAGCAAAAAAGAGCTTTCAGATTTCTTCTAAAAGCGTATCGCAGCCCTCTCTAGCAGGGTGACATTCATCTACCCACACCCTCCAAATGTTGGCATCTCCACCAAGGCTGCAGGAGCCCCACAGGCAGGCACACAGTGAGGGAACTTATGGATGTGGGGTCACTAAGGTGAAGTTCACCAGTTTGTTTCAAAGGATTCCAAATTAGCAACTGAGCAGCAAAAAACGCTACTGATCTACGTATGTACAGGTCTGTCACAAAAGTATTGGACTATCACCGCTCCAAGACTTACAATCCAATCAACACACCATTAATTGCTCTACAAATATGAAAGTAAGAAAAATATGTAGGATACAACAGAAGTTCTGTAGTATTTATCACAGATTCAACATGACCAATGTGATGGCATAAGGGATTATTTTTTAAGGTATCTACTACATGGGGGGGTGCACACAAAATGCAACCGCTGACTGCTTCAGCACGTCAGTGAGGGTTCTGGAGACCGCTGCACGCAGAGATACTTCCAGCAGAGATTTACCCTGCGATGATGGACTGATTTGTCAAGGAAAGTCAAACTCTGGGCATCTTGAACTACCTACACAGAACATCAGGTCAATTTGTGAGTCACTATCCCTTAAGGATCCCTAAGTCACTACTCACACCCCCCCTCCCTGGACTGGCTCAGAGTTTAAATGTTGAACTCACTCGAGGAAACAGTGAACTTTTCCATTTTCCCTCCTTGCCCTCAAGTTATACAAAACTCCACTGTGAAGCTGAAGAGCTTTGGCACTTGTGGACTTCCCAAGCATTTCTAACAAACTTCCACCGAAGAGCCTGAGGAAAAGAGACTGTTCTGCTTTCTAGGAAAGATGGGTTGGGATACGGCGGAAGAAGCAGAGGGGTTTGCCTTCAAACTCTCAAAGGGCCTCTGGATTCTCACCTTCAGAAAAATGTCCAACCAGCAAACTGTCAGATGAGGTAAAAGGCAAGATGCTAGTCCTGTGTCTGTACGGCATGAGACAGCAGCAGATGCTTCGCTGTCGCGGGAGCCAGAAGTGCTGCGCCTCATCCATCAGTTTGCCACCCTCTAACAGGAGGGGGTGGGGGTGGTGGAAAAGTCGATCTATTGACTAACTTTAATCAAATTTGAAAAAGAGACGTACTGACTAATTAACACAGTACCGCACTCCCCACAATACACACTGAAAGGGATCACTGGGGATACAGAGGGCCTGGATGATTACGATGGGGCTGAAGTAATAAGGTATTATGTGAACCACGGATGTGAATATATTAGAAATCAAGTTTTATTAGTCCCCTAGTGAATACAACAATGCATTTAATCTTGTTACGTTTGCAGTCTCAATCGCAGCGTGTAAGTAAGAGCTAGTCTAATGATATGCAATGATTCCCCTCTTTAATCTGTTTTCAATTTGCCATTTTTCCATTTCACAGAACGTCTCTCCGTTGTACTGCTAAGTCAATAGACCCGAGTTGTCAATACAGCACAGAACAGCCAAATTGAGCTACAATATTATTTGAATCTAAAAAAAACAGACCGTATTTTATCACACTCCCAATTCAACTTCAGCAAAAACCAAACCAAGTCCCAAAACAATGTCAGCATTTTTGTCCACAAGAGCGCAGGGAAGCCAGGAACTCACTGACTCTGACCCCGTAACAGGACAGTTAGCTTGAGCACCCACATCACACGACAACTAACTCCTACCTTCCTCTCCAATGAGCATTACTCTGCATCTGTTGATTAAATCAAGTTTTATTACTGCGGAGATTCACACAGTTGGATTAGATGCCTCACATTTTCATGGTCATCTGCAAATCCTGCCGCTTCACCATGCACTTCTGCTCTTTTCCAAACCATACACGTAACAGAAGTCTTTTCCCCAGATGAAAACTCAAGCTCCTGCAGGCTTTCTGTTGCCACGTCCTATTTTCAATCATGATACCCCAAACATTTCCAGCTTCCTCAGCAGCAGCCTACACAAGATCTTCTGAAATACTTTCAGCTAATAACCAATCAGCTCTTCTTTTAGAATGGGTTTTGGTCAAGCAGTTGACAATTGACAAAAAGCTATTCTGCTCCACCGCGGTCTGGTCAGACGATCAGGTTACTCCATGCCAGGTGGTGCTATTCTGTTTTAAATTATCATTTCAACATCATTTAGCAACCATAGTAAAGCCATCAATTCTAACTCCCATAAACATCTTCACAGCAGAAGTACAGTATTTGGTAGTCCAAATCCCCTTTTAACAGTAAAATGGTTTAAAGGGGAGACTGCAAATACTGTTAGCAACTGAGTTACTTAACAGTAGGGCTGTTAGTTTTGCCATTAAGTGCAAATAGTAATTTTGAATAAGTGGCAGTAGTATTTTTTTTATGCTCTGTGGCTGTTCCTTCTCCTGAGGGGAGGCACAGTCACACCGCCACCTGGTTTCTCCATCCTTTGGTATTTAGGAGTATCTCCACCCTTGGGGATATCCAAACCTCAAGAGAAGTCCCTTGCACTGTGATGCAGCTGACCTTGAACTGGAGAATTTGAGGGAATGATTATTTTTGAAGGAGCATCTCTGCTCAGATCACTGGGCATAAAAAAAAGTGTAAGGAAATACAAACAAGCTAAAAACATTCCGAAATTGATACTTAGGGGCAGCAGCTCTATTTTTTTACTTTAGAGCTTGACTGTCTCCAGGGATGGAGACTCCACAGCCGTGCTGAGCAATCTGCTCCAGGGTTTGATGACTCTCACAGGAAAAAAAAAAAAAAGTATTTTCCTGAGTTTGGATAGAACTTAACGTATTCTAATTTGTGCCCACTGCCTCTTGCCCTGTCACTGGTGCCCTTTCACTGCCTCCAATTGGGTATTCGTACACACTGGTACGGTACCTCCTCCTCAAGCTCCATCCACACATCTGGTACAGGCGCCAAAGCTACGAAATGAAGCAGCAGTACAAGCAGAGTTCATCTTTCCAGCAAACTGCGTCTCTCTTTTATAAGCAGCACCATTATCGTAGAATGGTTTAGGCTGGAAGGGACCTTGAAGGTCATCCAGTGCCACCCCCCTGCCCTGGGCAGGGCCACCCCCCCCAGCCCAGGGTGCTCCCAGCCCCGTCCAACCCGGCCTTGGACACCTCCAGGGATGGGGCAGCCACAGCTTCTCGGGGCAGCCTGCGCCAGGGGCTCACCGCCCGCACAGGAGAGAATTTCTTCACAATATCTCATCTCAATCTCCCCTCTGTCAGTGTCAAACCGTTCCCCCTCGTCCCATGGCTCCCCTCCCTGACCCAGAGTCCCCCCCAGCTCTCCTGGAGCCCCTTTGGGCACTGGAAGGGGCTCTGAGGTCTCCGCGGAGCCTTCTCCTCTCCAGGCTGAACCCCCCCTCTCCCCGCCTGTCCTCCCCGCAGAGGGGCTCAGCCCTCGCAGCATCTCCGGGCCCTCCTCTGGCCCCGCTCCCCCAGGGCCGTGTCTCTGCTGTTGGGCCCCCCCGAGCTGGAGGCAGCGCTGCAGGGGGGGCTCCCCAGAGCGCAGCAGAGCGGCACAGTCCCCCCTCGCCCCGCTGGCCACGCTGCTGGGGATGCACCCGGGGTGCCGGGGGCTCGCTGGGCTGCCAGCGCACAGTGCCGGCTCATGGGGAGCTTCTCATCAACCAACACCCCCAGGTCCTTCTCCTCTGTATAAAACACTATGTAAACAGACCATCCATTACACCATTTGCAATTTTACGTGGCAGAACCTCTTCCTCTGATTCTAATCTGATACGAACAGTGATTAATGTAAGGGGATTTTCTCCTTCCAACTCTTACCTGGCTGTGGTGGGTGAGGTGGTGGCATCTGGTGGTGCATCATAGGGTACGGCGGGGGCTGCTGATGAGGCAGTAAGCCTGGATGTGCTGGTGCCCCAAGCGGGTTCATCCCAGGCCCACTGGAGTGCTGGTGAGACTGCTGTGGGTTTTGACTGTGCTGTTGCTCCATTTGCTGACGAGCCCTTAATTCAGCGTATTTCAGCTGTTCCATGTGAAAATTCTGGCGTTCTGTCAGCAACTGTTGTCTCTGCTGCTCTAACTATGTCAAAAATAGGAGGGGGGGGGGAAGGCAAAGCAAAGTTAAGAACCACACATTTAAAACATTGTTTCTGCATATCAAACTCCTGTCCTACTGACACACATCTGCCTGATTCGCAGCAGGTTTTGGTAAAGGGTCCAGACCATTTTCCAGCTGGAAAGACGAACTCACCTTTGTTTTGCCCTAAAGAATCTCTCCGTAACACAACTAACACATTACTCGGTGATTACTGTGCAGAACATCCAGCCTTACCACAATTCTAGAAGAAACTGGACATTTTTCTCTCAATCTTCTACAAGTTGGAATGAGAGAAACAGGAAACTAAAGAGATTTTCTAGGGAAAGATCAAAGCAGAATGTGTGTGCAATAGCACGAGCTCAGTGATCAGGCAGGATCCTGCTCTGTACCTTTATTTTAAGTGTAGGACCTGGACATCGGGAGAGCCAGGCAGCAATGATTTGCACTATTAAGAAGTGTCTTATTTAAAAAAAAATCATGTAATTTAGGCAAATGAACATAAAACAGGTCCTTTGTCTAATTATGAAGCCACGTAGAGAGTAAGCAAGCCCAAAACTAAAAGAGAAGCTACAGAAAATAGTTTTTTACTATTTATATGACTGGCCATGGTCCTGGTTAAGGAAGCGAATGTCATTTGACTTAAGAAACCGTAACGCATTTCTGCATCTCTTACTCTTAAGCATTTCAACATGTGGATTTGTGTGACTAGTTTACAAATATTTAACAAGGATTTTCAGATACTCCATAATTTATCTGAAAAGCAGGTTGCCAAGGAGACTTCCACCTAGCAGAAGTTCTCCAAAAATCCCAAAGCCCCATCAAGACTTTGTGTTAGCAGTTTGACTGCTGACAAAGCACGGATGAAAACAGAATACTACAGAGCGCGCATTCACCAACAGAACCAGATGGAGACAGAGCCTCATGAATAATACATACTCCTTGTTGGGGGCTGGTTTTCTGCATGTAGGGACTACAATAGGATTATTCATGCTGCCACGACTCCTTTTTCCTTGACCAATCTGATACGTTAGCGGGAAGAACTTGATGAAATGAAGAGACACGTACACCAATGGTGTAATTGTGCATGTGTGGAAACAGATTCCGTAGGTGGCAGGCAGTTTAGAGAAGAATTACAGCAAATGACCTGAAACAAAGGCTTAGGCAAGTATGGCTACACCGTACTTTTTATAGTCTTTCTATACTCTTTTATATTCCCGCTTTGCTCTCTTCACAGTACCCTATCCTGCTACATTAAAAAAAAAAAAAGTCTTCCCAAGCATCCCCAAACAGCATCCAGTGTCTGAAAACACACCTCGTACTTAAGGGAAACCAATGAAAACTTCTCTTCTATACATTCTCTCCCCTCAGAACACGGAAAGACAGTTGGTCAGAGGAAAAAGGCAAATAAACACAAGTTATAACACAAGCTGGGCTTACAACTGCTGCAGAACCCAACACACCTGGTTCTGCACGGGGTTCCTGCATCTGCTGTAACCATTTCAGCAGCAGGTTTACCGACGCTACCTGCTGTCGTAGCCCCACACTAGCATTACGACAACTGGTAGTAACGCATTTTCTGGTGGGCAGTCTAGCAGTAACTTGCATTTACTCTTCAACTCCCCAAAAGTCAGTTATACCTGCAGCGGACGTCACGCAAGAGCGAGGCTCGGCACTTTAGAGATCAGCATTCGTCAGTCTGCCAATCTCCCTACACAACGCCATTCATGAAATCAGCCACATTTTTAGGTACGTAGTCATAAATACTCCACTCTTCAAATTTGCAACAGCATGTTTTGGCATTGTTGCAAAGTGATTCACGATTAGAAGGGGCTATTACAAACATTTAATGTATACTCAATACAATAATGATCATTGTACTACAATCTCATCTTCAGCAAGTAACTCCTCCCTAAACAGAAATGGGTAAAGAAAGCATTCATCCACCATTATAAATTCTGGGTCAAGAAGGCTCCTACCAACCGGATCCCTGGTTAGAGGCAGAGTTGGCAGTACTGAAATCACTTTAGCTTAAACACCAAAGTAAATGTGTTTTGCCTAAAATCTAACACCTTCCAGTCTGCAGCTCAGGTTTCTTTCAATACTTAGAATCCCCTTACCTTTACTGTAAGAAAAAGGCAGTGCAGCAAATAAGGAGGTATGCATAGTGTGCAATGGCACCCAAAGATTTTTTTTTGCTTTAATTATTCCACTAAATATCCACAATGACAGGTGAAAAGACCGAATTTAACCACCAGAACGCCAAGGGAAAAAAAATCTGTATGCACATTTTTAAAAAGGAAAATGTCATATGCTTCAAAATGGAAAAAAACCCCGCTGTCACTAAGAGACTATATCCCCCAAAGAAAGAAATTTACAGAGAACCTTTTCAAAATAGTTAGGTCCATTTCTTGAGCTGCCAATCAGTGTCAGAAGCAAACACCACACTAAAATGGTTGTGGATGCTGAGCAATCTAGAAATTCTTGCTGACATTCTGCTACAACAAAAGACCACAGTTTGTCAAACTTTATCAATGTGATTAATGCCAAAGTGAGGATGTAAATTCCATTAAATTCACATGGTAGGGCAAACGTGAAACCCCCTAGAATTACGAATCAATACCCTCAACACATCTAGAGTAATTGTCTATTGACAAAAAAATGAGCAAGCTACACAACAGAAAAATAAAAAAACCCTGTCTGCTCTCTGATAAAAATGAAGTTTTGGGTGATCTTTACAGTGGCTGGAGAGAAACTGCTTCTCGGAAAGCCTGCTGCACTATGTATGAAAGAACACAGTAATTGGTGCGTAATCCAGCCACTGACCGGCAGATACAGCATCTCTTCCACGTTGTACCCTGATTTCAGCGATACACCAGTCTCCAGCAGGGTGTGAGTAATAGTGCCAGAATATAAACCCAACCCTGCTTGGAATGCGTCATATATACGCTCTTAGTGTCACCACCTTCTCCAGCTGGCTAGACCTCAGTGAGGACCTGTGCCCTGGCTTACCGCCTCACCAGACTGAGCACAGAAACTAGCAACCTCTTGCTTGGCTTGCCCAGCTCCTCCTCCTCCTCCTCTGTCGCACTTTAGGTTTGTCAGTTCAGCTTTGTTCTATTTTGACGCTTCTGGTGCCTCTGAACAACCCCCTTTTCCCATCTCCTGACACCACCGCTTCCCTCCCTTCTCTCAAAGCGGCTGCTCCCCTCTCCAGCTCAGGCAAATCCCACACCATCACAAGATGAGAAGCTGTTACTCCCGGAGCACGTATCCTTCTGCTGCTGCGTCTCACTTTGAGGACCTTCCCAAGAGTTACTGGGAATGCCCTCCAAAAACCTCAACGACAGGCTTAAACCCAAATCTCCAGTCTAAACTGGGTCAGGAAGGAAAGGCAGACAGAGCTGGTTTCCCTTCCCTCTGGGAAGTAAGGCTTCCATCCATTTCCCTCTCTTTACATGGGAAAGCCATTCGTACATCAGACATCATCCACACGATAAGGCCTACATAAAGGCTCGGGATCAATTCCACATTCACGCTTAGATGACAGGAGTAAGGATTAGGAAGCAAATCCAGGATACTACTAGTTTGCTGCTTATGGTAAAGGGAAGATCTGGATAGAGGAGAGAGCTCAAACGCTACTGTAGGGGGTAATTCTGAATTCTAGCTGAGGCAGAGACCTGCACAACGGTGAGAAACAGCTGAAGTTGTGAGTTTCCCAGCTGTTAGCATGCGCAGATCTTGGCAGCGACGGATTTAATCCAGAATTTCAGATTAGTACCCTCCTACTTACTGCCTCTTTCTCTCTGTCCATAATGGTTTCCAACTCCTCAAAATGGCGAAGTTTTATCTCCAGCTTCTTCATCTGTGTTTCCACCAGAAGGGCGACCAGGGACTTGATCTTTCTTTCTTCCACTGCCGCTAGGTGCTGAGGATGAAACACAGGGTTTTATTTTGTGAAATGCATGTAAAGCAAAGCACTTTAAGGCAACAAATAAGCCACCTACGCCTGCACCTAGCTTTAGCCATCCTATTCCACTTCTGGACACAAAACAGGGCATTATGTTATCAATCTTATGCTGGGTACCAGAAGCCCTTGGGAGATTGTTAAGCTTTTAATCAAATAAATAGGTGGCAAGTTTTAATGCAAGAGGTATTGTGGATGCTCAGTACTCATAAGCAATCCAGCTTTGCCTCGAAGCCTTCCGAGCGCTGTGCAACAGAGAGCGCTTTCAGTGGAAATGCAAATGAGGGAGCAAGGGTACGTTCTACCGAGTCAGCTGCAGGTCATCCAAAAAGCTTTCACCAAAACACACACAGGAGGCTTTTACCTGGAACGACCCATGAGAACAGCAAGAGGACTCTCGCACGCCTTTGCCGTTGAAGTATTTTTTCTCAAGTAAACGAGTAGCTCTGTATCTAGTTAAGGATATTCCCATTACATGCAGCACCACACCACTAAACCGTACGCTTTCTCAGCGCAGCAGTTCCACCTCAGGCTAGGGAGAGCTTGCAGAGAAACCTCTACAGATATTAGAAGAAACCGTTAAAAAAAAATAAAGCTCCAGTTTCCTTTTATAACCACGTTGGATAGTATTCCTGCTGCAGAAGAAAGCTGAAGGCAAAGCTGTATTTAAACTGCAAAAGCGAACTGCAGAAAAAGGCAAACAGATTCTTCACAAGGCTTTAGCTTTACCCCATTTACATATGCACACTTATACATAAATGATACAGGAGAGAGATATATATACGTATATGTATGTGATATATGAGACAGCCTATAAAAGCGTTGCACATTCTCCAAGTGTGAAAGGCATGTTAACGATGGTTTCTACCAGCTTTTGCTAAAAGCTTGCTGTTCAAATGAAAACACACTCCAAACAAAACACCCATCACACGCACTGCTTGGAAGTTTCTGTATTAATAGTCAAAGGATGTCTCCCGACCGCAGCGTCCAAGCAAAGCCCTGCTGACACATCCAAGGGTTAAGGGGGAAGGAGGGCTGGCTTTAGAGAAGGGAAAGGTGAGGGCCGAGGGGAAGAAGGAAAAAAGAAAAAGCTGGACCTCGTCCAGCTCAAGCTGCACACAGAGACTCATATTTAGCAAGCTGTGCCCCAAACCTTGGCTCAGAACCGGGAGAAATACTGAGCTGGAGAGAAGCAGCATTCTAAAACTCCCCGGTAATCCTCAACAGAATTTCTCAAAAATGTATGATATTGCTTCCATCACTAATATGTTGTGTCATTCAACAGCCTTCACCTCTGGTAACCCACCAGCAATACAACAAGTTTTCCGTAAATCTAGATAAGATACATTCGAGACTCTCGCTAAGTTTAATGTTCAATCAGGTACAGTTTGAGAACCAGAGCGATCCCCCAAGTTCATCTAACTGCACGCCACTGCGAAGTTCAAGTAGGCTATTGAGTTAAATATTGATCAAACAGCGGTGCGCACATTTGAAATAAAAGCAACTGAATGGCTGACAGAACTAGAAAATTCAACGTCAATTAATACTGTTTAATAAACCAAACTCATTTGTGTGAAAAGTCAGAGTGACAGAAGTGCCTTTGTTGACACACACTGCATTCTGACAGTCATTTCTCCTTGCCTGATGTGTGCAATTTTAATAATGAAACCAGATTAACATAAAATCAGCGAGGCAAACAGTTAGGCAAAAGACAGGTCTCAAAATACACATTAGAAAGGAAAATCATCATTGAAGTTTTTCCTGAAAAGACCCGAAGAGAGTGCTCCTGAGCCTGGCATTACCCAGCGCTTTCGCGTGGACAAAGAACAAGTCATTACTGACTCTGCGGTTGACAAAAAAAATAGCAAGACAAAATTAACAGTGATTTAAATTGCCTGATAAACACATTATTGCGTCCACCTTAAGTTATAAATTAGTGAAAAAGAAGATGGTATGTGACATTACCCTGGGACACAGCAATTCCGAACGACCTGAGCATCACTAAGCAGGGCGGACGTGGCCTCTGGTGGAGAACGGATACGGCACAACGCTCTTGTTTACTATTTAAATATGCGAGTCCTAAACACCAGTACGGCCACGAGTGCCTCTGCGCCTGTGCTCGTGCCCGTTGACACAATACCGACTCCTTCTCTGCTCAGCAGTCCCTTCTGGGTGAACACTGGTAGATCTGGGGGGAATCACAAGACCAGCTATGACCAAGCACACCCACATCACCGACAGCCTCACAGAACCTCAGCCATCCCCTCGTCTTCTCGAACCCAGCTTTAGTTGTGGAATTCACTAATCACAGCAAGAACATGAGTGTGACAACTGGTATAGACAACTGTGCAGCAAGAAGAGCGTGGCCAGCAGGGCGAGGGAGGGCATCCTCCCGCTCTGCTCTGCCCTGGGGAGGCCGCAGCCGGAGCACTGTGTGCAGTTCTGGGCTGCCCGGGTCAGGAAGGACAGGGAACTGCTGGAGAGGGTCCAGCAAAGGGCTACGGAGATGGTGAGGGGATTGGAGCATCTCTCTGATGAGGAAAGGCTGAGGGCCGTGGGGCTTTTTTAGTCTGGAGAAGAGAAGACTGAGGGGGGATCTCATCAACGCTTATAAATCCTCAAAGGGAGGGTGCCAGGGGGGTGGGAACAGTCTTTTTCCAGTGGTGCCCAGTGACAGGACAAGAGGGAACGGGCACAAACTTGACCATAGGCAGTTCCAGCTCAACCTGAGGAGGGACTTCTTCCCTGTGCGGGTGGCAGAGCAGTGGCACAGCTGCCCAGAGAGGTGGGGGAGTCTCCCACTCTGGAGCCATCCCAAACCCGCCTGGACGCCGTCCTGTGCCACTGCTGGAGGTGCCCCTGCTGTGGCAGGGGGTGGGACTGGGGCAGCTCCAGAGGGCCCTGCCAACCCCCACCACTCGGGGATTCTGTGAATTGTAAAACTAGACCATGAGAGACTCTGGAAAACGGCCAGCATCCCAGCACCACCTCACTGGGATACTGCGCTGAAGTCTCCCATCCGCAGGCAAGAGGTTACCCGATACTGCAACAGGCGGAGAAAAATACTTCTTCCTTCCCCCTTCCTATTTTGTGAGCGAAGACTAGATGCTTCACTTAGCTTCTGTTTGCGAGGCCAAGAGTGGATGAGACTGTCTTTCACGAATGAAATGGAAGCAATAAAGGTGGCAGATAACACAGAACTATCTACACTAAGGCGCACAATGGGAAAAACTAAGTCCTGCCATGCACGCATTCAAGCATGAGATGAAAAAGGTCCTACAGTGAGTTTCTAGAGCAGCAAAGAGGAATGAATTAAAGACATAATTTGATTTGCTTATAAAGAGAAGATGGGAGGTAGCTGCCTGCAAAAAGAAGAAACCTGATTTTAGCAACAGGGTCCCTTCTATTCCTGAATTTTATATTTCTAAATACCTACATGTGAAAAAAGCCGTTGACAACCCAGAGGCTTTTTAATTCAGCAGGCAAAGGAAAGTGCTGCTGTGGTACAACGGTTCGTGGTTAAAGCACATCAGACTAGGAATGAAGCCTAACAAAGTTTACCATCCATGGAAAAACTTACAGACAATTAGAGGAGGTTTTGCATCACCGGCAGTTTTTGATATCAGTGTCTTCTAGAAAAGATGTATTCAGTCACAACTACCTCAAAACAGAAATCCAGAGAAATTATAGGATCAGTGTTATGTACGAGGTCAAATGATGACCAGAACAGCCTTTTTTGGCAGTGCCAGCAATGGATCAAGAGCTACAGCAGCAGCTCTGCAGCGCAATCACAACTGGACAAAAGCTAACAGCAACCCACAGGAGAGAGGACATTTTCTGTCGGGTGCTACTTCTGCACAGAAAGGAAAAAAGCTTACAATGATTCAGGAATCTGAGAAGAAAATGAGGAAAGGGGACTTCTAATTCTAATATTGTTTGTACAGAAGCCATAACCTGTAAAAACACGTTTACAATTGTTGCTTTAGTCTATATGTAGTAATATAGAGTCTCTGCCCTAAATGTACACGTTCACTGGATACCATTTCTCAAACAGGACAACTTATCGGTGAAGCCACTTACCCCAAAAGAAAAAAAAACACTTGAGTGACTGCTTTTAACCCCTGTTTCTCCTTAGAAGTCAACTGCAATATTCTTCTGCTATAAAATCGTAAGGAAAACAACTTTGTAACAGCTCTTCACATGACCAGGTCTTGAGTTTATTACGAAGAGCCAACTCACTCTCTCGGATAAGATACAGCTCTCTGAAAGCCTTAATATTGTCTGGTTTTTAAGTGCAAGTGGGAAGAGAAATCCCTGTTGAACTTCAATTCCACTCTGAAGTGTGAACACCCTAATTATAATATATTATTTCCTGTAATATAAAGCTAAAATTCTTCTAGAATATTATTATTACCGTAATGAAAACTGCCATTAGCCAAGTCCCTTCTCCCTCTAGCACTCGTTATCAGCACAGGAAGGAAAGCAGGAGATATCTTTATTTGGAGCAAGTAGCCTTCCATAAAATAGAGATTAAATTTCATGCCTCCTTATATATATATATATATATACGCGCAGGGTTTTTTTCAACTTGGCTGAAAATATCTGTAAGACTGATGAACT
The DNA here is from genome assembly GCA_017639485.1 of Pluvialis apricaria. Lineage (NCBI taxonomy): Eukaryota > Metazoa > Chordata > Aves > Charadriiformes > Charadriidae > Pluvialis > Pluvialis apricaria. Next base: position 1,471,580 of record CM030008.1, on the reverse strand, counting down.
GGAAGTAAGTTACTCTCAGTAAGAGCTTGGTGCTCGGAGCACCACAGGTTCAGATGCTGACAGGTGAAGTGACGCACGAGAGCGCCAGTGAGGACTCCACATGTCACCGAAATAACGAACCTGAAGTTTGCCTGCAAAGTGGGGTTCCACACCGCTAGGGTGCCTAGCTCGGACACTACGCAACGCTGAATTCATGCAGCTTGTGATTTCACAGAGCCTGGCTTGAAAGGTAATTACTAAAAATATCCTCACATCTCCTGGGTTCATAAAGGAGGGACTGTATCATCATGACAACACCACCCTGTCCTCAACATACATGATGCAGTTTAAAAGTTAAGAGTCAAAGCTCAGACTGGAAAAGTCAGTATGACCCATGCAACACCTCATTATGTCCACTATTATGTCCTGGAAATCCATCGGGAGATAAGCACCATCTATGCTTTGCTTCGGTATCTATATCGGTATCTATAAAGTAGGTGACATGCAACTTGGGACTGAATCCAAGAGCGATTAAGAAACCCAAACTACAACTTGAATCAAAAGAAAAGAATATGTGAAAAGAAAATGGATTTTGAAAGAGAGATTCTGAAAGAAGCAAAGGCGATCTGGTTCCTGCAGAAAGAAAATGACAGGCAACATGCAATAAGTAATTATAGGGTAAAGAAAAGCTATTAGACAGGACACTGAATCAAACCACAGCTCGTTAAGCAAATACAGACAAACAAACAAGTTTAGCGATAGGAAGACAAGAATGTGCTTTTAACAGACACATGGTACCTCTTAAAAAAAATAATCATTAAGTTGTCTATAAAAAATTGTAATGCTCAAATTGAACATCGCGTTCTTTTACAGACAGAGTCCAAGCACAGAAGGTTTGTGTGAAGTTCACAGAAAAAGGCAACATGGGCGTTTGGCCACCCTGACCTATCAGCATTACAGCCAGACCCGTCGAGTAGATAAGTCTTTCCAAAAATGACAAACTCATTTTGGGGCTATTTCTTAGGGATGTTCATCGACTTCCTAATCATAAAAGTAGAGCCTAAATTAAGCTTATACACTATTTCGCTTAGGAGTTCAAGTAGAAGAAACTGAAGATGGCACTTGTGCTCCTTCAAGGTATGAGAGACTGGAACACAAATTCGCACAGATCTGGAACAAAGGACCATTTTAGGAAGAGTTCTAATGTGAACTGGAAACCAAGCCAATGGATATCTGTACAAAACAAACCTTCGCTTTGGTGGCAGCTGAGGCAAGGGCAGCAGCTGCAGCTGTAGCTACGTTTCCTTCCGAGATTTCATGTTCCACTTTCTTCTTCCCAGCCTCGTTTTCTTTGTCTTTGCTTGCATCAACGTTCTCCTTGTTCTCTTCTGCCTCCTTTTCTTCTGAAAGAGATTTACCGCCAAGTCTGTTACGTGCATTCTCCCCTTGTTAACAGTATCGTGTCAGGGCAGGAATCGCACTACGCACACCGCTAGGAGTCAAACAAACTAATTCACCCACACGCTGTCATATTCCTACACTGTAGTACCGCTACGCGTCCAAACGCTGACACGGGAACAATTCTAGTCTAAGAGGATCTGATCCAGCAAATAGGGCAACTTTAAATGCTTTTAGTTTCCATCCCATCAATTCATCTTCTGCCATCAGCTTACTCTCACCAGAACCATTTCAGCTGCGTTTCCAAACCAACTCCATTATTACATCAAATCCAAATGCTTCTTGTTCTACCTGGTGCTAAAACACCGAGCATAAGTTCCAGGAAAAAAACCAATGTATCCATGTGGTACAAGGGGAACACATTAAAAATAGACAAGAATAATAATGTTTTATGTAGAAAAAAAACACCCCAGCACTCCTCGGCCTGTCAAAATAAAGGCTCTGCATCACTTCACAGGGAAATGGAGCTAACATATTCACTTCTAAGCGTAGAAGCAAGCAGTCCCATTTCTTTGCATCGGGAGTGATCAAATGGTGTGCAATACAGGCAAAAGAAAATAATTTGTGTGACCCACACACACTCCGTTGCTGCAGTTTCTTCACCCAATCACTACACACAGTGACAGAAAGCTCAGCTGAGCTCTAAAATGAGTTCAAGAAAGAATTTAGTGCCTGAGCTTTGCAGTGAAATTAAACTAGAATATTTACTGCTGAAGCATGAAGCAGCCTGATGTGCACGAGGAAATATTTCTGCCACAGTTGAGTTTATAGTCTATTCCAACCACTTCAGAGGAAGGCTATTAAAGCTAACACAGCTTGAGGAACAGCTGGGAACCATTACCTGGCTTGGGGTCTGCAGTCACTTCGCTCTCTTGCTCTTTTTCTGGATTTCTCTCGTTTTCTCCTTCTTGTACTTTATCGCCTTCCTCAATTTCACTTTCCGCTTTGTTTTCAACCTAAATGGGTTGAAAGATTGTTTGAAGAATGAGAGCTGTACAAGACATTCACTGTTAACTTAGTTTATAGCTTTCAAATTAATTCACTATCATAAAGGAAGAGATTAAATTTCAAAGGCTGGCTGCTACTAAAGCCCGTTTTGACAATCGTAAGTGAAATCTCAATAAACAAATACTGGATGCAATACGCTATACCGGACGCAAGTCTACCAGATTCCGTAACCCAGGCCAACCTGGGTTCATCTGAAGGTACAAGAAATCCTGAGCTAAGAGGACAGATAAGGACCTGGGGGTGCTGACTGACGAGAAGCTCAACATGAGCCGGCAATGTGCGATCACAGCCCAGAAAGCCACCAGCATCCTGGGCTGCATCAGAAGAAGTGTGGCCAGCAGGGCCAGGGGGGGGATTCTGCCCCTCTGCTCCGCTCTGCTGAGACCCCACCTGGAGCACTGCGTCCAGCTCTGGGGCCCCCAACATAGGAGAGACACAGACCTGCGGGAGCGGGGCCAGAGGAGGGCCTGGAGATGCTGCGAGGGCTGAGCCCCTCTGCGGGGAGGACAGGCGGGGAGAGGGGGGGTTCAGCCTGGAGAGGAGAAGGCTCCGCGGAGACCTCAGAGCCCCTTCCAGTGCCTAAAGGGGCTCCAGGAGAGCTGGGGGGGACTCTGGGTCAGGGAGGGGAGCGATGGGACGAGGGGGAATGGCTTCAAACTGGAAGAGGGGAGATTTAAATTAGGTATTAGGAAGAAATTCTCTCCTGTGCGGGCGGTGAGCCCCTGGCGCAGGCTGCCCCGAGAAGCTGTGGCTGCCCCATCCCTGGAGGTGTCCAAGGCCGGGTTGGACGGGGCTGGGAGCACCCTGGGCTGGTGGGGGGTGGCCCTGCCCATGGGTGGTCTTTAAGGTCCCTTCCCACCCAAACCACTCTATGATAAGAACATGTTCTGCCCCTCCGTGCTGCCCCCATTTATTCCAGTAGTTTGTGCGTAAGTTTTATACCCTTTCCAGTGTCTGCCATGTTAACAACTTATACAGCATTCACCTATCCACACAGCTCCAAATTCTGCAGAACTCATGGTCACAACAGCGTCCTGAAGCAACAATGATACAGCTGAATCACACCTTACAGGAGGGTGCCTCTGTCCACAAGTGGTGGGAGAGAGCAATGTTTGCAAAATGGAAGTAAAATAAAAATATTTCTTGTTAAAATCTGCGTGCCTTAATTTAGTATTAACGAAATCAGTAGCAGTTTCGTGCTTAAGACTGGAAGCATCATTTTCCCGTTGAAAATACACCAAACTGACGTGAACATTTCTCATTTACTCTGCTCTACAGAACAACGCATCTTTTCAAGCTCTGACCAAGTCTTCTACGCTTACGTCTACCTAAGTGTACCTGACTATCTACCTGAAAGGCAGCAAAAGATCTATCTCAAAAACAGAGCGAGCAGTAACATCCAGACTACACTCAGCAGCTGTTAGCTTAGCTCTATTTCATTCATTTGACTAAGGAGGCAACTTAGGAATATCACCTGTTGCTGCAGGCTCAGTAAGTGCCTACCACCATTTATTTAGCAGGGTGGTGGTCTAATTCCAGGATATTAGTTTAATTCCAGTTCAGGTCTGAAACAATCACAGGCAGTGCCGTTACTGTAGACTATCTGAAAAGAGGTAGCGTGTTTGTAGACATGGGGTTATAAAAAAAAAACCCAACCCCCAAACAACTGCATTCTTGTAGGCACTATCAACAGCTCGAAGGAATTAATTTCTAAATATCTCATCTTTATGGGCAGGATGCATCATACCTAACAGCAACAGCGTACAATACACACACCTCTAACCAAGAGCTAGCCCAGACTTCTCGCAAAGAGAAGTTTTATTGACCGGCTCAGCTACGGGCACCTTCCTTTAGTCAGCCAGATCTGATCCTCCCACATCCACTAAGCCACACGTGTCTGTGCAGAGCAAACAGATACGCAACTCGCACTGCCGCTGGAGAGCTGCGATGCAGCTGCGGCAATGGTTTCCTCCAGGTTCTCTGCTCAGCTCCACACAACTCACCCATTTCCTGGAAAGCCCTGATCTCTCTGATCTTGTCAGAGCTGAGACCTGCATTCAACTTTGGGAAGGCAATATGTCACTAGACAAACCTTCCTAGAGCAAGACTTTGAAGCGATGCTTGCTTTAGATCACTACAAGTCATGAACCACAACGTCCTTCTGCAGCTTAAGTCTCTAATTCGTTTGGTAGCACCTGGTCCCGACCGTTTTTTCTCAGGACTAGAAAACAACACACATGTTCCATTCCTGTTCTTTGCCCAGCAAAAGAAACACCTCTATGTGACGTCTCTATATGCACATCCAGAGAAGGGCAGCGGAGCTGTGAGGGGTGTGGAGCACACGTCTGGTGAGGAGTGGCTGAGGGACCTGGGGGTGTTCAGCCTGGAGAAGAGGAGGCTGAGGGGAGACCTTCTCGCTCTCTACAGCTCCCTGAAAGGAGGGGGCAGCGAGGGGGGGTCGGGCTCTGCTCCCAAGGAACAGGCGATGGGATGAGGGGAAACAGCCTCAGGTTGTGCCAGGGGAGGTTTAGGATGGATATGAGGAAAAATGTCTTCCCGGGAAGGGCTGTGAAGCCCTGGAAGAGGCTGCCCAGGGCAGGGGTGGCGTCGCTGTCCCTGGGGGTGTTTAAAAGCCGTGTGGCTGTGGTGCTGAGGGACGTGGGTTAGTGGTGGGCTTGGCAGTGCTGGGTTAACGGTTGGACTCGGTGGTCTTAAGGGTCTTTTCCAACCTAAATGATTCTATGGCTTGAGAATAAATGACTCATAAGAAAATGAAGCACTATGAAGACCGAAAACTGTTCCCTATGGGCAGACACACTGACATACCACTGTGTGTCTTACACAGCATTTTATAACATAGTAATTCAGGTTCGTGAGCATCAGAACTATTGAGAACCAGCGCACTGAGACAAGCTTACCTTCTCAGACTGTTGCCCATCTGTTTCGGTTTCCATCTTTTCTTCCTCAGCTCCATCTGAGAAAACAAATAAAGTATTTAGAATTGCCGTAACACCCATTTATCATACTCAACATTTATTTCAGGGTTAACTAAAGTTTTCTGTCCTCTATTAACAGTGGTTTAAAGAAAGCCACAATACTAAACTCCTGGAAGACTAAAAGCTTATTACGCTGATTTTACTGTAAAAATCAAGTTTACTTGCAAATTTAAATTTAACTGGTTTTTCTTTTCAGTCCAACAAACAGGACAAAACATTAAGTTATTGACACTCTGCTGAAACACCCAGTTTACCCATGTAGGGAGAAACCATCAAATCTATCCATCTTAGCTACAGAAAGGACAGTTCAACGCGCAGTTCCGCAGTATTCAAGTCATACAGGAACTCCCCCTGGAAAGTCGCAGCATTATAAAATGTTTTTCCCAATGCAGCCAATTTGATTCTGTAGATGGTTGTCAGTCAGGTGATTAACCTCAATTACGGTGCTGCCAGACTTGTAGTTCCTCCTCAGCGCAAGATCCCCCGAGCTGCCTTCGATGGAAGGTCTATCCAGAGGCATCGTCCCGTGTTGCAGGCCAAGCAAAGATTTAAATTCCATTTTGCAGGGGGTGCAAATACCAGAGCTCTCCAAAGCAGACTTCAACACCAGAGTAATGTTAAGCACTAGTGAAGCTGTTAACGCACTAACACAGTTCTTAAACATGGAGGACCTCTTGTTATTTCTGGCCCCAAAGCCACTGCAGTTCAAGGCAGTGAACAGTTATCCTCCGCACCGGTTTGATGGGAAACTGCATTTCACACCCTCCCTACCTGCCTCTCTGCATAACCATGATGACCAGGAGGTTCTCCAGTCCTATATGGCTCTCTGTGCTGTTCCTCCAAACACTCCTCTCCCCAAAACACTCTGAAATTGTCTCCAAGCCCTCAGAAATACATTCAAAGCACGTGTTTGGGTCTGAACTGAACAAAGAACCTGAAGTCAAAGAAACCAGCCGACAAGGTGCAGTGCTATATGGTAGATGCTCCTGGGCAGTGCTCTCACTCAGATCTCGATCATTCATTCTCTCGTTTCTTCCTCAGCTGTAATGATACCAATACCTGTGGGTTTGTACCAAAGAGTGGATCAATGAAATGATCCAAGTTAAGCCCTAACACTTTCTTCGCCTTCTCACTGAAAGAAGCTGTATCGCAGCTCGAGAGCCCAACCGCAGCTGCCTAGTTAGGTGTGGAACAAGGTATGAATCACATGTGAGCACAAGAGCTGGTTGTTGATTAGATATAAAGCAAGAAAAGAACACAAATTACCAGCTGAAAGTTCTGAGTTTCCTCTGCATCCAAAATACAGCCAACCAAAGAACTAAAACAGAGCTGAGGCTGAATGAACACACCTCCTGACAGCGTTGTCACAGGACAGCCTGCTCAACTCCCCGCTTGTTAAAAAGCACGCTTCCCACGAGGCTCTCACAAACCAGAGCAGAGTTGCACCTTCAGCGCTAACGATGACGACGACAACAGCATTGGGTGAGCTCTTTCTTCTCCCCAGTGGCTTCAGGTATTGCTGACAGCTGCTGTAAAATGGGCAGGGCTCTCCGTAAAACCACCAGTTGGGTTCTCTGGGCAATAACGATTTCCTGGACTTCTCCAGGAGGTGGAGCTTCAGCCTTACACCATGCCCTGAATCTTCAGAGGACACACACCAGACAGCCTCTGCCAAGACTGGCTCCAAGCCCAGGCTCCCATACTGGAGTCATGAAGTACTTCTTTATGGAAAAAGAGAAGTGTGCCAAACACGTGCTCAGGAGGAGACCACTACGGAGAGCACAGGCAGCTCACCCACATCACTGCAGCCTCCAGTTCTGAACTGGTCATCAAAAACCTCCATCTAGTGTCTGACCAAAGAAGTCTTCCTCTCCTCAGAGGTCAAAAGAGAAGAGTACAAGTCATTTGGGAAACAGTCATAAGAAGCTACAAGTATATAATATGAGCTATTTGGACACCGGGCAGGTTCTCTCAGTGCCGTGGTTGTGTGGGTCCACACCCGCTGCCTCTTACGCCTTCACATTTGGAACGCCAAACAAGTTTGCCAGACACCCATAAAAACCTGACCCTGACCACAAGCACCACGAAAAATACCTTAGCTTCAATACACAACTACGTGCTTCCTGCTATCGCTCATTTTGCTTGGGTTTTTTTGGCTGATGAGACTGAGCTCTTCAAGCTTGGAACCTCTTATTTACTGTCTGCTTGGCATTCAACTAGCTATCACAGAGAGATCTGAAGAGTTCCGCCAAAACAGAGCCGGGCGCCCTTGCGTTACAGATTGCTTTCTGAGTGGCAGCCGACCAGCTATCATCCCCTCTGACCTCGGCGTCTGCAGCACAAGACCAGGTGACAGCCGAACCGGTATACAACTGAGACCAAAAGGAGGAAAGGAAAAAGAATTAGAACCCATGTGTTACCATGTGCTGGATGCACCCACCTCAAGAGAAGGGTTTTAACAGCAGTTAGTGTCTTCCTGTGCTTCGTACACATCTCTTGGGGCTAACCCTTGGTTCATTCATTTTTTCCTTTACAGAACACTTACTTAAAATGTTCCTACTCATGATAGCAGGCCTCTGAGATAAGAGGGTAACAAGCAGCGTATTGATGGAGAATACCATGAAAACGTCTCAATAATGTGCTGCTACGTCCTGATATTTTGCATATGGATTGTTTAAAAGACCAAGAAATCCCGATTTATTTGCAGGGCCCGGCTGTTCTGCAAGAACAGGCAAGAGGGAGGTGTCAGCACAACCTCGTACTCCTTGTCTAGGATCTCAGTTTTTGTTCTGCGAGACTCCAGTTACAATTTAATGTACAGGGGCATTAAAGAAGGAGCTTATTTAGATCACGGACTCCACCACATGCTGCCGTACCAATATAAAACTGCTGGTGAAAAGCCCTGGTCCATCTCTAAGTTTCTGAAGACGTTAGCTGCTGTTGGGGGTTCATTTTCGGTAACCCTCATTTTACTGGTAATTCCTGTGTGCTACACTGAAGCAAAACAGGGGTACAAAGCATTTTGCTTTAATAGCAACAGTTCTGTAGAGAACTTTTTACAAAAGTCCCTTCCATATATAACAAAAAACATACTAAAATGTCCGATTGAAAGATAATGGTTTTCCTCTTGGCTTATTTTAAGATGATAAACCTACTTATCTGAAGTATCTGCCACCATAATTCAATTTATGGAGACTGGGGATATACCTCCTCAGAAGTTTTATCTCAGAGTTAAGATTTAGTGACCTAATAATGTCACAGGGAAAAATCTAGATTAGATTTTGTCAGACAGCTATTTCAAGCCTAGAAGTAGAGCTCCAAACTGGCCTTAAAAGCGGTACCCCACCTAGTAAATGAAAGAAAAAGCTTTACAAAGAAAGCTTTATTCGCTCCTTCAGCAAAAACCAACCAACCAACGAGAGAGACAAAGTGCAGAACACTCCCAAGTGCGGCTGGGTTGGTAAAATAGAAGATCCTGAGCTCAAACTAGGAAAATACTGCACAGGAATACACAAATTTTCATCCTGCTGTGACATAACCCAAACACCAAGACCTTCCAAGATTCCTAGTACTGGGATACAGCATAGTTGAAAGAAAAAAAAGTTTATAATTTCGTATAAACAACCCAAAACAACCACAGGGAGAAGCGGAGCAATTCTGAAGTTCTGCTTCCTACAAAATTCCAAGTCAGAGTGAAACAGGTCAGAAAAGCTCTCCTCTGTGAACAATTTTAAGTCAAAACCGGGAGGCTTCGGTCTCAAAAGTTAATGACTTGATAATTTGTTTGCTTTTCTGGAAGGCGAGAACCTTGGGGCTCAGGTTCTCCAGTCTAGCACCAGGCTGAGCAGAGACTCGAGCCTCAGTACCCCATACCAGCAGCGAGCATCTTGACCATCAGGCTACCATCTCGCCTGCTCATGGCTCCTACTCCAAAAGAGCTCCCACACAAACCTGCAGCTTCATATTTATACGCCAAGGGAGGGGAAAAAAAATCCCTAAAAGGTTCTTGTCACACAATTGCACATGATTTGCTCAGGAATGCAAACTTCACAGGTGACAATACTCCTTGCCAGATTCTGAATCACATTTGAGGAAAGCTGTAAGGTGATAATCAAGTAAGCTGCCCCTAAGAATGCCATAAAATAAAGTCCTATAAGACAAACTTTCCTCCTGTACCCCACAAATCAGGTTGTTCTTGTGTCTTTTAGGTAAGACTGAACTCCCTTTCCACTCTAATCTCAATTTTGAACGTGGGTTTCATTTTCTGATTACAACGCGTTCCAAGGTTTCCCATCTTAAGGCAAAGTTTTTCAGAAGAGCAGCATCCAGCAACGCGTGAGCTGCTGCAGCAGCTGAAGACACGAGCGCAGCATGAGTTTGTGTAGGTTTACAATATGCGACATATCAAGCGTTTTCATAGATGCCAAGTCGTTGCTACTAATTCTCCGCAAGTATTGGGGCAAGTTTTATTAACTATTCCATTTTTTGTTTCAGAAAATCGTAGAAAGGTGTAGGTTGGAAGGAACCTCTAAAGACCATCTCATTCCAGCCCCCTGCCCTGGGCCCAGGGTGCTCTCAGCCCCGTCCAACCCGGCCTTGAACACCTCCAGGGATGGGGCAGCCACAGCTTCTCGGGGCAAAGTTGTAGACCATGGTAAGAGCTGTTAATCAACTACTGCTGCGGTGGAAGTTCCAGGGCAAACAGGACACCCCAGACTGACAAACTCCTTCCCACCCACCCTTCAGAGAAAATTTTCTTAAAGAAAAAAGCACACAGAGCTTCTCACAGTACAGAAAACTGCCCTTGGACTCTCCCTTGCATCACAATACATTTCATGGACACTTTCCAAAACAAAGTGTTCTTTTATATTACGTAGGGACACATTCAGCTGCAAAGAGAGTCAGAAGGTATGTATGTGCGACAGTAAGATTACTGCGAGTATCCTGATTTAACTTCTTTCTAGTCCTGGCTGTAATAATAAATGTTATTTTAAAATTAGGATGACAACTTTAGGCAGGTTGTAGTCAATGGGTTTTGAAAACTGTTTTCTCATATTAGCTGCTAAGCCCTTATTTGCAGTGACAGCGCTCTGCCTCTGCAGTTCCCACTGGCGTAAGCCATTGTGCGCTTGTGTACATCGAGGGGACCATGCTGAAACACTACATGTATAAGGAAAAAGAGAATGAAAGCTATCAATTATTGGTTTGGGGGTTAAATAAGTTTACCTGGGTTGAAGCAGGTTTTTGCTTCTAAATTACAGGCTATTGAAAGTACTTCAAAACAATTAGGTATTCTGTCAAAATTAATCTCGAACTCAAATGTGAAAGGATCAGAAAAAAACCCAAACCATTTCTGACTCTCTGCATGAGAATGACAGAAATGATTCTTGCCTTTCAGCTGGATAAAAACACAACCGCACTGATCCTCCTGTATGACCTAAGAAGGTTAATCATAGAATCACAGGATGCTCTGGGTGGGAAGGGACCTTGAAGACCATCTCGTTCCACCCCCCTGCCCTGGGCAGGGACACCCCCCACCAGCCCAGGGTGCTCCCAGCCCCGTCCAACCCGGCCTTGGACACCTCCAGGGATGGGGCAGCCACAGCTTCTCGGGGCAGCCTGCGCCAGGGGCTCACCGCCCGCACAGGAGAGAATTTCTTCCTAATATCTCATCTCAATCTCCCCTCTGTCAGTGTCAAACCATTCCCCCTCGGTCCTATCACTCCATGCCCTTGTAAAAAGTCCCTCCCCAGCTCTCCTGGAGCCCCTTTAGGCACTGGAAGGGGCTCTGAGGTCTCCGCGGAGCCTTCTCCTCTCCAGGCTGAAGCCCCCCTCTTCCCGCCTGTCCTCCCCGCAGAGGGGCTCAGCCCTCGCAGCATCTCCGGGCCCTCCTCTGGCCCCGCTCCCCCAGGTCCGTGTCCTTCTTCTGTTGGGGGCTCCAGAGCTGGACACAGTGCTCCAGGTGGGGTCTCACCAGAGCAGAGTAGAGGGGCACAATCCCCCCTTGCCCTGCTGGTCACACTTCTGATGCAGCCCAGGATACGGTTGGCCTTCTGGGCTGTGATCGCACATTGCCGGCTCATGTTGAGCTTCTCCTCAATCAGCACCCCCAGGTCCTTCTCCTCAGGGATGCTCTCCAGCCATTCCCCACCCAGCCTGGATTTGTGCTTGGAAATTTGTGCTATGAAAACACATAACTGACATTGCAAACAGGAATTGATTAGTTGGAGTTCCCTGTTATGAAAGGGGAAGACAACGTCAATGAGGAGGAGCCTGTAATCCCTTTCACATGGCACCGATGATGCTCTTTAACCCCCTTCAGCAGGTTTGGTATTACACCTTGCAAGCTCTGGGGAATCACATGAGCATATTTCTTAAGTCAGCAAGAGGCAGATGGTTGCGAGACACCACAAGATATCTTTCAAGAGGATGGAACCACCTGCAGACCAGGAAACATCCCCTCTCCATGCCCCTCTTCAAGCCTGAACCAACAAATATTTTCTGCCTCTATGGAAGCTTGTTCTGTTTTGCATATCGTCTCCAAAAACATGGAGCCTCATCTTCTAAAACATGAAGAACTTCTGACAAAGCCCAGTGACTTTAGAGAGAAGTTAAATTTACTTTAGCTCAACAAGTAAAACTATAAAGTCTTTCCACGGTAAGAATTCACTCCATTACCGGCAAACAGACACTTGCAGCGTAAGCAAATTCATAACCTCTGTTGTCATCGGAAGAACAATAAGCAAAACCCCACGTATAAGCGCACAGAATCACTAGTGTGAGTTTCAGCTCAGCAAATAGTTTAAAGATGCCCTCAAGACACCCTCGTCTCCTTTGTTTTCACCAAGGCAGCACACACAACCTGTCAAAAGTCAGGCTTGAATATTAATATTTAATTGAGAGGAAATATACTACAGCTATGGAAAAATCCTGGGTCTGAATATGATAATTATGCTATTATCTAAACCACAATTTACATTTTCCACAGTAAGTCAGGACTCCACCACCACCACAGCTTCCTCCGTTTCTGCTTCACGCAGCTCGTAGGCGTGCAGCACAATAGCCCGGTGCGCTTCCACGGAGGAGGCCGGAGAGTTCACAGAAAGCTGCTGCAGCTTTCGTGCGAGCTGCACGAGGCCATCACGAGAGGATTGATGGGCTTAATCCTCCAGTGGTGCACAACTAGCTCGCAAGGCACCTGGATACACACAAAGTGAATGAAGTGCTCGGAGGCTGCTCATTTTAGCAACGCCTGCATTATTTCAGAGTTCAAGCACACCCTGGAGACCGCAAGAGAAATCATCCTGCCAAAAATGAAGGAAAATAACTTCTCCTGTGTATGTGTACTTGTGTGTAGTTTTCTAGTACGTGTATTTGAGAATGATACAAAATCATCCATAAAATGTTAAATTTAATCATCCATTTAAATCGCTTACAGTTGGTAGTGGAGACAGTAAATCAGACCATCGTTCCCTCAGTGCTGACTGTCACAGATGAGCTACAGCTTGAAGCACCCATACACTTGTGTCAGCAGAAATACTTTCAGTGGAACACTTGTTAGATTAAGACCTAAACCGCAGAAGTAACTGCCTCCAACACAGGCGCTTCAGAGACCGCCTCGTGCCTCATTCAGCGCACATGGACGCAGTCAGTGTAGTTAATCACCTTTGGAAAGCCATTAAGAAAGCACACATACCCAGTGAAGACTTAAAGTACTAAGGTACCCCAAGCACACTGAGTATCTCCCTTCCCTGGAGCTTAATCACCAGCCAAAAGACCTGGGATCCCCTGTTTGCTCTCCTCTATCCATTTTTACTAACGCAGATGCAGAGCATCTTCATCTCTTGTACTCTGTAACCTACAGCGGGGCACCACCCTGGAACGCAGAAGACAGCGTCTACCACGCTAACCACAGCATCTCAACCACTCGAGTCTCCTCTTCACTCCACCATAGCCTCACTACAGCGATTTAAAAGGAACCATCATCAGCTTTTAGAAAAACTAACTATGAAGACTTAAGAGAGGAGATTCTGGGATATTAACATACGCTCCTGCAATCCATTCCACTCATATTTTCCCCTTTCGCATTCCGCATGGCCTATAATTCACCAATATTGAGTTTTTAAGTTATTATGGAGCTATGATATAATTTTATTTCTGAAATATAACAACTGATGAACTTTAACTGTAGTATGGAACCCTATGTAGATATTTTTAGTTCTCCATAGTGACATTTAGATATAAAACGTCAGCCATGCAAAACCACAGCTCCACTTCAGCGGTTGCACCCCACAACACTATACTTCAACGTACTCAGCGCACCTCTGCAAGCGCGAGCGATGGATTCCCCCGTGCCCTCCAGTGCAAAGCTGTTTTGGAGGTGGAAGGCACCACAGATTGTTGAGTGACCCAGTTCACTCTTGCTGAGCAGCTCCCCCAGGGAGAACCATCTGCTGTTGTCCTAATTTATTCCATTAGTCACAGCCCAATACAAATCGCATTAACTATAACAGGACAGTATTACTTATAGAACTCGCCACACAGCTCATTCAGAAATAATCGTGTTATGGTCATCTGCTCTGCAAGTCCTCATGTTAAATGACAAGCACTTCAAAATCTCCATTTGCGACTTGTGGGCAAATTCTCCCAGCGAAAGCGCTAACCTACAGACTAGCGATACCACCAGCGATGCAGCACCGGTGAACTTCCACGGCCGCGCTGCAGGATTAAGAACTAAGACTCAAAGCAGCATACGCGTTACAGAGGTCCTTAACATACCTCAGTGAAGCCTGTGCTTGGAGAATATGTAAAAAGGAAAAAAAAACTTAGTAAGAAAAACTTAAGCTGAGCTTATTTTAAAATAACTACCAAATTAAGCTTAGTCCCAGATGGAGTAACACCTCGATTTGTTTTATAGTAGGCTTGAAAATAACCCCCAAAGCCTTGCCCTTTCAACAGAGCTTGGACGCCTGCCGCCAGTTTTGCGCAACAGAGCATTGCGGAACAGGGAGCAGCAGATATTCCCGACACGAGCGTTCCCTTTTCAGCACATACTCCACTTCTTCCCAAAGCACTGAGCTGCCTCATACCAAGTCTGTCCCACTGAGCGTAGAACCGAAAAATGCAACAAAAGGATCAAACGGTCTGCTAACTTCTTTTCTATTTAAAAAAATATCCTAATGAGTTAAGTGGTACTTTCCAATCTAATTTAAAAGCGTAGTTGTACAATGGACATTAAGCACCATAAATAGCAGGCGCGCACCTTCATCTGTATGACCAGCAGCTGACAACTGAACAGCACTGGAACGCGCAGGTCCTTTACCATCCCATCACACCATCCGGCACCTCGCTCGCGTCTCTAGACGGGGTGACAGCAGGTCAACTATGAGACACACAAGCTCAGCCCAAATCAAATCTTCCAGTCAATCCAGATTATGTTCTGTCCAGTTTTACCCAAAGCTATACGTGCCTTTAAGTATCCAGTCACTAAATTCACTCAAGCGATTTGTGATAAGCTGAACAAAACAGCAGCCAACAATGCTGGAGAGAAAAATAACGATCTACAGACAAGTCGGTCAACCTGTACCACACTCAAGAGGTGAAAGTCTGAGAAAGTCAGTAGGTATGTAGCAAAATGTGTGTCTACTCATCTTCCTGTTGAAGGAGAGCCAAATTAGAGTTAAACAGAAAGGGGTTACACAAAGTGATTTCACTTTACAGGAAGTTACCACAAGATACACTTATTTTCCATAGTAAAGAATAAACAATTTGGAACTGTCAGTTTCAGATAACGGATTTTACATCAGTATCTGCTGAACACTCCAGAAAATAGCTCGGTTGAAACCGCGCTCTAAACCAGGAGCCTGTTAGCACGGCAGTGTCATGTACGACTACCAGAGCCAAGAGCCGTGGCATGATTGTGTACCAGTCCACCATTTAGTATGAAGTTCCTCGTCCGCCACCACCACGGTTAGCAATGTCCGGCGAGTACACGACTTACATTAAAACTGGTTACCAAAAGGTGTGACATAACATTATAGATTCAGCCGGAGCACAAAGAGCTGATAAAACAAACTCAGTTTGCTTTATCTTAACAATAATCCTAGAAAGGCAGCATCCTCTAACTGCTCCGGTACCCACAGAATTGGCATGAAATGTTCCGCTCCCGTATTTCTGCCCACTCAACTCCACACATCCCAAGCAATGGCAATTTCATTTAGTTGGAGAAAGAAAACAAATTGCTAAAACTAAAGCCAGTCCTAAGCTCATTAATTCAGTGCCAAGAGTTAATAATCCTGCAGCAAGCAGAAACGGAATGACCTGTCACGCTCTCCTTACCTGCGATTCCCATCTCATATTGGAGGTGAACTTACGGTTTATTATGAGTCAGAACAAAATGCCTAAGAAACCTCATCTGGAGAAACTTTTGCATTTTGAGGGATAGCCTACCGATTTTCTCCGGCTCATCTGGACCTGTTCCGGCAATGCAGCTGCTCTCCAGCCCGTACGTCGGATCCACCTTCCCAGAGGCTCTTGCCGCTTCCTGTACTTTCTTTACATGAGCTTCAACGAGCTCCAGTGGTACCTCTTCTCTGACTCGAGAAAATTCCTCTGTTAAAAATCACACAGAAAAATATTATGTTGCGAGGTTTTCACGGCAAATTAAAAGTTACGATTTTCTCTGATCAATGTGTAGGTAAATCTCGTGACAAAATGAATTCTCAAATACGTTAAGTTCCTTCTTTTCACATTAGGTAGTTAATTTTCTCTCTCAAATGTGGCAGAAAAGAGTCTCTTCCCAACCATGTAAAATTGTCTTTTATGTGAAAAAATACAGAAAAATGTGAAAGGAACTATTTCACCAAGTTTCTTATGGGACACCTAACTCTGGTAAGTAATTTCACACAAGTAAAATGTGAAAACTGGATGTTTAGCACTGTGCATTTACCCATAGCTAAACTAATCATAGAATCACAGAATGGTTTGGGTGGGAAGGGACCTTAAAGACCACCCAGTTCCACCCCCACCCTGGGCAGGGCCACCCCCCCACCGGCCTAGGGTGCTCCCAGCCCCGTCCAACCCGGCCTTGAACACCTCCAGGGATGGGGCAGCCACAGCTTCTCGGGGCAGCCTGCGCCAGGGGCTCACCGCCCGCACAGGAGAGAATTTCTTCCTCAGATCTCATCTCAATCTGCCCTCTGTCAGTGTCAAACCGTTCCCCCTCGTCCCATCACTCCCCTCCCTGACCCAGAGTCCCCCCCAGCTCTCCTGGAGCCTCTTTAGGCACTGGAAGGGGCTCTGCGGTCTCCGCGGAGCCTTCTCCTCTCCAGGCTGAACCCCCCCCTCTCCCCGCCTGTCCTCCCCGCAGAGGGGCTCAGCCCTCGCAGCATCTCCGGGCCCTCCCCTGGCCCCGCTCCCCCAGGGCCGTGTCTCTGCTGTATTGGGGTCTCCAGAGCTGGAATGACAGTGGTCACAGTGACACCAACCACCAGGCGGTGCTCGCCAACACTGTCACTAGTCAATGAGCACAAAAGGGGAACGCAAGCCATCTTCAGACATTCAGTGGCCTTTAAGAGGTATTCTAATTTGCCTCTAAATTGGCAGTTTCAGTAACAGAACACAAAACGGGCTATCAGGAGACCCGTTTTCTACATACACGTAAATTGGTTTTTACAACTTAGTACTCATCCTTAACAAACTCCAGAAACGATTGATTTTTAGAGCAGACTAACAGAGAGCTAACAAGTTGTCAAGAGAAGATGAAAAGCATCGCTGGGTCAAACCCATACCTAAGGCAGCCTTTGCTGCGGCAGACGCCACCCGGGGATCCACCACCGATGCCAGAAAAGCGACGGTACTCATCACTGGGTTGCCCGACTGGCTGAAAGGTACAGGCTGGTAAGCCAGCGGGCCCAGGGACGCGTCGGAGTTCTCCAAATAGGGATCTTCGATTGGGAGTCTCAGAAAATGGAGAATGCACTCATCTTGGGTACGGCTCCCAACATGCTCTGAGACTTTGTTCCAGTCGTCTTTGTACATCTCCAGAGCCTGCAAAAGATGAAAAGCATCATGCATACGTTGCCCACCCCAAGGAAAAAACCCACCCCTACTTTTTGCAAAAAAGATTTTCAATGGTAGCTATTTTGGTGATGGGACAATAAATCAGGATCAGGCAACTATTTAAAATCCTATTTTTTTCTGGTAGCAAAATTATTCTGCAGAAGAAATATGACCATCTCACTGGGACATCAGTTTAAATTTAAACTGCAGGGATCATCGCATAAGCTTTGTGCTGCTACTGTATCAAAAAGAATCGTCACAAGATTTGGGATTTACTAATAATATTTGCATAGTTAATGTTTCCCCATTTTGCTTTCACATGAAAAGCTTTACAGAGGAGTCAGTTTGCTTCTCCTACCAAGTCTCACCAACTCTCTTCATTCCCGCAACTGCTCCCCCTGAGGGCGCTCCTGTGTCCTCTCATTCATGCCTTAACACTCCAAGCTCTCCGGGGCAGGAACAGTCTTTATTTCACACATATGTACTACCTATGATGGTGAGCTTTTAGATCCAACAGATGTTAGGAAAATGAAACAGCACCAAACCAATACGCCAGGGGAACAAAGAGGAAAACATATTCCGTATCATGAAATCGGAAGAGATCAGTTCTCCCGCAACTGTTAACCAGTCTGATTTTTGTTAAGCACTCAGGTTAACAAGTCGTTATTATGTAGGTAAGCCCCCTGATAAACTAAGAACTTCCAGATTAAATCAGAGATTTCATAATTCAGAATTTCAGTCGTTCTAAAGTTACTTAAGAAAAGTCTCAACAAAATGATTTAATGACAATGAGCTACTGACGTCATAGAATAGAATCATTTAGGTTGGAAAAGACCTTTAAGATGATCAAGTCCAACAGTCTCTGCACTATTTTTTTTAAAACCAAATTAGTACTGTAAAAACCTGAAGTGGTAGCTTCATAGAGTATTATCCCTTCACAAGCTTCCCCCCCCCCCCTCCCCGAAAACTGTTTTAGCTATTTAAGCATTTGCAGAGCATGCAATGAGGGCTGAAGTATCCTGAACTGTTCACTTTCACATTTCTGACACGACTAACGGTCCAGTCGCCTAGAAAAAGAAAAAGCAGCGTGACTTCTCGGCCAAATATGTTAAACCTAGAAATGAAAATGGGATCGCTGATGGGTGTATCAGAAGCCTTCTGAAAATGCTACTACTAGAGGCCCGAGCAAGGGTGGCAAACACCTTCCTATTTATCTCTTTGAGTTGCAGATGCCATTTTCATTAAGTTTTTGTCTGGGAAGTCAAGCTGGTTTTTCACTGACACTATCCTTACCCTACAACAAACAAAGGTAACTCGCCGCTGTGTCGCTCACGGCGAGCGAGCAGGTGTTTTCGCAGTAACTGGGGGAAGGGGAAGAACAGAGTTTGAAGTAGGCATTATTAGACTTCTTGGAGACCCTTACGACACGTCCTCACTGACTTGCCGGCATCAGGCGGGCTGCCTGGCCTTCAAGGCACCAGCTTGCAGCTATAACGTATTTCAGAAGACACAGAAATCATTCTCCTCCCTACCTAACTCCCCTTGACAACTGAGGTTCCCTAAATAAGCAGTATGTCCATTTCAGCTTGAATGTTAAAAACAAATGAAGTTAATGGCTTTTCAATAGTTGCAGTCTTTCCCCCAAGGCTGAGAACTGCCAGAGATCTCACCCTTCAGGGCAACACACGAGACTGACTCAACTTTCCACACGCACCACCTCTCACAGCATGAAGGCAGAATTCAGAGCAAGTCCTGGGCGACCCAACAGGACTCTCTCTGTCAGACATCACGAGGAGAAGACATCCAACACGTCTGAGCGGTACACAAAATTAACACGCTGCATATTTCTGCAGAGTTACTAGTGACAAGTAGAAGATAGAAACCGAGACAGCAGCCTCATGGTCCCCAACCTGGGAAGGGACACTTCCACAAAACAAGTTTTTTATATTTATATATATGTATATATATGAAGGTTGTGCATTCAGAAGACATTCATAGAATCCTAGAATGGTTTGGGTTGGAAGGGACCTTGAAGACCATCTCGTTCCACCCCCTGCCCTGGGCAGGGCCACCCCCCCCAGCCCAGGGTGCTCCCAGCCCCGTCCAACCCGGCCTTGGACACCTCCAGGGATGGGGCAGCCACAGCTTCTCGGGGCAGCCTGCGCCAGGGGCTCACCGCCCGCACAGGAGAGAATTTCTTCTGAATATCTCATCTCAATCTCCCCTCTGTCAGTGTCAAACCGTTCCCCCTCGTCCCATGGCTCCCCTCCCTGACCCAGAGTCCCCCCCAGCTCTCCTGGAGCCCCTTTGGGCACTGGAAGGGGCTCTGCGGTCTCCCCCTATTCGCCTGCAGGACTACATGTAAACCAGTCTTTTTCATCAACACTAAAACAATTTTAAAAAAATCCAGGAGTTCTTAAATATACTATTTTCTTCACAGCAGTTCTGGAGGAAAAGTGTTTCAGTGTTTTTTGCAGCTAAACCATAAGCTATAAGAATTCTTTCAAGACAAAGTAATCTGCCTGAACGGGACCCTTGGGTACGGCACGGAGGGTGAAGGTCAGTCAGGGGAAAAAATGCAAACTGAATAACATTTTCAAAGATGTGGAAGTACACTAAGGAAAAGGACAGATGAGTTAGAGCCAAGAGTGTTATAGATCCCACAGGCACCGAAAAAAAATCAGAGAAAAAAGACCAAGTTGCCTGCAGCGGGTGGAGCTTTGTAGCCCCCCGATCTGAAAGTGATTTAAGCCTTACCTGGCTGAAGTTTTAAGTTTCTCTCTCTCAAAGTTACCTCTCACTGCTTCAATTGGGTGGGGAACAGGGCAAAAAACCCAGTATATCTCCAGATATACTGGGTGGGAAGAATAGGGTCTTTTGAGGGAACCTTCCCTCAAAACACTGGGTGTAAGATTCGCTGGGCAGACTACGGGAACGCTGGGCTCCAGCAGAGCTTAGCTGGACGGGGAGAACAATATAGGAACCGTTGAAGACCAGGAGCAAGACAACACGAAGGGGTTTGAAAGCTCAATGGCAGCAGCAAGTTGGTTTGGGACCGAAGGGCAGACTACATCGGACAGCCTGGTCCCCACTGCAGGAATCAACAGTCCCTAACCGCTTACGAACCGTTCTCCTGACCTCCACTTGATCTTGCCCAAGTGTCTAAAGAAATGAGAAACTGCTTAGTTTAGTAGGTCATACTCACGGGGAAATATTTATTCAACATTCAACCTTCATTTCCCTTTCCCTAATGCCATCTCAGTGCTCTAAGTTATGTGTCACTGTCTATCCATTTTTAATCACGCCAGCACATTAGATCAGCTTTGCTCTTCATGGCCATGGAGGGTTTTTTTTTCCCCGCTCATTCTCCTTCATTGCTTGTTATTTTTCTGCTAGACAAACTAGCTCGCACAATAGTTGTCCTTACTATAAATAGTTGAAAATGCACTTAACTATGCAAGAATAGCGCTCAGTGGAGATACGGAGCAGCAGTGTCGCAGGGAAGATGATTCTGGGAGGGAAACAGTATTTCCTCCCCCCAATTCATTCAGTCAACAGGCAGAAGGACAATAATTATTTTAGATAAGATTTATTCTTTGGAACTTCACTGCATATATATTTGCCCAAAGCTACCCTGAGGATTTAATTGGACTGAGATGGCTTGTTATAGCTGAATTACTTATGCTTGAACTGATATACTCTCTACTGATTTATTCATAGGTTAAATCCACGAAGAATAAAGAACAAAAACATTATTAATTTAGACTCACATTAAATAAAATTATAATCTCAAGACTTAGGGGTTTTTTGGTTTTGTTTTTTTTTAAAACAAAGAAGAAAGTGTCATCTGGATTATTTCGTTAGGCTACTACTTACTACGTGTGACCCTAAGATACAAACATACAGAAGAATGAATTGTAAATATTAACGCTAATAAGCAAAGAAGCCGGTGTATCAAGATATTAGTCTTGTTTCTCCATAAAGGAATGCCATGAAAGCCATCTTCGCTGTTTTCACCCTAGAAGCAAAATTTTTTCACATGCCAATAGAAAAATATCAACTAAACAGCGTGTATCAACCCAACATTAAAAAAAAATCTCTATTGGCTATCTGATGAACACACTTCCGAATCTGTGCAGGGTGAACCACAGTACGCTGCTGATCAGGCACTCTGGCTAGCTCAGAAAAGCAGCCACACAGAGTCGCGTATTGTTCAGCGCCATCAAGCGCTGTCAAGATCCATTGTCCATGATTTTCCTTATGAAACTAACTTCTCAATGGGTTTACCGACACATGTAAAGACAAAAAAAGCCAGAACAATCACGCAATTGCAGTCTGGTTTAAGCTCTCCCTGCAAGTAAAAACAAACACACACCACCCCTACACCCTAAACTGGAATTCTTATACCAAACCCTGAATTACCTAAAAGAAAAAAACATCAACCACCCAAACTCCACGTCAAGAAAATGTTCCTGTAAAAGAAAGCCAGGTAGATGATAATTTCTTTATAGGAAGCGGCAGCACATTAATTATTTCAGGCCACCGAGATTCTCCTTCTGACGGAGAGCTATGAAACACACTGCTGCCCTGATGTGAGTGTGAAAGACTGGAACATACTGCTGCAGCGCACCCCGTGCGATGGTTTGCACCCTAGACTGGAACTCCAAGAGACCTGACAATCACTACGTGGTTCAAGAGCATCACACTAAGCAATCTAAGGACAAAGACTGGATTCTAGCGTGCTAACAGTTCTTTGACCTCATTTTTACAGTACCGATGTGATTTGAGTCATCTCATATATATTTCTTGTAGACTTCTGGAAAAAGAATCCATCAAGTGCAGCTACACAGCAAAAGGAATGAGTTGGTGTATGGGATTAAAGAGCTACCAAATAAAGAGCTTCCCTTCCTAGTGGCAGGAGACAGGAAACTAACTCATCTGTTTAACTATTTTTTAACTTCAAAAACTAGTGGTTTCCCTTAACATGCTACGGCACAGCCAGGAACCTTTACATTTATCAGAATTTCAAAATATTTACCTTAGCAGCAGGTAAACCCTTACCTGAAGGGCATTTATTTCATACTGTTAGTAACTTCTGTTAATGAAAAGACCTCTCTGCATGATCTGTTCTTGAGTTGATGCAAACGTTCTTAAAACACTTGATTTCTGGTTCACAGATACAAGTCAGATAGAATTGAACCTCCAAGTACAGGGAGCTCCTCCAGTACACAGATGTTACTGCCATCTCTTTTTAGTACTAATGTTCTCGTAGCCATGATGGTTAAATAAAGAGACATTTCGGAGGGAGAGCTGTAACCTTTAACCGGTTCAAAAGCCATAACCACAACAGACAAAGGCAGCAGTTTACACACAGATACTCAACCACCCCCCTCATTCAGTTGGGTCTCGAGAGACTGCTTCCCACTACAAACTCTGCTTTGCCATCCCAGTTTCTGTAAAAGCACGCAGTTGTCATCTAACCCTACTTCAAAAAAAAAAATTATTAACATATATGTAGATTTTTAAAGCACATAATATCCTGCATGGTTTGGTTTCCCAGCCCCCACTCGCCATGAACTTACTTCTAATAGCAGCAATGTCTCCTGTTCTGTCCATTCTCTTCCAGCGCTTGCACCTTTACTCTACAAAAGACAAGGGGGGGAAAAAAAAAGTGAAATACAGGTCTTTTTGCACAAAACCTTTAAAAAGAAAACATTTAAGAAGGAAAGGGGAAGAATGTGTTATTTAATCCACTCAAATGTGAACGTTTTGCAACCTTCCGACTACAGCTAACCAACCCCTGGTTATCTCCTACAGCGGTTCTGTTCACAATTCACTCACGTAGCTAAGGCACGCAGGTGACATCCCCGCAGTCTCTGCGGAGGCTGGGAATTACAGATCCCACCTTCCCAACACGTCTAGGAGAACCTGCAACTCCTCTTTTATTCCATGCTAAAGTAAAATGATTTGGTACTTTTTTTCCTTCTGGTTTCCAGCTATCTTTGCTTGCACATCCAGCAAACAGAAAAGAGGATTTTCCTGAGTCATAAAGACCCGTAGGAGTGCTGATGGCGTTCTGGTCAGCTTGACTTCGGCCAGTAAAATTAAGCCAAGAACAAGGCCGTTTACACAAAGCGTTCTACACTTCTCACCGAAGGACAGCGGCAGTCGACAGACACGGGGGAATCTCTGACGCCCTCACCAGCTGCCGTACGGCCACAGGAGGCTGCTGGCCCTGGAGGAGACCGTATTACTCGATTCAGGCAAACCCGGGATCCTCTCAGCTTAAAGGGCACCTTTCTCAAGGGAACGGGGCTTATGTGAATGTAGCTTTAGTCCCCATTAAACCTCTGCTTCCAAGGCAGACGGGCTGCACTGCGTAAGGTGCATGCTGGTCCAAAAAAAACAGTTAATCTAGCTTAAAGTTCATCAGTAACTTGGTAAATAAATAATAAACCTTCCTGAGTGAGATGAGCTATCTGAAAAGACAGAGTAATTACAGCAAGACAATCTGCATATTTAGCAATCTCTTGCTCTAAGGATTGCTGCTCCCAAATCTGTACCTCGTGGTTAACTCCTGAAATTTCCTAAAAGTTACAAAACATTTGGTGAGAACTTCCCCTTCCATGATTACAAACACCCAAAGACAACAGCAGCTTGTCACCCGCTTATGAAAGAACCGTATCTAGATTGGATGTCTCTGTGCAAGACCACACCAAAAGGAAAAGGGTATTTAGGATAAATCAACCTATCCTATCTCAAGATGCATTTCAAACACATCATTAACCCAGAGAGAATATTAATCAGTGAGTCATCCAGCAGCTGATCAGTTCTCAAACAGGCTGGCATGAACAGCCAAAAAAGCAATTGCCACACACAAAACAAGAAAGGAAATCAACTTCTGCAAACAAATCTGCTCAAGTTCATTGGTATAGATGCTTGTAGACAGAACAGAGTCTAGAACCAGTAAAAGATTTATAAATTTGGTGAATATTTAAAACTCCCTAAACTAAGTGAAAAAGTCACTGCATGAAGCGTGATATGGAATCAGGCTTTATAAATAAATCCTGATCTCTTGTGTTTTGGTTTTGTTCGTTTTTTTTTTTAAATAGTTATGATCTCTTAAGAGAATAAACACTACTTCAGAAACCAATTACATAAAGTTAGCCTGATCTCAGCCCAAGAGAGGCAGTAATCCACAGAACACTGCAGACTGCCAGGCTGGTATTCCTCCTGCAACAGCCCCAAGCGCTATCAGGTACACACGCAGCTATCAGGCAGCAGGAGTTAAAAGCTACAGGTTATGGAATTACCGACATCACGGCAATGATATCTCAAAACTTTCACTATCCAATACAACACACTGCAATGACAGGGCTAAAACAGCCCCTGCAAAGGTTTCGTGACACCTTTTGTAATTAAGCAACTGTCTAGTTCTCTCAGTCTAGAAAACCCCGCTCAGACTTGGAAAGCAGGATAGTTAAAGACTCTCCTGAAAGACCTCAGTTTCTGTATTGGATTATTGGACAGTTTGTTGATTCTGAACCAGTCAGGTAAAATACGCAATAACATCACAAGAGTTCAGTGTCTGAAGACTGACAGTATCGCCTAGCTTGGGACAGGTACAGGTCTTTATTTCTACAAACTCAGATATCCAACACAACCATGTATCTTAGCGTCCTACACTGCGACGGAAGAAATCTAAAACAGGAACGTAAAAGTTACATAAGTCATCTCAATGTCATCTAGTGAAGGACACTTGAGAAGAAACTTCAACAGAAGGTGCAGGGGGAAAAAAATGCCAACATGCTTGCCTTTGCTAAAGTCTTTTTTGAGTAAATGTCTGTGCGAAGTCCGAAGTTCTGCAGATCAGTAGGCTTCTCTTTGTTTTTCTCAGGAAAACTCAACATCTGCTGAGCAGCTGGAACCTGTGAACAAACATTACAAGAGAAAGGTGAGAGGGGCAGGAATTGAAAGTTATTCAAGGTTTTCAGACCAATGTTAAACAGAACACGGACGGAACAAAGACGCTGAATATGAGTCTACAGAGATGACTTTACATAGCATCACCTGCATACAGTGCTCGCAGAATTGTTTTAGAGATTCACACTATTTGAAACTCTCAACTCAGACGGACTAAAAAAAGGACCATTTCATGCAAGTGCAAGGTCCTGCACCTGGGGAGGAAGAATGCTGGGCACCAGTACAGGTTAGGGGTGGACCTGTTGGGAAGCAGTTCTGAGGAGAAGGATCTGGGGGTCCTGGTAGACAGTAAATTATCCATGAGCCAGCAGTGTGCCCTTGTCGCCAGGAAGGCCAATGGCACCCTGGGCTGCATAGGGATGAGTGTGGCCAGCAGGGCGAGGGAGGTCATTCTCCCCCTCTACTCTGCACTGGTGAGGCCACAACTGGAATCCTGTGTCCAGTTCTGGGCTCCTCGGGTCAAGAGAGACAGGGAACTGCTGGAGAGGGTCCAGCAAAGGGCAACGAAGATGACTGAGGGATTGGAGCACCTCCCTTCTGAGGAAAGGCCGAGAGAGCTGGGACTCTTCAGCCTAGAGAAGAGAAGGCTGAGGGAAGACCTTATTATGGCGTACAAGTATCTAAAGGGTGGGGTGAAGGAGGATGGAGCCAGACTCTGTTCAGTGGTTCCCAGTGACAGGACGAGGGGCAATGGGCACAAGTTGGAACATAGGAAGTTCCGTTCAAATACACGGAAACACTTCTTCACGGTTGGGGTGGCAGAGCCCCGGCACAGCTGCCCAGGGAGGGTGGGGAGTCCCCTTCGCTGGGGATTTTCAAGACGCGCCGGCACGCAGTCCTGAGTAATGTGCTCCGGGCAATCCTGCTTTGGCAGGGGAGTTGGGCTGGATGATCTCTAGAGGTCCCTTCCAACTCTGAAAATTCTGTGATTCTGTGATCAAGTCGTGCACAAATTATTCTACTGAGATGTTAAATGAACTGGCTAGAGTTAAGGCAGACACGTTAGTGCGACCTGCGGGGCTCACCTGCGGAGTGCGGATGTGGAGAGGCATAAGTCCAGAGGGTGTATCAGCCAACACATTGAAGTGAGGAGTAGGAGGAGGGCCCATTGCCATGGGGCGGCTTTCTGGATCCACTTGGTAGTTAATGAGACCCCACTGCTCCAGGAAAGCATGTACTCTGTGAAACAACATGACAAATTACAATCTTAAGAACGAAAGCTTTGCTTATGCTTGAGATTGCAGAAAGAGGATGGCAAAGGAAGTAGTTTATGTTTCTGGACCAAACAAAGATCCAGAATCTTCTATAATTCT
This sequence comes from Pluvialis apricaria, assembly GCA_017639485.1. Taxonomy (NCBI): domain Eukaryota; kingdom Metazoa; phylum Chordata; class Aves; order Charadriiformes; family Charadriidae; genus Pluvialis; species Pluvialis apricaria. The sequence goes on along the minus strand of CM030008.1, from coordinate 1,444,783 downwards.
TCACTAACCACAAACAGCAATACAAATCACATCGCACGAGCTTTGTGCAGGCTTGACTGCACATCACCGTGTTGCATAAAACAAAACATGACATTTTTGGTTATCAATAACAGGAAATTACTTAAAGACAAAGGCAAAGCAAAGCTAGGGCTGCACGCATGGAGCTATTTGCAGACAACCTACGGACTGTGAGGGCTGCACAACCATAAAACTGACAAGATCCACAGCTCTTACCTCATGACGGCGCACACATCTCCAGTCAGATTCCTTCTGCAGGCAGTGCTGGTCAAGTACTCTTGAGGGTTCAAGCGATAGGTGTCAATCATGAAATTGCGGTAAGCCAGGTATCTGGAAGACAATTGATAAGCAGTTCATGTACACCAATGTCTAACAAAGTTTAGAATATGTATTTTAGGATTCACCTTCTCCAAACACCTGTATTAGTGACAAGCAAAGACCAACAGATACTTTTTTACTGATGAAATTTAAGAATCAAAAGCAATCGGTAAGTAGAATTTATTTTTATATACTGAATATGACCCATCTCTTCCAGATTGTTTCATTCTGGATTTCAACCGTGTTTGGATTAGCAGTACATCAAAGCATGCTTAAATTGCAGATCACACAAGTGGTTGCCATAGCTTGGTCACCAACCAAATACTTGTGCAACAGACTACTAGCTGCAGAAAAAAATTAACGGCTCCTGGTCTTCGCATGGCAACAGGCAAAATAATCTTTGTCAATCCCCTCTGTGAGCCTGGAAGGAAAACTGTGCAGGAAAACAGCAGTAGTACACTGGATGAAACGCTACTGTTTCTACATGTGGGCTTAACGCATAAAAAGACCAGTAAGGAAAGGTTAGAGAACAGCAAAATGGAGAAGACAAGATCTTTGAAAAGCAGAAGGCAAGAGGCCAGAAACCAGCCCAGCACTCCCCACTCTCTGAGCTGGGAACAGCTAAAGCTGAAGTGACCCCCATGAGAGTCCCATATTTCAGTGCACAACAGTCCAAGTAAGCAGGTTTGGGGGTTCAGCCCATTTCCCGAACCGTAGACAGCGCTTCGCTGTCTTTTCCAGTATTTTCAGGAAGTTTCTGGAATGTACTGATGCTTTCTAATACAAGCTGTTCAGAACAAAATAAACTACCATAAAATTATTGCTAGCCCTGTGCTTTAGAGGGAACAAACCCAAGTGTGTAAGCTAGGCAAAGATGTGCTCAGGATAGTGTATTATAAGCAGATTTCTGCCTTTGGAAGATTCAAGACGGGGATGTCTCCTATGCAGTGTGCAGAAGCAGTGAATAACCAAAAATATAAATCCCAGAGAGATGGAACACCAATGCCTTTCACAGGCAAGGCATAAGCAGACAGATGCTGCAAGTACACATTCCTGCCAAAATCCCCCATCTTCGCTCTGACCAAATTATATATGAAACTTGCTGGAAAAAAGTTACGGGACGAGGTGTTGGGCTTCTCCACAATGAACGTTTGGTAGGCAAGAAACAAAAAGGGAGCTTCTTCCATAGAGGAATGGTCAGGAACATTGCTGAATGCTCCTGGAGAGAACTGGGTTACCACCTGCTCACGGATAAGTACTTTAAAGCAGTCTTGGCTGTAGAAATCAGTTTAATATTTATTAGTTAAGGTCACGCTACTAGGTGAAGAGAGAAGCCTAAGACAGAATCAGCCCTAAAGTTCATCTTGAAGGGAGTCTGTTTTTGACAACGACACAACCCATCAGCTAAAACTTGTCAACAGCGAGAAAGAGAAGTCAACTAGCATTTAGTTAAAATCCCTTTTAAGACAGAAACCACCCCCCAGGCACTACTGTCACGAGAAGGAACCTGTGTGAGCTTTTGAAACACGGTATTTTGTTTGGCCTGAAAACTGAGCTAGAGGCAAGACGTCTCCATTCAGAAGGACGTTTCTATTTTATTTCAAAAGAAAACACAAAGCCAAGACCACATGCTACTTCTACAATCCCTAAATGGCAACAGAAATACACTTCTAGGATAACATCAGGATTGGGAGGAGCCCCTAATTTGCTTCACTCATGGGCAATAACCAGAAGCAGCTCACAGATGAGTATCAGGGGACCTGATGTTTTGATGTCAACTGAAAAAGGAAGTGTGGGATTACACGTGATGACCGCATCAATGGCAAATACAAAAGATAAGCATTCTTCCCCAATTCAGTCTGTTTGCAGTCTTAGACACAAAGTCACAGAATCCCCGAGTGGTGGGGGTTGGCAGAGCCCTCTGGAACCCCCCCAGTCCACCCCCTGCCACAGCAGGGTCACCTCCAGCAGTGGCACAGGACGGCGTCCAGGCGGGTTTGGGGTGGCTCCAGAGTGGGAGACTCCCCCACCTCTCTGGGCAGCTGTGCCACTGCTCTGCCACCCGCACAGGGAAGGAGTCCCTCCTCAGGTTGAGATGGAACTCCCTATGGTCAAGTGTGTGCCCGTTCCCTCTTGTCCTGTCACTGGGCACCGCTGGAAAAAGACTGTTCCCATCCCCCGGCACCCTCCCTTTGAGGATTTATAAGCGTTGATGAGATCCCCCCTCAGTCTTCTCTTCTCCAGACTAAAAAGCCCCATGGCCCTCAGCCTTTCCTCATCAGAGAGGTGCTCCAATCCCCTCCCCATCTCCGTAGCCCTTTGCTGGACCCTCTCCAGCAGTTCCCTGTCCTTCCTGACCCGGGCAGCCCAGAACTGCACACAGTGCTCCGGCTGCGGCCTCCCCAGGGCAGAGCAGAGGGGGAGGATGCCCTCCCTCGCCCTGCTGGCCACACTCTGCTGGGTGCCCCCCAGGGTGCCATTGGCCTTCTTGGCCACCAGGGCACATTGCTGGCTCATGGTCACCCTGTTGGCCCCCAGGACTCCCAGGTCCCTTTCCCCAGAGCTGCTCTCCAGGAGGTCAGCCCCCAACCTGTACTGATGCATGGGGTTATTCCTCCCCAGATGCAGTACCCTAAACTTCCCCTTGTTGAATTTCATCAGGTTTTTCTCTGCCCAACTCTCCAGCCTGTCCAGGTCACGCTGTATGGCGGCACAGCCTTCCGCCGTGTCAGCCACCCCTCCCAGTTTTGTATCATCAGCAAACTTGCTGATGGTACACTCTATCCCTTCGAGTCCTAGAAACTCCAAACCAAAAATATGCTGAATAGTAAAACCAACGCGGCAGAGCTAGTGTCAAATCCATTTTGGAGCAAACGCGTTTCGGAATCACTATAACGCAACTACAGTTACCTCTGCAACTCAGACACGTAGAGAAGTTGCACGTAAAGACTAGAGACAAAGTCATTCAAGGGTGCCTGCCAGGGACCTCAGGAGGTCCCTAAGCCAATCTCCTACTCAAACCATGGTCAGCAGTGAATTTTGACCAGGTTGCTTAGGGCTTTGTCCAGCAAAGCCTGAAAGACTCCAAGGAAGAACATTCCCAACTTCCCAGTGCTCCATCTTTTTCAGAGTTAAAAATGTCCCTTATATCAAGACAGAACTTGCTGTGTTTCAGTTTGACTTATTTTTCTCCTGCCACACACCTCAATCTTCTCAGTAACTGCCTTATGCATCGGGCAACTGCTATAAGGTCTACCAATCCATCTCTTCTCCAGGCTGAAAAACCTTAGTTTCTATTTTCTACCTCAATATTAGATCAGAAGCCTCACAAAATATCTGTCATGCCTGAGAAGAGGAGATTCAAGTACAATAACACTCTCCCTGAAGTCTGCCTTGCTGACCTGAGGAATGCCGGATGATATTACCACTATTGTTTGCACTAAGAAGAAACTGAGGAAAAAAGTTATTTTGAAGAAATGTTCATAGAATCCTAGAATGGTTTGGGTGAGAACGGACCATAAAGAGCACCTAGTTCCAACTGCTGCCCTGGGCAGGGACACCCCCCCCCAAGCCCAGGGTGCTCCCAGCCCCGTCCAACCCGGCCTTGAACACCTCCAGGGATGGGGCAGCCACAGCTTCTCGGGGCAGCCTGTGCCAGGGGCTCACCACCCGCACAGGGAAGAATTTCTTCCTAATATCTAATTTAAATCTCCCTTCTTTCAGTGTAAAACGGTTCCCCCTCATCCCATCGCTCCCCTCCCTGATCGAGTCCCTCCCCAGCTCTCCTGGAGCCCCTTTAGGCACTGGAAGGCTGCTATAAGGTCTCCGCGGAGCCTTCTCTTCTCCAGGCTGAACACCCCCACCTCTCCCAGCCTGTCCTCCCAGCAGAGGTGCTCCAGCCCTCAGATCGTCTTCACGGCCTCCTCTGGCCCCACTCCACCAGGTCCGTGTCTTTCCTATGTTGGGGGCTCCAGAGCTGGAGGCAGTACTCCAGGTGGGGTCTCCCCAGAGCGGAGCAGAGGGGCACAATCCCCCCCTCGCCCCGCTGGCCACACTTCTGATGCAGCCCAGGGTATGGTTGGCCTTCTGGGATGCCAGCGCACATTGCTGGCTCATGCTGAGTTTCTCATCCACCAACACCCCCAAGTCCTTCTCCTCAGGGCTGCTCTTCATGTTGTGTATGAAAAATGCACGGCTTTGCTGATGTTAAGACAATATACTAAGACACCTCAATGCTTCATTTAGCAGTTAATTCAAGAAAAAAACCTGGTTCAAAATCCCCCCAAGCTGCTTTGCAGCTAGACCAAGATTTGATACTAAGATAAAGTGAACACAACTAGCCCAGTTCCAGTGTCCAAGTCGACAAGCATATAGTGGTGTTCAAATTTATGACTTTTTTTGGTGAGCTCTCAAGTTTTAGAACTATAATTTTAATATAAAGCAGCACATTGTTCAAAAGCCTGATGTTGAACACCATGTTGACCACCTTCCTTTAATCAACCGCCTTTCAAAATTGCTCTAAATAACTAGATTTACTGTTACGACAAAAAAAAATCTGAGAAAGGGAGGTGTACTTTTACTAATGCGCATAACAAGCCTTGCAGTAGATTCTCAAGGTAAGCATCTGATGCAAAATCAGCCGTTTATCTTGTTACATTGCTAAGTCAGATCAGAAGTTAATCATTTCATGTACGCTAAAACCTGCAATACCTCAAGTCAATAATCAGCTTTTATTTTTTTTCTTTTAAACAGCTCCAGGGAAGCTGTTTAAGCTGTTTAAACAACTGCGCGTGTATAATTTTGAATTAAGAACAGTGAAGTTTGGCAGTAGACTCCCGATCCCACAAAGAGATGCTATAGGTACAAACTGAATCTCAAATCAACTGTGAGAACTCCACCCAGATTTAATAGGCGTGTCCAGAATTAAAATGTCACTAGAGGGTTTGGAACAGCTACACATATAGAAAAGATATTTTTCTTCTTGCACTGCACAACTCCAGCTCTCTGATTTAAATCAGACTACTGGATTTGAAAAACACAGTTACATCTCAGGCCTGTGAAGATTCATTTTCAGACCCTCACCTGCACTTTCAGAATTACCCATCAGCTGCTCAGGGAACCGTGAAATCAACACAGATAACTGTGCAAAATCCATTCCACAGTCTGACACAGCATCCTACAACAAACTCAGTCATCAGTGCTTACACACGAAACTCCCTGAACCTCAAAAATACAGCATGGCATGAGAAGTGAGAGGAAAATAAGAAGGATTATTAAGTTTCCACAGTATCATGAAATTTTTCAGATGTCTTTGGAAGATGATTGTCTCTTGTACCACACAAGAAAATTCAAGAATTTGTTCCAATATGACTTGGGAGAAACCAGTTTTATTTTTCCTGGATAACTACTATTAACTATTACTTTGATATTTAAACTTTTACCTCTACTACAATAACGCACAGACGCTATCAAACTACAAGAAGCGGTTGTAGAGGTGCTCCTTCCTTCTTTCATGCCCCTGGAGACAGTCATCTGCTTAACACATGTGCAGCTGAAGCGACCCCAGGATTCACAAAACCCAAAGCTCCTTTATCTTGCTGCACTCATACACCTATATTCCCATGTTTTACTTACATTTCTGGAGTCTTGGACTTGTTTTTTCCATTGAAGAACTCAGGAAGAGCACGACGTTCAATCACATGAATACTGTAAAAAAAAGAAAATATACAATTCAGATGTCAAATACTAAATAACCTTGGAGTACTCTGCACACCTTGAGATTGCTATTTGGAAGGAGAACATTTATAGCAAGCATTTTTTTGTTGTTGTTTTTGTTTTAGAAACCCTAGTATTCTAGCATCACCCTTTGAAATTCGCTTATTTCATCAAATAAGCAAAGCTGCATTAAAAAAGCATCACAAAATCCAGCCATTGATCAAAGGGAAACCACGCACCCGATGGTGCCCTAATCAAACTCTGAGAAGTGCTGAGCAGCCCGTTTTCCACCGTACCTTCACGAGTTCTGTATTCTGACAGAAGCATCTTTGTTCTCCAACCTAGTCAGCGCCAACATTCAGCAAAGTACCACCACCTCAAAGCCACCAGCTTTTACGCTATATCCTTAGAAGAGGGGAGTGCAAGTGCTTCGAGTCCAACTCCAAAGTTGGATCTACAGTAATTACTAGTGCTCACAAGTCAGGCAGGAGACTGGCTTCAAGAACATGGCTAGAACCTCCCTGGTCAACTGAGAAAAGAAAATCCAAAGTCTGGATATTTGGAGCAACTGAACACTGTCTGAAAAATAATTCTTCCCCTTTGCATTCCAGGGAAGAAATATGGAGCAAAACCTGAGCACACGTTGGAGAGCAGAGCTAACGACACATGAGATGCTGTGCATTATATAAAATAAACTAAGGTAAAGATCACAGAAAATTCAGCTTTAGTTATTTGACAGATAAATTTTTTTCCTTCCATAGCTGTTCCAGGTGAAGTATTTAAGTTTAAATGTTCTTTGAATGTTAAACTTCCATTCTGCATGAACTACCAGCCTACCTAGTGCTGCAGAAACTTCTGAAATCACATTTTCGTATTTCCTAAATACAGGACTAGAGGAAGTGTTATGATTTATTTTAACATAAATAAGGAAATTTGGTCCTGAAACGTTTTAATTGCAGGGTGATTGCACCTATGGAGTTCTACCAGCAACAAATGAACAAGATCCTTCTGTGTAACCCAGGGCATATAATGTGATATACAAGAGGGTTTTCACTGCAAAGCAAAATCATAATGCAAGTTATAACAATTACAACAGCCAGAGTATATGGAACTTGATTAGTCAACTTTCTAAGACCTTAATATGCAAATTCTTTGAGGGACCTAAGATTTAACCCATCTATTATTAAGTGAGGAAATAGCTTCAAGATTAAAAAACCCTTCAATTTTATAAAAACATGTCAGAAATGCAGCGCTTGTTAGAGTAACTTAAGACAGAAACTCGTAGAACGGCACATGCTTTACGCAAGTTAAAATCTGGAGAACTGAAACGGTCCTTTAAGAATTGTTGCTTTTAAAGGAAACACAGAAAGATACATTCTTTACAAATCTTCCTTCCTCCTGTAGGCTTAGCTTTTAACCTACCATGCAATTGTCCTTCTGTGCTGATCCCGCTTACTCTCAACTTGTCATCCACAGGAAAATACTCTAACTTGAAGATGAAGATTAACCAATAAACCGTTCAGATTTTAGTAACAAACAAGTTATCTAGCTCTGGCAATGAAGTTACCCAACCCGTGAGAGTTTACACTGAAACTGAATTGAGTATTAAATAAAATTTATGTTTTTACTAGAAAATTAATTTTAGCAAGGACTATTCTAGAACAGCAGTTTATAAAATATTTTGAGAGAAGTAGATTAGAATTATTCTTCACCTTGCTTTAAATCAATTGCAACCGGACACATTAAAGAGGTATTTGCAATTTGGGAGGGCTGCAGGCAGCGGTTTTTTTATACGTTGACATAACCCAAGAAGCATTTGCTGGCACAGCAGCAGTAACACCTGCAGCCCGAGGTGGGACAGCGCTGCCTACGGGCTCTCTGGTTCTCCAGAATACAAACACCCATCTCCGAATGAAAAAGAAGTGCTCAGAGAGAGAAAAATGTCAGTCTCACAGCTGTGCTGTTATTTCAGCCTTAAATCCAAATCAGCTTAATGTGCTTTTTCTGGAGCACTAGAATCCAAAAAAAAAAACCCCAAAAAACAAAACCAACAAAGCTTCTTTTCACATCATCCTGCCACCTTGTGAACATCCACTGATCCCGTCAGAGATGCTTTAAAGTTTGCCTTTTACAGGGTCAGACCAAGTACTCCTGATGCAGTGAGAAGTTTATTCTGTTTCTTCAAAAACGCCACATTGGCCTTAGCTGTGTGTCACGGTGATTTAGCTCTAAAATCTAATGCCATTAGAACTACTGCTGCTGCTGCAAATGCACCGCTCAAGTGTTTTGAACCAACTGTTATCAACCAGTCACTCCCGAAAGGCACTTGTACAATACCATAAGAGTGACGTCATGACAAAACGTCACCACTGTCATTATTTTATCACTAGGGATGCATTATGGTACCTTCACCTTACAAACAAGGAATTGAAGCACAGAGGCTACAGATACGCCTACCTTGGTTTAAAGGAGACCTCCGTTAGCCCGAGCTCCGCAAAGCTGCCGTTTCTCATCTACAGATCCACAGCTCTTTATCCCTTCATGAAGCGCATCAGTGGAGCGTTTCATTCCGCACGCGTAACAGAACTACACCTCAAGCTTTTCCACTCACAAAGCAACTGAAGCCCCTATAAATCCAGACTATGCAACCCTTGGCTTTTCCGCTTCCAGGACCATCTCGGAGCAGGAGAGCAAGGGGACTGAGAAAATGGATGGTTCTGTTTATGGGGATTTAGGTCAGCTCAAGGCACCAGCACAGACCTCAGCTAAGCAACTGACCCAAGGTAACCAAGTCTGCCAGAGCTGGAAACTGAGCCAACCCTTACACCAACAGTTCAGATCCCATCTTAATTCACTACTGTAAAACGTTATCCACTTCTGAAAGTTGCACAAGAATCCTGAAACTAAAGTGTCATAGCACTTCTTTTTAGATTCCAGCCTAAACGTCTCAGCTCCTAGAGCTGAGCCAAAACACACGCTCCAATGACAGCCCTTCCAGACAACTGACCGGTCCTTATTCTGTTTCCAAAGAGGTTTTTATTTAAACTTTTATTTAGAGTTTAACTCGTAGAGGGGCTTTCATTCCCAGTCACTTGCTTCTTACCCCATACCACCCAAGTCTGAGCATACAGAGAACATCAGGGTTACTATAGTGAGTTATGTGGTCACAGCACACCACAAACCTCTGACTTCAAGGAGCATTCCAAAATGAAACGAGTATCCTCCCTGTGTAATCAGTGACTTAGCCTCAAACTCAAAATAAAAAGCCACCAGCTTTCAGAAGTAGATACAAACATAGGAAGATCATACAAGGACTCAAGAATTAGGGAAGAGATAGGAATTGTTTTCCCATGGCGGGTGGGGGGAATAGAAACCAATATGAAGCAAGAAATGCTGCGAAGGTAGACTGCAGATCTATGCTGCTTGAAATTCCCTTCCTCATTCCCAATTCCTGAAAACTGCCAGAAGTCAGCTCAGAAAGGTTTTTAAATGGAAAAGATGTGCCCGTGCATGGGAACTAGACCTGAACAAAAGTAATTTCTTATTAATTTCACAGAATCATAGAATGGTTTGGGTGGGAAGGGACCTTGAAGACCATCGAGTTCCACCCCCCTGCCCCGGGCAGGGACACCTCCCCCCAGCCCAGGGTGCTCCCAGCCCCGTCCAACCCGGCCTTGGACACCTCCAGGGATGGGGCAGCCACAGCTTCTCGGGGCAGCCTGCGCCAGGGGCTCACCGCCCGCACAGGAGAGAATTTCTTCCTAATGTTTAATCTAAACCTGCCCTCTTCCAAAAATTTCTTCAGCTCTCAGCTTGATTTACAAGAAACAACCACCAAAACTCAAAGTCTTCCCCCAGTTCCCGATTACTTTCTTACCAGTTGTAGTCAAACCAAGATGCATAGCTTGGAATAATGATGTGGTTGGTTTGTTCTGTGACGTTATCTTCACCTGGATCAATTGACCGACTTTGATCACCTTTGTTAGGATCTTCATCTTCCTGTACCATGGAGGGAATACAATGGTTAATAGGTTACAAGAGACATACCTAACAACTCAGACAGCACAAAGCTAGTCCAAAACAAGTCATTTCCAATCCTGTGCAGCATAAACTTTTCTTGATGTAATCTGTGGTCAGTGGGGAAAATCTCAGGGACCAGAGAAAGTGTAATCTGTGTTCACAACAATATTAAAGAAAGCATTGGGCCAGTAAGGTTTTACAGAGCCAGCTCCCAAATCTCAAGGACACACCTGGCAGTACAGTTAGATCACGCTTTGCGACCCGTCCATAAAATTAAGCGTGCTCTAACTATGGGAGCAAACGCTGCACTTGAATTCTGCAGTATACTGCAACCACGTGTGATGAATACAGCGTGACTCGAGAGCACTCTGTAAGCTGTCAGCCTAGCTCTTGCTGCCATCTCCAGTTACCGACACCGCACCGATCTTTTAATATTGTCTACGACGGGTTGTATTTTTTGCCACTCTTCCCCCATTAACCTTCTCACTCCTCAGAGGAACATTAACAGAAATCAGATTCATTACTTCTAGTTTCACGGGGAGACACTTGTCAGCAGTAATAGTTTTCATGTCTGCAAAACTGCGCCTCATTACCCTAGATTTTTGCTTGGATAAACTCACTTTGATCAATCTTAAAGCTAGTCTCAGATGTTTCTTGTGAAGAAGAGATACTAAGTTCAACCTGTAACTGTGCGTGTCCCTCCATTTGCTTCCACCCAGAGGGTGAACTGAGCCGTGAGTTTGCTCATGCGGGGCTGTGAAGACACCAGTGAGCAAGGTTTTAAGATTTCCAAGCAGAGGGACAAGTCTCAGGTCACTTTCTGTTGCTTCACAGCAGAAGCCTCCTGTGAACTCTAGGCGTTCTGCACGCGTTTGCTTCCCGAGCCAAAACGATAGAGAAGTGCATGGAGGTAGTATAAAGAGAGGGTCAGGAGAGGGTATGAACTGTATGAGAAACCCTCAGGTGCTGTTTGAAAAGCCTGTAGGCAATTCAACATTAAATGTTTTTCTTTACCTGAATTACCAATCCAAACAGATTTCAGGGAAACAGAAGAGACTTAAAAATAACAAACTCCCTAAAGCAAGATTTCAAAGATTTACTGGCATCGATGATGTATCTTTTTCTGGGACTAAATTCCCTCAAAGACAACATAATATCATTCTAAATACATTTAGCGATCTGACAATAGCTACTCAGAAAAGAAGTCCTTCCTCTCGTCATCCCCTCAACTTCCAACACCCTTCTCCTCTCAAAATGCATTCGCTAAACAGAGAAACACACCACTGTCCCTCAAAAAAACACCGTTAACACAGGACATAAAAAGCAAACCTCTTCCAATCTAACATGGAACAAATACTAAGGTTGCTGCACGAATGCCACGGTTCCAGGTCATTCTACACCCAGGGAAGGAGAAGTTACACCAGAAAAAAGAGCATTTCCCATAGTGGAAAAGTCTGCTGTCGCGTTCCTTCCAAGCCGGTTTCCCTAACCTGGAAAACAGTGCTTGCCTAAAAACCAGATTTTGTCAATCTCTGTTCACATGTCTGTGCCTAGACAGTTAAACCCGCTGCTCCTTAGAGTGATGCCTGCGCCTAAAACCTGACAGAAAGGCTGCTCACTAGCTACTAAAACATGAGAAAGGATCTTTGAGTGCTTCTGAAAACACATCTACAGATTGGAGGTATGAACTGAAATACGGTAAAACCAGAACCAGGTCAGTATGGAAAGTCAGATTTTCTTGATTACGTGGATAATGAAGGACAAATCCAAGCCTCTGTGTCTGTGTGGGCCTGCAGTCATACAAACCTAACAAAGATGTGATCTTTTCCTACCTGCATGATCAGGCAGCCATTTTATACGAGACAAGCTGTTAAAAATAGCGCCTGGCATACCAACAATGGAATTGAATACAGAAACTACCCTGGCAACTCTATTAAAATTATCAGGAAGCCTCTCTCTAGTTTAGATTTACTCCTGAAACCTGAAGAAAAACTACAACCTTTGAAAAAACCTTGCATCTGAAAAATGCTGCTTCGAAATACTTTGCATCTGTACAAAATAATCTCATGACATTCGTAGAAGTTTTATAATAGCAAAATACTACTCCTATCAGTAACTAATTTAATTTTATACCTCATTTGAAAAACATTACAGGCTAAGTTACTGAAGATGAGATTAAGATCTTCACAGGACGAGGGGTAATGGTTTTAAACTAAAAGAGGGGAGATTTAGACTACGTATAAGGAAGAAATGTTTTAAGCCAAGGGTAGTGAAACCCTGGCCCAGGTTGCCCAGAGAGGTGGGAGATGCCCCATCCCTGGAAACATCCCAGGCCAGGTTGGACGGGGCTCTGAGCGACCTGATCGAGTTGAAGATGTCCCTGCCCATGGCAGGGGTTGGATCTTTAAAGGACCTTCCCACCCAAACCAGTCTATGATCTCAGTTTCTACCAGACTTAGTAAGAAACAGCTGCTGTTACCTTTCCTCCGGTTGCCACCGTCTCCTCATCCTGTTCATCTGGAAGGTAAAAAAGCATTGAGAATTACACTAAAAAAGCATCTGATCCCTCATAAGCCTTTCTAGCAATGCAATTGCTTAATTGGAAAGAATATTTCATTTGTTTTTGAAGGGAAGTGAGGAGGAAAGCAAAGCGGACCAGACATCATTAAGGCAATCTCATCCTTACGCAGGCACTCAACTATCCCAGACAAGGGAACAGATAAGAATACAGAGGAAGGATAATTAGAATTTTTCCACGCTTAGGAATCCATACCTAATTACCGCCTTTCCCAGTGCCCTAGATGTAGCCTTGTATAATACGCTACGGGACATTAGTTTATATCTCTTATGTCAAAGGCTTAGCAAAGCCCAGGGAAGCTGTGATTCACCTCAATTCCCAGTAAGAAAAAATCTGCCAGGAAAGAGCTCATATAAATAACGCCTACAAGGGAACAGCCTTACAAGTGAAAAAGAGTCAGTATGTTTCAACTTGAATACATATGAAAACTGAATCAATTCAATAAAATAGTAGAATTAGAGATTCCATTTAAAATTGAGAGATTTAAAACTATTTATTCTGTTGGCCCGCAAGCAAGACTTTAATACAAAATGTAGGGAAGGGGGTGCTAGAGAGTGTTGTGTGTTTGTTTTACCGAGGTCTGCCACTGTTCCTCCTTTCACAGGCGTGTTTTCACTGTCTTTCTTTGGGTTCACTACAAAAGTAAGGAAGATTGAAACTCTGATGAGTAACCATCAGACAAGATACAATTATCAAAGTCTAGCGCGCTTTTGCTATCTTATCAATACACAGTTTTGTTGGTCATGTCTTTGCAGTTCAAAAGAGTTCATCTGTGCAGTTTGAGTACAACAGACCATTTGTTTGCTTTCTCTGTAATTTCACGTCTGAACACAAAGCAGCTTCTATTCACGCAGTCAGTGGACTAAGTACTGCACTTTTTCCACCTGTACAACACGTAATGATTCTTACATGCAAGGTCAAGCTAGGTACAAAGCAAATGGTGTGACATCCAAAAAGGTTTGGTGTCAAGGACTTAGGAATTCTTCTTCTGACTTATCTTTACTTAACAGGCATTGCATAGATCAACACTTTTCTGAAAAGGATTAAGAAGCGAATGCATTTGGCCTGTTGCTAGCTTCCGCTCATGTGATGTGCTTATCTTGGGTACTTGGCATACAATTGCTCCAGAAAACTCCATACCCCAAAACATGAACTCTGTATAATGAGCGAGAGCAATCCTAAAATAGTTGAAACTACATTTTTAAGTGGATTTTTGTAAGTATATTTCAAAAAGCCAAAAGAAGGCAAACCTAATGCCCTCCTCAGCTGTTGCATTCAAATCCCTGACTAGATAAATCTACATGGGCACAGATCACCCGGCCCCACGGCCACAAAGTATTTCAAAGCTTTGACAAAATACACACATTTTTTCAGTGCAGTTTAAGCCATTGTTTTAACATTCAAAGAATGCAGTGTAAGCATATTTTACCATTTTTGGGAAGTACCACTTCTTCTATATTAGGTACTGGTGTGGGATCCTCCATGTCCTTTGTAAGATCTTCTTGCTCATCTTCTTCTTTCTGCCCTCTCCTTTTCCCATATAAGGCTGCTTGTCTAAAACAGATCATACACAAATTCTCTGCCAGCTGCAACTGTCAGATGTTCTCATCTTGACGTTATTCTTCAGACACCAGGATTAAAGGACTGGGTTAAAACACTGATGAGAACATGAATGCTGTAGGAAGTGGTGTTGATGGAGTTAATGAAAAATATCCTCTGTATATTACTAAAACAAAGTTAAAAAAAAAGTCTTTTCCACTGTTTGAAGACTGGAGACCACCACTGTAAATAAATTTTGATTCCAACCCAAAATTGTCTCCAGCATGTTGGCAGCAGCGCTTGTATTCTGGTGAGATTCGAGGCAGCAGTGATTCATTTACATTTGTCCTTTTTCAAGTTGCAGTAAGGGCAGCTGCTGCACAGAGCAGAAGAGGCAACAGACCATTTCAAGGCATGCTGCCTTATTTAAGGAAAAAGGCTGGCTTGTACGATCGATTCTGAGCGCTGAGGAAGCCATTTTGGGAACAAAGGCAGAATCACCCACACCTCTGCTTACAGAATCTAACTCAGACTTCACATTTGGAACAGAAAAGTCAATCAAATTATCAACTAATCTCTTCTCATCTCAGATGATAAATTTTCAGTTTTGTCTTATTAGAGCCCAACAGCTCTATTAAACAAGACCTGAATTTTCAGTTCAAAAGTGCTCCCCTCCATATCCACACACAAACCCCCTAAAATAACCTTCTATTTTGATATAAATTTGGCCTTTTTTTTTTTTTAAGAACAGATCAAACTAGCATTGGAAAACCCCCTAATCTGTAGGCCACCTGTAATCACAAATGCTCCTCTGTTCACGTTGCATTTGAGAAGTGGACTTTAGAATACCTGCCTATGCAGATAAAAAACCCTCCTCAATTAAATGCAGTAATACTTCAAAAATTGCACACGCACTACACAATTGCACTAACAGAACCAGCTGGAGTTATTTTAGAAGCAGCTGAGTAACTTTTCATTTGATAAGTTCTCTTGATGCAGCAACGAACCCCGTCACTGACACAGACAACAGGACAACTTGCACTAGATTCTCCTCCACCTGCCAGCAATACATTTCTACAGAGGAGTAAAGAAATTACATGTACTACACAAGCAAAATCACTCAAGTGTACTGTAAAAATAATCACTCTAGTGTAATGTAAGGTGAGACAAGTGAAAGGTGACAGAGATCTCCCCATAAGCACTTCAAGAAAGTTCGCCTCGAATTCCAGGGCTTAAGACACTCACCCTTTCTTCCCTGTCTTTTTTCTCGACTCCACGGGAGTGGGGGGTGGAGAAGGAGAATGCTTCCTCTTCCTTGTACTTGCTGCTGCTTTCCTGTCTCTCCTCTCTGGACTACGTACAGGCTGTTAGAGAAGTGAAGTAGTTAGCTCATCCCAAATACTACAGTTATTGAAATGCTGTAGGCTACGCTCTTCCTTAATACATCCTCCAACAGAGAAGCTAAAAGCAGTAATATCACAAGCACCACATTCAGCTCCAGAATACTTCCACTTGTCAATGGGAAAACCCCCAAGTTTTCTACAGCCATCCCCCAGACGCTATGCATTTAAGAACTGCGCTTTTAAAACACAGCAGGATTCAAAGGCTGATGTGTGACTTGTTCGCTATACCCTATCCATGAGGAAAGATTTCCCAGTGAGTAGCCCGACCGCAAGGTGGAATGAATGTGTTTTCAGCGCCCTAACTAACTTCCTGCACTGGGAGGCACACAAATACTAGTTAACAAGTGCTTTGGTATGGAGAATTCAGAAATCAAATATTAATTGATGCTGTTTAACGCACCCATGGCTTCAGTTATGAGAAAGCAGAGTGGGTCCTATCTCTTACCATCCTCGGGGGGGGGGGGGTGGGGGGGTGGGGAATAAAAATCAAAGGGCAAACTTACACGTCCGGATAAAGGACACACATCAGGAAAAAGTTAAACTAGACTGTGTTATCAGAGACTTCTCAAACTGTTTAATTGTCTTAATTTTAGCAACTTTGAGTGTCAAAAAATTTGACTTATGCAGAGATAAAGCGTGTTAGTTTATCGCCAGGTCACTCACTAAGCAGCGAACCACCCACCTCTTCGTTTTTCATGGAGATTCTCTGTCGAAAACTCACTGTTTTCCTGTTCTCATCTACCTCATAATCCTCTTCATTCATCCATTCATTGAATACATCTGTGTCCAAAATCCACTTGGCATGAACCTAAAGAACAGAACGACATACAGACACACTGATGTTGTTTTAAAAAAATAACCCCATGACAGACCTCATAGGATGAAGGAAACACTTGAGCTTTGTTATGAAGGGCTGAATGTCCAAATAGCTCATAATGGTTTTACGCATAAAAGATGACTGTTTCATGAGGCAATACAACAGAGGATGAACATCCCGTAAGTCTACTGAACGCCACGTCTGCTCCTCAGTCATTTTTAAGCCTTCTGAAGTGTGATGTCAGTTCTCACAGCCAGTACAACAGCTCCGTATTAAAAATGTACTTTGGATGCTGAAATGATCATCAACATCTACTAAATATATAGAGATCACCTTAGCAGATGTGCCACAAAAGACTAAAAATATTAAGAGTTGGCCATATCTTGGAAAGAAAAGATTGAGTATCTTGACTTAAAATATCCATCTTCAAGAAAGTTCTAGTTCACATAGCTGAAAAATCCTTGTGCTATAGTATAATTTACACACAAAAAGCATGTGTTCCAGTTACCTACAGGTAACTACTTGGAGTAAGTAGCATTTGATCAAACATCCAAGTTATTTTCTCACCTCAGCTGCTCTAACTCTGCTGTTCAGATCAACATACAGAACAACATTGCATGTTATGTATAAAATAGTAAGTCCAATAAAAGGACAATAAAGTAGTATTTACTACTGCCTGAGTACAACTGCTCCATATTGTTCACTTGCAATGAGCTAAGTCAGAAAGACAAATCATTTCTGTAGAAAGAAAACTAATTATATAGAGAACATAAATAAGGCTGCCAATGTTGGTTGTTGTTTAAGCTGGAAGAGGGCAGGTTTAGATTAAACATTAGGAAGAAGTTTTTCACTTTAAGGGTAGTAAGGCACTGGAACAGGTTGCCCAGAGAGGTTGTTGAAGCCCCGTCCCTGGAGGTGTTCAAGGCCAGGCTGGACATAGCCTTGGGCAACCTGGGCTGGTGAGAGGTGTCCCTGCCTATGGCAGGGGGGTTGGAACTCGATGATCTTCAAGGTCCCTTCCAACCTAAACCATTCTATGATTCTATGAATGCTCACATGATGTTCAACAATTGAGAAGCGCCGACTTTTTGCATCGTTATGACATCAGTTAAGAGCAGAGTTCCCATTAAACGGAGCCTTTCCATAAAGAAAGGTGAGGGATGACCCTCAAGGATTCTTTAAACAGCTATTGGGTCTCTCGGACACTTTGACACTCACTGTAACTCTAGGGACACTCACGTTCATTCCCTGCAATTCATTAGCGATGCCAAGGCCTTGGGAAAGTTTAGTAAAATCAAGAAATTTGAGCTGTGGCCTGTACTAAGCATACGGAAGCTGGTATGTGCAGTGGCACTGAGCGAAGACAAACTCAAGAGCTTCTGTAGCAGCGTGAAACCAGGGGACAGGAGAGCCCATGGCTACACACAGTCTGTCAACCAGACCACAGCTCTATTTTGCTCCCAATACCTGAAACTGCTAAAAAGAAAGTTGCCATTACAACAGCAACTCAAAGAGAACAGACAAGACTTCAACAGTACCACAGACTTCAAAAATTCCAATTTGTTCTCCTAAATAAGCTTCTTAATTTCCATATTATCTAGCTCCTAGCATTTCTGGCCATTTTCTACATAATCGAAACGGATAACTTTCTGCACACAAAAAAACGTTCTAAGCCCTGTAATACAGGCATGGAAACCTCACGTTTCTAACCCGATACTTCTTTTCTCTAACAATGCTCTTCCAAAAACATCATGAAGATACGTTATTTTCCCTACTTCCTCTCCTTAAACATCGTATAATGCCATTATGCCTTCTAATGAGTTGTCAGGTTTCATCCCAGAGATGGCTGCGCTTCACCGGCAGCGGAAGGACTTACCTTTAACACAAACCACCTCAAGTCAGGCCAAAATAAACATAGCAATTTGGGCGCTATCAGGGATGCATAAGTCTGTCCTTTTCACTCACAAAATAAAGTATTTTTTTCAAACAGCGTTCCTCCCCAGAGGAAAGAAGTGTTTTAGACATTTTCATTACGGCTCTAGAAATATCACTCTTCTCTTCCATATATATGGAAATAGAGCCATTGTTACTCAGCAGCACGTTAAAACATCTATCCAGCAGCACCTGAGCATGAGCTACACCAATACAGTAAGTTTGGGAAACCGTTTACGACAGACTTACCTTCCACGGCTTTTCAGGAATTGGAGGATCTTCAATTTCAGCATCTATTTCATTGGCATGAACCCAAGTGTCATAGCTAATGAGAGGAGTCAAGAGAAAACAGAATTGGTCCCCTGGGCTCTTCATCCAGAAGGATCACCAGCAGGAATACTTATTCAGCAATTCTGACATATGCAAATCATATTGCTGGGACGGAATAGTAAAGTATTCTCCACGCAATGAAAAGTTAAAGGAATAATCACTGGTTTCTGCTACAGGAAAAGGGCACGCTGAGAAGGGAGGGGTCCAAGGTATCTTAATGCACACTTTTAATTTTCTGAATTTAGAAGCTATCTGAGTGAAGCCAGCTCCAGCTTAAAATTGCAAATCTGCTCTCTAGATTCAAGGGTATAAATGCCGTTTCTGAGTCACCTGTTCAAACCCTGGCATTAAGTTAATTAACTTGTTTCTGTTATGAGTTTAAAGCAAGAGACACTGGATTCCTAGAAGAAAGGAGGATGCATACTCTCCTTCAAACCCTACTGCTGTAGAATCTATTATTTACACTCACTTTTCCACGTGTTATTCCCCCAAAAGCCTATCTATAAATACTAACAAACCGCACGCAGTAACAGCAAAAACCAAAATACTTTGTAATTAACACCAGGCACTTACTGAGCAACTGGGATAGGTCATATACAAGAAAAGACATGTATATAGCATTCCTCATGTTTATACTGATATTTATAAATACATATACACACGCAGAGTCAACACAAACTTGACTACTGATATGATATACATATAAGAATATTTAAAGGTTCTTCATCTGCACTAAGAAACTTAAGTGTGATTGTTGTTTGCTCTCTTCCACTGAAATATGCAGATGGTTCCTGAGAATTCTGTGCATGCGCAGCTGAGCAGTTTTAAGAAGTTATTTAAATAGGAGTCGACGCTGGGTTATCAATCTTCTGACTTTTCCATAACCTAGACTCAGAAACTAGTTATTACAAACACGTTTAAGTTACTAACAGTACATACACTGTCTTTTAACATCTTCTAACACCACACGACAGCTTTCTCAAATATATGCTTTCAGCAGTCACTTCCACTGACTAAAGGCAACCCGTGCAGTGAAATCTCTCCTTGTCAAAGAAAGGTCAAGTAGGTGATCAGAAGTTCTCCCTTTTGGCTTCAAAGTCTTACCGACTTTACGGAACGGCTCACTCCACCCTTTGAAAGTCCGGTTCAATTTGCAACCTTACTAGCGGCTCTGCCGAAAAACAGACTCTCGTCTAACCTCACCCACTTGCCCGTATCACAAATGGGCACACACATTTCAGTTTTAAACCACTGATTAAATCCTTTCAGGCCTCGGACGTAAATGGTAGCAATGCTAAATTACTGCGTGGTTATACTCCGCAAGACTGCCACTGCTTGTCTTAGAGGATGAACAACGACGTACAATCATTCAGAATCAAAACAACAGGAATGCAGTACTTTATATTTGGGTTAAATTTTTATAACAGCCCTTGTGAGATACACCTGAGCCGGTCATATTCTGCAGAACAAGAACAGAGCATAGCTGTAGCCCACACAGCTGCGACATCCCCCATGCAGGTTCACTACTGATAACCACAGAGCACTGCTATCAGGAGAGGTAAGACTCAGCAGCAGCTTCTTTGAGGACGTGGATTTTCCTATTTGCAAGTTTTAATCGACCCTTTTCCTTCAACAAACTTAAGTAAGATTTGGGGCGTGCTTTCTTCCCCCACCTTTCTTACCTGTCTGGAAAATAGCCCCAGTGTACGAGCACCTGCTTGTCTTTTTTCATCACAGGTCTCAACCATTCATCTGCAAAGAGGAAAGAGATCTAGCATCAGATTCAGGTTGTAAAGCACTTTAATCACTATTTTGCCCTCCTGTAGTCAGTCACAGTAAAGTTATTGCAAACAGCTCTAAGAAAAGTCTACTGTAGCGAAATGACCGTGGCCTGGCCTGCCCCAGTCATACACGGGCCCGCGTCGTCTTTGCCGTGCCTAAACAGGCATGTGTTCTGCCTGCATATAACAGATGTTACACTGGTAAAGTCATTTTAATTATTGCATCTCCTTCCCTGACCACATACACCCATACCCTAACACACTCAAGATTAAGACCCAGTGAGGCTTGAAAGAGTCATCTGTTCCTCCACAGACGCAGGAGGCATTTCTGCCTGACAGGACTGTCCTCTGCCAGCTCAGCTCGTCCCATCTCGTCTCCCAAACTCCTTGGCCGGTTGGGCCGGGAAGTCAGAAAGGGGCAGAGCAAATCCTCCATGAGGACATTCAGTAAAGACAGCAGAAATAACAGGGAGAGACATGCTCCAGTCTGTCACTTTTTTTAATCTCTGTATAAATAAGAGACTAAACTTCCAAAATGCTTTCTTGCCAAGTGGTAAATATCACAGTATCACAGTATCGTCAGGGTTGGAAGGGACCTCTGGAGATCATCTAAGTCCAACCCCCCTGCCACAGCAGGGACACCTACAGCACATTGCACAGAATGGCATCCAGGCGGGTTTTGAACGTCTCCAGTGTGGGAGACTCCACAACCTTCCCGGGCAGCCTGTTCCAGTGCTCCACCACCCTCAGAGTAAAGAAGTTCCTCCTCATGTTAAGATGGAACTTCCTGTGCTCCAGTTTGTGCCCGTTACCTCTAGTCCTATCACTGGGCACCGCTGAAAAAAGGCTATTCCCGTCTACCTGGCACCCTCCCCTTAAGTACTTATAAGTATTGATAAGATCCCCCGAGTCTTCTTTTTTCTAGACTAAAAAGCCCCAAGTCCCTGAGCCTTTCTTCATAAGAAAGATGCTCCAGTCCCCTAATCATCTTTGTAGCTCTTTGCTGGACCCTCTCCAGCAGTTCCCTGTCCTTCTTGAACCGGGGAGCCCAGAACTGCACACAGTACTCCAGCTGCGGCCTCACCAGGGCAGAGCAGAGGGGGAGGATGACCTCCCTCGACCTGCTGGCCACACTCTTCTTGATACACCCCAGGATGCCATTGGCCTTCTTGGCCACCAGGGCACGTTGCTGGCTCATGGTCACCCTGTTGGCCCCCAGGACTCCCAGGTCCCTTTCCACAGAGCTGCTCTCCAGGAGGTCAGCCCCCAACCTGTACTGATGCATGGGGTTATTCCTCCCCAGATGCAGTACCCTACAATTGCCTTTATTGAACCTCATCAGGTTTTTTTCTGCCCAACTCTCCAGCCTGTCCAGGTCACGCTGTATGGCAGCACAGCCTTCCAGCGTGTCAGTCACCCCTCCCAGTTTTGTGTCATCAGCAAACTTGCTGACGGTACACTCTATCCCTTCATCCAGGTCATTGATGAATATATTGAACAGGACTGGACCCAGTACTGACCCCTGAGGGACACCACTAGTTACTGGCCTCCAACTGGACTCTGCACCACTAACCACAACCCTCTGAGCTCTATCTGTCAGCCACTGTTCAATCCACCCCACTGTCCATTCATCTAACCCATACTTCCTAAGCTTGCCTGTGAGGATGATGTGGGAGACAGTGTCAAAAGCCTTGCTGAAGTCAAGGTAGACAACATCCACTGCCCTCCCTTCATCCACCCATCCAGTCACGCTATCATAGAAGGCTATCAGATTAGTCAGACATGGCTTCCCTTTGGTGAATCCATGTTGACTACTTCCGATAACCTTCTTTTCCTCCAGATGTTTGGAGATGACCCCCAGAACGAGCTGTTCCATCATCTTTCCAGGGATGGAGGTGAGGCTGACTGGCCTGTAGTTTCCTGGGTCATCCTTCTTGCCCTTTTTAAAGACTGGAGTGATGTTGGCTTTCCTCCAGTCCTCAGGCACCTCCCCTGTTCTCCAGGACCTTTCAAATATGATGGAGAGTGGCCCAGCAATGACTTCTGCTAGCTCCCTCAGCACTCGCGGGTGCATCCCATCAGGCCCCATGGACTTGTGGGTGTCCAGTTTACTTAATTGTTTTTTAACTTGTTCCTCTTCAACCAAGGGAAAGTTTTCCTTTCTCCAGACTTTCTCTGTTACTTGCAAAGTCTGGGAATATTTCCCTTCTGTTTTTTTTGTATCCTTGTTAGACATCTGAATCCCCTCATTAACTTCTTATATTGATTTATATTTCTTGCAAAAGACCCTCTTTCCCAGTACTAGATTCTACTCTCAACAGGTATTTAAAAAACCAATAGAGTTTTGAAGGAAGAACGTCAGGGCAGGGAGCGGCAGTGAAAGAGACTTTAACAAAAAACTTCCAAGAATCTAACAAAACTTGGATTTCAACTTTCTTCCTCCACAACAGTGCTAATAAGGACTTCAAGTTAATACAGACTTACTGAGCAACACAAACACTTTGCTGATTTTGCAGGAAGGCACACGCTCAGCCTGATTGGCGTTTTAAAGGATTCTTTCCTTTTAACCCGCACATCTGAGACAACATCATAACCACCACCCACCCCCCCCGCAACCCAAATGTTGAGAATATGGCCCAGAGCAGGATTAAAAGAGAAACCCTGATGATGTGGACCTGTATAAAGTGATGCTGCTTTCTCATCTTAGTATAAGCAGGGGTTGAGAGAGCGGCTAGCCAACACACCTACCACACATAGCACACCTGCACGTTCACTGACTACAAGACAGATGGGACCTATGATGCTCAACCCTTTTCCAAGAACCCGAAATGGTTGAAAATAAATACAAACCTGTGGCCACGCATGCCATTACCAGCAGTACAAAACACAAGCAAGGACCAGAGGGAGGACAGACAAGCCATGACTGTTCCTGTACAGGAGTGAACACTCCCATCTAGTGGCCATCAGACGCCAGGGCGTACCGGAAAAAGCTATCATGTCAATGCAGCTCAGGCTCGACAACAATGATCCACTAGACAATTAAATGGATTTAAGATAATAAAATTAAGAGCTTTTTTTTTTTGCTATTTGCTGAAGGATACAGCTGTTGAGTTGCTATTGTGGCACCTATGTACTTCATATAGAGGCAGGCTGCATTATACCAAAGCCAACAGTCTCCATTTATCACGTCTACTTGTTACTGCACCCACCTCGCCAAACCACATGCAGTGACACGTATCA
This sequence comes from Pluvialis apricaria, assembly GCA_017639485.1. Taxonomy (NCBI): domain Eukaryota; kingdom Metazoa; phylum Chordata; class Aves; order Charadriiformes; family Charadriidae; genus Pluvialis; species Pluvialis apricaria. The sequence continues at coordinate 1,421,092 of CM030008.1, read as the reverse complement.
GCATTCCCAACCTGTCCCCCAGAAAGACGAGAACATGGCAAAAAGCTTCTCAATTCTCATTTACTTTATCATCTACGCCACCTTTTCTACGTCTAGTTTATTCCTAATAACGTTTCACTCAACATTTTGACATATACTTACACGCTGGGGGACACCAAGGAAGCAACAAAATAAAAAAACTAATGGAAACTTTAGTTTTAAGGCCCCTACTTTCACTATCCTTCCTTTTAATTTTTAATCTAAGTTAGTTTATTTTTTTTAAGTTCTTCCAGACTCTTAGCTTTGCTCTCCTTCAGCCCTCAAGTTATTTGGGACAAACAAAATGTCTATCTGCATTCAGCAATGAATAGTATCCCAATTTTCAATGCAATCACTGAAGAGCAGTTAGTGTTGCACACCTTAACCTGAAAACGCTGCATCAGTTAAAAACGTGAGTTACACCCAATAGTTAGCAGCAGGACACAGTGATTTTTATTTGGAGCTGTTAATCCCAGAAATACTTTCCCAGTGGCTCTCAGGAGCAGGATAGGAAGATTGCGTGTCCGTGTGAAAGCTCCCGTAAGTGCCAATGTAATTTAGTTACAAGACTATTTCCAGTCAAAAATCGGAAAGCAACTTTACCATCATCCATTGAGGTAGGACTTGGATAAACATGGTGGGTAGCCTTTGATTTCTCTTCGGTTACTGTTCCCTGGGGGAAAGGTGGAAGAAAAGAAGAAACTATATGAGAAACCTTCAGCACATTACCCCAAACTTCTCAGTTGCTTCTTTTTACCCACATCTCATGCAACCGAGAAATATTCAAGGCTAACTTCAATGCAACTACAAAGAATATCGCCTGTAAGAAGTGTCAGAAAAAGGCAATTATTTTACGAGACTGCTGCCAAACCACTTTGTCATCTCTTGCTCTTTCATCTCAAACCCTTCCTGCTCCTAGTTCCTTTTGCCCCAATTCTCATTGTAAATTGTTCAACTATCAGTTCATACAAGCCTCTTGGTGAACATTTTGTAAGAAAGCATCTGTAACATTTTTCCACTAAGTATACATTTTGGTCCAATTTGTCAATATGGCAATTTACATACAACAAAATCTATGAGAAACTTAACCAGAAATGGCTGCCTCGAACACAACATCCTTTGTATTCAAGGCTGTATGTCAAGAGACAGAATAAACGCCTGTTCTTTCAAAAAAGCCTCATAAATGATAGAACAAAGGGAATTAATCAGAAATACACTAACATGATACCATTACTTGTCAAATATTCAAACACAACAACACTTTCGCTTCTTGCTGGTTTAGGACAAATGTCTTCTGGACGTATGAGAAGCAACAGATATACTTCTCATGCCTATGTGTGCGCCACAAACAGTGGCACATAAAGCAATTTCTCTACATATGGGTGCAGGCCATAATTATCTTCCTGTTGGACCTACATCATCATGCAAAAAATTCTACGACATAATTAGATATCTGTCACTCTGTTAAACTGGCACCATGTCACAAGCAGGGTCCCCCAGGGGTCGATACTGGGCCCAAGGCTGTTCAATATTCTCTTAAGTGATCTGGATAACGGGATCAAGCGTACCCTGATGAAGTTTGCTGATGACACCAAACTGAGCAGGGAAGTGGACACTTTGGAAGGGAGAGCCACCCTGCAGGAAGACCTGGATAGGCTGGAAGAGAGGGCTACCGAGAACCTTATGGTTCAACAAGGACAAAGGTAAGGTCTTGCACCTGGGGAAACATAATCCAGGGGTGCAGCACTGGCTGGGATCTCCCTGGCTGGGGAGCAGCTCTGTGGAAAGAGACCTGGGGGCCTGGTGGACAACAAGCTCAACCGGAGTGAACAGTGTGCTGCTGCGGCAAAGAAAGCCAACAGGACGCTGGGTCGCATCAGCAAGGGCATCACCAGCAGAGACAAAAGAAGTCATTATCCCACTCTACTCGGTGCTTGTCAGGCCACACCTGGACCACTGGGTTCAGTTTTAGTCCCCACTATACAAACAGGCTGTGGGCAGGCTGGAGAGGGTCCAGAAAGGGCCACCAAGATGATCAAAGGACTGGGAGGGCTCCATATGAGGAACGGCTGAGAGAGCTGGGTTTGTTCAGCCTTGAGAAAAGAAGGCTTAGGGGAGACCTTATCACCACGTTCCGGTATTTAAAGGGTGGCTACAAAGAAGATAGAGACTCCCTTTTTACAAGGAGTCACATGGAAAAGACGAGGGGTCATGAGTACAAGTTACTCCCAGGGAAATTCCGATGGGACACAAGAGTAAAATGTTTCACAGTGAGAACAATCAGCATCTGGAATAATCTCCCCAGGGAAGCAGTGGATTCCCCAACACTGGAGGACTTTTAAGATGCAGCTGGACAGGGTGCTGGGCCATGTTGTCTAGACCGTGCTTTTGCTGAGAAAGGTTGGACCAGATAATCCTTGAGGTCCCTTCCAACCTGGGATTCTATGATAAATAAACACATAACACTGCTCAGTGTGGCCAGTCCAGAAAACCCTGTCCTTCCCTCGCATGCAGAACCATAAGGATTCTCCCACATGCTGCAGACACCTCCCGTCTCCATATATGAAGAGTCATTTCCAAGGGCAGCAGAAACTCACAGTCTGCAGAGGAGTTATGTTTTGGAACAGTTTGTATGAAAATGTTATTCAAAATTTACATTCCATAAATACTCGACAGATTTATTTAAAGGACTTAAGAGCACATGGGATTGGTTACAGCCAACAATATGGGAACAATTTATTCAGAAGATGCATCAAAAGGAGGAAAATTAAAAAAGCACGAAGATGCGTTGCACTATGGTAGCAATATTTGGAGGCTACTCTGGTATCAGGGGCTGAAGGGCAAGAGTTCTTACACAAACAAGAGTTCACAGAACCAGGTAAAGGGCGAGGAGGTGCTCTGAGCAACAGCAAAGAGGAAAGCGGGAAAGTAGGAAGAATTTAAGAGCTCAAAGGGAAAGGAAAGCGCCCTGGCACGAATGAAGAAGCTGCAAAGTGTTTAAGGAACATTAATGGAAATTCTCCCCTCATTCCCCGTGAGCTAAAGAAGCTCTTCTAGACACCCGATCTGAGCTTTGTGAATCCGATAAGTATGTTTCATTTCCTACGGAGCTTTAAAAAACCCAAGACAATAGATGAACAGGAAGTCTCTCTCAGATGCCACCTTGACTGAAAACCAAGGGATGGATAACTTTACATTAAAACAGCTTTCAGAAAGATGTAAGCAGATTGTAAGGCTTATTCCCTTCCTCTGCTAAACGGAACGTGACTGGAAGCTAAAGACATAAGATAGAAGAGTTCTCTACCGACAAAACATTCTTCTTGAAGCAGATAGACACAAATGCTAAACCTCACTCGTTACCTGCTTTGAGTTCCTAAATTATTATTTTGGCTCTTCTCAGAAGAATCCTCAGTATTTATAAAAAGAAAAGCAGAGAAAGTGTCACTACCCGAAACAGTAACAGCATCTTCATCAATAGTGAGAAACACCCTACAGACTCTTCTTTCTGTACACCCAGAGATCACCCTAGCACTGTGCTGGGGCAAGAGGTGCGCAACTCCTCTGCATGGCTGCACTCACAGCAGCGAGGGCTTGGAAACACCAGAAGAGAGGGAGTTCCACGTACTAGGGATGGGCTAGACGGAAGACAACAGCAACAGGTTGGGAAAAAAAGAATCAAAGTAATCAAAATCATGAGCAAGCACAGGTAGAAACACAAATACAAGATGAGAATTCAGAGGTGGGGCAAAGGAAGAAAGCCCCAAAAGCAGAATTAGGGACAATTTCTGCTTTCAGTTCTCCACATCCCTTTTGAGACAAAGTTGCCTGCTTTGAAAGTCTCAAATCATTCATGGATATAGCATACTTTGAGTTCACCATAGAATTCCTTCATGAAAGGCAAATTGAATCAATTAACTCTTATTTAAGCAATAGCGAGCATCCTGAATCAGCTGAATAATTAAGAGTCACTTGTGAAAAATTACACAACTGAAGTTGAGACGATGGTTCATAATCACAACACAGGAAATACATTTGATCTGGAAAAGAAACAGTTTACTTTGGGTACAGCCATAAATTATCATAATGCAAAAGGCCACCAGACCATCTAGAGTTCACATTCCAGAATATTTCTCTCAAGACAAGTGAAAAGACTGTTTACATTTTTATGAGATGAAGCTATTAATCTTGTTCAATTCACCATTTAGTATATTAAATTACAAAGGCAAGATGTTGACTCTCAGGAACATGCTGGCTACCTAGCAAGCAAGAGACCATTGCTGCTTGTGTTCTGTTCAGCACAAACAAGAGAAAAAGCAAGTAAAATAAAGCAAAAAAGGTCATGATTATTTAAAGATTAAAGTTTCCTTCCTTTGTCCCCACATATCTAGAACAGCTGTATTACACACTGCCTTCTTTAGTCTCAGATTTGGACAAACGGTGAGCTTCTGCTTTTTATATAAGCAGGTATTAAACACGAAATCAGCCTGCAGCCAACTCACCGCGACACCGTAACTGCTTTTCACTTCAACGGTAATTTCAGATTTACTGTTACAACAGAGTTACCATTCAACCTCCAGGTGAGGATAACTACTAACGGCATTTTACAAACAGTGAACTTCTGGTCTTAAGTGACTTGCTGCCGCTACCTTGTGTTATCAGACACAATCCAGATGTAACTGATATGTTAAAGTCAGGCAAACACATTTTATCTTACAGCTGACAAAACCTTGCTATTTAACAGTTACCTGGTGACGTTTGACAATATCCTTCAATTTATTAGCCAACTTCAATTCTATATCTGGAATGAGGTAGATGGTCGGTCTGCTCAGACAATTGTTCTGGTGGAGAGAATAATAAGTTAAGTAAGAAATTAGTAGGCCACCTGTGACATAAATCAAAGAATTCCTATTAAGATCACCAACGCTTGAAAAAGCTCAGAAGGAACACGTATCACCTTGTGACACGGCACACTAACTCCAGCCCCAGAAACCCCTACGACAGCAGTATTTCCTTTGCACGCCTCCCCGTCAAAGTCTATCCTGGGTTTCTTTCCAGTCTCTGCAGACCTGCGGTTATCTGTCGGAGACGTTATCAGGGATAAAGGGGAAACGTAGCTGTTCTCACATTCCTGCTTGCACAACAGCATCTCTAATGGAAACCACGGCTTTGATTTCAAAGAATTTTTGACAGGCTCTGGAATACTTTACTTGAAAGGGAATTTAAGTTCCTTGTGTGTCAACTTCCAAATCTGAATCTGTCCTGTCACACTAACACGCACATTCATGCATTCCTATGATATGTTTTATTTTGGATTTTATTATGTACTGAAACCACCATATAATGGCAAAAGCTTTTATAAAAAGAGTAGTGTTTCTTTTTGCTGTCCCTCCTAGTTCCATTTTTGACAAGCACCTCAAAGTTACGTCTGGGCTGCATTATACACTGAGCTTGGGCTTAGAGTTTGAAAAAAAAAAAATATTCTGTTATTCACACACAGCAGTTAAAAAAAAATTAGCTTCAAATTAGATTCCATACAGCTGCTCTCTTCCGGTAGTAACTCATTTGATAAAGCAATGAGAGTCTAAAATGTACCCTAATCCTGAAAAAAGTCAAATTTGTATCAAGCTGAAAGTCTCCAGGCAGTCAGCAACTGAACGGATACGTACAGAACTAGTTACTCAATCCTAAGGGCGCTTCTTTCAAAGGAAGACAGAGACACTCGGGATGCTTCCTCCTGCCTTACAAAGAGGTGTTTCTCACCCTACGCATATCTGCAGAATATCAGTGAAAACATTCCAAAGTTTTCACTTAGCAACATGGAACTGTGACTAAAATGGGTGGGAGAGGGAGGGAGGAGAATAATATTCCTACAGAAGTCCAGGATGAAACTCTTCGGTGGATCACAACTGAGGGACATAAAAAGCCACTGAATCCCTTCCCCGAGCGTGCGAACACATACAGTTTTGTATATGGGTTTCTTGCCTGCACTAGTGTTTTCTCAATGTTCATGAACATCTCCACGTTTCTATCCATTCGGGATGGATTCTGCAGGTCAAACCTCCGCCTGCCAAGGAAAATTATTCAAAAATATTAAATTTAACTCCACACTGTTCAATAGTTAAGAATCTTTCACATTCCACATAAAAAACAGTATATCATGGTAACTACGTAAGAACACTTAAAGCACAACCACAAATATTTTTGCTTCACTTGGCAGCCCTCACAAGCAAGAAAAATCACAATGAACCAAAATCAACAAAACGCAACTGATTTGTGAAATGTTTAGAAATAACGAAGGTTGACATTGTCCAACAGAACCCTGTAGCAGGGTCGTGCATTCCACTACAGTCACAAAGGATAATTAAACGGAAACATAATCAAATACTCATGATGGTTTTCGACAACTAGATGAGAAAATTCATGAACAAACTCTCACGTTTGTCTTACTTCTAGTTGCACCATCCACCAGTCCCAGACTCTAATCCAGGAAAAACACAGCAATTCGTTTGCCTGAGATTTTCTAAACTACTTATCTATTTGAGAACAAGCCACCCCCCCACGGCATATAGGTAGCTCATAATCCACGTAAGCATTTTATGGTCAACTCTGTTGGACTCTGGTACTTTAAAGTTTGCTACTTCATTGGCAAAGTAATCAAAATTCTTGAAATACCAATGCAGATTTAAGTGTCGATCAGAAATGGGAGGCGATAACACAAAATCGGAAACTTGCTACTGGGAAGAACCAGAAGAGCCCCCAAAGGCATTCTGCCACATCCACCCAAACTGTACACATATCAGACGTCATGGACAAATCAATGGAAATGAAGAACGTGAATGGCAACCCCCAAGAACCGGAGAGTTGGGACAGTAACAGCACCAATGCCAGTCCCTCATCAAGTTCAACACCCGCAGGCGTCTGTGCTGGCTCTACCGCACAGACTCCTCACCACCAGCCAGGGCAAACAGTGCAGTAGGAGCCTCTGGAGCAGATTTGGGCCTGACCCTTAACAATTCAGCCTTTTCCAAAGCGTGATGACATGTTTAGATAATCAGATTGTTGATGCTCAGATGTAAAACACTGCCCGGCGCACTTCCGTACCGCCCAAGTTTTGAAAAAAGCTGTTGCTGGAGCCTGAAAAATGCTCTTAAGTGGGGGCTGAGCTGGTGTTCAGGAGTGGCAACACCAGCAGAAGGGATTTCAGTGTGTAAAATAAAAAGTACCCTGTACACTTAACACAGTGAAAAAGCCATGCGTATAATTACCATGCAGTGACCGATACGCTTTAACACCCCAACCTAAAATAGTCATTTATTCTAGCGCCCATAACTAATGACAGTTTCTTTTAAACACATGCTTGTTTCCAGTAACGCACCAAATCAATTTTTAAAGTTTATAAATATACAATGAAGGTAAACCAAAGCAAGATTGATTTTTAGTCACAAAACCCATTACCACACAACCATGGCATCACATCAATATTACACTACTAAATTAAACAAAGACACTTCAGTGTTTTTCTCCACTTGAGGCTCTCCAGCATCTTCAGAAAGAAGCTGCCCATGCAGGCGGTACTGCGCAAATATGCTCTAGTGTTGGGCAGGACTAGAAACATTTGCTGTCAGTAAGCGACAATTTCTGTCCTAAAGCAGTATTATGGATTCTTCTATTCACGCTAAGGACCTGGCAAACAACTTAAAGATAAGATCCTGGCATATTTATTCCAATTGTCTTTCAATTTTAAATTATGACCTCTTTAAGTAGCATTGCGCATGTTGACAGGTTTACACTGGCTCCTAGAAGTAGGGCCAGTCTGCAACAAGTCTCAGCTCACTGCATAATAATTAAGGATTTTACACCTGTAATACACAGGATTTGAAGAGCCAAGATCAAGTCACTTCTCCAGTATTGACCCACTGACAGCTTCATAGTCTGTATTCAAAACATCTGCTTCTCCAACACAGTAGTTTCAAGGAAGCAAAAGACGACAAATGCCAAATAAGCACAAACTAACCTGTTTTCCTAGACACCTAATAAAGTCTTCTGTACTTACGAAACAAAGATACTTAAGGTATTTGAGTTGGACCAAAATTTTTACATTTGGTTGCCCAAAATCTGCATTACTTATTCACTGAATGCTATACATGCCCCCAAATTTTTGCCTGCTTTTGAACGCCATACCTTAAGATAAGCATGTCAATATGTTAAGAAACAGCACTTTTCTTTAGTTGCTCATTTTGATAAAATAGTGGTATTAATTCTTCCTGTCCTTAGTGTAACTGATACCCTCTGACAGGCTTTAGCAAACAACTACTTGGATTGCAGTGATAGGCAAGGTATGTCCAGCTGCACTGGATAAGTGCATTTTTCAGACATACCTATTATGACGAGGAAAGGTACTTCTCCTATAAGACAGATCAGTCACAAACAGGTTAAGCAAGAGCGACAATGCATACCATTAAAAATAAAATAAAATATCATATTTCAGGCAAAACACCACGTATTATTTGGTTGAGTCAGTGAAGGATACATTCCAAGCTCTAAGTCTGATCCTCAGAGTTAAATCCAAGTATTACTTCCCTCTACATCCCACATGCACAAACACAAGACACTACCCACTAGTTTTGAGGCATCAGCAAGAGAGTGAGAAGAGAGGAGGCAATCACGTATCTGAGTTTTGCCGACAAATTTCAATGACTGAAAATGAAATTTGTTTGGAAAAAATTGGAACGTTTAAGTATTCATGAAGTAGGAGCCATTTAACTCCTTTATCTTAAGGCAAAGAGGTAGCAAGACACTCCTGAAAGATCCACCACACAAACATGCGTCGTGTCCTAGGTGTTGGCAATATTGGAGTAGGAAAAAACTTGACAGCAGCTTACTCATACCAGCTTTCCGATATATCCACCTCAGATACCCATGTAGCTGATATGAGCATAGACAACTCCTAAAAACAACCGCCCACACTAAAACAACTTTATTTTTTCCTTTTAATTTGCTCTTGTGGGTAACAGAAACATGGTCAATTCCAGGAACGCTGTTACAGGTCTGCACAACATCAGACCAGAAACGATTTAAATTCACGTATGAGAACCATCTCCGCTTACTTTTACCCACCCGCTTTTCATCCTCAAGTTTTTTCCAGTGTTGTCAAATATAGTAATTTTTGCTACTGCTGTCTTGGAAAGAGGATTGTAACTTAGAAACACTGCCCATGGAGCTACTGACACTCGTATTAAAACTATTCATGTGGCATCCCAGTAGTGTTTTGACCTGTTTCTAACTGCTTACACTCCTCATTTACTGAGGTTGATAAGCAATGGAAAACTGAGTATTTATTAGGATCTGTGCAATGCTGCATGTTCTCCCAATTATAACTAAACCCTATACTCAACACAGTAACAAAGATTTACATCTTACAGGTAGGAAAACGACAATTCTAAGATATTGGTTACTTTGCTCAGTCACGCAGCAAATAAATGGCAAAAAAAAGCCTCAAGCTTGTAATCCACTCCCAACCTACAGGCTCAAGACCTTAAAGTTGGACAATTTATCTTTACATTTAGAAGTGTGGGGTGTGTCTTAAAAAAGCTACCAGCAGCAAAACAGGAAAAATATTCCTCTTCCCATCTCCAACTCCCTTGCCTACCTAATTCTCCAGAAAGTATTAAACTTTAAGTTTGCATAGGCATTTCATGTGCTTAATTTCATGCAAAAGGTGTATAAATTAAATTAAAAACTTACCAGCCCTGTTCATTCTTATATTTGTAAGCAGCACCAAGAATGTGACATAATGTACCTCCAGCTTTGAAATCCATGAAGCACTTTGCCTGGAACCAGAAAGAAAAGTGAAAACACAATGACATTGACTTTATGTAATTATTTTAAATGAATACATACTTGTTAGTTGAATTTTAGGCATCTAACTTATCAAATGCATAGTTTGATTTTCAGATTAATCACTTTTGGAGTTCTACGTCCTTCTTCAAGGACATTTTGAGAACATTAAATACATTTGGTTTAAGAAAAGCTCTTCATGTCTGCAAGCAGAACCTGATATATCTGAAAGCTCCGAGTCCTTACTTACGTGAATAGCTTGCAAAAAATTCCTTGCATCGGTGTAAAACAGAAATCAGAACCGCTCTTTGAATATCCATTTCACAGTAAATTAAACCTAAAATTGTAGCTGCCAGTTAAGCAGCTCTTCATCTGTATTAAGCAGACTAAAACAAATCATTAAAAATGAGCATCTAAAACCCGGGCTCCATATCCACTACAGCTCCTAAAGCGTTCCATTCACGTCTCTCCTCCATCACAGCAAAAGGTTGTTTGTCAAGATCTGAAAAGGTCACTGTGCAGATCTGCCCTAAAATACTAAATCCAACTTATTTCTTCACTGTTCATTTTAGCAGCGTACAGCTCAGTCACATATTTGTAATCCGGTACTCTGAATTCAAGAACTGAAATTCCAACAGGAGCATGAGGAAGAGTACTGATGAACTAACCAGCGATAAAGAAAGCAACACGTGACACCATAACAGAACAAATAAATTCCAGGCCTCTGATTCACAGTTATAGATTCCTTTCCAATATGACTGATAAATCAATTTGACTGAACCACAAAAAAGTGATTGATTTTATATTTTTTTAAAAGTTCTTGCAAGATGCAAAAATTCATTTACAAACACGCACTCAAGTAAGACCACCCTGGAAAACTTCTTTCTATTAACTGCAGCACTGAGCTGCTTTTGGCAACTTTTATACAGCATCAGGAGGACTTTAAAAAAAGCTTATTGAGGCAAACGGGTCCATTTCCCAGACAACTTCGGATAGATTTAGAGAAAGCTGTTCTAACAATAAACTGAAATGACAAAACAAGGCAGATCCATCACCTAGCTGAGCTTCTACAACAGAAATGTGGATTTTGCCTTGAAGTCAGTATCTCCCAGCGTGAACGAGGAAGGACCTTGACCATAGGCAGTTCCATCTCAACCTGAGGAGGAACTTCTTCCCTGTGCGGGTGGCAGAGCAGTGGCACAGCTGCCCAGAGAGGTGGGGGAGTCTCCCACTCTGGAGCCATCCCAAACCCGCCTGGACGCCGTCCTGTGCCACTGCTGGAGGTGACCCTGCTGTGGCAGGGGGTTGGGCTGGGGGGGCTCCAGAGGGCCCTGCCAACCCCCACCACTCGGGGATTCTGTGACGCTCCTGCAGAAACACAGACCCACACCTCCCAGCCCCGCCAGCGGGGCACAACGGCGGAGGGGCACTCTGGAGGTGACCCCTTCTGATGTTGCTCCATCCGCTCGGTATAAGATGCCCAACTATTCACTGAAATAGGAAATGAAACCTATCTTTCCATCCAGTTGCTAAGCATGTAGACCAGGATCAGTCTATTTTGTCTTTCTCAATAAAAATAAGAAAGTTGTATGACTCGCAAAGCAGAATTTGGGGAGTTGTTTAACGGCTGGGCTCTGGTTACCAGCAGCTTTCAAGTTGCCTTCTGCTGGAACTAGAGAAAGCACAAAGCTGGAGACACTGCACAGACAAAACAGCCTTCCCAGGGGTTTTCCTACGGTAGAACTATTGCTGATCTAGCTTCTATCTTGCTTTTTACACTAGAACAGGTCATTTTATTTAAAGTCCATTATATTACACATCAGGAGCATTTCCTAACACAGAACGAACACCAAATTACAGGCAGCCTGAGCATTACTGACAAGCGTTTTAAATTCATTCTGCAGCCAGGCAGCTGGAACGGTAGCACGGGATCTAAACGAAACATTGCCTTCCTTGGCTCTAGAGCTGCTAATGGAAAGCAAAGCAGTTCTGCGAGATATCAAATACACCAGTGTCCAAGAACAACACAAAAAAGATCCTTCATAAGCATTCAACAAGAACAGGACTGCTCCTGGTCTACCATCTGTTTAGAGCCCTACTGCGCACAGAGATAACGAAGAGAGCTCCAAGCTGCCGTACGGGTACTTGCCAGTTTACGAGCCACACGCGTTTCAGTACTATTCTTAGCAAACTAAAGTCCTCTATGGATGGTGCAGCCCCTGATCAGAAGCTTGAATTAAAACAAAATGTTTTAACACACTAAATGATTTTATTGCCGTAAGACTTGGCTCTGAGAACACAAGCATTGGTTCACAAACATGCAAGCAAACGTGAGATCCTCTGAAAAGAAAAATAAATGTCAACACGAAGCTGGAAGAGCCGTTGTAAAGAATATTTTTGCAGTACTAGTATGCAACTTGCTGTTACTTATCTTCAGCTGCCCTACACACATATGGTCGTCCAGAATGGACCCTTCCCTTTCGGCTGACACACCGACATAGCACGCAACCGAATGAAATCCCCACAGCAAAGCCCGCCCCACCTGCACTTTGGGAAACTATTGGCCCCTCGGTTATACCCAACGGTCCCTACTTCAAGTTCAGAGGCTGCTACTGCAGCTTTGCCTTCATCAAACTGCCCGTCAATAGCTCACATTAAATCTCTCGATGCCAAGGTCAGACCTTTCCGCATTAGCAGGGCAACGCTGGAAGGCAGTCCTGCGGCCTGGACGGGGCTCACCAGCCAGGAGTCCCCGGCAGCACAAGCAATCACAGCAGCTTTAGATGTCAGGAAGAAATTCTTTACTCTTGACGATGGTGAGCCCCTGGCGCAGGCTGCCCCGAGAAGCTGTGGCTGCCCCATCCCTGGAGGTGTCCAAGGCCGGGTTGGACGGGGCTGGGAGCACCCTGGGCTGGGGGGAGGTGGCCCTGCCCAGGGCAGGGGGGTGGAACTCGATGATCTTCAAGGTCCCTTCCAACCCAAACCATTCCATGGTTCTATGATGGTTCTATGACTCCGGCAAGTTAGGATTTTACTACCACACATAGGAAGCTCAGCCGACACTTAACCATAAAAAACAGTATACAAATCTCCTTCATAGACATAAGTCACGTTTTTAAAGTGTCAGCAGTCTCTAGCAAGACCCTCTTATTAAACTGCGGTCATTGATACTAGCATAAAAGGAAATTGTTTTTAACAATTAGGCAAAACCTGTTCCGCAGGAGAGATGCAGCTGTCAATAAACCAGACTGCCCTCAACATTTTTACCCAACAAAATCCATCATAACAAGGCAATTAAGATCCAGCAGCCTCACAATTAGCCTTTATTTGAAAAATGCAAAACTGCCTTTCAGAGAATGAATCAGCTGCTTCTTTTTTTTTTTGAGCATCAGTAGGGTTTGACCATACTCATTTAAAAACAATAATCAGAAGACACATACAGAAGTCAAGCTGTAACAGTCCTGCATTTACTCTAGATCTATTCGCAGACCCTGTACTGTACAGCCACCTTGCCAAGAACGGGAACTTAAACACAAAATTAACAACCCTCTCTCAAACGCAAGGTCTGTTTCATCCACTCAAAGCACTAAATAAAATGTTTGAACTTTATTTCAGCAGACATAGTCTGTAGTGATTTAGACGCAGCCCACATCAGAGCAGTTTACCTCCAATAGTGACGGAAGAGACCGGCTTCCCTCTGTCATTGACCGCTCCAGCGCTGAAGGGCAGGCACTTCAGAGCATGACTGCGAGGTACACTGCCTAGTACTTGGAAAATAAATCTAAAGGCTCTAACGCAAACTGGAAGGACAACCTTGGTTTGACATATTCTCATCAGCAAGTGCTCCTGGTGAGCCACGTCCCTGTGTTCTGCAACCACTGCAGTTCCCAAGACCAACACTTAATCTGCAATAAACTGCACTGATAAGGGCAACACTGCAGCGTATATTCATGGAGAACAGCACCACACAAGGAATGAACTATTAACAGCAGCCTTTAGTGATGGCGGTCGTGAGCAGCAGTCACAAATTGAGGACGTCCGCAGTCACCTGCAGGTACACAGCACTCACAGTTTTGAGGGTTCAGGGGTTGTTTCTTTCACACGAGCACAACCTCCTCCTCTGCAGCTTCAGATCCTCCCTTGCCAGGAACACGGTGATACTGAACAGTCACTAAGATAACCACAAACTTTTAACCTCTTTTAGCTTCCTTCAGTTGCTTTTCAGTGGAAGTCTGCAATACCTTTGCAAGACATTTTTGGAGATTCGCAATGTCACCAGAGACATCCCTTCACTCCACCTCTCTTCCCAAGCCAGACAGAGTCCTGTAAAACCAAACCACTCCGCACGTCTTCAAAGGGGTAGCATAACAAAACCTCCTTAGCAGCCTGAACCAGTATCTTAAACTCCATGTCCAAAAAAGTGACAGCTAACCTCCTCTTGAGAGCACATATTGCATTTTCTCATAAAAACAATACAAAGGAAGATGTACTGATGAGTTGTCTTCTGTCGGAAGTAATTGAGAGCAGAAACATCCAACTGCTGTAAACTTAAGCTGAGCAAATTTGATCAGTTTAGACCTTCAAAACAGCAAGAACCGTTAAACATGGGAACAACATATTTACAATGCCACTGAAATCTTTATTACCTATTTTTAAGATAAGACAAATCGATTTAAGCCTTGAGAGCACTCAAATGGTTTATCAACTCACTGAATACAGGTACAGTTTTATGGTCTACACTGCCATATCAAAATAAAGCACCGCAATGTTCACCTCTATCTCCCCAAAGCTTTCCATTACCACTGTGGAATCAGGCAATCAGAACGGAAGAGATGGTGAGCTACGTCTTACTGACATCTTGTGTGTCTGCATGCATGCCTAAGCACCAAGAGGTTCACCCAGTAAGTTTGAAAACCCCTCTTCTGGAGAAAACATGCATGAATTCACACTCCTCACAGAAGAAGTTACATTAAGCAAAACGTCTGGGGGAAAAAAAAAAGTCACCATAAAATAATAAAAGATACTATTCCGTAAGTGGCGGACCAAAGAAGATAAGACTACTTTCAGAACAACTTCAGTTTATGATATTGTAATCGGTTATAATTATTTCCAACTTAGTACATATATCTAAACAGAACCCTAGACTGCATGACCGCAGGTTCCCAGTAAGCATTCTGCAGCAAAGATATGCACAGACCTTCCTGCTCATATCCACAATGCTAATGACAGTTGCCTTGTCCCACAAAACCTACCCCAAATCGGCCAACCGGCTGCTAGATACCATGCTGCAGCCCTCGCCCTTCACAGCTGAAATCCCTCTGTTACTCTGTCCTTACCCTTTGCTGCATCCCTCTTCCCTCTATCAGCTGTTTAGACTTCACGCACGCTCAGACAAGGTTCTCTCGGTGGCAGGCAGGGTTCCAAGCACAATGGGACTGATCTCGGAGCACAATCACTGGGGTACTACTGCTAAAGATGTGCCAAGTTTGAACTTTAAATAAGCAACCCTTAAAATGCTGATCTTGTTTCTGTATACCAATATCCTGAGTGACTGGAAAACCATCCCACACCAATCAGGTAACTCTGTGCTACTAAAGAACATGGCAAAGCCTTTTTTCAGCACTGACAGCATTACAAGTTTGATGTTTAATCAACAGAAACGCCCAATGGAAACTTGTTTGTTTTGGAAAGTGCATGTTAGTCAGTTTAGGATGCATAAGTCCAAACAGATTTGACTTAAAATTTACAAGTTTACATAGAGTTTTACAAGAAATTAAAGTCTTTCCACAGTATTCAGGAAATCACTTCCAAATGTATAGAAAATAAGATGTATTACATTGAAAACGTGCTGTGGAGGAGGAGTGTGCTATTTCACCCCTTCCAGAGGATGCATCAGCAAAAGCCTCAGACTAAGCACAGCTCTCCCAAGCCCCTGGAAGCACACCAGCAGCACCGATACTGCAGGAAGAAAATATGCTGTTGTAATAGCAGCAGGTTAACCCCAATACTCACAGGAAGCTTCGTGAAGGCAGGATTGGTGACATGTTTTCCAAAGGCATCTTCCTGGAATTGCAGCAGCTGCACCACCAGCCCAGCCAGTGTTTTATTGGTAGGAGCATCTGCTTGAACATACTGAAAGACAAAAAACACACGCTTACTTGGGATAGAGGATAATAAAACATGAAGACGGGTTTACTAATTCCCCAGAGCACTTTATCAGTTGTAGAGCACAGTGTAAGATTTAAGGATCACTGTGTGGCTTGGGGGGGGATGGGGGTGCATGCACAGAAGGAACACCAGGCACACACATTTTTCAAGATTTACTCTTAAAATACAGCACAAATCTGTGAATCATCATCAGTTCATCACAGCCGCCGGTGTTTTACAGATAGAGATTAACTGCTTCAATCTGATTTGTAGTCCCTAATAAAGGAACAGACTAATTCTGGCCCACACATACACAAAGCTTTCTATAGCAACTTTACCAGCTCCTTCTGTAATCAACCACTACACATTAATCCTAAAAGCATCCATTTGGTACTATATAGCATGTCACATACAAACAGAAAAACTGATCTGGACAACTACATTTGCAACAACCTAAGCATTTCCCCAAGGTTATGCTTCTAATAAAATGCATATGTGCAAAAGGGGAAACCACAGCATGCAATATTAAAAAAAGTCCCACGGCTGCCGAGTTTTCATTACTCCTAATATTACAATATTCACTTGCTGGATGTAATCTCCTCACCGTGCCGGAAGACTTCTAGGAGTAGAACAAACATTATTTCATGTAGAATATGGAGTAACACTAGCTGCCCTGGAGTCATTTACCTGGGTAACACCACGAACCACAAGGCCTTTGCTCTTCCCTCAAATCAGATTCTTCTAAAGCCCCTTAAAAAGATTGAGAGCCAGAACCCTCAAAAGTGTAAAGCAGTGGTGTTAAATAGCAGTCAAATCTAACTAAGCTTTCCAAAGCACCATCTACATAGAAAAAGACACTACAAAGACACTGACTTTTCCATGACAATTTTATAGTACCTGACCAGCACAAGACGCAAGCTCCTTCGGCAGTTGTTAAGAGGCAGATAAACATAGCTGAGAAATTAAATCTTAGCAACTCGAAGGACACGAATACCTGTAAGAGTCCCCAGGTGTCCTGCCCTGGGTATAAAACCTAATCTAGAAACATGAGCCTATAAAGAACAGAAGGCTCAATTTCCAAAGCTGCGTTTTTCTTAGCCCTCCTCCCTCCCCCTGTGAAAGGCAGGCAACTGTGACAATTTTATCCAATTAATAACTCCTATCAATTCACATCAGCTACCACAGCGACACGAACCAGCAGCAACAGTCAGTCTTTATCGCTGTTAGAATCCAGTTGAAGATAAAGACTTTTGCTCTCAGGCTTTTTAGAAACCTCTACACCCTCCTGCTCCTCTCCGCTAGCAACTACTTTCTTTATAATTTTCGGACTAGCTGCTCTGGGTGCTGCAGCTGAATTCACCAGAGCAGTTTAAAGCAATCTTTTGTTGGAATTACTGATCTTAGAGAGGATAGCAAAATGGAGCACATGACTCACTCCGATGCCCCAGTTAATCCAGCATCTTCACTGAAAATCCCATCCCAGCCTCGGCATTAGCTGACCAGGTGCTGCAGCTCAGCGGGGAGCGTGCCCTTCTCTTGCCTTTGTTACAACGGGTAAAAATCTGCAGCAGGGAGGCACAGAATAATACTCAAACCCCAGTTGCTAAATTTGCCAGAACCCTTTGTATCAGCTGCTAAACCAAGAAGGATGATTACCAAAATGCATACAGTGCTGTGTATTTTTACAGCTGTTAATAAAAGATTTATCTTGCATTATTTTTTGGCGCAGTTTAAGAATAAGTGACTGTCATACCCAGGATGTGCACAGATGCGGTGTATCACAGCTGACAGCCCTAAAGCTCCCATCATTTTGCGCGTTCAACCTTTGCACCACCACCTTAGGAAAGTCTGAATAAAACTCCGAGCTTTAAGTTCAGCTATGCCCACTGCAATGCAAACAAACGTCAATTTTGTTTTGCAGGCAAAACAGGTACCTGCCCAACTACAGATTTAGGATTTGCACAAATGTGAAAACAAAAGCACAGCAGATCAAGCGCCAGACTTCATATTAAATAAACCCATTTCTATTACCAAGACAGCTTTGGTCTTGAACGCATTCACATGCCACACACGTTAAACACATTCAAACAGCAAAGCCGCTGGTTCCAGTTTAAGCCCAGCTATTTAAGACTGTCTGCCCGCCCAGCCGTAGCACTTTCTCTAAATACATACATAGATCAACAGTTATTTTTTTTTTTCCCCCCAGTAAAGCAGCGTAGATTGTAGCAGTACACCTTTAGTTCTGCATGGGAGGCACACTCCAGGAAGACAATAAAACGCAAAAGTAGCTTTTGCGTATCTTCTCTGAAGCTACACGGTCTTCATTCTGGCAACACTGACCACAGAAAAACCCTCAAAACAATTAGAACTCATTTAATGGGAAAAAGCCTCTGTACCGCTACATTTGCTTTTTTGTGCAGGTTAAAAGTCTTAAAGCTTTTTGCACCAAGTTTAGCACAATATTTTAAATTAATAAAGCACCAAAAAAATGCATAAAATCCAACAAGACAGAAAGTATAGGTGGCTCCTACTAACAGCGAAACAGAAGTATAAAGCAATTCTGTACTTACAGTCATCATTTGAAACAAAAAACAATCACCAATCCAAAAATGTGGAATTTCACTAATCCACCTCTCAACCCATACTGTCAACTTACGCTCACAGTTTCTTTAGGGCACGCAGAACAAAACTGCCTTCGGCATAACCCCGACTAAGGTTCTCTCAACTTCCAGTTTGAGGAACAAATAAACCATGGGAAGATAATTCATGAAAAAGATAACCGGAGAAGGAACCACTTCTTCACACAAACAGGCCAACAAAAAACAGACAATGAAAATCAAGAAGGAAATAGTCAAAGTTTAGGGTTTCCTTGGCACTCCTAAGCAAGAGTCACTGAGATGTAAATACACAATGAGTTGGAGCGCCCAGCACTGCAACCTCAGTGAAAAACCGAACACAGAAGAGGTTGTATTCTTGTACTGACTTACTGCGTTTCTTTTTTAAATGTTTTCCTTCAGGAAAAAACCCAAAACATTTACATGAGAATATAGAAACATAGAATCACAGAATCGCCTAGGTTGGAAAAGACCCTTAAGACCATCGAGTCCAACCGTTAACCCAGCACTGCCAAGCCCACCACTAACCCACGTCCCTCAGCACCGCGGCCACACGGCTTTTAAACATCCCCAGGGACGGCGACGCCACCCCTGCCCTGGGCAGCCTCTTCCAGGGCTTCACAGCCCTTCCCGGGAAGACATTTTTCCTCATATCCATCCTAAACCTCCCCTGGCCCAACCTGAGGCCGTTTCCCCTCGTCCCATCGCCTGTTCCTTGGGAGCAGAGCCCGACCCCCCCTCGCTGCCCCCTCCTTTCAGGGAGCTGTAGAGAGCGATGAGGTCTCCCCTCAGCCTCCTCTTCTCCAGGCTGAACACCCCCAGGTCCCTCAGCCGCCCCTCGCAGGAGTTGTGCTCCGCACCCCTCACAGCTCCGCTGCCCTTCTCTGGACACGCTCCAGCATATATACCTGGGAAAGCACATTCTTAAGACACGTGAACTTTTTCAAGCACTTATTCCTTTACTTGCAGATCCCATTTTTACCTCTTGCAGGAGGCACTGACAGCTGGAAGCTATGAGGAAGGAAGATAACATCAAGAACCCCTGATTCTGTTCTGCATTACCACTATTCTTGCAGGTTTTTTTATATAGGAAAGTCACTTCTTTGCCTGGGGTTACCCCCTAAACAATAAGGGCAAAAAAACCTTCAAAAGGAAACACAAAAGACTCCTCTCGTACACTCACGCACACTAACCAGAAACACAAATGGATCTTTAAATCAGCAAAATCAGTAAGATGATTTTCTGAGCAATATGCAGTGGGTCTGAGGCAACCACAATGGAGTGGAGTCACAACGTATCTGCAAGTTTTCCACTAGTCCTCACAGCAGACAGAAGCAGAAAGTGATTCTGCAGCAAATAAAGGTTTTTAAACAGCGAATTCCAGAAGACAGAAATGATGCCCTGTTCCTAGACACACAGCTTTGGCCTAAGAGGATTTTGTTCAAGCGCTGAAATACCAAAGCTCCATTGACACAGCAAAGATTGTTCTCACATTTCAACGGCAATTAGAAATACAAAAACACCCACATATCCTTAAGCAGAAAACATGTACAGTCAGAAGTCTTTTGGTATAACTCAACTCATTCAAGAATAGAGAGTAACCACTAGCAGAGGAAATCTCTTCACCAGCAAGATTTGCCATTGCAGCTGCCCTGGAAAGCCTTTGTCACAGGCGTAAGATTCGTATTCCCAGTTCTGATGTGGTTACTGACCTCAAATAACCACATTACGGCTCCGCGTTGTAGCCTTGATGCACAAAATCCTCTCCTTCCCCCAAAACAAAGAACATTTCAGCTGAGATCACTAAATAACAGGGAAAGGAAAACCAACATTAAAATACTTTTGATTTAGGTTAACACCCTTGTTCCTTTTTTAAAGGAGAGAACACAAAAGAGCTGCAAACACAGAGAAAAATCCTCCCTCAGATTAAATCAAAGTCAGTCACTGAAGAAATACTTGATAAGGTTATGACCGACATGAGAAGTCAGAGCCAGCCAGAAGATAACTACAAATCCTCTAAATTCAGCTGCTGGCTGGCGGTGAACAAGCAGGTGGTCTCCAAACAGACATCTTCGGGCACAACAACTGCCATTTCACAACAGCTGCCAAGAAGCGGCGCGTCCCTCCTCGCTGTTGGGCTGAGGCTTATTAATAGAAGAGCATACCGGGATCCCACGCTGCTGCCCGTCCTCACCGTCCTGCGGTAAAGCAGGCATGCTCCACCGGCATCGGTCCAGCACCGCACTCCATTCACCCACAAAGAAAACTTATTTTTCTACACTTGATACTCGTGCGAGCGAGTCCCAGATGCTCAACAAACCACCCAGACCTCCAAGTGATGATACCTCCTCATACTCTGCGTGGTTTAGCGTCTATATTGACAGCACATGCCGTCTTCTCCTCTAACTCACCCTTTAAGGCAATGTTCCGCTTGTCCTTTAAAAACCAAAGTAAACCCCTCTCCTCCCTGCACCCCCAAAAAGTCAGTTTTCCAGCCTTCCGTCTCAGAGGGGCAGGGCACAGCTTTCGGAGCCACCCAGTAGCTCAAGTTCCTGAAGGTCAATATATTGAACGGGACACGATGAACACACTGGGAACGGTCCTCAGGGACTGCAGCCGTAAGGCCAAGGTTAGTTTCCGCATCCTTCATAACACACATGCAAAAAAAACCCAACCCAACCCAAACTATCTGGGGAAGGTATTTGAAATACAAGAAATAACTCCATGACAAACCATTTTAATATGAGCAATTTGTAGCTTTATGTCAAAGGAACTACCTAAATAACACAGTATTAGAGATCACTGAGAATTAATATAGTAAAAAGTAAATCGCCCGTTTTACTTTTGAACTATAAATTTCTACTTACAGTGGACACCTTGATGTCACCAGAATTAGTCCACTCAAATGCTATGAACGCCTGTCAGATCCCCCAGGCCTTAAAAACCACAGCACGAACCCGTTTCCAGCTCACGGGGAAGAAAGGCTCAAACATCCGCGCTGCGCTCCAAGGCCTGGGACGGAGCGGGGGACCTCCTGCAACCCCCAGTGCAGAGAAAGAACGCAAGATGACTTCCAGACATCTCACACGCACAAAAATAGGGAGCGAGACGGAGTTTGGAAGCAACAATTTTGTTTTCTGTCGTGATGTTTGTTGTCACTAACAGCGCCCTCACTGCTCCTTCCATCGTTACAGGGTTCCTCTACCCGACCACCTGAGCCTCCCTGACGGCAGCTCCCAGTGCACACCGTCCTTCTGCACGGCCAGGGAAGGGCCCTTCCTCACCGCCAGCACTTCAGCCAAGAAACGGGATCAGAAGGTTTGTCTCAGAAAAACAGTACGTCCCAGCAACGCAGGGTTACAAACCCCCCGTCGCTGCCCAACAGATTTGATCATCAAAAGACCTGACAGAGACAGACCACGCTGCCTAGGCAGCACGCTCCCCCCGTTGATAAAGAGTTTTCCAGCGCGAGTTTTCCAAACACTATTTAAACCGCTTAGTTTTTTAGTTATACTCTAGAGACACAGAGAACTCTCCGATATTTGAAGACTTGTCTACTCTAGAGACAAGGTCAACAAGATTTGTAATTGCAATTCTCTAACTCTCTCCTTGCCCATCATGACTTCCAGATCCGTGACCACGCTCACTCCTGCTCTCGGGGTTCTCTCTGGCCGCTCCCCAACATCCCCGGAGCTCCCAGAGGGAAGGACACATCACCTACTACACCTGACAGCTTCACCGCTGCCGAGTCGTACACCCACCCATTTTTAAGAGCACAAACTGGACAGAAGTCAGCTATAATCACTGTGTCCTTTTCTGAAAGAAGTCCTGCACCTACAGCAAAGTTGCCACCTGAGTTACAGGAAACAAATTTAAGAATGAAGTATCCACTGCACAAAGAGAAATAAAGTAAGATGAACCAGAGTCCATTTACTGCACATCAAAAAGGAATGAACACTTCCATTTAGAGTATTAAGGCTACATCTTTAAACGCCAGCAGTAAGTATCAGCTTCCTTGTTTCCCAAAACAAAAAACTTCCAATTTTTTAAAAGCATTTTGCACAGCAGTCTTTTGAAATTCACTTGCCCAGTAAAGATTTCTTCTTAGCCCAATTCTAATTACCTTCCAGAGTTTAAGTAGCAAATGTAAGCATCTAATCTTTATCAGCAGTAATACTGATAAGTAAACCAGTTATAATAAAGGAGTTTTGCTTTGGTGTACAAAATGAAAGCTCCCATCCTGAACTACAGATAAGAGGCCCTGCCAGGCTAGTACGGGGAGAACCAGCTTGCCTAGATGGTTTTGGCTCACGACAGCACGGGACAATAACCGTTAATGCTTTAATAACACGACTTGCTCTTCTGCAAAATGACAGGTACCAGTTCAAAGTTATTTCAGAAGTTTATTGTGTTCTTGTAGGTATTTTGTTATGAAAACGAAACAAAAGAATGCTCCAGCCCAGAAGTGTAGAAACAGCAGAAAAGCACAGTAAAAACAAAGAAAAACTAAAGATATACTTTGATGTTACAATTTCCTTATCAACATAAATAGCTGAAGCTGCTCGCTCAAACTACTGCCTCCCCCTCATCGTGCCGATCCGACCGTACGTGGCTGCGCTGGAACAAGCTATGTGGAAGGACCGGTAAAACACACCTCTGAACACGCTCTGCTTTTTAACCCAGATCAGTTCAGACACCCATTTCACTGCACCGCCACACAGATAATCCCATCAACGGCACCCACAGAGCCACGGGCAAAGCTAGCCGTGGGTTACGGACACCAGACCTACCCAAGAGCGGAGGGACGGACCGTAAATCTCAGGGCGACAGAGAGACTAAGGCACCTTGTCCAGCATCTCCCCTCGGCCAGCTAATGCTCTTCTGAGGATTGCTACAAAGCTGTCTAGACAGATTTGACTTCTGGAAAGTTCATCTCAGGTGATTTTTTTCAAGGCTTAGGTATTGAAAGAAAGTTACAAAGTCATCGTTACAGGACAAACCCTCGAAGAGAAAGCAAAGAGGCAGAGGACACGCCATCTGAAAGAGGAAGGGGACGACAAAGGTAACACAGAGGGAGCAACGGCGCTCCCCAGGAGCGAACGTGCCCCAACTACAACCAACGCGCACGGAGCTTTCCAAGCACACCCGATTCGCTGAAACGCGGTTCTGAGCAGCACAAAAGCGGCTTTTTTCTTTTTTTTTTTTCACCCCCGACACCCCAGGGGCGCGGTTTAAGTAAAAACCCGTCTAAAACCCTGCCAAGCCCAGGCCGGGACTTGCCCGCACAGGAAAAGTTCCCGCTGCGGCTTCGCCCGGCTGCAAACAGGGTCGGGGGGCACCGGCCGGGCCGCCGCGGCTCTGAGGGGAGCGGGGCCGGGCCTCCCCCCCCCACCCCACCCCACCCACACCCCCGGGGTTCCCTCAGGAGGGGCCGGGCGCGGCGGCCAGGCCGCGGCTGACAAAGGCCGCCGGTACCGGGCCGCCCCCGCGGGAAGGGACCGTGAGGGACCGTTAAACTCCCGCCCCGCCGCCTTTCTCCGTTCTCCCCCCCCCCCCCTCCATTCCCCGGTCCCCGCGCCCCCCGCCGGGCCCGCACCTTCTTGTAGTGCTTCCCCAGCCAGACGCGGACCGAGTCGAGCTGGGACACCGTCTCCGGGCTCTCCCAAAACTTCCCCGTCGGGCCGCCGTCCTTCCGCCGCGACACCGACAGGGCGGCGCAGCCCGCGCCTCCGCTCACCGCCACAGCCCCCGCTGCTGCTGCGGCGGCTGCTGCTGCCGCCGCCGCGGCGGCGCCGCCAGGCCCGGTCCCGCCGCCCGCCGCCGCCACCGCCGCCGCCATTGTTACCCTCGCCGAGCGCCGCCACCGCGGCCCTGCGCCTCCCACCCGCCTCACGCCGCGCATGCGTCGAGCGGCGGCGGCTCCGCCCCCCCGGGCATGCTCGGGAACTGCCCCCCCCCCCCCCCTCCCCCCCGGCCTCGGTCCCGCCCCGCCGCCGCGCGCGCCGGCCCGGTGCGCTCCCGCTTCCCCCCCCTCCCCCCCTCCCGGAGCTACCCCCCTCTCCCGCCGCGTCCGCGCGCCGCCGCCCTCAGCGCCTGCGCCCCGCCGCCCCTCCCCCACGCAGCCCCGCCGCCATCTTGGCGCATGCGCCCAGGCGCGCGCCTCGTGCCCCCCCCCCCCCCCCACCTCCGCCCGCCCGGCCTCCGCGCACGCGCGCTGCCTCACCCCGCCTCGCGCCCGCCGGCCGCGCGGCATCGCCTCAGGCGTTCCCGCCGAGGGACACGGGCTGAGGGGAGCGCACGGAGCGCTCCGGGCCCGAAAAAACAACGTGAGTGCTCTTAATACCGGCTGAGGTGGGCTGGTGATGTGCCTCGGCCCTGCATAAACACCGTGAGTGGCTTGATACCGGCTGAGGCGGGCTCACGGTGTGCTGCGGGATCGAAAAGAACCTGTGAGTGCCTTAATACCGGCTGAGGCGGGCTCACGGTGTGCTGCGGGCTCGAAAAGAACCTATGAGTGCCTTAATACCGGCTGAGGCGGGCTCACGGTGTGCTGCGGTGTCAAAAAGACCGTGTGAGTGCCCTAACACCGGCTGAGGCGGGCTCACGGTGTGCTCCAGACACGAAAAGAACCTGTGAGTTCCTTAACACCGTCTGAGGCGGGTTGTCGATGTGCTCAGGGACCAAAAAACCACCATGAGGGCCTTGATGCTGGCTGAGGTGGGTGCATGGTGAGCTCAGGCCCCAAAAAACCACCATGAGTGCCCGTGGTAGTGGCTGAGGCAGGCTCACACGGTGTGCTCTGGGCCCGACAAATTGCTGTGGGTGCCCTTAGTACCGGCTGAGGTGGGCTGCCTGTGTGCTCCGGGCCTGAAAAAACACCATGAGTGCCCTTAATATTGGCAGAAGCAGGCTGCAGGTATGCTTCAGACCCCAAAAAGTGCCATCAGTGCTGTTGACACCCGTTGAGGCGGGATGCTCTGGTGTCCTGAGAGATCTTGTCCTCTCTCCTCACACCCTGGCCAGTCACAGCAGCCCTGTCCATCTGTGGCAAGCTTATCTTGTGCTGACTTTTCAAATCCCTCTGCCTTACTGCCGCACGAGCAGTGCGTTGATGAATGGGGGTGCTTTTTTAACTTTAAATGTGTGCTTTCTTGTGTTAGTGTAGCTCTTGTCACCTCTGCTTGTTCCTCCGTGGTTCAGCCTCTGCTGCCTTCACACGGGCCCAGGCTGAGGTGGGTAGGTTACTCCTGGGAGCTTTGGGCCGTGGAGGCTGCAGATCTGATCTCATCCAGATCTCCTTTTTAACGTGACATGCTTCATGCTGGTGGAGAGGAGTTGAGTATGCAGGGTGGAAACCCAAATTCTTCTGTTCATCTGGTGCTCTGCTTGCACTAGGTGGTGGCAGACTGAAATTCGTGATACCACGTTTTTGGTGTTAGATTTCTTCTTCTATAGGAAATAACTTTTCTGCTGTGGAAAGAGGCACAGTGGAGACCTGTGTACCTTTTTATATTTGCTCCTCCGCCTTAAGGACAGCAGGCAGTGAAGCATCAGACTTTCATAAAGGATGATAGGACAGCTCATCCTCAGGTACAGCTGCAAGGATGTGTCACCACACTTACATTTTTTTTCTTTTTTGTATTTCTGAAGGCAGTTGACCCCTTGCTATCAGACAATCCCTGCATTCCTAAGCAGAAATGAAATGAGCAAACACCTCACAGGCTTCAGACACCAGCTCAGGCTGTTTGTTCTCTCATCGGACACCACGGGATGTGGTGGGGTGCTAGTGTCAGCGCCAGTGAAACCATTATCGAGCAGCGTGGCTGTACATGTTGTTCCTACAGTGACTAAAGCTTTACACAGAAGAGACGGAATTACATCTAATAAGTGATGTTTTGGGAAAAAAACTGGAAGGCAGGGAAACAGAGCCTCAATTTTCAAAGTTTGAAGAATATCATCACTACACAAGGATACTGGGACCCATGCTGTTCAACATCTCTGTTGGTGACATGGACAGTGGGATTGAGTGCACCCTTAGCAAGTTTGCCGATGACACCAAGCTGTGTGGTGAGGCAGACATGCTGGAGGGGAGGGATGCCACCCAGAGGGACCTGGGCAGGCTGGAGAGGTGGGCCCACGCCAACCTCATGAGGTTCAACAAGGCCAAGCAAAAGGTCCTACATCTGGGTCGGGGCAATCCCAAGCACAAATCCAGGCTGGGCGGGGAATGGCTGGAGAGCAGCCCTGAGGAGAAGGACCTGGGGGTGCTGATTGATGAGAAGCTCAACATGAGCCGGCAATGTGCGATCGCAGCCCAGAAGGCCAACCGTACCCTGGGCTGCATCAGAAGAGTGGCCAGCGGGGTGAGGGAGGGATTCTGCCCCTCTGCTCTGCTCTCATGAGACCCCACCTGGAGTACTGTGTCCAGCTCTGGAGCCCCCAACAGAAGAGGACATGGACCTGCTGGAGTGTGTCCAGAGGAGAGCCACGAGGATGATCCAAGGGCTGGAGCACCTCTCCTATGAGGAGAGGCTGAGAGAGTTGGGGCTGTTCAGCCTGGAGAAGAGAAGGCTCCGGGGAGATCTTATTGCGGCCTTCCAGTGCCTAAAGGGGGCCTACAGGAGAGCTGCGGAGGGACTTTTTACACGGGCATGGAGTGATAGGACGAGGGGGAATGGCCTTAAACTGGAAAAGGGCAGGTTTAGATTAAACATTAGGAAGAAGTTTTTCCCTGTGAGGGCGGTGAGCCCCTGGCGCAGGCTGCCCCGAGAAGCTGTGGCTGCCCCATCCCTGGAGGTGTCCAAGGCCGGGTTGGACGGGGCTGGGAGCACCCTGGGCTGGGGGGGGGGTGTCCCTGCCCAGGGAGGGGGGTTGGAACTGGATGATCTTCAAGGTCCCTTCCAACCTAAACCGTTCTAAGATTCTATGGTAAGAACTGAAAATGATGGGAGAGCTCATGTGAAAAGAAGGTGGAGAGCACTAAGCATACAGGTAGCCAAGCTGTGAGTCACTATTGCACCTCAGCTAGAAAGGGCAGCTCTTCCAAAAGTGTCTTGACCTCGTACTTATTTGAAACAAACATGAAAATACCATGACCAGGAGCAATTCTTTAGCTGGATTAGGGGAAATCCATCCATCTGAGCCCCTTGAACTACAGCTTGCTGTGGGACAGGTTCCTAACGCGGCCTGCAGGAACGTGTGTTGGTGCAGGTCCAGGTGTCCGAGTTGCCGCACAGGAACAGAAAACCTTTGGGAGCAGCAATTCTAGAAGCCACAATTGCAGCTGTGTCCCTCATGCCTCAGAATCCTGGTGAGGAAGTGTGAAAAAGGGAGAGGAATTGAAGAGCGGAGGAAGGCAGGCAGGAGCAGGAGGGGAATGGAGGAGGAGGTCAGACCTCCATGAATGCTGCACACACTGATGTTTTGTAAAAGCTCCCAGGGGACAATCAGATGGATGCTGATTTTCATGATTGTAGGGACTAAGGAAAATGTTTGTATTTCAGTTACATCAAAGATACTGATCTTTGTCTGTCTCCCTTGTAACCATAGCTCTCTTAGGGTGGAATAGGATTGATCTGGACCTTGAAAGGGAAAAAGACGAAATCAAAGATTTCATCTGGTGGGAAACGAGAGACATTTGATGTGCCATGCAAGAACCGTGATATTTCAAGGACAGGGGGAGTGCTACACTGGCCCGACACCACGCCACCTCACATCATCTGCCCCTTTCTCTCTCTCCCACATTTAGCGTCCCCTCCTAACCTAACCTGAGGTGTCTTTTTGAGGCTGTGGGGTAACTTGCACCTCCGAGTTAGATGATTTGACTATCTCGGAGAGGCAGATCTGGTTTTAGCCTAGTTTCCTAAAGAAACAAGACTCAGTCATACACCCCCTGTGTTCCCAAACCTCGCAAATTTTGGACCTGCTGGCCACCTTCAGTCAGGTTTGACACACAGCACAAGTGCCGTGACTCCCTGCACAGCTGAGCAAGTAGTCGATGCTCCAGGAGCACATCCTTCCTAGTCAGGCACCAGGGGCATTCCAGGAACGCTGTTCATGCCAGCAGTGGCGTAATGCTGAGCCACACTAAGAAAGAGGAAGAGCACCTGCACTGGAAGACTAGCTGAGGGCTGACGGGGATTTGATAAGCTTCTTTTAGGGGACAGTTGAGTGCATGGGCACCACAGGAGGCAGAGGGGGAGCTCAGAATATGAGCAGATGATTTGTGAGCTGAAGCTCAGGGTTTGCCTGGAGACCTCGAGCTCAGCAGAGATGCAATTAGGCAGTAAATGGGGTGCTGACACATATATTACCCTGCAGGCAGTTTTAGCCCTTGCGTAGCTCCGCAGCAGTGGAACAGTTGGATTCTCTTCAGTGGCATTAGGAACAGTGCACACCTTGATGAGGCATCTGAGGGTTTCATACGTGACCTTAAGGCGGCCTTAGAGAGAGGTGAAGCAGGGGCAGTGCCCGAGCGTGGCTGAGCAGAGCTGGTGGTACTCCTATAGCACCAAGGATGTTCAGAACCAGCCCGTCCTGCAGGCAGCAGCCTGGGAGGAGGGAGGAGGAGAGGCACAGGTAGAGCCAGCTCACAAGAAACCACACAGACTCAGGCAGTGCTCGTTACGGCTTAAAAAAAAAATAAAAAAATCAAGTGATTTAAAATACAGTGAACAAAATCTGCACCGAGTCTTCACTGCTGGGTACAGCCAGAAGTTTTATTTTTCTGTTCATGATCACATCCGGTCCAATGGAATGAGTCATTATGAAGTGATTCTCCCCAAATGTCCTCTTTTAAAAACATTTAGTTTTGACTGAGTCTCTACTGTTGGTTTATTTGCGAATCCAGCCATTCAAAATACAAAAATTCAAAGCGCATCAGGCAAAAAATCTGTCTATAATTGCAAAATACATTTTAGTAAAGAAAATCGAGTACATTTCCATTATTTGCTCCTATATTCAACTCCAGAAAAGTAAGAATGATGAAGCTGGGGGCTTCTCCAATTTTCATATTTTTTTAAACCAAACTAAGAAGCAGCAAAGTCCCTGGCCCACACACCCAGTAACAAGCCTGCACCCAGGTGTGGCAGTGGCTCCACAGCTTTGCCTTTTCTTTTTGAGCTCTCCATCATTTGGCTCCATCCGTACATGTTTGGTACAAACTAGATGAATTCCCTCCAGCTGCCAGGTTGCGGTTACCTATTTGCAGGCTGCGGGCAGTGCACTTTACAGCACGTAACCAGGCAACGCTTGGGCACTTTACTGCCACTTTATCAAACATCATCAAACATAGAGCCAAAAAAGCTCTTCATCAAAATCACAATCCTGTATAAAAACATCCCTGGCCGTAATGCAGACTGCAACTGTTCCCCCTGCCCCTGAACACTCCAACCCAGAAAGAAATACTTGCAAGAAAGGACACTTCTGGAGATAGAGTATGATTTTAAAAAAAACACCACAACAACCAAGCATCCAGAATTCTAAATTTATTAGACCATTTTGAAAGGCAGCAACGTGAGTATATTCCATAATATAATAATATATAATATAATAATTCCATAATGAACTGATAATAATAACTTTATTTTTTCTCTAGAATGTAAAAAGAAACATCTTTTGCTGAAGATAATAAAGTAAGAAGTTTTATTCATGCTGGAACATGGCTCCTGGTCACCTTAGTACAGATTTATGTTCTTCTTAACAGCAGTATTAGTTTTGACATTCATCAGACTGATCAGGTTTGAAGCTCCTTCCTTGAAAACAGCTCACCACCCTGCTCCCCTTGGAACAGCCGGCAGCTGGAGGCCCTTTTCACAGCATGCACATTACTCCCAGCTGTATGGCTTTTCAGTGGCTCATTGCCACAATCCCTGAGACACTGTCTTCACTTCAGGGAGAGAAGGCAATTCAGGAAAGACACAAAATCTCAGAGAACTGTAACCTATCGATTTTGTTGCAGCAAGGATACTGCAAAATAACGGTGCTATGGAACGGACCTGCAGTTTCTGTGAAGGAAGCAGATGCAAAACGTCAGTTTGCAGGGCAAGAGAAACCTGATTTTATCTACTTACAAGAGTAAGCTTTCAAAGCTGCATTTTACAATAGATACCATGCAGCTTTCCCCTTGCCTCTTCCTTGTCAGGTCTTTGGTTCATATCAAATTCACAACAAGGCTTCCTCAGACCTCTGGGGCATTTGGGAATTGATCTGGGACGCAGTGAGCACCACCTGGAAGCCTGCTTCTAGCACCAAGGACCCGATGGCCACCTGGTAGGCGCTTTTGTAAAAATCAAGAGTGAACAATGCTGTTTTCTTTCCACTGTTGGAATTAATTTTATTCAAACCTCCTTTCTTCTGTCTGTAGCAGCACCTAACCTTCCTGTGAAAGGCAGTTCAGCCCTGTTTTTCAGCGCTGACCTGAAACTGGTCTTTTGGAAGAGCACTATCCCTAGGAGGCCTGGCACCGTAGTCTGTCTGGTGCCTAAACCCTGCCTCATCTGCTGCCGAAACGAGGTCTGACACACAGCAGTGCCGCACACTGCTTGTGCTCCGCTGCCCCAGCCCAGCAGACAGCCTTTTGACACAGCAGCACGCGTAGCAAACACTCATACACCCCCCAGCCTGGGTTTGCCCTTGCTGACAAGCTTTCCCGGGTCTGGCCCATGAACTCCTCCTTGCTTTTATTGTCATCTGTTTGCAGGTGTGTACCTGAAAATTGCATGGCCCTGAAGCTGGGTACGACGGTGTCTACAGAGGTAGGCCTGATGCCCCGCTTATCGCTTGAGAGCCAGCCTAGTCGTAGCCAGCTTCATCCGAGTGCTGGAGAAGACCTGGGTACGCAGAACCTGCAGGTGGAGATGTGCCAGGCTCCCAGGGCTGTGTGTTCTGTGGAGTGAAAAGGAGAGAAGGGCGAAGTTGCTGAAATGAAAAGCCTAGAATGAAGTACTCAAAACACTCTACAATACCACCTCCTCCCTGCCCCGCCAGGCTGCTGGAAGACCAGCAGAGTCCGTTTAGCAAGCCAGCTCCGAGTTTGTCAGGATGCCACAGCAAGGCCACGTTTTAAGAGCAATGAACACTGTGCGCTATTCACAGCATTTCCAGGATCACCAGCTCAGCCTTCCGTTGGTCTCAAGACCACTGCCTTGCCGTCTCCACTGCCATTCCTTGTTTATCCATAGTCTCTCTATCCGAAAAGGCTTCCAAAGCAAACGCTGTGCACTTGGGCCCAAACTAAGGACAGCTCTGGTATGAAGTGTAAGACTGTGCTGGTAAGACTTCGTAAGACCATCCTTAAGGACAAGGGGAAGTTCAGTTCCTCTATTTCAGAATTTAATCCTTAACAAAGTTAACTCCTTCTGCCAAAAAGTATGCCATGATGTGTGCAACTGCCTGAAACTATTCACTGGCAGGTGGGTGACTCTGCCACCTACTAGGAGCAATCAAACTCTGGGTCAATATTGTCTCACAGTCATTCAAACCATGACATAAAGAAGAGCAATTTATCCCACTGAATCCTTTAGGCAGCCCCAGTCTCAGCAGACGCACAAGCTGAACTGTCTTTTGAGCAGTGTGAAGCTCACATACCTTTCAGAAAATTTACTTTATATACCCGTAAAATTGGTTTTGAAAAGCACACACAAGCTGAAGCCAGCTGACATTTCGTACAGCGTAACCTCACCTGTATCGCCACATGGAGCATTTCCAGGGAAGATGTGGTGCAAGACAGCACAGCTCTGTTCCTGCTGTGGACAGAGAGGGGCTGCAAACTCTTACAAGTCTCCGAGCTGTGCAAGCCAGTAGACGGGTGCACATGCGGATCATTAAGGCAATTAAACGCAGTAACCGGAGATGCCGGCCAAGGCTGCCCCCCATCAGCCGTCTGCTTTGTCGGAGGACCTAAAGCAAAGTAGTATTTGGAGCACAGTCAGTTACGTATAACAAGAAACCCAAATAGAAAGAAGATCACTGTACAGCGAAAAATGTGAGCTTTATCCCCTCTGTACAGTAAGATGGGATCATACTGCCCAATTAGTGCTTTGACTAACTACCCCTTTCTCTCCTATCATCTCCTCAAAGAGCATCTTGTGGCTCCTTGGGCAACCGCTGCCCGTTTCGCTCATCCTGAGCATGAAGAGAACAATTAAGCATTAAGAGAGAATAAAGCCTTGTGAAAAGAAATAAGAGAAAACCGAAAACGACACCAGCTACTAGAGACAAAACTGCTATAGCTGAAGCTACCTGGACGCATGCCAACATTATTCCCTGGTGCGACTACACTATTTGGGCCTTTTTCCAGCAATATGGATTACTAAGGATATGACTTGTCAGTCCGCATCCCCACTCTACGGCTCAACAACTTGTGAGAGCATCACACAATTTCAGCTCCAGTAGAGGCAGGGATCTCAAAAACGCCAAACTCTCCAAATAAGAGAGCAGAGACAGACCTACTACTGCCCCGCCGAAGGAAAGGCGGAGAATTCAACTGTTACCCAGGCAAACCCAACACATGGACCTCTGGACACACAACTGGTTGTCCTCTGTCCAGGCAACAGGCAAAAAGGTACGGAGATACTGCAAGTGAAGGGAAAGCAATCTCTGTAGCAATAAGTTCTGTCAAATTCTTTAAGTAAGCCAGAGGAAAAGTGTTTGGAAAAAGTACGAAGTACTACAGTTAACACAAAGCTCTCAACACAAGAGCCTGAGCTTAGTATGAAGTTAATTTCTAACGGGAAATTAGCTCCAATCCCCTCACCATCTCCGTAGCCCTTTGCTGGACCCTCTCCAGCAGTTCCCTGTCCTTCCTGACCCGGGCAGCCCAGAACTGCACACAGTGCTCCGGCTGCGGCCTCCCCAGGGCAGAGCAGAGGGGGAGGATGCCCTCCCTCGCCCCGCTGGCCACACTCTGCTGGGTGCCCCCCAGGATGCCATCGGCCTTCTCGGCCACCAGGGCACATTGCTGCCTCATGGGCATCCCGTTGTCCCCCAGGACTCCCAAGATATATAGAATACTTAGAGCATGAAATCTTGCCTGCAGGCCAAGCCCACTGTTCTAAAAATCCAGGTATGCAACATCCAACCCATTCAAACTGTCTGGGAACCCGCACACGCACTTTTCTCACTCCCACATATTCATGCTTTTCATTATGCCCTGAATCAGGAACTTGGTCAGCCTGACCTGTCAGTAGCAGATGCAGACTGTTGGACGCACCATATAAAGAGCTGCCAGGGGCATTAAATCGCGCACAATGAAGGGGTTTGTTCTGCCTGCAGCTAGCAGTGGTGACCCACAGCTGACACGCCACCGCAACCCTCCTCTCTGCCGGCCTTCCACCGGCTTCAGATGCAACTGCATCAGGCAGAACTGAACAGCATTTCATACAGCGGCTTTGCTTACTGGGCTGGCAGAATTTAATAGCTCGTAAAGACTGACCGTAGAGCTTCTAACGTGCCGTTTGCACGTTCTCACAATGGCTACAGACTTTTGAGACAAATTGACACAACTGTTTTCTTACCTCAGAGCCCACTTGACTGAAAAGCTCCAGTTCCTCGAGCTCTACTACCCTCCAGCTGCAAGGGGCACCACACACTAGAGATTACTTCGAGGAAAAACATGGTTGGTACCAACATTTAAATCCTGGCAATACTAACACTTTTTTTTAAATGAAATACTTTCTTTTTTTAATCTATTACGTCACTTCACTGAGAGGAACAGCTCTCATTCTCCCCAACTAAAGCCATTTCCTCCGGTCACCCCCAGGGGAGAGGATCAGTAAGGCCTGGCCTGTGGATACATTGGTACTACAATCTTCGTACTGAGGCTTCCCCACTCGAGTGGCGGCTGCCATTGACATTGGGATCACGATGTAGTCGATGTCATAGCAACATTCTGCGTTTCTTTGAGGACTTCTGTAGCAGCCTTCTGGTATCTGAAGAGGGCCTACAAGAAAGCTGGAGAGGGACTTTTTCCAAGGGCATGGAGTGATAGGACGAGGGGGAATGGCTTCACACTGGAAAAGGGGAGATTGAGAGGAGATATTTGGAAGAAATTCTCTCCTGTGCGGGCGGTGAGCCCCTGGCGCAGGCTGCCCCGAGAAGCTGTGGCTGCCCCATCCCTGGAGGTGTCCAAGGCCGGGTTGGACGGGGCTGGGAGCACCCTGGGCTGGGGGGGGGTGGCCCTGCCCAGGGCAGGGGGGGTGGGAGTCAATGACCTTCAAGGTCCCTTCCAACCTAAACTGCTTTCAGCATAGAAGTTGTTTTGGTTTTTTTTCTTTAGTATTAAAAAAAACAAAAAACCCCAAACCCTAATCTACTTTGTTGATGACTGTTTGCATCAGCAACCGCAGAACGTGAAGAGTATCCCAGGTGCAGCAACTGTGTCCCATAAGAATGTCAAGGATATGCAGCTTGCAGTCTGCACATTATATTACTTTCAAAAAATGATTTGGCATAAAAATGTGCCTTTCAAAGAAAGCAAAATGGAACACAAACCCAATTCTTTTGAAAACTAGGATGTCTTTTAGCTGGGTTTCCCTCTTCCTGTCTTGAAACTGGCTTGAGTCTTCTGTCACTTAAACTGCTGTACACCATTTAAAAAAATCATCAACACTGAGGGGCTGATAAGAAAAAAATAGTCCTTCCAAAACAGCAAGAGCAGCATGCAACTGGAACAGCAATTGCTAATCACAGCAGAAAAACAAACAGTAGAATTTTACAAGGCAAATACCAGTCTTCTCCAATTCCAAATAAAGGTTCATAAAAGCTTCTTTTTGGGTTGTTTGTTCCCTTGAAAGAAACACAGAGAATTGCGAGATTTATTTTGAATAACTTAGCTGAGGCCAGTATTTCCACGTCCCGCCGAGGGGGTCAGAATTTCTGCAGCTTGCAAGATGCTGGACTCAGTCACTCAGACATTACTCTAAGACAGAGCTCAAATTATCTTCCACTGGAAGAAAGTGAACTACTTTCTCCACTCTACCTTGACTGGTTGCCCTCAGGTACTGGTTAAAACCCCACATTTATTTTTAACTTCATCTCAACCTCCATTTTGCTTAACTTACGGGAGGCAAGCCAGAGCGAAGAGTGTAGCTTTGGGAATGTGCTGTTAGTTGGATCTTGTTTCTTTCCCAAATGGGACATCTTTGAGTTCATGGCTCAGTAGTCTGTGCAATCCGTGCTCTCTTAGTAAGGTTTCACAGTACAAGTGGAGAGGGTTGCCTGAAAGCAGGAAAACCAGGTTATTTCGGTAAGCGCAAGGTTCCCCTCTTTTCATACACACAGCGCTGCCCACACATCATTAACAATTCACGTCTGTCAGTGCTTTGGTGAAGCCACAAAGTGACACAGCGCACTGAAGTAAGCGCGGTGGACTGCAGGCTCTCTCGGCCCATGCGTGCGGAGACGGAGCCGACAGGATGGTGCTCCACTCACCACCAGATAAAGAGAGAACGGGGTGGGGGCCAGAGTGCAGGAGGGCCCTGCGCTCTGCTGGGACGTGCTCTCGGGGTCCACTGTCGGCACAGAGGCTTTGCAGGATGCAAAGCTGAAGTTCAGATCCAGCATCTCCAGTCTGCGTTCTACAGGAACGCTACTTTCCATTCACTAAAAAGCGGAGGCAGGGAAGTTTGGAAAAACTGAAGAGCATCTCTGGCATAATCTTTCCCCAGCACAACTCGAACTTGGGGGGGAAAAACAAAGCAAACCAAACCCCAACCCAAACCAAAACCATAACCAAGCAGATTTGCAGGGTGAAAAATAAAGTCAAGAGCCAGGATAAACGTTAGAACAGCGCGCAGGGGTACTACCACAGCCTGTGTCTCCTGACCGTGGATGGCCCGCCTTATCAAAATAACCTGCAGCGTTAAGGGACACATTTTGCGTGATTCTTGTGATTCTTTACTAGCTGTTCCAAGCCAGCAGAGCTGCTCCTCTGCGACACCAGTGAAGCCGGAATACTTCATTGCTTCCTTTTTAAAGCGTGAAACACCTCTGTGCCTTTCCCCACCCTGTTCTTCCACATCTTCCTTAAAGGCTTTTTGTAGCTCTGACACTTCCAAAAAACTTGATAAAAACCTGTTAGGCGAGCAATCCACCACCCGCGGCGCCCGTCATTCTGACCACCATTGCCTCATTTTCCACTTTTCCTCACTTGCTTGTTTGCGGTGTGAGCTGCAACCACCACAGCCCCATCCCTTTGTTCCACCGGTTCCGCACCCTGTCGCTGCGACACACCCGGTGCCCCTTCCCCACCGATACACCGGGGTCCGCCGCAGCGGCCAAACCAGAAGAGGGAGCATCAATAGTGCTTTTACCTATAGCCTAAGCAGACTGAATTAAGTCACACTGGCTTTGCGCTCTGGTGAAACAAAAGATCAGACCAGAAAGAGTAACACAACTTTTAATCTTTTTTTTTTTTTTGTCTTAAGTCTGCAGCTTGTTTAGTACCTGTTACTTGAAAATCAGTGTTTGAGGAAAAGGCTACAAACAAGCAAATAAGATATGAGGAGCATAACCAACCACCACTTGTCAACTGATGTATATTAGCACACATGGTCTTTGTCAGAATTAATATAATAAATATCTTTTAACCATCAGGTAACTCCCAGTCAGGTGTCCATTTCATTAGGCTCGGCAGCTCAGCCTTCAAATAACCCCAACCCAGTTACACTCGCTCACACGCCAGCTTGCCAAGTCTTAGCTAAGGTTATGTATGTCTGGGGGTTTATTTTTGGGTGGCTGGTGGGTTGTGTTGGAGTTTTTTTTTTGGGGGTGGTGGCTTATTTTTCCCCTGGACAATTGCAAGGTAATCAGCTCCAAGAGGTAATTGGCAGAAGGTTGCTGCCCGTGCTAAAGTCTGAGGTACACTCTGGTCATCGTTACTCAGAAGCCAGCTGCCTGATTTTTAAGAACAGAAATTTAGAATCAGTTTCTAAACCACAGTGAGATAGAGACCTTGTGACTTTTTTTGACATATCTGGGACTTTCTTCTAAAATTCTACATGAATTTTAGAAAAGTGCCCAGAAAACGCTGTATTAAAACCAGAATCCAACATTATGATGGTTTTTGCTAAAAATAAGTAAAGCCACGCATTCTAAATAAAAACACAGCCTAGTTTGGTAACCACAGGGCAAAACTTTCACTTACCTTCGTGCTGCAGCGAGACACTGAGGTAGCTCGGACAACCTTGTGCTTCCGACATTGGCACGCTGGGCAGGCTCCGGCAGCGATGCGGGTATTGTCCGACCCGGCAGCGGGGCTCTGAAACGGGGTTTGTTTGCCAAATCTCCCCTCAACGTTCACGCTGATCGGGGAACTGCTGCCGGAGGAGCCAGTACGCAAACTGCAACCAAGTGAAAAACAACTCTGAGCAGGAGGAGTTAAGCTGTCATTCTGTGTTTATTGTTGTGGCTGTGATGCCCAAAGACTCCTCAGCATTCGCCTCAGCAGCTAGTCCTTGCCAGTTTCGCTCTCAGCACATTTTTAATCTTTGCTACAGTCGCCCTGGAGGGGTATGTAGATTTCTGAGTATTTCATTCCCAACAGAAATGGATGCTGAAGTGTCTCAACAGCTATATATTCGTCAGTTAAGGGCAGAAAGTCTTAAAGCCAGTGCAAACGTGGTAGCCACTATATATAGTGCCTTTTTTTCTCCAAAGAACTTCAGCCAGCAGCTCAATTTGTCATCTGATAATAACAATATCATTTCCTTCCCATAAAAAAAATTAGCCATTAAACCTAAAACCACTGACAAACATTCTTTCCATCTCTCTCAGGTTTAACCATAACTCCATGATGAACAAAGGTTATATTTCAATAAGCAGATACAAGTTTATTGCCTTGCAGTATATTCTTGTTCTGGAACCATCTGTAAATCAGTGCCTTCATAAAACTTTTTTTGTCACATGTCATATTATCATTTAAAAACTTCATTTATCTGTTATTTTTGCTGGTCCAAATCAAGCATGATAATTTTTTTTCTTGGTTTGCATAGCAAACATTCTAGTAAACCCAGAAGTTTAAACACAAAGCTGGATGTTCCAGCTCCCTGCCGAACAGCAGGGCTGCCTGGCAGAAGTCAGTGTCACCAGACACTGAACTAAGGTCCTGGTTGGTGACAAGTCCTTAGAACAAGACAAATCCCAACCCTCCCTGCCCCGCCATTCTTCATGAAATGAAGAGCCACTGATTTACACCCAAGTTAGATCATTCTATGCTGTTTTCAGTTTGTAATTATAGGCCAAATCCTATTCAGCTATGAACATATATACTCACACAAGGAAACATATCTGTAGGAAAAGATGTGCTTATAGAGACCCAAATTTCCCCAGTGAGCTCTTAACTGCACAAACCAGGAAGATAACTAAATTTTATGGACAACCGTAAGAGGCAAAACGCACGGGAGAAAGTATTCCACCAAAATATACACTACCAATGTTCCATAAGTACACCCAGACTAGTTCTATATAACAGGGCATGAGGAGCCTCCGAAGTCTACAGCAGACCTGCACGAGACTATTCTTCCCCAGTGGCCTCGTGCTTTCTGTTGCCCTGTACAGAAAACACAGGTTTGCAGCAAAATTGGTGTATTTGTTTTGGACCTGCACAATTCCAAACCACAGTAACCTCCACAGTAGATAGCTCAGGTAGCGGGATGAGGAGGATGCTAATTATCTTTTTATTGTATAGCATTCCACACCTGAACAGCACGTAAAAAGTTACACACGTGGGTAATTTTATTTGCAAATTCTCAATATGTTTACTTATTCTCACAAAATAGCCATAAATTTCCGCAGTGAACTTTTAGTTAGGAGCACACACCCTGATCCTACAAGAGCTAGGAATAACCAGACTAGGAAAATCTAAGATATATTTTCAGTTTATCACAGACCACTCAGGCGTATAAGTGTCTCAGTGACATCTTGAAAGCTTAACTTCCAAACTCGCATTCAAGGTGTCCCAGAACTTGCAGTCTAAGCACATTCTAATCATTTCTCAAAGGCTCCAAGGAGTTCTTGTGAATAAAGAAAAAAGTTTGAGAAACTTCTATCACCCTGTGTGTTAAACAGGAGGTTCACTGTGTCAGAGTTATACACTGAGGAATTCCAGGGCTCTTGCTCTCTTCTGACTGCTGAATAAAGCTCTGCATTAAGAAACTTGGCACAGCTTGTGAAAATCCATGCTTTCAAGTCTACACAAGATACAGTTTTCCTTCCAAGAGAAGCTTCAAAAGCCATTACTAGATTAACAGAAACAGGACAAGCGAGCTACTTCAGATTGTGTTTCCAACACAAGCAGAGGATGACTGAAATTTAAAAAATATCTGAAGAGACAAAATATTTAAATTTTGGGGTCATGCTATGTATATCTCATTTAGGAGTGATCAAAGGCAGATCATACTACACTGCACAGGAACTATCCACCCGAACTTATTTTTTGAGTTCCAACATGAAAATCCTGATTCTGAGTATATGCTCAAAAAAATCTTTGGCCTCTTCCCTGACAAGGTCCAAACGAATTCCTAGTATCTGACACAAATTCCAGTTTGGCTACTCAGAGTTTCATGCTGATCTTGGGAAGTGAGCTGGATACAACCGAAGTTCTCAATGATTTTTCCAGAGTCTGCCTACCAGGGAGGAGCCCCCCAGTGCAAGCACCCAGCCAATTCCACAGAGGAGTAAACAGCACTGAAAAAAGTCTTAAAAGCATTTAGGCACCAGAAAAAAAACAAAACAGAGCCATTTCATTAATATCTTACAGTCAAACACAGTCTCTTCAAGTCACAGAACTCATAACTCTTCAAGTTAACCCGAGGAGCCCATGCGCAAGATATGAATGAGAACTCCGTGTAGTGCTGTGTTTGCACAGACAGGCTACAGTGATGCACGGCAGCAAGTTTGAATGAACGGGACCAAACCCAAAAGAGCAAGGCACACCTTGTGTAGCAGGAGATAAACAGCTTCCTCTACTGTTTCCTCTTCAGCCCTTTCATGGAATTAGCTGTTAACCAGAGCCAGGCGCCAGAGCTCGCACTATATAAAGAACAGCAGCTACCTGGTATCCATCCTGCCACCCCAACTCTTGCAGCCTTTTTTTTTTTCCCCACAGGCAGAAACATGCACTGCCAATTCAGTTTTATCAAAATTGGTAGCTTATGTATAATAAAATATACAATGCCTTCCTTGCATTTAAGATTAATTGCAAAGAGGGCAATCATAAAATTTCATGGAATGCAGAAGCAGAAAGTAGTACGTCAGCTGTGTTTAAGACCACTATATACTTCTTAACTCTTCAAGTATGGATTGGAGACCCAATACACCAAACTGCAAGTAACTGGATTAAAATAGCCATTTAAACAGATTTAGAC
Source organism: Pluvialis apricaria (assembly GCA_017639485.1). Taxonomy (NCBI): domain Eukaryota; kingdom Metazoa; phylum Chordata; class Aves; order Charadriiformes; family Charadriidae; genus Pluvialis; species Pluvialis apricaria. The sequence continues at coordinate 1,380,111 of CM030008.1, read as the reverse complement.
TTTTATAATTTGGGCTAATACTTCCAGAATCCTCTGCATTTCTACAATATAAGTCAAGAGAAAGTGAGGTTTATTATCTGCAGAATTAGCCCTGAATAAGAGTGCAACTGCTAAAGTATTTGCCTTCAGAAGATTAGCAATGTTACTGCTTGAAGCTCAGGAATAATCTGCTAAGAATTTGTTAGCCTATCAATCGCTAGCAGAAACACAGAACTAAGTGTCTGCTTTGAATAATCTATACTTTCTGTTCCCTCATTCTACTGCAGTCCAATCAATTCCAGGCTGAAACTACCACTGTTAAAACGCGAGCTAGTTTTACTGATTGAATACAGCAAGAGCAACCTTTACTGGAGCCATCTATGAAAGAAAACAAACTCTTCCCTAAGAAAAAACACAGGATGTTTTATTTCATGAGGCAACACATCAGCTTAAAGCCTCTGCATGTTGTGATTCGTCCAACTGCAACTCCCCAAGACTACAGCTCAAGCGATTGATCAGAGCATTGGGTACCTCAGGAGAAGGTGCTGAGGATTTGCCAGAACAATCATGCTGGATAAGACCGAAGGTCGATCCTGCTCAGTACCCTGTGGAGCAGCACACGATACATACCCTACTGCTCTCAAGTGTCCCCCAGCACCTTCAGCTCAGACCACACTTAGCTCTGCTAATCGCAGTGTAATTAGCAGCCTTCAATGAATCTTTCTACCACGCAGCAAAATGCAGACTGCATCCTGCTTTTCCACTAGCTCCACAGAAAATGGAATGGTGATGAGTACCTTACAGAAAACATAAGGAAAACCCCGCAAGAAATAAAAGCAGCAAGTGCACCAAATTTTACTCAATTTAATTAGCAACTTGCCACAAACTTGATGACATATTTGTTTGAAGTGATGCCAGTTGCAACCCAGTCGCTACTATTCCTAGGTTGAGACAGCTTGACTGAAAGTGGAAACACAGCGTATCAAGGAATACTCAACAGTATGTGTCTTCTGAATCAGTGGGTCTCGGCTTTTTCTCACTTTCAAAATTTTTCTATTCAAGTGCCAACCTGACTTCTTGGGCATTTACGCCTCCTTAAAATGAACTTGCACAGCTGTCTTTTGCAGATCCCTTAAAGTCTACAGGCATCTAGGAGCAGAGACCAAAAGTCTTTTCTCTAGACATAAACAAAGATGACAGGGGAAGGGGAAAATTCATTTGAGCCCCTTCGTTGTAAGAGATGAAGACTTGAAAGGCAGCTGAGTTGCAGCTCTTATCTTATTGTCTGCTTACCAGAAAGAACAGAGAAAGCAGCATGCATCTGGTGAGGGAAAGGAACATTTCCTCTATGAGACTTGAGAGCAAGTTCCACTGCGTTGTCACATCCTTATTGGGTTTACACCCCTCCCTCCCTATCACTGCTTCATCCGATTTATACATGATCAGATACAGCGTGAAGTGATGTGTTTGGCTTTTTTTTTTTTTGAAGCAGTACTAATTCTTCCCTCTCCCAAGAATAAGGTGGCAATAGCTGGAGAAACCTTTAGAGAAGTGAAATAGACGGGAAGGAAATGAGATTAAAAACTTCTCAAAGAGAACAGCCTGAAACCCAAGGAGATAGCATAAAGCTGTACATGAAAATGGATCAGTTGGAAGAACAGCATGGTAAATCATTGGGACAATCGGTGCGTGTCATGGGTGTATTTTCTAGGGAGCTTCTCTGCACTGATACATCTGGTACATCATGGGATGAAAAGCTTACTCAGCAATTCTACAGGGTAAAGTTTGCCTCTTGCTACCAGGCGTCTTGAAGCACACTGGCTGCTTGCGCAGGACATGTCCCCAGATATTAAACTGGACAAAACACTAGTTAAACACTGAACAACAGAAGGAATGTTCCCAACTTATTTAAAAATTACTGCTCCCCTCCCCACTTTTAACAAACAATTGATCAATAATATCTTCTATTACAGATACTATGATTCAAGGCTCCATAAAAATATGAAGAGTTAAAAGGCTAAACTCTAGGCACCTCTTCATCACCAGCAAGACAGGCAAGATTTACTTCTTCATGTATTGAAAATTAATAAGCAGAAAAACATGTTCTACATTCTGTGCACAGAAAGAAACTCAAAAAGCTCAGAAATCCACTTATTAAAAAATAAAAATCAGGTCACCATGATGCTGTACAGCATCCAGCCTTGACCGAGACAGGCAAGCTACTTCGGTCATTCATTTATTAAAAGGAGGTAACATCTTCCAGCAGGCTGCCTACAAGGCAGGCAACATCATATATATATTTGGCTGTTTTGGGGTTTTGGTTGTGCTCTTTTACACAACAGATCACAAATGGTAATTTTATATTACTTCTTACAAGAAGTTCCCCTCTGGAATCCTCCCAACAGATATGTGTACTTATTTCAAGTTTTTTACAACTGAACTGTACATACAGAAGTTCTGTAAGCCTTCTAGCTAAAGATCCCTTTCTTAGCCACTGTCACCAATGCCTTAAATGTGAGATTACTTTGATCAACCTAAAAGAGGAGGAGAACTAACCAGTTAAACACTCCGTTGACTCAGCGGGGTGACGTGGTGCAGGCTTGGAGGGGTGCTGAAGACCCACTGTGGGGGTGCAAGAAGGACTTTGACACACAGGGTTTCCTAAAGACTGTGTAAGACGAGCGCTCTGCAAGAGAAAAATGAAATCTCAAACTCAGTAAAGACTAATGTGACAATGAATCTGAAGAAGGATGAGGGCAGAAAGGAGAAAAGCCCAGAAAACAATAACCAAAAAAAGAGTAATCTAAGGAGCATTTTCCAATTCTAAGCAACATTGGACTTAAATAGGCCCAACGTAATCAATCACGTGCAATTTAATCAATTGCATTTCAAGCAACAACCTCCAAATCAATCCAAGGTCATATTTTAAACGCATTCTTACACATCACAAAATAAGGAACAAAATAGAGCTTTTAGTTGTCTTTAGGCTGGAGACCATTTTCAGAGCAAGACAGCCTCATTTTTGAGCTATTCTGCCTTTTCCACTAGACAAAAAGCTTATGCTGTACTAAAATCTGTACTAAATGCTGTACTAATGTCATAGATGCTTTCTGAAGTTTTAATGAAATACTGCTGTTTAAGAATATTTGATGGCTCACACACTCATTGGACATGGTTCTGAAGTGTCAAAACCAAAATACTTTTTATTTCCACACCATTAAACCCCCACACCTGCAGTTCACTGCATGTGTGTATCTCTACATTAGCATTAGTTAAACAACAAACCCCCACAAAGATAAAAGCAACAGAAGTACAGTTTTCCTCATACTGTGCCATCAATGTCACAGCTTCATCCTTTGAAGGAAGCATCTTCTCATCAAATAGTTAATCCAGGGATTTATTGAGCCGCTGGCTGAACCTGGACCACAGTGTTCAATTGGTAGAGCTTCCATTAACTTGTTTATTCCCTTTTTGAACAATTTAATTTTGCCATAGAATGCTTCAAACTGAATGTAAATATTGGCTAGACTTCCTTTTAGTAGATATTTCTATCATACCATGAAAAAACCAATGAATCATACCATATTCGTCTTGGAGCTATCAAGCACAATCTCTCACCTTTGTTCCCACAAGAGTTCAGTTACTCAAGGTTCAGATTTTGCACCTTACCTTTACACATGTCAGAGTATCTTCCCTCAGAATTTGCAACTGAAGAAGTTAAAGCCAGCTTTAAAGAAAAGGAGTCTTAATTTTTCTGCATCCTCTGTATTTTCCCTGCTCTACAGCTGCAGGTAGTGACAGTTGACCCTTCACAACAGTTAAAGCTAAAAGCACCTGTTAAGTCACTTGGTGCAGTGACCAGAAGCTACCTGCCACCACCCGGAAATACCAGGTTCTGAACCCTACTTCGATATGTAAAGCCTTTAAAAAGGTCTTTAAAACCATCATACGCAAACAGCGCGGGTCAGAATTGCCATCAACCCCGAGAGTCCAGCAACAGCTTGAGACCAGAAGTTCACATTTTCCTAAACACTGGTTTTCAGGGTTCTTTATGACTGCAAACTCTATCACCTTCCACAGACCTTGGGCAGTAAATCAAGGCTCACAGTAGATTTCTGTGGTGGGTTTTTTGTTTTATGGTTTTGTTTTGCTTTCTGTTTAGTTTTGGAGGACTAAGAATACACAAAAGTACAAGAGTTTTTTTAAAAGCAAAAAGGTGAAGCCAGTTCAGTTATGTATCAAATACAGAGTACTGGTAAACCGATATCAGCTGATGCATTGCTATACCAAAAAAAGCAAAAGTGAGTTAAAGAAACTTTAAAATAATATATCAAAAGCAAGTTATTTGATATGACTTATAAACTTGCTTCCACAAATCGTACCACTGTTGATTTAAGACTTCATTTAATTAAAGCTTCTTTCTTCACTTCTATCACTGCAGAATTATGTGTTTCTTGATTACTGACCTGCTTCTGCATATTATATCTGAAACAGGAGGGAACAGCATCTCCTACAGGGCACCTTGGGACAGAAGATGAAGGCGAGAGCCACTTACTCTTTTTGGAGGCCACCAGTGACACAGAACTCAACCCGGCCTGCTTCTTCTTTAGGTCTCCAGGCTGCCACTCACTACTGAGGACTACTGGGCCCTGGGGATAAAAAGTGACACTGAATTCCACTCATAGAAGCTACAGCACAACAAATATTTCTTAAGTATATTCTAAAAGGGAAAGAAACATCTTCAGAGTTACATTTCTATGGCAACTTTATTAATTCAAAATTCTAACCTAGGGGAAGCAGCTTAAGGAGGAAACATTATGAGGCCAACATCAATGCTGTGTGTTTTTCCCAGAAGAGCGGTCCACGACCGTGGCTCACAATTAACATGCTGCTTTCCAGGTCCTCCAGCTCTGCTCACAGCAGCAGGGAGGTGTAAGCGAGATCAGCAAAAAGGAAATCAAGGCATGACAGTGCCTGCAGGATGGTACTTGCTTGGTATCATTGGTCACGGACCAGCAGACACTGGTGACTGCTCTTGCAGACTAGCCTACGCAGAGAAGGCCGGCTATTTAGAATAACATGGCAGTAATTACTGAGTACTGCTCAAAAAATGATGATTGCCATGATTAAGACCACCATCCTTCCTTCACATGATTTCATTTGGTATTTTTTTTATAACGGGTGAGGAGAGCTGGCCACTCTGCAGTTCACAGTTTCTACCTCTCCAGTCACGCATATCCTTCCCATCCTCCGCAGCGTACACCTTGTGGCACACACACAATGCTCCACACACCAACCTATTTCTCTTGAGTCTTCTGTGCTCAGCAGCAGCTTAATAGTGACTCACACCAGCAAAATGTCTCTTTAGTATAAGAGATCGGTAGTAAGGAGCTGGAAAGTTAGCATTTCTTACAGGGAAATTTCATGTTATTCACTGTGCAGTCTACACTTTATAGCACTTGTGCTATAATTGTGCACAAACTTGTGAAAGAGGGAAAATACACAGAACAATTAACTTATTTCATGCATTTGCATTCATGTCTGTATAAACATCATAATTGCTTGAGAACAGGAACTTCTCTACAGTGAATCAAAGATAATCATAAGCTAATTTGGTTAAAGAAATACTGAACTACAGCTAAGACAAATTCTAGTTACTTAGAAAATACACAAAGCACCTGAAAAGTTAGCATTCCCCTTCATCATGTGCTGCATTAGAGACTAACGTTACCAAAGTCTTGGGCCCTTCGGAATACTTATTTTCCATAGCATTAGAGTAAAAAATTTAGATCAGAAAGTAAACCTGGAGATCATGTAGTCTAATCCTCCACTTAGTGACTGACCCTCTCATCGGCAATCCTAGCTAAGAATGCCAATAAAATAAGGCTTTCCTCACCTCAGATCTTGCAGGAGCACCTACAAAAGCGCACAAGGAGCAAAGCTCTTTGTCTTTGTCAGAGACACAGCATACCCAAGTGGAATAACAAGCTTTACATTTATCAAAAAGTAATCCAACATATTTTATTTATAAAAGCTGATGCAAAAGGAAAGTGCATTTATCCAGAGACACATATTCAATAAGAACAATAATTAAAACAGTTTTCCTTCCAGAGAAAGGAAAACACTCAAGCCATGTAAAAATCTTCACATTCTGCTTTTTTGCCAAAGTCTAGGGAAATGAGCTTTGCAGTTTGTACTGAAAGCCAGATTCAAATCTGCGCAACTGAGATCATCTGGACTTGTGCAAACCATTTGACACTGTCCTGCATGACATCCTTCTCTCTAAATTGGAGAGGTATGGATTTGATGGGTGGACTGTTTGGTGGATGAGTAATAGGTTGGATGGTCACACTCAAAGAGCTGCGGTCAACAGCTCCATGTCCAAGTGGAGACTGGTGGTGAGTGGCATTCGTCAGGGGTCGGGACTGGGCCTGGTGCTGTTCACTGTCTTTGTTGGTGACATGGACTGTGAGATCGAGGGCAACCTCAGCAAGTTCGCTGATGACACCAAGCTGAGTGGTGCGGTTGACACACCTGAGGGACAGGATGCCATCCAGACGGACCTGGACAGGCTGGAGAGGTGGGCCCATGCCAACCTCATGAGGTTCAACAAGGCCAAGTGCAGGGTCCTGCACCCAGGTGGGGGCAACCCCCGGTATCCATACAGGCTGGGGATGGAGGGATGGAGAGCAGCCCTGCCGAGAAGGACCTGGGGGTGCTGGGAGGTGGAAAGCTGGCACTGTGCGCTGGCAGCCCAGCGAGCCCCCGGCACCCCGGGTGCATCCCCAGCAGCGTGGCCAGCGGGGCGAGGGGGGATTGTGCCCCTCTGCTGCGCTCTGGGGAGCCCCCCCTGCAGCGCTGCCTCCAGCTCGGGGGCTCAGCACAGCAGAGACACGGCCCTGGGGGAGCGGGGCCAGAGGAGGGCCCGGAGATGCTGCGAGGGCTGAGCCCCTCTGCGGGGAGGACAGGCTGGGAGAGGGGGGGGTTCAGCCTGGAGAAGAGAAGGCTCCGCGGAGACCTCAGAGCCCCTTCCAGTGCCTAAAGGGGCTCCAGGAGAGCTGGGGGGGGACTCTGGGTCAGGGAGGGGAGCCATGGGACGAGGGGGGAACGGTTTGACACTGAAAGAGGGGAGATTGAGATGAGATATTCGGAAGAAATTCTCTCCTGTGCGGGCGGTGAGCCCCTGGCGCAGGCTGCCCCGAGAAGCTGTGGCTGCCCCATCCCTGGAGGTGTCCAAGGCCGGGTTGGACGGGGCTGGGAGCACCCTGGGCTGGGGGGGGGTGTCCCTGCCCAGGGCAGGGGGGGTTAGACTAGATGGCCTTTAAGGTCCCTTCCAACCCAAACCATTCTATGAATTCATTTCAAGTCAGAACATGAGAGTTATTTCAAAAGTTCAGAAGCACCTTGAAAGGTTTAACTCAAGTGTTTCCAGAGGCTTTTGCAGTGGACTGAGAGGCTGTTAAAGGGGGAAGCCCCAAAACACATTTCAAGTTTTGAAGATCAAAACCTTTGTTTAATTTATCTCCAGGAAATCTAGTCACATAGAAGTAAATATCATTGTAGTCAAGAAATGAGTATTCATCCTATCTATTCTCTATCATAATACTTCTCAGATATTGAAATGAAACATTAAAAGGTCATGGCCTAGAAGAAAAGCATGAAACTTGCTTACACAGCGTTCTGAGGTTTAAAAGGTCTATGTGCTTTAAATGATAACACTTTGCAGCAGGCATCAAGGCTCGAAACATAAACAGTCCCTGCGAGCACCTCTGATGGTAGCCTGGCACTATGCCAGTTTAGAAACCAACATTTGCAAGCACCAACTCAGTGGCTTATGCCACTGTGGAGCCCCATTACATTAACGAGCTGCTCTGCCTGGAGAACATGATGAAATTAAGCCCCTTCACCCTCAGCAAGCTCTTACTATAATCTTTGTGAAGTAGACAGAAATCACTGCTCTCAAAAGATAAAGGTAACACCTCTTACTGGTATTATTACTGGACTAACTCAAAAGCTTTTCCCCTCACCCTTATCTCTACAGAGAAAATACCATTCTACTAAAGAAATAGCCAGTTAATAGCTTCCAGAGAAGCTCTCCAGGTCATAAAGCAGAAGGCTAAAATTACCTTGGCAACACGAAATCATTTGTAGATGTCTGTCTGCTGTCTTATTTGACATTCCAAATCAGAGATGTGAGCCTGCAACCACATCCAATGGCAGATAACGGCTGCCTTCTCCATCGCCCATTGGCACTCTGTATGGCAACATCTGAAAAGCAAGTGTTTGCTCGCACTGATCAATGAAGTAACAGCTTCAACACTACAAAAAACTGATGGAAATTCAAGAACAATTTTACTATTAAGAAGTGATTAAGAATTTGTGCGGGATATAGGACAAATGAGTTTTTGCCCCACAAAGTCTACCAATATCCAGCCTTGATTTAAAGCTCCTATCCCCAAGATAGGGTGCTCAATACAATTCTTCAACTGTGGGGAAAAAAAATAAAAAGGAGCAGGTATTGTTATTTTGGCTATCACAAACCAATGCAGGAGTCCAGCTCTTTCTAGATAAGCACAGAACTTTTCTCCTCTGCAAGTTTGGGGAGTAGAAATGACAAGAAGAACTGCCTGAAGCGACAGAGCCCTAGCCTGCGCTGCTGACCACAGAGCAGGACTAACCTGTATTTGTCACACTCCTCACAGCTGTTTGTGTAACATGGTCTTAAAAACCTCTACTGCCAGAAATCCCATATGCCCTTCAGGATGGTACCCCAGTGCTGCACTCTCTCAGCTAAAGATTTTTTTATCTATTGGTCGAATTTTTGCTGCTGTAACAGAAGACCATCACACCAGTGCCACGTAGAATACCAAATACTAAAACACCCACACTGATAATACTTTCTCTATTTATACTCAAATTAAGAATTGTCTTCACTGAAAGTTACTGTTTGAATGAAGGTTTACCTTAAAGGTAACAGGGTTCTGGGCAATTCTTGGTGGCAGCACTGTGGAGGGGAGAGCTGGCATCGCAACCACAGAATACAGGACAATGCACGATTTTTTAGGCTGCAGGGGATCCTCCAGCAAGGTTGTTCTTATGCAAAAGTGTTCTTCTCTTTCAATACCTACACCCACAAATAAATTTACAATGCTAAGAGACCTTGTGGCTTAAAGACTCTCTCAGAGTTTTGTTATTTCTAAGCAAGTAGTCCAAGAAAGATTTTGTAGCTCACAAATACAAAATACACTTAGCATTTGATCTGAGTTTATGGAGATTAAGAGAAGAACACATTAAAAAAATCCTCATAATATAAGAAAAATACATCTTGTACACAACAGTAGTACATCAGTCACTTCAGAGCTGGAAACAATGGCTAACACAAACACCGCTTTGCAGATGGAAGTTTGTGGAAGCTCTGGTGTACACTTTTGCCATCACCAATAGTTTGCACTAACTTTAAAAAGTCTTTCAGTGCAGGAACCTGCCTGCAAAAGAACAGGGATAAAAAATAATTTTCAAGTTTAATTTTCTGTTGTTAACTCAAGACCGTTCACTTCACAATCTGATTTAATTCAACTCAAACCTCTATTGCCAACCCCACGGTGGGTTTTTTTTTTTTCTTCTCTTCAGGAAGTGCATGACCTACTTTACATCAGCAGTATGATGGCTCAGGAATAAAGACCAGATAACAATTAGGGCTAAAACCACTTGGGGAAATGTTAAGGGGCTCCTTTTCATTGGTCTGAGGAGTCTGCTGTATCTGCATAGGATCAGATGTGGCTACAGTTTAAAAACTCTGATTTTAATAAACACATCAAATAATTATTTAAAGCAATACAGCAGATTTAAGAACAGAGCACTGACTAGATGAAAAAGTCAGATCTCTCAGATGAAGAAAAAACTTTGGATTTTCTTTAAATTAAAGCTTCTAAAAAAAATTGGGAATCAATATGTGAGAAGAAAGATAAAACTCAGAAGGGGCCCCAAGCTAACGATGCAGCTTCAAAGCAACTTCAGAGAGTCCAGTTCACACATCAGTGAATGAAAGTCTTATGACTGACAAGTTCACGCCGAAGGGAAACCAAGCCACAATTTGACTGATCAAACACTTTGTAACGAGGTTTTCCCACAGCAAGTTTAGCTGATATGCACTCCTAAAAACAGCCCAGCTTTTAATGATGCAAAGACCTCATCAACCCAAATGCTGTACCTTCGAAATACACTTTACCTTCCAGCCTGAAATCCATTTTATTGCAGACATTTCCTTGTATTTAATTCATTTTTTGAATACTACTATCTTTCTCTTCCAAAGATCAGGTGGCGTTTTTTTCCCTTCTTCCTCCAAACATACTACAGCTAGAACATGATGTTGCATGTGCATGAAAACACTGGAGCATCTAATCTGTTCTCTCTCAGTCTTCAAGTGTGGCAACAAAACATTCAGAAATTAAGGTGACCAGGCCTACTTTACTAGATTAAAACAAGCACTGTTCAAAAGCAGCCAGTAAAAGAGTTTAAACGCAACCCTGAGCTAAAGATGTCCAAAAAGATATGAAGTGACAGGAAAGACTTTTCAGGCTACAATTTCATTTGGAATTGGAGCATCACCAGAACTCCTTCCAACTCCACTCTGATTAAACAAAATTATAGATGATAACAGGGAGGACCAATGAAAGACATTAGTGTCCTGGAAGTTATCCAGCCTGAGAGAAGACCACTGCACCAGCTGGTAACACAGAGCCGTGGAAGGGTGTAAGGCAAACTGAAGGCGTCCTCAGAATTGCTACTTTAGCCTAAGAATTCATAAGTGTACCAGTATGTAGTGCAATATAAAAACCTGTAATAATCATTTGCAATAGTCTATGTCCAAGTGAGTCTTTATTTAGGGCTGGGTAAAGCGTCTCATCTTTTACGTCGGCTGACTACACTTTAGCATAGAGAAAAAACAAGGCAGGCAAGCGTGCGACTGACACCAGGTTGCCTGCTTGGCTTGCAGTCTTATTTTTTCTTCCTAGAGAGCACAGTACACTAGCCTGACTCGCATTTTCCATTCATATCTTTAAGGTATGGGTTAATCCTTCCCAATTGCTCTAGAAAAGTTAACTGCAACAAATGCAGTAAAGAAATTAATTCTTTAGATGCACCTTACTGAATCTCTCAAATCCAGGCAAGCACCCAGAATACCCAAACAAAAATAGCATGATGCAATTAGAGTTTTAAAACCCAAGTTTCTGCACTACCAGTGCTTTTCAGATTCTAGTTGTATAGAAAATGAAGAAAATGCCTGTAATATGAAAAGGAGTCTATCTGTAACAATAGCAAATTATTAGTACCAAATTGCTCTTGAGGAAAGTCATAAAACAAATTCGATCAGATACCAAGCATTCTGAAAAAAAGCAAGACAATCTGTGGGAGCATTCATACGGATAATTAGCTAAATTTATAGTACATTTGCTACCACCATTATGCAATTGTCACAAACAAGCACATTAGTATCTTTGACATATCACAGCCTCGATAATAATTGCTACACTTTAGTACCAAATCAATTAAAACTTGGATAACTGTCAAACAGATTTTTTTTCTTTCTTTCCCTAGAGAAAGAGTAGCAAACCGACAGGTATTGAAATAAGTCGCACAAAAATCTGAGCCTTTAGCCTTCCAGTCCCTAAAGGAGCTACAGGAGATGCAGAGGGACTCTTGATCAGCGAGTGGAGCGATAGGACAAGGGGGAATGGTTTTACACTGAAAGAGGGGAGGTTTAGACTAGATATTAGGGAGAAATTCTTGCCTGTGAGGGTGGTGAGCCCCTGGCGCAGGCTGCCCCGAGAAGCTGTGGCTGCCCCATCCCTGGAGGTGTCCAAGGCCGGGTTGGACGGGGCTGGGAGCACCCTGGGCTGGTGGGAGGTGGCCCTGCCCAGGGCAGGGGGTGGAACTCGATGGTCTTCAAGGTCCCTTCCAACCCAAACCATTCTATGAAATAGAGTTTGATTAAACTGACACATAATGTAAGCAATATGGTACAGAACTGCTATTTAACAGCACACAGGATAATCTATTTTCCAGTGGATTAACAGGTAGTACATTTCTAGGGTATTACATGAGGAGAAAAAAACCCACACAAACAAGTACATAAATAAAGTGGCTCAGTTATCTCATACTTTTAAATTAAGGTAGCAAATTTCCCCGTTTTATGCATATATAGTTCAATGGAGCTTATGACTTAACACAGGACATTGTAGCTGCTAACAGTACAGGGTTTGTCAGAGACACTGTTGGTGGATCTAACCAGCAACACCTTACGCACACTTGCCTCCCCCAGCCCAGAGCTCCAACAGAAATTCAGCACCATCTCTGGCCACAGACAGTGCTCCCTGAAGGTATCCACTCAGGGTTACAGCAGAAAGCCAAGATCACCAACACATATGCACAGAAAATGCGTAGAAACCACCTTCTATTTTAAGGAAGTTTATGAAAGTCTTGTTTATAGACAAGTACCTCTAAAGCCTTTCACAAGACAGACCACTTGGTACTGATGTTTACCTGACCAGGCAGAGCAGGTCACCACGCTCCGAATTAGCTCCAACAGTTTCTCTGTCAATGCAAAGCCAGAACAGTCCTTCCCTTCTCCCTTCTGAAACATTTGATCTGCAGGGACTCTTGCTTTCAGCTCTCCCCCAGCTATTTAACACTGATAAGAGAAAGACTATGTGCTAACTGATGGTTTCTTTCTCAAATGATCTGCTGCCACCACCAAGGTATGAAAACACCTGCAGAAAGTAGCCTTCTGAATAAAGACAAGCTAAAACAATGTCTGAAAGAAATTACTACCTCATCTGTAGATGTTTTGATGTACAAGGCTGTTCACAAGGATGCAATAATCACAATTGACTTCTGGAGCCAGGATATCGGACTTTTGTTTTCAGGAGATGTTTATCTTACTTGTCCAGGAAGCTTTCTCTCTTCCTCCTGACAATGAATCAAACTCACCAGATCTAATGAATTAAAAATATTGGTTTCAAGATTAAATGGAAGGAACTGCATACGCCTCAGGTTACATAAGAACTAGTTGCTCACCTCCATCTGCAACTGTGTGTGTGAGGTTGTTGGGTTTGGTTTTCTTAAGGTAGGTTTTGCATAGCTATATAAAAACCTGAACAGGCCATATTCTGATTACTAAAACAGTATTAAAAGTAGTGAGGTGAGATTATGGGTCAAACTTCTCATTATTACAGGCTGTGGGACATAGAGCTTTCTGTACCCTTGCTTAAGAGTGATCAGCCTGGTAGACCACCATTCAAAGAGGAAACAACTCCCCCCCCCCCCCCCCCTTCTTTGGTGACACTTTTCACTAGAAGGTTTTTGAATGTGCTTACAACTGTGGGCAGTACAGTCCTCGTAACCTGAGGTCACCAAATGGCATCACCCACCTCAGGGAACATAAGCAGAAGATACCTCTTCTGAGCATGACAGAGGAACCTCATCTACACCACAAACTTCAGTCATGACACGATGGGAATGCTTGAGCAGAAAGACATTGCCCCAGGAACTTCACAGAAAAAAAAAATACAATAAAATCAGGCATGCCCAGATTTTAAATAACTACACCTGTGACCACAGTTATATTAGGCATAAGCATATGCGCTCTTCTTTCAATGAAGAAGATTTTCTAAGGCTGAGAAATGTTTTAACTACAGAAACACATGAATTTCCCACCCTCGCTTTACATCACTGTCTACAACAGGTTCTCAACAGGTTTGAATCTGCTTCTTACTGACTCACAGACTGAAGATCTATTTGAGTATTGGCTTGTGGTAGGGAGGTCAAGATCAGAAGATTACAATGGTTCTTTCCAGCCAAAAAGAGAAACTTCACATGCCTTTGCTATTAGTTTATGGACTTTACCACAAGGTAAGAATTTTCCAGGTGTAGCAATTCTCATCTAGCTTTCCACAATATTGAGAGAGTTACTACAATATTAACGGTAATAATCAAAACAGCAACAGCTAAAATAAGATTTTGCTCAGCCAAACTTAACTGAAATATCCAAGACAGCAGATTTGTGAATGCCTCCATGGGTGTACATGCAGAGGAACATGGAAAGGGAAGCATTGTGCAAATCCCAGTTGCGATTTACACAGCTCCGAAGACAAAAAAAAAAAAAACACCAACCTGGCAAAAAGACAAACACACAACCATGAGCTCAACTTGAAAGCCACTGCAATTGAGAGATGTAAAGCAGCTGAGAGCACATTTTAAGTTGAAGCCAAAGTCAAAAGTAAAAAAGGAAAGTCACGTTACTTATTCTTTAATTTTCCAAGCTATTACCCACACCAAACATCTGTACTTCATTCTGTTTCTGCAATAAATCATAAATTTGAAATAATGATATTCCTTTAGATACGCTGTTTTATGACAGACATGTAGATAAAGCAACTAACCTATGGGCAAAGAGTTCATGTAAAAGTAAAGAATGCATATAGGACTGTAAAGCCTCCAAAACAGTTGTAGCTGTTTATAGCTCTCTCAAACTTGGGTTGAAGCGGTTTGTTGTAGAGAGTGGCTATCCCAGAAATACTCACAGAAACGAAAGTGATCATAACCCACACCACAAGAAGTGCAGTAGCACAATCCTGGTATTTCCTGGAGAAATCATCCAACATCATCAGTATCTTTTAGAATATTCTTCTGCAAGTGTCCTGGTTTGAGGTAAAACAGGACCAAATTCTAGTCTTGCAAAACAGGAAAAAGAAATAAGCCAAAAATCAGGAAAAATACTTGAAAACAACACTTCACTTTGACATATGGCATGCTACAAATAAATATAAAAGCACAACACCCCTCTGAAAAGCTTCAGTTCCCATAAAAATCCAAACCAAGTTACATTCAAGCGAAATTACATAGCAAATCAATAGAAAGAAAACTGAACAAATATAGAAGGTGTCTTTAAATACTGCATATTTCTAAGCATGCAATGAAAGACTTGGACAAACAAGCCAGAGGAAGATTAATAGGATCAGTGTCATGCCAGGACAGGCATAATTTTATGAAGTTGCTGTCTTTGAGTTATACACAAGAATTTTTTGATCCATTTTTGACTGTGAAGTAATCACTTCTGAGATTGATTTATTTTTAAATAAACAGAGGGAAGCAGGAAAACATTTATACAAAGACTTAACTTACTGACTGATGCCCTCTATTCTGCCACCTTCTTGGCCTCCTGGCACATATAAGCTTCAAACAAACTCCCTTGCAGTTTTTTGGTGGTCCTCTATCCTTTCGTGAATTATTCTGTAATGGGCTGCCACTTCATTACATTTTTCACTGTTGCTCTCCAAATGCCGAGGGAGGCAGAATCAGGTCACATCCAGTTTGCTGATGCTCAGGAAAGCTCCGAGGGCCAGGGAAGACAGGAATGCAAGGGTTTACTGGGAAGAGAGCGCATGCAGCATTGCAGACTGCCATCTGAACAACCTGCAGGCTCTCAAGGGCAATGAAGACAATTAACATACAAACCATTTATTAATCACGGACAAAGAATAAATTACAGCAGGAAATTGCAGAATATGTAAGTCAGAGACAGCTTGCTTTAACTCTCCTTCCCTCCCTCAAGACAGTCATTCCAGCTACCAGTTTCCACTGAACAAGTGATCTCAGAGGGCAGAGAGCAGTTACTTCAACAAAACACTTAGAAAAAGACTAACCAAGAATCTCTATAACACAACTAAATCTCAGTAGGTCTCTAAGTTAAGTGCTCTCTCCCCTCTTTAGACAACAGCAAGCCTCAGACCACTTCACTGATGAAACCCTACAAGGTACAAACATTATTTAGAGGATCTGACACAAACACTGAGCTGCTCAGTAGATATATCGGCAGGAATAAAACACCACCTGACTTTACAATCTGTGTTAATCAAGTTAAAATTACCATACAGAAACACTGCTGGTTTGGGGCTTTCCTAAAAAGCGATTAAGTCTTCCCAAGAGCTAGCAGTAGCCAAGTGAGGTAGCCCTGCTCCCCTCTACTCCACCCCAAGAGCTCCTCCTGGCAAACACCCAAACCCACAAACACTAGCTTCAGGAGACAAAATGACAGAACAAAACTCATTTTTCTACAGAGCTGACAGTTTCAGACCATGAACGGCTCCTCCTGGGAGCCAGAGACATGGCTGTGCTCGCACAGGGGCAGAGCGCGGACCAATCCTTCTGCCAGCAGCTGGCTGTTACCCGGCTTCTTTTATCAAACTGCATACTTCAAAGCACCACGCAAGTGCTACTTTGGGATATGAAGCTGAAAAAAAAAAAAAAAAAGCAGTAGAGACCTCTGTTCTCAGCTTAGCTAGCTTTTAGACTATTGACCACTTCACACACAGAAAAACAGAACTGATTGTTTTGGAAGTCCTGCATGTTTATTGTGAAACGCAGACACATCACCCACCACTGAGATTGGCAACCCTGCCACATCAAAGCTGATGTGCACTGCTTCCTATGCACGCCAAAGACATTCCGATTGCAAAAGCACTTTAAGTTGGTTTTGGAATAATACAGAAGACCATTGTCAGTGCAGACACTGGGCTTTAGAAAAGCCTTCACCTTCGTTAAGGTAAAAAGCTTTATCTTCATATTGTTTGTCCCAACACCGACTTGGTTAGCTCCTTTTTATTAACATTACCACGAAACAGCCCTATTCTACCTTTATTTATCAAACTGGGGCCAAACTTTACCCTTTCCCCCCCAGTTCCATCAGGTTGTCTAACAAAACATCACTTCTTCCTGTAAACCTGACCTCGCTCATATCCTTAAACCAAGCGGGATACAACAGCGTTAGGCTACGAATTGGCACGTGCTGCAAGGGCTCTTCAAGCAACTCACTCCACAGATAAACCATGGACATCTCACAAATATTTCTGACCTAATATACACAAAGCCAACACAGAAGAGAAAGCACCATAAAAGCACCACTTGGTGGCCAAGTTTGCAAGAAAAAAAAAAAAAAAGACAAAAACATAAAAGCTCACAAGGAAGATGAGACGGTGGATACAAGATGAAATCTCCCATCCTTTGCTGCCTTGGGACCAACACCAGCGCTCCAGCCGCTTCCCCACACCATCGCCCTCCCACCCCCGGGGCTCCGCAGACGGCAGAAAAAGGATTTCCCGCTCTTTTACCACCAAAAAAAAAAAAAACCAAACCAAAAACAAAAAAACACCAAAACACGGATACTCCAAAGAAGCGCTATTAAAACGATGCTTTAGACTTGAATAACCCGAAAAATGCCGGTTTAAGTGGCCACACTCCTTAAGCAACTCTACAAACGCCGCCGGAAATATCCAAGAAGCGCCTCCCGGGGGGAAGGGACGCGGCAGCCCCGTACTCACTCCGGGGAGGCGGCGGCGGGGAAGCCGCTGCCCGTCGCTCTCCGCCTCACCGGAGCCGCTGCCGGTAGCGTCGGGGTAGGTCGCCCTCCTCAGGTGCCTCGGCAAGCCGAAGAGCCGGTGCCGGGCCTGCAGCGCCCGCAGCCGGCGGCGGAGGCGCCCGCCCGGCTCCACAACGGGCTCTGAGAGCAGAGAAGCAGCGCCGCGCCTCAGGGAGAGCGAGAGCGCGAGCGCCCCCCGGGTAATTCCCGCGCCCCACCACTGCGCATGCGCGCACCCCTCCCCTTCCCCGCACCGACCGCTCATTGGCTGCTGGAGCACGCGCTCGCTGCCGAACCAACCAGAACGAGTAAATAGTGCCAGCACGTGCTGGAGGGGGAGGAGCGATGAGGAGGGCAGGCTGGTGAGCCAATCATAACTGTCAGCCCGCCCCCCGAGCCTATATAAAGCTGCGGAGGAGGGGGCGAGAGGGGTTTTTGTGGCTCTGGCGGCCATCTTGTACCGTCGGGGCGCGCCGCTCCGGGCGCTGAAGGGGCCGCGCCTGGCCCGACCCTCTGCCGCCATCAGCGATCTCCGCGGCCCCCGGCCCGGCTGCGGCCCCGAGCAGAGCGAAACAAAGAACACCTCGCAGTACAAGGCCCGTTTCCACCGTGGAGCCCATCCTCCACCCTCGACCCATTTTATTTGCTAATCCAATTATAAAAGCATCTCAGCCAGTGATTAATCCAGCCCGAGTAATGAAAAGTCAACGTTCAGCCAGCGCCCTGAGGGCTTTCGGTCTTGTCTGGGCATGAGGGAAGGAGGTGCGAGGCACTCGCAGCGCGCCCACGGCTCTGAGGGCTGCGTAGGGAGGAACCGGGTCTCCACAGCAGTCGCTCGCGCACCACCACCGCTCCAGAGCAGAATTCTTAATACAGGGGATTCAGAATAGCGAGTGCAACAGGACAACTCGGCTCACTCAAGCAAAAAAAAGCTAAGGCATTTTTATAACCTTTTATATCGGTGGATCTTGGCTGGAGTCAGGGAGAGCCTGAGGCTACTGTGGAATAATTACTAAAATAACAGAAAATCCAGCATTGTTCACACATTAAGGAAAAAAGCTTAAAATCAAAAAGGCTCCTAAGGTAGAATACAGCCGCAGCTGGTATGCGAAGAATCCACTACATCTGTGATTCCCTGCGCAATATCGCTCGCCGAGCAACACGGGGATGGAGTGGGGTGGAGATTCCACGGCCAAACCCTGTGATAATCAGCAGATATGGGAACGAGATGGTCCTATGGAACTGATAAGCTGCACACTTGCTACCCTGAGCCAACAGTTTGTCAAATTTTGACAAAATGCCGTCCTTTGTGTGAACTTTGCTCATTATAATGTCATTATAATACCAAAACACACCTCCATCCCAAAGGCTACCCGCCTCCAAGGTGCGACCACTCCTCCTTGAGTCTGCGCCCTGAATTTTTGATAAACTATACCTTTAAATGCGAAGCGAGAGAATTTTACACCAATCATAATAAAAGTATTTATGACTAAAGTCACTCAAACTCCACCTTGAAGGTAAAAAATAGTATAAAAATAGCCCAAAAAAGGGGGGATGTTAGGGAAGACACCATCGTGAACAAGTCGAGGAGGACTCTATCAAAACTGCCTTCGATTTCCAGGACCAGCCGACGGGCTGAGCCTTTCTTCCCCCCATAGGGACGCCTTTGGGTAAGACTTAAACTATACCAAGTGTTTCCTCAAAACTTAGAAATCTCTCTAGAGAGTCTTTTTCCTATGTTTATAGCCAGGCTGTACTGTATGTAACTTTGTCGCGCGTTTTGTATAACTAACAACACTTTTATTTGCACGTGCTTTGCAGACAGTGTATTTATCACCGGCAATCCATAAGAACCTATGTATCTGTTGCTAAAATAAACTGTGCTGCTTAAGTAGCTGGTCATTTTGGTTTCTCATTGAACGCGACCATAAAAGTGGCCGTGGTAGTTCATGAGCACGACTGGACTGAGGGTGCAGTCCACTATTAGTGTATCCAGAATCGTGATAGTTTAATATATATATTAAACGCGACTGGACTGATAGTGGTGGATTGGGCATCACTCAGAATTTAAACCTAGCCGCACCTGGCCTCCCACCTCGGTGAGGAGTGTTAGAACGCAAGGGGGTTTGTTTTCTGCCAAACTGCTCTGCCCTTTCACGCAACAGTAAAAAATTGGCGTAGTCGGCAGGATTGCCATGGATAAACTGCTGCAAAAATATGATTGTGCCCCTTCCCAGGTTGGGAAGGAGTGGGCCCAAAACTTTTGGAAGGATAAAGAGAAAGTGGTAAAATGCATTAAGCAGTGTAGAAGTGAGCAGAAAGTTAAAGTTGATAAGAGTAAAAGAATTGTCAGTGCAATTTTAAGAGCTTGCTTATCATGCATGTGGAGGGAGGCTAAGGAATCCCGATCTCCTGAACGAATTGCAGATGTGAAATATGTCGCTTTAAAGTCATACAATGAAGTGTTACAGAAAAATGCAAATTTAAAGAAGGAAAATGAGTTGCTTAAGACACTATTGTTGGCTGTTAGTGAAAAATCAACAAAAGGTCTGTTTCAGGAAAAGTTGCACTCTGTGCTAGAATCAGTGCTGACAAGTAGTGATTCCACAGCACAAATCTGCAAAATTGCTCAGCATACTGACCCTGAAACACGGGATGGAGATATCTGGTATGATGATAACAACTATGGTGCACCGAAGGAAGGTTCCAATTATGATTATACCCCAGAGCCTGTATCCATACAGCCCCTCATGAAAACCGAAGTCACAAATGAGGGGGGGGATGATGACTGTACTACTATGCAGACTGTCTCACAGTCTCCTACTGACTTAGCAAAGCTGCAAGAAGAATACTCGCAGCATCCAGGGGAGTCTGAGACTGAATATGTGTGGCGTGTCTCCCTGACAAGTGGGGATAATATTTTGTTAATTGAGGAAGAAGCAGAAGGTTATTGGAGTCCTGGAGTGTTTTTAACCACCACGCTGGGTGATCATAAGTATTCACTGACCACACGGGCTGCCTGTTGGGCTAGTGGTATTGACCCACAAGATAGGGGAGACCCTCATGTAATAAAGACCTCAAAATTCACTGACTTGTCTACGTCTGTGCAAAAAGCAGCCTGTATACAGGCAATATATGAGTGGAGCTTGTTAAGGAGATCCTCGATGTTAACCCCTATCGACCCAGCTAAATTAATTCCCCTTATCCATGGACTCCCAGATGGTCTAAAGATGTATGTGGCAAATGTTCAAGATTACATACAAGCCACCCACAATGCTGTGCAACAGGGGGATGCACAACAAAAAGAACACAAACAACAAGCTTGTGTAAATACTTGGGGCGATTTTGTGCAAGAGTTGGTAGGTTATGGATGCAAGATTGGCTGGGTTGGTTCGACCTTTGAAAGACTCCACGACCACCCCCATCATCAAGTCCATACTCCTAAGCCAAAACCCGAGATCAAACCTAAATTTGATAAAGAGTGCAATGACCCCCGGCGACAGGCTGTTGCAATGGGAGTGCCTTGCTGGTTGTTACACGGCTCATCCACTGCTGATCTCCGAGATCTGGTAAAATCGCTGAGCAGGAAAATTGATTTGCTAAGAAGAGATCAGTCACCAGGGAGGCCTTTAGCCCCTGACAAACCCACACCCTCAGCACCACAGAAAGATTTGATTGACATGAAAGATATATCGCCAAAAAAAAAAAAAACCTAGGCCCTAGGGAGGACAGTGAGCCACTCTGCCTGGAGGGTGTTAGCTATGCAGTGGCTCTCTAATCAGAATTTACCAATGTGAGACACTACCCACTGCCAGCAACCATGAAGTCAAGCATTGACGGGGTGGTACCTACCTTCTAACCTAACCCTGCCGGTTGAATATGACCGAGCATGTTTTTGTTTTTGTTTTCCTTTTTCTGTGTTCACAGGAACCCTGAATGAACTGCACGTGAACAGGCAAATTACAAGACCACTGAAGATAAAGCGCAATTAGTGAATTGCACTCGAGATGCTGCTGAGTCATTGTACATTTAAATAGTGATCAAGTTGAATTAATGATGTAGTGTTTCACCTCAATCCTAATACAACTTCCTTTGATTTGTAGCCATAAAAAGACAATACTGAATGTTACAAAATTATAGAGCCAAATTCAGATTGCTGGCACAATTTCACTTTTACCAAGCCTATAATAGTGTACTGTCTTTGGGGCTATAGAGATACACAATTGTTATTTGAATTTATGATTGATACAATTGTATCCGAACCTGTGCCCCAACAACCTTTTACAAGTGTACCTACCCAAACACCCATTAGTCTGACCCCTTACATCTACAACACCGGCCCTTACATAATTAAAAATACTGGTCAACAACAAGTACTGTTTAATCCGTCATACTCGCTCAAGCGTGTAGAATTGTCAATGCAAATTAATGTCTCTGCAATTAAGCCTTCCTGTTCACCATTCCTGGGTACATCTTACGCAGGATGGTCAGCATGGTTACATCAACGAACCCTCACCTCTCCAAAACGATCAAAGCGAGATGTGAGTGGTGCCTTGGGAACGGGACTGGGAGTCCTAAACAGCATAGATGCAGAAGTACTTGCCAACAAACTGGCCACAGTGACCAGTGACCTGAATGGATTAAAATACCCTGTGCAGTCTTCTCTTTCAGCTCTGGGAACTAGCCAATGGCTCCTATCAGATGTGTTGCCTCAGTGGGAAGTACTAAATGAAAAAGACCACCAGCTAATTACAAACGCGCTTGATGTAGCCCAAAATAACGTCTCTCTAGCCCTTAGTTGTGTCCAAGCTCAGCTGTGGATGCAATCAATGGCAGCTGCAATTATACGAGAAGGTGAGGAAGGTACCTTACCTACTGAAATTCGAAAAATAATTTGGGATAATGCAATTGACTTTGAAAAGAAGTTTCAATCCTGGTGGCATTTAGTTAATTTCACTTATGACCCCACTGACAATACAGCCATAGCTTTTGTCTTGACCATACGCAATGCTTCGGTGTATACCATATACCCAATCGTTGCGCTGGGAGTGAGCCAACCTGGAACTATACTCTATCCCATAGAGCATAGAGTATGGGCCCAGCAAAACAGCAGCAAATGGCAAACTGTCGACGTTGACGCATGTATTGTGCGAGAACAACAAGGGTTTATCTGTGAGAGTAACACCATCAGAGCCCAAGACATTTGCCTCGACACAGAACAGAACATTTGTCATTTTGAAATACACCCCGATAAAAAACCTGAGACTGTACTTGTATATATTGGACAAGGATGTGTTTGTATGAGAACTCCTTGTAATTCTATGTTTATAGATGGCGTTAATGTAGAAACAAGCAATCACTCAAATATTTGTGTCTGTAACTTTACTCACCTTATAGGATGCGACTTCATTTACTTAACTCCTGTCACGTCTTATCAACTGTTACAATCTAATTATACCCTGAACAAAATGTTGCTGCCTACCCCCATCGGGATGAATCTCACCTTAGTAAGAAAACTCTTACAGCATGATGACCTGAAGCAGTTGTTGGAACAAGTACGAGAAAACGGACAAAAAACTCTAATCACTGTCCATCACAACATAGAAGAAATACATCGCGTGTTGGAAAGAGTAAAGAAAACCGGAGAATACGAATGGTGGGACACCCTCTTCGGATGGTCACCAACGGCTACAGGAATCTTCAACAAGATACTTCATCCTGTTATTGTCTTACTAACCCTCACTATCTTGTGTTTTATATTGACAATCACGCTGTATGTTAGACTTTGGAATATGGTGAAAAGCTTAACTCACTTGACCACTCCGCAAGATGTATTTGTACTTGATAACCCTCACCACAAAAGCATATGTGATATTCCCAATCAGCTTTGAGCATCGTGGAGCTTGAGTGACTATAGTCACGGGGTGGATTATGTGGAATAATTACTAAAATAACAGAAAATCCAGCATTGTTCACACATTAAGGAAAAAGGCTGAAAATCAAAAAGGCTCCTAAGGTAGAATACAGCCGCAGCTGGTATGCGAAGAATCCACTACATCTGTGATTCCCTGCGCAA
Source organism: Pluvialis apricaria (assembly GCA_017639485.1). Classification (NCBI taxonomy): domain Eukaryota; kingdom Metazoa; phylum Chordata; class Aves; order Charadriiformes; family Charadriidae; genus Pluvialis; species Pluvialis apricaria. The sequence continues at coordinate 1,356,640 of CM030008.1, read as the reverse complement.
TATCGCTCGCCGAGCAACACGGGGATGGAGTGGGGTGGAGATTCCACGGCCAAACCCTGTGATAATCAGCAGATATGGGAACGAGATGGTCCTATGGAACTGATAAGCTGCACACTTGCTACCCTGAGCCAACAGTTTGTCAAATTTTGACAAAATGCCGTCCTTTGTGTGAACTTTGCTCATTATAATGTCATTATAATACCAAAACACACCTCCATCCCAAAGGCTACCCGCCTCCAAGGTGCGACCACTCCTCCTTGAGTCTGCGCCCTGAATTTTTGATAAACTATACCTTTAAATGCGAAGCGAGAGAATTTTACACCAATCATAATAAAAGTATTTATGACTAAAGTCACTCAAACTCCACCTTGAAGGTAAAAAATAGTATAAAAATAGCCCAAAAAAGGGGGGATGTTAGGGAAGACACCATCGTGAACAAGTCGAGGAGGACTCTATCAAAACTGCCTTCGATTTCCAGGACCAGCCGACGGGCTGAGCCTTTCTTCCCCCCCATAGGGACGCCTTTGGGTAAGACTTAAACTATACCAAGTGTTTCCTCAAAACTTAGAAATCTCTCTAGAGAGTCTTTTTCCTATGTTTATAGCCAGGCTGTACTGTATGTAACTTTGTCGCGCGTTTTGTATAACTAACAACACTTTTATTTGCACGTGCTTTGCAGACAGTGTATTTATCACCGGCAATCCATAAGAACCTATGTATCTGTTGCTAAAATAAACTGTGCTGCTTAAGTAGCTGGTCATTTTGGTTTCTCATTGAACGCGACCATAAAAGTGGCCGTGGTAGTTCATGAGCACGACTGGACTGAGGGTGCAGTCCACTATTAGTGTATCCAGAATCGTGATAGTTTAATATATATATTAAACGCGACTGGACTGATAGTGGTGGATTGGGCATCACTCAGAATTTAAACCTAGCCGCACCTGGCCTCCCACCTCGGTGAGGAGTGTTAGAACGCAAGGGGGTTTGTTTTCTGCCAAACTGCTCTGCCCTTTCACGCAACAGGCTACATGGGAAATAAGGACAGGAGCCACGACCAAAGTCAATGTCTCAGCAATACATCGCGGTCTGGCGTCTCTAGCCTCTTCTAGCCAACATCTTCCTGAATTACCCTTTCATAGTTTCCTGTAGAATAACACCGCCAGGCAGAAAACCAATTAAGCATTACAGTGCTGGGAGAGGAATCTTCTATAAAAAATACCACCTGAAAACCACACACAGAAGTTGCAGAGAGCTCCCAAAGCACACAGATCACCAGAAGAAAGGTTAAGACTGAAGAAGCAATGCTTCCACATGTGCTCATCAGAAGGTGGGATGGTTTATGTTAAAGGAGGGAGAGTAATACTTTGGTTTGAAGTTTTATTTAGAAAGGTCACAGAATCAACTGCTGTACCTTATAGTGTTTTATCAGGGGGTTGTGGCAGCTTGATTTATTGATGTAGCAGATTGAGAGCCTGGTTTCTAAAAATGTTATTTAATACCTGATTAAATATTTTGCCAAAGCAAAAATCCAAAAGCAACATTTAAGAATTTAATGTTCACAGTTGTCTCATTTGCCTGTGCAAAACCTCTTCCTAAAGGTTTACTTTACGGTACAGCTGCAGCTGAAGAGATCGTGCCATTGCTGGTCATATTTTCAGGCCAATGTAATTCAGAAGAAAATTTTATCCATTTTATCCATTTGTTAGACCACAAAAAGGGGCCTGAGACAAGGCAAAAAATGGAAAAAGAGGCGCATTTAAGAAGGTGAAGAGGTGTTTTTTTTCCAGGATCCTTAATGAGCCAGTCCACTTTCAAGGAATTAAGATTTTTCTATTTCTAATACTAATGTTTAATTGGGAACAGATTATAAAGTTACTTCATACAGTGAGACACCACTGGGTGTTTTATAACTATTTCACATTGGGGGCTGGAGGGAAATCCATACATTTTTTTCTTCACCAGCACAGAACTTAGCCTGTGTAACTTTTTTGCTATCCCAGAATTGCCCACATCCTGTCGTCTCATCATGAAAGCCATAAAGAGATATTAGAAATGAAAGCATGGAGTTTCATAAAAAAAAAAAAATAAAATACGTGATGTATTATGTGCTGACAATCCAGTCTAACAACTTCCATTAGAGCCACTTTTTATTTTTTTGTTAGCAGCTTGACTGCACAATTTTCTTTCACAATTTTTGGACTTAATTTAAAAAGTAATTTATCAGTTTGCTCCATTATCTACTTTTCTGACATTTAATATGTTATCCAGATTACTAGCAGCTTTAAAAGGTGCAGCAGGGAATTTCAACATCCTCCTTCACAACACAGGGGATCAGGAAATGATCTTTCTTAGTTGTTCTGTTGATTACAACTAGTGTACAAGGCCAGATGGATTTTCCTTTTTCGGGTCTGTGATTTTATTTATTTATTTTTTTAAACCTGCTTCCTGTGTCTTTCAAATTACATTTTTGTTGTTTTTAACAACTTGAGTGATTTGTTCATCAAATTCCATCTCAGAAGTTGAATTTTTCTTATACATTGCTTGTTAGCCTATGTTCTTTGGCTTCAGTAGAATCTCGCCTTTCCAATTAGGAAATAATTCAGTTTGATTCAAAAGAGCTCTTGAGGCATGCTGTTCAGCTAGATTGGTTTACTTGCTTCTCCGCCTCTTCTTTGGGTAGTTATGCTCACTTTCTCAACAATTTGGTTTCTGTAAGTCATCCCTAAGCTAAATTCAGTGATTTTGTATTTGACTTATACTAAGCTACAGCAATTTGCCTTTAAGATCCACGTCACTGCAGCAGCTGTTGGTAGCATCCCATGGGGAAAAAAAAGAAAGATTCCTGACTTTCTAGTAACAGTGATGAGCTCAACAATCGCATTAATGACAACTGACCTTGTAAGCAAATACTCACAGTAACTTTTCAAGTTAATCCTCACAGCTTTCCCAAAAGCTATGAACCTTTTAATATAGAAAAAAAGCCTAAGAAAGCTTGAACTAAAATGGAAATACTTTCCTCTATGCTACCATATTTTTCAGTATCCTCCAGGTATTGTGACAGAAAGCAGCAATCAATCTGAGCTCTTCTGACAATAAGCTTCTATAATACTACATTAACATAGTATTAGGTCCTTTGTCTTTAGGACTGCAACATGGAAAGAAAAAAAGCCAAGTATGAACACACACAGAACAGTATGAGCAAGCCTGCAACATAGTCTAACGTAACTGGATTATAAAGGTGTTAGATCTTAAAAGGTCCTAAAAAGAATACCAGCTGCTCCTTTAATTTATTGAATGACAGCTACAATGTCTGGGTTGGAATAAAAGTCAGAAAATGAAAATCAGATTAAAAAGGATGTTCTACCAGAATGACAGTAAGACTTAATTGCTTGCACTCATTGAAAACTGACCAATTTTCAGGCTCAAAAACCTGAATCATTTCTTGTGTGTAGTTTTTTTAATACAGCATATTCGTGATTTGTTATGAACTTCATTTGGGAAAGTGACATATAAATGGGATACGTCTCTGTTGTCATTTAAGGATGGGCAATGGAGATGTGTTTTTTCCTAAAGCAACACTGTCCCTCAGATGGTGCTGACCCCTTGGCACCTTTTCTGGTAACTTTTAAACTTGCTAACTAGTTTCAGATAAACTCAATGGAGGCATTTAAAAATAATAATAATAAAAAAAAATTAAAACTAAAAGATACCGAGTTCTCCTGTGGAAGTGAGGAGTGAAATCAGCCCACTTCCCACATGTGGTGGTGTAGGCTCAAGCAGTCTGGACGCAACAGTCACATAGTGATTTTTGTGACTTTTAACAGTGCTCGCTGTCTGTTGTACAGCTGACGGTGAGGGGACGTGGGCAGCAGAGAGGTTAATGGAGAAAGGGCAGTTTAGGGCATATGGCTGGGGAAAATACATGGATTTTTAGGTGTCTAGATGAAGATCTAAAGATATTAGAGTGCAGAACCATGAGCTGTTTGGTAAAGTGACAAAGTGTGCCAGGTGGTAGATGGGGCAGGAATACAGAGAGGAGCTGCAGGGGTTGCACAGCAGTTCACTTAACTAGAGGGCAATAGACAGGAGTAGACAGGAGACTGTTTTCTGTTAGTTCTGCTGGACATGGTATTTTTAAGTTTGGGGTTTTTTTTCAGAACAGAAATAGATTGTTAGATAAACAAAGCTTGGGAGCAAAAAAAGACAAATCAAAATACTGTCCGTGGTTTTTATCTTCATTTTTGAAGATGGTCCCCCACAACATCCTTCTCTCTAAACTTTGTATGGATTTGATGAGTAGACTGTTTGGTGGATGAGGAATTGGTTGGATGGTCGCATCCAGAGGGTGGTGGTCAATGGCTCAATGTCTACATGGAGATCAGTGACAAGTGGTGTCCCTCAGGCGCCCGTATGGGGACCAGTATGGTTCAATATCTTCATCAATGACATGGACAGTGGGATCGAGGGCAACCTCAGCAAGTTTGCTGATGACACCAAGCTGAGCGGTGCAGTTGACATCCCTGAGGGACAGGATGCCATCCAGACGGACCTGGACAGGCTGGAGAGGTGGGCCCATGCCAACCTCATGAGGTTCAACAAGGCCAAGCACAGGGTCCTGCACCCGGGTGGGGGCAACCCCCAGTATCCATACAGGCTGGGGATGGAGGGATGGAGAGCAGCCCTGCCGAGAAGGACCTGGGGGTGCTGGGGAGCAAAAAGCTGGCCATGAGCCGGCACTGTGCGCTGGCAGCCCAGCGAGCCCCCGGCACCCCGGGTGCATCCCCAGCAGCGTGGCCAGCGGGGCGAGGGGGGACTGTGCCCCTCTGCTGCGCTCTGGGGAGCCCCCCCTGCAGCGCTGCCTCCAGCTCGGGGGCTCAGCACAGCAGAGACACGGCCCTGGGGGAGCGGGGCCAGAGGAGGGCCCGGAGATGCTGCGAGGGCTGAGCCCCTCTGCGGGGAGGACAGGCGGGGAGAGGGGGGGTTCAGCCTGGAGAAGAGACGGCTCTGGGAAGACCTTATTGTGGCCTTTCAGTCCCTAAAGGGGGCTTATAAGGAAGATGGGGATAGACTTTTTAGCAGGGCCTGTTGTGATAGGGCAAGGGGTAATAGCTTGAAACTGAAAGAGGGGAGGTTTAGACTAGATACTAGGAAGAAATTCTTTACTGTGAGGGTGGTGAGCCCCTGGCCCAGGTTGCCCAGAGCGGTGGGAGATGCCCCATCCCTGGAAACATCCCAGGCCAGGTTGGACGGGGCTCTGAGCAACCCGGTCTAGTTGAAGATGTCCCTGCCCATGGCTGGGGGGTTGGACCAGATGGCCTTTAAAGGTCCCTTCCCACCCAAACTATTCTGTGATTCTATGATTTTACAGTTAGAAGGAGTGATAATCTGTATTTAGGTCTTGTCTAAAAACAGCCTTTGCAGCATCTTTAGGTTACTTGGAAAAGAGACTACAAAGTAATACTAGTGAAATACCGTAATCAGTAGGAAGCATGTAAAGAACTATAATTAAATGATCATGTTTTAGATGGCTTGACATATTCTCTACAAAGTCATTGTATTAAAGCAATTTTCCATTTTAAGCCTCCAGAAACGAATTGCTTTGCTCGTTACTTACCAGATGACTTTTGAATGATTATGCAGGCTTTTTAAGCTAAGCCGTTTATAACGACATAAGTTACTCCCCTTATCTTAACACTTTCTTTTATTGTCCTTGTTCTTATCTATAAATGCTACCGGGGGATGAAGATTACCCATTAACCTTTCGGCCTTCAGAGTCTACAGAAATAACTGGACTCCGCGCTCCATCTTCTGAACAAAGGTACAGTAGCTGGAGACCCTGAAGCATCTGCTACACATGCAAATTTTCTATATTCTTTGCCACTTCCTCCCATCCCACATGTGTTCTGCAGTCTGTCTTACCTGGGACCTGGGAGTCCTGGGGGCCAACAGGGTGACCATGAGGCAGCAATGTGCCCTGGTGGCCAAGAAGGCCAATGGCACCCTGGGGGGCACCCAGCAGAGTGTGGCCAGCAGGGCGAGGGAGGGCATCCTCCCCCTCTGCTCTGCCCTGGGGAGGCCGCAGCCGGAGCACTGTGTGCAGTTCTGGGCTGCCCGGGTCAGGAAGGACAGGGAACTGCTGGAGAGGGTCCAGCAAAGGGCTACGGAGATGGTGAGGGGATTGGAGCATCTCTCTGATGAGGAAAGGCTGAGGGCCGTGGGGCTTTTTTAGTCTGGAGAAGAGAAGGCTGAGGGGGGATCTCATCAACACTTATAAACACTCAAAGGGAGGGTGCCGGGGGATGGGAACAGTCTTTTTCCAGTGGTGCCCAGGGACAGGACAAGAGGGAACGGGCACAAACTGGACCATAGGGAGTTCCATCTCAGCCTGAGGAGGGACTTCTTCCCTGTGCGGGTGGCAGAGCAGTGGCACAGCTGCCCAGAGAGGTGGGGGAGTCTCCCACTCTGGAGCCATCCCAAACCCGCCTGGACGCCGTCCTGTGCCACTGCTGGAGGTGACCCTGCTGTGGCAGGGGGTTGGGCTGGGGCAGCTCCAGAGGGCCCTTCTAACCCCCACCACTCGGGGATTCTGTGACTTTTGGTCCTGCGAGTAGGCAGGGAAATTTTAGAGAAATTCCATCTTACCCTTAGATGACTCCGTTTCCATCCTGTTTTGGCTCACATCCTTTGTAGCGGTGACACGGAGATAGCTGTGCCCCTGCAGACCACAGTAAGAAACTGATACATTCAGTAAGCTTAAATCATCCCCGGCATCTCAATGCTTCGTGGGGAAGAAAGCTCTTAAGTAGTAAGAATGTTTTCAAATGTCATTTCAGTCTCACCAAAACAAAGCTTTTTCTCGGGATTAGTACTCTGGAGGGTTACTTTATAAATATGTGGATGATACTAAAATTCATAGTGCATTGAAAAGGCCAGAAAAACAAAGATCTCTGCATGCAAATAAGCCGTTAGGTAGTAATTGCTAAAACCTGTATCAAAACCATGTCGAGTTTAGTGTTAAATTACCACACAGAGCCTAATGCCTTAAAATTTTCCATATTTTTAAGCCGACCTTTCCCACGTTTGCTTTGCTGCACAAGTTCATGTTGCTGGAGAATCAGTAATACGACGGCAAATTGGCGCGCCCAGACTACAACTATTTTTCCCTCATAAATTAAGCTACATTTGCTGCTAACCATTAACGTAGCTCACCATTGCACCCACGAAACTTCAGCATTTTGTGGAAAGCAAAGACAGATTCTGGCTGATGGGTGTTGTGAACCCGAGCGTACCAAGTCCTTGCACACTCCCGCTCGGGCTTCTCCTGGCAGTGAAAAGTGAGGCAATGCTCAGAATTCCACACTATTTTATCGGTGTATCTTTGGGCAGCATCTGGAATCGCACACAAGCATTTAATTAGGTGATTATTACAAACCAGGGCCTTGGTAACACTGCTTCTCTTTGCTCGTGTTAGGATTACTCCAGTGAGAAGCTGCATCCTGTGCCCGAGGAGGAATTGGCCCGCTCTGGTGTCAGTCCAGAAGGTCAGTGGGACAGCGTGGTGTATACTCAGCGCATCTAACCAGTAAGTGAATATTTAAGATGAGGAGTTAAGTTTCTACCTATAGATACACAGAACCAGGGTTGTCTGGGTTGGAAAGGACCTTTAAGACCATCGAGTCCAACCGTTAACCCAGCACTGCCAAGCCCACCACTAACCCACGTCCCTCAGCACCACGGCCACACGGCTTTTAAACACCCCCAGGGACGGCGACGCCACCCCTGCCCTGGGCAGCCTCTTCCAGGGCTTCACAGCCCTTCCCGGGAAGACATTTTTCCTCATATCCATCCTAAACCTCCCCTGGCCCAACCTGAGGCCGTTTCCCCTCGTCCCATCGCCTGTTCCTTGGGAGCAGAGCCCGACCCCCCCTCGCTGCCCCCTCCTTTCAGGGAGCTGTAGAGAGCGAGAAGGTCTCCCCTCAGCCTCCTCTTCTCCAGGCTGAACACCCCCAGGTCCCTCAGCCGCCCCTCGCAGGAATTGTGCTCCAGACCCCTTGTACAGCTGAGCGTTAACACGGTTGAGGCTGGTGGCTGCTCAACGCGTTGATATATTACTGATGCACATGGCTTTCCCCCGATCGGGCGACCTGACGCACAGCCGGTCTCCCGCAAGGGAGGGCGAAACTCGCTCCCAGCGGCCCCACGGCCACCCGTGTCTCCCCGCCGAGCCTCCAGCTCCGGGGAGCCCAACGGGGACCGGCCCTCGGCCCGGAGCCAGGCCCCAGCCGCTCCCCCGGGGGCCCCGCACCGCGCTGAGGCGGAGGCACAGGCGCCGGCGGGGGAGCGCAGCGGAGGGAGGGCAGCGGCCGGGGCCCCCCGCGGGAGCGGGAGCGGGAGCGGGGCCGCCGCGCAGGCCGCGCCGCCCGTTGGCGCCAACCGTCGCCATGGTGACAGGTCCCGCCCCGCGCGCACGGGAAGGTTTCACATCCGGGGTACGGGGGGAAGAGCCGCCGGCGGGCGGCGGTGACCCGGAAGCGGATCGCGGGGGGGCTCTTGGGAGTTGTAGTCCGAGCGGCGGCGGACCGGCGCCAGAGAGTTGGTTGTGAGGAGGTGGGGTGTTGGGGAGCGGGGCCGGCGACGCTCCCCGCGGGTCGGGGGGGAAGCTCGGGCCGCGCGGTGTGTGGCGGGACTGCGATTCGGAACCCGCGGCCTGAGGAAGGGGAAGGAGGGGGAGGATGGCTCCGAGCCGGCTGGCGGCGGCGGTTGCGGGGGGACCGGCGGGGCTGAGGCGATGGGCCGGGGGGCGGCGGCGGGGCCGAGCGGCGCGGAGCCCCGGGGCCGGCGGCCAAGGCCGGGCGCGGTGCCCGCTCAGGGGGGGCGGGAGCCTGGGCCTGAGGGGAGCCCCGGCCCGCGGGAAGGGGCCGTGCGGGGGCCTGGGCCTGTGCGGGCCGGGCGGGGCGGGCGGGGATGCCCCGCGGATGGGGCACCGGCCGTGTGCGGGGCGGGGAGCGGGCTGCTGCCCGGGCAGCGCCGCGGGGAGCCGGGGAGCGCAGTCCGGGGGGGCGCGGAGCCGGCCGGCCGAGCTGCCGGGCGCCTCTCTGCTCGGGTCCCGGGCGAGCGGCCGGCGGGGAGAGCCCCCGTTGGAGCGGGGGGGCGCTGAGCCCCGCTTCGGGAAACGGCACGGGGCGACCCAAGAGGGCCTGGGGAGCTGCGCTCTGCCCGGGTTTTCTGATCTGTGCCGTGGGGAAGACATCACTTCTGTTACAGAGCTGTTCTCCAGCGTAGCTCGCTCCCCTTTTCTTAGTTTCTTCTCTCCCTTACATTCCCGTAACTTACTCTTGTCAGTAGCGGCACCATTTTTCCCCCCGTGGTCATTGAAACCGTGACTCTGGGTTGCCTGTGTAGTCCACTGCACTTGGTCTCAAGAGCGGTGGGTGCCCAAGAGCATCCAACACCCAGTCCTACCTCTAGCATTTTATTGTCCCTCACTTCCAGCTTGTCAGAGTTCAGCAACGGGAATTCTGTAAAATTAGGATTGGCAAAGAAAGGTTTCTTGTACAGATCCACTGCTCCGTTGGCCCAGATGGCTGAAAGTCAAACTGTTTTGCTTTGCATGGACCCCAGCGTAGGTGATCCTTGGGGGTGAATGATATGTAAGACAACACAATTTCTCCTTTGTTCTCATGACAAAGCACATGGGGCTATACCTCTTCATACACTGCTGGAGTATCACAGTAGGCATTAATCAGAAATTCAGCGATATTCACTGCATCCTGATGTACTTTCTTCTTGGGGATGTGGTTTCTCCTTATACACGTGTGTAGCTATTTTCAAGTGGATCAAGGAAGTCCAATACAGACCCAATTCCCAGGCCTTTGAGGTTTTATCTAACTGTTTCCAGTACCACATTCACTGGTTTCACTCTTTACCTTTGCAGTAGGGGCATTAAGTCTATTTCTAACAAACTTTTAGTGTCTCTTTTGCCATCTGGGATTCTACTACTTTGCCAAGTGTGAGGCATCAGGCACTTTGCAGTCTGATGGCATCATCATGATGGTTGATTCTCATTCCATTCATCGTATTCCACTTCTTCGTAAATCCAGTGTCCTATGAGGCCCCACATCTCTCTCCTGTCATCAGAGCCTGACAAAGGATATTCTGGGTCTTCCAGTGTGTCCCCCTTTCAATGTGTTCACATGTCCCTTTCATTTCTGTGAATGGTGAAGCAGCTGCCATAGTTGGACACTTTTTTTTTTTATATCGGGATCTTCAGCAACAAACCCCTGGGATTTCCCCCAGGCTGCTCGCTGTGCTAAAACTGATTCCTAGTTCAGGATCCTCTGTGTTGAGATTTACCAGTTCTGGTCCTGAGTAATCCAGTGATGATGCTGCAGGGGCTGATCTCTTAATGACCTGTACCTTAAACCTAAGCTTATCTGCCCAAGCTCTTCTCTTTGAGAATTGAGAATGTTCCTGCTGGATGCTCAAGCCTGGAGTACTCTAATTTCTCCACGTCATTTAAAAGGGATCCCTCATCAGTGGGACAGCAAGAACTGGATTCTGTTCGTGGCCCTTATCTGGATTGTTTCATCTATCTGTGCCTTTGTTCTTTTCCCTCTCCTGTCCCTGCTCCCACCCAGTCTGACTCTTTTAGCCTTGGGGCTGTTACTGGTGGCACAGTAAGGGTTCCCATCTCAACTGGGGCTCTACAGGCGTGATTATAAATAACGGCTTTGTTAGAGTCCTGCTTGTCAATGGGGCTCGCAGTTGTTAATCTTGCAATCTCATCCATGTAGGGTTTTCAGTTTCTGTTTTTTTTTTTTTTTTCTTGGTCTTGAGCAGAAAAGACCATTTGCTTCAACTTTATCTTGCGTTTATTTTTGGAAGTGCCCTTCTGCCCCTCCCAATGTAGGTGAGATGTTCTTTGTTCTCTTTTCCACTAATTTGCACTCTGTAGGTAAGCTGTGCACTTTATCTGCCTGAATGGTACATTGCCCCGGAAAGCTGTTGTAGACTAACTTCCCTGTGTTCTCTGGAATACGCTTAGCCTGTCTGCAAGCAAACAGCTTCCCCGTTTTTTGTCGTGGTTAAAAATTTGGGAGGAAGATGCGGCCGATACCTCCGTGTCTTAGATTTAAGAATGTATTGCAACATCCCCTGTCATACTCCTGGTTGTCTCTCTCCAATGACTTCAGAACATTCAAGGACTTACTCTTCTGTGTCGGAGTAATACTGGACTCCTATAATTTATCAGAAATACTCTTGGCTATAAGATGGTTTGTAGCTCGACTGAGATGATCCCTATGTGAAGGGGGAACAAGACTGCTAAGTGGTCTGCTCTTTGCGCTTGCAGTTTGCATTCCTCCCGTGACTTAGCTCCACGGTTGAATGCTTCGGCCTTAAGAATCTCACTCGACTACCACAAAAGAGTTTCCTAACTTTGTTCAGTCCAGTGAGTTAGTTACACGAAGGATGTTTTCCTCTGCCAATCTTGGTAATTACTGCAGCGTGTATGGTTTCTCATTTTTAAACAAGTCAAATAACTGTGTTTTTATTTATTTAGTCATTGAAAAAGACAAAGCGTAGAGTTGTCAGCAACAGCAGGATTGTTTCTGTGTGCCCGTAGGGAGGTGACTTGCTGAACAAGGTGTCATGTCCACAGAGTTCTGTTCTGAAAGTGGTGTTATTTGAGGCCTTGCTTGCTGAAGTCAATAGTAATTTTGTCATTAGTTTCACTAAAAGCAAAAATGGATCATTTGAAAGCGCAATAATTGTAGGATATTAATTGTGCGTGTGGGAATAGCCATTAATATGGCTAGTTAATGTTAGCTTTGTGGCAATGAGGACCCTCACCCATCTGATCCAGGTTTGTTAGAAAATCCTTGTTACTCCGTTATGAAGAATGCCTAAAATGTGTTTAATACTTGGCATGACAGATGTAACTCCCCAAAACAAAGTTGATTTTTTTTTCTTATTTGAGAAATTAAAATAGGAAGTTTAACATACTTTCAGCAAAGAACATTATTAAAAGTACATGTTCATTTCTTCTTTTGTTTTGCTTTATAAAGGGGGAACAATGGCAGTGGTCTACCTACTTCTGGCATTCTGGCTTAAGAAGGTTTTAAAAAATATCCCCAAATAAGTATCGGCAGAGAGACAAAGCACTTCCATAAGCTACGTACCGCTGGTTGAGAAGAAACTTCCTCCCTTTGGGTGTAGAGCAGGACAATAGCAAATAGTACGTGCATGATTCAGATGAAACCGGCAGAGTATAGACAGCAAGGTGGAATTTGTTGAGGACTGTCAGCTTTGTCTTGTGCTAAAGACAGCGAGTTTCAGAAGTGCTAGGCACTTCAAAACATCTCTAAGGAAATATTAATTCTAACTTCCTGTTTCTTCTCGCTACCTCTTGCTTTCCTAGGAGTCAGCCCTTTTCACTGTGATGGAGATGTTCTCGCTGAATTCCCTTAAAGGTAAGGACCTGAGACAATCTGCAATTCAACTCTTTTTTTTTTTTTTTTTTTTTTAACTTTGTTCAGTGATTTAGTACTATAGCAGATTGACTAAGAAAATTAATTTGTAAGGAACAGTACTGTCCTTCTCTATGCTGGATAAATGAGAGGCTTGTCCTACAAATGTCTGTGTCAGACTTCCTTCTTAGTGCGCTAGGGACAAAAAAGGAATTGAGATGGCTCGACCTGAAGTAGCGATAGCGATGTAACGTATGATGGCAGTTGTTACGTTTGAGACATGCTGTATGTCTGAGGGGAGCACAGCGCCAGTTTTTGTGTTTGAGACACCCTTTATCTGTGAGGGGAGTCCTGCCTGCAAAACTTGCGCTTTACGCGTAAAGCGAGGGTGGTGGTTGTAAGCAGTGTAACGCAATTGTGTGGTGGTTAGTGTAGCGCGGGAGTCCGTGTTGCAGGTAAGCGTGGTTACAGTGAGTACAAGAGAGAATTTCAGGGAAACAGCAGAATTTGGTAGGGGAGAAGACCTGTTGTATTATCCAATAGATGACAATGTAGACTTGTTTGCTATTAGGCTTAAAGTACAGGCTTTTTTTTTTCCCCTTTTAATTTTACCCTCCTAAACATACCTGCATCCCTTTGTACCAATTCAGTCAGCGCTTTCTCCTTGGTGTTTGCGTACTTTAAATATCTGTCTACTGTTGTCATGTCCTTTTTTTCCTGTCATTCCTTTACCAACCTCTTCCTTTAGGTCGTATTTTTTCTTAAGAAATCCCTCCAGTCACTGGCTGTTTTTTGTTTTATTCTGTTGTTCTTTTCTGAACTCCATTACTTGGTCTTAAAATAAGGTGCATAGCGTGGAATAAAATATTCCAGCTATGGCTGAACCAGTGACGGATCACTGCCTCCCGTCTCAGGGAAGTCGTGCTTCTGCTTTAGCACTTGGGGAACACAACAGTGCACCAGCCATTCTTGTAACGCTGCCACGCTTGTGAGTCACCAATATTGTGGGTTCCCTATTTAAAACAAAAATTCCCAGAATGCTTTATATGTCCAGGGCGTTAATTAGGTACGAAGTAATTTCAGTTGGGAATAAAAACCCTCTCATCTGTCAAATGGCATGACCTGGGTTGGAGTCCGAGAGAAGGACCTTTTCCTGTGAGGGCTAGTGGTTTGTCATGGCCAGACTGGGACTGGGACTCTGGGTGCTGTGACACTTGCGCTCCGGGGGAAAAGGAAGTCTTTAACATAACGTGGCTTTTAACGAGCTTCTGCATAGCGCTGCTGCCTCTGCAAAGGCTTGGCTAGAGAAGATGAATTAACCACAGCTCATCGAAGTGAGCCTGAACTGGCAAAGCCTGGGAAGATGGCTTTAAGCGACTATTTATATGCTGGTCAATGCTCATCCCTGCAAAATAAAGAGGTTTGGATTGAGTATGTGGAATCTGTGACTTCTGAAAATTTTAATAAATTGAGTCTTAACTATTTTTTTCTGTGCTCATAAGATATTTTTTATATCGTTTACAGTGACAAACCGCTAGCCCTCCTCACGTCTGCCTTGCCGTGCGCCAGCACAGTCTTTCAATATCTTCTCCCAGATTTCTCCTTCCCCCTGACTGTGTGTTTCCAAGATTCTCCCCAGACGTGTACTTTATTCGTCTGTTTTCTTTTGTTTGATTTACTTTTAATCATTGCGGTCTCCAGCCATGGTTTTCATCCCTTTTGTGTTTCTTCTCTGATGTTCACAACTTGAAACAGCTTAGTAGCTGTCATTATTTCTTTTCTTTCTCCACTGCTGGGCAGCTTATTGCCTCATCTAGATCTTGGGAAAATGCTAAATAAACCAGCGACTATATCAAGTTAAGTAGTTTCCCAGTAGATTCATCTTCCCAGAAGGCTGTATTAATGTTTACATACTCTTTCCAGCCACCTTTGCTTTCTAGTCCTCCTTGAAGCTTTTGTTGCCAAACCAACAGAAGTTTATTTCTGAAAGTAAGAGTTCTTGCAACTTGCTATCAAAAGATTTACATGTAATTTTTTTATTTAAATTGAGTGACTTGTCTAGCAAGATTGTTTTCCTTTTTAGTGGACCAATGCTCTTAAAATTTGTAATCTAAGCCTTTTAATTAGGGTGCCGGAATAACTTTCATGTCTAAAAAAAAAAAAAAAGCACCTTTTTTATGTCTTCTGGTGCTGCTTCAAGATCTGGGGGGGGCGGGTGTTTGGTTTGGGGTTTTTTTTTAGTAAAAATTACCCACACCAGCTAATTCACAGAGGTTCTAAAAGGTGTGCGTATTGGGAAAGGCAAATTTGGTGTAGTAAGATTTTGTTGTTGTTGTTTTTTGTTTGTTTGTTCATGCATGCTCTTCCAAAGTGTTTTTGATACCGGGTTTCGTTTGATAACTTTCCACTTCTTGAACCGCTTCGTGTGGAATACCGGCTTTGGAAAACTTCGGTGTTTAGTTAATCCTTTTGTGGCTTAGCGAAGACTGCTCTTTTGGATTTAAAACCAAACAAAACCCACCACCCCCCCTAAAATAACCAACCCCCCCCTTTTTTCATCATGATGCTTAAACAACCATTCATGTAAATTTTGAGTTTATGCACAGAATACTCACCAAGTAATAAGTCGACGTAAAAATGATACCCTGGTTTAAAGAAACGCACAACTTAATGGTAGTCCCAGGTGTATGCTGCAGCCAGAGATAATAAAATTTATATATATGAATTGCTTAGAAAAATAATTCTGACTTTAAAATAATAATAATAATTAAAAACAACCTGTAGTGTTTGGATTTCAACCAGCACTACGGCGTTGAGAACGTTATACCTCGGACACAGAATGAGGTTTTTAGTGTTTATCTTAAATGTTAGTACACAGTGGGCTGGAGGGGGGTGTCTTTATTTTTCGTGACGTACACCTAAAGGTAAATTACGGGGGTGTGTTGCGGGGGTGTGTGGCTGAAGACCAGAAACCCGAGATGAGTGCTGGGTTTGGGCAAATTTCCCCGTCCCAGTCCTTCTTGCGGTCACTCGTATTAGGACGGTCAAAGGCTGCCTTGCCTGTAAACCTGCAAGGATTGCGAGAAACGGGTGCGGGAGTGAAACCGGGGGCAGCCAGATGCCGTTGAAAGCGTAGTAAAAATTGCATGTGTGTGTTTTTTTTCCCTCTAATTAGAGAAGATTAGTAACGATTCTAAAATAAAATCCATATTTGGAGGACTGGCCCGCGCGTTGTGTTCGCAGCATCGTCACCAGGTTGCTCAGATCTTGGAGCAAATGACTCATCCCTTTGTGGTAACGTTTCTTTGAGTGTGTCTGAAGACACCCTATTTTTTTGGTGTGTGTGTGTGTGTGTTTGTGACACTTACAAAATATTCACAAACCCCTTTGTATCCGTGCGTAGCGCCTGAGGGACGAGCACACGCTTTGGCTTGCAGTCTTGTTTCTGTGTCAGGAGGACAGGGCTGGTAGAGCTCGATGATGCAAGTGCAGTTGGTTATTTATTTATATCTTTAAAAAAAAAAAAAAAAGAAAGGAAGAAAATGTCTTTCTGCCGGTTTCACGCTTCCGCGGGTGGCGCGGCGACTCCGCGGAAAACTTCTCCCACTCTCTGCCTCCACGTGTTCCGCTGGGGACACGAAACCACCGCCTTTTTCCTTTTCCTTTTCCCTCCTTTGGCTGTCTCAGGGCGGTCCCCGGGTGGCGTGGGGACACACACACACACACACACACGTGGGCTCAGCACACACACACACACACACACCCCCCCCCCGGTGACAATGACAACTCGGGGGGTGCGGGACGGGTCTCGCCTTGCGCCGGGTCCTCCCCGCCGCTGGGGGGCGCTGCCCCCGCCGCCGGGCCCTTCCCGCCCGCCCAACCTCAAGATGGCGGCGCTGGGGTTGCTGCTGCAGGCGGCGGCGGCCTGCGGCTCGGCCGGGCCGCTGCGCCTCTGCCGCTGCTACCGGGCGGCGCCGGGAACGCGCGGGCTCTGCACCCGGCTGCCGGCGTCCGAGAGCCCCGAGGAGGCGAGGCAGGAGGAGGAACCGGCCGCCGAGGAGGAGGATTCCGCCATGGTGAAGGGTGAGCCGGGGGGTGAGGAGAGGCGGGGCAGCGGCGGCGTTGGGGGGGGGGGGGGGTGAGGGGGAAGAGGAGGGGGAGGAACAACCGGCGGCGCCCCCGGTGTGCGCGGCCCGGCGGCCGGGGAAGCCGCGCCGCACCGGCTCCGCACGCAGCGGAAGGGAGGAGCGAGCCCCGCTGCCCGGTGCTGGGAGGAGGGAGCGTGAGCACGTCCCTCCCCCCCGCCTCCCCGCGCCTGCAGCCGGGCCGCGCCGCGCCGCCCGCCGGTTCTCCTCTCGCTCCGGGCGGCCGGGCTAGGCCGCATCGCGCCGCCCGCAGCCCCACCGCCGCCCGAGAGCCGCCACCGGGACCGCGGGACAGCGGCGCGGTCTTGAGCCACCCTGCCCCGGGGAAAAGGGCTCCTCGGCGGGATGCGCGGCAAAGGAGAGGAGCCGGCGAGCTGCGGCGGGGTCTGCACGCACGGCTGCGCCGCCGCCGCAGGTAACGGGCCGGGGGCGGGCGGTGTGCCCCGGGAAAGGGGGGGGGTCCGGTGCGGGTAGCACGGAGAGCTCCGGCGGGCAGTGAGGGCCGAGGCCTTTGTGGCAGCCCCCGCCGCGCTGGGCGGGCGTGCGGCGCTCTTTGTTGGCGGGGAGAGTTGGGTTTCGGCAGAAAACGGGGAAAAAAAGGGGTGCGGAGCCCTTCGGCTCAAGGTCGCCGGTTTGAAGCGGGGCCGAGCCGGCTAAAAGTCCTCGCCGCTTCTGATCGCCCGCCGTGGCCTGACGCGAGAGGAGAAGGAAAAAAAAAAAAATAAATAAATCATAAATGGAGTTTTCGCTAGAAATTCTGATGGATTGAGCACGCCCATCGAGCATCCGCCAGGAAAACTGCTCTGCCGTCGCCGTGCAGCAAGTTCCGTTAGGTCAGAGCTGGAGCACGCTGCGGGAGCGGGCTGCGGGCCGTTCGGAGCGTCGCTTTATCCGCGTTTCGGGTACAAAGGGCTTCGGGCTGGCCTTCCACCGGGTTGTCTTGCTGCCGGAGCCAAATGAAACGCTAATCAAGGTACTGACAGCTCTTGTTAACGTAACTCCTGATGTTTGCAGTGACAGTAAATCTGGCCAGGGTGATGTCTCTGCCTAAAGTTTGGAAGATTTCTTTGCTCTTTTGGATGTCAGCCCTTCAGCCTACGACAGAGTTGCGTGTGGGAGGGCATGGGGTTCAGGCGTTTGAAGGGTAAACGCTTTCCTGCTGTGCAGGAGGAGTCTTTTACTTTTTTAAAAGAATATTTGAAAGTGTGTTTTGATGTCATGTTTTGACAATTGCTTCTCTTTAGAATATGAAGGGTGAAGAATGCTTCTAGTTTAGAACGATGTGAGTGGTTTTGTGTTGGAGCTTACTGCTTCCAGGCTTTGGCTTGAACTACTACAGTTTCCCTTTTAAAATCATGGGTTTGGTTTGAGTTTCATTTCTTAGGCTGTAATCTTCCACTTTGGAAATTTGGTTTATTATTGCATAAAAACTTATTCGTTGATTTCCACCCCCCCTCTTCTGTGTTTCCTTCCTGCCTTCCAGCACTTTTTTTAATTATTTTCTCTCTGTAGTTTCTGAATTCTTTGGGTCTTAGTTCCATTTTCCTTTCAGAAGCCTTGCTGAGCTTTATCTTGTAGCTCAGAGTCGGATAGTCTTTAATTGTTGCATTCAAGCTGTTCAACAGAGCAAATTAACTTACTTCTAAAGTAAATGCTAAACCACCCCAAATTATTGTTTAATGAGCTGGTTCAGGTGTTGCCTGAGAAAAGTAGTAAACCAATTTTTTTTTTTTTTTTCTTCCCTCTCTTGGACTTCATTCCTCAGCACTTTGTCTAACGTGTTTTAGAGAGTGCTTGAGTACTTTATGTTTGGGCTCTGGCTCGCTTTCCTGGAGTGCCTGTTGCCACTGGTGGCTCGCTGGCCCGGTTCCGTATGGTGACTCTCCCTGTGAGGTCACCCGGAGCTCGGGGCTGTCAGTGGGGGATGCCCAGCACCCATGTGAGGGCCACGTGGGGAAACCTTCCTGGGATTGGAAGGTCTTCCATCCTTCCAGTTGGTGTGGCGGATTGACCATGGAAGGCTCTTTGTGAGCTATCCTCATTTGACTGCTTTTGTTATTAGCCTTGGATGGAAAAATCACCTCTGATCTGAGGCCAGCTTGAAAAATGGCAGTGTTATATTGGTGTTAATATCTAAAGCTTTGCCTCATTGGCCTAGATGGTGGAATTTTGGAGCAGAATCTGTGATGAAGAAAGCTTCTCTGCCTGCTAGGTCATGTCTGTGGCGCTTCTCGCTCGTTACTGAGACTTACACGATCTTGACCTCTGTTTTGCTCTAAGAAAGAATCTTTTTCTGAGACTAATTAAATTTGCCATCTCATAGCATCCCAAAAGAATTTAGGTTGGAGTGAAGCTCTGGATGCCGTGTGGCCTTCTCAGAGCAGGGCCACACTGGAGCGAGTTGATCAGGGCTGTGTCCAGCCGAGTTCCAAACGTCTCCAGGGATGGAGCTTGGCCATCGGTCAGTCTTGTTCTCTGGTGATCTCACTTGCTTTTGAAGAAGCCTTGTCAGTTTTACCAATTTTTAAGTTTTTTCTTGCTTAAGCAAGAACTGCATGTGTCTCTTATTACTGTGTGTACTTGAGAGGAGCCTTGGTCAGGGTCGCTAGATGGTGATTAAAAAAACCTCAAAAAAATAATACTGTTTTGGTGTAGTCCAAAGCAAACTACCAGGTGGAACCTTTTCTGTCTCCCTCCATCTCTCCCTGGTGAAACATGTCTAGGCTAATTCCTTATGAAATGGATATTATGGAGCCACAGGGCTTTCTTCTTCCCTGTGAATTTTTGATGAGTTAGGAGCATTCTTCACTGACTTGAATTTATTACTGCGGGGGCTTATATCTTGATGAGTGTTGTGTTTAATAGTTTGTCCTTGCTGCTCATTTGTTGCTTCTCCAGGGATGCTTGTTAGTTGCTTCACCAGGGGAGAGAATTTGAGGGGAGATAGAAACTGTTGAAATCGATCTAATGCTCCTCTGTCTTCCTTGAACAAGACTATGGGCCATTTTATGCGTGCTCTTGTTGTACCTGACAGTGTCTTTGCTTGTCAGATTTGTTGAGGTTAATAGAAGGCTTAGCCGGTACAGCTGGGAGCCTTTTTTTTTTTTTTCTTTTTCTTTCAGTGTTGCTTGGAATTATCATTGACTTTCACAATCAAGTTAAGCTAAAGCACTCACTGGCTTTGAGGAACTTAAATTAGTTAATTGGCTTCTTTGATTACTCCACCCTGAATTGTCTCCTGTCCAAGACAGGATTTTAATATTCCTTCGTGATCTCGGAGCTGTGGTATGGACATCATATTTGTTTCTGACTTGATAGGAATTGAGTATGAAAATCAACTTTCTTTTGTTTGGGGAGTATTTAGTTATACTCCTTGTCTCTGCAGGGCTGTGACTACCACTGATATAATTCCTACCCAAATACCCGTTCTCGGCAGTGGGAGAATGAAGACACTCTTTGGCGGATGATGCCAAGAAATCCAATCTGGCAGGGAAGGAAACATTCTGCAAATCCAGTTCTGCAATTTTGGATTGTTTCTTTAAAAACTACGAGTGAGGCATGGCTTCATGCAAGATAAGATCCTTTCAGCTCTTGAATTTGGGATAAGAATGGGCTGAGGGTAATCCATCAAGCCTTAGAGTCGCTGTTGATACGTCAGATGGTACTGCTGAATATGGCATTGTCAGCTGTGAAGAATACATTGTGTCTCGGTTGGTAATTCAGAGTCTGATCTGCAAGCCAGAACTAGGCTTTGTTATTTAGAGATCCTATTCTTCTTTGCTCCAGAATGGATTAAATATTTAGTCCTGACTGAGGAGTCACCTCAGAGTGTAAGAAATTGGCTCTGTCATTAGGTAACTGCATTTGGGGGGGATGGGACGGCACACACATTTAAAAAGAATGTGCTTCTCGCCTCCGCCTGTTTTTTAATCACAAAATTTCTCAGGGTATTGTTTTTGAAAAGGGAAGCAACTAGAAATAATACAGGCTGGTGCTAGAGGGTTTTGTTGGTGTTTGGGTTTTTTTTTCTTGTGTTTTTTTTAATTTCTCATTTATTAAGTGAATTTAATAGTGCATTTGGGAATTGCGTTAGTGCTCCTCCCTCCATGTGTCCCAGCGATCTGGAATGGAATAGAACTGCCGAGTGCCAAAGTCTTAGTCACTTTTCCAGTTTTCTTGAACAGGTCAAAGTTTGAATATAGTGGTACTTGCTCTACAAGTAGGTAGAAATGTCACATTTGCTGTATAATTACAGAAAACTGGCTTGCAGTTCTTCATTAGGCTGAGACCGTTTTCATGGTCTCCCGACCAATACAGGACAGTAATTCATGGACAAATAGTGTTCATAAATCAGAGTACTTCCTGCATATTCCCCTGAAATTGTCCAAGAGTTTTGCCCAAGTATGCGTGAGAAACAGCAGCCTGTGGGCTTTTTTATTCTTCTTTATAATGGGAGGTACTGTGGGTGACCATCAGGCGTAGGAGCGTGGCAGAACGCCCCTTGCGTGTAGCCTGGTCTTTTCCACCTTGGTATAGTCAAAGGAGACTGAGCAGGCAGCAGTCCTGAGCTGTTCATTTTGACGCTGCCCTCTAAATACCGGCTTGTCCTCTACATACCAGGTTGAAAAGTAACACCAACCCGAGCCAGTTCCAGCTGCGAGTCAGAATTAGACAATTGTCGAATTACAATGCTACCTGTCTTCAAATGATACCCAGCTCTTGACATCCTTATCGCAGGCCACGGAGGTTGTGTTTCAGTGTCCCCCTGTATATGTTAAGGAACCCAAATTCCTGCTGTATCTGGTCCGTTTAGCTTCTGAAGGAGTTTTCGCTGAGATTCAGCTGTTTCTTCTATGGAAGAACTCCCAAAACACAGTGTCCCCAGTAATTATTTTTCTTTCTGAACTCTGGATCAGCATGCTGGGCTTTTGTTTGGTTTTTTGGAGAGGGTGATACGATTGTGTTTTGCTCTCTCTTACCCAAGTATCCACAGTCTGACAAGCACTGGGCCTGCAGCGGTACAACATAACTCTTTTGCTTTCCCTAAAACTTCTGTGATTTCCCTGTTGGTCAGCTTTCAGGTGAGCCCTCCTAATATACCCTCAGGACTTCAATTTCCCCTCGCTGAGCAGCTGCTTGGAGGATGTCTCTTCCACGTGCCTGTATTACAGTCGCTTTCTCTTAAATGCTTGCTTCGTTCTCTGGAGCCAGTCACTGTGTTTCTTCATTACAGCAAGTGCAATCGGAGTTTCCAGCAGCGCACAGCGGCAGATTTTGCGATGCTCTAATGAGTGTGACTGTTGGGTCATTTCTCCACGGGTTTGGTCAATCGATCTGAAATGCCACGTTCGTGGCAGTACCGCTGATCGTGCGTTGCTGACTTCTCACTCGTT
Source organism: Pluvialis apricaria (assembly GCA_017639485.1). Lineage (NCBI taxonomy): Eukaryota > Metazoa > Chordata > Aves > Charadriiformes > Charadriidae > Pluvialis > Pluvialis apricaria. Next base: position 1,334,635 of record CM030008.1, on the reverse strand, counting down.
GCTGAAACTTCCTCTGAATACCTGTAGAGAACTAGAAGCCTTCTAAAAAGGAGTGCCCAAACCGACCGATGGTCTGCAAGAAGATCGGTGAAGTTCTGACTGCCTGGGGAGCGTGCATTTGTGAGGTTCGGTGAACATAGGATCAGAGCGGCTTAGCTGTACTTGCTGCTGCTGGAACGGGAGATCCCGTTCCTCTCTTCTATCCCCTTGCACTGGTTTTGGGTACCTGCAGGACTGGGCAGTTGGATGATTTTCTTCTGAAGCAAGCAAAAACCAGTGTACTCCCTTTTTCTGGTTTAGCTTTCTGTCGGATTAGGGCTGCAGATCATCTCTCTGTACGTTTGGGTTTGTGCCAGAGCTGGAGCCGTGGTGGTCGTAGAGAAGTGGCACCTACCCCTCGCCGCAACAGCGAGCTGTTAGATCTGCCCATTTGTGGGAACTGTTATCACATTAAACTTAATGTAACCTTGATTGGGCTGCTGCTTGAAATAAAGGCTCTCCCCTACAGTGCTGGATGCAACGGTGATGCGTGTGAGAGGTGAGTTGGAGCAGCTTCCTCGCCAGCTAAAACTGCGGGTGTTGGCATCGGGGAGGAGGCTGGAACGTGAGGTGGGCATGACATCGCTCTGTCTGGGGGCAGTGTGATTGTTATTATTGGGTTGTTTTGTTTTGTTTTTTTAAAATGACTGATTTGAATTGGTCGTTGATACTCTCTTTCTGCGAGTGCCGTAGCCTGAGCGGCATTTCTCGCCTGCTGGGGCAGGGGACCTGTGCTGAGCTCACCCAGTCCTACCTGCTGCCTCAGGCGCTGCTTCTCGCCTTCCTGCTTGGGCTGGTTTATCTCTCAAGACTGTGTTGGCAAACTTGTTTCCAGGGGCTTCTCTGAGCAATTTAGTACCAGCCCATATTCCCAGCCTCTAACCAAGCCATGTCAATAAATTCAAGGCGAAGGGACGAGAGATGAGATAGAAAGTCCCCAGGTGTTATTTCGTCTTGCTACCGATGGTGTAAGTGTGTAGCTTGTGTGTTGTCGAGACCCTTGATTTAACCCTGCAGTGATGTGCGTGGTTCCAGAGGGGGATGCAAATACCAGTCCGTTTAAAGTAGTCATTGCTTGGTTTGGTTTTGATGTCGAAGAATGGCCAATAGAGCCTCTTTTGCCTCCATGGTGAGGAAACAGCAGCAGCTCCATGCGGTAATCTGGGCTTTGAATTCTGTCCTGGGATATTTGTATTCAGATTCATCAGGTGTATGTAGTCTGTTGTTTTTTTCTGTTGATACTGTATTCTTTGTGGGGGGGGGGGGACAAGGTCTTTCCAAACTGTTATGTGATTGTTAGTGTCACTGAATCATGGAGTTAAACTGCCAGTGCTGCAGCTTTAACTACAGGGTACTTGTACTTCTAAAAGAGAGGGAAACAAATAATCTGTGCGTTTCAGAATTATGGGGCATACAGTTATATTGCCTGTTTTGGATTTGCAGTGTCATCTTACGTTTGGAGCTCAGGAGCTTTGCACTCCTGTGTACCATTTTGCTGATGCCTGGAGATGTTGTAGGTGAACCACTTAATACCTCTGCTTACTTTTCTATCTGTAGCCTTAGATTGCTCGCAGAGCTGCAGCGAAGCAGGTGTTATAACATGTCTTTGAACAGGACTGCACAAGAATTATAAGACATTTAGTTCCTCTGGTTTTTTGTGTTTTTTTTCTTTTCAGATTCCAGAGACTTATTAAAGGAATTTCCACAGCCTAAAAACTTGCTCAACAGCGTGATTGGACGAGCCCTGGGCATTTCTCATGCGAGGGACAAGCTGGTGTACATCCATACTAATGGGCCAAGGAAAAAGGTAATCCTGTCGTGCTGGGGATGGGTGGTGGGCAGGTGTGTTGCATGTGGGGTGGGACGTGAGCCAAGAATACTGCTGACCCTGGAAGTAACTCTAATAGAGAAAATTATAGAAGTGTTTTAATTCCACGCAAAAGTTGCGTGAGAAGTCTCTCAAACAAGAAATATTCTCACTTCTTCCTGTTTCTCTTTATTTTCACATACTTTAATAGGTGTATATAAATGCAGGTCCTGTCCTTTTGTGTGGGGAAGGATGGATTTTTTTTTCTTTTTAGTAGCTTGCTGTAACTGGCTTTTCTCAGCAGAAAGACACATAGTTTGCGCTTAAATGTGTTGAGCAATGTACCCCACTGCCTTAGAAAATTAAAATTTAAATGCTATATTTTAGACCTTAGTAGGCCTAGACTTTATTGTAGATTCTGATAGAACAAATGCCAAAGCCCTAAAATGTTCAATTGTAACCAGAAAAGAAGAATTTGTTTGCAATGGAGGGAGGCTTCTAGTACTACTTAAGGGCAAAATGAAATACAGACCCTTTACTCTTTTTTTTTTTTTAAATGACGCAGAGGAATTCCAAGCAACCAGTTTGCCAAGTAGTCTGAGCTCTCACTGGGATGCGAGAGGCCTAGATCCAAATCTGTGCCATAAACTGAGCAGAAGTTCTTAACTGATGGGTGCTCTGTGTGATGGGTTTGCCTCCTTTTATCATACCAGCTCTCATTCTAGAGCAGAAAGCCCTTTCCAGCTGAAGTTTAACTGTAATGTACATTCCAGGAAAAGATTCAGTTCTGACGGATTAACATTTTCCAATAACATTCTGTCTAAAATTTCCCAGACAGTTTTTATTGCCACATCCTCTTTAAGCATCCTTGCATTTTAGGCAATACATTAGTAATGGTTACTTTAGAGTTCCTTTATTATTTGTGTTTGTTTTTCTTGCTTTTCCTCAAGCAGTAGCGCAGTTTCCTGACTTACATTTTGGAATACCATAACCAATGCCTCATCATTTCAGTTTCGTAATCAGTTCACATTCTTGCTAACACTTAAATAGATTAACGTTGAGGATAGCTTTGGATTAAAAAGAAAGCAAAAAACTAAACCAATAAAGGAGTTCTTGGAGAAAATCAGGGCTGGATCACAAAAAAACCCAACCCAAAAAAACCCCAAAACTAAAATCAACAACCCAGAAAAAGTGCGTGGGGACAGAAGGACAGGTGAGACAACCTGGAGAAGTCTCAGTTGGAAGTGAGCGAGGCTTTTTTGTGAGCACCATGTAACTCGGCCTTCATGAGACAATTTTTTTTCTCAGCAGGTCTGTGCCTTTTCATGCAGAGCCCCTAGGCAAAATACGCAGCAATTTCCTACAGTGAGATGAGATTCAGATGGCAGGCAGGCAGCCAGATGTAGACTGTTGAAAAGTCAGGAGCCTCTTCTCTAGCCTTATAGGTGGGGTTTTCCCAGCGGACCTAAATGCCACCTTTCATCTTTGCTGCAGAAACAGGAGAGAATTCCTTAGGCATTTCCCTCCTTTGAGCCTTGCAGAAACTCAGCTACAGCATCTGCAGGGCCAGGAGTAGAACGAGTTCTTGATTTGGAGCAGTTCTTTAAAAAGGGCAGGGTTCAGCTTTCAGCATTCTTTGCCTCTGCAGGTTTTTCAGCTGCTCTCATCCAGCTGTACTAGGATGAGAGGAGCTCTGGTGGTACTGTTACTTCTCTTAATAGCTTGTGTTGGGCAGCGCAAGCCAAGGGCTGGGTTCTCATGTGCCCAGTGAGTACAGTACCTGCATGGGTAACTGTGATGAAATATGCTGCTAGTTAAAATTACAGCAAGGAAGCAGTTGGGAAGATTCGCTTGCCATTGCAACTGGAAGCGTGTCAGAGTCTGCATGTTGCTTCTCAGGCATGGTCTGGTATGCTGCAGTGTACATAGGAGCAGTTACTCGGAACTGTTCTGGTAATGAGCTCTTGGCATTTGATTCCTCCGAGCTGACACACCGCAGCCTGTGAAGCGCTGGCCCGGAGTACGTGGCACTGTGCTGGAAGTCAGCCTGGCTTCTGGGCCTGGCTCAGCCGTGCAGCTTCTATGTGACTGTGGACACCTCGTATCACTTTCTGAGGCTTTTCTTTTGAAGTTGGAGCTTCCCATAAATGGACCGAACAAGCAGTTTGATTGGGATTTTCATTTCTAGTTCTCTTCTTTGCCTGCAGTCCAGAAGTGTGAAATAGGTATGCTCCTGGGGAAGGTGAGAGGTTGTTCTGTACTATCTCAATTTACTGGTTGTCTTTGCTTTTCAGAAAGTCACTCTGCATATAAAGTGGCCTAAGAATGTGGAAGTGGAAGGCTATGGGACCAAGAAGATCGATGCCGAGAGGCAGGCAGCAGCTGCAGCATGTCAGCTCTTCAAGGTGAGCTTATGCTCCTCCTTAACTTGAAGAAACAAGCCTTTGAGTGTGCAGGCCTTGTCTACTTCAGTGATATTTCTGACTTTTATCTCTCTCTTTGCCGGTTCACTTTCTTAGTTGGCCTATCTGTTAATCAAGGATAGAGGGTGAAGTCTTGAGCTGTCTGAATCTGTTTGAGCTTAAAAGCCCACTTACTGTGGCTAGGCATGAACTCACAAAATTCTTTGAGTTCTGCTCTTTGTTCTTTATGTCCTAGACCTTAATCTGCTTCTCTTAGTCTCAGCATTTATGGCGAGAAGTAGAGCTTCCCTTAGGTATATTTGCTGTTACTGTTCACTAACTCACACTTCTGCCAGTCTACCCGTGTATCTTTGCAAGTGTAGTACCTTCAGAGGCTCTTGTTTCCTCTTCACGTAAGCCATAGTGTGTCAACTATGTGTTCTGTTTTACAATCGCTCTTTTAAAGTTGTGCTAGTCTGCCACTTATATCAACCATTTCCAGCCATAAATGTGTGCGCAACCAGTATCAAACAAGTACAGTAAAGTTATAAAGGTCTCTGATTAAGATACAGCGTTCCATAGCAGCTGCCTGACAGTAAGATGCAGTTTTGTCATCAGTTCTGCCACTCACTGTTGCCCGCTAACCCTGAGCAAGCGAGTTTGCTTTTGGAGTTTCCCTTTCGACTGTGGAGTAGGAACAATGATGTCTTCCTACTGAGGAGCCTAGAAAAGATGCTGCAGGTGCTTTAACAGTAAGAGAGCTTTTTGATTTGCTTGTAGATCAAGAAACCTATGTTAAGAAATAACTGTTTAGTTTTTAAATTAAGCCTTTAGAAGTTAAGAATTGCAGCGTTAAAACTAGCGGTTTCTTCAGCTGGCCTCCGTGCTTAGGCTAGTGTCTTTAGTCCTGTGATTAGCAAAACCTGTTTCGCTGACTGACTTCATTTCACCTGAAGCGTGGTTGGTGCTTGTTCAGTTAATGTTCCCTGGAAATACGTTATTGTTTTATCCTCACTGGTCAATGAGCAACGAAAGCATTGTTTCCTGCTTTCTTTGAGAGCCTAGAAGTTTTCAAAGGGAAAAAAAATCCTACCTATGCGTATCTTTTTCTCCAAATTCTGGGAAATCACTAAATTGTATTTTTAGTATAGAACTAAAAAAAACCCAACCAAACAAAAAGAAACCCCTGAAACCGTAGATTCAGCACACAAAGGTTTGAACTCTGATGCTATGCCAGCTAAACCTGTAACCTGGCAGAAGACCTTTGTGATGGGAGCCCTTGTGCAATCATAGCTATAGAAATAGCTACAAATGCTGCTTTAGATAGAATCAGTTCAAGAAAAGTAGTAGTGCCTGATTGGTGCAGAGACTGTCTGAATATAGTGACTTTGAGTACAGCATCTAGGAAGGTGAATTCTTCCTGTCTTAGGCACTCCTACAGCATAAAATAATACAGCCTTGTCTAACGTGGGGCTATTGAGAGGCCTAAAGATGTAACTTCTAATTTATTGCAGCAGACTGGTAAGACGTGGCACGTGTTGCACTTCAGATAACGTCTTCAGCTTCATGTAAGGTTTGATCCTAAATGTGGGTGGTAGGCCCGCAGTAATTAGGAACTGTTCTGTTGCAAAAACTGCCAGGTTAAGGAGATCTTTCTACTGCTCATACGAATAACTGGTCCTGTGAAAAGGAAGGAGATGAACCATTCCCTGAATTCTCATCTTGTGTTATCCCAGATTATACATGTTCAGGCTAGCCTTTCCAAAAAGGTGCATTTCATGGTCAGAGGTGGGTTTCAAAACTTCAGAATGCTAAATATAGCTAATAGTTTGGAAAATACCAATAAATCTTGGGCCACCCTTTCCAGCAAGCCATATGCTGCTAAGCGGTTGTGTTCTAGAAAGTGAGGTTAGTGAACAGATTCCCTTTCTTAAGAAATAATGGCAGGAGGGAAGCTTTAAGTTTCTGAAAGTCCCTTTTCTTCATCTCTTTTTCTGTGGGATATGAGGAAATTGCTCCTGCATTTCTCTCCTTTACCGGATTATTTTGGTTTCCTGTAGTTACCCATGTCTGTCTCTTTACTGCAGCTAGCAATGTGTTTTTCTCTTGTAGGGCTGGGGTTTGCTGGGGCCCAGAAATGAGCTCTTTGATGCTGCAAAGTACCGGCTTCTGGCTGACCAGCTTGGCTGTCCCGATGAGAGGTGGTGCTCGGAGGGCAAGTGGCGCTCCAAGTCCGGACCTTCTCTTGCCGACTTGTCAACCTGCTGGCGACGGATGGAGCCGGACGATTCCATCCAGCCCATGGAACAGGGCAGGATGCCTAAAGCAATGAGGAGAGAAGAGCTGGAGGAAGGGGAGCTAGAGGAAGGGGAACTGGAGGAAGGAGAGCTGGAAGAAGAAGCAATCGATGTTTCTGATTATCTACCTATGGCACATCAGGATGCTCGAACCCCAGGCAGAGACGCAAGGTACGTCTGCCCCGATAGCTGCTAATCCAGGGCAGCAAAGAAGAGAGACTTTTCGTTGTAGCTGATGCAGCCCTGCGGTTCCTCACAGTTGAGCTGCAGCTTCCCGCGTGGCTGGTGGGGGCCGTAGATGGGCCAAACACTGACTACCGTACCATTCTCTACGCGAGGAGTAGCAGGGCAGCCTGGTCGTGTACCTGGCTGTCATCACAAGGGAACGCGCAGGCGTCTCCTCTGGAGCCTTGCCCCTTGGATAGGCTGCGAACTGCTTGTTGCCTGCCTGCCTTATTCTCCCGTGCCTAGAGAGGCTTCCGTTCCAGAAATTACGCGTGTGCACTTAGACTGACCTTTTTTGACCACCCTGGTTTTGAGGGCAATATTAAATCTGCTGCTTTTCCTCACCGTGGTTGCTTGCTTGACTTTATATTTTATGAGGTCAAATCTTTGATTTTTAATAGTCAGCAGGAGTAAGATCAGTAAGGACCTGGTGGTGGTCGTTGTTTTTGGGGATGTTCTTTGGATTAACAGATCTAATAGCATCAACAGATACTCAGAATTATTTATTTATCTGGTTTGTAGTGCTAGTGTAAAGGTTTGATTACTTTTTAGTAGGTGGCTTTACTGGGCTGGGTGATTGTTCCGTGACTGACGGATTTTAGTAGCAAGATACAGCTTGACTTTTCAGATGACCAAAATTATCTGCGCCTTTACTACTCAGGAGCAGACCTGAAGTGAGGTGGGTCTGAGCACGGAGTGGGTATTTGTATCTCAAACTGTTCTCATCTTCCATCTAGCCGAGGAGGGAGTTCCATTGAAATGACAGACGACAACACTGCCATCCGTGCCCTGACGCAGTTCCCACTTCCCAAAAATCTCCTGGCCCAAGTGATTCAGATTGCAACCTCTTCCTCCACAGTCAAGGTAAGGTGCTGTTTCACCCCTGCCAGGGACGAAGCTCAAAGACTCCAACTGGAATCACTTTGGATGCTTTTTTTGGGCAGCTGAGAACTGGGGAGAGAAGGGAAGTTAAAACTAAGCCTAGAAAAATCAGCCTGAGGAGCAGGGAAAAGACTTTGTGGTGAGAATTGAGGAAATGTCTAAAAAGAAGCATGAAGAATGTTGTTACTTGAGGCCAGGGTGATAGAGGAGCTGCTGTCTGAATGAAGGCAAATATTTTCTAAGGTGAAAAAGGCTTGCATTTCCCCATGCATCTGCAACAAACACAAGTTTGTCTTACTCAGAGCAATGTGTAATTTCTGTGCTGACGGAATCTTTCCACAACTCAATTCTTGCCAGTATCCGGTGATCCTCCTCCTTGGTATGTGTCACCCACCTCCTTTCCAGACCTCATGTGCTTAGCAAACAGTAGCTGTTCTCCACCCATAGGCTCTCAGTGCCGTTCTCCACGCAGCTGTCTGCTCTCACTTCTGCTTAACCGGTGCCTTGTGAGGCAAAAAACCAGTTGAAGCTCTGCTTAGAAATAACGGGGTGTGTTTGAAAGTGCCTGCCTAGTTATGCAGGCCCTTAACACCTCCCCAGATCTGATGTTGTTTATGGGTCTTTTAGGAATACATGCAGTTCCGTACAGTAGGCACCAAGACCAAGATCTGCAAGCTCACGCTCCGCTGGCCCTGTCCAATGACTTTTGCTGCCAAGGGCCGTCGCAAGGTGGAGGCGGAAAACAAAGCAGCAGCGCTGGCCTGTCAGAAGCTTAAGGTAAGTGCACGCGGCTCCTACATCCCATGGCTAATGTGTCTACGGATAGAGACTCTTTGCACCCGACTTCAGTATTTGAGCCTAATGGGGTGATACCTGAAACTTCCTCATCTTTGACTTCATGCTTAATAAACACGTATTAGGATTCAGTCCAAACTGCTGCTGTACCCCTCTGGTGCCTGTGCTGGTTTTGAGCCTTCAACAAAGTGGTGTGTAGGGATCACCCTGGAAGTGTTAGCCTGGTCTCTTGGCCACCTTGCTGCTGTCTGCTAAGGCAGACTGTCTTCTCATTCTTGTAGGTGGACTAACCCAGATGCTTTGCTGCAAGAGTTTTACTGCAGACTGGAGTCAGCAGAGGGGAAGTCCAAGAAAATAGTGCAGGACTTATTATTGAATTGGCACAGCATACCGGAACCCTAGCAAGAGAGTTAACGGCACTTGCAAGGGGGTTTTGTCAGACACAATTGTGGCTGCTCTTTCTTTGATGGGTCTGTTCAAGACCTTCTAGCAAGCGTTGTGTTGGGGGCAGGTAGCAGTTGGCTCCAGTGTGTCTGTTTCACCAGAGTTGAGATGAGATCATGTCTTGTTTCTTGCTGTCATAAAACATGTGGGACGCATGTGCTGTGTACACCAGCACTTCGTATGCAGCAGTCTTGTGCCTGATAGTGGTGTTTGCCTCTCTGCAGAGCCTTGGCTTGGTGGACAAGAACAATAACCCCCTCAGCCATGCTATGTACAACATGACTTCGCTCCGGGAGCTTGGTGAGAACCAGAGGAAACCCTGCCACATCAAAGTCCCTGAAGCAACCCTGCGCAAGATTGAGAACTATCTGAATCATGTAAGGCTTGCTCAGCTGTCTAAGAACCACCTTTGGCTGATCTCTTTTAACTGCAGGAATTGCACGTGGGTTGAGAGCTTCATGTCCAAATGTTGAAGGAATTCATAACTTGGTAGTTTGCCACAAAAACTGATCAGTCTCTGCTGGCCTTTGGGGAAGGGAGACCCTTTCTGGGCAGTGGGCCTTCTCTGTATGTGTCTGTGACATTTGCCTGTATTTGGCTTTTGGGATGTTACAGGGTCCAGTTTTGGCTTGCTTGTAGCTTCCTTTGTAGGCTTACGAATGCTGCCTCATGCGGGTGTTGGTTCCATTAAACTCGGGTTGTGCCTCGTAGCTTTACAAGGACCGGGGGCCGGTACTTGCACATCTCCCTTGGGAACGTCTCTCAGTTTTGTATGTCAGTGGTGGGTGCAGGTCCTCACGCACCTGGTGGTGCTTTCACCCAGGAGATCCCTCTTCCTGGTGGATCAGTGGTGAACAGACACCCACGGGAGCTGAAGCAGTGCTGAGACAGGGTTCCTTAAGAGAATTCGCTGTCAAAGCAGCAGTTGGCACGAAGGTGAGATGAGGTTGAGCATAGCTCAGGTACAAATGTTTCTATCCTACTGAAGTCATTGAAAGTAATGTCTGTGTTTGGAAGTTGGCAAGTCGCTGATGCAGCACGCTTGGGCCTGCTCAGTAAGGATCTCGGGTGATCTTCACAGTATCTTACAGACACTGTAAAGTAAACGAAGCAGTAGTGAATGTGCTAGAAAGCCAAGACTGCACCTAAGACAGCAGCTGCTTCTGAATGAGCTGCTGTAAGCGGCTGAACTAAGAGCTAGAAAAGTTAGAGAAACAGCAGCATCTTTAAGGAACCTGGTCTGCACCCCGTGCTTCTGTGACCACAAGCTGTCACACCGTGCGCGGAAGGCTTGGGTTTGCCACTCTGAATAAGGCTGAATCCAAAAGGACTGTTTTGTAGCTGAACTTGTAATCCTGGGAAAATCTGGGCCAATGTTTTGATTTGTGTTCTAGACAATTCCTGACCTGTTGTTGCTCTTTTTAGTTCTTCCTGTGGGATGTGGTACTTCTGCTTTTTCTTTTGCCAAGATGGAATATTTCTGGCTTAGCTGAACGCTTACATTTTGTGCAAGTTACGTGTCTGGGCTTCCTGAGGGAGAGAAGGGTGGTGGTGTAACTTGATAGTTCCCAAAAGTTGTCTTTGAGGGGCCATTGCGTCGCTTGCATGCAGTGTAGCCGCTGACTTGGAGAGTTTGAGTTACTGTTTTATGCTTGTCAGCTCAGGCATCAGCGCTAATACTTCTCTTAAAATAGGGGACGCAATGAAGAAAATGCAGGGAGCTGCCCGAGTTAATTCTCACTTTAAGTAACCTCAATTCAGAATATATAATATATATATGATATATAATATTTAGAATAGAATTCAGGCTGAGTTACCTGAAATCTGAAGAGACTTCGGCAGAGCTTCATGGTCACGGCAAAGCCTGTCTGGCTAAGTCTGTTCCAGGCACTTGTTTCTTTCTCTCCTTCCTGGGACTGGTACTAGTCTTTTTGTCCCTGCCAACTTTCTCCATCTCTTCCAGTATCCAGTGGACATCAGGGAATCCAGGCCCCGGATTGCTGATGACATGATGAACCTGAGCAAGGAATCTGGTGCGATAAGTGATGCCATCACGGGGAAGACATATATACCCATGTTGGAAGCAGAGGAAGTGCGCCTTAGCCAGAATCTCCTGGCCCTCTGGAAAAGGAGAGGATCCTCGTGGCAGGAGAGCCACCCGCTGCCAGTAGATCCTCACAAGGACACCATCCTATCAGCCATCGAGCAGAACCCTGTAGTGGTAATAGCAGGAGACACAGGCTGTGGGAAAACCACGAGGATCCCTCAGCTCCTGCTGGAACACTACATCCTGGAGGGACGTGGCGCCCGCTGCAATGTAGTGATCACCCAGCCAAGGAGGATTAGCGCCATCTCGGTCGCCCAGCGCGTGGCGCAAGAGTTGGGTCCCAACATGAGGAAGAATGTGGGCTACCAGGTGCGACTGGAGAGCAAGCCACCCGCCAGGGGAGGAGCCCTGCTTTTCTGCACCGTGGGCATCCTGCTGCGGAAGCTGCAGGGGAACCCCAGCCTGGAGGGTGTCAGCCACGTCGTGGTCGATGAGGTCCACGAGCGAGACGTCAACACTGATTTCCTGCTCATCCTGCTGAAAGGCATCCAGAAGCTCAACCCTGACCTGCGCCTGGTCTTAATGAGCGCCACGGGAGACAATCAGCGTTTCTCGCATTACTTTGGGGATTGCCCTGTGGTCAAGGTGCCGGGTTTCATGTACCCAGTGAAGGAGTACTATCTGGAGGAGATCTTGGCCAAGCTGGGCCGGCACCGACACCGGCACTACGAGATCAAGGTAGGTGTGCCGCGTGGTGGTTAAGCTCTTTCCCTTGGATGAGGCGCTGACTTTTGGCATATCAGCAGGGGAGAGTTCGGGCCTGGAACGGGTCCCTCTTTCCTGTGGTTGTTGGACAGTGTTTGCTTAGCTTTAATTCTGCGTCAGCCCTTGTGAGGTAAAGGCAGTTTAGTAGAATCCCAGAGTATTTTGATTAAATTATGGATAAAGATTACTTCAGATTTGGGTCTAAGATACTTTTATCCCTCTTTAATGTGAAGTTTGTTTACGTTTGAGTAAGCTCACAGCTCGTTGTGCTTGTGTATGTATATACATAGATGCAGACTTGAATGTTGTGTACTCTGTGCAAGCCTGGTCCAAGACCAGGGCGGTTATGGCTTACAGCAGTCTGTTACCTAAGTGCTCGCTGTCCTGCATGACTGAATTCCCTGATTGCTGCTTTTTGCAGCTACTCTTACTGTTCCTCTGGAAAATGCCCTCCAGACACATACTCTTTGCTGCGGCTACTCTTACTTCAGTTGTGGGTTGTGAAGTCACAGAATCATTGGGGTTGGCTGGGACCTCTAGATGTTTTCTGGTCCAGCCTGCTGGACTAGAAGTTGACAGCCCATTTCTCCAGCCTGTAGGGGTCCCTCCTTGTGGCTGAGCAACCGTCTGGTGTATCAGCCACTTCTCCCAGTTTTGTATCATCATCAGACTTGCTGAGGGTGTCCCGTTGCCTTCAGGGCAATCTTCCTGTTTCTCTTGTGGCTGGGATTTTTAAGTCAGGCTGCACTTTTTAAGCTGGCCTGACAGGTGTGTTCCAAATTGCTGGAGGTATAAAAGCTGGTGGATTTGAAGCCCCAGGTGCATATGGTGTGGTTTTGTCCCTAAAAATTTCCTGTTAATTTTTGTTACTTGTTAGGTGCTGCTCAGTAGAGGTACACAAATCTCAGTTAGCTTCCAAGTCTGGAGAACGGGAAAGGGACTGTGTATTCTCACTGCGCAGCAGTTGTGACCAGAGCAGGTTCCAGATGGAGCCCAAACCAGGCTCCTGAGGTTCCTGGCACCTAGTGCTGGGCAGGCCATCCAAATACAGGCATTTGCTCTCTCCAGAAGATGCTCTGGGAGGCTGCGTCCCTTTCTGCTGTCTGCTAGATTGCTGCTCATTTGTCTGCATGTGTCCTCCTGTTTTATCCAGCAATCGGATGACGAATGTGTCCTTGATCTTGATCTGATCACTGACCTCGTGCTCCAGATTGATGCCCACGGAGAACCAGGTAGGTTCTGCCTTGCCCCCTTGCGCTTTCCTTTTGCTGGGGGGTGGAAAATGAACCCTGCAGAGTTTCATGCAAAGAGAACGCTTTGCAGAGAAAACACGATGCTGATCGTAGTTCTACAAGGCCACCTTGAATTCCTGTTGAACTGAGTGGTCTGGAGCAGTGGGGCATGAGCTAATTCCTAGTCTCTGGCTAAGGCAACATCAGGAGTCCTCTACGTCTCAGTCTTAGTGTCCTGAGATACAGCTGTTCCTGGGGTGAAGGGCAAGACTTGTCTGTGCTCCAGCATTTGTGACCTTGTGCTGCACAACTTAGTTATTTTTCTGTATTGGAGACCCATCCCTGTTAAATATCTTTGCCTGGGAGGAGATGGTTTTCGTGAAGAAGGCAGGACCCTCGGATGACTTCTAAGAGTTTTAAGTGTTTAAGAGCTAGTAGAAGGTATTCACTATCAAACTGCAGGTAGCCTGGTTTCCTTCTGGCTTTAAAACCTTGCCCTAATGAGCTCACAGAATCAGATACAGCATAGCAGGCATGAAGTCTAGACGAACGTTCCCCTGGGTCTGACTTCCCATAATGGCTGTATCTGTCATTTGTTCACGATAAGTATGATGCAGGTTTCTGTAGAGATCAGCTGGCAGAGGGCATCACAGACCAGGGCTCTGCTTTTCTTCGGGTTTCTTGGGCTAAAGCTTGCTGTGGCCTTAGGGAAGTAATAATAACGGGTGTCCCTTGTATGCAGCAGAAGCAGCTTCTGTGTCTTCAGCTGGGAAAAATGCTTGGATTTCTAGGTCACCCGTTCTTAACTCTTGCCCTGTTTCAGGTGGGATCCTGTGCTTCCTCCCTGGTTGGCAGGAAATCAAAGGAGTGCAGCAGCGCCTGCTAGAGATGCTCGGATCTCAGAACAGCCGGTACCTCGTCTTACCAGGTGAGATGGCAGGGCCAGACCTTTTCTCCCCAGGATTCAGGAGAATGGATAGGCCAATTGACTTGATGAGCCCCTTCGGCTCTTGCACTCTGACACAGAGCAAGCTTGTATGCTCTGATGTACATACCTGCTGTGTAATGTGCATGTTAAGCGCAAATAACTCCTCCTAGCAGAGGCCATCCAAACCTGTATGTGATCAAAGAAACTGCCTTCCTGTTTGCCTCCAGCAATTCAGAATTAGGCAAGGAGGAAACGGCTAAATTCTGCATTGCTGTTAGCTGCATGCTGAGCCTACACAGAAAAGATCTTCAAGACCTGTTTTGTGGGATGGAGATGTACTCTGTAGCTCAGCTTTGATTAGTGAATTTAAGGTTCTCTATCCCAGGAGGGAAATTTATAACAACAGGCAGTATTACTCTGCGAGGCTGTAACATTTTTGGAGTTGGCTTGTTCAGGGGTTTTTTTTTTGTTTGTTTTTTTAACGGTCCTCCCTATTCAATGTCAAATAAAGCCAGCCAGGAGCACAACTTTGAGCAGCTCATTTGCTAATAAAGGCGGGTGTTCTTTTATGAAAACTGCAGGTTCTTGTGCTCCCCTGCTGTTCTCTGCGGTAGCTGGAGAATTTCTCCGCATAACTGATCTGTAATAGGGCAAATATGCGATACAGAAGAGTTACAGGCCCTTGCTGATAACCATTTTTGACCAAGTGAAACCAAATGACGATGAGGATACCCCATTCCCCTGTCCCGGAGGCCTTTTGAAAAGGGGGAGCTGCAGAAATGGACTGCGGGAGGGAGTGGGACTTCTGCTTGGGGCCCAGGGATATTTGGGTGATGCCATTCGCCTCTCTGGGGCGGGAGGTGGTCAGAGGTCCTGCTGATACTGAACCCTATGTGGAAGCAACTGAAGTAAGGCCTTCCCTAATGATGTGGGGAAGGTGTTCCCTGAGGTCTGGCTGGCAGGAAACTGCTGGCAGTGACCATCAGTATTACAAGTGGTGTCTCCATCCTTGTCCCTTGTTTCTGGCATGGAAGGTGATGGTACAGGAGGGCTGAGAATCTCTGCCCAGCTTGGCCTTGTACTGCAAAGCAGCTCAGCAGGGCAGGACTGACTGTTTTTTACCTCCTAGTGCACTCCAACATCCCCATGATGGACCAGCAAAACATCTTCCAGAGGCCTCCACCTGGTGTCAGGAAGATCGTCCTTGCCACCAACATCGCGGAGACCTCCATCACCATCAATGACATTGTCCACGTGGTAGACAGTGGCACGCACAAGGAGGAACGCTACGATCTGAAGACCAAGGTACTGATGCTTTCCTGCCTCTAAGTGCATTTGGGACATAGTGGAGCTAATGGATGTTTTCAGAGCAACGTTTGAGATGCCATTAATTGGATGATAGAGCTGCTTCCCATTTGGCCCTTGGGGCATTGGCACTGTGTCCCTGATTGGGGACATCATCACTCGGAGAGTGTTTGCCTTTACCAAGCTCCCTGCCAGGCTCCCCATCGACTTCTGCGGAACAGGTGAAAGTCTGGTGTCTTCAAAGATGTGGAAGGCAGATCCTGCTCCCTTCCCATCTCTCTGTTACGCCATCTAACCAACTTCTCTAGTTTTTCTGTTTGCTTTCTGCCTCTTTCTATGATTTCATCATAAACTGCTCTTGTTTGAAGCTGTCTTGACCCCAGTGCCTTAGCTTGTTGGTCTGAGAGCAGTGTAAAGCCCCTCCCCTTAAAGCTGACTGTGTTTCTGGCGGCGTTGGGCCCTGTGAAGGCTCTTGTGCGTACACTTTCATAAGAACGTGGAGGCAGCTGTGCCACTGTTGCTCTCGGAAGAAGGGATTGTGGCTACACGCTGCTGCCCCTTCCCCTCCCTGTGCTAAACATCTTTCAGGGCCAGGTGGCGATCCACGCCTCGGAACAGTTCTAGTTTAAAAACAACCCAGTTCTAACCCGGTTCATCTCACCGTGCAGACCCTGCAGTGCCTGCGCTAGCGTGCAGCGGGGGAGGCAGGGACCACGCTCCGCGGGCGGCTCCCAGCGGGGCAGTGTGCTGAGCCGCTGGCGAGCGCCGTGGTGTGGACCAAGGCAGGTGTCCAGCAGATGGCATCAGGGTCTCATCCGTGCACTGAGCAGCTCAGACCGTCACGCTGCAGCCTGCTAGAGGCGGCATTGCGAGACGTAGGAGAGTGGGAAAGGCTTCCCTTGCCCTTTAGCAGGATGGTTGATCAGTTGTGAGGAGTTTGAGGTCTGTGGACTGGATGGAAGGCTGCATTTAAAGAGGACAGAGAGCCATGACAGCATTCATGCCTAATCCTCCTCCTCCTAGGTGTCCTGCCTGGAGACGGTGTGGGTGTCCAAGTCAAATGTGGTGCAGAGGCGAGGGCGTGCTGGCCGCTGTCAGTCGGGATTTGCCTACCACCTCTTCCCCCGCAGCCGCCTGGACAAGATGCCAACTTACCAGGTTCCAGAGATCTTACGCACCCCGCTGGAGAACCTGGTGGTTCAGGCCAAGATCCACATGCCGGAGAAAACAGTAAGCATGCCTTGCAAGACTGCAGCCGGCTGAACCAGCAGGAAGCGGCCTGCCTGGTGCCCGTTCCAGAGATGTGATTTGACCGCAAACACGAGTAGGAAAAACCCAAGATGCTGATGACTTTAGTTCTTGCTTTCCTAAATGCAGTGCCGTCTAGGGAAGTTAAGACCAGGAAATGTATAGATTACTTAGATTACAGAGTACGTCTGAAAGACTGGGCGAGAATGGTGAGGGCTGAGCTCATATCCCTGTAGGCAAACAAGGAGGGAGCCGTGTTGCAGTCTGGGGCCCTGGGGCAGGGCAGGGGGCTCCCCAGGGCTCTCCCACACTCCTGGATGGGAAACATGCCCTTTTTTATTCCTTCCCCTCCCCCCTGCTGTGTTGCAGGCAGTCGAATTTCTCTCCAAGGCCCTGGACAGCCCTGACATCAAAGCTGTGGATGAAGCAGTGATCCTGCTGCAGGAGATCGGTGAGCTAATGCTGTGTTCTGCTGTGGGTGTGATGGAAACATGTTTGCTGTCTAAACATGGGAAGTGGGAGTTGGCACAGGATCCTGTGGGACGGACTGGGCAGGATTGTCCCTCCATAGGGATGGCAGCTGATAGGGACTCCCCAAACCGCACGTTGCGGTGCTATTTTATTTCCCACACTGCTTTGCTCAAGAAGTGGAGAGAGCTTCCCAAGGTTTAAAAGAAAGTTGGGGGGGATGACAGAGAAAGAAGGAAAGTTATGATCTGGACTTTGTGGCTGGGGTCTTGTGGATTGTCATCTGGCTGTGACAGCCTTTTCTTTGGCCTCGGGTCTGACCTGGGAGGTTCTGGGTGCTGTGTGCCTCTTCTGGAGGTTACACCAAATCTTCCGAGCCTGGTAGGCGGGTTCTCCTGGCAGCTCCCCGAAGCCACCAGCCACCACTTTGGCCCCAGTCCGAGCTGATGGATGTGGGTGGCTCTGTTGCAGGCGTGCTGGACCAGCGAGAAGCCCTCACCACTTTGGGCAAACGCCTCGCCCAGATCTCCACAGATCCTCGGCTGGCGAAGGCCATTGTCTTGGCGTCCATCTACCGCTGCCTCCACCCTCTGCTCGTCATCGTTTCCTGCCTCACCCGGGACCCCTTCAGCAGCAGCCTGCAAAACCGTGCAGAGGTGGACAAGGTGAGGAGCCCGTCCGAGGGGAAGGCAGAGAGCAGGTAGGGCAGGGGCCGCCGCTTGGCTGACGCGTGGTTCTTGCTCCCAGGCCAAAGCCGTTCTGAGCCGGGAGAGTGGGAGCGATCACCTGGCGTTCGTCAGAGCCGTGGCAGGCTGGGAGGAGGTGCTGAGACGCAGAGACAGCCGTGCCAGGGATAACTACCTGCAGGACTATTACCTGTACGGCCCCAGCCTTCGCTTCATCAATGGTGAGTCCCAGTGGCCCGCTCCTCCTCTCTGAGCCTGAAAGCGCTGAAGCACTGGTGAAGAACGTGGTGCAGAAACGGGGTAGACTGGGCAGGTGGCCCTGGGGGCCGGGGAGGCCACGGGCAGCACAGCACTCCTGTCCTAGCGCCGGGGGCAGAGCTGGCGCTGCCCTGCTGAGCTGGCTTCAGCCAGTGGGGTGAAGGAGAAGGTGACTCTCTCCCCCTGGGGCTGTCTCCTCCCTGTAGGCCTTGTCAAGCAGTTCTCCGAGAACCTCTACGAAGCCTTCCTGGTGTCGTCCCCATCTGACTGTACCATGCCTTCGTCCGTATGCAACCAGTACAGTGAAGAGGAAGAGCTGGTCAAGGGAGTCCTCATGGCTGGGCTCTACCCCAACCTCATCCAGGTACTGGCTCCTGCTCCGCCATCACGCTCCTGGGCTTGCTGGGCGCTGCGGGTGGCACAGGGAAGCATCGAGGTGCCAGACACACTTGTCCTCTCTTGGGAGCGTGCGCCCTAGGCAGGCTGCCTGCTTGTGCTTCTGCCTGCTGCTCCAGGGCTGTGCTTGGACCCCTCCTCACGAGGAGCAGCCCCTCAGCCTGTGTGGGCTCTCGTAGCTTGGCCTGGGGGCCATCGAGGTGGCATCTTCCTCCTCCTGTTTGCTCCCCTTGCGTGGCGTTCGGTCTCCAGGTCTGGTCACCCCCACGTACGTACTCTGCTGACCCAGCAGAGCTGCTGGAAGTGGAGGAACACCCCCCCCTCTATGCGCGCGTAGGAGGGACGGTTGGACACGCCGGGCCGGCGGCTTGTGGGCTGCTGCCTGGGCGGTGTTGGAGAGCCTCCTCTCCTTCCAGGTGCGACAAGGCAAAGTGACCCGTCAAGGGAAGTTCAAACCCAACAGCTACGCGTACCGGACAAAGGCCGGCACCGTTCTGCTCCACAAGTCAACAATCAACAGGTGGGTGATGCGTGTGTGACTGTGGGAGGGGGGGGGACGCCACACCGTGCGCTGCACAGCACCGGCTGGCTGTGCTGGGGGCCCCGGCACTGCCGCCGACACCTGTGCTGCAGCCGGAGCACGGCACGTCTCTGCCCGTGGTTGACGAAGCTGTTCCCCTGTGCAGGGAGGCGTCCAAGCTGTACAGCCGCTGGCTAACATACTTCATGGCGGTGAAGTCCAACGGTGGGGTGTTTGTGCGGGACTCCTCCCAGGTCCACCCGTTGGCGGTGCTGCTCATGACTGACACAGATATCCATGTCCGAGGTGAGTGCTGCAGCAGCCGCAGGGCTGACGCGTCCGCCTGCACGTCCTCTTGTGCCGCTGCAGGCTGCTCCTGCCGCGCCCGACACCCCGGGCACCGCGCTCCTACAGCTCTACCGCGGGCTGAGGGGCTGCAAGGTGGCTCCCCCCATCTCTGCTCTGAGCAGAGCTTCTTCCCTGGGCCAGCTCTCTCCCCCTGCTTTCTGAGCTCGTTCTTTGGAGCGGGTGTTGCTGTAACGAGGCCGCAGGGGCGGTGGTTTGTGGGCTGTAGCTCTCCAGGGAGAGAAGGCAGCCGGGCCGCAGGCAGGCTGAGCAAGCGGGCTTGTGCCAGAAGGCTCATCCCTGGGGAATGAGGACTTGGGCTGCTCTGCAGCCACGGCCGGCGTGCGGGAGGAGCCGGCCCTTCTCCCCGGGCACGTGTCGCTTTAGCCCGTGGGATTTTGGCAGTGCTGCAGTTGGTCTTCAGCGCTGGAGCTCAGACGGGCTGCGCAGTCAGTCACCTCCTGTGGGAAACAGGGGGAGGATCCCAGTGGGATGGGTCAGAGCGCTGCCTGGCTTTTGTGGGAACTGTTTGGCCCAGTTCAGTCCCCACTGGGCTAAAATGCGCGTGGGGAGGACGGAGCGGCCAGCGCAGGCCGGAACAGGTCAGCACCGTTCCTGCTTCTCACCTCCTATCTTCTTCCCACCAAGATGATGGCTGGCGAGCAACAGTCTCCCTGACAGACAGTGATCTCCTGGTGCTGGAGGGAGACTCCTACACCATCCGCCTCCTGCGTGATTTCCGTGTGTCGCTCTCCAAGATGGTGGAGACGTGCCTGTGCTATGAGATGGCGGCCATCCCTGGGGACCTGCACCACCAGCACAGCCAGCTGCTCGACATCCTGGTGGATCTGCTCAAAGGCCCTCCTGGCAGCTTTGGCGCTTAGGAAGAGCTGGAGGATTGTGTGGGGACTTGTAATTTGTATAAAGATGTTCACAAATGTTTATTTAAATAAAGTTCTATTTATCCCTTGTGAAGTCATCTCTCTCCATCCTAGAAGATTAATGTTGTCTGAATCTCCTGCTGTCGGCTCCGTGCATGGTCACCGCGTAGGAAGACCCAGCGCAGTACGGCCTGGAATGGACTGGGAGTGCCGATGGACCCTGACGTGAGCTTCGTGGACACCCACCTCCTCCGCTCTCAACAGCGTCAGTCCCTGAACTGGACCGCGAGGACGCGGCTGCTGCGGGCCGTCCCCTGCCCCATCCCCACAGGGCCGGGCTGGAGCAGCTCTGGTGCCAGGGCTACTCCCGGCTCAAGAG
Organism: Pluvialis apricaria; assembly: GCA_017639485.1. Taxonomy (NCBI): domain Eukaryota; kingdom Metazoa; phylum Chordata; class Aves; order Charadriiformes; family Charadriidae; genus Pluvialis; species Pluvialis apricaria. Next base: position 1,314,286 of record CM030008.1, on the reverse strand, counting down.
GAGGACGGATGTCTCGGCGTGCGGCTGTGCCTGCTCCGGGGACGGCGCCGGGCGGAGCATGGATCCAGCGGCTCCGGTGCAGGGTGCTCGATCATCGTCGTCTTTGCTCTGAGGACGTCGGAGGGGAGGGAGCCCTGAAGGCGCCGGACGGAGGTGACATTCCACGCGGGATCGTCGAGCCTCACGGCGGGGCCCTGCCACCCCACAGCGCAAGCGCAGTCGTGGCGTTGAGTGTGAGATGTGACTTGTCGTTCCTAATCTGCCTGTACTTTTTGTCCTCTTGCGTTGTTACTTTTCTTTCTTTTTTTTTTTTAATTATTTCTTGTTCTCCCTATGTCAAGGAGGCCGGATCCCTGTAACTTGTGCAACACAGGACGTGATTGTAGATGCCAGTCTGCCTGTGAGCGCTTTTCTCCTGCGGGAAGCCAGGAGAGCATAGGCACAAAATCCTTTGTTTTCTATGAACAGGGACCATATTTCTGTGGAAGGAGGATTGGGACAGGCGCAGCACTAAATGAGAAATCCGGAGTTTAATCCCAGCTTTGCCTTGGATTCCCTGTCAAATGAAGACAGTGACCTACCTCACAGGGCTGTTGTGAGGCTTCGTTAACGTTTGTAACGCATGTGAGCCCTCGGGCTGGACAGTGCGGGAGAGGAACGAGTACTTCACACTGGGTGTGCGGGCGGCGGGGCGCAGCCGCAGCCTTGGCCCTCTCGGGGCTGGAAGCGTCGCGGGGCTGCGAGTGGCGCTGGAGGGAGGAGCGGCTGCCGCTTTCCCCGGCAGCTGAGCAAAAGGCAGTCGCGGGGCTTGGGATCATTTGTTTTTATTCACCATTTCTTATGCTCTTTGTATCTGAAACCAATGCGGGGTTTGACCGCACCAGCTGGGCCGCGCTCCGTCCTGCTCCGCCGGGAAATGGAAGTGGCAGAAATCCCTCGGCTGAGCGTGTTTCTGCGGAGGGGAGCGCTGGCAAAGGGGTTCCTGCCCTGGCAGCACTGCCCCCACCTGGGCCGGAGCTGCCGTCCTCGGGGGCACCGCTGGGCGCTCTCGGGTGTTCCCTACTAAGATTTAATTTACTCGTCATGGGCTTTAATTAAGGGAGCTGTGGCCTCTGCCATCTGCGCTGAGGGGTGTGCGGGAGCCCCACGCCTCCAGGGGCTGGGGGTGAAAAGCACAAGGCCGGAGGGGCCGGTGGCCGCCTCCAGCAGCGGGACCGGGGCCGCAGGCGTTTCTGTCTCCTGCAGCCTCCGCGCTCCGCGGTGAGGAGCCAGCGCCGGGCCCCGGCACTCCTGCAGCCTGTGCTCACTCAAAACTGTTCATCTTCATTTCACTTGCTTGAGGTTGTCACTATTATTTGACCAGTGTTTGTTTCTTTTGGCCTGTATAATGGGCAGTATGGTTTTCCCTTCCAGCAGGTTTAAAAAAAAAAAAAAAAAAGACAAAAAAAAAAAAAAGACTAAGCTATTGTCTAAATGGTTCAGAACTAGTGTGATATTGGGATACTTCAGTGGCTGTTATGTGATACTGGATCTTTTTACAACATAGATTAAAGACAATAAAAAGGGATAGAGTAGTAACTGCCTCTGTCCTCTTCATTCTTTTTTTTTCCCCTTTATTTTTTTTCGGCAGGCTCCTACCCTTTCCTTGCTGCTCTCCCCGGGCGGGGGCGGAGCAGGGGCAGCAGCGAGGGGAGCGGTGCTGCGTGGGACTGTGCTGCCCCCAAATCCGGGGGTGCTGCCCCCAGTGCGGGGGGTTCTGCCCTCGCCTGTGGCTGAGCTGCCGCAGGGGGAGTGCAGCGGCGTTCCCTTGGGCTCCGGCACTGGGGGGGTGTGGGGGCAGTGGGTTCTGCCGGGGGTGACGGCAGAGCGCGGGTAGCGCTGCAGGAAGGATACAGCAGTGGGAACACGCTGTGGGTTACAGCTATGAGGAGCAAGAGGGGACAGGGGGTGTCACAGGCATTCCCCTGGGGGGCCGTCAGGGCATGGAGGCGCCCGGCAGCACTGGGGCATGTCCTGGTGCTGCTGGGGCCCGCGGCAGCGGTGGGTTTCCGCAGCCGGGCTGGGGGAGCGGGACGGCAGCCGCCTGCTGCTGCACCGGGCACAGGGACTTGGCCAAAGCCTCCCTGGGCGGCCACCGGCCACGGGTCACCGTCCCTCAGGGGCACGGCGGGGGGAGCTCAGGCCACAGCCATCCTCTGCGCGAAGCCTGAGCCGAGGTAGAAAACCTTTATTTCTTAAAGGGGGGGGGTGGGGGGCACCTGCTTCGCGGTGCTGGTGGCCCCTCCGTCAGTCACAGCCACGGACAGGAGCTGGGCTTGGCCACCGCTGGAAGAGGAGCCAGGTGGGACGGGCGGAAGGATGAACCCCCTCCGGCTTTGGGGATGAAAAGGGGGTGGTGGCTGCTGCTGTGCAGCCACCATGGGCCACCTTGGCCATGGGGACGTGGCGGCCAGTGTGAGCCCAACGCCCCCCGAGCCCAGGCTGGAGGGGCAAAGCCAGGACAGGGAATGGGCCAGTGGCCAAAGGCATCAGAGGCGCCAATGTGGCTTCACCCCTTCTCTGTACCCTCCTCTGCCACCCGTGAGCCATCAGGTGGCCCCTGGACCTGCCCCGTCCCCCCCCACCCACTCCCCCCCACCACACAGACACAGACTCAGGCCCAAGCTGAGGAGGAACATCTAGAAGCTTTATTTCAACCCTTTACAATAGTCAGAATCACAACATCAAGTCAGGAAATGTTGCTAAAAGGAGACGACAGTCTTACAGCCCCTCGCAGGAGGGCGAGACAGAGAGGCAGAAGCAAAACGGTACGAATCCTCCACCCCTGGGCAGGAGGGGCTCTGCCCCGGCCCCCCCCCCCCGCTGCTGTCTCAAGGCCTTACACCCATGCAGGAACCCCCCCGTCCCCAGCCCTCCCCGCGGCACCACCCCACCGCAGCACAGGTACAGCCCCACAGCGGCTGCTCCCTCCTCGGGCAGCACCCACTGCCGTGGAGGAGACGCTGCCGCTGCAGAGTAATCCTATGACACAAAAATAATTAATACTACTACCAATACATCACATTTAGAGACCGCTTTAAACACTGCTTCCCCCCCCCCCCCCCCCCCCCCCCCCCCCCCCCCCCAGCCCCGTGGGGTGAGCAGTATCACCCCCACTTTGCAGATGGGGAAACTGAGGCAGAGAGGTGCCGAGGGAGCCAAGAGCCAGGATCAGCCCTGCCGGGTCCTGCGCCCTCGGCTGCAGCCACCGTGTCCTCTCCGTCCCGTCCCATCGCACGGGCATCCCCCCCCCACTGTCGTTACGCGGTGTACCTACGGTACGGGGTAATGGGAGCTGCAGGCAATGCTCAGCGCTGGGGTGGGACGATCACAGCGGGTGCAAGACGGGAGTCTCGTGTCTGAGCTCTTACTTTAGACACCAGCTGGTGGCCAGCGAGACTCGCGCAAGAGGGAGATTTGAAAGGCAAACGCTTACTCTAGCTGGAATTGAGGTGGGGAGGAGGAAGGAGAGCCGGAGCACGCTTTCCGCTGCTGCCTCCCGTAGCAGTTTTCCACCCCACCCAAAGGCTGTCCCGGGCCAGGAGGGTTTTCAGGTGACATTTCTCCCCAGCCCGGAGGCTGCTGCTCTCCCGCCAGCTGTGGCTGCTCGGCCTTTTGCAAGGACAGCACTGCCCGGCGTGCGCAGCTCAGGAGGGGCTCAGCCGCTCCCTCCCTCCACACGCCGGGAGGATACGGCAGCCTCGGTCACCCCTCGACACCAAGCCCCTGCTGCGTTCCCAGAAAACTAGAAATTCTGCCTACGCGACACAAACACACGAGGGTCCCAGAGCCCCACTCACACACCGACACTACGCGGGGACAACAGCGAGGGTCAGCGTAGAAAACTACATTCAGTTTGCGGTCAGGACTCCGACCCAAGGGGAGGCTCCCGGCCTCCTGCTCCTGTGGCCTCAAGCCCACGCGCTTGGTTACTCGAATGTACTTTGTTTAACAGTATAAAAAGCCCCAAAGTAACTGTATATGCCACTGATACGCAGGGAGACGCCAGCAGAGAGGACGGCGGCCGAGCAGGCCGGGCCGTGGGGAAGCTGCCCGCCTGTGCAGGCACCGACAGCCGGGGAGGGACCGAGCTCAGACACCGCCAGCCAACGCTCACCCTCACCAGGAGCAAAAGCCTTTGCTGAGCATCCCACCCGAGGCAGCAGCAGGCTCTGGCACGCCCGGCGCTCCAGCGCTGCCCATGCAACCGCTGCGCCCCATCCAGCGGCACCGAGCCCACCAGCGCCCGACCTCTCCCGGCACACCAAAGCCACCGGCCGCCCCAGCCCTCCCCTCTCCCCACGCAGAGTCACCCCACGCGCAGCCGCAGAGAAAGCCAAGGACCCCCGCGCGGCATCCCGGGACAGCATCGTGTACATTCAAGTTGCATCTAAGTCAGACCACAACTTTTTTTTTTTTTTTTCCCCCAAAAAGAATTTGCTACCTCCGGCCCTGGACGAAGCCGACGCGAACGGCTCCTTCCCTGCTCTGCCCGGCCGGGCGCTCGCCCAGCCGGCAGCTTCTCTGCAGTCCTCGTTTAAGGTCTCAGCACTAACCAGCTCACTCCCACCTCTCCCGCTGGGCAAGTCAAGTCATTTTCACCACACATGGATCTCTTCCCAGGCTAGCAATATGTACAGCCGTTTCCTTAAAATAAAATAATTAAAAAAAAAAAAAAAAAAAAAAAATCCATATTAAAACTGAAGCTGTCCTAGAAAAACCACACCAAACTAGTGTCTCTGGATTTAGTTTGTCGGCTAAACACAGGCACAACAAGTGTTAGAGAAGTGGCACAGAAGCACAGGCCGGTCGGTCAGTGTTCAGCTGAACCCCGGGGGTCGGGGAAGGTTTGTGCATGTTCAGACGGGCCTGAATGCCGCCGCAACCGTACGCAGACGTGAAAGCCTTATCTGAGACTGCCGCGCAGTCAATACATCAGAGAAAAAGCAACGCAGGGGGAGAAGGTGGCGTTACTGTCCCTTCGCAGGGTGTCAGGGGTTTTGCTTGCTTTATTATTTTTTTTTTTTGCAATCTCAGAAGATAAAGTGCAATGTTGCCACTTGCCCTCCTCCTGCGGCGCCTGAACTGAGCCCAGCACCCGGCTGCCTCCCTCCGCCGGCGCGTCTCCCCCGCAGGGCAGCAGGAGGAACGCCACAGCTCAGCTTCCACCTCCTCTTTGGTTCACCACGACCACCACCGACCTTCCCCGCTCCTCTGCCCCGGCCGGCAGCGAGCCTGCAGGTCGGCTTCAGCCCGCTGCCAGCCGGCGCTTGCCCCTGGCCGGCGGAGCAGCCGGGCTCCACGCGCACCCCGCGGGCACGGGACCCTCTCGCCAGCGCCTGCCCGGAGCAGATGGACATTATTGCTGGGGAAGCGCAGCCTCTGCCTTCTCCTGCCCGGGGATGAGCCTGCTCCCCGCTCCGGCCCTCGCCTCCAAACTTCCCCTCGATTCAAGCGTTGGAACAAAAGAAAAAACAACAACCCCAAACCCCAAGACTGACAAGATCAAGCTGGTGTTTAGAATTTAGCAGTAAGAGAAAGAAGGAAGCATCAGCGAAGGGGCAGTGATATATACCGGAGGATGGCATGCGGGTGAACGGGTGGTCGGAGGCGGCACCGCCACGGGATGGGCTGGAGGGTTTCAAAGCGTCACGACACAGCTCTGCTCGCCAGAAATGAGGTTTCCGACCCCAGGCTGGAGCTGGAGGCAGCACCGCCGGCTGCCTGCCCCGCGCGGGGCGGGAGGGCGGCTGCAGCCCCTTCCCCAGCTCCGGCTTCGCTCGCCGCAGAGGCGGCCGCGCGCCAGGAGAGCGCGAGGGCCCGGGTGTTAGTGCGGGCTAGTCCAGGGCCGGCCGCGGCAGGCGCCGAGGCCGCACGGCACACACACAACAACGAGGGCAGGGAGCCACCAGCTCGGCCGCTTGCCCTGGTTTGGGGTTAGAGGGATGGAGGGGAAGGGGAGAGGTGGGGAGGGAGGAGGAGGAGGAGGAGGAGGAGGAGGAGGAGGAAGGGAAGCACTGGGAGTTCTCGAGGGTATATATAACCGCCCCTTTCAGGTGCAAATCTGCATTGCTTATTTAAATTTGTATTCAGAGGAAAAAGCACTTATGAAACTAGCAGACGACTTTGATGCAAACTAGTACATTTTAATGCCATTTTATTAGAAATCATGCAAACTTTAATATAAAAAATACAAGTGCAATAAGAATCTTTGTGTGTAAATACAGATTCCGGGTTATCGTGTCATTGTCGGCTTCCCAAAGAAATATTCCCACAAGCATGAGAAGCGGCAGGCTTCCCTCTGTCCCCTCCTCGAGCAGCCCCCTAGCACACGCCTGGTTCGCTTCACTTTGATCCCAGCGTTTTTGTTATTCCGCCTTGGTTTTTTTTTTTTCTTTTCCTTTTTTTTTTTTTTTTCTTTGCTTTAAATTAGTTTGACAACCAAGAACACTTTTTTTTTTTTCTTTTTTAATTTATTTACATTTCTTTAGTGTCATTTGCAACATGAAACGAGGAGCTCGCACCTCAAAGAGGAGGTAAATCTCCTTCCTAGTCAGAGCTGCAGCTCCCCGGCACGGAACCCTGCTCCCCTGCCCCAGCGGGGGCTCTGCCGCCCCCCCGCCCTCCCGCACCTTCTGCTCCCTCTGCCTCAACGCCTTTCCCGCCTTCCCCATCGGCCTCCCGCCGGACTCGCTCAGCCTGACGCTACGGTCACCCCATACATCAGCCTCTGTCAGAAACCACCACCACGCACGCGCGCGCGCGCCACAGACCTGCTTTTGCCTCGGAACTCGGGGCCTGCGTTAACCTGCAACTCCACCGCGAAAGGAGCCTCCTGCCCTTCCTCCAGACCTCGCGCCCCGGCGGGGAAAGCTAAATCCCAGGGCTTTGGCTGTGCAAGTTAATAAATAAACCGTCTTTGCCTTGCTAACGCGCAGAAGGTCCTAGGCATCCTCCAGGGCTGGCGGTTTGGCCTTACAGGAGGTTTTACGAGCATCGATTCAACACGTCGCGTCGCAGTCAACACAGGCTTCATCTGATCTGTTACAGCGAGTTTTCCTTTAACACATTCTTGTGCCTTTCATTTCAGACATGGCTTAATCCCATGAATTTGCTCCATCGTTTTTAAAATATTTAAAAAAAAAACAAAAACAAAAACAAACAAACCAACAAAACAACGACAAAGAAGTTACAATTGCTGGATATGTCAATAAGAAGCCAGCACTGCAGCAGCGGTTAATGTCTCTACTCTCCTACGGTTAGGAAAAGAAGGAAAGAGAAAAGGAAACTTAGCATGGGTTCGTAGCACGATAAATCATCAACACAGCGTCACAAAGAATAAAAGGTTTAAAGTCAACAGTTAAAACAGCCTAACGTGTGTGTATCATATATATCATCATCAAACAGGATCAGCAGAAACTGAAGCGGCAAGGAGGAAAAGGTTGGGTTTGTCTTTTTTTTTTAAAAGAAAAAAAAAAAAAAAGAAAGAAAAAGAAAGATCACAGCTTATCCCTATTAACTCTGGCCTGGCTTCAGCCACCAGCAGCGCAGCGCCCCTGCCACCGCCGCGCAGGCTCGGCGCGCACCGCCCCGCGGCCGGGGACAGCGAGACGCAGCCTGGCAGTCACTCCATGCCCGTCCCCGCCACGCCACGCTACCGCTCGCTCTAGTGTCCCCCTAAAAGCGGAAGGGCCGAGGCGCGGAGAGGGAAGGAAGCCCTTTCCAGCCCAGAAGGGACCACCAGAGCCCGGCACGCCGGGGCGGGCGCAAGCCTCCGGGCTGCTCCGAGGAGCCAGCGCGGCCGAAAGGGACGCTAGCCCTGCTAAACGCTGTCCCCTTCCCATCTTAAAGCCAGACGCCGGGTTAAGAGAGCCAAGCTGCGTTCCGCGGGGGAGCGGGTGGGAGCCGGGGCCGGGAGGGGTCACAAGCCTTGCGGAGAAAGCGCTGCAAGGGGAGCTGGCTGTTGCAGCGGTGACAAGGAGGCGACTGAGCCCAGGCTCTCGCTGACGGATGTGCTACGCCAGGGGGAAGTGCTGCTGGAAAGGTTGGGGGTTTTGGAGACGACGATTTCCGCTCCGTGGTCTGTTCGAGCCTTGGCCTTCTCACGGAACGTCAGCTTGTGAGATTCAATCTGCAGCGACACAAGGGCGGGTGAGAAGGGGAAGGGCAGGAGGAGGAAAGAGGAGGAGAGAGGGGACAGGAGGGGAATGGAAGACGATACCATAATGTCATCATTAGATGCCTGGAAAATAAAAGGCAATTTTCTGAATTAAAAAAAGACCAAAAAAAAACCACCCCATCCCCCCTCCCCAACCCTACAGACATCGATACAAAGCAGTCGAGCGCTCAGATTCCAGCGGTGTGCCCAGTGCCCGGGGGCGGCTGCTCTGCCCTGCGGAGTGCTCTGCCCACCCCACCCGGCGGAGTGCGTAGAGAGAAGGCGCAGGCACTTACTTGTTTCTTGTATCTGAGTCTCGAAGCTCTGAATTTCCCTTTGGTCACCACCGCTCAGGGCAGTGGGCACTGCCGGCCCTACGCCATTCTCCCGCATCTCACTGCCTGCCTGGGCCGCTGGCACCTCTCCGTTCTGAGGGGCCGGCGGGAGCTGCCCTGGCTCCGCGCTCCCCTCAGCCTACAATGAGACAACGGGGTGGGGAGGACGACAGGGACGAGTCAATAGAAGATGGGGAGTGCGGGAAGGGGGTGAAGTGCGGGTTCCCGGAGCCCCCTCCGCCCTCCCCAGCTGCCGGGACACACGCAGGGACGCGGAGGGGGGGGTTTGGAAGCGGGAAGCAGCCCCTCCGCTCCGCGGGAAGCCACCGGCTCGTCCGGCTTTCCAGCCTCTCGCGGCGTTGCGGTCCCCGCAGCCCCATCGGCCCCACGCTGCTCCCTGCCCGCGCGGCCCAGCGCAGGCGCCGCGTCCCGGCCCACGGCGGCCGGAGCTCAGCACCCTCTCCCCAAACACACGCCTCCGACGCCCTGGGGACGGAGGACGGCCGAGGCAAAGGCAGACCAAGGCACGTTGGCAGGACTAAAGCAGAGCGCTAGGGGTGAAAAGCGAGGAGGTGGTTGGGTACACGGCAGCGAAGCGGACCGCGTTATCTGGGGAGACGTTTATCTATACCAGACCCAAACAATGCACAGGAAATCCATCCCAAAACAGGAAGGCCAAGTTTGGCACGAAGGACCTCATCCTCACTTGATGCTGACGCTGGACTATGAACTGGGAGTGCAGTCTTTAGAGAAGACTCCATCCTGGTCTGTTCTACCATAGCTGGTGATCCCACCTGGAGTCACCGCCTTCTCCGAGCCTCGGAGAAGAGCTACGTCTTACTGCCCTTAGAAAAGAGACTCAGATACGCCGGCGGGCGCCTGCTGAGAGTAATGCAGAGCTGCTCGGAAAGACATTCGGACACCACCAACCAACACCAGGGCACGGCGAGCAGAGATGTCGCGCTGGGCCACCCCAGCTGCGGGAAGGAGCAGCCCAGCCAGCCAGGATGTCCCCTGGCTACGTCCCGCAGGTGGCACACCCAGTGCGGAGCAGCTCTGCTCTCGCCCCACGCCCTCGCCTCACGAAGCCGTATCCACAAGGAATAAGGCTGCAGCGCTCTTCTCAACAGTCAGGGCCTGTCCCGGCAGCCCGGCGAGACAGCCGGGGACCCGCTCTGCACCCACTCACTCAACAACCAGCAAAACCACCCCGCCTTCCTCCTGGGCTCCCAGTTCCCACCCACGAACCGCCACCAACATCACTGTCTCAGCACTTCTGCAGGAACCACGGGGACTTGGATGATCCCCACAGCTCCACGAGAGCCGCAGAGGGTATCTGAGCACGAGGAGCCAGGCCCTGAGCGCCACCTGCCCCGAGGACAGCGCGGGCTGGCGTCTGTGGGACGCGACAGGGAAACGGTTTGGTCTCTGCATTGCGAAGCTCAGTATTAGAGCCCCCGAAAAATACTGGATGAGAGTGTCATCGACAGAGACTCTTTGCACCCATGAAGATAGAGGAAAAATATTTAAAAAATCAGACTAATTCTGAAGAGGTGCAATTTTCAAACCAGTGAAAACCCGAGTTCCCAGCAAATAACACCAGTATACGCACTAGACACTCCAGTGAACTGGAGCAGGCAGGCACCGTTACGGAAAGTTCCCCATCGCTACCAACGCGCCAGCAGCTTCTCTAGATCCTTTCAGCTTTTCGCTGAGCCCCGCTTTGCCAGGCCGAAGTTTACACAAAGCACTGGAGACAGGAGAGTCCTGATGTGTCCCCAGCGAATACGCTGGCAGTCACCTCCTGCCTGGTTTTACCGGGGCTGACGAAGCACGTACTAAATACACTCGTGCATTCTGCTGCATGATCTGCTCTTTAGGACAGGGATTATTTCTTTCAGATTCACACGGCGTTTAACACAATAGCTCAACCCGGCTGAACTCTAAACCCTTCCACAACACAAAAGTGCTCAAACAAAACAACGCTGGGAGAACCGAGGGAACTCAGTGTTTAGAAGGGTTTTCTTCTCCTCTGTCTGTCTGTCCCGCTGGGGGCAAAGTCATATTTTAACAGTCATGATGCCAAGAGCCCGGGATTGTTTTCTCCCCTTCCGGAGGTACCAGGCAGTTCGGAAGCAGCGGTGTTTTCCATAAAAGCCCCGGCACCAGGGAGTACCCACCCGTAATCCCCAGAACAGCTCTCATCGTTACGGGGCGTGATAGGTCAAACCCACACATCCATCACTCCGGTCAGTCAAGCGGGGGCGATTTCCCTCCCCCTAAGCGCAGATGTCGCATTGCTGTAGCGAGACCTGCAATTTGCAGAGCCGAGGCTGGGGGCAGTTTATGCTCTCGTGGGGAGAAGCGCTGAATCACAGCGATGAGAGCGCAACGATCCTTTCTTATCCTCACACAAAGGGCCTTCGGGCTGGGCTGAACACGGCTCCCGGGAGCTGCAAGGTACTGTCTCCCAGCAAGGAGCACCTCGCTCGCACCAGCTTTATCGGGGGTAAAAAATAAAACCAAGGGGAGAAGGGGCCACAGCAGCTTCTGTGATGGGCTCAAAGCTCAGAGAGCGATCCCGGCTCCCACAGTGTTAGAGGAGGGATGCAGGCGGGCAGTGCGAGCCCTCCGAGGAACACCTCGCAGGGCGCCCGTTCAGGCAGGGCACGGAGTTGGTTCTACAGCTCACTCCTTTGCCACTCATACTTCCTCCTGGGGCTGACAGCAGAGGCCACAGAAATAAGTAGATGGCTATAAAAGGCTGGGGGTGGAGAAGCTGCACTACATCAACAGCAGGACAAGGAGAAGAACCAAATTTAAACCCTACCCTGATGTGCCAGAGCTCGCTGCACCCACCTTCACGGTTCCTCCTGCTGGCAAGTGTCCCACGTTGTCCAGAGAACCCACTTTGGCTTGGGCCTTCTCCTTGAAGTTCAGCTTCTGGTTCTCAATTTTGACGTCTCCTCCCCCTGGGAGAAGATTGCGCAGGAGTGAGTTTATTAACGCCTCCGGAACAGTCCCACCCGAGTTCTGTCCCCTTCCCACCCCCTCCAAGGAACCAACTGGGCACCCCAGGTACTTTGGAGGAGGGACGTGACCAAGTCAGTCATTCAGTGTCGCAATCTCTCTCCAGTTAAGGTTCCGTTTAAGAACTGGCAAGACCAAAGCTGGTGATTCCCACCTGCGCGGACCAGGCAGGACTGCAGGGAGCAGGGCAAAGCCGCGGAGGTGCCCTCGGGGGGGGGAACACCACCCGCCCGGACAGACAGGCTGGGAGACATCCTCACGCCGACTGCCTGACTATAGATCTGCTCACGAATCCGTCTCCCCCAGCAGAGGTGCGAAATGCCAGTCCCGAATCCCACCCCGGTGGGTTTCCGATGGCTGATCCCAGCTGCCCGCTCCTATCCGTGTCCCTCGCCGAGGTCTCTGCCAGCTCAGCCCATCTGCGGAGGCGCTGGTACTGGGACACGTTCTGCTCCTTTTCGTTAACTGCCTTTCTTTGCTCGTTACCCGTTCCCACTCCGTCACTGGCAGCCGTAGGAGTGCCCGGACTGACAGCTCCCCCCCGGCACAGACGCAGGTGCCACTGCCCGGGCTGCTCCGGGGGCAGCCGTGCAGGCGGGGAGAAGCCAAACGTGGCCACTGGACGGGCACTTCAGGTTCAGGAGAACACGAAGGTCAGAAGAACAACTGCAGATTTCTAGCAAAATTCTTCTATATTTAGAATACTGCAGTTGCCATTAATAAGTAAGACCGTACGTGCAGTCCATATTCCTGCAGGTTTCTCAAAAAGAACTATTTAATAACTGCTAACTACCACTTTGCTCCCCAGTGACATCACTCAATACTCAGTCCTCAGCACTTTGGGAGGTTGGCACGGCCAACGATGGAAGCCAACTGATTTGGTCTAACAAAAATCAGTTAAAACATCTGACAGCAGATAATTCTGGATGGATTATTCTGCTTTAATCAGCCCCGGACAAGAGCAGTTATTGTGGCGCGCAGCTTGTTATTACAGAGCGCTGAATAAACAGAGGTCATGTTTGTGGCACCACGTTCTCAATGCGGGAGCGCGTTTCGAGGCACTGAAGCGTGGTGCTCGGTGTATAAGGTTGAACTGCTTTCAACCGAACGGGCTGGCAGAACGGGTGCAGGAAAGTCCCAGGAGCAGACAAAGACAAGCTTGTAGTATTTGTTTTCAGCTTTGGTCAGCAAATTTGTCCCCCGTGCACGGATGTTTGATTGCCAGGAGTTCTCCTGTGCGTTATAACCGTCCTCAGACACAAACCAGCAGAGGCCGGTGAACGGACCGTACCTGAGGATGCTCCAAAGGTACAGCTCAAACAATCTGCCCGCAGCCACCGGACCTCGAGCTCGAGACTCGCCTACGCTGCCGCTGAGCGGTGGGCTGCCCATTGCTTGGCCAGGAAACCCGAACTTCGCCGGAATTCACACAGAGTCATTGCTGTGTTCTCAGTGGGGAGCAAATAATTCCTGCGCACTCATCCCATAATACGTCATTAAAGAGCCAAAAGGGTTTTATGTAAGACGGGAGCTGCTCCTGAACTGAAGGCTAAAGAGACCCTCGTGTCTGCTTTGAAGAACTGGAGGGAAGTTACTTGATCCTTCCATAGCGCACACACGTTCCGAGAGCCCCAAAGCCCTCTGCGCGCACGGATGAAGCTTCCCAACTTCTGGAATGATCGTGGTAAGTATCCACTTCCCCCTCCCCTCACCGAATGGGGAGGGAAAAAGAGAACTGAGTCAAAGCAGTAGATTATCTCCACGGGCAAAATGAAATCCCACATCTCCTAATCCCCTTCTCCGCTGATGGAACCACCAGGAATCGCTAAGAACCCGGACAGCACTTCTGAAACACCCCCTGAAAGCAGCAAACCCTTTAATCTACTTCAGTTGCAACCCAGGACTCCATTTAACCCACTTGCAGCATCTACAGACAAATCATGAGGAAATGGTAAAATTTCTACCTGGCTTATGCTTGATATTTGCTTTAGAGCCACACTTCGAGGACACTTTGGAAAGGTCAACTTTCTTGTTCTGGATCTGCACCTAAAGAGGCAAAAAGAAACAGCTCAACAGGGAGAAGCATTTCCCGCGGTTCTGGAAGCCCAGGGGCCATCTCAACCATCAGGTCACACTCAGCGCACCTGCACCCCTTTTCCACCCTTTTGTATTTCCGTACGGATTTCCCAGCCACTGTGCGCCCAGCGCCATGGTCGGCTTTAGCGTTATTTAAAGGCCTGCGCCAGCCAAAAGTGGTTAATGTGAGCAGACGGAAACTGAGACCAGATAAAACTAACAGACGGGCAGCAACCAGAAACAGGAGTCTCGAGTTCACGGCACCTCCACGGAATAACAAAGGCACTTGGGAGAGGGACCAAAGAACGCCAATCCCATTGCCGTGTTCCCCAGACCGTTTCTGCCCGGCGCTGGCTCTGACGACACTGGCCGTTGCCTGGGCAGCTCCAGAGGGTCACCAGGACCGATGTCATCTCACGGTTCTGCTCAGCCACTCTCTTGCTGTAGGCTCAGAGACGTGCCACCAGCTCCAGCTTTTTCTCTCTACCATCTCCAACGTGCAGACTGACCCGCGTCTAACTCAGGCTCTGCGTGCAGCCTCCTCGCAGCGGTCGTTCCTCCCGGCTGAGAATGGGCCACCAGGAAGGACCATCGTGCCCAGATGGAACAAACTGCTCAAAGAAGCTCTCCTCCTCAAAGACAAAACACCGGGAGTGGGGAAGCTATCTCCCAGTATTATTTCCTTTAACCCCATCTTCTGCCAGTGACGTGATCCTGGCGTACAAAACCTTCAACGAAAAAATGTTCGGTGATGCAGTCAGGAAATCATGAGATGTTCATGAGTCAGTAAATGACCTTTTTCCAAGCCAATGAGCCAAATGTTCTAGCACGGTGTTTGTGCACATCAGTTTGAATTTGGAGAGAAGTGCCTTCTCTGGGGTAGGACAAAGGTGGAGACAAAATGTCACAGGTTTTATGTCTTTTTGCTCAAAAAAATATTTCATCTCCGACACTTGGACCAAGTGCATTGTACAGAGCCCCATTTCTGACATCTTTAAAATTCCTCCTGCAGCTCGAGGTGGATGAAAAATTCCTCTGTTCCAGAATTAATTTATTGTTTAACTACTTGGAGAACTTTCATTTCATACAAACACAGGATAATTTATACTGGAAGGAACTTCTGGTCAGCTGGTCTAAACCCTTGCTAAGTTGGCATTATAACTTTCCATGGGGAAAATCGAGGGGGTTTTGGTAGTAACGTTAAGAGGATCACCTCTGCCAACCGTGTCAGCAACCACCAGCTGGCACCTACGTGCACAGAAAGTTCTGCTATAGATCATCTCGCAGAGAAAATGAAAATGTTTCTTTTGGAATGTGACAAGAATTCGTTCACTTACACGCTACTCTAAAAGCTTATTGAGAATTATCATGATAATTTGCAATACATCTTTTCTCAGGAAGCACGAATCCTCCCAGTACTTGCGAAAAGGGATGAGTCAAAGCGCTGATGTTTTGTTTGCTCAGGATTAGTAGGACAGCGGAGTTCAGCCTCCAGCCACGCTGTTCCGTGTCCGTGTCCCCTGACTCAGTGACACCAGACGCTCCCAAAAGGGGAGATCACGGCTACTGAATTTGCTTTTCTTGGGGGTTGCCAGTAAAGTTACTACAGCTTTTATAACGAGTGCTTGTTTGCTTGGAACTGCACTAAAGCTGAATTTATTTCACAGAATGCATTTTAAAATAATACTGTGTGTTACCAGCTGGGGTAGACATACCCGGTTACGGCTCCTCGTGATTTCACCTGGGGTGCAAACAATTATACCTAAATGGAAGCGTGTTCCTTGTAAGACTGCCAACGTTAGTTGTTTTGAGCTTGCAATGGGAGACATGTTCAAAGGCTTGCACTTACAGAGCCAGATACTCAGACTCCAGTGCCAGAAACCAGCTTTAGATCCGAAAGTTTGATACAGAGGCTCATGTGGGAAGCGTGATGCTCATCCCTTTTGAGATTTTCTACCTCTGACCATTTCCCAATCCATCTAAGCAGCTCAGGCCAAAGGGTAGAGAAACACACGTACACTCCAAGTCACCTTGTTAAATCTTCAGCACCTGCACTTCGTAAAATCTACCTCTTCACTGCTGCTTTCTTTAAAAAGAGAGGGGGAAAAGACTAAAGAACAACAAAAGCCTTTACCCAGGAAATCTAACCAAGGTATTTCTGGCAAATATAACATGACTCAGAACAGTATCTACCGCTTTTGAACATGACTTCTTGGGTATCTTGGAAGGGAGAAGAAATTCTCTCTGTGTACAGAAGGCAAAACGGGTACCCAGGGTGTACCAGCTAGGAACCGCTTCGCTTTGGTAGGGTGTCCATCCCTCCTACCAGAGCAACCCTAAAGCTCAATCATCATTTGCTACTAACCACAGCTCTTGTCCACAGGACCCCTAAAAGCTTTCACTGAAGCCACAGGCTAGAACATCGGACCTTCCAGACATCCCCATCAGCAGTGTGCTTCAGGAATTAAACACTCGGAAGTCTTCTATCAGAAGCGATCACTGTAACCATTTGAACAAGAAAACATCTGGGAAGAGGACACTGATATCACAGTGCCCCAAAGGCAGTGACCAGATTTAGAAATGAATAAAAGGAAACGCTTTTACTAGGGAGCCAGACTGGCCGCTGCGCCCCGTCTACTCACACTGGTACTGCCCGTGGCGGGTTTGGGGGCGCTGGGTGGCTGGGAACGACTGCCTGAAGCTGCTTTGGGGGCATTTGGAACCTGGAAATAAGCAGCGCTTTATTCTCTCTTCTCAAAACAAAAAGCTTAAGTAGTTGAGCAAGGAGAGAGTGCAGCGGTAAAAGGAGAGTGTGGAAGAAGAAAAGAAAGGAGGCACACACTTGTCGCCTAGAGTTGGGAATGTCCCCAGGACAGGATGGCGAAGAGGAAAGGACAGGTTTGGTGATTCCTTAGAAGCAAGAGCAGTTCACTAATGTAGTTAATCAGGGGAGAAAAATATCCCCCACGCTTAAATCACGTTTCTGTTGGCCTCAAAAAAAGGAACAGTGTGTGTGAGGCTCACTGCCCACTAAAAGGCTGTTCAGGGTAGGAGTGGCAAAATGAAAGTGGTTGATAAAGTGCAGCTCCTTCGAGTGCAGGAGCGGTGGAGTTACGAGAGCTGTGCTTCAACAGCAGAGCCAAAGGGACTTCTGCCACAAACCACCGATGGTACATAAACAGTCTGTTCCAAACTCGAGTGACAAAACCAGATGAAATATGCAGCAGGAACAGAAATGTGCACAGCTACAAAAAATACTACCGAGTCACTAATTGACATGATGGTCTCCGCAGCAGTTTTTCTTTCTATGGCGCAGAGAATTCTCCTGCATGAGCACGTCTACGGGAAGCTCCATACACACAGGTATGCGCTCCTGTAAACATTGGCCAAATCATGGAAATATCAAAGAAGAATGGCAAATCCCACCAGTGGTGAGAATCCACAAACTGGAGGGCCCGGAGGGCAGCAGAGACGCGCGTCCAGCGACTCCCAGTGCGGAGTCGAGCTTAGGCACGTGTGTAACTTCAACACCTATCTCCTACCGCCTCGGCAGCCAACCCGGAGAGAAGAAGTTTAAGAAGCCACAGTTGGTTCCCTCTTGCAAAGCTTTAAAGGAGGAATGGGTCACGCAGAGTAAAGGCTCAGCCAGCTAGACAAACACATACATATTTCCCAGGAAAAGCGGTGAGAGCAGCTTGCAGCACAGTCAGGCCCTGTGTAGTGTTTCTATCTGCTGAAGCAGACATCAAACGGGACACACTGACTACACGGCGACAGCGAGTCTGGCTCCCGGAACTGAATATCTGCACCTCGAACACTACGCAGAGCAAAGAGGGCGGGAGTTTCATTGGCGCTGGCTCTGGGCACAGAGAAAGCACCACGAGATGCGAGAGCAGGACATCGCTCCTCGGGAACCTGGCGCATTTAGACACCGATGGAAAAAACTTCCTTGGGCTTCAGTACTTCAGTGTCTTTTTGAACCCATCCAAATCTTTGTATTTCTGCGAACTATCCCTGGTACAGACGGGCCAGCGTAGATTTGGTAAGGTAGCAGAGATTTGCCCCGAAGGAAACAAGCCTGCCAAACTACAGTCATGTTTTCAAAAGCTTTAGTATCTAGATAGTTAACACTTTCAGGATATAATACTCCAAACCAAGTACACGGCCATTACAAGATTAGCCTTCTATTTTAATGAGCTCAACTCCGCTGCCAGAGGTACCGGTAGCCTTTAAATTTAGAAATTAATCGCAGCTCAAAGATTAAGTCCCACCGTCTTT
The DNA here is from genome assembly GCA_017639485.1 of Pluvialis apricaria. Lineage (NCBI taxonomy): Eukaryota > Metazoa > Chordata > Aves > Charadriiformes > Charadriidae > Pluvialis > Pluvialis apricaria. Next base: position 1,296,370 of record CM030008.1, on the reverse strand, counting down.
TCCTCCTCCTTTTTGGAAGTCTCCCTTCTTCAGAAACAAGAAGCGGAATTAGCCCGACTCGGGCTCGCTCTATGGGTCAGCAAGGAGTAACAGGCGCTTCTAAGCCACGATTCGTTTCACCTAAAAAAATTCAGAGAGCTAAACCAGGTCAGAGGGCCGATGAGGTGCATGCATTGACCGGGGAGGGAATCCACGCTGAACCGACTCCTGGGGTCAACGATGCGCACATCCTACATCTGGTCGTGAATGCCACGCAAACCATGCGAGAAACAGGTCAGGTGTATTTATAGTACTACGAAAAGAGACACACACATTCAACCTAGCATCCCGGGGAGGGGGGGGGGGAATAAATAAAATAAATTCTCCAGCCTATATGCATTATTTCCAGAAGCCCTGAAACTCTGCCACACCGCTCTGCCTGCAACACAGCATTCGTAAGACTGACATATAAAAACATGGTACAAGAGAAGGAGTTAGTAGAAAGACAGCTTGCCCAGAGCCCATACTTACATTCCCACCTCCAGGGACATGCTTAATATTGTCCTTGGAACCACACTTGGACTGAACATGGCTGTAGTTCGCTTTTTTGGAGACTATCTGGACCTGGAACGTTACAGAATGGAAAACAACACAAGGGAAGAGGACTGGTTAGAGTTGTCATACGGCAGGCTGGAGCGGATGCTCTAACACGGTGGATAAACAGGGAGTTGTGTTAAACTCAATCCGACTTTAGTATTAGGTGTGAAAGCAACTGAGGAGGAGAGTGAGAAAAAAAAAGTGAACGAAACGAGAGGCTGCACAGACAGTGTTAGTGCGAGAGCGTAAGCGCTACATGAAGACTGCTTCTCCCGATCCTGGCCGGGGGAGCGTCGCCTGCCTGCGACGGGCCGGGGTCACCCGTGTCCCCCAGGGCAGGGAGAGCCAACTCGGCCGCCTCCTTCCGCCACGGCTCCAAGCCACGGGGCCACCACTGCCACCGACTCCTCCGTGCCTGCACCGCTGCCTGGACTGACTCCAGCCTTGGGTAACGCCTTTCGAAACCGCCGGGCAGCAACGCCCGGTCTGAGAAACAATTCTTCCGATGAAGGTTGTCAAACCTTCAGTTAGATTTTAATCGGACGAGTCTTAACGTTAATTAAATTGTTTCTCCTGTAAACTAAAATGATGGGGGACTTTTTGAAAATACAGGAGGAGTACGCGAAGCGAGCTTTTCCTCCCAAAGGCAGTACCGGAGTTGGAGTCACAGCCCCGTGTTCACAAAAGGTTAGTTACGACACGTGTTTAGTCTGGGGGTTATTTGACACAGCACAAAACGTGGCAGAAGCTGTATCTAAAGTCCTTTCTAGAAAGAGGTGATAAATTTGAAGCACAAAAGGAATCGCGTTCTCACTCGAGCAGGTTTCCAAAAGCTCCTTAGCCAGTTCAGAAAGACTGGATTCAGTGCAGCAGCAGCTCTGACAACGCACTCGTGCCGTGGCAGTTTGGAACGGTTTACTGACAAAGCCCACCCAGTCGTTAACAGGCTGCCTGACGATATCCAAACTGAACCGGCCCTGCCGCCTCGCTCCCCATCCCCTTGTGCTGAAATACCACGTCACGACAGCTTTGGAGGAACCCCTCAAACGGTGACCGCCTATCGCGTGGAGTTAGAGAGTTTGGCTACAACTGGGTTGGGAATATTGCAAGAAAAAGATAAGTATATATAAAGTCCTTAATATTTTGCAATCTTAAAACAAGCAGCGCTGAAGGAAAGCTCTCCCCACCCAGGTACAGACTGGTGCTGTGTACGAAGAACTGGTCTTAAGGGAAACCTCCGACTCAAAGTTACCTAAAAGTGAAAGTGGAGGATCTCTCCTCTGAAAATATTTACGTTTATGGCAGGCATGGAAAAGATCCCTACGACCGTGGTCTCTGAACGTGTTTAACTGAGAACAGCTCCGGGTTTACAAGGAAGAATTGGAAAAGTGTCTGTGCAAGGAATAGTGACACCGACAGGAGAAAGCAGAAGAGTTGAAGAGAAGGGAAAGTGACTCAAAATGGAAATGTTTTCCTTCATCTCCCACAGAGAAAAGTCTGAAAGCAACTCACTTTCCCATTGGGCTGTTTTGGGGCACCCTCTTTTGAAACGGTTGTTTTAGTAGTAGCCATTTTAGAGACTGCATTGGGTTCAGACTTTCGTGCAGCAGCGGCTGATTCGGGCTTTTTCTCTATTTTCCCCTAGATGGAGACAAATGGATGATTTCAACCAGCAAAAGCAAAAATGTGGGCAGGAGAGTACGGGAACACAAGCTACCCACATAAACTCAGCAGAGGACAACCCAGGAGAACTTCTTACATGCTGTAATCCTCAGGCAAAAGAGAATCCCCTGCCCAGGACCGTTAAACTGAGGGGGTGGAGGGGAAGAAACATGAGACACGGGATGAAACGGGCACCCCAGGGTCACCCAGCAATAATTAAGTTCTCCATTTCTCAGAAAAAAAGCTCGTAGGTGCCCTAGCACGGGGGCACCTCAGCATTCCCCCAGCGGTGACCCTGGCAGGTCTCCAAGTGACCCCAGTACAGCACATTCGGCCAAAAAAAAAATAAAAAAATGCCACCCAATCTTTTCGTAACCCCACGGCCACGCAGGCTCACCTCCGTCACACGGAGGACACGACACAGGTCTTTCGAGGCAAACACAGCCCCTGGCTGCTCTGCTTTGCCCTGGAGCTCCGAGAGCTCTGCCGGCCGCGGACATACAGCCGTGTCTGGTCTCACACCCACACGCTGATCTCGCTCAGGCTTGGAGATTTAGTTTTTAACTAATCAAATGCGGGGGGAACCTAACTAATCCAGCTAAGCAGAAAACAAAATGAAAATTTACAGGTGTTTTTAAAAAAAAAAAAATAAAAAAAAAATCCATAACTACCTGCGAATATCCATTCTCCCGCTAATCTAGACCCAGGAAAGTGCAGCAGAACTTGGCATTTTCAGGGGGGTCAGCATAAACCCTGCATTGCACTGACCCACCAGCAACAGAACGGCAAGCAAAAAACCCCAGTGCTGCTAAGGCATCCTCATACTCTAAAAACAGCCCAGCGTAAGTAAGATTATGAAAAGGACAATTTTCTTAAATGTGCAACCATTAGGATTTAACAATTCTATGAAAATACGTTGAAAATAAAAGACAGTACAGTTAAATGTAAAAATAAATGCCCTTAAACTGACACAATAACCTGTAAACTAAAGAGCTCTGCAATCCTCAGAGCCTCAGCAGAGTTTAAAACAGCAGAACAAATCTCACGTGCTCTTTTTGACCAGACGGCAGAAGCCTTTCTGAACGTCTCTTTGGTTTCCAGCTACAACGCACAGTGGACGAAAGGGTCCCCCCTCCTGCCTGCCTCCAAGTGTTCCTGGCAGCCTTGGTTTGCCAGTTCCCGTAACTCTGGTTTTGGGGAGGGGAAGCGTCTGTCCTCCAGACCTCTAAGCTCTGAGGAGTGGAGCCTGATACTGTGCAACTGAGAGACTCTTAACTGTGAAGAACAAATCCCCGCCGTATCTACGCTGCCACACACCAGCACAGCCCAAGAACGCCCTTGACTTTAATTAAGGCTCCCAGCACGAACCGTGCTCTCCCGGCACCAGACTAGAGCTCTACGCCCAGTCCGTCACTACTGCCCACCTGCAGCGAAGGCAAGCGGGCAAACTCGTTCCACTGTGTGGAAATTAAAGCCCTCTGACTACGGGCGAGCCGCTAACACCTTTGGTCAGGTGAAGGTGGGTGTATCTGTTCTACAATAACCAATAAAGGTTTTATGGTTATGCGGATCCACGAAATTATTTAAACCCTCAGGAGAGGGCTACGGGTCTACCCCTAAACCTTTATCGCTTGCATGGTAGATATTCGCAGTGGAAGTGTAATTTAAGACCATTACTGCTTGAGAGCCTCAAGTTTTATCTATAGATACGCTTTTCCCTACAGCTCATTCAACGCTACCCTCTTCTTCCCTTGTGGCCACCAGCGGTTACCCGGAGAGCGGCGTCTGTAGACCCCGTTTCGTTTCAGCCGGAGGACTGACAAGTTGAACAGAGTCCCCGTTCCCAGAACTGGGAAAGGTGCTCTGGAACTTGCTCCTGAATCCAGATTTCCTGCATCGCGGTGCGTTAGTCCACCTTCTGCACCATTCAGCAGACTCAATCCCTCTATTCAAAGGCAAAGTTTTGGAATATAGACAAGGTTTTGAGCTTTCAATACCAACTGGGTTCTATGTCTGGACATACGATAGAAAAACAGAAGCACAGAGCTTTGAATTCCTGTACGTGCCAGTAAACACCAGGAAGGCTCTTAGGGCGGATTCCTTCTGTACACTGCTATCACCGCCTTGTTAATGCCTCGTGCGTAAACCCAGAACCCAAAGAGGAGCTCTGCGGAGCATAAACAAGAAGAGCAGTGAGGATACAGCCACCATGATTAGCAAAGAGCACCCCTAACGCTTAAGAGCTACTGTTCCAAAGCGCGTTATCATTACCGAGTTGGAAGGAACTTACCTTTCCTCCACCAGGCTGATGTTTAATATTATCTGTCGATCCGATTTTGGAACGTACGTTTTTCAGGTCCGGAGCAGAAACGCTGCTGGTTGGGCGAGGTGGCTTGGAGACAGTGCTGGGTTTAGTCGGAGCCTTAGTAGTTGTTTTTTTAGCATCTGCTGTTGCGGTTGAGGTTGTGGTGGATTTGGTTGCAGCAGGCTTGGGCTTGGGCCGGCTGGTGGCTACTCCAGGTACAGTAGGGGCGCTGGAGGCGGTGGTAGAAGGAGTGGTGGCGCTACTTTTTACTGCATTTCCAGTAGCGCTCTTAGGGCGGCTCACGTCTGCTACAATGATCACAGTGATAATTGAAGGAAAGGGGAGGGGGGGAAAAGATGGGTCAGATGCCATTTACATAAACGTCCTCAGGGTGCTACGGGTGTACAGCGGTGTGCTAACAAACGCGGCCCCCAGCAAGGAGGAGCTGATGTAGCCGGAAACTGAACAACGTTACCTGATGGGGACTTTGCAGAGGTCTTCTTCGCATCTGCGGGCTTTGCATCAGTCTTGATAGCTGCCCAACACAAAACACACTGGTGAGTATTTCAGGTGAGAAGCCCGGAGTCCCAGCACAGCTTCCCCTGGAGGTCAGGGGCTCTCCACAGCTCCACACGTGCCAACGGTTCTCTTTACCCACCGTCCCCATTTCTAACACGCTGCTTGAAACCAAGCATCTCACGAATTACCTGCTCCGTTAGAACACCTGGCTGAGGTCCTCCTCTTTACCACAGGAGGAAACACTCCTGTTTTCCAGCAAAAGGATCAATTCATCAAAAGGATCATCATTCAACGGTGCAACACCTGGGGTATGCGTTGCATTTTGGTTTTTCTTAAATAACTTTCTGAATCTGACAGCACCTGCAACACTTTAATCCTGCCCCAATTTCATTTCTTAAAAAAAAAAAAAAAAGCAGCTCCTTTCTTTACTAAATAGCAAAAGCAAACCCACATTTGTCCAGCCATAACCTCGGCATTATTGCAAGATCAGTCTTAACCAATGCCAGTTTTCTTGCACAGAAGTTATTGCACATATTTTGGTCCCTATTACAATTGTATAAAACCAAAAATCAATCATGAAACTGAACTGTGCCTTTGGGCAAACAGCAACGATCATGAGCCGGTTACGCTCCACACAGAGGACAGTCTACACCAGGAACGCATTTGTATTTCTTAAAGCAGAAGAAAACCATACACAGCACTGATCAAGGCAAAAATCACCAACCAAAAAATATGAACAGAACCTTATTTTAAGGAACTCTTTGATAATTAAATTGTAGCTTTTATACTACCAGTGACCAACAACTTTGGCTAAAATCTGCTTCATTTCAATAGCCAAAGGAAGGCAACATTAAAAACAAACAATAGATGGAAAAAAAAATCTGTTAGAAATTATGGAAAACCCCATCTTCTAATATTTAATTTCCATTAACAGTCTTAGATTTTGAGATAAAGTCGAGTAGCTGGCAGGGTACCTTATGGAACGGCAATATAGAAATGAGCGAGTGAAAGAGGCAGATAACTATAGGCCAAGTTAGTCTGGATCATTCCATGCAAGCCTTTGCTAAAAGCATTCAATTAAACACCACAGATGAGATACCAGCTAATGAGATGAAACACATTTGGATAATTTAATAAGGCCTAGAGGATAGATATACAATTAATACTGAACACTTCAAAAAAGGTCCTGTCAAACCAACCTAATCTCATTCCTGGAGACCACAACTTTAATTGGGAAAACTGTACGGACAGAACAGACTCAGTTTTGTACAAAGGCAAGAGGACTAATACACAACTGATATATAAAGAGATGTTATTTCTACTCGTGTCAGTGGGGAGCCAAACGCTGGAACAGTTTTGTCCGTGCTATTAGCATGTGCTGTTGAAAACCTGGAGAATGATAAAGCTACTGGGAAAGTGGTCTGTAATGGCAGTCAAAGCCTTTGATCTTTTTCTGATCTGAAAGACAGAGAGATGGGTCTTGTTCAAACATAAAAGTCATTTTCACAGGGAGGGGAAAAAACTAACTAAAAAAAAAAAAAAAACAAGCACCACATAACCCATAGCTCTCATTGAGAAAGTGACTGACCTGAAAAAACCCATAGCACTTCAAAACAAGCCACTAATCACACCTTTTGAAACACCGAGAATGACTAAACACTTGAGCAAACCACAAGGGAGGGAGCGTCTATCTTTTGACACCTGAAAAGCAAGAGCAGACGTCCTTCCGAAATAGCATCTCTAGCCAGAAACTTACTATCAGGCTCAATGCTACGTACCAAGAAACTAAACTGCGAGCAGAAGAGATCGAGGTCTCCGCCACCTACACCTACACATCTAGCTAAATTGCACGTGCTCAACGTAAACTGAATTACCGGTGTTTGGCTCATTGCGATTCCCCTTCAGGCCCCATGACCCTGCTCCTCCTCCGTCACACCCTTGCCTTCTCCTCTGCCAAAACCGGACTCCCTTCTCTTACCGCTCATGCCTCCTCCGTGCATCCCCACATCCAGACAAAACAGCTTGAACTCCATGGGGAGTTTCTGCAGCTGACCTCATCTCTCCCTCGCCCACCCAGTTCTCACTGTACTTTGGCAACGTCCCACCACCCGCGCTGCCGCAGAAGCCTCTTCCTCTGTACATCTTGCCACTTGGAACAACCTTCCCGCATCTCTGCATCGTTGACTCCGTCTCCTTTCAAATGTCATCAGAAAACGCTTCTTTGTTCGCGTCTCAATTTTGGAAGGAGAAATTAACTGAACTCATTAAAAGATATTAAGCATTCTGGGCTACAGTCTGCATAAAAGACCACACAAAATCAATTTCACAAGGATGTCCACAGGATCAGTTAAGATATGCGGTTCTCGGAAAGCGCAACGCTTCCTCTACACTTGATTAATTCTATTTTTCCCTAGAGCATGAAGTATGGCATGCACATCTAGCCTAATACATTCCAACATAGTTAAAACATTACTATTCTTTTGGGGAAGACAGGTTATGAATTCATGCTTTGGGACTCCGAGAACAAAGCAACCAATCCGCGTTATTGGTTTTACATGTTTATTGGCAAATTTTGCCAATGAGGTCTAGTCATTTGAAAAGACTCAAGAACATTTAACTGCATTTTTACCTGACGTTAAGTCTCTGAAGCACCATTAAAATGAGTGAAAACACTGCTTTCGAGACGCTAATACGCTGCTCATGTTTCCTGCTGGCTGTGCTAAACTCATGGGAAGGTCCCTCTTTGGCAACAGTAGGAGTGGGATAGGGTTTACCAATGAAGCTGATGCGATTTCAGCTCCAAACTCTTCCTGCACTAGTAAAAAACCCTCCACTTCTCCTCAACCTGCTTTCTTTTTTAGATACACTACTCTGAGTGCTTCAAGTCTTCTTCTGGAGATTTGCTTTTCCCAAGTTTTAAATTGGTTTTAGTGTTTATTTAGTGGCAAAACACAAAGGTAATAGCTTCCTTTTTCTTAAATCAAGCATGTTCGGTAGTTGTATTAACCCCGAATCACACAGAGCTGAGAAGGTCATTCAGGTTTGGTTTTAGAAGAGGAAGCCCCGGAGAGAAAAGAGCTGACCTTGGGTCCGTGCCTTGGCACAGGATCTTGTCTTGTGCTGTATTGAAAAGGTGGATATTTCGGCTATCGCTAAGCTTCAAGTCAGCTCCTGAGTGACCGGTAGGCCAGCTCACACCTCGCAGAAGTGCTGGTTAACAGCAGCCGCACCGTCTCAGAAATGGCTACATTTCAAGGTTTTGGGGTGGTTTTCCTTCTTTCGAACGGGAAGACCACAAGTTTGTTTACAGGAGACTAATGTTAACAGAGTGACGGGGCCCCAGGATGACCTAGACACAGGAGAAAGCCGCCAGCGTACCGCAACACGCGAGAGTTCCATCGCAGCGTGAACCAACGGCGCTCCTCAAACAGAAACTTGGTTAGAAAGCGAGATCTCCTGACCAACGCCAAGAGAATACTTACACGCCGGCCTCTTCGGTGGGGAAGCAGCAGTGTTTTTCGCAGCAGCAGCCGCAGTGACTGGCGATGCCGCCGTTGTCCTGGGAGGAGCAGGGGTGCTCCTGACAGTAGTTTTGGAAGCGGCAGCTGACGGAGGCTTTGAAGGTGAGGTCCGCTTCTCCGCAGTCTTCGCATCTGCAACCTGCAAACGACCGCGCTACGTTAAAGCCAGTATTTCACTGAGAGTCTCTGCAAAGCGTTTGCCACCAAAAAGCCTGAAATAAATGGAAATTGTTTCAATTCTTCAACACATAAGCCAGGCGCTGCAACGTTAGAAGGCAGAAAATTAAAAACATAATGAAGGCCCGCAGAAGCGATGACTATATTCAGTGCAGGACACGGAGAACAGATCCTGCTGAATATTCGAATTCCCCCACATCTGTTTCAGCGTTAACGTGTGGAGTCGTTTACGGATGTGAACGAGGTTTCGATTTCTGAACAACATGGAAAATATCAGTCCACGAGCGATACTTCTGGGAGAGGTTTCTTTCCTTCATGAGCAGAAATGCTTTCTAAGCCGAGGCGGCGTTTATTAAAACACCGTGGACATAAGAATTAGGTGTCCGTGGTTCGTTCCTCGCTTGGAAAACTATTTCATGTTTGTCCCTGGTAAGTCACTTGTTTGTAAACTGACTGATTGACTGATCTTTTACGTATTAAAATACCGAGTCAATGCATGGAAACAGATGAGGTGAGATTTTGATTTCATGAAAAAGGGATTCAGAATCGTGCAAAACTTAAAACTGAAGACACCAGTTCACAGAAAAGTACAGATTTACGCCTGTGCTTTCATACTCTGTTATTTTTATTTAGTTTGTTTTAAAAGACACTCAAATGCGGTTATTTAAGCTTAAGTGTGTAGCAGAAACACTAGCACTTAAACATCAACAGAAAGCTTCTGAAATAGATTTTAACGTTCTCTCTCAAATGTGAATTCTTCTGCTATATAATAAGTTAACACAGGAAAAATTCAAGGGACGTTTCCCATTCTTAACACGACGTGTGGATACCCTACTTCACCTTTAAGATACAACACTAATTATTGTCCACAAATCTCCTCTTCCTGGAGAATTACAAACTCCACTATTTCCTAAGCACGTAAGTGTAGGATCGGTTCTCTTTCGACAGTTTTTGTAACGGCCAGGCAATCAGTGGGAAACGCTGAAGTGTTCAAAGGGGTTTCTCCCCCCTCAATGTTAATATCTAAGCTCTCCACTCAGTTTTCCCGTGCTCTTGTCAGGATTTAAGAGTTATCCTATGTTCATAGTGTATCTGTATTTCAAAACCCCTCCTCCTCTAGTAACGGAAAGAAATAAAGAATTCTCTTGTGTACGTCAGGACAGTTCACAAGGACAATCGCCATAATACAGCCAAGTTTAATTTTCTCCTCTGTGATGACACAATTAAACACTTGGGACCTGATGCCATAAGTGGCTTGATGGAAGCTGGCGCTAATTACTGTGCAGCTCATAACAGTGAATCCCCTTCCCGATCTTACCCTCCCATGATCAGCACTACAGTTACGTTTGGTAACAGAGCTGGTAAGTTAACATGTAGATAAGTTCTCGGAGCTCCCACTGAATCCCCAAGTGGTGGGGGTTGGCAGGGCCCTCTGGAGCTGCCCCAGTCCAACCCCCTGCCACAGCAGGGGCACCTCCAGCAGTGGCACAGGACAGCGTCCAGGCGGGTTTGGGATGGCTCCAGAGTGGGAGACTCCCCCACCTCTCTGGGCAGCTGTGCCACTGCTCTGCCACCCGCACAGGGAAGAAGTCCCTCCTCAGGTTGAGATGGAACTCCCTATGGTCAAGTTTGTGCCCGTTCCCTCTTGTCCCGTCACTGGGCACCACTGGAAAAAGACTGTTCCCATCCCCCCGGCACCCTCCCTTTGATGTTTATAAGCGTTGATGAGATCCCCCCTCAGTCTTCTCTTCTCCAGACTAAAAAGCCCCACGGCCCTCAGCCTTTCCTCATCAGAGAGATGCTCCAATCCCCTCACCATCTCCGTAGCCCTTTGCTGGACCCTCTCCAGCAGTTCCCTGTCCTTCCTGACCCGGGCAGCCCAGAACTGCACACAGTGCTCCGGCTGCGGCCTCCCCAGGGCAGAGCAGAGGGGGAGGATGCCCTCCCTCGCCCTGCTGGCCACACTCTGCTGGGTGCCCCCCAGGGTGCCATTGGCCTTCTTGGCCACCAGGGCTCATTGCTGCCTCATGGTCACCCTGTTGGCCACCAGGACTCCCAGGTCCCTTTGCACAGAGCTGCTCTCCAGCAGGTCAGCCCACATGCAAGCAAATTGTTTCTTACCTTTGGTTTAGTCTCTTTTGGAGTTAAGGTGGAGGGACGTGCCGTACTGGTGGCTGGGCGTTTAGCAGCAGTGGCTGAAGTAGGACCTGCAGTAGGGCTGGTGGGTTTTTTGTTTGGGCCAGACGTGGCAGAGGCTGGCCGCTTGGGGCTGGGAGCGGACAGGGGCCTGGCTTTCGGTGCTGCAGGCTTTGTAGATGATGCGGATGCGGCAGGCTTTACGGTTTTTCAAAAAAGCAAAATCCAGGATAAAAACAAAACAACACAAAAAAACAACAACAACAAAAAAAATAACAGCGCATTGTAAACCAAAACATTGAGCTGCGTGAACATAAAAATTATATTTTAAATGAAACAAAAAGAAAATAATTAGCTTTCTGTTTTCTGAGCCTAACGAAAAGCCCAAAATGAAGCAGCAGAAGAGGGCTGCCTTCGGCGCCCGGGGGGCGTTTGCCATTCAATTCGAGGCGAACCGGACGGGTTCCAGCGACATCTAAAGCAACAGAAGGAATCGCTGGTAAAGCTGGGATCAGTAATCGGGTGTTCCTGGCATTTAATCCTGCGCGCAACACACAGGACATCACTTTCCAGTTCCATGCAGGCAACGGCTCGCGAGCGCTAAATCCTCATCTGACCGCCTCGAGCGGTCACACGGCCGCTGCCTTCGAGGGGCCCAGGAAGCCCCCGCCCTTACCGCTGCTTTAAGATTTTGGGGGTGGATTTTGTCGAATGCCGCAAGCTTCTGCAAGCGGGTAGCTCTCGGTTTCATACACAGCCCTAAAATACGGGAATATCGGCTCCTGAGCAAGATCCTCGAATGCTAACTGCAATGCAAATAAATGTGCTGTAAACAACCAGGAGAGCATCAGTGCGGCAGAAGCGTTACCATATGCATTTACTACTTCCACACCACCAATGCCGACCAGAGAATTAATTTAAAGAAAGCTTACTGCACATTTATTAAATCCGCTTTTGGTCACACTGCTACAGGCGGAGTTGTTTGCAACTCCGTAACTGGATGTCTTTGTTTCAGTGAAACGGTTCCCAAACGGCAGCTCAGAAAACAGAACTCGTGTTGCCACAGCTTAAGAAGCAGAAAAGCCGGCAAATTAAAAACCGCAGAAGCGAAGACACTGAGCATGAAACGACACTTACCTTCGTCTTCTTCTCGGGGCTGGGAGGAAGCTCTTTGTTGGGAGGTGCTGTGATATCGTTCCCTGTCACAGCTTCAGCTGGTTTGGGCTCTTCTGGTTTTACTGGGGGGAAAAAATAAAAGGAAGGGAGATTTCTTAAGTCTGTTGGGTTTTTTTTACATATATATTTTTTAGTTTACTATTATTCAGTGCAGTAGGAGGAGGAGACAGAACTGGGGCAGTTACAGGTTGGCTCTTTCTGGAAAATGTCCCCCAAACCAGAATACCTATAGGAAGCAAGGTTTTTCCCCGTAACGGGGCAGGCTCACCCACATGCCGTTAGCATCCAGTCTCTCCTATTATTCCAGTGGGAAAAGAAAGGCAGCTGACGAAGGAAAGCCCTGGTTCAATTCAATAGCGAACCCTTCCATCTTTCAAGTTATTAAAATAAACTGTTGGAATGTTAATGATGAAGTTCTGACCTCTTCCAGGTTTTACACTATGACTTACACAGAGTATTTCAAACTGTCCCTACCCTTATGGCTGTTTCTTCTTCCCCTTCCTTCCGCCCGCACCCAGGCGTCGCCGCTCTCCGTGAGTGGGGAGGATTCCCGGCAGCCGAAGGGAGCCGGACCGCCAACGGGAACGGCCACGCAGGAAAGCGGGAGGACTGAAATCTTCTAAGACGCGGGGATCACACCTCGTTAGCGTGGAACCCACCGTGCCGTGCTGCCCTACGCGTGTTTCACAGCGCAAAGCTTAGGTTCGGCTAAGTTTCGCCAGTTGTTCACGGCAACGGTTCGTGTTTGTCATTGCCACCCGAGGTGGCTACGCTGAGCGGGGACAGCGCAGACACATGCGCTCCTCCTAACGGAGCGGCCGCAACCACTTCCTCGTCTCCTTTTAAAACCCTCCGTTGTTCATCTCCACAGCCACCAGCAGAAGGGTAACTACTGCCTCCAAAGCAAACAACATAGCGAAACGTTAATTCAGCAGCGCCCGCACCGAGTCTTCTCCCTAAATCCTACAAACCCTTACAGCAGAACTGCCACGCCACTGTGCGCCGCGGGACGCGCAAGAGGCCATTTCCCTATGAACAGCTTTGAAAACACCAATTCTCAGCGGTGCTGCTGCACAACCGCACTGCGATGAGCTGGCTGCCGCTGCGATTCCTCTGCCGTTCCAGTTTTATGAAGGATACGAGGCAAGCAACCCATCACAAGTGTATGCCTTTTCCCTCATCATCTGGGGATTAACATAAAGCGTATCTGTGTTGGATGCTTCTTTACATGACAACACACCAGACTGTAACGCTGCGGCGCACGCTACGGGCCCACCAGACAATAGCATAACAATTCCAGCGGCAAAAAGGCATTTTTCCACATCTTTTAAAAAATGAGTATTTATATTGCATGCTCTCTTGCTCGTCAGTGTTGCAGGGAGAGCCTCAGAGGATGGTTCAAGTTCTGGTACAAACGTCACCGTTGAAACGAGGAAAACAAAACTGCGCCTTCCGCCTGTCCCGGCGATGCTCAACAGCAGGATGGGTTTGGGGTTTTGTCCATTTATTTATTTTTCTGACACTGGCACAAGCTTCGAAGCCTTTTTTTTTCCCCTTTGCACTGCATGCGTCTCTTCCGAGCTGTTTAGTTTCCACGTCACACTAAACGCTTTGCAGTGCTGGGTTTAACATCCTAGGCACACAAAAGGCTTGCGGAGAAAAAGATACACCGAAATGTACCGGCTGGGCACTACTTTTAATGCAAAAGTCTCAAGAATCCTTCATGTTTACCCAGAAGCCCATTTTTTCGTAGCTAATCTATATTAGCTCCTCTATACTTGTTTTCTCCACCGCATTTTGATAAACCTTTATATTCTTCCCTCATTTAACTTGTGGGTTTATCTACAGCAACACCAGAAAGAGCAACTGCTGTCGATGGTTCCCAGTACCGACCTCCTGTCCATTCTCTGCCCTCTGCTCCGCTCCGCCTGGGGACGGCGTCCTTTTGAGTCCCACCAGTCTCAAACATCTCCAACATCAAGGTGACTTTCCATCCCCTGGAAGTCACCTGTCACGTACTGCCCGTCCTTATTATTTCAGCTAATTCGGCGGCAGCGTGAAGCCTCTCGCTTGGTGACGGGGTCACAGCATCCAGGCCAATTCGTCTGCTCGGGGAGCCTGATGCGGCTCCTCCAAAAACCGCAACTTCCAAAGTTTCAGGATTTAAACTCCAGCAGGAGTTCATTAAGGTTCTACAAAACAAATAGGATTTTTTTTTAAAAAAAAAAAGGATGTAAAGCAGAACTGTAGCATGGCCAAGCTGATGGAGCTGCGCTGCAGGACAGCACGCGTAGGGGTTCAGCAACTTGTTTCTATAAATAATAATAAAAATAATGACAAACCCAGGAGAGCTGGGTAGGGGACTTTCCTCTTTCAGGGGCCACAGGACCGCGATCCAGGTTCCGTCCCTCCCAGGCTCTGAAATCGTGGGGTACACAGCCCTGGACACAACCCCGAGGGATTACAGAAGGAGAGTTTTGTTTTGTGCTGCCTCAGTTTGCGTAACAACCCTTTGCTTTCATTCCTCGTTTAATTATGAGGGCGCTCTTCACCATCCAGAGCAGCGGCTGCCTGGGAAGATTTCCTAGTTACAGGGAATATTAGGAAAAGCTGCCAAATCTTAATCAAATTTGTTCATTAGTCTGCAAGAATTATTTAAGAGAGTTTTCAGTTTGCTTGTTCCCCCAAGCATGGCAACGAACCTCCGAAAGCTATTCCAAAGCCGTTTTGCTGGGAGCTGTAGCAGGGGCCGTGCTCGGCCCCGAGCGGGGCTCCTCCTCCGGCCGCTCCTGCTCCCGATGGAGAATATTCACTTCTGCTGAGTCAGCACCAGAACTGAATGACTCCCGGGGGGAAAGCGGGACAGGGGCTTGAAGGAGAGTGGGAAGGACATTCCAATCTGGCATCTTCCACCGATAAACTCAAAGGCGTAACCCTGCGATCCGGGTTGCTTTCTCCCTGCACCGGCAAGCTGCACCGCGCTGTTGGGTACATCCATCCTCATCCCCCGCTGACCATTCCTTACTCACCAAGGAGGTTTGTAATGGTGGAAATTAAACCTTTTTTTTTTTTTTTTGTGTGTGTGTCAGTTCACAATACTGTGCGGCACCACTGCCTCACAATCTCTAAGAGCGACACTGGAAGACATTATTCCTGCCTAAGCGCACCGGAGCAAAGAAATGACTCCACGACGGCAACGAAACCCACAAACTGCAAACTGCCGAATTTTGTCTGCGGTTTTACAGACATCAGTTATGAAAGAGCAAACGGGATAAGTGGTGCTTATGTCTCCCTTAACAGCGTCCTTCAGACACGCTCCAGTCGGCAGAAGGAGGGACGCTCGGGATTCCTGCCGCGCTGCCTGGAGGAGGGACCCCGGGGTGGCCCGGCACTTCTCCCACGGACGCTCCGCTTCAGTTACCTCCTATTTATAGTGTCTATCTGCCTCCGGGTGATTTTAGACAAAACAGACAAATTTGTCACCAGAAACCAGGACCCAGCAAACACGAGCACATGGTGTTCAGATAAAACTGAAGTCAGAGGGAACCAGACTCCTCACAAATAAGCAGTGGTGAGTTTTCAGAATAAATAGGACAAATGAGATGACCTGTGCCAAAACCGACCCCCTCCCCCCAAAAAAAGCTTCAGCTCCTGGTTATAAAAGCAGACAATACTCTTCCAATCATAGAATGGTTTGGGCTGGAAGGGACCTTGAAGATCATCCAGTCCACCCCCTGCCCTGGGCAGGGCCACCCCCCCCCCAGCCCAGGGTGCTCCCAGCCCCGTCCAACCCGGCCTTGGACACCTCCAGGGATGGAGCTTCAACATCCAACCAATCTTAAACATTATGGATAACGTAAGTCATAGGTTTGTCTCTTAATAGGAGGGTGAGACGTAAGAAAAACACTAACGAGAAAATTTATAATTTGGCCTCCGACAGCCAAGTTTAAATACTGTGATGCAAATAAAGTACGTGGGACCATCCCCGCAGCCGCGGAGTGGGCGCGATCTCCTGAAAGGCAATTCATCCTCGGTTTTAGGTATTAGCAGCCACTCACAACAAGTTAATTACACAGAACCCTGGTGTCTGAGGAGACCCTTAACATATTTGATCCTTAACCTCTCACTTGCATACATGCTGCCGCCCTCTCGGCGGTTACGAGCAGCAGGTGAGTTGCCATTAGAAGAAATGTCACGTGCTACAAAGCAATTGAAGTAGATGATGCAACCGTTTGAAGAATGATATCCCTTTTCCCCAAAAAGAACAGGCTGTAGAACAGCTACCTCATCAGCCTTACCCACTGTACAAAAGACCAAGGCTGTCCTCCAGGGCTCAATATTAATATTTAACTGGACCGTCTATTATTTCTTCTAAAACACTTCCCTGTTTGAACAGTGAGTCTCTCTTCAAAGTCTCCTCCATGGCACTTCACAACTTCCCAAGGAGCCTTCAAGCACAGGCCACCATTAGTTGTTCAAACCCAAGCCCTTCCACGGCATCCACGGGAAACCGGCATCCACTAAACCACAACATTCTGAGGTCAAAGCTTTCCCTCTGGGTATCTTTCCTCCAGGGAGACTTCATCTCATCGGAAGGGGGTCAGAAAACGGAGCATTTCCCCCTTCGCATCACAAGGGTGTACAGAACTTCCCTCCAAATGAATAATAATAGTAAAAAAAGTATGATGATGGACAATCTGGTTGATTTAAAGCTGTGCTGTCTGAGAAACACAGGCATGTTTTGTAAAAGACCACGGAACGAGATAAACCAAACTCAGCGTTCTGCCAGAGTTTTGCAGACGCTCCTCCTCAAAGGCAGCAACAAGCCGGGGCCAAAGCTGCTGAAATCTCTTTGAAACGAGAGCGGCTGGGCAGTCGGAAAGGACAGCAGAGTGATGTTCACCTCCCCACTTCTGAACGAAGCAGCAGAGCAACGCGGTAAGGAAGGGCAGGGTGACACGAACTGCCACCGCACTCCTTGGAGCTGTACCAGCCTACCGTAAAACCGGGGACTGCAAACCCACGTACTGAAAGCGAAGACAAAGCTTCATGACTTGAACTTTAAACACAACACTCAAAATGCAATTACACCTATTGCACAGGGTTACTGTGAGAATCCAGCCATCTCCCTGCACGCATATACCAAAGCGGTCAAGCAACACAGGGTCACAGAGCAATGGAAGGTTGGAAGGGAGCTTGGAGGTCACCAGCCCAGCCCATCGCTCCCAGTAGCCCAGGCTGCTTACGGCCACGGCCAGTGTAATTGCCAAATATAAGGAAAAACTTCTTCAATGTGAAGGAGGTCACACACTGGAAGAAGCCCAAAGAGACTGAGAGATGTCCATCCTTGGAGACATTCAGACCTGAAAGGGACACACATGGCCCTAGAGGAACCTGACCTACTTACACATGGTTTTCAGTCAGAGGTTAAACCGGAGACCTCCAGCGCTCCGTTCCAGTCTAAGTGACTGTATTACAGCTACGTAGTGGAGGATGCCCACGTTGTACGCAATTAATCATGTGTCGTCTTGAAGCCAAGTCCCCATTATGAATAACTAGATATAGTTTTCCTAAGCATCAGAAAAACAGCACACCCCACTCTCCTCTAAAACATCCCCCTCTCTCACCATCCTGTGCCTTGCAGCTTAGAGACCGCCCACTTGGCCAACAGCTTTTTAGCCCATGTAATCATTGAACATCAGAAGAGCAGAACAACGTAGGTTGGAAGGGATGTCTGAAGGTCATTTAGCCCAATCCCCCACTCAAATTACACCAGATCGCTCAGGGTTTTAGCATCTCCAAGGACGGAGATTCCACATCTTGGGGCTTCTTCTCCAACATTTGATTAGCCTCGTGGTAGAAAAAAAAAATACCTCAATTGACCAATTCCTGGCACAAGAGGTTTTACAGCTTCACTGTAAATGGCTCACAAGTCACCCAGCATCGTTTGCTTTCATCTGCTGCTGCTATTTTCGTTCGATGACCCATATTCTTATAGTGGAAAAACTGAACAGTCTTCTCTTGCTCACAACTTTCATGTCATTCATGACTTTATAGACAGTAATCATAACCATCGCCCTCTCCAAGTCCTCTCTCTTCAATGCTAAAGAGTCTTTGTGTATTTGGCCATTCCCCATCTGAACATCTCTAATATGATGCCTTTATTTACCACATTTCTAATCCGATTACAATCTTTTTGAGGCAGAGGACAACATGCAGATTTGCACATCGCATTCAGAACGCAAGTGCCTAATGAATTTATACATTGGTGTAATTTTTTCTAGTTTGTTCTCTCTCCCTTTCTGAATTTCTAGAACTCCAGATGCTGAAGGAGAGCCACACGAAAGCATCCTTACGACATCTACATCCTGTAAAACCCTTACAACAGCAGCATGATTGCTCTGCAAGTGCAGAAACAAGCCCAGGAGGGTCAGAGCCCGGGTGAGGTGACGCTGAGCGGGAACCCCGGAGGGGAGCAAACACAGTCCTGCAGCCTTTCAGACCCCGTCGCCATCGGTTTTGCTGGAAGAGCTCTCTTGCGAAAGCTGTTACTGTGTGGGAAAAGAACAGGCACGACATCTGAAAAGCTTTACTGTTCATGTTTCCTTCCGTGAAGAAGCAAAATTAGGAAAAAGTACTTATAGAAACATACCCGTTGAGCATCTTTTAAAGTTAAACCATGTTATTGCATTGTTTTGTGAATCACGGAACTCAGAATAAAAGCCTGTGTGCGTGTCCTTCTCAAATATCCCGTGGCAACTTATTCAAGAATAAGCATTCCCAAAAATTCATTCTCCACGGCGCAAGGCACGGGGGAAGACCCCAGTATAACACATCCCGGGCTCATCTTAAAAGGCCAAAAGCGAGTATTTTATTTTCTGCTACTGTGGTAAGCAAAAGCTAAAGCGAAGATAAAGGATAACAGTAATTATATACCGTGCATCTGGAAGATGTTTAAAGAACATTACATCTTGTTTTCCTTCGTCTCCCTTCATTGACCAGTTCAACCAGTTCAGTACCGGTGGGTACTTGAGACTGTATCACTTAAATCCTCTCATCTCCTTCCTATCCCACCCCCGCAAGGTATCAGCCCCCGTTTTACGGGGTCTGTACTTCACCTGCCTTGCCCCTAGTCCAGGCTGCCTCATTTACGTGCTTCAAAATGGAAGGGGACTCACAGCTGCGCTCCGACGCGCTCGTGAACGAGGCCAGGCGCTCATCTGCCACGTCCCCAGCGAGGGACAGTCGGCAGGCTAAGCTCAACTAAAACATCATTCAATGAAACAGCTCTGTAATTCTCATAGGGATTAGAGTCATCAGCTGAAAATCCATTAAGAGAACTAGATTAAGCAATAAGGCAACGACCATCTTTACTCTCCCTCTTAAATGTAAGCAACCTTAGAAACAAAACCAGACCATGTTAGATACTGCTTTTGCCAGAAACGCTGCAGAGAGCCACGAGCTCTTCCTTCTTCATCCATCACCACACAGAAGGAGCCGTTTCATCATCAAAATCACCCTCAAATAAAGCCTTTTTGTTTAAGGCTCTGAAGACAAATGTATCTGCAACTATAACAAATCTCAGTTTAAGCAGAAATACAACCCTTACCCGCGCTCTCCTCTCCAGAGAAGGCTAAATAAAATACCTCCCGCTTGACCCAAGTACAGAACATTTGGCATCTCATTTGGCACCGAATGCAACTCAACCAACGCGTATGTTTTCACTCGTCATCAAGAACCAAGGACTAAACCAGACGTCCTCTTTGCCTGCATCTTGTAAACCCAGGTTGACTTGTAAAGACTATTTTTTACCCAGGAAGGGAAATCTTAAATCAGAACTTGTTCTTCTAGAGCAACCTAAACTGCTTGCTGTGCTTACCTAACGTGGCATGAACCGAAATCAGAAAGCTGTTTAGAGTAATTAACATACTCGGTTTGACCGTAACGCGGTGCTAAAAATTTGATGCTGGATATAAAAAAAAAACCTAACAAAATCATTAGCTTTTCCCTTTTCATTGATAAAAGGGGAAGCCCATCCATAAACCCAACAAAAAGCTCTGTTTTCCGTCAGCGCCCCAGACAAACCAAAGCAAGAGGGACAAGCATGCCTCCCAGTCAAACTAAAAATACCGGCAAACCCCCAGCATCAACCAAAGCGGTCTTAGGTGGGACATCAAGTGGGGACCAGGGGAGAAACGCCGCCTGAATTCCTATTTCGCTCTGTCCCTAAGGCTGGTCTGAACGCTGCTGAGACCGCCCAGCACGGGCAGTGCCTGGGCCAGGGGACACCCGGGCCATGTTCAGCATCCGAAGGCATGAAATTGCAAATCTGTACTGCTCAAAATGCAAAATAATTACAAGCACGATCCCACCTCTGAGCACTCAAGCACAAAGATATTACGGATGAGGCAACTAGGCCAACGTCAAATTCTCGCACATCATCCGACATCAATGCAACCCACAGGGACGGCGGTCTGAGGGCCTTTCTAACCCTTGTGTCAGTGGAGAGATCCCTGGTAGGGACTTGAAGGACAACATTTTATATACCTTTATCCTGCCCAGCATACCCTGGAGAGCCATCCCTAGAAGTCCCCGCTCTTTCAGCCCTGCCGCACTTGTCCCCTCAAGCTTGCAGCAGGAATTTCCAGGGATGAGCAGCGCACAGGACCGGCATGTGCTGCCCTCAACCCATCCTCTGCCACCGAACACCTCCGTGCCCTTCTCATCTCTCTCCCCGCGACAGGGGAAGAGGAAGGCTTACGCATCTGCTGGAAACCGCTGGTTTGAAGGTACTCTCCCTCAAATTTGGGGAATTTTGAGAAAGCACAGCGGGTGTTACAGAACAGGGAACCCACCTGATTTACCTAACGATTACAATACTTCCAGCACCAGTTTTAAACTCAGTCCCGGAGAGATGCCAATGTTTCTTTTATATTTAAGGCTGAACATGCGTATACCAAGTAAGAATTTTCACGGAACTACCCACAGCCCGTACCAGGCACTGTTCATCACCGGTGCCTTCATTTTCCCCTCCTTCCCGCAGCCCGCGATCCTTTCTTTCTTTTCTTTCTCATTAAAAGCAGGATTTCATCTGGCAAGGAGCCGTGCTCGCAAGCCACCATCCACGCCACTAACACTACTCGAACAAGTATCATCAGTTCATTACAAGGTAGCCGGGCTGATATTTCCTAATCCCATCATTAACTTTAATCTGTGTCAACCTGAGGCGATCGGCTATCGCAGCCTAGATCAGTCGTGGTGGAAGTCTCGGATTCTATATTTATCTAAAACCACAAAGTGTTCTGCTGCAAAGAAACCTGCAGCAGATTCGGAAGTTACGCCGGATTGCACCCCTTGCTTATGGATTTATAAAGAAATAAAAGTCAGAAAACCAAGACAATTTTTCTGAGCTGCCGAGTTTCAGGGAGATGACAGTCCCAGCTCAGCAGAGCCCGGAATTTGGGGTGTTTCGGAGCAGAAAATATCGCAGGTTGGAGGGAATTCAAAGAAAATGAGAAAAGGCAGAAGGTGAAGGCATGGTGAGCGGCACCGCTTATCTAAGCACTACCATCAGA
The DNA here is from genome assembly GCA_017639485.1 of Pluvialis apricaria. Taxonomy (NCBI): domain Eukaryota; kingdom Metazoa; phylum Chordata; class Aves; order Charadriiformes; family Charadriidae; genus Pluvialis; species Pluvialis apricaria. Next base: position 1,274,723 of record CM030008.1, on the reverse strand, counting down.
GGTGGCACATTAGGGACGTGCAGTAAATCACACAACAGCTTATACACAACGGGAACATGAATCAAATCTGTTGTTCAGCGCAGGAAACAATGCGGCCGCTTGTTTCGGCGAGAATCTGCAGTGATTGCTGATGAAATAAAGGACCAGAAGAAGTCGCGCAGCTCAGCTCCGACCAGGACTACTCTGCAGCCAGGATCTCCTGGCTTAAAATACCCACCATGGGGACGCCGGAGATTTGAACGGGAGTGCCTTTTTTGACAATTTTTAGCCTGAAATTAAACTAAATGTGCCCAACCGATCTGCAAGAAAGAAATATTTTATGTACAATTCTAGGTCACCTTAAAAAACTCGGGGTAGTAAAGGTTTAGCAAAAAACCCAACCCAACCCGACCCTGGCTGGATAGGACCGAGGAAATCTCCTTTAGTCCTGAGGGACGCCATTCCGATGATTAGAATCGGGTTGGACAATTCCTGCAAGAATTTTTAGGGTGAAAAAAAGGTGCAAGTGCTAAAAGTTGTTGTCCTGAATGTAAGGGCTAAGCTCAGAATGAACAGACAGGATGGGCAGAAAAGCCGAGGAATCAACAAGGAGACGGAAAAACATGTTTCTGTCGGATACAAGAGAGACGTTGGCCATTTTGGACACACCGCCTTGTGACTGGAAGGAGAGCTGCAAGGCAAACGCCACGGCTGAGGCAGGGGAGGTTGATAAGGATATGAAGGAGCAATTTAGCCGTGACCAAAACGCAAAGGCCAGATTTAGAATCGGTTCCATACCGACAGCCAACATCGCTCAGAACAGGGTGCGCAGAGGAGCTGTGGCTGCCCCATCCCTGGAGGTGTCCAAGGCCGGGTTGGACGGGGCTGGGAGCACCCTGGGCTGGGGGGGGTGGCCCTGCCCGGGGCAGGGGTGGCACTGGATGGTCTTCATGGTCCCTTCCAACCCAAACCATTCTTATTAACAGGGGAGAGGAAGCAAAATCTCATCACAGAAAGTTTCAAAGCATTTCAGAAACATCCAAGGAATTTTTGTCTGTTTTCTCTTGTATTCCAAAAATTCTTTCTAAACTACACATATAAAGCAAAGAAAACATTTTACTGCCTCTGCTGCTATGTTTTCTTTCAGGAGAGAATAAATCCAGAGTTCATTTCTTACCAGTGCATTGTACACAACAGGACACACCAAACCTAACCTCACCAGCTGTTAATTTTGGAGAAAAACAGTAAAAAAAAAGAAGCTGCAGCTCTACCGTACGCTTGCCCAGGACAGCCCGTGAGCCGTCTGCCCACTCACATATTACTGTATCAGAACACTCAGACCCACGGTTATACGGATGACAAACCAGCTTTTAAAATAAAGATTGTGAGAGTACAAAATTTTTAAACCTAGACACTTAAAACACCCCTTGGTCACACAAATTAGCCATCTGCGAAAAGCAACCCAAGCAGAAGACTCCGAGCGTTCATATCTTCCAGTGACCTTTACATCACTGATGCTCAGCCCCTCTGGGGAAAACATGTCAATCCACTCGAGATTAGGTTTTCAATGGTTTTCTGATTTAAAAATCCCACATATCCATGGTTTGGAACGGTTGTCTCTTCAGCTCGACAGAATTTGCCAGCCTCGCCAAGCCTGCCTTCCTGGTTGTCCAAAACATGACCCTCTTTGCTAAACTGCCTCATTGCAAATAAATTTCAGCAGCAGAGCCGATGGAAGCAAAACCCACCGCCCCAGAAATTCCGCGACACGAAAGGTGTGCACAAAACCAGTACTTTATCTATTCCATATTTGTTGCCAACATCGCTTTTACCCATGTCATGCTCAAGCTGTCAAGAAGTCTGATGACCCTTTTGTGTAAGTACAGTTTCACATGGAAAGAGGGGAGATTGGGATGAGATATTCGGAAGAAATTCTCTCCTGTGTGGGCGGTGAGCCCCTGGCGCAGGCTGCCCCGAGAAGCTGTGGCTGCCCCATCCCTGGAGGTGTCCAAGGCCGGGTTGGACGGGGCTGGGAGCACCCTGGGCTGGGGGGGGGTGACCCTGCCCAGGGCAGGGGGGTGGAATGAGATGATCCTTAATGTCCCTTCCAACCCAACCCGTTCTGGGATTCTGTGATTCCAAGCACAAAACTGAGCGGGTAAGCACACAGCTGCACAGCTCCTACTTGCACCCCAGCAAACCCATCTCCAGGCATCCTCTCCAACCGTGGCGGGCAGCCAGGGCCTCACCGCACCGCTCTGGTGGCTATCAACAGGAGAGCTGATGGCTCCTGCCTGCACGAAAGGACTTGACATCTCTGTTCAGGCTCCGAAGGACCGATGTCTGCAATCCGTGACGCGCTGCCACCCAAACTGACACGACTTCATCTCACGACTGCCAGAGCTGTTTAAAATCTGCGCACCAAGTAGACCGTGAGGGACAAGGTAACACTGAGACAGCGGAGAGGGAAGAAGGTGAGACATGTTGGCACCTGAGAGCGGGGAGGTTTGTATTGCCAAACCCTCCTTCTACGCAGCTCTGACCGTGAGTCTTGGAAATTGAGGCATCTCAGAGAAATTATTAGAGAAAAGGCAAATTCTGATTAGAGCCAGAATAGGATTCTGGTGAGAGCGAGAACTGACAGCTGGGAGGACGGATGATCAGAGCCGACTGACCGACCATTGGGTGTCACTAACACGCCGCAAACCAGAGGAGATAACTCTAATCCGTAGTTCTCACAGCCCACCGCCTTACTCCGAGCCTGCCTTTCCACGCTCCCCGCCGCGGAGAGCTCAGCGCGCCGACCCAAACTCAGCGCTTTGGAGCTCGACCCGAGCAGCGCATCCCTCCGCCCGCCTGCACGGCACTCTCCTCTCTCACACCGGGCACTACAGTTTTGAGTTTTATATTAATCCCCTCGAGGTTTAGCAAACCAGCTGGCAACAGAAGTCATCGGATGCAAAAATCCTCATGCAAGTCTTTCGCCTTTATTCCTCGAATCATTTTCTTTCCTCTTCCCGTGCAAACCTCCCCTTAATACGGGTGACAGACAAAGCACACAGACCCTCCTCGCACCCAAAATCGGGGGAAAAAGCAGGTTTTATTGCTGGCTGAAGCTGGCAACTGGGACATGGATGTTGTTCCAGGATGGAGAACAAAGATTAACTACTCGCAGATTTTAAATCCGGGAAGACTGACCTCATACATCTCAGCACCATCGAAACAACAAAACACTCCAAAGTAAAACAAGCCGCTATTGACACGTAGCGACGGGGAAGGCTCCGTTCTAAGCGGGGGCTCGGGAAAGAGGTTACAGAAAGTACCGGGGAAATTCCACTTTGAATTTCAGCACCGAAACAGTAAGGAAGAGCTTAACCCCTTTACTGGTGCTGCACTCCTCAGACAGGAACACAGGAAGGTGCTAACGGCTTAACAGAAAAAAACCCACAAACCTCAGATCTTTTGGACACTTTAACTTCAATACCGCCCTCGCTCTGACAACACAGCCTGCAGGCGAGAGGGTACCTGCGCTCGCGAGAGGGAGTGGCAAGAGGCTACTGAAGAGACCTACTGCCACTGTGGCTACCACCCATTTTAAAATCTGTTAGTCAGGTTTAGGATCTCAGTAAGCAATTCCCGGCCGGTGCTGCAGCAGATGCTCTGCAACCAGCCAGGCTTTTTTTTTTTTTTTATTTTCCACATTTTCCCTCCGTTTTCTTCTATCCAAACCCCCCATCCTTTGTTCTAACTACCGGAACCTGAACCGTGTGGGTCTTTTCAGGTGCGCCGAGCCGCCCACCCTCTGCCCGCCGCCTGTAAAGTCCGCGAGTTGCTCCCTAACCACTGTCTGCTCGCTCCCCGGGGAGGTAAAAATTAGCAACATACCATCACGTGGTAAATCTCCTTGCTTGGGAGACGGAGAGCTCTGCACATCGCTGACCTCAATTTCTTTTCTTTCCGGCGGAGCAGTTTTGCCGGATTCCATCTCGGTGCATTTGCTTTTCGGAGAATCAAAGCCGGCAGCTCCATCGGTGGCGTTTCTCTTCTCCTTCTTTGCTGCCGCCGCCGCCTCCTCCCTCTCTTTGTCCTGGCTGCTGATTTCAGGGATTTGCTCCAGCTTGCTGTGATACAAGCTCGGGCTGCCCAGCTCTTTCTTGACCAAGTTGCCGCTGCCGTTCCACTCCTCTCTCTTCTTGGCTGCCGGCTCCTCTGCCAGGAGGGACTGATGCTCCTTCACCACCAGGCTGGGCAGCCCCGCACGGCTCTGCTCGGGTCCCGCGCTGCAGACAGATGTTTGCTCTTCCGCCACGGTCATTGACCTTTTCATCGGAGCGCCCGGCTTTCTGGCCGTGGGGCTGGAGCACTGGGTCAGGCTGCTATTAGGAGAGAGCAGACCAGTAGCGACGTCTTCTCTAAGCACCGGCTCAGGGTATTTATCAGCCAGGTTAAGGGTTAGGGGCACTGACAAGTGCGAGCACTCGGACATCGCACGCCTCATTGCCTTCCTTTGGTGGGCAGCCCTGTTCAGAAAACTGCCGTCGTCCGCGCAGCCCAGCTTGTCTTCCATCTCCTCCTCCATTTCGGTGGCATTATTAAAGTAACTACTTTTGGAGTCATCTTGCGCGAGCTCGACGGTGGTAGTCGGAGGTTCTGGCTTAGGGGCGGTTGAGGAAGAAGCAAATCCACTCTGCACGTAGTTGTCATTAACCACCCCAATTACACAATAGCTGGGGGCTCCATCTTTTTTCACGGCTGCTTCTTTAGACCCCGAATCGTTAGGCAGGATAGGGTGGAAATTCGGATTCCAGACACTGATTTCTTGTTCCTTCCCGTATTTGCTGGGATCGCTCTCCGACACAGACAGATTGGGCGGGTTTGGCTCGGGCTGGCATTTGGTCTCCATTCCAGCCTTACCGGCTGCCTTCTCCTGATCGGTGATGGCTTCATTTTTACCCAGCCCGGGACCGGGTTTTTCAGCTCCTGCCTGTCCCACATGAAAATCTGTAGTTTTCGGGTTTGCAAAGTTCCCTTCTGCAGAAGGAAACGTGTCAGAGATCAAAGACCAGCTCTCAAGGTGACCTGCAGCTGCCTGGTATTTTTTGCCTTGCACCTCAATTTCTCTTTTGTCTTTCTGAGCTATTTTTAGCTCTTTGTCTAGTTTCCCTTCAAAGAAGCAGAGCTTGTCCTCATCGGTGAAACCAGCGTTCTTAACGAGCCCATCCTTAATCGGTCCCCCTGAGTTTACATTCAAGCCAATCTCATTAAGCTTCCCCTCAGTCCTCTGCCATTCAAATTCAGTTTTGCCGAAGTCTTTCGGGGACTCCATGCAGTGGAAGGCTTCCGAGAAGCTCTCCGGGTTCTTGCTTTTGCACAGCTGGCTGTATTCGGAGAGCGATGCGGGCTGCTTGTTCGAGAGAGACATCTCCGATCGCTCGGCTTCCTCCCGCGGCTGTAACGCCACCTCCTCCGAGCGAGCCGAGCTCGCAGGCTGCCGGCGCCGGTGACGACACACCGTGCCCCCTGTATTCACGACAAAACTCCTTCCTCCCCACCCCCTGCCTGCCGCACGCCTTCATTTACCGGATTCAGCCGCTAGTTTGAAGGAAAATGTCAGGTTCCAGCCTTTTGTAAAAAATCAAGAGGAATATGCTCCTGTAGCAGAATCCCTGCCCAGACGCTGGCGGGGGGGGGGGGGGGGTCATAATCTCTGCAAAGTGATTTTTCTGCGAGCGGCATTTCTCGGGGAGTTACACATTTGGGGGAGTATCGCCGTCTCCCCTTTTTCCTCTGTCAAACCCGATGATAAGCAATGCATTTATAAGCCTCAGTTCCTGCTGCTGAACCACTCTCTTAAGAACACTTAGGAACTCAGGTCAGCGATTTTCCCCCCTTTAAACAAAAAACAAAACACAAGCCCCCAAAACAAGCCCAACCCCAAACGCTCCGGCACAGAATGGCCTCTTTCAGCACAAGGCCTTTGTTTTCAGTGAATTTTAATATATTCTTTTGGAGTCAACGCTGATCACAAGTGTTGCTGTAATGAGGATTTCACAATTCACAAACCGTAACGCTCACACAAGCTCAGGCAAAGCAGAAAAGGATGAAATGGGACAGGTCACGAGAGGTTTTGTAGTCTTAAATACCGTAAATTTGATTTTTAACTTTTTTTTTTTTAAATATCACATATCTTAAAATATTTTTGAGCTGCATTTTTTTTTTCTATTGCACTTCACCTACACCCAGCATTTCCCCTGTTGTGCCGATGTACTCAAACCCAGTGTCCACACGTATTAAGCGCACCGCTCGGCCCCGCTGCGAAGCCGCGATACCCAGCGTCCTTGACACGGCTTTTCTAACCACGATTCTCGATTTGGACTTTTGTTTCCCTGGTTAAACCGGGAGCACGCCCGAGAGGGCTGGAGATGGCTTCCAGCCGCTCAGCCGTCAGTATCCGAACTGCTGCTACTGCATGAGCACCAAACTGCAGAGTCGTCTTTTTTTTTTCCCCTTAAGTGCCTGGTACAGATTAATCCTTGACTAAGGCAAATTTTCTTCTTTGAACCAGGGTCACGATACTTTACAGACACTGACCATTACCGACATCGATACGCTCCGGTCCGGGAGAAAATGTTATCCTTCTAGCTGAAGCAGTGAAAGGACTCCCTGCCAGAGTTTAACTGAGCATAAATGTATTTTTACACCCGGAGACTGCAAGCTACACTACGCCCCCTGAATTTAACCTGCTGCCGAGAAATGCTACAATCCACACATTTATCTACTTGTATTTAAGCTTTGGATTTAAGACACTGCTATATTTAAAAACAATGACTAAGGAACTGTAAGTTATATGAATCTTTCATGACACCCTCTAATTAACCAGAATAGTTCCACCCACAAGCTTCGCTTCTCAAAGGGCCTCAACAATTTTTCTGTACTTTAAAATATTCCTAAGCATCTCGCTCGTGGCAAACGGGACCTTCGCCCCAGGCTTGCCTTCCCTCCCCTAACTGAGGCAGGACTAACGTTCGCAAGCACGCGCTCACTCGCAAAGTATTTAGCCTGCTCCCCAGAACGGCAGAGCTCGACGTCCTGGCCAACCCCCCGGAATCACTGCGATTCCTGCCGCCCAGTCAATTCCGAAACAAGATTTCCGTAGCAAATCTCAGTCCATTAGAGACACTTAATGCACTTCACCAGCAGCGAGGGCAAGTTCGCAAAGCTACCTGAAACCACCCAGTGGGGTTTGATTTGATTTTTTCCCTTTTTATTTTTTTTTAAAGCAAACAGCTACCACTTACACCAGACAGAGGAGAGAACCCACATCGATTTCGGGGCCAGTACTGGGAGCTCAGCATCACAGAGCAGATTTGTATCACCGGGAGGAAAGGCCTGACTCAAGGTCAATATACAGCCAGTAACAACCACCGCTGCTACTTTATTTCATCGTTTTTTCTTAATGTAGGAAATGAACCACGTTCAATACCTGGGATACTAGGGAGCAGGAGAATGTTTAGCGATGAAAAATCTCTAAAGTCATCTAATATTTAATCTCGCAAGACGTTAATGGGGGTAATGCAGAGTTCGTACACCGGGAGCTCCTCAACAGCTCTATCCTGCCCATAGCACCGTGTTTCCGGATACCCATTCCCAGTTCCAGCCCCTTAGCCTCTACCTTCCCCCAAAACCATTTTTTTTTCCTTGCAATTCATTAATATTCTGCCTCTGGATCTACACCACGGTGGTTGTGCTAAGCTTTCAGCCAGGCCAGAAGCCACCAAGGCTCACAAGACACCACCAGCAGTCCGGACACTGGGGCTTTGCTCCCAGTTCTTCCTTTAAATTCTGACAAAGCTTAAAATTTCTGGAGAATTGTAAGAGCGGCAGTACTAGCCAATGAAAGATATGCAGGAAACGGTGGGAGGATGCTCAGAAATGAAGAGCTGGCGAGATTTTGAAACACAATTCAAGTGAGGAAGGGCCCATGCTAAGGAGGAGTTGGGTCGGAAGAGTTAGAACCCCCCACTGCTTTTACCCTTAGTTCAGCTTTGAGGAAGATTTCGTACTCTTCAAGTATCAAACTTGGGGTTTCACAATCCTTTTGGCCCTCCACCATCTTTCTTTCCAAGAACGTGGCAGATAAGGGCAGTGAAATAGCTGTAAGCTCTCGCGAGTCAGACCCTGGTCCAGCTTCGGGATGCGGAGATTTGCCCATTGCCTGGAGCTTCTCACGGCATTCCAGCACCGAGACAGCAGCCCGTTTCACAGCGAGGAGGGTTCTGTTTCGTCTGGTCACCTCCTCTTACCATCATTAAATGCTGTCTTTTCTCACAGGTACGGCTGACACGAATAAGCCTGCCAAGGAAGCTGAGCACACACAGCAAAGGTCGCGGTACCAACATTCAACACACCCGCAGCCATTTATCCGGGCCGCTCAGACATATTTTGATGCTCATGTTGTATGTGTGAGCGGGAGCGTTTTCCAAAGGAAGACATACCCATGTGCTGAAGTGACTGCAAAGAATCCCGGTGCCCTTCCCTGGGCTGTACCAGGTAGAAGCGGCTGCCCGGGCCGAGGCAGCGCCAATAACCAGAGCAGACCAAGATCACTACATCAACACGTCACGGCTTAATACCCAATCTGCAAGCTCCCAGCCTCAGCAGATGAATCAGCCTAGTGTTTCTATTTTTGCTTCGCTCCCGAAGCTATTACTTATCCCTCCTAATGCCTTTGCTGGTGGCTTTTTTTTTTTTTTTTTTTTTTAATCTAACACAATCGTTTCCATGCAATCCTTTGCACCGGTTTCTAAGGCAACATCCCTTCCCAGGGTGATGAGCTACTCCTTGCCAGCATCTCCAACTAATGCGATCTCTAATTAAGTGTTGTTACCAATAACAGTCACTGATCGGACTGACCAGAACCACTGAGGATATGCCGTGCCTATAAAAGCCAAAACTGTAAATCAGCAATTTATACACTCACTTGTCTGTATGTTCATACACACACACACACGCATGTTGCGCTGCTCCGCCAAACGCTCACTGCATGGAAAACAAGCGGCACCACCCAAAAGGCTGACGCTGCCCGCTGGAGTGGCACGCTGCATTTCATCTTGCAGTCTGGAAGGCACCAGGCTAAGGCTAAAGAGGTGACCCAGAATATTTAGTATTCTGGCCATCACAGAATGGTTTAGGTTGGAAGGGACCTTGAAGATCATCTACTACTCTCTGTGCTCAGGAGCTCCGGCCAGGCTGGCAGCATGGAGGAACTCCACCGCCTGTTCCTCACACCTCCAGAGCTCTGCTCTGGTGCCAGCAAACTGGGATATGGAAAGGCCCACTGTAAGGAGCCGGTGGTTCCCACGCTGTGGGTCTCTTGCCTCAGAATCTTCATAGAATCAGAAATGGTTTGGGTTAGAAGGGACCTTGAGGATCATCTCGCTCCACCCCCCTGCCCTGGGCAGGGCCACCCCCCCCCCAGCCCAGGGTGCTCCCAGCCCCGTCCAACCCGGCCTTGGACACCTCCAGGGATGGGGCAGCCACAGCTTCTCGGGGCAGCCTGCACCAGGGGCTCACCGCCTGCACAGGAGAGAATTTCTTCCAAATATCTAGTCTGAATCTCCCCTATTTCAGTGTCAAACCGCCCCCCCTCGTCCCATCGCTCCCCTCCCTGACCCAGAGTCCCCCCCAGCTCTCCTGGAGCCCCTTTGGGCACTGGAAGGGGCTCTGAGGTCTCCACGGAGCCTTCTCCTCTCCAGGCTGAACCCCCCCTCTCCCCGCCTGTCCTCCCCGCAGAGGGGCTCAGCCCTCGCAGCATCTCCGGGCCCTCCTCTGGCCCCGCTCCCCCAGGGCCGTGTCTCTGCTGTGCTGAGCCCCCGAGCTGGAGGCAGCGCTGCAGGGGGGGCTCCCCAGCGCGCAGCAGAGGGGCACAGTCCCCCCTCGCCCCGCTGGCCACGCTGCTGGGGATGCAGCCCAGGATACGGTTGGCCTTCTGGGCTGCGATCGCACATTGCCGGCTCATGTTGAGCTTCTCCTCAATCAGCACCCCCAGGCCCTTCTCCCCAGGGCTGCTCTCCAGCCATTCCCCGCCCAGCCTGGGTTTGTGTTTGGGATTGCCCCGACCCAGATGTAGGACCCTGCACTTGGCCTTGTTGAACCTCATGAGGTTGGCGTGGGCCCACCTCTCCAGCCTGCCCAGGTCCCTCTGGGTGGCATCCCTCCCCTCCAGCATGTCTACCTCGCCATCGTGACTTTGTACTACGGGCTAAATGTACTACATTTAAAAGTACTAAATGTAGTACTAAATGTACTACATTTAAAAGATGCAGAGCTGTGCAGTCCTCAAACACGGGCTCATGTTTTATAGGAGAGGACATTTACAGACCACAGAATCCTACCATGGTTTGGGGTGGAAGGGACCCTGAAGATCCAACCCCCCTGCCCTGGGCAGGGACACCTTCAAATCTCGTTTACTTTAGAATTTGCATATAATACATGAAAAATCCTAGTGACCAGCCAAAACCAGAATTAAAACGTACTCAAGAGTGTTTCCAACTCAAGATATGAGCAGTGTTTGGTTATTGTAGGAGTACGTGACAGTGGAAACTGAAAAGAGACAAAGCAAAGTCAACGGAATGGTGCACAAGCAGTGATCCAGCAACATCAGCAAGGAAAGATGAGGCTTGAAATTCAGATATCCCCAGAAAGTTAAACAATGTCACTAAGGAAACATGTTCAACCTTCTTCATCTGGCAGAATTTACAAACAGACATATATTTGTTTCGTTCCCAGCTTTTCTTGAAAACCAGAGTGTCAAGGATGAGCAGGAACATAAAATCAAGGTAGAACCCAACACTTCGGAAGTCCTTGCCAAGGACTGCGGGGTGCCAGCTTAAAGCGAGAGATGCCGCATGAGACCGCCCAGCTGGAGAAAACGCCGGTATCACGTAACACAGCACAAACGATTTAAAAAAACTGGCATGTGCAGCCAGTTACAACCGTTCTGAGCAGCCCTTAAGAGAAGATGTTCAGAGCTGTGCAGTGATTCAACAAAAGACAAAGAGGCCTCTGAAGAGCCGGTATCTGCCAGGTACAGATCTGCAAAAGGGTCCTCCAGGCTCAACTCACCACCTAATTACGGGTAGAACCGACACTTCAAGACAACTTTCTGTTAAAGCAGAATCAAATATGAACACACGAGTGCAAAAATTTAGGGGAAAAGCAGGTAATGGCAAAGTTCTCTTGCTGCTTCATGAATCCGTTTAGTTCTGACGTGAGAATTGGCTGGGCCAGTGTTCGGGTTTCATTCCTCTCATATACCTACCCGGGACCATTCACAGGTCTTAATTAATGAATTGATGTTACTCCATCCATTTCTAAAGCATTATTAAAGTACCGCTGTTATTATGAGGTACCTGTCCACGAGTGCGTTTGTGACGATGATTTCAGGGAGGATGGATTAATTACACATCCACGCAGTGCGCTGCCCCACCGCCTTCCCGCAGCTGATCAGCTCCTGTTAGACAAACCCAATTACAGCTCGGGGTGCCACAGGAGAATTACAGACATTATATGAATGAAAGGGTACTGGGGAGATGCTAAACCGACTTAACATTGTAGTGACACCAGTACAACGGGAACCAGTCAGGAAAAGAAAATATTGAGAGAAAGGACTTCGTTGCGGCTGTAGAAGAAAAACAAATACTGTAATTAAGCAGGGATGGAATTTCTTGCTTTTCAACGTATCTTATTTACACCACAAGGGATTTCGAGCTGTCATATTGAGAAAGATGTACCGTATTACACACGGCCATCGTGCCAGCGCGCCGCAAAGACAGCTTGTCATCAGCTCAGCTGACCGGACGGGCGCTGGAAGGACGCCCACAGAAGGCAGCAACAGAGATCGCCAACGGGAGCTTCCGAGGGAAGAGGGAAACTCAGCGTCAGATGGCCCCTTCCACAGACCCCTCCAGTCCGCGCTCGGGAGGATAATTCAGAACCGTAACTGCCTAGACCGCACCGTGGTTATACAATAAGCTCTTTGCTCTGCCCGCACCGAAGCCCCCGGCACAAAGGACCGGAGCACCACTGTAACAGCCATACATGAAGACAGCCCTTTCCCGAAGAGCTTACGCACATCAAAAAAACATAGGAAGACAGAAAACCCAAAACACTGAAAGAAATTAACTTCTTTCTTTTTAAACAGATGGTTCTTTAAGGATGGATTGGAGAAAGAAAGTCTTTTCAAAGTCTCAATGTTGAAATACAGCTTGAGGGAAGAGGGATGCCGGCAGGAAATCTGAATCAAAGGGCTCAACGCGGGATGAACAAAACCCCTCCATCATTCCCTCCGTCAACCCCCCCTCAACGCCGGCGCCCCAGCCCTGCGCCAGCCAGGGCGCCCGCCTGGAAGGACGGATTTTAGAACCTCGCTTTTTATACATAATTCCCAATTTTAGCTTTAACTCCACGCAAGCAGCAGCACAAAAGCTCGGTCACATTTTCAAGGCTGATAACGTCTGAGATGTTTAGGTTATCATCTCAGCTGCCTCCTGACATTAAAAGGCATAAAATAGTTTTCCAGAAGAATCTAGGGCAGTTCTTATGACGGCAACAACAAAAATGAGCAGCTGCAATAAATCCAAAAAAGATGGATAAGGGATTAAACTCAAATTGCATGAAGAGCCCTACAACCAACCTTTCTTAACTTTAAGCTGCAAAGTCAAAATTAGGAAAAAAAATAAATAAAATTCCAGAAGTTTGCAGGCCTAGTTTATAAAAGATACAGACAACTTCTGTCAGGGAGAGGAATCTGCAACATCACAGTTGCCATGGCTCCCAAGGGAGCCGTATCCCAAAGCTCATACCTATTTTAGCCGTACATACAGGAGCCGATGCATTTAGGAAAGCCGTCCTGCTATTCTAGAACACGCGGTGTCGGAGGTGGGAGCCCGGATAAAGAGATTTCGGTTACTAAACTTCAAGCAGAAGATCTTCCAAAATATCGCCACGCGTTATTCGGATAGCAGGTCACCGACTGCCCGCCACAAGGGAAAACAGTGGATATGGGCGGATATTCGATTTTGTGGAGTATGAGCTTCACAGGCCTGCCGGACAAACGCAGATGATGTGATCGCCAAGTTCTGCGGGCGGGTAAAAATATAACACCTTTGAGCAGTGAACTGTTATCCTAACGGGAGGATGAAGTGGCACGGACAAGGTCTGTACGGTCCGTGGCCCCATCAACTCAGTGAAATCTGGGCCATAATCATTATAGCGGTCTCCTGGATCCCTTCTCTGTCCCGTAAACAAGCACACTCATGTTCACGGTCTGGAAATCTCAACACCTTCCCTTCCTTGATTTCTGGTTTTAACTTGTGTTCAACCAACGCATGAATTCCTTTGTTTCAGCCTCGGATCCTGCCTAAGGCACTTCCACACCAGTGGTGCCAACTTAGGGATTCTGCCCGGGTTTTGCTGCTGTTTTGCAACTCACTGAGCAGCTGCTTCGTTAGCGGTCGGGCAGCGGATGGAAGGAGAGACAGCCCGCAGCGTGCCCAGGTGGCCGAGAAGGCCAACGGCATCCTGGCCTGTGTCAGGAACAGTGTGGCCAGCAGGACCGGGGCAGTGACCGTCTCCCTGTACTCGGCACTGGTGAGGCCCCACCTCGAGTGCTGCGTTCAGTTTTGGGCCCCTCACCACAAGAAGGACATTGAGGTGCCGGAGCGTGTCCAGAGAAGGGCAGCGGAGCTGTGAGGGGTCTGGAGCACACGTCTGGTGAGGAGCGGCTGAGGGACCTGGGGGTGCTCAGCCTGGAGAAGAGGAGGCTGAGGGGAGACCTTCTCGCTCTCTACAGCTCCCTGAAAGGAGGGGGCAGCGAGGGGGGGTCAGGCTCTTCTCCCGGGTGACAAGTGACAGGACGAGAGGAAATGGGTTCAAGTTATGCCAGGTGAGGCTTAGATCGGATATTAGGAAACATTTTTTCCCTGAAAGGGTTATCACCCATTGGCACAGGCTGCCCAGGGAGGCGGTGGATTCGCCATCTCTGGAGGTGTTTAAAAAAAAGGGGCAGATGTGGTACTTGGGGACATGGGTTAGAAGGGGTTTTGTCAGGTTGGACTTGATGATCTTAAAGGTCCCTTCCAACCTCGCCAGCTCTATGACTCTATAGCCTCAGTAACACCGCTGGACGGCAGAGCAAATCTGCTTCCTCGCTCCTCCGCTGCTACCAGCTCGACGGCAACGTGGGCTTTGTCCCTCAGCGCAGACGTTGCGCGGTCCCCACGGGAGCGGCGGAAGCTCTGGCGGGCACCGGGTCTGCCGCCAGCGCCCCTCCGCAGCCCTGCACCCGACAGCACTCGGATTTAAACTGCCGCAGGAATGCATCAACCAACGCTGCCAAAACCAAGCTCCGTCCTTCAGAGCTGCTCTTAAAAACACAACCGCGAGTCTACGAAGTGCTGAAAGGATGAAAGCAAGAGAATATTATTCAAGCCCTGTGCAAACTTCGGTCCAACTTACTCACGCGCCGATGTGCTACTCTGCACCGGGAATCCTTCAACTCTGTACAGGCGTTACCTCTGCAAAACATTCAGGAGGAGCTTTTCTTTTTTGCACGGATCTGCTACTAAAACTCTGCTCCCAGTTAGCAAAGGAAAAGAAAGACTTCTGGCAGACAATGGAAAGGCTTTAAAGATTATTTAAAAAAAAAAAAAAAAAAAAAAAGATGCTGCCTTTAGCTTTCCCTTTATTTTGTAGCATCATGCACCAAAGAACATTACTTCTGCAGGCACAAGTTCATGCAGAGAACACCACTTTCACTAAAATAGAACTACTTCAGGTTATGCAACACTCATTAAAATTACAAAACCTCTCAAAAACCTGACCAGCATGTTAAGGCGCACTTGAGCTCTCTGTTTGTTAAGTTAGTGGCTGCATCATGCAAACCGGCAGCGGAGGAACTCCACAGAAATAGGAACAGCAGCAAACTTTCATGCCTGATGACAAGGCAAAAACCTCAGAGCACTCAAGGGCAGGGCGAAACTTCCCCGGCCCCCTTCAGCGGGGCAGAACCCCCCAAGAAGACGCCAGTCCTTGCTGAGGAAGGTTCAGAATGAGAAGTACAAGGCTGGGTTTATATTCCACCTGTATCCATACCGTCTTCTCCGTTTCCAAACCTCCTACCGACTTCATTAAATTCTATCAAATGAGTTCCATCTCCTTTCCTGTGAGCACAGGGATCACGTTCCCCAGGCAACAGCCAGGGCAAACGGTCCAAACCGCTTCCCAGGCCATCCACAGCCTCACAGAGAGAAAGTCTTACAATCTCCATCAGGCCCGCTATTGTTCTCTTAAACTCTGGTTTAGTACAGATTATTACTCTAGAAGGAAGTGCATTTTCAAGATGTAGGAGTTTGAGGTAGCTTAAGATAAAGCCACTAACCAGTCGCGGGAGGAAGAGTAGATGGGTGCAGTCAGACTGAGGTAGGATTAAAACCCAACCCTGCAACGTGGCGGCCATCGAGAACGTTCCCTACCCGGGGAATACGCCCGTCCCTGCGCGCCAGGGGCACACGGCGCCGTGCAGCGATTGCAACGCTTTGCGGTCGCATCGCAGGTGAAGGTCACTTTCCGTCTCGGATGACAAGAAGCTAAGGTAACTTTACACCAAAAAGTGCAAGTTTACTTAAATACTCTATAATATCTATGTAAAAATAACTCTGCATGAATAAAAACAAATAAATAGTAAAGAGTTCTGGAACTTAGACCGAGCTGTCAATCCTTCAAACTCCGGGAATTAGCGCTGTGAGACAGGCAAGCAGAACCAACAGCCTTTTCACATCAGCCAAAAAAACCAGTCATGCCACACTCGCTTGTGCCACGTAGGATTAACGATTACGTATTCATGCCAACGCACTGACAAATAGCAAGGTCTTGCACGCAAGCTGTCTGGATTACTGCTGCGAGCTCACATCGCAAACACACACCTTTTTCTTGCCTCTGCGGCCGGCTCATACCAGCGGGTTTCAGCTGCCTTTGCTTCTCTCGCTCCGGCGCGGCAGGCCTGGCTGGCAGAGTCGGCACCCCTCTCGACTTGGTGGGTCTCATGTAGCCTTTTATCTGCTCTGCTGCTTTAACTCGCTCTTTCTTTGCCTCCTTCACAGCTTTTTCTTCACGTTCCTCTTCTTTTCCTTTAGTCGTGTCTTCAGGTTTAGCTACTCCGGGCTTCGACGCCATGGCATCCTTCAGGTGAGCTTCCCCACCGGCAGCAGCATCCTCCACCGTGGGCTGAGAACGACCTTCACCGTTGTCTTTGGGACTTCTCTGGGCGGTTTGGGCAGCCGTCAGGTTTAAAGCAGCAGCCTCTGCTTCAGCCGCTTTATCGTCCAGTAACCGCTCACCCTTCCCACCTCCATCCAGCTCAGCCTCTTCGGCTTTACTCTCCACCCAGGCTTCCGCCTCGCCGTCTGCTCGCGCTGCGGCTCCTGGGGCAGCGCACCCGGCGGCTTCGAGTTTCTCTGTCCCTTTGGCCCCTACGGGAGCCGGCTGATTTTTTGAATCGGCCACCATCTGAGGAAGGTCTGAGGAAGGGCTGTCAGTGTTTTGCTTTTTATCAGTGGTTCTTATTTCTTTATCACCCGCCTTTACCGCAGGAGAATGGTGAGCTTCGTCCTTCTTTGATTTAACGTCCGGTTGAACTGAACGTTCCGCAGAAAGCGGTTTACCTGCCTCGCTGCCGTCCTGGGAGCCAGCCGCTCCGGCTTTACCATCTTTCTTCAAAACTTCTTTTCCAGGCTCTGCGTGTCCCAGATTGATCGGTTGCTCGCGAGGTTTCTGTGCCTCCGTCTCCTTCTTCGCAGCAGCCCCAGGCTCTCCGCTGCTGTCCTCTGCCACGGCTTCAGGGGGACGAAGCCCCTCGCTCCCCGCCCCCCCGCCCGCCTGTTTTGGGAAGCCCGAAGAAACATCGCCAGCGTTACCAGGGCCAGCTCCTGCAGGCTCAGCAAAGGATTCCAAGTCGCTTCCTTTAATATTCCAAAGCATTGGAGGGCCAAGGGGAAAGTTTTTAATATTTCTGTTTTCATCTACAAAATCCATGTCTTCCACGCCGTATTCCATCGCGGGTCCCATGGGAGGCGGCACTTCTCTCCTGTTTGGTTTTCGCTCTAGAAGAACAGGCTGCTCAGAGGCATTTTTAGTCTTTTTACTACTTCCATCACAACTCCTCTTCTCAGATGTGTCAGCAGCTGTGGCCAAGGCGTGATCTGCCACTGCTGGGTGCTCTGGGAGAGGAAGCCCACCCTGTCCGCCCTCTCTGCTGTGAGAGGTGAGACTTTCTGCTTCGGATTTGTCAGCTGTCTCCCCGTCACGAGGAGGAAACATCTCTGCGCCTGCGTTATGCTGCAGAAGACACGGCTGCTGCAAGTTGGCCTCCATCTTTTTGCATTTCTCTTTATCGCTTGCGTGCGATTTCTCTGGCTCCGGAGGTACCGCAGGAGCTCGTGCTTCAGCAGCACCAGTCAGGTCAGCTGGCAGACTCGCTGACATACTGGAATCAGCCTCTCTGCCTTTAGCAAAAGGCTGAGTTTGTTTAATACTTCCCACCTCTTCACCTAGGGCAGGGATGCTACCTGCACCCGGTACGGACTGCTCCACACTATTTTCAGCCTTTTTGCCTTTCACATCTCTACTTTTTTTCTTAGGCGCGTCCATCACCAGTTCCCTGGTGGGACCACGTGCCAGAGCCGCGTCTGCCCCGTGCTCAGATCTGTCTGGTTCCTTACCTTTATTCACGGGCCAAGTTTCCTTAGCGCTGACTATTTCTGGTTCTGCTGTCTCTACTTTACAACCTGAAAGAACCGGCTGATTCGAGAAACTTCTATCGCCACTCTGTATTTCTGGCTTTTCCAGCACCTCTTTGGCTGTACCTGTCAGATTCTCCAGCAAAAGCTCTCGCTCAAAACCAGACACCTCATCTTTACCAAAGGCCGTTTCTTTTGTGCTGCCGCCCACCTTCTCTTTGCTCGGAGAACTGCTTGTTTCCACCCCCGCGTCCAGGACAGCTGCCCACCCCAAAGGACTTCTTTCCGTTTTCTTTCTTTTCCCATCGCTACACCTCTTTCTAGCCTTGTCTGCCACCACCGCTGCGTCAGAACACACCGCAACCGCTTCACTTGCGGCAGCAATTCCAACCTCTTTGCCTTTACTCATCAGATCTACCTCTTTTGTTTTGCTGATCGGGTCAGCCCCAGCACGATGCTTTGTGTCCTCTCTCCTACTCCCCAGCGGGCCTGGCTGGACTAAAGCGCCCGAATCAGCTATTTCCTTGTGTCCAACGCTTCCTTTAGGCTTCTCTGCTACCAGTTCAATTGACCTTTGCATTTTAGTTACATCTGATGTGTTCTCCTGAGAACACTCAGCAGTACTGCAGCCCCTCTCTCCGCCTTTATCACTGACACTGACTTCCTTAGTTTTATCAGTTGCATCAGGAAAACTCCTTGGCTCCACCTTATTCTCAAGAAAAGGCTGCTGGAAAAAACCTCTTTCGCCTTTTTTACTTCTTCCATCGCTACCCCTTTTTTTTGGCTTGTCCGCAGGGTAAGCACGTGTAACGCTCACTGGTGGCTGTCCTCTCGCGGCAAAACCTCTGCCTTTATCAGGGGAAGTTGTTTCTTTTGTAGTCTCATCTGTCCCCACTCCATCACTAAGTTTGCTCACATCCTCCGAAAGCATCATCTGCTCAGAGAAGCCTTTGGGTTTTTTTACTTTCCCTTCCCCGCGCTTTTTTTTAGGTCTGTCCATCCCATGTGCAATCTCGGGATCTTTTCCAGTCTGCTGCTCTAACGCAGTAAATCCTTTCCCTTTGTTTGTATCAGGGGAATCTGCTACCGCCACTCTGTCCGCTGCTCCAGCGGAGGCGGGAGGGTCGGCTGCACCAGACTTCGCTGGCAGGAGAAAGGGCTGCTCTGAAAAACCGTCAGCCTGCCTGCTTGGCAAAGCAGCGACTTCCTCGGGGTTTGGTAAAACCAATGGTGTACCGGGCATTTTACTGGTATCTGCTGGAGTCTTTGATGCTCCCTCTGAAGTTCTAAAGTCAACGGCCACGGGCTTTTCGGAGGACACTGGTTTAGTTTCATCAGCTGCCCGTGGCTCGTGAGGAAGCTCGCCCGAGGGGGCCGCAGGCTGGCGGAGGGATTCGCCTCCGACCCCTTTGCTTTTTTCACAACTACCGCTTTTGTTTGCTGCTTCTTCCCGGCACCCACTGGAAGTCTGAAGCTCAGGACCGAGAGTGTCACTAAACGCTTCACGCCCGGGAGATGCATATTTACCCTCCTTATCTTTATCAGAAAGGAGCAATTCTGAAGGTTTGGTCTCTAAAGGAGCTTCTACTTTGCTTAGATTGATCGCTTCTGAAAGAGACGGCATCAGGTCAGCACGTTTTGACTCCCTCTTCTCGTTTTTATCAAGAAAATCTCTTTCCATAGGCTTGGTTGGCACCTTTGCTGTAACGGATTCCCCCACCGTAGTCTTGCCCACCTGCTCCAAGGGAACCTCTTTTCTTTTGCCTTTAGATCGCAACATCAAACTGTCGTCTCTCCTCCCTTCTCTTTTCATGCCGTCTCCGATTTTTGCATCCGAGACACATTCTAGCGGCACGTTGGGTTTCTGGGCCTGCTGTCCTGGTGCTGAGAAGGCATTTTGCTCATCCAGGATGTGACCTCCAGGTACGGTTTGAGCATCCTCTGGCGTACCCGGAGCTCTGCTTCCTGAGGCAATCGACTGCTCTTTGCGAGCTCCAGCCGGCAGTACGGGACAGACGTCTGGATTCTGCAATTCAACAGCAAATGGGGAATTTCTAGGAGCTTTTGCGACTGCTACATTTTCATCCCAGAACTCCATAGCTCTTGGCAGCTGGTTTCTCTTTTGTTTTGGTTTCTTTTTCTTTTTCTTCACAATGGCCAAAGAACCTTCCAAATCCCAGCTCTCCCTCGGTGCATCTCTGCAGCTCTCCACAAACTCTGACAGCGCACGGCACGGCTGCTCAGTCGCCTTTTTATGCGAGACCCTAGTGCGAGGGGATGTTGCAGCAACACATCCAAGTTCCGCTACGGAACAGGGGTCTACTTTTGGGTCAGTACTCTTCTGTTGTGGGAGACCTATCGGCCGTTCCTCTGGTACATCTGTAATAGGCACTGGTGCAGGTTTTGCTCTGCCAAACCTGCGTTCACTTGATTTGTTAGCTTGCCTTATTTGTGCAGTAGGTAGACCTGGAATACAGGAAGGCTGCTCAAACATCGAAGCAACTATTTGGTTTGTTGTATGTTTTTTTTTTAAAAAATATATACTACATATGTGATTTTAGCCATCTAAAACAGTCCATACAGTCATATATGCAGAATTTTCCAGCACTGATACCACACTAATTCTAAATCCACCTCAGTAGGGCTGGGATAGGCATTTACACGCAAAACCTATTTAAACTACTACTGATAAATATGTCAATGCTATTTAAGTATACATAATTCCTGATACATGCTCTTACCCCACCAAAAAGCAACAGTTCTTGTAAGGACATGCTATCTTTTTTTAAAAAAGCATTAAGGATCCATTTTGTCTTAGCAAGCCAAGAAAACAGATATACTTTTTATATCCCTAACCAGCATCCTTCCGAAAGGTGAAAATAAAAGTTAAGTGGAAAGATGAGACCAGGGAAGAGAGAAGGGGCGTAACGGGGAAGGGGGAGCAGAAGAGCCAAGTTTCCCCCGCACCCACGGTGGAAGCAGCGGAAGGCAGAACCTCCGTAACAGAAGTCATTTGCTGTACTCCGTTAGCGGCAGCACGAGGTTTCCTTAGCTACAAGCCACCCGTTTCAGAGAGAGCATCAGTCGTTTGTCAGTTAGCCCTGGCCCACAAATCAGCCCCAGTCACCGGCGTCGGCAGTAACAGCTCGTTGGAGAGGCTGGGTTAGCGGAGCAGGAAAAGAAATTACATTTTCCTTTGGTAATTACAAAACTCAATTTGGAAGGAGGCCTCCACTAGGCATATTGTAATAAGAATTAATGGTCCTTTTTAATACCAAAATAAAAAGCTAGCAGTAACGGCAAAAAAAAGATGGTGAGCTTTTAAATTCTACAACAGAAAAGATAAGGCAGTCCCAGCGATAAAGTACTCGTAGCACCCATATTTGGGCTTTTAGTCCGGTGAACACGGAGGGGAAAAGGCTATTTAAGAGGGCAGGGATTAGAGGCAGAGCGCAAGCAGAATCACTGCCGAATGCAAAGAACCGCACAGCTGCTTGGTGCAAAAAAGATTTGTGCTTGCTCAAGTGGCAACGCAGTCAGTAGGAAAAGGTGAAGAGTTCACAGAGAATTTTTCCATCGTAAAATTGAATTATGATTTGTATTCTACCTGTGGGCTCTTGCGGGGTTTTTTCTTGCTGAGGTTCTGCATGTTGGACGTGGTTGTGTTCAGCCTCCTCCTTTTGTTTCTCTGTAACAGCAACATCCACAGCAGTAACAGATTTTTCTGGAAGGAGGTCTTTATTTTCTAGTGCAACAGCTTCTTTTGCTTCTACTGGAACTGAAACATGAAAAATATGAACAGAATGCTTCAGTTCTTACGAATACAGGCAACCTGCAGTTTCAAAGCAAGCCCTTGCAGAAGGTTTAGGGTTTATCTTCATTTTTCAGAGAGATGAAGTTTCTAAGATACAGTAGTCTGCTATGTATTATCTCCTCACAACCCATTTTAAGCAGCAATTTTCTATTTTGGCAGACATGCCAAGGTGGAGGTAAAGCA
The DNA here is from genome assembly GCA_017639485.1 of Pluvialis apricaria. Lineage (NCBI taxonomy): Eukaryota > Metazoa > Chordata > Aves > Charadriiformes > Charadriidae > Pluvialis > Pluvialis apricaria. Next base: position 1,252,952 of record CM030008.1, on the reverse strand, counting down.
TGAAGCAAAGACTGTCTTGGGGCTTAAGCACAGGGTGAGGGTTTAGTTTTTGGTTGGTTTTTTTTTTTTCTTCTTTGTAATCAACCGAACTCACGCTATACTACTGGAATTCAAACCCAGAATATACTGTTATCAGCCTGGAGTCCCTGTCTAACGCTGACCATCTAGTATTCATATATACCTTACAATATATTCATGCAGACACTACAAAACTCCTAGCTGCACGTAATTATAACAAGTTTTAATTTGTAAGACATAATTACATTGCAGAACAGTTCTATATATAACTAATTTTATTTAAATTTTAATTAGAAATAAAACATTATGACAGACATTGGTATAACTATGGACGAGGAAGAAAAAGACAAGTTATATGATGGTAATTTCAAATGTTGAGACTACCGTCTACTTATAACAGCCCCCACGTTTGCACACACCAATAACCTTCTTGAAATTAAACCTCTGCTGCTGTGTCCTTGATAAGGACAGGAGAACAGCGTCTGCGAGGAAGGCTGGTCAGTACTGGGACCAGTGCTCTTCAACATCTTTGTTGGTGACACGGACAGCGGGATCGAGTGGACCCTCAGGGAGTTTGCCGATGACACTGAGCTGTGTGGAGTGGTCGACACGCTGGAGGGGAGGGATGCCACCCAGAGGGACCTGGACAGGCTGGAGAGGTGGGCCCATGCCAACCTCATGCAGTTCAACAAGGCCAAGTGCAGGGTCCTGCACCTGGGTCGGGGCAATCCCAAACACAAATCCAGGCTGGGTGGGGAATGGCTGGAGAGCAGCCCTGGGGAGAAGGACCTGGGGGTGCTGATTGAGGAGAAGCTCAACATGAGCCGGCAATGTGCGATCGCAGCCCAGAAGGCCAACCGTACCCTGGGCTGCATCCCCAGCAGCGTGGCCAGCGGGGCGAGGGGGGATTGTGCCCCTCTGCTGCGCTCTGGGGAGCCCCCCCTGCAGCGCTGCCTCCAGCTCGGGGGCTCAGCACAGCAGAGACACGGCCCTGGGGGAGCGGGGCCAGAGGAGGGCCCGGAGATACTGCGAGGGCTGAGCCCCTCTGCGGGGAGGACAGGCGGGGAGAGGGGGGGGTTCAGCCTGGAGAGGAGAAGGCTCCGCAGAGACCTCAGAGCCCCTTCCAGTGCCCAAAGGGGCTCCAGGAGAGCTGGGGGGGACTCTGGGTCAGGGAGGGGAGCGATGGGACAAGGGGGAACGGTTTGACACTGACAGAGGGGAGATTGAGATGAGATATTGTGAAGAAATTCTCTCCTGTGCGGGCGGTGAGCCCCTGGCGCAGGCTGCCCTGAGAAGCTGTGGCTGCCCCATCCCTGGAGGTGTCCAAGGCCGGGTTGGACGGGGCTGGGAGCACCCTGGGCTGGGGGGGGTGTCCCTGCCCGGGGCAGGGGGGGTGGAGCGAGATGAACTTCAAGGTCCCTTCCAACCCAAACCATTCTGTGATTCTATGACTTAGGTGGTGGGGCAGAATTAGCTGAGAGCAAAGTGCTGGCTCCAGTTTTGTACCATGTTTTGCCTTTCTCACCTGCTGGTTCTGAAAGATGGTTCGTCTGCTCTGGAAGATGCTCTTCATGGTGGCTGGGAGGTGGTCTGCTGTCTTCAGCTTTCTCTAAAAGATCAACGCAAGCTTCTGGGACTTTTGATTCTTGTTCCACATTTGCAGTTGCTTCTGAAAAGGGAATGGAAAGAATAAAAAATTATATTATTGCTATTTTAGATCAGATGAAGCAAGATAAAAATCATTTCCTCACCTAATTCTTATCTTCCACAAGAAACTAAACGTTTTCCTCACCTTCAAAGCTGTGGGAATCTGCTTTTTAGGATCACTTTCTACCAGCTCTCCCCTCCTGAAAGCTGAAGTGTTCTGCTAAAGTAAATCTTCCTGTATTGTCCGATATTTACTCTTTCATTCACCCACCTACGCCTCTGGTACTACATTCTAGTAGGGATTTTTTTGTTAAAAATTCTCTGTTTTGAAATGCATTCCTATTGTTAAACTAAAGAGTATTAAAGGTAAGAAGGAAAATATCCCGCTCCAACTCCTTCCGCAATCAATCCACATACACTGCCTCTGCCCAGTACCGTTTGCTTTATTTTGACAGTAATTTTCTCTCCGGAAGGATAGTGTCCTTTGAGAAACCTGTGCAGCACAGAATTGTTCAGCACATGGAAAAAAAACAAAACGCCCGCCAAGGGGGGGGGGGAAGTCAAGATGTTCTAGTTTTGTATTTTGTAGGTGAAAAATCCTCCTGAAGCACTTCCTCTGTTATCCTGACAGCAGAGCTGAGCTCTACTGCAGATGTTTTGTGCAAGGCATACCATAATCTCTACTGCTAAAAAAATACGCCTTTTCTTTGACAGTCTTAGGACAATTATGCACATGTGTGGCGATCACTACGTGCTACCAGTGCTGTGCCAGCTTACAGTGGCCTTCTCACCCCCTTCGCCACGCTATTTCAAGCCTGAACAAAGCTCTCGGGCACAGGCGCTCACCTGCAGGAGGCTTGTCGAAGGGTGACTTGTCTTGCTCAACAGAAGACTGGGATGTCATCAGCTCTTCAGATGCTGCAACCTTGGCGTCAGCTGCAGAGACAGACTTAGCATCCGCAGCGGCAAACCCAGAATCCATGGCGGGAAGAGGCTTGGCTTCTGCCACGGGAGCAAACCCAGAATCCATGGCATGATGATGGTTGATTTCTGCTGCAGGGGCAAACTCTGCTTCTGCTGCTGGGGCAAACTCAGAATCCACAGCATGATGAAATTTAGTATCTGCTGCTGGGGCAAACTCAGAATCCGCAGCGTGGTGAGATTCCACATCAGCTGCTGGGGCAAACGCCAAATCCATAGCCTGGTGAGATTCCATGTCAGCTGCTGGGGCAAACGCCAAATCCATAGCCTGGTGAGACTCCACACTTGCTCCTGGGCCAAACACCAAATCCATAGCCTGGTGAGACTCCACATCAGCTGCTGGGGCAAACGCCATATCCACAGCCTGGCGAGATTCCACGTCAGCTGCTGGGGCAAACGCCAAATCCACAGCCTGGTGAGATTCCATGTCAGCTGCTGGGGCAAACCCTGCATCTTCTGCTGGGGCAAACTCCAAATCCATAGCATAATGGGACGGAGCGTCGGCTGCTGGGGTGAAGCCAGCATCTGCCACTGGGGCGGATGCAGCATGGACAGGAGATTTGGCTTCTGCTGCAGGAGCAAACCCAACATCCGTAGCCTGGAGAGGGTTGGCTTCTGGTGCAGGCGCAAACCCAGAATCCAGAGCTTGAGGAGGCTGCACATCTCCTGCAAGAAGGGACCCGGCTTCTTCTGCAGAAACGGGCGTGACATCCCAGGCAGGAACACACACTGCATCTGCTACAGAAACACGGAAATCAACAACAACAACAACAAAAAATGTAATTACCTGACGGTGTGGTTTTATGACTAAAGATGGGACTTTCGCTCCCTGTCTGTCGTCTTGCCTTTCAGCATCACTTGCTCCCCCAGCTACACCAGTGCGCTCAAGTTGTACCAGTCCTTATGACACCCCTCGATGCACCCAAGCGCTTGTCCTACCACAGCCCCGTGTGCCTGGCTTCGTATCCTTGACTACAGCGTTAGCCATCCGTCTGCCTCCTAACACACCTCAGCCACGAGATGCACCGTTTTCACTTAGAATCCGCCTGATGCTCCGTCGCTGGCAGGAGCCCAGAGCCGCTGGACACTGCGAGCAACGCGCTCCCGCAGAACACACGCAGGAATCACAGCGAGGGGCTCTTCCTATACAGCAGGACACAAACTTCAGGTGTCGCCTTTATGAGCCCAGTGTGCATTCCAACAGCAGAAAAAGTCCCCAAACATTCCAGAGCCATTCGCACTTCATTTTAAATATTGTTTACGGTGTTCCCGGCGCTGCAACATGAGCGGAAGCACTGGCACTCTTGCCACAAAAGGCACTGCCATCCTGTGAATCACCGGCTGCCCTTTATTCTTTCATCCCTAACTTGGCCTCGTTCATTTTTTACATAATATCTACTAAATACTGAGCTGTTAGTTTCAAAATAACATTTGTCAGTTCACAGTAGGATCAAACCTCAACATTCAAGTTAGCATTTTCATAAGATCCCCTTAAAGGAGTTTTCTCCGTCAGTTTTAGTTTAGCCTTTCAGCTGTCCAGAGGCAAGTTTTCACAAATTATCAAAAGCCAGGGGCAGTAGGTTTCTCTTCTGCAGCGCTTAATTTCAGCAGCCCCAAGCACTCCCCTACGCTGTGTAACGCGGCACAGTGACCTCAACGTCTCAGACACGTCGCTGAGTAGATGTTAAAGAAAAACCCCCAAAACATTTCTAGTGATAGTTTGAGTCACATCTAAAAATAGCCTCCCCAAACAATCGAAAAGACATTAAATCTTCCGTTAGATACTTAATAAACTGAAAAAGGAACAAAATTAGAAAAATGGAAAAAGTCGCTTTTAAAATAGCACTTCAGGATCCATGTAGGTAAAGCCAATATTCCACTGAACCAACCCAAAAAGCTCCATTTGGTTTTGCCTTTTTTTTTTTTTAAGTGATATCCTGATCCTCTCCAAAATAAAATTTACACATTGTGATTTTATGGAAGAATAAGACAGCAAAGAAATAGGTATCCAAAGTAATATGGATGCTCCCTGGTGAATCACGGAAAGTACTGGAATAAAGCATGAAGAAACGGGAGAAAGCCTGGTGCAAAACGCACCACGAGTCTGCCGCTGTACACAAGTACCTTACAGACTGCGTTAAAGAAGTCTTGAAAACAGAAAGTTTTTAAGATATTCATATATAGATTCAGACTCATGGTATAACTGTGATCTTGACACACACCTTAACATTTTTCTGGAGCAAAAATTTTGGGAAAGTAAAGAATGATTAAATCAGTTACGGGACTGTGACACAAGAGGTGAAAAGTGGAGTAAACTCACCATTTCTCCCCAACACAATTCAGGCATTATAAACCTTGAGCCACCGGGAATTTGTTAATGCCTTGCTGCCTTTCCTTCAGAAGAGGCAATCCCCCGTCTTTCCACCGTTACAGCTTGCTCATCGAGGGCCTAAACCCGGCACCGCTCTTTACACCGGGGGAACTTTACCTGGTGCGGCACCTCTGGGTCCATCAGCAGCTTCAGCCTCTCCCGGGGATGCCGTTGCCGCGGCAGGAAGGAAGCCAGGAGCCACCGCTGCAGGGCTTTCCGGCAAATCCGCCTTTATTGCTTCAGTCGCCGTGGGGGGCACTGGGCATATAAAACAAAGTTCGATTAAGCACTCGGATCTTAGCGAACAGCTTTCTCCTCTGGAGCGGCCAGGATGCGACTCATCCTCCCACGGTGCCGCCCGCGGCAGAGCCTCCCCTGGTGCGTAAGCCCGCCCCGGCAGCGTCCCAGTCGGGTTGCACAGGAGCAGAATCGGGTTTTATTGTCAATTTTCAGAAGGTTAGTTTGGGCAATACCTAGAAAAAACACTATCTATCTATGTCATCTTGAGAGAAGCTACTGCTGTGCCGCAGTTGAGCAACGTTCAGTTCCAAAGCGCCCCAGTTCCACCCGGAGCCCAAGGCACAGCCACCAGCTCCAGCTCCACTTGCTACCCAGGACCAGGGTTCAACCACCGTCCTCAGCGTGGGCACCAGAACCAGCAGCAGACATCCCATTGCGGACCAAATACCATAACATGCATGCAACGGAATTGGTTACTCGATGGAGCTTCAAAGGTTTGACTGTAAGCATAATATAAAGACAATTGGACAGAGTACATCGGTTTGTAATTAGAACTCCGTTGATTATGTGTGAGCCAAAATTACGTTTGTTGGTGCCCTCAGCTGCACTGACCCTTTGAAGCAGCAAACACGAGTGCTCTGAGCTACCACTCAAGTCAGCCGATGTGACTCTCAGTGTGCACAAAGACGAGAATCCTTGACAGTCCTATAGTTCCAGTTCTAAAGTGTCTTTTCAAGAGTAAATTTTATTCACCCTATTTATTATTTTAGCGTCACGTAATGCTCGAACACACATCCCAGCTGGAAATTATGGTACCTTCACTGTAATGGAGACACGCAGAACGGAAACAGTCCGGAATCCGCAGAGCTTGCTACTGAAGGTATTTTTTTGCACACATCTACATCTGGTTACTGAATTCTCCCAAACCCACGACAGGGCACGCTTCCAGCGGGTTAAAGCCCCGCCACAGCATATGCCCCCAAAGGGGCCTGCCACTGATGCTACTGACGGTTGGGCTCGGAACTGCATGTATTACATTTGTTACCCTAAATTAGACGTAAACAGTCTATATAAATGTAGGGTTCTCCCCATCTCTTACAGCACTAAACCAGAAAAAGCGTGTTAAGTAACATCTCTCTAAAACACGTATTTCTATTCTAAATTGATTCGAGAACCAGAAACAACGGGTTTTTTGGTCTGTTTTTTTTGGTCAGGTCCCACTTCTCTCCATTAGTGCCTTTTGTTTCTTGAAAAGGCAGACAAGGAGAGAAGCGCTGCGTCTCCTGTTCAGAAACTCTCTATAGACAGTTCCTGCAGATCAAGTCAAAACTATTTTTACCTGACGGCTCAACAAAGAATGAGGCATCTGGTCCCTTCGCATCGTGCTGAGCTCCCATCCAATGTTCTTCAGGCACTGCAGAAGACACACACATTTAGTCCTGCCGCTACCACTGCTTTCTGTTTTCAGTTGAAGGCATTGACTCTGCTGTTTTGCAAGTTCATTCTCAGGTAACTTTTCGGTTCCCTTAAGAACGGTACCAGAACATCATGTTCTTCTGTGACTATTGCTAGCGAAAGCTTGCGTCAGAGAAGAGTTCCTGACTCCAGGACCTGACACAGCAGGTTCTTTGCTCAATTCTTCTGGGCAACTCTGCTTGAGCAGGGAGGGTTGGACAAGACGACCTCCAGAGGTCCCATTCCAACCTCAACCACTCTGTGATCTCCTAACACCTTGAGAACGTACACATGGAACCAAGAACTGTCATTGCCAATAGGATGCTTTCTAACCTTGACTATTTTATGTATCAACTCCCCCCCAAGATTCTTTAGGACTAGTAAACCAAGATTTTCCAGCTGCACGCCCTTCAAACCCAGCTAGCAAGACAGACAGCAATAGCAAAACGTCTGTTTCTTACCTGCTTTGTCTTGCAGAAATTGTGCAGTTGAATCCAGGCCCATGAAGGCTGACGGGTCTAGAGCCTCTGCAGGAGAATACAGGGGCCCCAAGAAAGGTTGTTCAGGTACCATCATGGATCCATGCGGTGCTAACGAAATAAACAGACCATTTATTAATCGCTACGCTAGCCCTAACTCCCCTTCAAAAGCTAAATTCTATACAACACTTGGGAAACAAACTGTTCTGTTCTGCTCACAAGCAGTTCAGATGACATTTGTAAGCAGCTCTCTCTATTAGCTCACCCTTACAAGCTGCATTGTAAATTACGTATGCATATATAGTTTTTTAATAAGGTATAAGACAGTAACCACAGGCAAATTATTCCCTTTTGCTTTCTGCTCCTGCTCCCATGAATTCTTGTTAATATCCACTTAAACTCCAGTAGTCCAAAAACTGAAGACCACTTTGTGGACAAAGCTGACGCATGTTTGGTTTCAGCCATGAAGACAAGAGCCATCAGTGATGCCTGCTCGTCCTGGTGTGAGGCAAAACAGGACCAATTTTGTTGGTCTCAACTTCGTTGGACTCAACTTCTCCAGTTGCCCTACTTCCTCCTGCCCAAACACACTTCAAAAAAACCTTCCTGGAAGGAGCTATTGGAATGGCTTTAGGCACAAAAGAGAAAAAAAGTTGTTATTATAGAGTCCGTGAATTTATCAGCTTAATAATTTTCAGTACATGAAAGTCAACAGAGAAAACACCAAAACCTGACCACCGGGGACAAACGCCGAGGAGGAACTCACCATGGATGTCTCTGGAAGTACCAACATAATCCGTGAACAGCGGCACATTCTTCATGTCAGTAGGAAACAATAAATCGGGCAGATTCTCCCCTCCATGCATGCTGAAGGTGTCTGCGTAACACAAGAACAACGCCAGTGTCACCACACACAGGGAAGACAATACAGAGTAAAGATTATTTAGAAAACAAGATGAAGATGCGCCTGACACCACCGCTGGACCGCTGAGGGAAAGCTGCTTTCGAGATTATTTACCAGAGGTAAACACCTTCATCACTCAAATTTGTGCCCAACAGTCAAACACAGCTGCTCAGACCACTTCCCAGGGAAAACGTGACCCAGGTTTAGCTTACAACTGTCGCACCGAGAACCTCTCAAGGAGGAAGGATCCGTTTCCGACGTGATGGAGACACACAGCCAACCTGAGTCGGGAACGCCGGCTGAGCTCCGGATCAGTTAACTCACCAGCAGACCAGGGAAAGCCTGTGTAAGCCACACGCTCTCCTCCCCAAAAACGGTACACCGGTACAGACCGACTGGTGGGCCAGTATTTTAACCAAGTTACGAGCCAGAGAGGAAAATAACACATTCCCAGTGTCCCAGGCAGATGAGCAGCCTTCGCCCTCCGTTCCAGACCAGGCGCGCTGGCGAGGCCGTCGGGATCTTTAGTCCCCGTTTGCCAGTTGTCTGGTGTCAGCTTTGGTCGCCCTAACGGGCGTCAGCTTTCTTCTGCTTTTGGTCCGCGTTCTAAGAGGATGCACCGATGTCATCTGCAGAAGATGGTACTTTAGCAGCTGAGGGTTCAAGGAGAGAAAATTCCTTTTCCGCAAGTTTTATTTTTTTGTGTGCACACATCTCCTTCCCCCTCTAGGAATCCTCATGGGCATCCAAACCAGACGGGACAGAGAGAACCATCATGCTGGCTTTTCCGAGATGGATCACTGAACTCAAACGCCCCGAGGCAGAGAGCAGACAGATATCCTCGCTGAGGATAAAATGCCGAAGAGACGACCGACCCTTCCACTAGTTAGTCCCCATACCGTAACACGGTCAAGGGCAGGACGCTGCAAGGGGAAGGAAACGTGGCATTCCCCTCTCAAACAAATTATTCCATAGCAGACAAACCCCTGGATGCAGTTTAGGATCGACGGCTCCGAACACATCTTGCTGGCTCAGGCCAGCTGCAGCCCTCGGCAGCCGGGCACAGCCGAGCTACGACAGGTTGAGACTCGGGTCGGCTCTTGCAGACCGGTGACACTTCTCATGACTGTCTCACGCGTCGCATTCCTCAGGAGCGGAAGAACTCTCTGTTCCCAAAATGGCTGTCACGCTCTGCACAGATTTCACAGAGTCCCCAAGTGGTGGGGGTTGGCAGGGCCCTCTGGAGCTGCCCCAGTCCAACCCCCTGCCACAGCAGGGTCACCTCCAGCAGGGGCACAGGACGGCGTCCAGGCGGGTTTGGGATGGCTCCAGAGTGGGAGACTCCCCCACCTCTCTGGGCAGCTGTGCCACTGCTCTGCCACCCGCACAGGGAAGAAGTCCCTCCTCAGGTTGAGATGGAACTCCCTATGGTCAAGTTTGTGCCCGTTCCCTCTTGTCCTGTCCCTGGGCACCACTGGAAAAAGACTGTTCCCACCCCCCTGGCACCCTCCCTTTGAGTGTTTATAAGCGTTGATGAGATCCCCCCTCAGTCTTCTCTTCTCCAGACTAAAAAGCCCCACGGCCCTCAGCCTTTCCTCATCAGAGAGATGCTCCAATCCCCTCACCATCTCTGTAGCCCTTTGCTGGACCCTCTCCAGCAGTTCCCTGTCCTTCCTGACCCGGGCAGCCCAGAACTGCACACAGTGCTCAGCTGCGGTCTCACCAGACTTCTTCCCGTTAAGCACAGTTCAAAGGCATTCAGCTGAAGGCTGTTACTCATTCCAATGTCAGGCGCTCTCTGTGGGGACAGCAGCCAAACTCCAAACGTCCATGTGCCCATGGTGCTCCAGTGTCGAGATCAGGCGAGCTGCATGAATTCCTTTATACATCTATCAGAATATTGGAGATGCCAAGACAATGTCTTGCTTCAGAGTAAACTGTAGAAAATTTTAATTTCGAGCTGTTTAAAAACCGTATTACCAAGACTAAATAGCTACCTGTTTTCCAATTCAGAAAAACACAAAACCAAATCAAACCCACAAAAGTGCATCACGACTGAAACCAATTTAAAAACTGAAAGGGATGCTGACGATCTCCGTCTTTGCCCAGACGTGGCAAAAATGGGCGACCCAGATTAAAGCCTGTCTCTGCTCCGGGGGCAGAACGGGGAGAGGCGGGGGGGGTTACAGCTGAACTCGTTTCCCATCTCCAGAGACGCTCCACGGACTCGGAGTGGGTCTGCGCCCTACTCGAGATTCAGCGGGTGGGTAAAGGATGGACTGCGCGGATGGGATACGGCCCCTTCAGGAAACCATCGGTTCCTGCATTAAGTGAGCCCTGAAAATCACTCTTCTGCTTGCTCACGAGTTGCAGCTTGTTTCGAATATTACGAAGCCCCACAAACGTTAAGGATCTGGGAGTATCATTTCCAGACAGCTGGAGATAAGATCGACAAAGCCTTTCTGAAAGTTTCTTTTCAGCTCACTGCCACAGACGCTCACATCCTCCGCCGTCCAGAGAGACACCGCTCCAGCGTGCCACTGACGGTGCGCTGATAGAAGCGTATTATTGCAGGTTATTGAAACAGGAACTCCTCATGGTTAGATATTTACCTGCAGTTACCGTAACAAACCACGGTACGCTTGTGATTAAGGGCCTTGCAGCACTTTTAAAGCTTGCAAGCCACTAGCTAATGTTTGATATTTTTATTCACTCTACGTTACAATAACATTTTTTAAACAAGTCCTTTTATTATAGGTATTGTGTAAAATATATATATAAAAAGTTTTTTAGTGGTAACTGCTACTTTCAGAGGGTTGCGTCCCCCTGCCAGATCCTACCGCAGTGTTTGTAATGTGTAACAGCAAAGTCCAGAGCAGACTCAGACGCGCTCTTTCAGCTGCTCTCAGGGATGGCAGAACATTCCAGTAGCTGACCCGAGCTGGCACTTCCCACGTTTCTTACCGAGGAATGAGGAATTACAGCATTGCCGGTTGGGAGACCTGTTACACCAGGGACCACAGAATTCTCTCCTTGGGAGGGAAATCATCCTACCGTTTTCCAAAGATTGTGCATAAAAAGATTTAATAAACTTCTATTATAAAACTTTTATGAGCCTGTGGTTCGCATGTTTCCTCCTCCTGCTGACAAGTTGTTAAAGCGCGTCTATCCCCTCTGATCCCCCAGCTCAGTTATGGGAACGCACTAAGCTCCGAGCACAATCTCTTGTTTACGCAGCACCGGGAAGAGCAGTATGGAGAAATACTGTCACACTGAAGTATACGCAGTACCTTACGTGCGTACAGGTGTGCAACATACTCTAAGAACGTGAAACCTAAGGAACCGTGGTTTTGTGCAATAGATACCCCACAGATTCATACTCTTCAGGCCAAGAGAGTACGGGGTGATGGGCTAGGTATGTAAATTGCTCCGAATCAACACTTTTCTCATCTGGCTATTGAGCGTAACCACATCAACATCCCATTCTTCCACCTAACGAAGCAATGGGAGGGGAAAACCCAACAACTGGGCTCGAGAAACAAGCGGCAATTCTGTTCCAGTTGTTCCAGGAATCATTTCTTACCCTTGTAACGATATAGAATTTCTTCACAGAATCTCTTAGTAAACGTGAGATTCAGAGAGCAAGAAAATAATTTAGTAAGCAGGTCTACAGTGCTCAAAAACACATATAAAAAAGTTTCACCCTGTTTCAGCCAGTATCTTTCCCAGGTTTATTGCCTCTGACAATCTGGGCAGCGCATACATTCCTCATACCCCCAAGAGCCAGCAAATAGCTTCCCATAAGCCTGCTCAAAAAGGAGAGAAAATGGGGCAAAAGTTGTTGGGTGAAAGGGTATCTTTGGGCAGGTGCAAGTTATACAAGGTTCATCTAATTTTCAAGAGAGTCAGCAGCTACGCAGGCTGCCTCGGGAACAGCCCGACCCGCATTGCGGACGCAGCTACGTGACAGCTGGAACGGGCACTGCCGAGCGCCGCGGCCGACCGCCTTTCAGCCGCCAAGAGTTTTGGCGAGGTTTGCCGTGAAAGCCACAGTACTGGAGAGCGGTTAAACCGTGGGACTCACCTGAAAACTGCTATCGCCCCGTGAGCCACGGCAGGGGGAAACCTGCTCGCCCACCCGCTGCGCGCTCTAACGCACCCGACCGGCAGCTCTGTTTTTAACCAGCTACGCTACGCGCTCGGGCACGGTAGGGGTTTGATGTGCTGAGCTATGTCTGGTGTCAAGATCTTACGCGTTCTAGGAAAATGGAGCAACACATCCTAAAGAATACAGGCGTGAGTAGAAGGCAAGAGACTAAAACCACCCCTAGTGCGAGAGGCTAGAAGTCTATCCCACAACTGGTAAAATAACTGCCGCTACTGTTGTAAGAGCAATACGCGTACCAGCCATCTCCCCGGGCTTGAACACGGGCTGCGATTCAAAGCACAGGTCTCTCTCGTCCGTCGTCCAGGAGTCATTGCGATCGAGAAAGTCTTTGTAAGACAGTTTTTCATCCATGATTTCTACTGAAATCAGAGAAGAAAATGACACAGTCAAAAGGGAAACATTAAGCTAAAATATTTAAAACAGATTATTGCATGAGATGCCATTCAGAGGCCAACAGATAACATCACCTGTCAGCCAAACCAGAGACCAGGAATATTCATTTTTTACTGCTTTGATCCAACTCTTCAAACATAGGAACAGAACGATGGGAATTGCTGCACCTTGATACACACGTAAGGTCAAGAGCGGACTCGCAGACCAGAGTGCTGTCCTGTTTTCAGACGCCGGACAAGTCACGCTAGCTTCTCACGCTCCCCTTTAGGGGAGATATTTTCATTAACGTAAGGGCTGGAACAACCCTGCGACCCTGAACTTGTGAGGCTGAGCAAAGCTTTGAAGTCTGTCAACAGAGAAATGCGGAACACAAATTGCTCATCGGGTCACAGCGGGGAGGAGGGGAAACCAAAGCCCCTTCCTCTCCTGCCCAGGCATCCACTTGTACGCACCGAATCCGACCGCGTTTACAAAAGGGTATGTCCCACCACAGACACGCACCACCCGTGGGGTGGTTCTGCTCTCTATTTTACCAGGAAGACAAACACCACATCATTTAAGTGAATAACTTTTCCCTGAATACCTCAAAGGCCTTTACTTGAATATCTTTGTATTTCCCACTTAAGCCTCATCTTCCCCCAGTTCACAAGAAAGAGTTCTCTGAACACGTCAACGCATCAGAGCCTGATGGTTTACATCTGAGCAAGGAAAACGTTACTCCTCCTTTGCCCCTGTTCAAACCAGCCGCACCGAGACTAACAGCCTTCAGCAGTTTGAGATGTTGGAGTCAAGTGTTCTACTACTGAAGCCTTGGTAGGCACCTTCCACAGCCTATAAACGCATGGGAATAAGGGAGATAGACTGCATCAAACTATTTCGATAAAGGTTTGTCACAAGGAATATTAAAAATCTACAGATCAGCCTTTTCCTGAAGTCCTTACAAGCAGGTGGAAGATGGTTAGAAAACCAAAGCAAGAAAGCTCAGCTGTGAACTCAGACACCCTCCAGCAGCAGCACCAAGACACAACGTGAGCCCTCCTCTTCCTCACCTTCCATGCTTTGGTTGGATTTTTGAATTTACATCTCCGCTTTGCCCCAGCCTATTCTCTTCTCCCAGTGTAGCACCCTGGGATGAACTACTGCATAAGCAAAAGCCTGGAGAATCATAGTCATTGAGGTCGGAAAGGACCCTTAAGACCACCGAGTCCAACCGTTAACCCAGCACTGCCAAGGCCACCACTAACCCACGTCCCTCAGCACCGCGGCCACACGGCTTTTAAACACCCCCAGGGACAGCGATGCCACCCCTGCCCTGGGCAGCCTCTTCCAGGGCTTCACAGCCCTTCCCGGGAAGACATTTTTCCTCATATCCATCCTAAACCTCCCCTGGCCCAACCTGAGGCCGTTTCCCCTCGTCCCATCGCCTGTTCCTTGGGAGCAGAGCCCGACCCCCCCTCGCTGCCCCCTCCTTTCAGGGAGCTGTAGAGAGCGAGAAGGTCTCCCCTCAGCCTCCTCTTCTCCAGGCCGAACACCCCCAGGTCCCTCAGCCGCTCCTCACCAGACGTGTGCTCCACACCCCTCACAGCTCCGCTGCCCTTCTCTGGACACACTCCAGCACCTCAATGTCCTCCTGGTGGTGAGGGGCCCAAAACTGAACGCAGCACTCGAGGTGGGGCCTCACCAGTGCCGAGTACAGGGGGACGGTCACTGCCCCGGTCCTGCTGGCCACACTGTTCCTGACACAGGCCAGGATGCCGTTGGCCTTCTCGGCCACCTGGGCACGCTGCGGGCTCATGTCCAGCCGGCTGTCCACCAACACCCCCAGGGCCTTCTCCGCCGGGCAGTTTGCAGCCACTCTGCCCCACGCCTGTAGCGTCCATGGGGTTGGCGTGACCCAAGGGCAGGACCCGGCCCTTGGCCTGGTGGAAGCTCTGCCTGCAGCAGCCCTGCACCCCGCCAGGAGAGGCAGACGTAGGAAACACCGACAGCAGCCCCAGCTGCACCAACATCGTCACAAACAATTTGGTTTCATCTCTGTGGGGGGAAGGTGCGATTTAGAGGGCCTCGAGTGCTGCTGACCCCTCAGGGAGGGTGGTCCACCCGCAGATATCGAGGGGAGGCTTTGGGCGTGAAGGGAACCGCCCGCGCATCTCTGCTGATCGCTATTTTTAACCTTCAACTTGAAATCACCTCAACAGAGAAAGAAAAGCAGCAGCGAGAGGTGATGGCCAGGATGGGAAAGAGCACTAAGGCACAGACTAAGTTCTCCTTGTAAGCAAGAGATGTATGGATGTGTACAGCAGACGAAAGCCAGCTATGAATGAGCTAACACTTGCGAGGTTTGATTCACCCTTAAAATTAACAGACAGAAAACTCCTGAGCTTGAGCTGTGTCGATACTGGCTGCTCTACCGCAGCTCCCTCTGAGTCCCAGCTGCTACTGTGAAAAACTTGGTCGTTTCAGCCTTTGAAGGAATTTCCAGACCCTGTGGTTGTACAAAAGAAACAAAAATATGGTCCTAAAGTTTTCAAATATGACAAATGCAGGGAAAAGGCTCAAAACAAATACCCAGACTTATGACTTTTCAGATTAATTTTCATTTTAAGTTGATCTGAATTTGTCAACTCTTCTATCAACATGAGACTTTCAAACCAATTTCCAGTTTCTTCTGAAAAGAAACACGAAAAATATTTACACAAACTCCTTCTTTCACCCCTAATGTATTGGCAAGAGAGTGTAGCACTTTGCATCTCTTTATGCTTTTAGTATTTTTACCTTCACTTAGGCTACCAATACTGCTTGCGAGACCGGAGCTCAGGAGAGGCAATTGATAGCGCCTCAAAAGCTATTCCTGAAGACGACCCTGAATTCAGTGCAGAACTGCAGTTAAGAAAGGCAAAGCCAATGTTAACACACAGAAGGAACAGAACGGAAGAATTAATGAAAACCAGAACGCTGGTATATAAAGGCAACAACCGCTGCTCTTCTCAGAGGCCGAGGTACCAGCCTGCCGCTAACACAACGCGTGGCAAGGTAGAACAGAGATTCCCGGAGAGGCTGCAACGATTCTAATCACAAAGGGATTGGGAACGGTGCAATGAAAGAGGGCTTTTGCGGGGTTGTTTGTTTTGCACCACAAACCGATGAACCGATCCCAGTAGGAACCACTCAGTGGTTACAGCAATTTGATCGGAGATTTTGCTTTCACAAGAACAGGAGGTGATTCAATCAAGTTAGAAATGTGTCAAAACCTCAGATTAGTGCATAAATACCACTTCTCATCATTAAACTCTGGAGCTCAATGCCATACGGTATCCCTGGGGTCTCAAACTTCGTGAGGTCGGAGGCATCTGACAGTCTGTATATTCCTATTTGGAGTCATTAACAGCAACACACTTTAACAGGGACTTCACAGATAATCCCCAGGAAAGGCAGAAGAATTAATGAGCTTTAACGCCCTCGGAGGCGTCCCGGGAACGGCGGCGTGGCAGACGGCAGGGGGGACCAGGCCAGCGTTTCTCTCCCTAAACGCAGAGGGAGGCGGCGATGGTGTCGCCGGGTTCCAACGTCACCTGCACGGGGATGTCCCAGGTGTCCTCCGCTGCCACGGGGGCTGAGAAACGCTGCACCAGACGCGCCGCACTGCGGACACGGGGAGCGAAAAGGGGCTTCAAAGGGAAACGAGACAGACGAGTCACAAGACTGCTCATGGCACCAGCCTTGGAACTGGGCTGTCCCACAAGAATCAACCGAACCAGTAACCCGCTGGAAACGTGCTTTATTTTCCCCTCCACTGAAATTCAAAATACAAAGAACGCTGCCTGTGCACTGCAGGTTGGGTAATGACACACCACAAGACGGGCAACAGCTACGGGAAGCGATGTTAGGGTCTACCAGAAGCTCACCACTGTAGAAGAGTTCCTATTCAGATCCTGAGCCAACTAAATAGAAATGAAATGCATTTCTTTTTTACCCTTATATGCACTCTGAGGGCCAGAGAACGGGAATTCAAAGGCTAACTCTAGTAAACACGAGGTCTTCTGCTCCTTCATTTCTGCGTAAACACCACCAGAAGCAAGCCCCGAAGAACTGCTTCTGAATAAATGCAATTTCTGACCATCAGCGCAGTTATTCCTACCTCTTGTGCGACAAAACCCCACAGATGCTACAAGCGTCCTAAAGCAGCGCTGACTTGGCAAGCGGATGCCGCTTTTCTGCCAGTGGCTTTCAGCTATTATTCTGCTAAATGACTCCATTTGACATGGTTGACTTCAGCAGAGAGGATAGAGAAGCTTCCCAGGCCGAGCTTCCCGCCAGCTCCGGCTCCCCCGTGCCCAGGCCGAGGTGTGACGCCACGCGAGCGGCACGCAGGAGAGGTGACACCTGAAGGCAACAACCCCCTCGTGTCCAGCAGAGCAATCGGCGCAGGCAACGCTGGCTGATCTCGGAGCGCGAGGGTAGCTTAAAGGCTGACAATTTAAGCAGGAGATGTTTTATTAAGGCAGACAACGATCATTTAGATTCGCAAGGTACTTTGAAGAGAAAGCATCACTGCATGTGTCAAAAGATGTTATTATTTACGACTATTTGTGGCGCAGAATAGCAAGGGATTTAATTATACTGCTGTAAATTCTTCTGACAGGAACCTGCCATTCATTTGTCTATAAAACTCCATTAAAAGCAAAAAACCAGAAGACCGTAAGTGTCCTTGTCAGGGTGAGGAAGAGGCCCGGGAGCAGTTAAGAAAATTTGACGTGAACTTTCTCAAAGACAACTTTAACTGATTTTTGGATTGGACTCACACTAAACTGCTCAACTGTAGAGCACATCGACCGAACTCCAAATGTTGTGACTCAATCTGGTAGCACCCCAAATGCACCTTGGCGCATTCAGAGATCTTGCAGGGGAAGAACATAAAATTAGGATCGCAACAGGTAAACCAGGAGTAAAACCGCCACTTTTTCCTTTTTTTGAGCAGACGGGTTGCGTTCATGTCTTGAAATAAAGAGGAGGAGAACCTCCCTCAACCACACACCTCGCTGGAAAAGGAACGAGCAGGACAGCAAGGCAGCGGGCAAAGAGAAGTGTAAAGGGAAACGCTTACATAAAAATCACAGAATGCTTTGGGTGGGAAGGGGCCTTTAAAGGCCACTGAGTCCACCCCCCTGCCCTGGGCAGGGACACCTCCCCCCAGCCCAGGGTGCTCCCAGCCCCGTCCAACCCGGCCTTGGACACCTCCAGGGATGGGGCAGCCACAGCTTCTCGGGGCAGCCTGCGCCAGGGGCTCACCGCCCTCAGCGTAAAAATTTCTTCCTTCTATCTAGTCTGAATCTCCCCTCTATCAGTTTAAAGCTGTTCCCCCTCGTCCCATCGCAACGGGCCCTGCTACACGTGACACCAGATGCAATCAAAGTCCTGGAACAGTTTACCAGAACTCTACTGGTATTTGCAAACCCTTAAGGTCTAGCAAAAGCCCCAAAAGCCAGATGAAAGATTGTTGTGAACTGCCTCTGCCAAATCCTTAGAAATATAAACCAAAGACTTGCATATTCTTCATACAACATTTTCATAATAAATGCTAATTAAAAAAAACCCAAACCCAACAAACAAGACAAGACCACCGCTGCTTTCCAGCGGAAAGTGGGACGCAAGAAGGAGCGCAGGGGCCAGCGGGCAGGTCAGGAGCCGGCACCAGGCTCCCAGGAGCAGGGGAGGGACCGGCTCCGCTGCCTCTGCCGGGGCTGGTCCTCCCCGTGCCAGCGCCGCTGACAACGCAAGCGGAGAACAAAGGTCACTAAGTCTAAATAAGCACTAGCAAAAACCCCCTTGCGATTCCCAAAGTGGTTTTCAACATTACTTGCCATACGCTTGCTGGACACTCCCGAGCTTATTTGCCGTCCCCACCTCATGCCAATATTCAGTTCCTCCTTGTTCAAGTGTGGTGGGACACGAGAAACAGGATCTCAGAAACGGGGTCCCAAGGGCTGTAGAAAAGAAGGTTTTTCAGCTCCAAACCCAGTTCTACAGACTCTCCTAACACACACAGTCTGCACGTGGTCTACACACAAACAACACAAAAGCGACCGAAAAGGACGAGCCAGACCCTTACGACGACGGACCCAGAAAGCGCCTATTAATATGCAGCAGCAGATAACGTACTCAACCCAAAATGTAAATTTGACAGATCCCACAGACCTGTAGAGTAATTTTAGCGAGCGTTAAAGCTTGCCGATGGTTGAAAATCCGTTTACAGCTGTTGATAATATAAACCAATGTAGGATGACAGCTTCAAGTCTTGCTTAAAGAAAAGAAATAGCATTAACAACATACTCACGAAGCAAACCTGCTTCTGAAAGTAAAAACACGCATCCCACCCGAGCAGCACCTTCCCCGAACTGATCCCACGGCAGGTTCCGGAGGAAAAGCGCAAAACATTTCGTAGGGCTGCTGACGGCGTTGATTTGTTTGTTTTATCATCTGCTCTGCAAAGATCAGCACGGTCACATAAGCCAATTCAGAAGCTAATCCGCAGAAAACAGCCCTACGGCACGGGCGCTCCCAGCGCGGGCAGCCGGCCGCGCTCGCGCCTCCAGGGGGAAACGGAATGAATCCGTACCCACCACCACGCAGGACATCGCACCGAACTTCCAGCCAGCAGCGCTCCCGGTAGAGCATTACCGTGAGAACGCCTTTTCGCTGCAGGAGCTGCTAATCTTGAGAGGTCTCTGACCAAATCTCTAGCGAGAGGTTAAATGTCTTCAAAATTAGGGAGTCTGCAGCCACGAGGTGTCCCCGCCAGCGCCAAGCCATGCGAGCAGAGAGAGAAAAGCTTAAGAGCTTCATTCCTGCAGCTGATCTTAAAGCTAATTTACCCAGATCGCTGCACTGGTTCGGGATCTTCAACGGAGGCCCAGTTGGCCGTGCTGAAATCGCCCCCAGGACCCACAGAACACGCCATGCCCCGCAATACATTCTCACCAATCTCAGAGGGAACGAAATCCCCCACCTCGGCAGGGTACGGAACACCACTGCCTTTAAAAGGAACGTGAAGAAGCCCTGTTAGACAGCAGGGGTTCAGTAACATGTGCATTTTTATAGTCTACGTGAGATTTTTCAGGTGTTTTGGTAGCACTTGGATCCTGCGTGAGGCTCCGCTCGGCACAGCCGCGCTCAGCAGCCTGCCACCGGCTGGCATTATTTTGTAAAATAGAATATTGTCTGGTTCAGCTCAGAGTGAAGGGTCTTAAAAATCACCGTAAATGAGTATGACAGAGGAGCTTCACCACTGCCCAGAATCGAAGGGATAAATGGAGACAAACAACTACGTGGAAAAGGATGTAGACCAACCTACCAAAGGAAGTGCGTACATTTTTATCCAAGAGAATAAGAGCTCAAGATTAAAAGAAGTTTTTGCATTTAATAAAAATATAAAGCACAAAGCTGGCAGCCTTGGCGGAGAGGAACCGATCCAGACCAGAGCCATCAAACTGGTTACTTTCTGCCCAGCGACTTGCCTCTTGTCAAGCTGAAACAGAAGCAACTCCATTGAAACTTCCTTTTTTTTTTTTTTTAAATAAAAATCTGAGGGAAATTGACCACTGGACAGGTTGCCCAGAGAGGCTGTGGAGTCTCCGACCTCGGAGACAACTCAAACCCCATCTGGCCAGAGCCTGAGCAGCCTCCTCTGGTTTGGGTAGAGACGTCAGAGGTCCCTCCCAGCCTCCTGAGCCTCTGCAGGCACTTCAGACGCTGCTTTTGGAGAAAAAGACTTCTGTCCTTGCAGAAGAGAAAGGCTTAACTACCAGGGGCCAGTGCTGAAACCAAACCCGGCTGAGATTACTCTAAATAATTTAATTTGTTGCAACTAGAAGCAAACTAAAATCCACCATTGAGTGAGATGGGGAAAAAGGAGATCAGGAATATATTACAGGTCCTCAAGAAGCCACAGGGCATTTCAGATGGTGCTGACAATTCCAGAAACACTTCATTGCTTTCCTTCTGAAATTCCATGCTGTTATATAATCCGGAACGTTAAAAAAGCTCCGTGCGTACGACTGTCAGAACCGGTATCTCCTAACTGAAAAGACGCAAAGTCAGGAACTTTAAAGTTCAACACAGGGTTCACATTTTGCCTTTAAACAAAACATCAGCAAGAAAAAAAAAAAGATGCAATCGTTACAGTTTATTGTATAGCTTTTTTCCCTTACTTATTCTTCCTAAAGAGACATTTCTTCAGCAGCGATTGCTTCCTGATAAACTGAGAGCAAGAACCAGAGACGCAGAGAAAGCCCACCTCCCACCCTCAGCTCTAATTGCTCTCCAAGGGATGTTTGTTCTCATGCTCCTGCTTCCCGCTGGGAATGTCAGATGCTCGGGAAGTGAGTAATCTGTTACCCCATCTCAGATGTTATCGGAGGAGTCTCGCAGACCGCTGACAACGCTCCGCACTGCAATGCGGGACAGCTTCCACCAGACACTCTCCTTGGATTCCTCCATCCAGAACCGCACTCAACAGACTCGGCTTTTTTTTGATAACGAAGGCACTTGAAGTCCCGTTTTTAAACAAAAGCCTCTCTAAAGACTTATTCCCACAGCCTTGTCATAGGCACACGTAAAGAAAATAGCGCTACCTAGGAGATGACTTCTACCCATGAAGTGTTACTCTGAGCAGATAGTTCGGTGAATTTGGAGAACGACACTTGTGTTTTGCGGCAGAAGATGGGATTCCAGGAGTACTGCCTGTGTTACTGGGCTTTCTAAAACCAGACACTTGAAGCACAGTTGAGTATTTTTACTTTTTGCTATTCTTGGGCATTTTGTTTGTTTTTTTTCTAAACTTATTTTGGAGAGCCAAGTGATAGAACTAAGACAGTTTTACTGTTTCACTTGGGGTTCCTTCCTAAAGCCGAGAGCCTTCTGCATATCCTCAGTAGTGAATATTTCAGTACAAAGCCATGCAAAAACCCACAAACTTGTTCAACAGGCCCAACACAAGGTGCAGACAATAGAAAAGAACATCTCTACATACAGAAACCCTGAAGCAGTAACACCAAGACTGAGTCAGCTAAATCACTCCCCCATTCCCTCGTCTTGGATCCAGCCGCATGACTGAGGAGAACATACGAGAATGTATCTCCACATGCTGACCAGCCGGCCTCGCCTAAAATTTATGAAGTTGAACTAAGGAAAGTCAACATGTTCGAAAGATGGAATGACATCCAGAGGGAGCTGGACAGGCTGGAGAGGTGGGCCCGTGTGGACCTCATGACGTTCAACAAGGCCAAGTGCAGGGTTCTGCACGTGGGTCAGGGCAACCCCCGGTGTCCATACAGGCTGGGGGTGGAGGGGTGGAGAGCAGCCCTGCCGAGAAGGACCTGGGAGTGCTGATGGATGAGAAGCTCAACATGAGCCGGCAATGTGCGATCGCAGCCCAGAAGGCCAACCGTACCCTGGGCTGCATCCCCAGCAGCGTGGCCAGCGGGCGAGGGGGGACTGTGCCCCTCTGCTGCGCTCTGGGGAGCCCCCCCTTCAGCGCTGCCTCCAGCTCGGGGGGTCCCAACAGCAGAGACACGGCCCTGGGGGAGCGGGGCCAGGGGAGGGCCCGGAGATGCTGCGAGGGCTGAGCCCCTCTGCGGGGAGGACAGGCGGGGAGAGGGGGGGTTCAGCCTGGAGAAGAGAAGGCTCCACGGAGACCTCAGAGCCCCTTCCAGTGCCTAAAGGGGCTCCAGGAGAGCTGGGGGGGGACTCTGGGTCAGGGAGGGGAGCCATGGGACGAGGGGGAATGGTTTGACACTGAAAGAGGGGAGATTGAGATGAGATATCAGGAAGAAATTCTCTCCCGTGCGGGCGGTGAGCCCCTGGCGCAGGCTGCCCCGAGAAGCTGTGGCTGCCCCATCCCTGGAGGTGTCCAAGGCCGGGTTGGACGGGGCTGGGAGCACCCTGGGCTGGGGGGGGTGGCCCTGCCCGGGGCAGGGGGGTGGAACGAGACAGTCTAAGATCCTTTCCAACTCAAACTATTCATGATTCTATGAAGATTCTGAGGCAAGAGACCCACAGCGTGGGAACCACCGGCTCCTTACAGTGGGCCTTTCCATATCCCAGTTTGCTGGCACCAGAGCAGAGCTCTGGAGGTGTGAGGAACAGGCGGTGGAGTCTCACCTTCCACGCTGCCAGCCTGGCCAGAGCTCCTGAGCACAGAGAGTACACAGGTCTGCAAGCATCAGTGATGAGATAATGATCACAAGTGACAAAAGTTTTGTTTAAAAGAAGCATCACATGCCCTGCCATAAAATCTCACAGCCAGTTGTGTTGTGTTGCTTTAAGGTCCTACAAAATCCTCCCAACTTCCAGAGCCATCTGGAAGCCACCAGAGCAGCGCGGTGCTGCGACACTGCACGAGGAAGGAAGCCCCAAAGAGTTTTTGCGGTGGCCTGCAGCCCCTCCACGCTCGGTACTACCCCGAGCAGGGAGAGCGTGTCCCTTACGCTGTCACCACGAGCCGGTGACACTGCAGTTTACAGCAGCGCGCTGTGACCCAGAGCGCTGTCATCCCTTGTTCCAAGGCAGGGAAAAAGCTATTTCCCCTGAAAGGGCTGTTACCAAATTTAACATTTTTATACTGATTCAGGGAACGGCTCCAGTTCAAACTCATGATTATAACTCCTTCCAGCGGGGGCAGGGGGAGAGGCTGGAGCAGCATCTCAGACGCGGCCGTGGCACATTTTGAGAGGGAGTGACCGTGCTCCAGACTAATCCAGGGGGTCAAACAACTGTGGCAGCACTTCAGAGCAGAAGCAGCAGCAAGGAACCCGCATAAGGAGTCATTCAGCAAGCGTCAGTGCTGAGCTTAAACGCTCAAGCCTTTAAAAAACAGATATACACAAGCACGAACTTGCCGCCCTCTGTGGGATGTAAGGGGCTTCGGTTTCCATGGCAGACAGGTTTGGGAGTCCTTTTCCTCCAGGGCAATGGAAGCAGTCTCCTGAACAGGGGACACGGGGTGTCCCCTAGACCTCTGGAGGACGTGGGGTGGGGAAGGAGAGAAAACATTGCGAAGAGACACACTAGACCCCAGACCACGCACCCAAGTTTGGAAACGAGCAGGATCCCCAGGCGCCGTGCAGGAGCAGCTGGTAACGTGCGAGCCCTGACCAGGGGACGTGTGCTGCAAGGTACCTCTCGGGGATACGGTGACTGCGTGGAGCTGAGGACCAGAGGACAACTCAGCAGCACGAGGCCCAGGAAGGACGTGCAGTCCAGCCCAGATGATGGCCGGTCCCTGGGACACGTTATCAGGAGCCCCCCGGCTGCGGCCTGGCTTGAGGCTGACAGCTAAAGAGGGTTTGGGACACGAGACACACAGAGAAGCTGGCAGGGCACGAGCTTCTGCCATTCTGCCGGTAGGAGAGTGCCCCTGCGCCCAGGGAATCAAAGATCAGAGAGTGGATTAAAAAAAGAAATAGCTGAGGTATAAAGAGCCAGTAAAATTCTTAAAGCAAATATCCCCTACGTACCATCTGATGATGATTTGGTAACTCACCTTGGGGGGCTCCAGCCTTCTCTAAGCTTTATCCTCCTGCACTGAGACCAGATTGCATTTACCCAAACTATCATGAAAAATAAGCCTGCAAATTTCTCTCCAGCTAGACACAAAGTGCTGCTTTATCTTTAAGATCATAAGCCAGCGTAAGATTGCTTCTTA
Organism: Pluvialis apricaria; assembly: GCA_017639485.1. Classification (NCBI taxonomy): domain Eukaryota; kingdom Metazoa; phylum Chordata; class Aves; order Charadriiformes; family Charadriidae; genus Pluvialis; species Pluvialis apricaria. The sequence goes on along the minus strand of CM030008.1, from coordinate 1,228,595 downwards.
TCCCATGCCCGTACCAGACAGACTAACCAACTGCTGTTCTCTTCATGAAAACCACTTTATATTTGAGATGTCTTTTCATGGGTCGGTTGAACATCACACGTTCCCCACGTCCCCAGACTGTCTTCCATTTGCCTGCTCGACAGACACTGGGCAGAGCTCCCCAGCCAAGCCGTCACCAAAAGCAACTGGAGCAGAATAACCGCCTCTACCTCCTCGCACACAACGCTCCTGCCAGGACGCGGCCGCAGCTCTTCCACGCCGAGCTGCATCTCAGTCGTGATGTTACAACTCCCGAGTTTTCTCCTGGCAACCTCCAAGTGCTTTGCTGCTGAATTCTTTCTTCAAAGGTAATCGGGGCCAGAGAGGAAAATAAAAATAAATAAAAGCACTTACAGTCCCGACTGAATGACCATGATATCCGAGTATATTCCTTTGACAGTCAGTATTTACGAACAGAAACACATACATGAAGGTCCCTACACCCCCATACGGGACGTGTCCAGCCAACTACCTGAAAGTGATCCACTACTAAGTACTTTTCAAGAGCTGTTTCTCCAGCTGAGGAGGGTACAAACCTGGCTGTTTCTTCTCAAAACTTTTAATGAGCAGATTAGGAAGGTGGGGTCACAGTAAAGAAGCATCCTTACTCACCCGCCCCCTCTTACCGACACCTCATCTGCCACCGTGTCAAACAAAAGCAGCGTGGAAGGCTCTCCAGAGCACAGTGCGCCCCGTTCATTACCCTGCTATTCTCCAGCCGGTTATAAGCTGGCTGTTCCATCGCTTGTTCTACTATCTTGTCATTAATTTGAATTAGGTGGCAAATCAGTAACGGTTCCCGTCTGTAACCCAGGTGTGATGCTTCCCCTCTTCCGCTGCCTGGCACCTTCCCCCGCCGTCCCCGTGAGTTCCGGACGGCTGCGGAGGGTTCCGAGCCTGATCTTCCGCGGGCTCCGTCGCGTGTCAAGACCTGCTGTTGAGGCCTGCGCTACAGCCCTGTCAAACAGTGACACTTACCCAATCAAATCATGAAAACCCAGAACTAAAGGGGACAAGGGTCCGAATATTGCAGCCTTTTCTGCATCATTTTCTCCCGCATCTCTGTTTGGTTTTTTTTCAACCTTTCTCTTCCATCTAATGAATGAAGCTGTCGTTTTGACACACATACTTCAGCAGTTGTTAAACACTACGTACCTTAATCTGAGTAGTTTTTAAACATCCCAAGCTTTAAGTCCTAGCTTCTGTTTTCATCAGTTTCCTCCTTTTTTCCAGACCCTTTAAAGAACTCCCAACACAGCCACGTTAGTAACAGTCTATGAATGTCTCGCCTATACATACGAATCATTCGCCTTCATGAGTTTTTCAGCTCTTCATCTTCCCAACAGATTTAACTCATGAGATCCCAGACTGCCAAAACACATTCCAATTCCCTATCCTTTTCTCCCTGCTCCTCACACCTTTACTTGCCTAAAAACAGCCAATTCTGTCATATTTACTTCCTTCCCACCTTATCTTCTGTCCTTATCTTCATTCAGCTCTCAGAAGTAAAAACATGCGAGAGACACAGCGCCAGCTCACTTACTAACCCTCCACCTAGTAAAAAAAATGATCCAAACAATTTATTTCAGGTATTTCTAGATCGTAAACCAACACTTAGCCCCAAAAGCAGACGCCCAGAGCTGTTACTGAGGGAGCCACTCAGAGGACTGAGAACGTAAGATAAATATGCACGGGGTGGGGGAACTCGGAAAAAAATTAATATAACACTGCTTCACGTTCAATCTCACGGTATCAGTAATTCCATCCCCGGAACCGTTAGCGTTTGATTGCTGTTTAGATATAAACGCTTCATTTCTTTTGACCTACATATTTTGTCACTTTCACTCTTTCCCCGCCTGCTTCACACGAGACGCAGAGGAACCATTCCGAAGTGACAACATATATTGTCACTCCCAAAACATATAAATACGTATATATATGTATACACACACATATATATATCTATTCTACTGCTTCCCGGATCCCATCTGTGGGTGCATGTACACACAAGTCCCCATATGCTTGTTCTGCAGAATGAGATAGCGATAATGGAAATAAGTGCTTAAAATAGAAAATTTCCCTTCAGCATTACAGTCATGTTTGTTTAACGCTGAGATTACAGCCCCTTTCTCAGCCCGCGTTCACACACATTGCCGTGACCTACTTTCCGCTTTTAAAATCCCACGGCAAAAAGCGGCGAGCTCACATGAGGAATCAGAAGCAGTCAAGAGAAATCTATCTGCCGCATTTGTAATATAGTTTTATGGCCATTAATTCCAGCTAGTGTCAACCTAATGACACGAAGGACATCAAAGCATGAAGCCATTTACATAATACTAGAAGAATCTACAATTCTATTACTGTTTATTCAGGACGCTTCTGCTTAAAGAACGGGAAAAATGACACGCTGTCTCTGCTCCTTTGAAATCATTCTAATTTACAGCCTCGTAAGGAGTCAGACGGTTTTCTAGGAATTTCTGAATTCCTCGCTAAGGAGGTTTTGGCGTTTTGCTGTGCTAAATAAATCTTGCCAATGCTATTCTCTCTGGGTAAAACTCGCCAAGAAAGTACCTTTATCCCCATGGACAAGGCACTCGAGACTGACCACAGCCCCCCCAGGAGGAAGGGCTACCAGAGCTGGTACTTGCACGGGAGCTCCCACCTACACACCACAGACCCAACATGTAAAGAAAAAAAAATAATACATTATTACTCAGATCTCTGGTCTAATGTTGAATCGTCTCACCTAGATGTATTTGACAGAGTCGGGTCTCGGGCACGCAGCTAAAGCAGAACCGCTAATGCTCCTGCCTGTTTGACAGTAAGTAGACCGGACGTTTCCAGGGTTGTCGAAAGACTTTCACGGCCCACCACACTCCAGCCGCATCGAGAACCGCAGTGAATGCACTGCAGGGCATTTCTGCAGTCAGGGCAGACAGGGCTTCTGGTTTGTTTTTGGTTTAGGGGGACAAAAAAAAATAAATAAAATAATACAACAGCACCCAGAAAGTTTGCCCTTGAAACCGAACTGGGCGAGGGCATCGCACCACGTCCGCAGGAGCTGTCCCGCGCCCTGCAGGGCGCTGCAAAGGCGCAACGCGCGTCCGTCCTGCACCGACCGCCAGCACGCCTGGAGCACCCAACGGCACGCACATTAGGAGCTGGAAAAAAGTGGTGTATGCGGTTAGGCAGATGGTTACTCCCAAGTAAAAAGAACCAACTCAAATCCCCCACAGAGGTTTTTTTGGAGGCATGGCTTGAAACACAATATTTGCATTAACCACCGAGTTCAAAGCTGTGCACTGAGACACCTTGCTCCGGCCAGGCACGCGCGCTGCACTGCGATTCAGTGCCGAGACATGTTCACGAAGGAACCTCAGCAGGACTGTAGGTGCTACCGAGACAGAAGGGCAGCGCAAGTCTCGGCAACGATGGCACCAGTGGAACTCGGTGCAGCCTCCGCATCCTTTCAGCTGCAGCAGCGAGGGGCGGGAAGAGCTCATGGAATGGAGGAAACACAGCAGCAGCCCTTCCGAAAAGGGGAATTAACTGGCCGACTAGGAGGATGAATTTCAAGACATGAAAAGTGTCAGAATGCAGAAAGGGGTAAAATTAAAAATTAACGTAAAGGAAACAGTCTTGGTAAGCTTTACCTTTCCTGGGTATTCTCTGGCTTTTCCAGAAGTTGTAACAGACCTTTTAGTTACAAATCAGCTATAGATCTCTCAGTATGTTCAGATTTTAAATGTTATCAAATACTCTGTCCTTCAGAATTAAAACTCAAGATCTTTCTCACAGCGCTTTCTCCAGTAATACCCGGAGATCCCAGGTAACTTGTCCAGATGTAAAGCAAGGAAGATACCACGTGCTTCTACAACCTTCAATTAACTGTAATCCCAAAGAACAAACAGTAATTTAAACATTCCTGCAATTACTCCTTGAACAAGGCCAGCTTCTGCCTTAAGCACTTTAACGAAACAGCCTGAAGACTAAGAAGTACAAACATTGATGCCACCCCTAAGACCCACTCTTCTACAACCAACACAACCCCCCCACCGGCAGCTGAACCCCAGCAGCAGCTTACAGCGGTGTTTAACCGGAGGTCTGCCCAGGTAAAACCGACCTTCCTCCACTCTCAGCTACTCAACTGGGCAACCCCAATTTGGGTCTTTGAACGATTATCTCGCTCCCATTCACGCTGAATCTGAGACCATGGCTTTAGCAGAACATGGTATTGCAATAAACTACATGAAATGTCAAGTAATATACATATAAAAGTAGATGTCTCTCTATTTATTTTTTTTTTAAGTATAGTCAGTCACTTTGGTTGTAAGATTGAGACACTGATCATTCCCTAAAATCTTGCAAAACTGTTTTCACGTGAGTGACATTTTGAAAGATCAGCTGTTTGCATCACTGACAAACAGGACAGTGTTAACGTAAGAGATGTAACATCACAGATTTTCTGGACAAAGCGTGGAAGACTTGCCTTAGCTGAAAGCAAAGTATTTTTATCCGTAGCCAGGGGAAATGTTAGGGAAACTGGAGACACAAGGAAATGACACAAAGGTAAATAAAGAATTGGCTAAGTGACAAGTGGTGAGGCAATGTCAAAAGGAGAATTATCTTGCTGGAGGAACATAACGAGTTATTAGAGTCTGAAGATCAAGAGACCAGAATAAGTCAGGCTTAACATTTTTATTTTGAACCTTACAAGTTAGAAAGGTTCTGATGAAATGAAATTAAAAGATAAAGTCAGCAAACAGTGCTACGATGCCATCCAGGAAGAATTTGGTGATTTGGAGTATCAGAATGGTAGACACGAGACAGCTGATATTATGAAAGTCAAGGTCATGCAAGGGACCAAAACAACGAACAGGATTTATGCCATAAACAGGGTGTTCAGAGAGAAACACAGCCTGAGCTTACTCATGAAATACAGAGAGACTGAATTGTGTGATGAAGAGACAAGCGACCGCAGGAGCCCGACAGGCGCGGGACACATGAGCGCCCCGTAAGACAACAGCAAGGTTTCTTCTGCAAAACACATCGTGCCGCTCGAGTCAGCATCCCGGGACAAACAATAAAGCACAGAGACTCGGGACTGGAAGTTGAACAATGATATTAAAACTTTCTTGAATATCATAAAGAAATTAAGAGTTCCAATGGTTTAGCTCAGAAAAAAAAAAAAAAGGAAAGGGAACAGATTCTTCTCCATGAATTTATTGGGCGGTTACGAGGGAGGTGGAAGCATTTCCTCAAAGCCAGTATTTGCACGGAACAACCGCTTTATCATTCCCACAGTATCTTTAGTATGGAAGTTCGAAGGAACTTTCTAAATAACCATGAGGAGTGGCAGCAGCGAAACAGCCCGCGAGCAGAGACAGGAGAACACACCTTTTTCAAGGTGCTTATTAAAGAGACCACCCCCTACCTGCAGCAGTAAGAATCCGGGTTTGCTTACCCAACAACATCTTCCCAGGTTCGTGCTCAATTTGTGGTGTTATTGAATTAAGCCGGACATATTTCAAGTTTACTAATAAACGTCTTCAGTGCCTCAATCGCCAAGCGTACAGGTGGCCCAGGACAGCTCAGGCTCGCCAGGCTGCAGCCCCGCGAAACACCCTGCGAGCAGAGACCCTGCGTGGGCTCAGCACCGCACAACCCCAGAGCCCGACCCAAAGGTAGACCTTCTACAGCATCCCCGTAAAACGGGCAAAATCCCACGCAGCCTTCTCAAAAGAGCATTTGCGCCTTAGCTTCTCAGCGGGATTTAGTGGCGGTTTTGGCAGTGTTGGGTTGATGGTTGGACTCGATGATCTCAAAGGTCCCTTCCAACCCAGATGATTCTATGATTGATGACTTCCATAAGCAACGACCAGAGCGCACAGGTTGAGTTAACTTATTAGACTTTAACCTTGTAGTGTTGGGCGATAACCAGCACACGGAGTAATTCTGAGTCTTACCAAAGAGACATGGTTGGATTAACTTCCTTATATTTGAAAGTCCGGCTTCTCTTACCACCGTATTTTACACTACACACTGCAAATAAACATATCCTATGAAATAAGTTTGATGCTTGCCTGTGTGTTAACTGCATCCATGGGACGCGCTCTCTCTCTAAAATGCCTATCCGGAGGGACTGTATTTTTGTGTGGGTTCCAACAGTGAATCGAAATAAAGCTTTCAGTTCTTCACCATTACGTTTCGGATTTGTGTACTCAACTGGTTTGGAAAAACCCACAATATTATATAGCTTTACATTTAAACGAAGTCCATGGTGTGTAGAATATGTTCAGAACATCACGATCAAGTGATTAATCTACCGACCCAGGCTAATTTGAAGGAAATACCCCGAAAGGGAAGAGCGCCAAGGTGGGCTCAAGAAGCCAGTCCCACAGCTGGGAACCAGCGCCCGTACCTATCGGATGGGGCTGGGCTCCAACGACCCTCTTGCCTTAGATCAACCTAAGGTGGATCCCACCAACAATGTTCCACAGTCGATCTTTCTAACGAGTCATTCTGGTCTCCCATCTCCGGTACTGTCCCCATTCAACAATATTTGTGTAAAACCATAATTTAAGGTTACCTGGGTTGGTATTTGGTTTGTAAGCCGTAACTGCAGCTAGAGCGGGGGCAGGAGCAGGATGCTGCCATGGTAGTGCTCCATCTGAACTGGGAAAGGTGACAATGTGACACTGTAACGTCACAATAAAACACGAATCCTATTTTTATGGCTGTACTTCAATAATAAAGAAGCAGAAGTATATTTTTTTTCAGGCTTAGAGAAAGCGTTCTTACTTCACATCTCGGACACACTGGACTAAACCGAATAGCCAAATTTGTGTTATCTGCACGTACTGGAGATTAGATACCCGCTCTCTGCTATCAGAAACAGCCTTGGACGTTCTGCCCTGCTGACGAATCTCATCCTACAGCAGCATGCCTTAAACTGGCACCAACAAAAGAGATTTTTAAAGCACAAAAAGCTGTGTACCAATTAAGGCAGAATATGTGGCATCATATCAAGAACCCAGACACCTCTAACCCCTCTCCTCTGCCAAATCCCATTAACACGGAACAGTTCATACAGCCATTACAGATTGATGATGAGACTCACGGCAGCTTTCCACTGGCAAACACTGTCACATCTCGGGGCCTGACGCTCTGCCTGCCAGTTTCTGGTTGGGAAGCAACAATTTTAATGGTTGGCTCAGGAAACCCAAGTTCTCCTCCCAACCTTCCCGCTAACTCACCATGTGGTATCATCATTAACTACCAGTTCATTTTCCTCTTGAATCTGGTAAATAGCCATTTGACAGTGTAAGTTTTAATCTGCATAGAAGAAAGGACTCCAGAAGAACAAAATGCCGTTGTCTAGGCCTACCGTCATCTCTGAGGAAACCACCAACCTTCTTAAATACAAGTACAGAATCAGAGCTTAGAGCTGGAAGGGACCTTAAAGATCATCGAGTCCACTCCCCCGCCCTGGGCAGGGACACCCCCCACCAGCCCAGGGTGCTCCCAGCCCCGTCCAACCCGGCCTTGGACACCTCCAGGGATGGGGCAGCCACAGCTTCTCGGGGCAGCCTGCGCCAGGGGCTCACCGCCCGCACAGGAGAGAATTTCTTCCTCAGATCTCATCCCAATATCCCCTCTGTCAGTGTCAAACCGCCCCCCCCTCGTCCCATCGCTCCCCTCCCTGACCCAGAGTCCCCCCCAGCTCTCCTGGAACCCCTTTAGGCACTGGAAGGGGCTCTGAGGTTTCCGCGGAGCCTTCTCTTCTCCAGGCTGAACCCCCCACCTCTCCAGCCTGTCCAGGTCCCTCTGGATGTCTTCCCATCCCTCAGGGGTGTCAACCGCATGACACAGCTTGGTGTCATCCGCAAACTTGCTGAGGTTGCCCTCAATACCACTGCCCATGTCCCCGACAAAGATGCTGAACAGCACTGGTCCCAGTACCAACCCCTGAGGAACGCCACTTGTCACCGGTCACCGCTTGGACATGGAGCCGTTGACCTCAACTCTTTGAGTGTCACCATCCAGCCAATTCCTTACACAACAAGTGGTCCACTGGTCAAATCCATGTCTCCAATTTAGAGACAAGGATGTCATGCGAGACGGTGTTAAATGCTTTGCACTCCCCAACTGCTCAATCCCCAGCAGTTCAGGAAGGGCAGGGGAAGATGGCGAGTTTAGCCAGACTCTGTTTTTTCAGGAAGCCAGCCTAACCTGAGGGCATGCAAAAACTAACTTCTCACAGAGAACTACAGAAAACTCTTTTTTAGAATAGATAGGTGAAACACAGTGTGCTCTAGTTAAAAGGAAGAAGGTTAAATGATGTAAGTAACATGACAAACCAAAATCAAGCATCCCTTCCACACAATTTCTTTTTTGGGATCGTGTTTTGTTCACTTCCTACAGTCTCATTTCACTTAGAATCACAGAATCGTCTGGGTTGGAAGGGACCTTTGAGATCATTGAGTCCAACCGTTGACCCAGCACTGCCAAGCCCACCACTAACCCACGTCCCTCAGCACCACGGCCACACGGCTTTTAAACACCCCCAGGGATGGCGACTCCACCACTTTCGTGCCTCGCTAAGTCATTTCTAATTTCATAGTTGCCTATAGCACATATTGTCTACAGAGATATCTACAGCCCGAAAGCTATACGATCACTCCTACGGGAGCTGTTAATCCTGCATAGTTTAAGAGGCATTGGTTAAATGTGAACAGCCAGATTCCTGTTAAGAAATTTCAGTTTCTCCCCGGTCATCTCCAGGAAGCAGCTCGCTTCGCCGGGGCTGCTGCTAAAACGAACCGCCAGGTTTATGGGAACAGCCTCCTGCTCAAACACCGCAGCATCTCCGCGTTACGGAAACTGCGATCCTACCCTGGGCGCTCCAGCGGAGAAGAGCGGCTTCAAGCGAGGAGGGACCAACTCTTGACATGTCGAGGTGAGCTTTTACCACATCGGATGAAGGAAAGGAGACACCCCACAGGATTTGCCAACCCAAACGGAAAAAGGAAGAGCGCGTACTTAAAAAAACCAATCCAACACTGTGGGAAATGCAGTCTGCAGGAACAGGGTAAGCCTCCCTTGCGGCGTTACCCAAAGGGAGAAGAGACGCGTTCAGAGAGGACCAGGCAGAGCTCCCTGGGCCGGGAGAGGACAACGGGGTCCCCAGCATCCCTCACGCCTCGTTTCAGAGGCTTCTAACTCCAGAAAGTTGCAAAGCTTTTCTTTTCCAATACTTCAGGTAACGTTTATGCTATACTGGACAAAAGCCCGGCTGTGTGAGAAACACAAACTCTACTGAAGGTGTACGTGGTATTTTATGGGTTGGAGCTGGCAATTAGCTGCACAAATCGTACCAAAAATGGCAGCAAAAAGGGGGATTACTGATAAGTGTATTTCTAATTTCTTTCTTTTTCAGTCAATTATTAATGCAAGTGAGCTAAATTGGTTCAAAAACATTTGGATAGAGAGTAGCTCTGCGGGGTTTAACGAGGAAACGCTAGCAGCCAGCTCGCTCAGCGTCTGAGCCCAATCCCCAGTTGCTTCGCCATTTGAAAGACACGCTTGCTCGGAGGCGTAGATTTGCTCTCCCTACCAACTACCAAAGATCTCCTCTTGCTCAGCCTCACCGCATCCCGATACGTTTCGTAACTACAAGATTTTCTTTTTCCAGAAAAGGTCAGATTAATCCAAGATTACCCCCGGTACGAGCCAACCCCACCGAAATGAGAACGCGGTGATAATAACAGATGCAGCGTAGTTATAAAAGATAAAATGCACAATATAATCAGCCTTACCCTATTTTCAGTGATGGGACTGAAATGGAAGAAGATTAAAGAGCTAAGGCCTCCGAGGGAGCTACAACTAGAGCCAGGATTAGGGAAGTTTCCTAACCCCCAGGTTCGTATTTAGCCCATGTCATACGACCTCGCAAAGCCACTCCGCCATCCCGGCACACAATTCTTTTTGAATTTTTTGTAAGCAGGATAAACCCCTATTAAATCAGTTGTTTTTACAAACCAACCCCAGGGGTTCGGGACAGGAGGAAGAGGTGAACAAAGGCAAGGAGCGTTAAAGGCGAGCGCCCGCGCGCTGCGGGCAGGAGACGGCAGCTCGGAGCAGCGCAGCGCGTTTCACACAAACCCACCTTCCCCGCAGCCTCCGCTCGCAGGGGCTTCGCCGCCGCCGGCCTCCCTCTCCGCGTGTGCCCGCAGGCGGGCGGCCGCCGAATCGCTGCCGGGCTGCTCTCCTCTCTGCTTTTCCCCGGTAGCTTGGCAGCTTATCCCCCGGGGCTCAGCCACATTACTAACTCCAAGGCAAAAATTTAGCGAACTGATCTAATCTGAAAGATACGTTCTTCTTATTAAGCTGAATAATTAACCCGATCTGGCAAAAAGTTGATAACGAAGTGTTTAGACTAAGGTTAATTTTGACGTGTGTTTTACAGTGCTATTGTTTGGTTTATTGCCCTGTGACAAGTCTCTACAGAATACACAAACTCCAGCAATCTAAAGGGTCACCGCAAAAACTGTAGTACAAACTATCAGAGTAAGCAAGGAAAGAGACTGGATGCTGTCTGAGGCAATAATGAGGGGGGGTAAAAAAAAAGAAAGCACATTTCTAACCTGCAGTTAAGTCCCAGAAAGACAGGCTAATTAAAGGAAAATTGGGTAACATAAGTGTAGGACAAAAGCACGACTGCGGATGACAGAGCAGTAAGAGTACGCGGTGCCACTTGTCTGCAGCAATAACCCTCTCTCTCCTCCACCTGCCTCAAAAACTCCCCAAACCACCACTTTTTAAAAAGGGCTGCCTCGATGCCCAGCCATTCACAGGCTTATGCGTACAAAAGCGTTCTGGGTAGACAGAAATAAAGTTCTGAGAAATGGCAGCAAAGTTGATTTTGTGTAAAGGCTGATGAACTCGGGAGCATGGACAGAGAGAAAAAAGGGTTCACGTTTTCTATTCAGTATCAGTCCGCATACTTCTTCAATACTTCTGAAGCACACCCCCACAAATCAGCTGGTTTCAATGCACTAATAAGATATTAAATTCAAGATATAAGCTGGAAAGCTCGTGGCTCGAATATTTTAAGTAACAGCTACTTGCTCAGGAAACTCAAGCTTTGTAAAAAACACACTAATTCATCCGGCTGTCAGACGCTCGCTGGAACGACTCTTAAACACACTACAAAAACTAAAGGCTTTGTATTAACATTTTTTAAACCTCACTAAGCCTCGCTCTAAAGCTTTTAGTAGACTTCGACATATGTACTACTTCATTATAAGCTTGTTTTATTTTCTACTCAACAAGCCAAGTCAGGCTACATTCCATTTTGAATCAAAAGTTCAGAAGCAAGAAGTGAAGAGCAAGAGGAGGAGGCTGCTAGGAAAAATACCACTCCGGAGAGACACGGCCATGGCAACAGCATTTTTTTTAGACAAAAAAAAAAAAGGAGATCCCTCCTTTTACTTGTAGTCATCACCGGAGCTTTCAATACATTCCCGGTAGCTGTACCAGTTCCAGCCCTCACTGTCCTTCACGCGTCAGCAAGCGGTCTTTTAGGAACCCGGAGTGACACTCGGTACAAAAGAGCGGTGGTTTTCTGAACGCCCCCCTCCCCGTCCTTGCGAATCCCCACCTCTGCCCCATCTCACAGCTTTGCTCCCCCACGCCGCCGCGGCCCAGAAACACCGACGCTTTCAATTCCAGCCCGGTGGCTCCCACCTCGGCCCCGGGGAGCGGAGCACTTCACCGGGCAGTGCCGGTGGGATGCCACGCTCTACTTTCTCGCAAATAACAAGAGCTCGTTACACAACTACTTAAGCTGATTTGATACAAGCAGCAAACAAGACTACGGCCCAGGAAGCAAAGCTTCTTGAGCACATCATTTAACATATGTAAAAAAAAAAAAAAAAGGACCTGATTTATGTCAGAGTAGGCTGAACGTCAGGATCTAACCAGCCTTTCCAGCCAGGCTGAGGTTTCGCCCATTCACACTCCCTTTCCCTCACGTTTTAGGGAGCACCCAGCGAAAGCCACCTCAAGACAGAGCGTCTACTCTAAAAAACGCTCCTTGGCAGGGAAGCATCGCAAACCGGGCACACGCCATGCAACCAATAAACGTTACCTTCTTCACAGTACATGGAAGGGGGGGTGGTTTTTTGGAGATTTTTTGTTTGGAGGGGGTTTGGATAAGTTTTTTGTCGTGGGTTTTCTTCCCGTCAAGCTACATTTCGGTGCAAAACCGCACGCGAGAAGGACATTTTGGGTAGTTATTACGGTACTTTTGGACATTTTGGGTAGTTATTACGGAAAATTACTTATTTAAAATATGGCTGATAAAGTACAGGGTGAAAAAAAAAATTGCAGAGTTATGAAAAGTTTGAGGTTTTTAATCTAAAAAATTATTAAAGAGGAAAGCTTTTCTATATTAACAGATTATTTTTTTCTAACCATGACGTCCTGCAAGACATCAGAGCCAAAAGACTGTCCCTTCATCCCTCCTGTTACCGGCACTATCATCACAAAAGGAAAAATAAGGGGGTCTTTTTTTGCTATTTTCAGTCTTCACCTGGCTTCTCAGTTGCAAAAGAACTACTTATTCACCTGGACTAGACAGACTCGCTAGAATTACCAAAAAAAGTAGCTCCTGAACCTGCAGAAACAGCCGTGGCTGTCAGGAACAAAGCCGCGGTGTCCCGACCACAGCCTCTCGCTCCTCCCGGTCTCAGTCTGCTCTCTGCAAGACACCAACAACGTGAACTGGCGCAATCTTTCTACCTTATTTTAGGAAATTAAAGAATTTAGGCCTAAATAGAGTTCATAAAAACAGGTATCTAGCATATTTTTAAATGTAACAGCCAGGTAGCATCGCAAATGCACAATGACTTACCTATTTCCCACAGCAAAGCGCTTGAACTGTGCCCAAAATGGGCACTACAGTGAGAAAAACCTGGAGTACAATGCTGAGTGTACTTTTAAATATTTAGTAAGATCATTCCCTGGCAATAACATAGTGATTTGTGGGGTCTAGTTGCCCATAGGGGACGCAGTACTATCATGCAGGCAAAAAAATAAACCCCTTCTGACAGTGGTTTTTGACACTCACTGCCGCAACGGCTGCGGGCGCTGCCGGAGGGACCCTCTCCGCCGGGAACGGGGTAACGGGAAACCCGCTCGGGGTCCCACAAAGTGGGCTCACGCCAGCAAAGTGACAAACCGAGGCGGGGACGAGAGTCTCCACCAACATAAACCCCCACCAAATGAGGCTCCTGTAACCCAACGCGCGTTACACACGGCAGAAACCTCACGTCCTGTGGGCACTTTGTCCATGACGAAGCTTCCACCACGCAGCTGCTTCCTGCTCAAAAGCCGTATTTCACCACTGACCAGATACGACTTCCCAGCCCAAAATAGCCCCTGCCAGCAGTACGCATTTATTCCCTTGCCATTGTATTTGGGAAAGTCAAAGTTTAGTGAAACGCTAATTAGAGGACTATTGTGCATAGAAATAAAGATACTAATGCAGAGATTCCAAACCCAAAAGCAGTGGCAAGACTATACAAAAGAAAAATTGCGCTTCTGCTCCGTGGTCAGGGTGGAAGCGATGTCAAGACGTGAAATCTGTAGCAAAGAATAACTTGCTATTATATTATTTTATTTCTTTTCCCAACTGGCTTTGTTAAAATTACCAAAAAGACAAGTTGCGGCCCCGTGCCAAGCCCATCAATTACATTTAAATTGGGTCCAGGAAGTTTTAAAGAAGGTGGGCTATTTACAGTGTACCTAAAAGAGGTCGTCTGTGGTCACAACACACTCCCGTTGTTGCGGCGATGTTTCTCCAGGAAGGCGCCCGAGCGCTCCGGCAAGCGCCGGGGCAGGGAGACACCGCGCGTGCCCTCCTGCGAGCGCAGAAGGCACTGGGGTTTGCCTCCAGCCGGCCGCCGCGCTCACCGGGTTTAAAACACGACATAACGGCTTGTTTTGGGGTTAGAACTGAAATTCCTAAGTGTGTTCAGACTCATAATTGCTCGTTTTAAGTAGCTGGCTGTTGAAAAGTTATTTCTATTTAGTATAGACGTAACAAGCAAGCTAAAGGTGAGAAATCTCTGGCTGCCGAAGCAAGGCACGGGGAGCAGGGAGGAGTGTCTGTATCCTGCGACAGCTGACAAAAGCCCATCTGAGGCATTACTGCATCACTGCGCAAAGCGAAGGCACAGGCATTAGCAGAGGCATTAGCCTACAGTTCCGAAAACTTTTAAATTTATTTCACATAAATCCAAATAAGCTTTTGGTATTTGTCTCCAGGAGGCAAAGAGCCCTCTGCAGACGCCAACAGCCATTCGCTCCCCACTTCAGCTGCTGGTGTGGGGGCCGCCCTTCAGCTAAGCCTGAACAGCACAAAGTAACGGCTTTCCCAAAGGGCACATTTCACCCGAATTTGGCTGTGCTCCTCTAAACAACAACAACAACAAAAAAAGCCAGGACATGGTGTGGTGCTGGCGTCTCCCCCGCCCCCAGACGGGGACTCCGTACTCCCACATTCAGGACACCAAAAAGGCAATGGCTTCTGCAGACCGTGGCTTTGCACTGTTACACCTTCCAATGATTTCATACGGAGACGGCACACAAGAGCTCTCACTCCACGGACCTTCATAAAGTCTGCACGTGTGCGTTTAGTGTAGCGCAGGTGAGAGTTTTCTCCACTTGGACGGTGAGAGAACACATTAGCACACCAGGCAGTTAAGAGGCTGCCAAGCAAGTTGCACATCCAGAATCTTCCAAAGAAGCTGATCTATGTCCTGAGAAGTGGCCCGATTTTTGTTACAAATACATACGCACAGGGATGTATATCATGATGCACTTCTGGGCCCCGGGATTCAGAAATGACCCCAGAATCAAAATAATCCGCCTGTCAACGCCTAACAAAGGTATCACGAACTGACGGACTCACAGCTGCTCCTCATCCACAGGAAAGATACTGATGTTCATCCGAAAATACAACACTTACGTGTCCTTTCAGGACAGGAGAGGCGAGTGGATCAGTCTACAACTACTTACACTGGAAGTAAATTTCTCAAAGTACTGCTCCTTTGAAGTTGACTGAATTTAAAACAGAAATAAGTGTGGTAAATATTTGGGTTGTTGTTTCGTGGGTTTTTTTTTAAACACTGGTAGGAACTATATAAAACTTATCCACCAAAAATAGATGATTTAAAGCCTTCAGATGATGAAAGAAATCAAAATCAGGTATTTACAGCAAAAAAGTTATGGGTCTGGCATGGAACTTCCTCACTGAGGGCTACACTGTGTGGCAGAAGTCAACGCAGTGGTCGTTAATCCCAGAATCCCCGAGTGGTGGGGGGTGGCAGGGCCCTCTGGAACCCCCCCAGTCCACCCCCTGCCACAGCAGGGTCACCTCCAGCAGTGGCACAGGACGGCGTCCAGGCGGGTTTGGGATGGCTCCAGAGTGGGAGACTCCCCCACCTCTCTGGGCAGCTGTGCCACTGCTCTGCCACCCGCACAGGGAAGAAGTCCCTCCTCAGGTTGAGATGGAACTCCCTATGGTCAAGTTTGTGCCCGTTCCCTCTTGTCCTGTCACTGGGCACCACTGGAAAAAGACTGTTCCCATCCCCCGGCACCCTCCCTTTGAGTATTGGTAAGCATTGATAAGAGCCCCCCCTCAGTCTTCTCCAGACTGAAAAGCCCCACGGCCCTCAGCCTTTCCCCATCAGAGAGATGCTCCAATCCCCTCACCATCTCCGTAGCCCTTTGCTGGACCCTCTCCAGCAGTTCCCTGTCCTTCCTGACCCGGGCAGCCCAGAATGGTCCCACTCAGTCTTATGAAACAGTCAGTAAACCAAAAGCCCCAGAGGTGCACTACAACACTACTTCAACTTCTTTCCATTAAAACTTCACCTGCAAAAAAAAACCTGGACCTTCTGTCCACAGCAGCTTGCTCCTCCTCCACACAGGCAAATAAATTCCCCCCCATTTAATCTTCCAAAGTCACAGCTCTTCAAGTAAGTTACTCTCATTGTGTCAGAGACCCAAACAGTCATTTCAAGGTGCAGATGAAACCAGCATTCTGAACTGAACACTCCCAAAAATATCCAACGTCTTAACGAAGAAGGATTTAGAAAATTGGTACCACACATGACTTAGGTCAACGCACATCTACATCACTTCCACACACAACGTGACTGTCCAGCTCACCGAGATGTGGAAGGGCAAGAGAGGGTCAAGGACAGAAAGCTCTTAAATGCAATACTTCTAGCACAGACCTGTGATATTTTAACGCCAAGCTGCTGCGAGACATTGCGTGTGCTCAGGGAAGCACTGTTCAGCAGCTCACAACACACCTCAGTTCGCAGGAATTCAGGTCCCCGGTGGTACGCGACACTGCTACGCAGTCAGACAACAGAGAAGAGCTGCGTTAATAACACGTGCATCGAAGTGACAGATCTGTGCCCCGGTGCTCTCATGAGTCATCCTCCCCTGCGATCCCAGTGCTCAGTGACTCGGTTCACCTGTGTGACGCTCCACCGAACACTCAGCCGCGTGAGAATTACAGACCTTGATCGAATCCAGGGCACGGACGGGGCTCTTCAGAGCGGTCGGCTTTTCTAAGCAAAGTTCTGTGCTGAACAACAATTTACCCCGGTGTCTCTTGCGTCCCAGTGTTTACAAGTGCTTTGACATCTGGAGAGTTTCCTTTGGCTTTCCAAACCACTCCCGAGCAGCTCATGAGTTGCGATTACGCTACCTGCTGCTCAACTCCTCGGCCAGCTGCAGAAAACAGCACGCATTTGCCGCTTGGAAGGGCACCGGCTCCTTCCGAGCCCGCCCAAGGGGCGCCCACAGAGCACAAACCTTCATCCTTCATCCTCCGCACTCAGCCCCCGAGGGCGAGAGGAAGCAGCACAGCCTCAGCAGTGCCTCCCTCTCCCGGCCAGATCCTCCCCGGAGCCACGGGGCGCAGGGACGGACACCCCCAGCCTCCGTCCCCGGCCCTGGGATCAGCGCGGTCCAGATACCCCCCCCTTCCCCTTCCCCCATCCAGCTCGGCCTAAAAACCATCACCCCAAAAATCAGACACACACACACAGATAAACCCCTTAGTCATGCCTGTCGGAGGAACTGAAGAAGCCTTCTGAATTATTCAGCTGGCTGCTTTTTTTAGACGGAAGCAACAGAAAACATGAACTCTCCTTTAGCAAACACGGTTGGGTGCAGGATGGAAAGCCTGAAAAGCTCTCCCTGGAGTCCAGGAAGTGTAAAAGCCTCTATAAATAAAAACTCACACCAAACGGGAAATACGCAGGCAGGTAAGAGGAAAAATAGCTTTCATGAGAAAGGCACACCTTTAAGTGTCCTGTTTACCAAAATGCTAAACATAAGGAATGACTTTTTTTAGGGGTTTTGTGGATTTTGTTGGGTTTTTTGGTTTAGTTTATTTGTTTGGTTTTTAACTCTGTGCACTACCAACCTGCTCCACAGCAGAAGAGGGGGAGATAACAAACAGCAGAGGCTGACGCTGAGCCAGGGCGGCAGTTCAACGCTCCCGTGGCATACGCTGCACGCTCAGATATCGCTAAGCGTAGCGCGCCCTTCCCACGGACGCGTCCGCGTTCTGCGAATCCTCCCAAGAGCAGGCACCCTAAGCCACAAGAGCGGCGCTGCCACAAACACTGCACATTATCTACTAGCTGGTTCAGGCGCGCAGGTTTTAAGCGCCTTGTAAGCACAACGTGGAAACGAGCATCCATCCCCAGGTCATTTTTTGTTCCTTTTTTATTCCTATTTCTGCCTACCCCCAACCCCCCAAAACCAACAGAACTGTGTGGCTCATTGAAATAATTTCCCTTTTAATGTATTAACCAAACCATTTTTGTGATGGGCATGTTTTCAGACACCCCTGCGGAGGGCGAGGCAACCCTGTTTACGCCATTTACCTCTTTCAGAAGTGACAGCAGAGCGGTTGCCGGAGCACAGGCGCCCGCGGAGAGCCGCCATGAACAAGCAGCGCAGCCCACCAAGAGTCTCACCACAGTACAACTATCGAGAGGTTAGTTGGAGATGTTTATTAGGGTGATTTATTCAACAGTGACATACAGCTTCACATCATACAGAGCATTGGAATCGTTAAGAAAAGTCAGAAGCGATAACAGACAAGCTTGGAAGCACAAGGAAGTTATAGCGTGTTCTGCAAAGATTCCGTATCATCTCCAAAGACCGGAGAGAAGCATGGGTAACATGGAAATTGAACAGAGGAACACATTTGGCAGCTACCTGGCTTTCTGCAAATAAACACTGAGAAATGAAACACACACTCCTGCATTTTCATTTACTGCACTGAATTTTCAGCAAGATACGGGTACATTTTCAGGGAGTGACAAAAGACACACCGCTCTGCTTTCCAACATCCCCCTGCCAGAGCGTTCCTCCTCCCCGGAGCGGCGCGTTACACTTCTGCCCCCGAAAGAGGAAAAGTGTGACACTGCAGAGCTTCTGGTAGCAGTCCTCCAAGGAAGAACCACCACGAAGAAGAAACAACCATCTCCCTCCCTCTATCTACAAGTTTACATTCAAATTTGTAAACCCAATGACATTTAAAATAAACAGGGATAAAAATATGGGGGGGAGAAAAGAAGTGCCAGTGGAATGGAATGAATTATTCATGGTCGCAGCTGAGACAGCGACTGAAGCCCAGGGGTGCCCCCGGCTGCGTTCCCAACCTTGGCTCTGCTCTGCTGGAGCCGCTGCTGTGCCGACGGGCGTCCAGCCCGGCTCAGCCAACGAGTGGCCGCGAGCCGACCCAGCCAACCGCTCCAAGCGCTACAACCCCCCCTCCGGCCGAGACTTTAAAGCATTATTACTGCGTTTCAATAAAATCAAGCATGTGCAGGGGGTGGGGGGAAGGAAGTCTGATATTCAGTTAATCTGACAACTTCTGTTACTCAATCTGAGAATTTCTCTCTGCGATTCTTTGCTCGCTGTCTCTAGGGCAGAAATAGGTAAGGCCGCTTAAGGCAAAAGGTGAGAAAGAATGACTTGTGGAACCAAGCTAAAACATCTCCCAACTAGCTGTGATGCTGCCTTGCTCCAAAATCAAGCACATTTTTAAAAAAGAAAGTAGCTAAAGAGGTCTTCACAAATAAAGCCAAGAAGACAACAATCTCCTTTTATGGCAACAGACAGCAAAAAAAAATCCCCCCAGAGGAAAGCACTTCATGACAACAAGAAGGACCAAAGACCTCTCCTTGCACCACACGCCACTGCTCGCGTGTCGCCTTTCGGCGGGACTGCACAGCAGACGCGATGTGTGAAGCACGGCTGGAGGAATGGTTCTGGGTGGCCCGCGGACCTTCTACCACCCCCAAAAGGGCACGGGTGAGGCTTTGGTGGCTTGCCAAAGGTGGAGGCTGTTGGCTGCATGCTACCACGTGGTATTATTTCCAGTAAAACCAGAAAGCCAGAGGGCAATCCGTGACAGCCATGTGTACCAGGGCATCCCGAATCCCAGTTACTATCCTTGCCCTAAATCACGGGGAAATGCTTATTTTTGTACTTGGGTCAGGATGTGCTCCCAAAGGCTGCTGGTCTTAAGCTACTGGGTGGTGGCTCCGCCAGGTCGGCACACCGGACCGGCAAGGGCAGAGCCCAGCTTTGGCAGCCGAGTGCCTGTAGGCAACTGGGTTTTCTCCGAAGTGACAGCTGTCTACCCCAGAGGAGAAGCCAATGGCATTACTTCTTCAGAAATTGGCACCACAAGGATGTCAGCTACTAATGAGGCTTTGAACAGGGGTAGAGCAATAAATCGCCACCAAATTAGAGAACAAAAGCCTCAAGTTCTGATGCCCGTCTCTAAGCGGGCTGATTGCACACGATTCAGCGCAGCAGCTCCGGACGCTCACCCTGGGTGGGGAGCATGTGAGGTCTCAGACACACACAAAAAAAAAAAAAAAAAAAAAATCAAGATTGGATGGGGCCACTACTTAAGGGAGATCTTCAATGAAAACCTTCTACTGGCGTTAACAGTAGCATTCATTCAAGGTGCGATACGCTTCCAGTAAATCGTTAGGAGAGCAGTATCGTAACGTAGTTGTGGGTAGTAGGAATTCAGGTGCAAGCTACTCTCTTCACAACAAGAAATACCATTTTTAGGCAAGTGAAGGCCTTAGTGCGCTAGTGTTTGGCGGTTTGGAGAATCACATTCCACCTCATTCTGGATTTGGGTTCAAATAAATCCTGTACTTTGCTCAGGTGTTGTAGGCAAAGCACCTTTAGCAACACACCACAATTATCCTCCAACAAAACACTCACTCCTCTACAAAAACCGGGGCTGAGCTTGTCTCACGTAAAGTACTCAGTAGTCTCGCTACATTATTTCCTTCTTTTGCATTTTGTTTCTTCTCTCAAGTGGTAGTAACTAAGTCTTTTGTGTTTGGAAAGCGTTGCACCTTTATGGAGACCGCAGGAACTGCAACGGATTTGCTGCCCTCTTGTAGCTCTGTTGAAGGTTAGGACAGGCCCGTTCCTTTTGGTGTTGCTGGAAACGGTCACAGTAATTTCAGTATAGATTTAATAGTTTAGTCCTAGAGCTTTTGTTTCTCTCAGTTTTAGAAGGGACAGATTATTTCTCATGGCAGGTAAGATTTCATCCAAGGCTGTCATTACCAAAACGAAGCTAGAGGTACGAAGTTAAAGAAAGGCAATTTTCTCTCTCACTTCCCAGGCTCGCAGGAAGCAGTATGACAGCAAAGCAGCTACTGGGGCAGGGATGGGGGGTTGGTGTTTTCCTTCGTACTCCCAGCGGATGGGAAGCGCTTGAACCCCGTAATCCACCCCTCACAAACCAGAGACTACCTGCGTGTACCTCAGTAAACCTGGCTTTTCCTAACTTGTTTCTCAAGTCTGTGGTGTAAGTGCTATGATGTGAGAACACCTGTTTCCAAGAAGACCACATTATTAAAGACAAAAACCTCGTTATGAGAGGGTTTCAAAGCAGCAAGGATGAAGGCAGGTAAAACTCAGCGTTATTCTAAAAGGCTGTGGTGAGTATGGGGAGAAGGGAAAGGAGCTGCAGTCATGGTGCACCCATCCGCTATGAAAGCACAACTTTAAATTTAATATCAAACCTTCTGCTATTAAGCGTCCATGAAAAAGGATATAAATCAAATTTAAAGGTGGTTGAAACTAAAAATGGAGCAGTAGTTGTGATTTAAAACCAGTGGGAGCGGTGAAATAGTGCAGTTAAAAACCATCATGCACGTTTGTGCTTACACAAAGAAAGGAAGGTTTCAACAAGCACTGCAGAGCAGAGAGGGAGGAGGAGGAGGGCTGATCGGCCGACAGCACTGCTACCCTTTGGTTTCTTCTACACGTAAAGTCCAAGGATGTAAAGCAAGAGCTCTGTAAAATGCTGAAGATTTTAGAAGTGTAATGGCAGGTAGAAAAGTACACTGGTCTTGGGTCAGTGGCAGCCCCAGTGTTAGGAGACAGTCTAGGCTTCTAGGAGGAGAAAATAGAAGAGAGGAAAAGAAGTAGGAGAGGGAAACGGGATGGGGAAAGGGGCAAAAAAGCGCAAGTCATTAGTAAACACGAACATTTCAGGTAGCAACTGCACAACAAGCAATATTTCATTTAGTGCAGCCAGGAGATTTGCCAAAAGCCAGATTAGAGACACAGGGAATTGTGCTTTTAGAAGTGTCTGAAAAATACGTCGCTAGTCACACTATGGCACGACATTGGGCCACGTGCAATAATTAGCTGTGATAAATCAAGATTAGTGACAAATTGCTATCAAAAGAGCAGCAGCTCGGGACGCTGCTTAAAAGCGCAATTTGTATTTTGTGACCAGCGACCAAGTATTTTTGTGACCCGATCTCAGATGAGAGAACGACAAGCAGGCCGGCTGGAGAGAAAGTCCCGCTAGGGAAAGTACAGACACCAAAAAGCGATACTTCCCTAGGTTACTTCTCATCTTCCAGCAAGATCATCAACAGGATCTCGGAACGAGAGGTATCCGCATTAAAGCTTTTGACCATCCTTGATGGATTTCTTTCCAGAAATTTGTCTTTTTTTAAAAAATACAGAATTCCTTTGAACTCTAGGCAAATATCCTGCAATAAGGAGTTGCAAACGTTGCACCGTTCAAAAAAATCACACTTTTTGTTGTTGCTGTTTTAAACCTGCTGTTAGTTTTACTAGGCACCTTCGAACCTTTGCATAGTGAAAGTTAGCAGTTTGCTCCCTCATTCAATACCTGCATGGCAGCAGTGATTATAAACCATTAACAGTTCCCCCACACCCTCGCTGATTCACTTGAGTTGCACCAGATGTGCACAGCTTCCCTCCGAGCGCTGCACCAACCGCTCTTCTATTTATCCTTATAAGGAAGAACAGAATTAATAGAGAGAGTTTCAGGCGATGTGCTGAGTACCCAAGCCAGAGCTCCCAGGCTGCAGCTCTCAAATCCTCAAAAAAAAAAACAACAAAAAAACCCCAACACAACAAAAACCCCACAAACCAAATAAGCAATCGCTACATATGGCTCAGCACTGCCAAGAACTGAACCCTTCAGAGAAACTGCCGCTCTCTCAGGGAAAGCAAAAGGGTGCGGAGCGTTCTCAGACTCAACGGCCACAGGTTTGGATCCTCAAAGTAAACAGCCAACGTAAAGTCAACCGTTCACATTTTTTCCTTTACATTCTGAAATACCAAACTGTACACATCCCTGCCTCAATGGTTTCAATACATCACTGTTATAATACAAATAATTCAACAGTTAATATAGGGTTTTGCCCCCGAGTTACATTCGTTTTGGATTTATGCCATCTACTACATTAACGGTATTGCGGAGCGGGGCATCCGGTCGGGAGGCAGCGTAGGCTGCCAAAGCAGCACTAAGATTTCAGTCCTGACTAATTCTAACCTCTGCATACGCATACACCAGATGTCTGTAGATAATGTTCCATGCAATAAAACATTAGCAAGTCATCACCCTGTTCTATTTGATCGGTGAAAAACCCCCGTGTAGCAATGCTTCCTGCGATCTAGACGGGAGAGATAAGCAGACATTTGTCTTTTCAAATAGCTTCATTACATCTTTCCCCAATACTTTCCCTGAAGTCTGTTTCAGAATCCAACTCAAACACAGCTCTGCTTTTAAAAGCTCTCTCTGTAGCTCCTGACACTGCTTTTTGTAGCACAAAGCTGGTTTCCTTGAGCATCACCTTCCTCAGTCCTCTCTCAGCGACTCTGTTTGCCCCCTCTGCACTGGGCCCACATCACACATGTGAAAGAATCAGTTCAGCTTTACAAAGAGCCAGATTAGGGAATAGATCCGGCTGAAAACAAACAAGCCGGACAAAAACTGAAGGCAGCTTAGGGCCAGGGACTACAGGCTTTAGGCAGCACCACCTATTAACCGGAGAACAGGCACTACCGAAGTCCCTCACCCGGTCGGGAACACCTCGCCTGAATTGCTGCAGAGCATCAACTGCTCTTCAACCCGGAGAAAACCTCCGCTGTCTGGCGGACAGTTAGCTTTTCTCCCTGACTCTCCAGTGTACACACATGGGTATTTCAAGTATTCCATAGAGAAGGGGGCAGGGGGAAAGAGCCCATGGAATAGTTGTAACCTTCTGTTATTCTGAAAAGCCTAATTAACTTGATGCCTACGACTCTTCATCCTTTGACACGCTGTTTCTACCACTTTGATGTCACTTTCAGACAGCCCTTAACAAGAAAAAAAAAATCCAACTCTACCCCATAAAGATGGAACTTATTAATAAATTAAAAGCTTCAGACACATAAAAGTATCTTTGATCAACATTGTTAGCGTTAGCGTGTGAAGAGTTAAACCTCCAGAAAGCTAGTATTAAGTAAATAGCAAGAAATTTTTTAAACACAATTCAGAAGTTCAATAAAAAAATCCCAATGCATTTAAACAGTCATAGCTGGAGTATCATAAATATGATTTTATTTATATCTCCTTTTAGCTGTATATATTAAGTGAGGAAGTATCCTCAGGAAGGTTCAGAAGTGGTGTTAATTTCAGTTTTATACTAAATTAGAGAAGATGCACAGCTTCCTTTTGACCAGATTTACCATGGCAAATTAAGCACAAAGATCAATTTTTATATTCCCATCCTCAATAGGAACATGAACGCTTGCTCACATGAAATAGAATTATAGCAAAAGAGTGTTTTAGTTCATCCCCATCTCCCACTCCCACACATCCACCGTGATCTCCCGGTTGTTTTTGTCCTCGGGGCCGTACCTAGGGACTAGCAGGGATGCTGGTGCTGGGAACACCCAAATGACCTTAGCGATGATCTGCGCAGCTAAAGCTGAGCTGCAGATCATGAAAAGGGAGACCAAATAAATAGCTCTTACCAATACCGGGAAGACAATTGACTTTTGAATGTTTTATCCTCAAGAAAACAGAGGCGCTACAGTACGGCCTGTCAAAGCCCGCACCCTGCTCGCCACAAAAGGAAACACTGCGCTGGCTCACGCACACACTCGCAGAGTTTGGCACTGCTCGTCCTAAACAGATCAGCTGGAATTTGGTAGGAAACCCAATTCCCTGTAAGAAAGTCTCGTGGTGTTTATCATCAAACATAACTGCTGAAAGACGACCACCTTCAGCACACCTTCGGCTGCTTGCAAAGATCAATTATTTTCCAGATTCCTCACAATTTTGAGATATTGGTCCACTTCAGTAACCACAAGTTTCTTGCAGACAAAGCTATCCTAACGCTCTATGAAAAAAGGCTCAGAAGACCTCAATTTCATCTTTGACAGTGCTAAAACAACTATCAGGAGATGTTTACAGGAGGGCAGTTCGGGGTGGAGGGAGCAGCCGCAGAATACACAGAGCAGTGTAATTTCAGCAGCAGCTAAGAATTAGTGAAGGAAAAAACCGCATCGAAGGACGGTGTGCTCGGAGAGGCACCGCCACTGTCAGTCTCAGGGGGAACAGGAGGAATCGCTCTCGCAGGTTAGGGTAGAGCTCAGCTATGAATGTTACGGCGTCACTGGGAAGCCGTTTAGGTGTCAGCGCCCCAGATGCTGCCTTCCCAACGCTGACCATGGATAAAATATACGGCATCTTCAGAATGAGGCTTTGGGCAAACAAGCAATTTCAAACCCAGAAGAGAATGAAGTTCTATTTTGTTTCAAATTCTTCAATAAGATGATTAAAAAAAAAACCACAACCCTCCATGGAGAAATATGACTCAAAAAGAGAATGCGCTTTGTCACAATGAGGTTTTCCTGATCCAGTAACAACTAAACAAGTAACGTTTTTCCCTTACAGTACATTAAGCACGGTACCTGTGCGGTGATCTTCTATTCCATGGTCACCATTTCCTACAACTGTTGGCCCAGAAGCTGAAGTATCCTGCAAGAAACTCTCAAAGGAAACGTTAACATCGGATGAAGTTAATCTTCATCCAAAACTGAAGAACAACATTGTAAGTATAACACTTGTAATGTTATCAAACACAGATCAGGGGTTTTTTCCCCCTGAATTATTTTTGAAATAAGGTAAGGGTACCCACATAGCAGCAACTTAAAACCCAAAAAGGCGAGCTTTGCAATCACAGACAATCTTAGTCCCATGAAGGAGACTCGAGGCGTAACAACTAGAAGCTTCTTTATCCATACACACTGCTTCAAACGAAGCCTTTCCTAAGGCCACCACTAGACCACTGTGACTCCTGGATTTCCTTCAAGCAAACGATGCTCCGCCAAGCTGGTAAACTGACGGGCTCCTGCGTGTGGCGTTCAGGCACGAGCAGCCTGATGCTTGTCGACCTTACACCGTCTCCCATAACATCCTCATAGGCAAACTGACAAAGCACGGGTGAGGTAACGGTACGGTGAGGAGGATGGAAAACTGCCTGGACAGCCAGGCTCAGGGTGGAGACAGCCAGCGTAAAGTCCAGCTAGAGGCTGGGGGACACCACCAGTGAGGTTGGCAATTGGCACTGGGACCAGGTACTGTTTAACTTCTAATTAGTGACCTAGCAATGGATGAAGAGCACACCCTCAGCAAGTTTGCAGACGATACAAAACTGGAAGGAGCGGCTGATACGCAGAGGCTTGTGATGCCATCCAGAGGAACCCGGACAGGCTGGAGAGACGAGCAGAGAAGAATCTCATGAAATTCAACACGGAGAAATGCAAAGTCCCACAGCAATGGAGGAATACGCCCAGGCACCAGTATACACTGGAGGTCACCTTGCTCGGAAGGCGGTCCTGCAGGAAAAAGCCCCCTAGGGTGCTGGTGGCCAACAAGTCGAACACAACCTGGCAATGTGCCCTTGCAGCGGAGATGATCAGCAGCATCCTGGGCTGCATTAGGCAGAGCAGGTTGAGGGAGGGCGATCCTCTCCCTACTCCTCAGGACTGTTGAGGACACATCTGGAGTGCTGGGTCCAGTGCTTGGGCTCCCCAGTACATGAAAGGTGGCAGCTACTGGAGAGAGGCGAGTGAAGGGTCCACTAAGATGATTAAGGGACTGGAGCATCTCTTGTATGAGCAAAGGCTGAGAGAGAGCTGGGGCTGTTCTCCCTGCAGAAGAGAGGATTCGGGAGGGATGGGGATGTGTACAAGCCCCCCGAAGGGGAGGCAGTAAAGGAGCCTGAGGCACACTTTTCACTGGAGTCCAGTGACAGAACAAGAGCCAAGACGCACAAACTAATTCCCCAGAACTTTTAAATATTGGCCCCCCTTTAGCCACGACAAGTTTCTCGCAGACAAAGCTGTCTTAATACTATTAGAAAAAAGGATCAGAAGACCTCGGTCTCAGCTTTGACAGCACATCGCTACAGCAGATATCAGGTGAGAGATTTAGAGAAGTGTAATTCAGGGTGGAAGACCACCGATTCCCAGAAAATAGCATACAAGATTACTTTACCACCAAGAGATTTAGTCTATCTCGTTCTGACATTGTCAGATAAAATTTTAACAGGCACCAGGATTTACACACTGAGCCTGGAAGACGTGGCAGCAGTACAAGACCCAGCGACAGCCTGGGCAAGCCGGAATCAAAGAACTGAGCTCTGACCTTGGCCTTTGCCGTCTGCGCGGTGGGTCACCTCAGGAAAACCACTCCGCTAACAGGCGGCTATCTCCAAGCGTGTAATGTTTTTCAAAATGCTGCTTGGAAATCATCATTGGCAATAATTAAGGAATTTAACATAGGAATCATAGATTGGCTTGGGTGGAAAGGACCTGAAAGACCATCTCGTTCCACCCCCTGCCTGGGCAGGGCCACCTCCCGCCAGCCCAGGGTGCTCCAAGCCCCCGTCCCAACCTGGCCAACATAACAATGTAATTTTTTTTTTTAAAAAAAAGCACACTTGTGATGATTAGGAAGAGCTGTTTGAGTATTAGAACAATATGCTAGTGAAATTCTATGCTCACCCCCATAATCTCTGCACTGGGCTGTTCAGGGTCAATAACTACAATAGCTTAGGCAAACTGCTCGAGGAATTCTATTTATTTTAGGTTCCTGCTTTGAGATCAGGTTAGGGTCCCCACAAAAGTCGCTGGATTGTGCTGGTATTTACACTGGTGCAGGCTGCCAGCAGTACAGTATTGCTGTAGGCAGCCACCACCATGACAGGTGAATATTACAGGGCCATTTACCTAAATTGAAGATATCATCCTTGCACCAAGCCTTAAAATACTTTTTAATATCTTCTTAAATAAACTGTGCTTAATTTCTAAGAATTTATCCTATTTTCCAGTTGTGAAATGGTGAAGACAAGTCATTGCAAAGAACAATACGGAACAGTATTAGTTAAGCGTAAACAAGCGGCACAGCTCTAACAACAGTTCAGCTCCTCCGGCCCATCAGTTCTGCTTATCGTGAAGAAACACTCAGGGCAACGGCTTAAAAAAGTCCTCTAAGTAAATAAAATAAAATCACTCCCAGAGACCCACAGTTACCCTGAGCTGCTGCTGTCCTTTTCCCCTGAGCTCAGGCAGTTTTTAAAACAAAGCTACATTACCAGTGTACTTTAGACACACACTTTAGGGTTTAATCCAACCTTCAGCAAAGCAAAAGCAAAGTCTTTCCCGTTACTTCAGTGGCTCATCCTGGTGTTTTACGAAAATTCAACATGAACTTGCCAGACAGCTTATAGAAAAACATACACCTACATCCTCTTCAAGTAGCTGAAAATACTACGGGAATCCTTGGACCTGTTTCTTAGCAGTTTAAACACACCAGCTCCTCCTTGCCGTCAGTCCTTACGAGGTCTGGTCACGTACTGCAACAGTAGAACCCCTCTTAACAAGTAACTGGGAGAATGACGACCCCCCCCATCACTGGATTTACCCATCAGGGCAGGCAAGGAGAAATCAGGGTCATGGGATGGTTTCTACAACACTGCTTCACAGCTGCCAAAAGGTAGGCTGGGCATCTCGCGGAGTAACAGGGTCCTACAATGAGAATCTCCGAGGAATTACATCGGGGAGCCACGCGGGTCCTGCTGAACCTTCCAGTTAACAGTGAGGAAGCTTAGCCCAAGTGCAAGAGCTACAAGTTCTCTTAAGTCCTGCTCAAAAGGGTGTCATAACACTGGTTTAATGAAGGTAGCTGACAATGCCGCTGTAACAGAGGCTTTGCAAGTCTTCTCTAGTCTTCACTCATGCCAAATGTGTCAAAAAAACCCTTCTGGCGGTGGGGAAAATAAACAGCAACCCCCCACTACCACAACCTGCAAACTCCCTCCCATTTTCTTCAAGGATTTATTCTTCACAGTATTTAAACTGTAACTGAAAACTTGAGCGCAAGTTCTGTTTTAAATTGGACATAAAGATCACAAATTGCTTTCAGTTTCATTCAAACCCGATGGCCACACTTTGTACAGACAGTATAGCTGTTGAAACGTTTCATAGTCTGATGCCACCATCATCGCTCATGCTTTAAAAACAGGGCTCGGTCAGAAATATGACTAAACACTACAAATCCGGCCTGCCAGTCTGCCGTGCATACTTTTGAGCACTGGCTTTGGGTCGCCAAAAAAATGTTCATCTGTAGGACCGGGCCTGGTAGCACTTGGCCGAGCAATTTGTGTGCACCTCGAGGTCGGCTTTGCACCGCACATCGTCCACCCTCAGCGGTGCTTCTGGCAACTCAGTGCATTTTCAGCTATTCGGAAAATAAACACTCCATCTGTAGGAAAGGCTCATTTAGAGCCTCATCTCCTCGGTACCAAGCGACCCCAGGCCAACTGCCTTCTGGCAAAAAGAAAAGCCAGGACACCCCACCCTCCCCTACCAAGGGCTCTGCAAACTTAAAACGACACTAAAAAAACAACCCTACCAAAACATGAGTCAAGCCCTAGCTGAACGCTACGGCAAGAGAGGAAATGAAGTCCAGCTCACAAGCCCGCTGTGCTGATGGCCGTAACCGGCCATGGAGCCGATAGGGCTCTCGGGTCTGCGCGGCTTCTAGACTACGGAAGCACAAACCCCTTTCCTTCAGAGAAGCTTCATCTCATTCAGTCCCCTATATTCATTTTTGGCAAGAAAAAGAAATGGTAAGATACATATTGAAAAATCCTACTTTTGCTTCAATGGCACAGGAATTAGGAACAAAAGAAGAGGTCAAAGCCATTCCAGTCCTTCCCGATGCGCTGAGCGGTACCCGGCGGGAGCGGCTCCCCGCCGCAGTGCACCCTTGCCAGCCGCAGAGGGCTGCTCCTCCGCCGTCAGCGCCACGAGGGGGGAAAGCGACCTAAAAAACAACTCCAAACAGCAGAATGGCAGAGGAGCCTGCGAGCAGGCCTCACACAGGCACCAGCTTTTCACTTTCCCAAAAAGCTCCGCAAATGCGCCGGGATAAGCAGGACACTGTCGCACGTGCATCGCATGCTCAGTCACGCCAGGGGCGCTCCAAATCAAACACACAACCAGGCAAAATCTAAAGAAGACTGAGGCTCAGCAGGGGGTTCCCAAACGAGCAGAAGAATCAGGAATGCCGTGCCTCGCCTTCTGCTCTTCCTTGGGAAGGAGGAAAGAAGCAGGGACAACTGTTTTCCTTTACAGTTTAGCTTTTTGGAAGACAAGCTTCCAGAAAAAATCAGGTCCAAATCAGACAACCTCCATCCAGCATTAGTAGTTTTTGGTTTTATGCCTCCTTAGGTCAGCTCCTTTGGAGCAAATCAAACTTGTTTGTCAGGTAGGGTGCAAGTGTGAAAGGACCCAGCGATCTGCGCGGGGCCAGGTCCGCTCCCCTCCTATTCTAAATTGCATAAAAACAAAAACATGTCAAGATGTTGTAACTACATAATCCTCATCGGAATCACAAGATAGTATTTGCATCTGGCCAGTGGATCAAAGGATTGTTTTTATATAAACAAATTTAAGGCAGCATTCGCTAAACCGATAATCTCAAGCAAATGGACAGTGCCAATATAAAACCCCCTAATCTCCAGCGGTGACTTGGCACAGCGCGCACGGAGGCATAACCACAACCGAGCACGTTTGCAGCATCAGACGCGCAGCCTGCTCTGTTGTAGGCACGGCATACCGGAGGGCAAACAGAACAAAGAGCTCTCGGCAGGCCGGGGAGGGGGTGGACAGGTTGGGGACGAGAGTCCTTTTGCGCGTTTTATCATCCCGTCACACATTCGTGTGTGCAGACTTGGTTGAATGCAATTTTGTCTACGAGCTTAGACAACAAAAACAGGAGTGAGAAATAAAATGCTGATAAACAGCTGTGCCATACAGACAAAAGCTAACCGGTAACTCTCAAACAAGTCGCTTAAGCTATTTCAGTTCGTATGTTTAAATACTCTGTCTCAAAATGGCTTCTGAACAGCAGTCAAGCTCATCCTCTCCCTGTCGCCAAGAAAGCCTTCGAGCTTTGCTTGCCCTCCTGCCATTCCAATATGACAAAAATGCTTGGTTTGGATTTTGAAGCTTTTCTTTCTCACCTTGAGAATGAAAGAGAATTTGAATTGAAGCAGAAGCCAAGACTTGCCCGGGTTTGTGTGTCGGGGACGCCAGAGCTTTCAGAAGCACACGCATACTGTCAGAGGGCACTACCAGAAGCACAGCCGCAACAGGCAGGGCTGGCGTGCGGAGAGCAGGACAAGGAGACCTGCCATACTAATTTCCACCAGCATCCTCGCCCCCCATCCCACCCTTACACCACTCCTTCAGAAATAGGAAGCCGAAGATCGAGGGTTTCATCACCTTGTCTGCTCGCTGGCTGCCGGCGAGGGGACCGAACCCCAGATGTGAGAGAACCCCAAGTGAAGGTCCCCAATTGAGCACAAACACTACCTGAGTGATGCTAAATCAGTGTAAAGCAGCTGAGCTAGAAAAGGGTTAGTTTTGCTTCGTGAACTGTAACAACCAGACAAATGTCAGAATCCCAGAATCCCCGAGTGGTGGGGGTTGGAAGGGCCCTCTGGAGCCCCCCCAGTCCCACCCCCTGCCAGAGCAGGGTCACCTCCAGCAGTGGCACAGGACGGCGTCCAGGCGGGTTTGGGATGGCTCCAGAGTGGGAGACTCCCCCCCCTCTCTGGGCAGCTGTGCCACTGCTCTGCCACCCGCACAGGGAAGAAGTCCCCTTCTCAGGTTGAGATGGAACTGCCTATGGTCAAGTTTGTGCCCGTTCCCTCTTGTCCCGTCACTGGGCACCACTGGAAAAAGACTGTTCCCACCCCCCCGGCACCCTCCCTTTGAGTGTTTATAAGCATTAATAAGATCCCCACTTCAAGAATTTCCCTGCTTCAGTTCATAAAACATGGAAAATTTTCAAGAACACTTTGGCTTATCAAGGACAATACTTTGGGGCACTCCTTCCTCCCTTTAGAAAACAGAGGTATCTTATTGTAGTTAAGCGATGCAACCCCGAGACCCAGGCAGCTTTACAATATTATCTGCATTTTAGACAAAACCCACCCTCACACTGAAATACGCTCCCTACAGACGGGCACAAGGCTCCGTGCTGAAACGAACCTGCAGCTTCTGCAGCTGGGCCTCGAGACGCTGGGAAAGCACCTGAAATCTGGGGCAGAGCACACAAACCACACACAGCTTCGGAGTGCCCGTTAGGATATCACCCAGGTCTCTCTGAACTGTTTTAACGTTTATTTCAGAAGAGTCTGACAGATCTGAGGGCACTCAGACCATGCTCGATATTTGGGATTTATACTAAACAGAATTTTTAACAGTTTTGGGGCAGGAATGGGGAAGAACAGACTGAGAGGGAGAAGGTGCTTAATATCTTGTAAGAGATAAAGTTATATATATATCGACATTATTTGCTGACTTTTTTTAATCCCTCTGAAACTTCAGGGTGTATGGAGCGCTCTCCATCCTCAGTTTCATACGTGACAAAGCGGTTAAACCTTCTTTTACAAAAGCAAAGCCTGCCGCCTTCTGCGAGAAAGGTGCTTACTCCCTGGTGCCCGAAAGGGGGGGTAAAGGAAAGGGGAAACGGGGTTTGGCCTCGGGTTTCAGGCTCTGGGCTTCGTCTCCACACCAGGGGAGGATGGCCTGCTCTGCTCTGCTCCGCTCCGCAGCGCTGCCCCGTCCCAGCGGCATCACGCAGCGCCGGCAGAGCCATCTCGTGGCGACACATGTGCTTGAGAAAAGCCCCAAAGCCACTGCCCAGAGCAAATGAAAAGCATTTAAGCACTTACATCATGCTAAGTATTTGTTCCCCTATTGAAAAAAAAAACATATACAAAGTTAGACTAGTCACCCAAGTTCGTGAACAGAGTGCAAGAATGCCAAAACATGCATTTACTGTGCCAAGGCCCACGAGCAGCTACGACACAAACCTAGTGTTGAAGGCAATTCCGCACCAATAACACAATCAAACGTTTCAGAAAACGATACCGGTCCTCACTTGAGCTGAAAACACTTCAGAGGAGCACTGCTGCCCGCTGTAAGCTATCAAAGCACGGTATTTCCCTTCCAGCTGGAACTTGCTCCCACCCAAACATCTCTGCCTTCACACTTGTGGATGCGTATCCCTTGCTTCACACGAGCACCCTACCGAGGACTACAGCTACAGCCTCCATCACTTTAACTGGAAGCTCCACGGGACCCCTCTGAACTCCTCGGAGCCTCGGAACCGGTAAGGCAGGCGAGCTGCCCAACAGCACAAGCACACCCCCCAAAGCGATCCTGCAGCGTTACGTAAAGCCCACAATGTCATAAGAGGATTACCCCAGAATTTGCCAAATTATGATGTCCAGCCAGGTGCCAGAGAGAGTAAAACCCTTTCTTTCTAAGCCATGCCTTTCCAATGATGTTTTAAAAGTTAGCTGTTATTAGAGCTTTATTCTAGGACAAATTTGTAGGTGACCAAACAACTACTCATCACGTCTCCCTCCTCTTCTCCACCCCTCTGTACTCCCACGGTTCACTCAGGTCCGTGATGGGGGCCCATCTGATCCTTAAACTTGCCTAATCTGGCTCCTGGGTTTAAGAAAAAAGTAAAGAAAAACCTTGAGCAGAGATGGAATAGCTAGAGCCTGACAGGCCGTATGATTAAACCTCTTCTGACTGGGGAAAGGCAATCTCAGTAGCAGAGACCGTGCTGTCTGAACATATTCGTGCCTTTTAACATAAATAAATTAACAAGCGGGGGCTGAAAAGCCTGATGCACGAAAGCTACTCTTCTCCCTCAGGAAAACAAAGCTATTTGCAGTCATATTTGGAGCCAGGGACAGAGA
Organism: Pluvialis apricaria; assembly: GCA_017639485.1. Classification (NCBI taxonomy): domain Eukaryota; kingdom Metazoa; phylum Chordata; class Aves; order Charadriiformes; family Charadriidae; genus Pluvialis; species Pluvialis apricaria. Next base: position 1,194,807 of record CM030008.1, on the reverse strand, counting down.
ACTCTTGCTGTCTTTCACATAGCAGTCCCCCCTCCCCAAGAACTTCACATTATACTCCAAGCACCGCACTAGAACAACACCTAACACCCCCGTTAGGACCTTGTAATATCTCACCCAGGCTCGTTTTCTCTGTAGCCTCAATAAAAGCAAGTACATTAAGCTTTATTATATTTTTTTTTAAAACAGTTTTAAACATTGAAGAAGTCTCATGGAAGTAATAGGTATCCTTACACTTCAGGGAAAACCAGATTAGACACATAATCCCAAACACAAACCCAGGCTGGGCGGGGAATGGCTGGAGAGCAGCCCTGAGGAGAAGGACCTGGGGGTGTTGGTGGGTGAGCAGCTCCCCCTGAGCCGGCACTGTGCGCTGGCAGCCCAGCGAGCCCCCGGCACCCCGGCTGCATCCCCAGCAGCGTGGCCAGCGGGGCCAGGGGGGACTGTGCCCCTCTGCTGCGCTCTGGGGAGCCCCCCCTGCAGCGCTGCCTCCAGCTCGGGGGGTCCCAACAGCAGAGACACGGCCCCTGGGGGGAGCGGGGCCAGAGGAGGGCCCGGAGATGCTGCGAGGGCTGAGCCCCTCTGCGGGGAGGACAGGCGGGGAGAGGGGGGGTTCAGCCTGGAGAGGAGAAGGCTCCGCGGAGACCTCAGAGCCCCTTCCAGTGCCCAAAGGGGCTCCAGGAGAGCTGGGGGGGACTCTGGGTCAGGGAGGGGAGCGATGGGACGAGGGGGAATGGTTTGACACTGACAGAGGGGAGATTGAGATGAGATATTTGGAAGAAGTTTTTCACTCTGAGGGCGGTGAGCCCCTGGCGCAGGCTGCCCCGAGAAGCTGTGGCTGCCCCATCCCTGGAGGTGTCCAAGGCCGGGTTGGACGGGGCTGGGAGCACCCTGGGCTGGGGGGGGTGTCCCTGCCCGGGGCAGGGGGGTGGAATGAGATGAACTTCAAGGTCCCTTCCAACCCAAACCATTCCATGATCCTATGAAATAAGACATAACAGGATCAGATCCTAAGACTGGCCTGTAGTAAATTGACACTGGTTTAAACTGCGGAGCGTGACAGCCCTTCCCCTCCTGGTATGAGGTGGGAAAGCGGAAAAAACATTATTTTATCCACTCAAGGCAAGCAAGCTCTCCAATCTCTTCCGTTAGGGTCTTGTTTGCATCTTGCCAAAGATATAGATAATGCTCATAACTGTTCTCCAGCTATCCCAAAAAAGGAAAAAACAAATCTCCAAACCAAGAACAAGAAATTGCATCCCCCCCTTTGCCACACAGGAGGGAAACAAGTTCTGCTCAAGCGAACAACTGGTTGTACAGCCCGGGAAGGCACTGGGGAGGGGAGAGGGGGTGGAGAAGCCAAGAAACATGGATGAAGAGCGTGGCCCAGAGGTCGCCTGTGTTAGCCCCAGTTCCCTGCCCGCAGGAACGGCAGTTTTCTCACGGGGAGTTCAGTGAGTTTTCATTACTGAGCAAACCCGAAAGGCCTTGTTCTATCTGCCCCAAGAATCCCAAGTGATTTGAAATCCTGAGTTAGGATGGTAATGTGCAAGGGATATGCGCCTGGGAGGACACAACTTAAGGAACTTGTATTTTAAAACAATATTATATAATGATTAACACTGAGAAATTCTGGTGCTGAGATGGTTTAGAATTTGTAACCTCTAGAACAAAGCATTATTTTTAAAATATCCTTAAACCATATGCAAAAGTGTTAACAAGGCTTAACGTTTCTGTTACTCTCACTTCTGCAATGCGAAAATATAAACCACTTACCATTAGAGGTACTGTAACTGACTACAATAATACACAGCTGAATTGACCAAAGCTCAGAGTTTTATAATCTCTTTGCCCACTTCCATCCTTCCTGCTCCTTTGTTACCATTTAATGAACTATGTTAGTATGGAATATTCAAAATTACGTCTTCTGTATGACAAGCCATCTGATACACTTTAAACAATGCAAAGAAAGTGCCTCAAACAGACCAGAAACCCCCATTGCCTCATTCCCCGGTCTGTAGTCCCGGGGCTCCGGAGGGGTGCTCATTACGGATTTTCTGCACATCCCACTTTCATCAGCATTGGTGAGCATCAACATTGGGGGGGGGGGGGGAAACACCACCAAACGACTTTCTTCTGAAAGAATTCACCAGGTTACCTGTCCAGGAGGAAACATTTTCTTCTTTTACATAGCATACATTAAGGCCAAAAAATAAATAGAAGAAAAAAAAAAATAAAGGCACTACTTGTCACAGGTGACTAGCCCCAACTGGCAGGGGGGGCAACACCACACAGGCAAAAATACAAAGAATTTAAATTGCTTACTAAGAAAGAAACCTAACGAATAAGCCCCAAATCTCACTGGCTTCCTTTTCACTCAGGTAGGGAAACACATATCTGTTGAAACCTCTCCTTTTTCTGTGTGGTTTCTGATAAAGTTATTAACAGTAATAAAATATCAGCTGTGCTAGTCAATGCTCGTAACCAGCAGAGACAGCACGCATTTTGCTGTAATGCACATAACCAGCAGATACATGCAGCCAGAAATCAAAATAAGTAGACCCTCGGATCAACGGAGAAACAAAGCTTTAGCTATGAAACATTCGAGCCTGAAGCCGACAAACAGCGCGGACCTTATGAAGAAGCCAATCTGCAGACCTCACCACCGCCAGCAAGTCGCGATCTTCACACCCTGGATTTGCCGTTACCCAGACTGGTGGTATCTTGCACAGTTCCAGTATTTTGAGATGGAAAGCTCTGTATGTATATACACACACACACACAAAGTGTAGCAGTCACACACTTCGGACAGTGCTTTCTCGGAGACGCCCAAGGCAGCCCACAAAATATGAACATAAATAATGGCACCTTCTGTGGACCAGTAGCGATAGCTTATTTTACAGGCTGAAGAACTGAACAGAAGGCAGAGTAGGAAAGCAAGAGACAGGGCTTGATCTCAACCTTTGCTTTTAAAATAAACTGTTCAAACTAAGGAAAAGTGTTCTGTGATGCTTAAGTGATGCAGCTTTTTGCTCTTGTGCTTTCGACACTTACGTTCCACCTGAATACCGTCTGCATGGGCTTTGCTTTTTGGTTCCTGGCTCCCAGCTTTTGCATCATCATCATCCAGCAGAGGAACATAGTCTGTTTTATCTACTGTTTCTCCAACCACATCGTCAAATTTCTCTGCTTCCAGAGTGGCAATGAAGTCCCTTTTCACTTCTTCCTCAATCTCGGGAGGCGGCTCTGTCAGAGCATCCGCAAGACTGAGGTTGTGATCCAAGTCAGCCATGCTTCAGCACCTTTGCAACCTGAAAAGCGATGTGGGGAAGAAGAAAAAGAAACAAACAGTTTAATAAGAGACCTTTTAAGCTTACTCAGAGCTTGATGTTGACAACTGTGTGCCCCCTGTGCCATAACACAAGAAGAAACATTTGCTTTAGTGCTCAGTAATTCCCAGGTGGTTACAAACCCCCACACCAGTACCCAAACAAACAGCCAGAGCAGCTGAGTCAGGGTTTACTGCATGAACATTCCTTTCCCTGTGATGTTTTAGCAGAACCTTAAAAAAGAAAAGAAAAAAAAAAACACCACAAAAAAAAACAGTACCTGGCCAGCATCAACACAATCTGACATTGATTTCTGCCTTGCCCTAGATCTGAGAGTTAATTACATATCCTCAGCAGCAGAAAGAGAAATGACGCAAGCGAATTTAGTTCTTGGGTTGGACTCCCCCCCAGCCTCCCCTATGGAGATCAGGATTTTGCCTAATCTCTGAGGTATACTTCAGCGATGCTTTTGATCCCTTTGGTAGGGTCCTGTAGCGTGTTTACGTCCTCAGCGAACCTCGCTAATACCAGCAAACCCACTCTAGCCCTGGGATTTGTGCTGGAAGGTGAAGTTTTTATAATGTTTACATGCAAATATATAGTAAAAGTACACACATAATATATAAAGCTATAAATTGGAAAACAAGTCGAAAGAATCACCATTTATCTTTTCCTCCCCAATTTGTATCTCAACATTCAATTTAACTTCCTGGCCCTAAAGAGAAAAACGTACCTGAACCGACTCATCTGTTTTGCAGCTAAAGCTTTCAGGTCGGCATAACAAATACACCCACAAACAATTTTTTTTTTTCCCCCCACATTTCATCCTTTTGAAGTTATTATTAGGAACAACAGCCAACAAATACTGAAGGGAATTTATAGGAGCAAAACCCACCCCTTCTGATCGACACAAGGCGCCTTTCTGAAACTTTCTTTCAGGGCAGCATTAGGCAGCGTTCTGAACACACAACGCTCCCAAACCAGCAGAGATATCAAAAGCTCTAGTCACACGCTTTAGCCATTTGCAGAAATTGTCTGGTACAAGCTGTAAAAACCAAAACCATAAAGGGCCATTAGTATCTAAATTGGCATACTTACAACTCCTACTACGGTAGCTCAGCCTCTTTTAATTTTGGTCTGCGTTTGGAAGCACAAAGCAATTTGCTGCTGATCTGTATTACTCTATTAGATGCACAATCTGTGCGGAGACTCTCCCTGTTAATGAAAGATTTACTCTATTTTAGGAGGCTGGCAAGCCAACGCAGAAGCGCTCGGATGAGAATTAGTAGAGAACAAGGACACGGAAGCAACAAGTTCAGAGTTTGAACAACAAATTCATCCAAACAGAGATATGAAGGAGCTTAGGTAAAGGGATTCATCGCTTTACAACCGATTCTCACTATATTGGACAAGAACCACCAAGCCACATTAGGAAAAAACCCCACAGAGCTAAAGATACAGAACTGGGTACGTAAAACGGCACAGACGCTCACAAGAATACACAATGGGCATTTGTATGTGTTGGTTAACGAAGGGCTGACCCAAGCGGCCGCTGTGCAGCAGTCCGGGGTCACCGACTTCCATGGGGATGGCAGAACACAGATCCTCTTGTTCCGAAACCACAAAGGCTCCTACTCCTTGAACTACAGGCAATTCTTCGTCAGCAGTACACGGCCACCGACACATACCTACAGGCTCGAGCCTGTATACGGCAATATTTCGCATTCTTTATGAACAATGGTATCACACTGATATTGTTGTTTATGTAATTGCATGCAAGTATATTATGGAAACGAATTCAGTTAAATCTATTCTTTTTTTCTTTAACAAAAGGTCAGGCTTGAAGCCAGATCAGACTTTAAGCAGCAACTGCAGTTTTTGTTGGTTTAGATAAAGGCCCTGAAGAATTACCACGTATGGAAATCCAGAGGTGAAAGGTTTGGAGCCCCAAACCCTTTGTGCAGGGTCACAGTTGAATGAATTATTGCTACTAAAAAAGCCATCTTTATACTTAAGTGAAAGAGTCTTGTTAAAAATTTAAAAAAAAAAAAGGCTTTCTTTCAGACAGAGTTCCATACCAACACTATATCCAAGACACACCGTCTTACCCCCGGCCGGTTTACAGATCTGCCCACAGCTGAGCGCATTCCCCTTCTGAGCTCCAGCCAGGGAAGTCAGTCACTTCCAGAAGTTTGATCTTTGCATTGGCCAACCTCTTCGAAGGAAGAAATGGGGCTCTTTCAACCATGTCCCCCCTTGCTTTCAACTTGAAAGGGAAATGAAGGCTTTTGGGTCAATCTCAAAAAAAAATAAATATATATATGCATATGGAGCTATGAACTTTTTATCCTTTTCTTCTGAAAATGTCACTTCGCATAAAGAAGAAAAACAGTATTTAAATTTTTCGACAAGCTGCTTCACGAAGTTCAGGAACTGCGAGAATCAAGACTGTGGTCAGAAAATAGCTACAGAACATCCAATAACTTGGGGAATAAGCAGGCAAAGGCTGGAGTGAACACACCAGACGCCAAAAGAAGAGTCCAACTCCTGTTCTTTGTGCCGGGTCGGGCTGAATCAGTCTCTGCAGATGCCAAATCCTTCGTGTTCGCAGTATCGTATTTGATTCCGCACCAACGCCAGCACAGCAAGGTTTACCCATCAAGAACCCGCAGCTTTATATAAATGGCATTTAGGAAAACCTCTCTTTTTAACCTCACTCCAAACGCTCGTTAGCAGTAGATTACAGTCCGTAAACTGAACTATCAGCTCACAATTTTCACGCGTTCACTTCAGATTAAACATTCCTGCTATTTTAGTGTCAGGAACACAGAGTGGCCTTTTAGGAGCATTTCCTCTTGACAGCTTAATTTAGGGTCTGCCCAAATAGCAAGTCATCGCCACCCTCCCACTCTAATGGAAACTATGACCCGCCTACTTTCTAGAGAGGCCCTTTAACATTTAGCATCCCCTCCCCTGCATGGTCCAAACCCAGCGGCCAGCCACAGCCAAGACCAGACCGCACAGAAACACGCATGGCCATAATCATCTGTCAGTAGTCAGAACAAGCTTATAAGCAGTATTTGGATGGCCCAGAAATTATTTAGTCCTTGTTCCACTGAGATACTCAGTCACCTTTCCTCTAGACCTAAACAATTGCGCTTCAACTAATGGAGAAACTGCCTCCGGAGCCCCACGGGCAGCAGAAGCTGCCGTGTGAGTGGGGTTAGGGAAGCAGTTAGGAACGCTTAAACCCAAATCAAGGCTGATCCCACCTAGATCAGCATCCAACATACGAATATTCCACCACAAGCAACTGAGGGATCCATATCATGGTTTTTTTGGTCCACATGAATGCGGTCACAGTTTATGAAATAGCTGCCGTAAGATAGCATTGCCAATGTCTCCATTTCAGACCTACATAGGAACTAGGACACTAAAGCAATCTAGTTTCTGGGGAAAAATAATGAGGTTGTGCAGACCTATCAGCAGGACATTTCCTTGTCTATATTTAACCTTACAGGGAATGCAGAAACTATGTATAAAAAAAAAAATAAATCAGCATAACTAATAAAAGGCATTTTGCATTTTTGTAGCAAATACAGAAGGGTCTCTCAGGCACATAAAAGCACCTGGGAAATACCAGGCTGCCCCCACCCAAAGCACCACGCCGCCTCCACAAAGCCTTCTACAGCCCAGGCAGGGCGAGAGGACAGCCAGACCACCGCTGGCGTTTGACCAGAAGCAATTTCTCCGCTTTCCATCTCCGATGTTAGAGCAGCCAAAACTAGACTAACCCCAGATTCCCAGTTTGAACTGGGGCTTATAGAGTTAACCAAGACGAAAGGAAAATAAGTATATTGCACAGATTCTGCCCGAGGGCAGAAAGCAAACCTGAAGCGTGTTCACGTGTTGACCAGCTCAGCAAGACAGATGCTTCCTATACCATTTCCATTCCTATGGAACCAAGTTACCTACGCGCAGGAAGCATGCAAGAATCTTCATCACGATGCACCTTAATACACCGTGCGTTACGAAGCTATGCAAATCAGACACGAACAGAGTACAAAGAGCGTGAATCCTGACATTAACTTTTAAGATGAAAGGGCAAAACTGAGGAATGACTGAGGTTTCCGAAGGCAGCGTTTTAAAAATGTATTAAATAATTCTTCAGCTGTGAGACAGCTGCCGCGGCCCTCCTGTTTGTTAAGTAGCAGAGGGAGTAACAGCAGCGATGGTGTAAGACCAACCTGCGTGACTCAAGATTTCTATCTCTGGAAGAGCCTCAGAGGACAGTCAAGTCCTCCCTGAAGAACGCGGAGTCGAGTAAGTATTTGGCCCAGAGGAAAGGCGTGGAAAGGGGCCGACCATCGCGTTATCAGTCCCACAGTGTCAGCTGGACTATGGACCAGGAAAAAAAAAGTTTTCCTGTAGCTAGACATTCCTCAGTTCATTTCAGGAAATCTTCCAATTATTCCACAGCAAATAAATCATATTCCCTTAATTCACACTTTTCTAAAAAAAAAAAAAAAAAAAGAATTGTTTAGACCACTTCATGTTCCAGCAACAGCTGGTCTGTTACACCCAGTATTTGCCCCATCTGTTCTTTTTTATGCTCAGAATCTTTGTGTACCCAGTGAGTAACCTGCTCCTTTTGATGAATACAATCCATCTTCTTGTTAGCGCAGCTGAAAGATACAGCAGAGTTATTTTAATCTCTTGCCCATATCACAGACCCCTGTCCTGCCCTCTCCTTCCAGACAGCCCCCACTGTTTACCCACTTCAGTCAGTCTCTCCCTTTCAAACCGAGCTCCTTCCTGGGTGTTCCCACCATCTTATTCGACGTTTGACCACATCCACAAGGTTGAAGTTTGCTAAGATACACAGAACTTGTGCTCTGCAAGGCAATTTAGAGAGTGACAGACTCACAACATCCTAAAGGTGCCAAAGAAGTTGGACTGGCACTTCCTCACACCAGTTTTACTTCAAGTGACCCAGTGGAACAACTCTCAAGCAACATCATCTCACGCAGCCACCCTCTCAAAGCCGAAGCCAGACAAACAGCTCTTACTTGCATAAAGGCACAGCCTCCAGCTTCCCCATCTAGGGAAGAGTGGAATTTGTTTCCCAACCTTTGTATTTCCATTTTGCAGCTTCCTTAACTGCACTGCTGTGTACATGCCTCCGGGCATGCACAGCCTTTGAGTTTGAAGTTATGATCAGTCTGACCCAGATTTTGCACATCTCATCTGAAGACGGAGAAAGGGGAGAGCAGGCAAGTGTGGGCAGGGGGTGCTGCCCACAGGAAAAAAAGAGAGATACTTGAAAACCAGTAAACTGTTTAAACAGAATTGTACTTGGCATGAGACACTGACTGACTTCCCTCAGATTTTTGGCACAGGGAATAGAAGATTCCTCCCCCGGGCAGCGTACACAGGACAGGTAACCCCTGCCAGCGGTGCGTGGCACAGCGCCTGCCAGCCCCGCAGTGACACAGCGCGCAACCCGCCCCGGCGTCCCGCAGGGCTGCCGCCCCCCGCAGCGGCTACGCGGCTCTGTCCTCTGCCAAGGGAGCTGCACGCAGCCGCTCCTCCGCCTCTTCACGCTGATCTGGGAAAGTGGCTGTACCCCTACCAGTATTAGCTATATATTCTCCCCGACCAAAGTGAGGTTTGAGCAACCTTTATGCCAAAGAGGCAGTAGACATTTATTCAGAAGAGTAGCACATCTAAGAGGAAAAAGAAACGAAACAGCATTTCCTCGCTCTTTGTTTCAATCTGATGCACAGATTTAAGAGAAGCATGTATATTATTTCATCAGATCCACTCGCTCCTTTAAAATTAGCTCCTAACTGCATACAGAACAAAATCCCCGACTGGAAGAAACAGGGACAGCTCAGTCATAATTCCCATTTCTCTTGTCGTAAGTCAGCTTGCTTTTCTTAGCCGAGGCTCTCACGAGCACTTAGCAGCGGCCATTGAGGCAGAAGAAAACAAGACAGCAGGGAGCAGATATATGCTAAGTCATCTTCCTTCGCAGTGTCCTGAAGGGAATCTTTCACGAAAAGTGTCCTGGTTCGATGTCTGCATCTAGCTTGCCAAAGGAGAGGACACATCAGCGAATCAAACTGCTGACTTTTTTTTACATTTTATTTTTTTATAACTTTTTTGGCACAGTGAATCAGGGGGATTAATTTATTTTTTTTTAAGTTACATAAGGTAAGACCTGGGCTTTATTTTTAATGGATGTTCTGAGTTGCAGGAAATCACTCAAATTACTAGAAGCTTCTTTTCAGAGGTAGCGAGATGCAGATCAAGGGATCTTTAATAAAGTCTTTCCAACAACACTTACAAATTCACGCTCAACTCGCTAGAAAAACCAACGCGACAGCCTCAAACTGGGTGTCCTGAGTTAGACTTACATTCCGCAGTTAGTTCCCCAAAAATGCAGCCATGTACAGTCACCACCTCACCAGCGGAGGGAAGGCCGTCCGCTCCAGACCTGCCAGACAAGCCCAAGTACCCGACACCACATTCATCATCACACCACTAGTTAAGCAGAAGACCATTAGATATTTCCGTAGCAAAAATCAAACATTAATTTTACACTTCGAGCAGTTGTTCAAACCGGAGTGCAGTCGGCAGCTTTCTCCTAACTCCTACGAGCTGAAGCAGAGCGCCGTTCCCAGCTCCAGCCCGCCCCACCACTCGTGCTGCCAACCTCCGGGGCACTAAGGCTCTTCCTCACATAAGGCATAGCATACAATACCTTATTACTAATTTCAAACCCATGTTTGGACTTTCAGCAACATCAGGATTTCAGTAAGAGTCATGTCATGCAAAACCACCTTCTCCAGACAACACCTAAATACAGCAAGAGTGTTTCCAACTATTATTTATACAGCTTAAGTAATTGCCTCCCTCCTTTATGAAGGGCAAAAGAAGTGGCAAGTACAGAGACGGGAAATTTGGGGCATTTGTTGGGTTTATGCCTGGATTGCCACAACAGACAAAGCACTCGTAGAGTTGTCTCCCTTCTCAGCACAGATTCTCCAACAACTTTCCGGCTAATATAAGTCGATAGAACGCATTAAATAAGTCCCAGAACCTCCAAGCTCCTGTAGGTAAGAAGTCAAGACGCGCACAACTAAACTAAAGGGAAAAGAGTTCCTATTATTGCCTCTACGGAGAAACACAAGGACAACATCGGCATTTCCCCTCAGGATTACCCAGCCGCAGTGCACACCATCCATCACACAGGCAGAGCTCGGGAAGTGGTGATGGACACGGGGTATGGCAGAGGACTGGGAACATGGCAAGGTGTCCTAGGAACCCCGGGCTTTTATACAGAAGTTCGTGCCACTGAACCGCATACTAATAACCACAAAATAGCTCCAAAGGCTTGATGCAAATCTCGGTTCATTTCCGCAATCAGTTTATGGCCACACACAAGATAATAAACATGATGTTTTAACTTCTCACTTTAGGGAGGTTTAGCGAAGTTGTGATTCAGCTCGTCAACAGAATTTCAAAGCCGGGGCAAAGCTTCAGCCACTATTGCTTCCTCATAAGGCAGTTTGCTCAGAGTCATTTCCTCTTCCTCGTCTGGTCTCTCACTACTTCCACCTACCAGGTCACTAATGACCTTCCCCTCAGCTTTTGATTCAGGCTGCTAGTCTCGCTTGAGCTTCTTTTCCTATAGGAAAGAGCCTACGCAACAGAACAGGTTAAACAAGCTCCGAGTGACGCTACACACACTGAAGCAAGCCCGGAAGTTCTCGAGCTGTCTGTAGGCTGTTTGGTCGTGGGTAACTGAACTGCACGTGAGGCACACAAGGAGCCAAGACAGATCCAAGCAGATAAGGAACCGAGTACTCCAAGCACTGCTGGTCTTTCGCTTGGGAGGGGACAGTTGGAATAAACCTGTGAGCAGGCATGAATATGAGCAAAAACACTGGATACGGGTAACGTCTTGGGTGGAACGCACACTTATCTATGGACTTTGGATATGGAAAAAAGCCTAAGTCAAGAAAGGAAACAAGCCTAAGGAAGTGGAAGGGGACAGGCAAAAGAAGAAAATGAACACGAGAGCCACAAGATGACTGAGCAGAAGCTTGACCGTGGTACGCTTGGTAGTCAACTTCCCACTTCGCAACACAGCTCTAAGATGGGAAAGCTGCACGTTGATCTACACACGGACAAGAGGGAAGGCAGCACAGTTCTCTTCCAGGTAGGTTTGCGAACTCTTCCAGGCAGCGGCCACAAAGAAAAAGCTGGGGAGCAGCGACGGTCTCAGCTGGGACCTGAACTAGAGGATCAGGGAAACACGAGGCAATTGCGGAGACTCTGCAGAAGATGCTCAGGATGGCTGCAGGCAGGCAGGGGGCTGCGAGCACCGCAGGTGGTGAGCATGGCCTGCATGCCAAGTGCACTTCGTTAACACTATTAGTCATTCACTTTCATGGACATGTTAATATTTTGAATAAACAAAGTGCAACTGTCAGAGCAGAACGGAAACCGCCACAGCGAGGCCAACAGACCACGACAGGGAAAGTCATTTGAACAAACGAGCTCTAGCTGACAAAGGCCTTTTTTTTTTTAATGCCATACCTTCAACTTTTATAAACTGCAACTTCAGAATTTCAAAGCTGATGGCATAAAAGTGCAGTTATTTCAATTTCATGATGTCTTGTAAGAGTCTACATAATTCTGCTTTTTATTCAGTATTTCCAAACAGTATCCAATTTGCAGGGTTCCATTACTCAGGATACGAGCCATTTCTCCACTGTTTAAAGTAAAACATTATTTTTGCTGTTAATTGGTACTGCAAATATCCCCAACTTCTACAACTAGATTGCACACGAGTCTTTTTAATGAACATTTCCGCTCCATAAGGTTGAAACATTTTCATGAACTAGACTTCCCTTAAGAAAGCAACAGTGAAGCCAGTGAGGCATGCGCTCGCCGTATTCAATTATTCAGATGTCGTGTGAATTAGCAAAGTAAGGCAGCAGACGGTCTCCCAGTATTTGTGCCTCTTCAGTAACGTTAAAAAGATTCTCTCAGTTTTCTGGAGATTTGAGATGACTTCTGTTTTCTTCCTGCCTTCCAGACATTCATAGCTTAGAGAGCTGACACCTCATCAAATGATAAAGTCCACAAAGATAACTGAGCAGAAATCCTGAGCCAGGGGAAAGCTGGAAACTAACCTCCTCTCTCCACATGTGGATCTCCTACTCGCTGTCAACATAAAAGCCATAATTAAAGTCAGCCTGCAAGCTGCCAGTCCAAAATTTCTTAGGTTTACTAAAGCTACATTTCAGTTTATAGCCACTCTTTTTAGATGTAGACATTCGTTTACTTAAAATGATCTGTACTTGATTTAACAAAAAATAAACCATTTTTCTTAAAGTAAAAGGACTTCAAAAGAAGTTGCAGGGACCAAGAGAAGGCCGTGCACGGGAGGTGATGGCAACAAGGACGATTCAAGGCTACTTTTCGCAAGTTATAGATAGACAAGTTGTAACTTGAGGAAAACCACCACGATTCGTCTTGCTGGAGAAGATGCTGCCCAGCCTAACCGATACAATGACGAGACATCGGCTTTGCATCTCCAGTACGGCAGCGACACCTCCAACAGCAGCCAGGTCTGCAGAGGGCGTTCCAGATAAGTTACACAACCCGCACACCACCAGGTAATGAAAAGCTCTCAAACACAAATAAAAGCTTCATTGGAGCTGGCTAGAAGGAAGACTATTGTAAGAGCTACTAAACACTGAAATGACTCTCAGAATCTCAGAGTCTCCTAGGTTGGAAGGGACCTTGAAGGTCATCAAGTCCAACCATCAACCTAACACTGCCAAGCCCACCACGAAACCATGTCCCTCAGCACCACATCTCCCCGTCTTTTAAATACCTCCAGGGATGGCAACTCCACCACTGCCCTGGGCAGCCTGTTCCCATGCTAGGAAAGGACTATATAGATTTACAGCTGTAACAACCATGATGAGACTCCGTGGCTGGTCCACCCTCTCCAGGGCAGAAGCCTTGTGATCCAAGATGATGTTTTTCAAGAAACTTTAGCCTTATGCCAGCAAGGCTAGATCATTACATCACTCAACCTTTCCACTTGCATCTACAACTGACTCTTCGAGGAAGAATTCAATGCTCTATTCTGCTCATTCGAAATACAAGCTTTGCACCAGCCAAAAGAACACGCTTTTATAGTGATCTCTGTCCATGGGGATGTTGGGTCACTCCAACACGTAACTTGGTTCAATTTAGTATAGAAATTGATCTCATCATAGATTTCAACAAAATAGAGGTCTCTGGTGATCCAGCGTGTGACAATACAGGCCAAACCTCTCAGCAGTCAAAGCCTCTGCTGTTTTACACAGTGTCATTTGCCGCTTCCCATCCTGACATTTAACGCGTCCCAAACCCAGGAGACCAGCCACCCACACAGCCGGGATCCTGGCGAGAGACCACCTGTGAGGGCAGGAATCTCCTGCAGATTCCACTGCGTTCAACTTCACATTCCCAGAAGAAAGGCAATTCTGCCTGAGCAAAGTTGCCTGGAGAGGACTGACTGCGTTGCTCCCAGTTACGGCGGAAGCCCTCTATGCAAACTGATCACTGTAGCCAGGTCTGTTATTAATGGAGGGAAGAAAATAAATAACTAAATAAATACCAGTACTTCAAGACTTCGAGGAATCTCTGCATTCTAGTGGCAGGTAATATGCATATTATACGCCCCTTATTATCATTGTTTTCAATTAAGTAAAAGCAGTTTAAAAATAAAGTCTCCATTCATCACTTATGCAAAATAGAAATATTTAGCTGGAGCTATAGAGCTCCATCAGAGATCAAGGCAGGAGGGATTCCCAAATGAAAGAGCAGCAGTAAGAATTCCTGTTTGCACATTGTGTGCGCATACACAGACGTGTGCAGGTGCCTGGATATGCCACATGCTTTAACGACAGAACAGGGAGACCTAGGAGGCATCGATAAGAACATGACATGACTGACTTCGGCTATCTCCACCTTTGATTTTAATAAAGACAAGACCACTTCTCACTTGGCAAGTATCTGACTGTCCAGAATGCTCCGGGTCACCCCTTATGTTCCGAGAATAGAGTCAGAAAGAGATCAGTTGATCATCTCCCATATAACCAACGCCACTGGTAGAGTTACTTTGGACTAAGAGTTCAAGAGTTGCAGGTTGCTCGGAGAGGTTGGGGATCCTCCATTCTCAGAGATGTTCAGAATCCAACAGGACACAGTCCTGGGCAACCTGCTCCAGGGGACCCTGTTTAAGCAGAGGGGGGTTGGACTAGATTACCTTCTCTAGAGGTTCCTAACAACCTCAGCCATTTTGGGGTTCTGATATTCTTTAAAAACCATTGTTCATACTTTCAAAACCAACAATCAAAAGCCTATGAATAGAACAAGTCCTAAAAACTCGCCATCAAAATACAAGAGAAGTGCTTAAAACCAAAGGAAAACACACCCCCCCACACCTCCCCAATCTCCTTGGCCACATGCAGTTTTGGAAAGGATCCATTTCTGTCCCAGACCAAGAGGCTAAAGCAGTGTGGAGAGCACACAGTAGTGCAGTCCTGCAGTAGATCCAGAATTTCATTCATGCAATGGCTTTTGCTAAGGATAGAAACAAGACAAGGCTATGTAAAAAACCCAAGGAATAATTCCAGAATTTGCATCTCTGATACACAATGGCTAATCTTGCTCGTTCAAAATTTCAGGTAACTCTCACACTCTTAAATTAAAGAGCTAAAATTATTTTGGGTGCTATGAAGCTAGGTCTAGGATTCCCAACTAGGCCTGCAATGGAAAGGCAGCCACTGACCCTGCGTACTAATATACAAAGGCCTTCCTCCTGCTGCTTCAAGAGACCCACAAGGTATTACTTGTCTGCAGTTACTTCAATTTGTCTACGGTGCCAGGTCAAAAGTCAGTACAGTAGGAAAAGTTTGACTTGCAAAACTACAAAGTCAACCAGAATTAATCTGGAAGGTCAGCTCCAAAAGCAAGAATTTCATGTACATACACAAGAGAGTTGCTAGTTTCTCACTACTCCTCACCTTCTTCTTCCTGCATGGAAAGGTATACGAAAATGCAGCTTTAAGATAAAAGCAAATATTATCTAAAAAGCTTCGAAATGTTGTCACTACTTGTAAAAGTATTTGGGCGTTCGTTAGCATACTGCCAGCAGAGTTGTCTTGACCAACCAACAGGGCTGGAAGAGCAGCAGTCCCGTGGGCATGGAGCTGCTCCTCCGGGTGGAAGCAGATCCCAGTTGAGAGCTCCCCATCCCAGCACCACCCTCCCAATCCCACACAGCGACACGCGGCTGCAGGCCGGGATGCAGCAAGTGAACTTCTGCCTCATGAAAGAGAAGGAGGGTGAAAGCCATCTGAAAGGAGCTTTTTCTTCCTCAATTTCATTAGTTTTTCAAATCTCTGGGCTGCTATTTTTCTCCCTATAGTTATTTCCTAGTAAAGGATCAGGATGTCGGGGGGAAGAATGGAAATGCACAACGCCTCTCCATCAGTTGGGAGTGGCTGCCCTGTTACTGTTCGCATATGGCAAGAATATTGCCGTACTGCACCTTCCCGTAAGCACCACAACAGGCAGACGGCCTATCAACAGCAGCTACAGACACACAATAATTCAAAACTCAAAGCACTCAGGATAAATATTTTATTAATTTATTATCCAACTCTAATTAGGACTACTAGACTTCTTCCCCTAAGGATAACAGCCCCTCCTTTTGCGGATGATACAAGATCATCTCCAGTAACTTGCAACATTGATTTTTACAAACATTAAGTAAAGATGACTGCATCACCTTTTTTTACGCAGTCATGCAAGTCTCTCCCTTTAGAGAGCTCGTTCCCAAAGTATTGCTTTAGGGAAGACATGAGGGGTCACAAAATAGGCCCAGTTACTGCTCTGAAAGTGTTTGGAGCTGCTGCTGCACCGGAGAAGGCTGGACTTACCTGTTGCTTCTCCAGCTCCCTACAATAACGTGGCGGGGCTCAAGGATCATCACGTTCAGAAGCATTGTGTCTCTGGAACACAGCATTTCCCTGGCACAGACTGGCCCTTGCTTCTTCCAAAGACCTCAGCATGAAGAGCAGTGCGCGTGGACAGATGGACGGCGCAGGGAGACTGGTTGCTAACTCATATCTCAGAGCCGCAAGTTTTCCATCAGTCACATTCCCTTTTGGCCTCAGTTTAGGTTCTTCCTCTGCTCAGGGTGAGGAGATAGTTTTTGCAGAACCTGTCTTTTCTATAGGGAAGTAGCCACATGCAGTGGCTCCAGAAGGAGATGGCACGGGAAGTCTAGGCATGAAGCCTACAATGCTCTTTATCAATATGCTTAACAGCTGAGCAAAGCCAAGACAGCAACTTCTTCTGCTATCTGCCCTTGAAGAGCCTAATTCTGGTCACTGAACTCGCAGGGACAGAAAACGCCAAACACTTAGAAGAATAACTCTACCACATCCCTGGGAACAAGACTTAAATTGCTTTGGATTTGTCTAAAAGCCTGAAGTGAGTTTTGCAGTTTCCCCATGTACGTACCAGTGGAGCGGCAGCACAGCTCCCTTTGACAGCAAAGGCCCCAAAGCTCCCTAAAAACCACTGCAACCGACAGAAGATTTAGCACAGACAGAGCTGACCAGCGCTACCAAAACTGACAAGAGGGAACAATCATGAACTGAAAATAAAATTGTTGAGACTTTCCTCCTGTCCAGATCACATGTGAACCCTAGCAGGGCAAGAGATGGAAGGAAGCCAGCCTGAACCAGTCCCGAGTGGAGAAGGTTACTGGGAACCAAAGGAAAGTCTTTGAGCAAGTAAGGATGGTGGGGAGGGGGGAGGCCCACGTAGGAAGAGCGCCTTACATCAGCCTGGCCACAACGGGACAAAAGACAGAGCTGGGAGGCTTTCGGGGCGTCAGGCTGAGAAGAGTGATACAACTGCAAAGAATCACCCAGCAGACCACTTCCAACCCTGACTTCACTTCACTTGCACCCATTCCCCAAAAAAATACGTGGCACATATTTGTGCCTGCAAAGAGCATTTTACTATGGTTAATTATACCTAAGCACAGGGAGGTGAGATAAGAGAACGCCAGCCTCCTCAATGATTCCCTCCCTTTGGGCAACTTCACTACTATTAACCGCTCCGCAGGACGGGGGGAGGCTGTCCAAGTGAGGTTGCTACATTAGGAGTTGTACCGCTTCCAAGCTGATAAAAAGTCACATTAATAAACTTGCCTTAAGTTACAGCAGGATAGATGCTCTGCCAGAGCAGCTTCACGGGGAGTACAAGAATAACTTTCCTGTAAGCCCCAGCAGGGATTAGGGACTCTAGAAGGTGGGGATTAATGGTTTTGGCTGGCCTTCAAAAAAGCCACATGGAAGATGAGTTCATAGATAATAACTGTGAGGGACTTTCAAGTGTCAAGCTCCGCACAGGCCTACGAGCACTGAAACAAGAGAACTAAAAAAGACTGGTATGTCATCTCCAAAAGTCATAAATGCTTATCTAAGGAAAATACAGGAGTCTGCCCACCTTCTGCACAGGCTTGTAAGTTTTAGCTCTAAAATGACCTATTCCTTAACTACTTTAAAAAAAAGAAAAGGAAACTGCCCAGAGTCATACTTGTTTGCTGGTTTTCAGGCTGTCTCACAGCAGACGGGATTTTCTGTGCCGCGCACCAGGAGAGGCAGCACCAAATAAGGAGAGTTTCATTAATCATGGGGGGAAAAGAGTCTCCTGTTTTCACTTGGCAGAGGACAGAGGGAAAGACAGTCAAAGTGGGGGCAGGGTATGAAAACTCTGGCTGTTAGCAAAGCACTTTCTTTCTGTGTTGCATATTGACTGCTAAGCCACAAACCAAACAGGCAAGGCAAGCAGCTGTTCCGTCAGCTGCTTTCCTTTAATAGCACATGCATCAGAAAGGAAAGCAGCTTCCACCTCCCCAAAGCAAAACCCAGCAAATAATGGCTTTCTGGCTTTTGCTAAGGAGTCCCCTCTCTTGGGAGGAAGGGAAGGATGGCACATTTCGAATATAGCAGATCAGTCAATAATTCTCATTTTTATTAGGTATTTTGTACCTCCTTATTCTTCTTCCTGCAAGACCATTGCACTGCCGTAGCCTGGAAAGGAAGACTAATGAGTGCGCAAAAAGGGAACAGTTTCACAAACGTTCACCTCAGTCCTCATGTCAGCTCCTCTAAATTCATCCTACTCCACTCTGGTCTTATATACGCGGCTCCCAGAATAACAGATCTCGTGCTTACGTGAGAATTCTGGCTTTCATTTCTAAGATGATTTCTTCTGTTACTGCTTGTGAAGAAAACTGTGCAGTATGAGCACTGGAACTAGAAACCAGGAGATGAGAAAGAGTTCAGTTCAAGTCATGCTGTGAGAAAGATTTTTCAGATATCCAGTCCAGCTTAATTACAGTTGTAATACCGCTGTGCGACAGCAGGCCCCGATCCCTTCACGAACTCACAACATTCGGCCTTATGTACATATACACACATCCGAGAGGGCAGGAGGGAAAGTCAGACTATCAGACCATAGAGACGGATTCTGAAATTAAGTTAATCAAAAAAAGCTCTGAAGAGTAAAATAAGCAGCCATTAAATAGCATTTAATGTGTTACATCCACACCGTATCTCATGCATCCATCAAGCGTATTGTATTAAGTTATTGTAGTAAGCCTTGAAAATTCTGAGCTAAACTTTCTGTAGAGCAGCAGAAACAATTCAGGCTTGTGGAAATGATCTGCCAGAAAGGGGCAACTCAGCAACTCCGCTCCCTTATTTTACAAGGGCTATCAAGAAGGATAAATCAACTCATAAATGTCATTGGAAAGACCTTCCGAAGTACAGCTCCTGGAGGTCAGCTTTGGGCTTCTCCTGCTCAGATATACAATCTGATGCCCACAAGAAAGGCTGGATGCCATCTGCTGCGAGCAAACCGACTCTAGAGAAGCACCCCAAGATCAACACAGTGGCATGCGTTACTCAAAAAGCAAGGTAAAGTTTGAGCAAGGAGCACAAAACATCCCAGGTTACGGAGAGTAGCAGCTACAGCAGGCACAACCATGAAAACAGAAGTGGCTCGTTTGGCAACCGGGTGTGCACAGTCCCTGCTTCCAGGGACTCAGTTTACATACAAGCTTTACTCCTTTACCTATCTAGAATAATTCTAATTATGTTGGTGACTATATTAGAGTAGCTACTTTACTTTTAATTAAAATAAGCACCTCTCTTGACAACGTAATTATATAGCATGAGAACCTGTCAATCAGGCTGCAGAACTGGTCGCTTCAAAATGAGAAAGTTGACTAGTAAACTATTTTCATCGATGACAACTCCTCACCAGCTTGATGTTTCAGAGCCGCATGAGTGGAAGAACAAACCTATCGGTGTTTTTCCAAGTAGATGACTTGCAAAAAAAAAAACCCCAAACAACGCCTTAAAAGATTTCCATTATCAGAAGGTCAAAAAACTTTGCAAGAATGAAACAAATCTCATTTCTATACTAAGAAGCCAGTTTTAGCTACTTGCAAATTCTGCAAGAACTTAGCTATAGCAAGTAAATTAGTTTACGGACTCATCAGTTGCCTTGGAGAATCATGCCCTCCCTGCAGGCTTTTGAGAGCTGACAGATATGCCCCAAAAGGAACCTGGAAATAGAACAGACACATTTGAACTAGTGGAGAGGCAGGGGTTTGCCTTTTGAAAACCACAACAAAGCGTTATGGAAGCAGACATTTAAAAAGGAGAAACAAATGCTCTGGTAGTGCCAGAGTTTCAGAGCACCAGCCAGAGCAGACCTCGGCAACCATACAGGGAAAGTAGTTTAGAGCGAACGTGCCCGTTCACCAAGCATTAGCAGCTTCCCGGTCGCTTCACACGGGTTAGATTTTCAGGCCAGGAACAAAATTCTGTCCCTGTATTTCCATGGAGGCCACTCAGGTGCTCAGAAGTTCACGGAGAAATGAAGTCCCTAGATGCGCTGAGGGTGGAAGCAGAGTACAGCTGGAGGATTCAGGCCCGCGGAGCCTGCTCCTGCTCACTCTGTTCAGAACAGCTTGGGGATACCCAAGGCTGCCTTTACACACCGGTGCGTTACCAGAACATGCTTAGGAAGGGCCTGGCTCTTTGCACCTCCCTCTGCAATTCAATGCACCGATTTTGTTCACGTTGGAGCAACTCCACAATAGATATAATAGGGATTAAACATATTCCGTGTTACTAGGAATTAATTCTAAGTAGGGATATTCGTGCCTACACACACATGAGAATGACAAAAATCAGAAGTCCTTTTAAACCAAGCCAGAAGCATATAGCTTTAAAAATGCTGAACACACTTGAGCAGCTCTGCTAGCAGGGTGAAGTCTTTGGCTACAATGGCTCATGAAAGGATTTGCTACGCGCCTGGGAAGTCAGTATTGCCTGTGTGCGACCCAAAAGAAAGAGGCGCTCCCATTTGGTAACATAACAGCTTCAAAACAAAGAAAGGCAGAGTAATAATTTAACTTCAGAACCGCATGTGAAGCGGGGAAAGGTCCGGTGAGTCACCACAGAGCTCCCAGAGGGGAGAACACACTTTTCTGCGGGACCACAGAACACCAGGCACATTCATGCACTCCATCACCGGTGTTAATGCACCGCAGGCCGGCAGAGCAGAGACCTTCTCCCCCAGCAAGGGAATTACTTGCAAGATAACATTATCTCAGCATCCATTACTGCTTGTGCCAGAACATAAGCCACATGCAGGCCCACTTGAAGCAACATTACCAGACGCCTACACCAGTTCCAGTACCTCCCATGCTACCACGGGGGAAAAAAAAGAAAATAGGTACAGAGAAGCACTCAGAAACGTGCTCAATAGCACATTAACAGGCATTTAAGCTGTAGGCCAGGGCCCAATGAGAGACTGCTAGACTAGAAGTTAAGCAAGGATGTTCACGTTTCCTTCATGAGGGTATTTATCGGATTCTTGAATTATAAAAACAGGACATTCTGAAAGCACTATGTCATCAGACTGACAAACTCAACAGCAAGGAAAGCTAAAGGTTACATGCCAGCCCCTTCTGCTTCCTCTGGACTTGCAGCTGATCCCTCCCAGCCAGAGAGGGATGCCAGCCTGGCCCTTAAGCTGCTGTTGTTATTCCCCACCAGCAACGCCATTTTAATTCTCTCAAAGTAGGGGAACACTCCTGCTCTCACGTGATGTTTATTCTTAGAGAGGATCCCAGGGATTTTTATTTAGCTAAGATCGGTCATGCAGTTGGCCAAGTGCCATAAGAGCATCACAGAACTCCTCAGTTCTGAAAAGGGAGCAGCATTAGTGCGGTAGAGACACGTTAATAGCATTAAGAGTGGCAGGTTATGCAAGAAAGACCTGGGTAGCTGAAGGTAAATAACTCTCCCCACAAAGTTGTTACTGCCATGCAAAGTTCATGACAGACTTTGTAAAAAAAGCACGACAGCCATAGTCGGAGGTCAACTTAACTGCTTACACCCTTCAAACAGCTGAACCTAATTCCTCCTGGGCTCGCCAAAAGAACAAATTCTACCATTTGAGCCTTGCCATTATCTTCAGCTGGTTTTAATGACAGAATTCCCACCTGCCTAAGAAAGCAACCAACATTAGCTACTAGTGACCCAACCAGAACAAGCAGAACCACATTTAGGAAACAACTCTCAAAAATAACTGCAAACTTAAGCCTGGGAGAAGTACAAGAGTCACTGAAGGCACTGCTCCAATTTTTTTTAGTTTTTTTTTTCCTAAGAAAAATGTGTAGATATTGCAAGCAGAGGAACACAGACTTAGTTCAACTAGAATGGTGCCTATGTGGTTTATCTGGTTAGAGGTTGAGGTCAAGTGGAGAAAGCCCAAGATGTCCCATTGGCCAGTGCTTGCATCAGGCTGGAGGTCGGGAAAACGCCAGAAGGAGCTACAGCAAGAGGAACATTACTTCTCAGTCTCAAGGAACGTATGTGAGAGTAATCGCTTCTCTTTGCTCATACCCTTTGGGTTTTGAAACCTGATGGGGCGGCAGCAGGGGGAAGAACACTCATTTCTGAAATGAATTAATGCAGAAGAATAGTTTCCACCTTCCCAAACGTATGCAGGAAGCCAGCAGAGGAGGAAGGGAGTAGCTACTGCAGTTCAACCACTATTGTATTTATATTTCCGTACTCTTGATAACAAATACATTCAACTATGGCTGAAAAACAAGGCATCAGTTAGATTCTAACAAGGTTAGAAAACAAAAGCCTGAGCTTCCATGAAAGAGAGAGCAATAAAAGAGATTTCAGGTCTCCCTGCAATGTTATCAGGTACAGTCTATCGGTTTCTTTAGAGAACGATTCACTTCCTTATTGCAGGTACGGCTGCGATATCCAGTACCACAGCACTGGGCCCTTGGACACAGGCAGTGTCCCTTCCAAAAAGAGAAACATAAGGGGACCAAATACACAATTGTTCACTGTGGTACTAAAAAACCCACTTTAAAATTGTTTTTAATTCAAAAGAAAGGGTTCTGCCCACATGTCTTTAAGGAAGTAAAACTGTATGTCCTTCAAGGGCTAAACCCGCTCGGTTCTGTGCTCCACATTCTCAGCCTGGAAGGTCAGCACATACCTCCTCAAGCCCCTTTCACAAGGATGGGCGATAACACACCAGCCCCTCCTCCAGCAAACTCCTCTCAGAGGACACGCAATCACACTTGGTTTGCTAAAGCACAGAGACAAGAGGAAGCTTTCTTATCTGCTTGCCTTATTGAGCAGAATTCTCTGTAGGCAGAGCCCTGCTGCAGGAGGGGAGCAGGGAGGCACGCAGCGAGTAGCACCTACTTGCTCCTACTGCAGTTACGTCAGCAGCAGCAACCCCAATCTGGTTCACTCTTCATCAATAGAATTGATCCAAGAGGTGTGGGTTTGTGCATGTTTCTTCCCAGACAGAGCAGTTATACAAAAAAATACAAATGAACTCATCAGGAAATGTTTTTAGAAGTACTACCCCATCTATACACACATAGCCAATACAATAACCAAATGAAGGTCTAGGCGCCACAAGAGTTGCAGTCAGTATTTGTAGTTTAAGAAAGCAAGATGACCAAACGTGCAACTGTACTCGGTTGAAAGAGCTCATAGCAGAGTAAGTAGGAAGAACGCATTTATTGCTGAGTGACAGTCTGAGACGAACAGGGTTTGGGTTTTGTTTTGTAAAGAACCCAGGATATTCCTCAATCAGGTCGCCCCACAAGAAGCAACCAGCCAGAGCCAGACTCACACGAACGCTTCCGCCCTCCTGCCCGCTCTCCCGGGCTCCTCCAAAGGATGTCGGGGAGGAAGTAGCCTCTATTCATTGAGGCAGTCAATGAGCATGGATTAAATGTTCCCGGATAAATTACTTCAGGAAGCATTTTTAGCTGCTGAATACAGTCCGTGGGAAACACCTGCTTGGTTTCCATGTCCTGAAACGACGGAACAACAAATGTTGAGAGGCACAAGCACATGCCTCCCCGGGACTCTAAGAGGCAGCTTACATTGTAACTCTCATTTTTGTACAATGGAGACAAGAAAGGAGAAAAATAACATAGCAAACTCACCCCCTTAGACAACATGGGAGTTAACAACATGACCAAGTAAACTGAAGTCTGAGATCAGTTCCAGACACCCGAGGAGGCTGGCAGACATTATGACCACATTGGTCAAAGCTAAGTGAAACGGGAAGGGAGGAAAAAAGTTTAAGACCAGAATGTGCAGGAAGGGTACTTACACTCCTATGTCATCTTCTCTGTTCAGCTACGCATAGCACTGCCTCCCTGCAGGAGAAGGTGACAGTCCACCTCCTGTGACCTCTTTAGCTCCATCGAGGCCACAGTGAAAAGCACGCACAGCATTCTGGGCACCTGCCCTCCCGCCCCCTCCCTCCATCCCACCCAGAGGGAGATAAGCCATCTTATTTGGCTTTTGTTCAAACGGCTTTTAGAGAAGGACTTAAGATGGTTTGGCAGGCAGCCACAGTACACAGTATAAACAACTGGTGGTGCGGCTGCCCCTAGCTGAGCCTGGTTCCAGTCACATCGTGAATGGATACGCAGGAGCATCACCCCAACCGAAAAGACAGAACTTTACATTTATTATGTTATCTCTGTGCCTGCCATTTAAGGAGATTTTAAAAAAGGCATTTTAGGAACAATTTTAGCCCATACCTGTAACAGAGCTTTAGGAAACATGCAAGGCTACTGTCAGTTCAAGCCAGTTTTAGTAAATCATAGTAGATACAGTTGGTGATGTCAAAACAAGCTGTAGTTGAACTGCATCCATTGGACTCCTCTGCATTCTGTACAGCCAAGTATCGTTGGATGGTACTGGCACACTGACATTAATGGCTTAGTCATTTTTGTACAAGTCTGTGCCATGTTTCATTGGTTTACGTTCTAGACTACCTTAAGGTTAAGGCAGAAGGAAGAAGCATTAATTAGTGGAGTAAACAGGCTGAAACTGCTCCCAGAACTGCCCAGAAATAGCCAGCGTTTGAGAACAATCACTGTCAAGCTAATCAAATTTCAAGATAGAAGACACTCGTGTCCCTCAGTCCATACAAATATCGTAAAGAAATTGCATTTCCTTCACTAAAACATGTTGCGTGAGCACTTGCACCTCAGATACCCTCTGACTACAGGCCCGATGACGGACTCCAGTGGAAGTGTAGCTTTATGGTGCCTTCCACAAAGGAAGGCTAGGACGAGAAACACGGATATTCCACTGCTCCAGATTCCTAACAAATCAAATCAGACTTGTTTTTTCTTAGCCTAGTTTGCCCATTTTAATCTTTTGCAGTCCTCTTACTCTAATAAAAAGATTTGAGTGACCAAGTTAAACACAATGTCTGCCCTTTGTGGCAGAAAAAGCAAGAAAGAAGGTCTAACTGGCCAGAAGGGACTTCTCTTGAGTCACACTTCAGTCTTGCTATCTTGAACAGCAGCAGGGAGTGTTAGAAACTTTAACAAATACCCAAAAAGAGTAGTAAGTAAAGCGTAAAGTAAGTAAACATAGAAGAACTGAAAGGCAAGTGCATTTCAGAAATGTTTATTCTGTTCCAGTCGCAGAACTCCCTGTATAATGCCTTTTACAGACACACAGGATCTCCCAGAGTCCATTTAACACTCCCCTGGCACAGCCAGGCGTGCCTGCTCTGCCAGGCTTTGCCACTGAACTCCGGTCAGAGATTCTGGCATCTCTGAACTCGAGACGGTAGCTGTATTTTCCAGAACAGGTGAAGTTTTAGTGTGTACACAGAGCTGTATCAAACCTTGGTTTTCAATTAGAGATTTAGTGTCGTGTCATTAGAAAAGTAGTTCCTACCTCAAAAGCAGGTGTTCCCTTTAGCAGGTCCTTCAGTCCTCAGAAACTGCTTATCTGCAAAATACAATGCATGCACAATTAAGAGGAAGCCGTACAATTACAGAGTATTGGGATGTAAGCTTATTAGGGGTGGCTAGGAGATCATTTCTGTTACTCAAAATTAACTAAATCTTGAGAAATTTTGCTACAGTCCCACCACAGTCATCCCGGCAGCTCGCTTTAATGTTTGCTCCTCAAGAGGAACACCATCTAGCTATTACTATTTCACATCAACACTTGCTCAAGCTATTAAGGATATACTATGAAAATTGTGAGCAACTTCTCCCTCATCACACATCTTAATAGCTATTTTCAAACACGCCATTAAAGCTGAAGCAATCCAGGATGATTAGGCCACCCCTCCATTAAGCAGTATTTCAGGTGTTCGTATAAAGGCTCAGCAGCTCTCCAAGTCACTGGGAAGCATTACACCTGCACAGCCACCTGCGACAGCCACGTTTGATTCACCACTTGATTTGTATGTGACTGGAGATGAACAAAGCTAAAGAGGCACCAAAACATCTGTGGCCCGATTTATCGGTTATTATTATGGAGAGCTACTGTGCACGGCACTCTAAAGGCTTTCATACGGCAGAACTGTCACGTTTTAGTCTGAGACAAGCAGGAAAGCAAAGATGAAGCTTTTCTCCTTCAATAAAGGCTGTACCACTCCATGTTGTTTTCTGTACTTCCAAACTTCAGAGTGGAATCTCTCGCAATGTTACGAATACATTCACAAGTCAAAACCTACAGGTATTGCGAGATGTGTTGCTCTACTAGAAAAGCGTATGCTGTATTCTTTTAAGGGTTGCATTCATGAGACTTGGATTGATATTTTAAGGGGATCCAGATTTAAAAAAAAAAAGATAGTTTAGGAGCTGTATTTCAGTTGCACACAGCTGCCTATTTTCTGTACGATCTCCATGGTTTCAGGGAAGCTACGCTCACCAGCTTTACCAGGGAACTGACTCCTCATCTCCTGGGTGTTGTGTGCCAGATTTTTCTACACAATGTTTTACACTTTGGTCGTTATTGTTTCCTTACTATAAGACAAGCATATCTACAAAAAAAAAATAATCCAAATAATGTTCCTCACATTCTCCATGCAGCACTCCGCAGAAAAGAATATTAACTAAGCTGCACAGAGTCAATTAAGTATTTCAATCCACATGGAGAAATATCCAACTTGCTCTTCACTGTAGCAGGTAATCAAGCCAGTCTCACAACAAAATATCATCTCGGTATCTGCTTATTAATGCAAAGTCTTAGAGAAGCACTAATGCTTGCTCCTCTCCCTGCAGATGTGCGTTGCACGTTACGCAGGAGTGAAGTGCCAACTCCTTCAGTTAAATGAGAGGACAGCCTAGTGAAGAGGGTATCATTTCAGCTGTAGTAAGTGGTAAAGCACTCAGGAGTGAGAGAAAAACCTTCTGAAAGAGTCCTGTTCCCATCAGGAGGGGCGGAAAGGAGAGTTAAGTTAATTAAGGAATGGAGAAATATCGCGTGTATGATCCAGATACACAAGTATTGTGGATGAGCTCTTGCTTGTGCTTAACACTAACGCTGCCCTTTCTAACAAAAGGAAACTCTGTAACACACATCAGAAACCCGTATTTTCTTCTTCCACATCATTATTTGCAGTCTGACCCCCCCCCATGATACACTGGGGCATCAGGGTCCTTCTCCCCAGCTGCTTCCCACTGATGGACACCCAGCTCACATCCAAAGGCATCGAGCCCGAGACGCAGAGCCCGACAGCCTGCTCCATTAAGTTCATCCCACACCCGGTGCTGTGATCCACCAGGTTATTACACCCTCACACAAGACACTCCAATCTCTTTGCATTGAAAACACCAAACTTTAAATTATTTAAGGAGGGAAAAAAAAAAAAAACCACACCACAACCCTATCTTTTGCAGCAAAACGTTAAAGAAAGTGAGAAGCATTAACTCCTTTTTGAGTGCTGGGCATTGCTACTCCATCTCAAATCGGGTAGCGCTGTATCAACCAGGGTTCCGATACCAGTAAAGTAGAACCTGCCACAGTTTCTCGGTCTGCATCTCTAGTTGCACTTTAAATAAACCCTGAAGGAAAGAATTCCTATACTACCAACGCGGTCTTAACTGTCCACAGTTGTAAACATTGCCTTTTTCCTTAAGTATGAGGTGTTCTTGACTGACAGGCAGAAATGCTAAATAATCTTGTCTGTCTTACCCCAAATTGACAGATTTGCTAAAACTGCAGGTGTGGCTGCAAAGATATTTATTTTTATGTGCCAGGTCTTACAGTAGTCTAAGACAGACTTCACCTCGTCCCCTCACATAATAAATTGAGGACTCCTCCAACCACTTACAGAAGTGTTGGTGAACAGCAGGGAAAAAAGATAAAAAGAAGTGATCTATCACCTTGCCAGCAAATACCGACTCACATGTTCCATTATTAGCCATAACTGTTTTCCAGTTTGGAGAAATATTACCAGGAACTAATTTAATGTTAAGAGATGTCTGTCTATACATTGCAACCTCGATTCCAAGTTCGCAACTTTATTTCTCCCCACCACAGTTTTTATGCAAGTGATACCGAAATGCAACACAGCCGAGGGAAGGCAGTCCATTATTTCACTTACATCCCACGCCACACCCACTCTGTTTTTATCTCGCCTACACTATCAGAAAACAGGTAATGCCTGGTATGCATACTGTCCCATCGTGTTTGCTATCCCCATAACATCCAGTTCCACATCCTGCACCAGTACTTCTTGTTCCTCAGCTCTTCTGGTTCCCAAGCTCCTTGCGCTTTTATTACTAAACGTATTAATGGCTTCTCTAACTTCACCCAGTTTTCTACACAGCTGGGCTTTCCCCCCCAGTAACTGAATCGCCTACATCCCATTAACACACTGGACTGCCTTCTGCTTGCTCCCCAGTCTCGTACCTTCCACCTCTTTCTCACCTGAGCATTCACCAAATCCACCCTATCTGTAATACAACAGCTATTCTCAGAGTCCCAAAAAGCATATACCTATTTCAGGGCAAACATTAACAATTCATTTCTGCTTTTCTATAATTTTTAAGGTTCTTTAAGTAGCAACTACTCATCCCTGCCAGTTTCCAGTGGCAGCCCCTTTAGAGGATGAAGTAAACTACCACCTCTCCTCGGTCCATGAGGAGAGCATATAACTTACCTTGCTAAGCCACCCAAAAATGATGCATGACAGAAGCAAGGAAGTGATTCCCCTAGACCCACCTCACAAAATTATCCCAATTAGACAGTCTCTAGTCCCGATAATTTAGATCTTTATGTATGAAGAGTGCTTGTCTCAATCTTACGTTGCTATACTGCCAAAGGGAAATCTTAGAGCAAACGTCCAGTTACATTCAGGATTATCACTCTTACCCCAGCTAAACGGAATGTCCTTCAGTGCAATTCAGTTTTGCAACAGAAAGAATGTGTCATTCATCACAGCTGATGCCCTTATAGGCTCCCTCAATTTCTCTAAGCAAGCACCACTTTCTGTTTTCTCATCCTCAATTTCAGCAGTGCTTCCCGTAACCCGGGAGAGAAAGCCACTGGTCCTTTAGTTTCCTGTTGTCTCTCACCCTTCATACTTTATCTAGAGATTTGGAAACAAACAGCTTCCTTTAAATAGCTCCCCGTCTTAAATATGCATGGTACACGAAGATCACTTGATATGAAGCGCCGAGAGGGGCGGCACACATTGCAGCTCCAGCATTCCACATGCAAAGCGGTATCACGTTGTCGAATACCATGAGTTCAAACACAGTCTTGTAAACCCTGAACTATATATACACGGTGGCCATGAAACCCAGAGATTAAGGCATCTCAGATTTTCACCCCAGTCCTTCCCTAGAGGAACAGCGCTAGCAGCAAATTAACTACACCACCTTGAACGAGGAAAACCACCTGTATAGCCACAAGCCCCTATCTCGGCTCCTTGCTCATAACTGAACTCACCGAGATCCTAAACCAAGAATTTATTCTAGAATATACGGTGGACTTTTTTCTTCATGGGTACCATTGCCAAATATTTAATGAATTTTTGTTAAGCATCAAATTCCTGTTCCTACACTCGCATGAGGCATCTCGGATAAAGCTGACAGGATTTGAAAGGCACTGCTTTTAGATTCGACTTGAGGCTTTGAGTAGAGTGTCTCCCAGGAGAGGAGGGAAGTGCTGAAGTTAGACTAATAATTTAAAGAGTCTTCAAAACACAAGATGGAGTTCCACTGAACTCTACGAGTGAATAATCTTCTCAGGAAACATTCATGAACAGCGAGTGAGAGTTTCACGATAGTCACGCAACTCTTACTGCTTGTAGAGAGAGATCATACTTCCCAATTGCAGGTAGCACCCGGAAGAAGAGAGGTCTGCAGCTGCAAAGCGAGCAGATATTCTTTGCCAAAATCCACGTTTAATCCTTATGAAAGAGGACAGGCTTTAACAAATAGTCTTCTGTAGCAATTCAGGTTGACAAAGTTAAACAACAGCGAGGTTCATACAATCAGACAGTAAATAAGCAGCTGCACAAGTGTCACTGTTTTTGTAGCACAGTGGATTTTCGTATGTCAAGAGCAATTTGACTAAAGAAACAACATGCGATGATTCCAGAAAGCTGGAAGAGTGACTCACGGATTGCCAAATCACCAGTGTCAAGGACCAACCAAGGACCTTCCAGAATGATCCCCAAAGGCTGGACAGTGCAGCAAACACTAATTAAGAGGTGAGCTCCAGCAGCCAGTGTACAGCCAGAGAGCGTGGGGAGGGGGGAGCGAGCAGTCAACTGCATCACAGAGTACACACGACAAGAGGCTGAAAACACCCGGAGAAGCCTGAGATGAAATACTTTGACAGAAGTAATTTCTGAATCTTTCTATAGATCTTTCAACTTGTCCAAACAGAAAAAAAACCAACAATCAAACAAAAAAAAAAAAACACCCAAACCCAAAGCTTTAACACACAAACATCCAGATCCACAAGAAAAAACAAAATCCACTGAAGGCAGAAAATGCCCTTGGTGAGAAACAAAGCACATTCCTTTTCAGCAGAAGCACAATAAAAAAAGAAAGTGATTTAAGCAAGCCCAAAGTATCTCTTTTCACAGTTGAAGAACTCTGCTGCTAACAGGACTAAATTAGCTAAAATTAGCTCTCACAGTTGCATTCCCAACAGCACCTCTAGCTTCCTGTGTGGATGAGTAGTTTTGGTGAAAGCAGTTCTAATTTGGATTCAGAGCATGCAAATTTAAGGAGAATAGTGATTTCTGACCAGTTCCTTCCATGAACACTGATGCATAAGAAAAACTGTCTTCCACATTCAAGTTTAATCCTCTTCTGAAATATTTATTTTTGGAACAATTCATTGAACAGTAAGCCTTCAGCCTAGCCATATTACATCTAAAAATAAAGGTATTAAGAATTCGTCCTACTGCTATATCTAATCAATACAGAACCACTGTGACTCCTGTCATATGCTTTATTTGTCAAAGCACACGCCCGCCCCCACGCTTGCACAGCATTACCCAACACCCTGCCATCTTCTTGGCTAGTATAGACCAGCGAGAGGCATTTTTAACGATCTGAGATGTTACAGAGATTCACTAAGTAAAGGTTCAGTTTCACACACATTAGGAAAAGGAGCAGTAAGAACCCGAGTTAAGTCTTGAGCTATGGCTAAAATAGGAATAGGAAACCAAATGCAACTGAAGCTGCTCCAATGGCATTTTTGCCTCAGCTGGGGCTGTCCTCCTCGAATGTTCAGTGGTGTTCAAAGAGAAAAGCAGCTTTCATTATCCAAATTTCACTTGCCCTCTAATGAAAGGCTGCTAAACCGATTGTGCTTCCTGCAACGATGAAGGAACACGAAGGCTCCCCCCGCCCCAGCAAGTTCAGTGTCACAGTTGACTTAAATGCGCCCAGGACGGCGGTGCCTAGGAAGGGACTGCATTCCCACTTGGGAAATCTGGCTCTTTAACCAGGGCGGCTGCATGCAAACGGCTCTTGGGAACAGTCTTGGTCCACGCCAGCTCTTGAATAGCATCCACCAGTGCCTGGGAGAATATTCTGCCCTAAGGCCAAAGATTGCAACAGGAAATATTCTAAAAACAAACAGCTCAGACACTATATTCCAGTACTACCAGAAGTCACCAAGCACCGTGTAATTCACTAGCACAGGTACAGCTGGAGACGCCAGACCATGAGAAGCTTTTACTTCGTAAGTTGTTTTGATGTTCACGTCATCCCAGATTCCTGGAAACTCCGGTAGTCCAGCTCATCCCCACCTGCCACCGCAAAGACCATACCACTAAGAGCCTCCCCAGCCCACTACTGTAAGAAACAGGGTTGTTTGCACGGTCTTCTTTCTCAATGCCTTTTCGAAAAGTTATAGTTTTTGCTAGTCTGTAACAAGTCTTTTACAAAGTCTCTCTGCTCTAGATGGTTCTTTCTATTTAAACTGAATGCCTGGCACATCTGTCTTTCACAGGTTAGCACGGGCAACCATCAGGAGGTTAGCACGGGCAACCAGCAACTCGCCACGTACACTGTGAAGGGGTAGAGGAAAACTATGGAGGAGAGTAAGGCACCCATCCGCAACAACTTCCGCAAAAATAGAGTGCTATTTCCAACCCAACGCCCTCTTCACTCGCACTCATTCGACTCTGACACTTTTGAAAAGGTTGTTTAACGAACAGCTGGAGGTGTGAGGTGATCAGAAGTTTTCACCAGTGGCTAACCCACGACTGCCACCTCTTCAACCACTGCTGGGCCGAGGGGCTGCCTGGATCCTCGCTCTCCCAATCTCCATACGGCGCCCTGCGGGGCTCCATTAGCTGCATTTCACAACTGCGTGGAAACTCTTGGTCTCACTTTGCAAAGGAACTTCTTGGAGCCCAATCCTCTTTAAGCCATAGTCATCAACCGTTCCTTTTTGCTCCACGGAGGCAGCCATCTGCTGTTGCCAGACACAGGTGAAGGAGGATAAGGAAGAAATCTAAGGCTTCTAGCTACAAGTCGTAAAGGCACTGAGGCCACACACCCAGCAAACAAGACCGAAATAGGTTTATCAGTAGCCAAGTTCTAACAGGCTGTTCAACACGTAAAACAAAAAGCATCCTTCTCTCATTCACTTCAGCCACAGTACATCCTTTTAGGGCAGCAGTAAAGTGGGAAAACGCCACTGTTTTCCCACACCCTAACCTGGCGAGTCCTGAGATGGCTCAAGAACAGGGCTGTTTGTTCCCCTTCTGCCAACAAACTCTGACTGCCCAGGTGAAACGGAGTGGGCAGTGACGCTAGGCACATTTAAAAATACAACATGAATGTGCATCAAATATACCCAGCTGCTGGTGCGTCCCTGAATGGAGAACGCCATAATCCCAGCTGGAGTATGAAGCACTGCCTTTCCTTGACTTGGGAAAAGGAAGACCAAGAAGGAAGTTGCAGGTGCCAAAAGCAGTTTTACAAAATTAGAGCGGATTACAGAACGTTGTCTGCAGGGTCAGCTGACGTACCAGCATGGACAAACACGAGAGAAGTTTGGATTTCCCATTTCTTTGGGACCTTGAAGACTGCCTCGGCAGTGACACGTTACCATGGCAACAGCTTTAAAGCAAAGCAACTATTGGAGGAGAATTCTGAACCGTATCTGACATTTTGCTATTGTAAGAAAGCATGAAAATTCATGAGACTTAAATCTACTTATGTTTTCAAGGTTGATGCCTGCCAACTTTCATAATTTAAGTGCCAGAGTTGCCCGTTAATGTCTCTTACACCGAAGCCTCCTGCAGAGGTCATAATCCTCCGCTTCCATCACTGCTCCTCCAGGAGCAGGCGCAGCACGGAGAGGATTTCAACGCTGGTACATATGGACGGCAGTGATGTGGGCACGGGAAAGAGCTGCACAGCTGCAGGTCACTTTTCAGGGATACCATTAATTGACTTCACTGAGCACTTAAGTGCTCAGAATATCTTAAAAAAGACACCTACCAAGCCACTGTCATTTTTTCTGTTAAAGGACCCGCACAGAGAACAGCGGGTGCTCTTCACGTTGAGGTTTACGTGGTGCTTATGAACGGGACATTTTACAGGGACTCGAGGACTCAAATGTGGCAGGATTGTTGATCTGTGCTTCTTCGCCCTGACTTGCAACTGCCCCAGTCTTGACCTAGAAGTACCTTTAAGACAGAGATCTACGATTTATTTAATCCTTGGATTTTTCACTTTGGAAACTTATTTATGAAAGTATATTTTACATTAAATGCTGGGGGGGGGCGCAAAGAAGCCACTAAGTACCAAAACTAAGCAGAATACACACTGGCAGCCTGATGGGTACCCTGGGTTAAAAGCTCTAGAAGTACATGCTATTTAGTTAAAAAAGAAAGATATCTCCATGCAAAAGGTCATTTATATAGACCAAATTCTCATGCCCAGATGTGCTCTAAATAAACACCAGTATCTGAGCAAATCAGTTTGACAGGTTTAATGACCTATGTATTTTAGGTTAAATATTTAAGATGTTTAGGAACACTTAAGAGGAAGTGAACTAGCCATCAACCATGCCCTTAAAATCAGTCACACCATCACTTCAGAAGGTGAGCAAGACTAAAATGAATCCACTCAATATCAAATTCCGTACCTTCTTTGTTTACGGTGACATATTTGATGAACTATTTACTCTTTCTAGACACAATTCTGTGAGCAGCTCTGAGTTAAGACCACACATTTCCGTGACAAACCACAGGGCAGAGATCCCATCGTGGCTCTATATTCTATTTACTCTCCTCATTGCGCTTGTAGACACAACAGGCAGCAACGTTTTCAAGAGACAGAGATGCTCGTCCCTTGCACATATAACAGGGCATCGAAAGAGATTTTTCTGCTTTCTCAAAGGGCAAAATGGCAGCAAGGAACAGAAGGAGCAAGCAGGGGAAAAGGGGAAGAAAAACAACACACGCACATAACACTGCTACTTAAGGGCTAGAAATCAATGCGCTCTCCTGCCTGCTTTTTGTGGAATCTGCTACTGAACACAGGTGCCGCTTTACAGGAAATTCTACCTTCCTTCACCCGATACCTATTACCTTTGCACACACGAGCTTCACAGGTTGGTTTCCAGTGCCTTGTGTCTCCGTTACAGAAACTGGAGATGAGGTTGAGCAGAATGGCTCTAAAGGCTACCAGCAGCAGGACTGGTGTCAGAACAGCCAGATAAGACCTTATTAGAAACACCTAACACTCCTCATTAGTCACAGGTGAACAAAAGCATCCCAAGGGCAAGCCACATGCACGCTGCTTCTTAAAACAGATGAAAGAAGGAAAACAGCATTTCTTCTGCATACAAGAGCTCCTGTATTAAAAGGGCAGACAGAAATGATAATTCCTCGTCTCCAACACTTAAGTTTAGCCCATGCCAAAATTCAATAGTTGCAGGTTACAAACACAGAGCCTAATTTTGCTTTTATGTTTTCTATATCCATTTCTGTATTAATTTTGGGATTGTTATTTAGCCAATGATAATACAGAAGATGCCTGATCAGCACCTGTCTTATTAGACAGAGGGAATGCAACTTTTTTTTTTTAAATGATGCCAGACAGCAATACAACCAGTACACTAAGGAATATATTAAAAAAGAAAACCACAGCAATCTTGATTTTTCCATTGTGCAGAGATAACAGGTTTAGAACCTCTGCATTGTCAACAGATTTCTCTCTGCATTCTCAAGAGCCAAAACATGAATATGGATTGGAGGCAAAAAGCATTTAAAAACCCCAGTGCATAGACACACGATCATTGCTAATCGAGTGCTAGAAACCACTGAGCTTCCCTATCCACCTTTCTGGAATCTGCTACTAATAAACCAGCTGCTGCCTTGCACATCTCCAAGACAATCTTCACCCGTCTCCTGCCAATGGGGAAGACCATCCGAAAGGCAC
The DNA here is from genome assembly GCA_017639485.1 of Pluvialis apricaria. Classification (NCBI taxonomy): domain Eukaryota; kingdom Metazoa; phylum Chordata; class Aves; order Charadriiformes; family Charadriidae; genus Pluvialis; species Pluvialis apricaria. Next base: position 1,159,065 of record CM030008.1, on the reverse strand, counting down.
CAAGGCTTCCTCGGTGCCAGTGCGACTGCAGCGACAGATTACCCTCCCGAGTACAAAGTTAAAACTGTTCAGGGCTTAAGTGATTCGCTGCATTTGACAGCTGAATATTTTAAATCGTACTGTTTCAGAGTCTGGATTGCACAGTGAAGAATTACGGATCCTCGCTGTAGTTCTAGAGCACGTGCAAACATACTCCGCTCAACTGTAATGAGCACTGTAAGACAACTCCGGCAGGGGCCGGGGGGAGGTTCCTCCTCTCTCTCTCCCCTTCTTCAAGCCAAAAGGCCTTTCCAGGAGTCACGGCTATTCAGTAGCACGCAGACTACGTACTTTAACATTTCTGTTAAAGGATGGCCTCTAGCCTAGAAGTAAACATTTTGATACTAGGTAATGACCCTCAAAATCATTACAGACACAATATAAAATGTCATAATCAATTAAAAGCAAGACCATTCAGAATAGGACTATATTCCTGAAGTTTTCAGAGGACTTGTTGCTCAGAAGCTTTACATGGAAAAGACCAGATTCACTGCAATTATGCAATATCAGCATCCTGAGACAGCAAAGCTACTGAAATGGTGAAGTACTGATGACACACAGACTTTGCCAGGACCTCACCAAGATCCCAGCTGTGCAAAAGTCACCTGTGGACCATCCCACGTTCTCCCAGTTACTTCAGGAGAAGCCTTAACACATCATTTCACCTCCTCTTTGTGGGGACAGTGACCGACCTGGCCGAGCTAGCACTGGCACCTCGGGTCAGGCGGACTCTGGCACTAAGGGGAGGTGAGGGGCAGCAAAAGACAACAAACCTTCTCCCATTATTTACTATACAGCACCAACATTTAAGACTTCCAGCTAAAATCAAAGCAAGTAAGAGTAGATTTGTTTTGTAAGGTGTAAGTAGAAAGTGATATCCATACCTGGTGAAAGGGAAGAAGAGGAGATAAAGGTCAGAACAGTGTTGCCAGATAGGGTTAAGATCATTAACATTTAGTTATTTGCCTTTTAGCTTGCATATCACATTTCCAAGGCATAAAGAAGCCCATCTTACCCAAGCTTTTGGGTTTTCCATAAGTCTAAACACTTTCAGGTGATGTAAAAAAAAAAAAAAAAATAATGTCCCGCCACAAAGGAAATTTTTGTGTCTCCAAGAGGAGCAGTCCTGGGGACTCAGATTGGAGAAACACACACACACACCCCCCCCCACCAAAACCATGCACCAGCCAACCAAACAAAACCCATCAATCTGTTAAAGGCGAGTTTCCCCTATTTTACAAGTGGGCTGAAAAACCAAGCAGCCAGAATAAGATTCAGTGCCAGTTTGCCAATAGATTAAACATTTGGTTTAAGCTGAAACACGTTCACATATCCTGCATCAAAACTATGGCTTTCACAGTTTTGAAAGAGTGTCACTCCTCAGCAAATTCCAGACAAAAGTGACTGGCCTTGGAACTACCCAATAAATCCTTCAGGTGTTTTATTTATAACTGTAGAAGATTAATTAAGGTTTGTAAAGGAAAAAGTTTCTAAAGCTAACAAAAAATTAACCGGAACAGAGGAAGAACACTAATTTCCCATTATGCAACTGCCTCCAAAACCAGATCTGTTCAATTCAGCGTGAAAGAGTGGGATGGAGTCTTAGTACCCAACATCAGACGATGACGGGTTACAACAAGGTGCAGACAGCTGCGTTAAACCAGAACAGATGAACAAATTGTTTCAAGATCCGAGACACGATATACGCAGTGGTGTATTTGACACAGGTAGGATCTTAAATAATACCCTTGCAGAAGATGGCTGCAGCGCAGAGCGCCACAGGGCAGGATCGTCCATTCGACATTCACTCTACCCTGCCCTGTGATGCATTGTTAAACATGATTTTTTTTTTTTTTTTTTTTTTTAAACCTATCACACCTATGGCAAAAACAGACAGAGGTCTGGATGACGAGACTCATGCACTTCTATTTTGCTGCATTTTTACAAATTGCGATTCAATCACAGTAAATAAAGAGTGAGATGGAGAAGAACTGCAGGAAAGCAGAACTGAGAAACTCAGCATCTTAGAAGATTCCTTCCCCCCAGACCTTATTTTATTTTGCTGAAGGCAGAGGAGCAGTATTAGTTTGTCAGCGTTATTGGAACAACACCCTAAACAAAGGGAGCTTGGCAGAACTGTTCTCTCAGATACTTGTGCTGTGCCTATCACTGACAGCGATAGCTGCTCCGAAGATGTAGTAAGATCAGCAGCAGTTTCCCATCAAGACTGAAAGCAGTACAACGTGCATTACTTTACATCACAATCAAGTAAATCTGTGCACTGATTTACTGCCTTAAAAATATCAAATAATGTCTTCAGAAATCAAGACCTACATGAATAAAATAAATATTGTATTTATGTACAGCTGCATGAACAAATCCCCTTGTAAAAACCCTTCAGATGTACCAATAAAACTAGTTTCCAGCAGTATACTTAACCCATCTGATTTCTATTTCTCACACCTTTGGGAATTAAGGAAGTTCTGCAGAGCCATGAGAAGCCTACATGCTGGAGGGAGGACACGCACCCAGGCTCAGCACATCATCTATTCAGCGTAGCAAGGCTCCAGCCGAGCACCGAAACAATCCTACGAGCTGCTCCAGTGCCAAAATAGAAGTAACACTCTAATGGAATTCCCTCCCTCCTCCATACAGGGGCCTCGAATCCAGCGCCTAGTCTTGCTCAAGCATGCAGGTATGTTACTTGGGGTGCTGGTCCCAGAGTCGCTGAGGTTCACAGTGCCACCAGAAGGAGCAGCGGCCCCAGCTGCACATCCCTGCCCCTCTCCTGCGCTGGGAGAGCCGATCGACTGCTGCTCAGGCCAACTCAACTCATTAAACAAATCAGAAAAGCTTATCAGTTTAGCGTGTAGGTTCTTACTGCAAAGACCAGTTAAAAAAAAATAATTATACCATCCTGCTTTTAAATGGAACTTAAAACTTTTCTGCTCAGACTCATTAAGAAATAAAAAAGTAAACGATGTTCACAGGTCCATCCAGAGTTTCACTTGCACGCTGGCCGAGCCGCCAAACAGCCCAGTTCTGCTGGTGGCCCTTACGCCTGCCCAGAAGAAAGGCAGCAGCACGCCGAGGCGGCCGGGCGCGGAGTCATACCCCTCACCCTGCCCGCACGAAGCGCTGGGGGAGGCAGACGGCGTGCACGGCCACCAGCTTCTGCCGAAACACAGGAGGCTGACTCCTGGAGGAATGAATCACTTAAGAACTGAACCTGCCTGCATTTGGGTTTGGGGTTTGTTTTTTTTTAACTATTTAAGCTCATTGGCAAGTTTCACTGCTGTTTGACTGGGCCAGTACGTGAACAGCAACCCTGCACCTACAGGCTCTACTCCCAAATCTCACGTTCACCGCTAACGAAGTGTAACTAGGCGGTGGGAATACAGCAAAACTGGCCGGTGACACACGCCTGACAGCTGCTAACAAAACAAAAAAGCTGTATGAACAGCTCTGTTCCTATGCCAGCCAGGGTTTGGGCATTTCTAAGTCGACAACACGTAGGTGAAATGTAGTCACTCCTGCTGCATTCAGGTTTCGAAGCTGTTATGTTTCAGAAATTACTAATTAATTCTTCCATAATTTTAAAACAAATTCCAACTAGAATGAAGACAAGCATAGTACATTGTCTCCTATGTAGCTTCATTATTTTTTACAGTTCTCAGCATTCCATTAATTGACAGAAATAAAATATTTATATTTGAGTTTGAGCAGACTCCAAACTTTTCGGCTCCCCCTACACGCAGATCCTGCATTTTAAACTGGAACCAGCATGCGGCTCTCCACCATCCAAGGTCAGCAAACAATCATACAAGGGTGAGAAACTGAAAGAACAAAAACAAATACTACAACTTCTCATTTTTAAAGTTGACTTAGAATGAATCAAACTCTCTTTGTTTCTGGCACATCACTGAAGTCAAACTCAGCAAGCGAGACAGATACAACTGTCCGCTCCCACGAGCGCCACGGGAGTCAAATAGCTGGGGTTTGCTCTTACTTTTCTCCAGTTTCTCCAGTCAACGGCGTATTTTAAAGTGACAATTTTATAATTTTAAAAATGGAAACAGGTAGAAAGCACGTGGCGTTTCACAACACACCACTGCTAGTAGCTTGCACTGCTAAATAAAATCCCATTGCTTCCAGAACTTTCAGTGAAAGTCAGTCATCTCATACCGAACTCTGATCATGCACGCAGTGACATGACGTGGGGAGAGGGGAAGAGGGGTCCTCCTCTCAACGGATTCGTTTTGAAAGGCCAGAGGACATCAGTCACAGCAGCACGAATACACTGATAGCCAGTATTTCCGAGAGAACCTATCAGCGTTTACTCCAAATATCGCTACACAGTGGCTACAGGAGTCCTTGAATGTTTTTTTTCTGTAAGCCTGTGACAAAGTTAATCTAACAGGAATGTTAGATAAACGGTCTAACCCAGTTAAGAGATGCCTTCGTTTCTTACTCCGGCAAGACAGAAATTCACTGCAAAATACAGCTGAATGAATTTAATACAGAAGGCATATTGATTCACTGCACTAAGCTTTAAAATAAATAACTTAAAACTATGAAGCTAGGGACCACTGTTACATAATTTTTAATTAAAATCTTCCATATAGAGTCTTTAAAAAAAAACCAAAACAACAAAAACAAACACCACATCAGTGTGATTGCCAGTAAAATCAGTACATCCAATTCAGAGGAAGCAGTTCTTGGCTTAACCCACTTCAAAGATTAGCTCTGGCTTCTGAACTGCAGTGAAAAGCTCTACAGACGGCATCTCCTGCCGGCTGCCGTGCCATGGCTGCATCTGAACGGACACTCGGCTCCCCCGACGCGACCGAGCAGATTACTCAGTGCTCAGCCAACGCAGCATACTTTTGTTTCAGCAAATAGTTAGAGCATTGCACAGAGACCGGTTGGTCACTAGGATGAGATCATTCCCAACAGCAAACTTTATCAAAAAGCTTTTTGTTACATGCTGTTGTACTTCAGAAAGTTAGCTTCATTTTATGATTAATTAGTAAAGAGAACGCCTTACAGAAAGGTTCACTTTATTATTCAGAAAATATTCAGTACCCCCCCCTTTTTTCCCTCCTACATTTCTACTGCTTTAGATTTAGAATGCTTATAAGACATTTTTACATTTTTTAGCCAAATTATTAAAATCATAAGGGAATGACTTCTGACGTGTATCAGAGGGATTTGGGAGGGGCTTTATATTTAGGTTTGGTTTTTTTTTCCTTGGTGTTTGAAGGAAGAAATACTTTTAGAATCTAGAAAATCACTTCGGTTATGCTTCGCATGTATTCCAAAAGGAATGAGAAAGTATTCTCAACTGCCCATGCCTGGCCTCAAGCTGAAGAAAAAGAACATGCCAGCATGGAAGGAGAAGGTTGCTATTGCACAAAGCGCCCTTGCTGACAAATGAGCGGGGAGAAGCAGTGGCCATAGTACTATCCCTCCCCCAGTAAAATCCAAATACTGCCCTCGGACTCCTGAGGTTCAGCTCGGAGGAGCTGAGACACCTACTTTCAGAGTATCAGTTCAACAAAGATTACGTAGCCTGCTCCAGTGCCTGATAGGCTCTAGACAGCCAAGGTCCTCCAGCCAAAACTTCATGCAGCCTTTGAAGTCCTGATGCTGCACCTGTCCAAGGTCACTGGCAACTGATTAAGCCAAATATCCAGCATCTTCTAGATCCGTAAATTCAGCATCCTTACACATGCCTCCAGAGGAACTGATCCCACATATACATGCAAGCACATGGAAACACACACAAACAGCATCGAGCTGAGAGAAACACCTAGTGTCCCCTTTTTATGTGAAGCAGGCTCCACACCCTGCGACTTGGAGATCCCGGTTGTATTTCCTCCTCAGCCTGAAAGCGTTCAACACCACCTACCCGGCTCCTGGAAGGTGCGCTACCAGCCAAACATCTGCCACAGACACTGCTTGCACGGGGGTCAGCCTCCACACACAAGGCAAGCCCGAAGGCATGAGTTACAAAGGCTGGAAGACCAGCAAGGCTGCGCCTGTCTATCGCCCTCCTAACCAAGCACTCTAGGTTTCGACTTCTGTTTCAGGAACTGCTTCTGTGTTTCATGCAAGAGGCTTGCTGGATAAAACCAGAAGTAATCCTAAGGATATAAACCAGAACCCACGGCTCCTGACACCTGAGCATCCTATTACTCTGCTGCAACTGAGCATGATGTTTTTTGAGCCTCCTTCTAGATCTCCCCCATTATTTTATTCCAGTCATGCAAGAATTCTCATCTTGGCCACAAGAAGCAAAAGAAAACTGGATGCAGAATTAAGATTCACCATTGTATAGCACACAACTGAAACAAATCAAAACACAGCAGCATTTATTAATGGCTAGATCATAGAAACTAAGAACAAAGAAAAAAAACAGAAGTCATGTAGTATTCAGTAATCAAGAGAAACTTTGTGTTCTATGAAATGATCAACTCCACAGATCTCCAGTGAGGCACAGGCTGTCTATTCTCAACTCACTTCTCAGAAGGAAACACAGATGCTTCAGAAAGTTTCACCCTGTGGTTGGTTTGTTTCTTCTTTCATCCAAGCATCTGCCGCCTGCAATTCATTCGCCTCTGCAGCCTTTCAGCTTTAGCTAGACGGAATGAATGAGTCACTTAATTAACCTAGAGTTTACACAAAAGAAACGTGAAAGCAAGAGACTGCCTTTAATCAGATCAATCCAGTGAGCATCTTGAACACATTGAACTTTTCTTTTTATAAATATATTTTTTAAAAAAATTAGTAGACTAACAGAAGTAATTTAGTAAAAACTATCTACGAGAACAATTCATAGGCAATCTGCAGGCTAAAAAACATAAGATTTGAGTCAATTCCATAAAATACAGCCTACATCCCTGTTCAGTAGATGAAAGTGGTCCCCTCAGTATACACCCCCCCTTTTTTGGTATTATACTTCTGAAAAGTATAATACAAAGCATTTCATCTAGAACTTACGGCTCCTGTACTTTGAAAGACTAAAAGAAACACTCTCAGAAGAGATAAGCAGGGACACAAGAGCGATTAGCGTGACCTGCAAGCTACAAGTGTGATAAATCGTGCTGAGAGGACAAAGGTAACAGTGGTAACCAAAAGATAACCTTTTTTATTTGGAGATAGAGAGACTTTTGAGCTGGGTCGTTTCCTCAACACCACCAGCACTTGCCCGTTTACAGGTTATTTGCCTTGTACAAAGGACAGGCATTTTTTGTTGCAGCAGGTCAGCGCTGGTAGCGTAGATGAAGGGACTCTAAAGAAGCTGTAACAGAACCCCAGGTAGGCCGGCTGCAGTACAACAGCTGCTGATCAACACCCAAGGCTCCGATGCAAACAGAGTTCAGAGGTGACAGCCCACGCTTAACCCTCACCTGAGCATGGAAAATGAGAAGATGAATAAAGGACAAAACATAAAACATGCTGTGCAAATCCACACATCTGATCCTTCTGCTTGACCTGTTGCAGTAGTTTTGATTTTTTTCACCTGCTATGAAAAGTGGAGTAATACTATCTTGTTTAACACAAAAAAAAAAATCAAACTAACTAATAATGACTTACTTCACCCTATTCCTCTGCTGTTCACGCTAAAATATTTGCTTTTACCCTTTAATCTAAAAGCTTTAATCTAAAGCGTTAACAGGACTGCTGAAAGACAACTACTTTGAATGAGTCCAGTATCAGTAAGCGGGAAGCATAGCTGGTGGATATACAGCTTCCCTTTGTGGTCCGATTTCTCTTAACAACCCAGTAACATCCTTCAGCTGAATCCAAAGCTTAGGTTGTGTAAATAATTAGATCCAACCACCTTAAGTTTGAAACTTAAAATAGTTTAAGGACAAAATATCACAAGTGACTTGGAGGACCTACAAAGTCACCCTTCTTTAAGGGTTATGGGTTAAAAATTCAATATGGAGAACAATAATACTCAAGCTTATTGTATGTGCCAAATAAGATATTAAAGATCAGAGATACCTCTATTTTACTTTTCTCTTTCAGAGTATTGTTTATATTTTATTCCTCAATTTATAAACTGTGACGTTTCTTTTAAGTAATATTACAATTGTGGAGAAAACACATGGTTTTACAGTTCTACAATCGGGATGCTCTAACGCATTTCAACTGAAATTACCTATTTTCATGTACTCGTTGTGTTACCCCCTTCACATTTGCAAAATTAGTTCAGCACAATGTTTAATTATTAGAACAGAGTTGCAAAAATAACTCCCACTGAAATTTTGATAAGTTAAAGATATGTAAGGCATCAGTCTTGATTCCCCCCACTCCCTTTATGCATTCAATAAATTGACATCTCTTCCATTAAAAAAAAAAGACCAAAAGTTGAAGTACTGAATGCCACAAATGCTTACTGTAAAAATACAGAAAAAGAACAAATGCATTTTAATTCCATACAGATTTTAAGAGCAAGTTTTTCACTATATTATTTCCTGCTCAGTTCAGGTTCAACCATTTGATTACATCAGCCCCTCAAAACGATATTAGAAGATGTGAAGCTTGCCAGAGAATTTCATTTGGGAAATGTAACCAGCACAGTCAGCATATTTGGCTGCTGAAAAATAAGGCTACAGATAAATTACATACTAGAGAAAATAAACATACCCCAGACTCGAAGGAAGAAGAAAGTCTAATTTTGATCAATCTTGGGCATCTTCAATGTTTCTACAGGTATACCACAGACAAAAAGCAGGTGAGGGTCTTTTCAGAAACCTGCGTTAATGCCACCCTTGGTGCGTTTTGCTTTGTCCCACGGGACAGCACCCTGTCTGTGGGAGCCAGGGGAAGCACAGGCATCGGGTCCTGGCAAGCTGCGCCATCCGAGGTGCAGTTCGGGGATGATCAATGGGCATTGAGGTCCTGTTAGCACAGGACGGAGAGTATTGCTTTCGTTAAGATAGCCGATCAACTATGCCCAGAACATTTCTCTCAGTCTGTGTTCCTCCCACCCGCCACATGCAATTTCTTTAATAGAAAGCTGACAAAGAAAAGGATTTTAGAAGACAGAAAGCGGGATGGTCTCAGCTAATGATTCCAGAGTGGCTGGCCAGCACCTACAAGTTCAGGCTTTAAAAACTGTAATTCTCAAACTGGATTCTACACAGGGACTTATTACACCTACAGAAATTAGGACCTCCCTTTTCACTTCTATACGGGGGGGGGGGGGGGGGGAGAAAAAAAAAGAGAACTGTGCCAAAATTATATCATCGTTGAAGAGTACCCCATGTCCTGGAGCCTACCAGCATAGTTGAGCTCTGCCAAAAATTTAGGTATGTTGACCTCAGACTGTACCCCCAAGAGCTATAAATGCATTATCTACAATACAACGTTGCTTTTTCATGTATGCAATCAGACTGAAATGGTGGTCCGAGAGAAGTAAATTCCCCACATTTATTTTACAGAAGATGACACTTTAAAGAGTCAGCACTATTTCAAAGCTCAATGCTTTAATACAGGTTACCGAGGAAGCAGGAGAGAAACAAACAGAACCGGGAACTAAATTAACGGTAGTCTCATTCCATCCCCCTCCACGGCAAGGACAGACAAACTGGTACAAAACATGAGACTAGCATAGGCAAAAACAAATCAAAAACAATGAGCAAGAAGATAGAAAGTTATCTCATTACACAACAAAATGTGAATATCTGGAGGTAATAAATATTAAATTTCTGTAAAAGAGCCTTATACAAAAAAACACAACTGATATTCCAGTTTAAATCCAAAAACACCACAACCAATATTCCATTTTAAACCCGTATGACCATCAGACTTGCAAGAACAGCTGGTCGCAGTATGGAGCGTAGCATGTACGCAGCGCTGAATTTGAATTCCTCCATCTCAGAGCAGACTACGAAGGCTCAGCAAGTTTAGTGACCCCCTGCCAGAATCCAGCTGGCTTCCCCGGGTGTTTATATCCCTGCCCCTTAACAGTCCCTGTTGAGTAAAGGTGATTGATTTAGGAATTTCAGTATTGCCCTACCAATAGCATAAAAAGCCAGTTTTGGACTACTAACTGATGCATAATTCTTTGCAAGATTGTCATACTGGTAAGGGGGAACCAAAAATGCAAGCGGAAGAAAGGAATTTCCTGGTCCGGCATTAATGGGAAGGGGGGAGCAGGCAGGAGGGAACACAAAAACACACAAATACGAAAAAATAACTTATATTCACATCTTCAAACCAAAAAGGCAAAAGCCAGCGTGGCTCTTTCAGTTTCAAACTTGAAGACACATTATGCTTGAGGACAACAGAGCAGCTTATTGAGGAGATTAGAAGTAGTTCGGAAAGAGTTAAATCTTTTAAGAGGAATCCTAGATGTGCACTGTACAACTTTGTCCTTAACGTAACCTCCCTTCCTTTGCTCTGACCTGGTCATTCCCTTACTTAATTCCTTACATGTATTCCTCTCACTTTCCAAAGAGAATTCAAGTTACTAATACGCTCCTGAGCATATTTTCTATTCTCCGGTCTAACAGTCAGTTACCAAAATAACTTTTCTATTCTTCCAGTGTCACTTTTGGACCACTTCCTACTCTCATTATATAACCACAGACCTCTACTTTAAAAGGGAATCTCATTTTATCACAGGAAGTCAATCCCCCAGGGGAAAAAAAAACATCAAGAAGTCTGCAGTATGTTTAAATAAGACACAGCATCAGCTGATGCCAGCTAGAGTTAGGTTTTTTTAGGAGCACTGTATTAAAACTATGTGCAGCAATCAACCCTCAAACAGCCTTTTTAAAAGGTCTCTGAAGTAAAAAGGAAAACCACCCCACGTTCAATACATCCAGAGGGGCTATAATTGGGATTTGGTAGGCAACACACACAAATAAGGGAGGAAAAGAGCAGCACAGGTTAGATAGGAGTTCAGACAGGTGCAGAGAACAGAGACATAAACAGAGGAGCACAGCAGCAGTAGGGCAGCAGAGCAGAACCTGGAGCACAAACACAGCTCACAGAAATTAAGAAAAAAAACAAATCAGTGCTTTAGACCTAAAGGCCTTTGTCCAACTCGTAAGGAGATTTGATGTACAACGTGACTATCTGCTGTGAGTTGACAAATTCAGCTTTTCTTGTTTAGTGCACCACAAACATTCACTAATCCATCGTTACCTGAACGTGATCCGAGGAGATTCTGCCAGCAGGGAGGAACACGCATCAGCTGCAGACTAGGTTAAAATGGAAAATCTTAAGGAAGTTACCAGCCCCAGCGATAATCAGTACTGGATGCAGAGGAGCCTGCGAGAGTACAGACGGATGTGCCCATAGGGTGAGTCTTTTAGCAATACCAGCAATTACTGGTAATTTGGCAAGTTAAAAATCTTAGCTGGAGAAAACTAAGCTTGAAATTGCAAGGAGTTTCTTTATGTTCCCCAACTCTTTCAAATTCATATTTATCCATTCTAGGAGGGAAATCTCATAGAAGCTCCCAGCAAAGGAACACAACACATCAGAATAATAAAGAATACCACGAGTTAATGAGTTGTTACAGTTTTAAGAACAAGAGGACGACCATCAATGCAACAAAAGAACAGTCGATTGATTATTATTTTTTTTTAAACACCATTAACTCCACAGGTCTCAAATGAATACACATCTTATTGGACAAATTTGGTTTTCAGCAAGCAGACAATGCCATACGATACTCCTCCGTATTAAGATGTAGAACTAGTATTCCTAGTAGAACCACCATTACTTTTAAGGGAGAACACAAACCTAAAAATGCTAGTTTGAGGCAAATTATAGGATGTCTCCTTAACAGTGAATTCCCAAGCTGAAAATAGTTTGGGCCAAGAGCAAATAAGCTAGAGTTATATCAAACCAGTGCTAATGCAGATATACATCCCTATAAATCCAGTCAGTCATTCACCAATTACACCAATGCAAGCTACTAAGAGGGTCACTCCAGGACAAATATGTAATCCCCAATGTGACACTTGATCCTATTGCCCTACATGCTCTGTCCAAATCCCAATGAAAAAAATAAACACAAAAACATTTTACCTAAAAGACCAGTTAAAAAAAAAAAAATCCAGTCCTCAGAACACGAGATGGATATATCCTTTAATTCTCATGCCATAAATGCTTAAATGAGTTAAAGTACAGTCTAAGAAGAAATAATATATATGCCTTAAGCATAAAGATATCCTGAAAAAAGTAGCACTGCAGATTACGTACATTGTAGCTTCATATGTAAATGCAAATTTGTTAGATAAAATATAGATTGAGCCACCCACAGCATCCTACAGAGTTCCCAACATCATGGTGTCACAGTAGTACCACCTGATACATATATTGGGCAACAAGCATTATGACATGTCATCCCAAAAGCATTTAATGCGAGATTTAAGCCTTGACAGTGATTACTAGTTTCACCAGCATCCTGGTGATCACATCCCATCATTTTGTCCAACTGTGCCGGTGTAGGTGGAACCAGCTTACGCTGCAGGAGCTGCGTTCTGCAAGCCCCAGCAGGAGCGCAGGCACTCAAATCACAAGTACCAATTGCTGTGCTGACCAAACATTTCCTCCAGAATCCCACAATCATTTCAAAGGTTTCCTTTTACATCCCACCTTTCTTTCCAGAGGTTTCTCTCTGTCTTTTCAGGGATAAAAGAAGACATTGGCATATATGAAGTTACAATCAAAGTAATGCTTCTGAAGCTGTACATCAGTAACTTCCGTTATGCCCTGTTATTGGATTCCTAACGTAAATATATTTAAGTTACTCCTGCACATCTAAATCACTTTAAAATCCACAGCTCCTGCTGAGAAGTCCAAATCATCTAGCTCTTAACATCTAGAACCCTCTTCTTGGTCATGAATCGAAGCAATTAAGAAAAGAAACAATCTACTCCCACCACAAAAGTCAAAAGGAAGGAAGAGCCGATGACTCAGTTCTTTGTCTCATTCTTTGCCTCTTAAATCTGCAGAGTCCAATTCAAAGCCTCTGCTGGAACTGGCTTATAGATTTTTGTCTTTGCTCTTCCACAGTTTTGAAGTTTCCAATTACTTTCACTACTATTAATTAATTATATATGGACAGCAGAAAAACTGTTCTGAGATTTCTTAAGACCAGTGCTGACAAGCACAGGAGCATCTTTAAAGAGAGCATTACACTTGACGAAACTGTGATAGAGAAATAGCCTTTACAGAGTCAGAAGGTACAGATAAGTGGAATACGCAAGGTTAAAAAAAATAAATAAACGCACAAACAAGAAGAGGCCTGCAAAGGAATGAGCAAAAAAAGATAAAAAATAAATCAAAACACAACACCAACCAGCAACAACAAAAAGAAAAGTTCCAAACTCAAGATTCATGTGTTTGGTGTTAACAGCCTTTCAGTGCAACAGAAAGGGAACCTTAGTGTAGACAGTAATCAGGTTACAGGCAAGATTAAGCACTTAGAACAGCTACGCTTAAAAATGCTTTCCGTAAGCTGCTGTTGCAAACAGTATCTATATTTCTAACAGTATTTCAGATCTAGCATTACTAATAATGTCACAGGACCACTCAAGCATACATCAAGCAATACTTGGGAACAGAGCACGTGAGAACTTCCTGAGCAGACATAGGTGCTTGTGTCAGTGACTAATGACACGGCCAGGAGGGCCTTTAGCTTAACCTATGATAAACAGCCTTCTGCCCAACGGCAGACCTCTTCCTCTTCGTGTGCCTGAAACACAGACAAATTTAAACTACTAATAGCTGGAATCTTAGAAAATGCATGGTACTTTCCAGAGGGGCTTAAAGGAAAACAGTCAGCGAAGCACAACTTTCAGAGTTCCCTTAACATGCTGGCATGCCTGACGGCTCAAGCCTTCAACCGAAGGTACGTATGGTTTGGGGTTGGATTTTCCACCCCCAGGCCTTAATGCTTTGCACTGCTCTTGTTCAGTCGTGCCACTGACAGTGCTCCTCCATCGCATTCTCCCCAACAGAAAGCCAGTTCGATGTACACTTGGCATCCGCTTCCCCAACTAGGTGTTTCTAACTTCCCCTTTAATAGAATTGATGCGAGTCCTGAAAATTGTTCCAGAAATCCCAGCTGGTCACCGACCGATTTTACAGCACATAGTTATGGTGGCATAACAGCATGATAAAAAAATGTAACGTGAGAGAAGGCTGCAACCTCAAACCAGTTTTGTTATCAAAAAAAAAGCCATAATACGGAAACAAACTCACAGTATCACACTCCTAGAAGGACAAACGGCCAGAGTATCTACGGCAAAGAGCTAGAGTTAGACATACCACAGTTAGTGCAAGAAGCAAGTGACAGGCTGGGGGCAGGGAGAAAAGGAAACAAGATAAAGCAAAGGCACATGCACGTTTTTCTGCCCCTTCCGGAGGATTTCAAACATTTCAAACACCAGTTAAACAACATGTACAAATCTGCTACAATCCTCAGTTTGCGAGCCGAGGGTTCAAAACCCCAGTGGGCGGGGGGGAACGGCACCCAGCACGCTCCGAAAGCAGCGTCCCCAGCACCAGAGGGTTTTCACTAACAAGCCTGAATTGATCTCTTATTCTAGCACTTCAGGAGTTGCAACTCAAGAGTATGTAAACATACTTTGAAATTCATCTGATAAATGCTCCCATAGTTTTACTTTGTTTAAAGTAAGTGTCAACACCCTAAATTCAGCTGAAAAACAGCTTTTCAGGATGATGTAGCTCTAATGCAATTTTACAAAAGGAACAATGACTCACTCCCAGGCGGGAATGTGTTGGAAGCGTTATGACCTAATACTCAGAAAGAAGCTTGCTTTTTCAAAAAGATCTAACTTTAGTACGTACAGTATCTCTCCAACAAGTAAAGTTTGAAAGAGGGAGAGGTTTTGCACAACAGAATTTACAAAATTACCTCCCTTTTTTGCCCTCCCCCCAATTAGTCCATGCCAAATCATCAGCCTATCTGCAAGCAGTCCCATTCAGCCTTAATTTCAGCCCCAAACCAGTCACCTTCCCATAGAATTACATCCATGCATGACTCCCTCTCCAGCCCGTTTTAGGCCTGGCCATTAGAGGCAAGGACAGCACTGACCCAACGTGCCAACCGTCATGAAGAGATCACCATCAAATATGGATGGAGGCGTTAAAATTAAAACATTAGTACACACTAGATATGAAACATTAGCAAGCTATGAGCACCTGACTGACTAGCAAGACAAGCTTACTTCGTGCTCAACTGGATTCCTGACAATCTTGCTGAGGATCCTCTATCTGTGAAGGGCTGATTTTTAAGATGTTATGTTCAGACAGCCTCTGCACAGGAACTTACTTGTTACAATATAAAGCCCAGAATTATTTGATACATTAAAGGCCAGTGACCATCCATCGCTTGGGTTTGAGCCAGCATTGCTCTCAGCCTGTCTTATGCTCGTACTTGCAAATACTCTGCATAAAAGGGGCAAAGTGTAGGTGGAGAATGGGAGTGAGTGACACAGGCTAATCAGGATTTTAATCATGCTAATGGATGTGATTAACTGCATACTTCTCCTAGAAGCTTCCTGCAGCTACACATGAGTAGCTTGATAGCCAGAATGCAGCATGAGCGAACTGCTCATCCCATTTTAATCTCCAGCTACGCCATGCCCGTCACGTCATCCAGCGTGCAAGGATATACCTAATACTTAACCTTATTTCCACCCGCATATCAAATCTTCCACCATGCCAACACAATCATTTTGGGCAGGGTACAAAGACTCCAGACCTGTGTTTGTCTACGCTAAAGTCTCTTTACAATAAAAAAAACAAATTATTGCTCCAAGAGACTGGAAATCTAACCTTCGCAGAGGAAAGCTAATACAGGGCCTATTGCATTACACAAACCTGCCTGAATAATGCAACCACAACTGTTCGGGGCTTTTGGTTGGGTTTTTATTTTTCCGGTTTATCCAAATCACAGGGACATTGCTAGCTTTATCTCAAAGTTGGTATCTTGCTAGTCCTTGAGAGAAGTACTAATTCAGCAGCTGCCACCCTCTCAGAGGAAAATTCCTAAGAGGCCAGGCAAGGATTAGAAGAGCAATAAGAAACAGCCTTTTCTAAGAGTGAGGAGGTTGGGTAGGCAGGGAAGAAACGAGACCCTTCCCTACCCATTTCTAGGGGAGGATGCATGTAAAGCACCAGATAAATAACCCACCGTCCTCCCACCTTCCAGCAGATATTTCACAGGAAGAATGTGTTACAGAGTCTGAATATACCATCATTTACATATGCATCCATTTTTCATCTAGGTAGTAGACTTACACTTCCCATTAACACAGTATCTCCCATGTTTTCTAGAGCAACAACTGCAGGCATTCTGCTCTCAAGCATTCCAATTTTTACAAAATATGGGCTTGTATGACAACTTATTCAGAGGACTCTAAGAGTAATCTTGTTTGGGAACAGATCCAAATGCTTAGCACTATCCTGATATATTTTTTAAGAGTGCTAGATCTTAAACACTACTTAAGCATCACACTAATGTCTGTCCATAATCCTCTGAGGTTAGAATTCCCAATAATTCTAAATAACTTTAATATTTTCTAAAATTTGAAGTTCAAAAACTTTATAAAGAAGTCTCCCCAAGGGCAACATGACACTAGTGTGAGCCAGAAGTATTTTGCTCTTATTGTTACCAAGTTAAAATCTGCATAACATTGACAGCAACCGATTTCACTGACCTTTTCTTCCCACAAGAAATTCTTTTACACGTGCAAAATACTAAGTCATGAAACGGGCTTCTGAGTTGTGGTAAACTTCTCTAGCCTCCTACAAGGGAAACACGGGTTTGCCTGCTGTGCGAGCCTACCTGCACACATTATTCACACGGGCTGTACTTTGTTCAACCAGCTTTTATGCCACCTCCTCAAGAACCTGATCCAAAGTACATCTACCCTTTCTTCTGGAAGACAAACTCTGTCGCAGATGACGGCAGTGATGATGGCTCAGGCTCAAGACTCAAGCTGTTCTGCCACTATACTGTCTGCTGTAATCACAGACCCCTGCATTTCTCTGATCTACAGGTAAGTGTAATTTAATTTGCCTTCGAGGAAAAAAAAAAAAGGCACAAAAAATCAGTTCAACTGCATTGTTAAGACAAGAGGAAGCCATGTACACAGACATTTGACTAAGCAAGAGATTGATCTATTTTAGTTGGGACAGGAAGTGTAAACATGAAGCTACAGGAAATAACTATCTGCCTTTCAGAGCAATATTAGCTTCTTCAAGTGTGCCTTTGAAACTCCAGAAGCACATACACAAAATATAATTTTGCTGTCTACAATCAGACTGGCAACAACATGATGAGTAACATGCCTTGAACTCTTAATTCTCAGAAGAGGAGACTGGAATTTTATCTTCCAATCTATGTCTGGACCAGCAAAATAAATTATTTGGGATTTTTCTGGACCAAAACAAGGTATAGTTATACATTGTTTGGCTTTTAAGTAACCATCACTTTCATTTGAATTGCAAGTAGCTTGAATTCATCTTGACTTATACCCCGTCTGACCAGTGGTTTCCCTTAGTCATAAGTCTGGCATACGTACAGACTTCCAAATTCTGATATCAGTGCTATGTACATAGAGACAAATGTAGTTTAAGTACAGAGTTATTAGCTGAAGATCTCGAAAGAGCTTAGTAAACATGAGGTAAGCTTAAGAACAGTACACGAGGGCAAGAACAGTGCTAACAGCAATGGGTCCAAACTAGACCTGAACTCTGCAGGAACTCAAATCTGATTTAATGGCTCAGATTCATTTATTTCTAGGGAAGAGAGGTAACCACTAAAATACTACAGGGGTTGGGACCTCAAATATAATTATAGCTCCATTCGCTAAAATTAAGGCTGCATCAGCCCTTCTACAAGCACCAGAAAGAATACGCAATTCATTTGTTTAAACTGAGTATTCATCAGACTTCATAAAACGAGCTTAAGGCTGGAAACCAAGTCATGTCCCACCCTCCACACAGCCTTACCTACTACCCCTTAAAAAAAAAAAAAAAAAACAACACACAAGTTGTTTCTATTTCCACTGTATTTCTGTGCTTCTATTTGCACCGTATTTCTATTTTCACTGTATTGAGCAGGTTGCCTTGTAGCTTATGTTGTTGGAGGTACAGGGGGTGTTTAATATCATGATAGAAAGAACAGTTTTGGCAATACTTTGGTATTTAAAACTCGGATTTAACTGTGAAGTGTCCCCAAAAGGAAAGCAAATGAGCACTCTAAACCCAAGTACTTCAGAAGTAGCATTGCCATCTTTAAAGAACACTTACCAGTACTGTAAGGCTTGGCATACACAGATATCAGAGTAAGTCCAAGTTGGTTTCAACAGTTTATGGGAGCCTGTCATGTGATCATTCACCTCCTGGTCTCTTTGCTCCACTCTCTACGATGCCCACAGCCAACTCATACAAAGCAGCGGGCAAGGGCTAAAGTGATGCATTTACCCACACCACCACACTAGTCATAGCCTTCAAAGTTTCCCACAGACAAATTAGGCAACTTGTTAAAACAGATCTCCAGATATCCTGCAAGGGTGAGGTTCTCCAGTTCCCAGAGCTGAGCCGTGGTGTTCAACACTCCTCGGTGCCTGCCCGAGGATCACCGGCCAGCAACATGTAAATTGACTGACAGAGTCATTAGCTTTTAAGAAACAATCTGATAAAGTCAGATATTAAAGCTTCAACGAGTATCCGCTGGCATAAGCGTACTACCAACAGGCCTCCCATTTGTTCTTTAAGGACAAGAGTGACTTAATCCTCTCCTAATATCATCTGAGGACTCAGGGGGAACAAGGGGTGACCCACAAAACTGTACCCATGGCAACACTGCGCTCTAGCTGAACTTGCAGGGCCGTGATCTTCAAACCACTGACACTTCTTTGTATTATTTGATATTTCCCTGATGTCATTTCTGCAGAGACACATAATACAGATTTAATAATATCCACGTCCTTCAGTTTTAGAGTCAACAATCACATTCACAAACAGATCAGCTATTCTGCCTTCAAGCTTATTATTTGTCACTAACATGTAATTATTACCAAAGAAAACAAAAGACACAGGATATTGCTGCTATTGCAAAAGCAAGTCAGTTAAGCTCTATTTAAAACTGGAAAAGCCCACCTCTTCTAATGTTAAGGAGGGCAACAAAAAAATAAAAGTTGAAAATAAAGAAGTCCATGAATCCTCCAAAATACATCTGAAAGAGCAATCAGAAATTTCACCAGTTCTCATAAGGAAAAACAAACAAAAAAAATTAAGGCAGTTTTAACACAGGCAGCTCTTTCCAGCCCACATCACTTTTATCACAATTGTATTGCTATGTTGAATATTTGTGAGTTATGATTTATTTTTCTTTCTCAAATAAAGGAAGAGTCAATCAAGCTACAATAGCACCTTACATGTATAATACCGGTAAAACATACACTACCAGATGGAATAATCAACCCTAGCAAAGAGGAAATAAACTTTCCAGTTGTAAAACTCCAGCACTGTCCTGTCCTTTCACTTTACAACAAAGCTACAGCAGCATCGCACACGGAGCCCCATGTAAAGAGGGCACAGGGAGGCACCGAGCAAGGCTTGCTATTCCAAACGGAAACACTGACAAAGTACTTAAGATGTCTATTATGTTATTCAAGAAGCCTTTCAGATACTCTGCTGAAAGTGTAAGCCAAGAAGAACACGGTTCATTGAATATGGGATTCCAGCTTTAAAAAAAATAAAATAAAAACTTCAGAGAAAGCTAAAATAAGTGAGTGTATTCGTTAAATCGATACAAGAATCAGGGACAGAATAAGAGAGGCAGCAACCAAGTAAGAATTATCAAGAGGAACCTAAAAAAAAGCAAACAAAACTAAACCCCAACATCTAAATTCAGGTTTAATATGTCCACAGATCATGCATTTAACATATCCCTGTAAAAGACGTAGATTTTGCAACAAAGCATACTACCTACAGCAAGCTACACTTAGAAGTAGCTTTTGGCAGCAGCACAGCATCTTCAGAACCAAAAAACTTCACTGTCTCGAGTTTAAACTCACTAGCAGCAACCTCACATTATGCCGCAGCAAACGCTTGTTTTGATACTTGAAACTAAAACTGCTCTTTCTGAAACAAGTTTGCTCGTCTTGAAAGCGGGCCCAACCTATCTGCGGGACTCTGCCGATGGCTGGGCACCGCTGCCATACAGGCCTCCAGCGCCGCATCCACCCCGCGCCACACCCATGGCACCCAAGAGCGAGCGGCGACTCCGCAAATCCTCCATCCCTCCTGCCATTCCCCGCTTCGGGCACGGAGATGCCCTGGTGCAGCGATCCTTATAAAGCGGGGAAGGAGAGCGGCCGAACAGAAGGGTAGCGGGGAAGGATGGGGGCGGCGGGGGTGGGGGGAACCACCTTACACAAAGTTTCGAGAGGTCCCAACGAGAAGTGACGGTTCACAGCGTTGCCTTTGACCAAAAAAAACGGCGTTTCCTATGCGTTTGGGGGGAGCCAGCTCGAAGAGGGCTCCGTTTACCATAAAGCACGAGCAGCAGCCCTCCCCAGGATCACCTCAGCCTCTTCCCACACACCCCCCCCCCCCCCCCCCCCCCGCAATGCAACAAAGGCGCTCCCCGGCAGCTCCCCCTTCCTCCGGGATGGCCCAGGCGCAAACTCCTCCAGGCAGATGCTCTCCTGACGCTCCGGGCCCTTCCTCCCCCCGGCCCCGCCGCTCCCCTGTCACCCACCGCGCCGCAGCCCGGCCCGCCCGCCCTCCCTCCAACCGCACCCCCACCCCCCCTCCGCACCCCTCACAAAGGACCCGGCAGCGCTGCCCGCCCGCTCGGCCCCCCGCGCCCCCTCAGGCCGCCCGCCATCCCCACAAGGGCGAGGCCGGAGCCCCCCGCGCCCGGCCCGGCCCGGCCCACCCCTCCATCGCCTCAGAGGGCGCCGCGCCCGCGCCCGCTCCCCGCGAGGTACCCCCGCGCCCCCCTCCCCACCCGCAGCCCCCCTTCCCCGGCGGCCCTTACCAGAGGCGGAGGGGGGGCGCGGGGGAAAGGCTGCCGCCGGGACGGAGCCGCCTGGTGAGTGCCGCTCTCCCCTGCGGGCCCGGCCGGGGGAGAAGGAGGGAACGAAGCCGCCGCTGGCCTCACGCCGAGCGCACTACCCTGCTAGCGCCGCGGGCGGGCCCTCAGCCGCTCGCCCAATGGCGCCGCGCCGCGCCCGCCGCCCGCCAATCGCTGCGAGCGCGGGCGGCGCAGGGGCGGGCCGGGCGGCGGGCGGGGCTGAGGCGGCGCTGCGGTGACAGGGCAGCGGGGTAGGGTGCGGCGCGGAGGGGGCCATGGCGCTGGGTGGGGCGGGGCGGGGCGGGGCTGAGGGGAGTCGGGGTGCGGGGAACGGCGTGAGGGGCGGCGGGGGTGAGGGGAAGGGCCTGAGGGGGAGCAGAGAGGGGAGGTGGGCGAGGGGAAGAGGTGGGGGAGTTCGGGCTGAGGGGGATAGGACGTGGTTGAGGAGAGGGGGAGCTGAGGGGACACGGCTGAGGAGAAAGGGGGCTGAGGGGGCATGGCTGAGGAGAGGGGGAGCTGAGGGGACATGACTGAGGAGAAAGGGGGCTGAGGGGGCATGGCTGAGGAGGGGGGAGCTGAGGGGACATGGCTGAGGAGGGAGAGGGCTGAGGGAACATGGCTGAGGAGAGGGGGGGCTGAGGGGACATGGCTGAGGAGAGGGGGAGCTGAGGGGACATGGCTGAGGAGGGAGAGGGCTGAGGGAACATGGCTGAGGAGAGGGGGGGCTGAGGGGACATGGCTGAGGAGAGGGGGAGCTGAGGGGACATGGCTGAGGAGAGGGGGGGCTGAGGGGACATGGCTGAGGAGAGAGGCAGCTGAGGGGACATGGCTGAGGAGAGAGGTGGCTGAGCAAACATGGCTGAGGGGACAGGGGGCCAAGAGAACATGGCTGAGGAGAGAGGGAGCTGAGAGGATGTGGCTGGAGGGGAAAGAAGCTAAGGGGAAGCAGTGAAGGGAGATGGTGGGAAGGGCATTTGGAGGTGATAGGGAAAGGCTCAAGGGGGTACGGTGAGGGACCATGGGGCTGAGGGAACATGGGGCTGTCAGGCCTGAGCTCGGCCGGGGGGGGGGGGCGGTGCTGGCAGGGGTGGAGGGTGTCTTTGCAGCGGTGCTTTGGAGTTGGTGCA
The DNA here is from genome assembly GCA_017639485.1 of Pluvialis apricaria. NCBI lineage: Eukaryota > Metazoa > Chordata > Aves > Charadriiformes > Charadriidae > Pluvialis > Pluvialis apricaria. The sequence continues at coordinate 1,136,805 of CM030008.1, read as the reverse complement.
GTCTCTGGGGGGTGGTAAGAGCAGGTCCCCTCCCCAGGCAGGGGGGAGCAGCACCGCCATTAGCGTGCGTACAGCACTGACACACAGTGACGAAGGGCAAGTGGCACATTCTGGTTCCTGGCAGCAAAGCTTTGTTGTCTCACCTCTGGGGACTAAAGTGGTTGTTCACAGAGACAGAGAAGTTTGAGGGTGGATGATGGCTGACAGGGGATGAAGGAGATCTCATGGGTTGGGGAGGGTGAGGGTGAGGTGGGAAAGGACTACGTTTGGCAAGGGAGAGGATGTCCTTCTGGGAGCACGTGCATGCCTGTATTGGACAGGAGGACTCACTGATGTGGTGAAACAGCTGGAAGGAGGTTTGCTGTAAAACGTAGTGTCTGGGGACAGATGGAGAGTTCACCCACCCTTCCAGGTGGCTGAACAACTGGTGCTTTTGCTTAGATTCCACCGTGGCCCTTCTGGTCCAGAAACACAACCCTCCTAGCATGCAAGAGGACAGGAGGAGGGCAGGAGAACAATATCTAGGGATTAAATATAGATAGTAGGATGGTAAGGGATGAAAGAACATGCTGTTTACAGCAGGCATAGTTGTAGAAGCACAGAATCATAGAATGGTTTGAATTGGAAGGGACCTTGAAGATCATCTAGTCCACTCCCCCGCCCTGGGCAGGGCCACCCCCCCCCAGCCCAGGGTGCTCCCAGCCCCGTCCAACCCGGCCTTGGACACCTCCAGGGATGGGGCAGCCACAGCTTCTCGGGGCAGCCTGCGCCAGGGGCTCACCGCCCGCACAGGAAAGAACTTCTTCCTCACATCTCATCTCATCTCAATCTCCCCTCTTTCAGTGTCAAACCATTCCCCCTTGTCCCATGGCTCCCCTCCCTGACCCAGAGTCCCCCCCAGCTCTCCTGGAGCCCCTTTAGGCACTGGAAGGGGCTCTGAGGTCTCCGCGGAGCCTTCTCCTCTCCAGGCTGAACCCCCCCTCTCCCCGCCTGTCCTCCCCGCAGAGGGGCTCAGCCCTCGCAGCATCTCCGGGCCCTCCTCTGGCCCCGCTCCCCCAGGGCCGTGTCTCTGCTGTGCTGAGCCCCCGAGCTGGAGGCAGCGCTGCAGGGGGGGCTCCCCAGAGCGCAGCAGAGGGGCACAGTCCCCCCTCGCCCCGCTGGCCACGCTGCTGGGGATGCACCCGGGGTGCCGGGGGCTCGCTGGGCTGCCAGCGCACAGTGCCGGCTCATGGCCGGCTTTCCACCCCCCAGTGCCCACAAGTCCTTCTCAGCAGAGCTGCTCTCAAGCCACTCATGGCTTGGCCTATATCTACGTTTGGGATTGCCCCAACCCGGGTGCAGGACCCTGCACTTGGCTCACACGGGCCCACCTCTCCAGCCTGTCCAGGTCCCTCTGGGTGGCATCCCATCCCTCAGGCATGTCAACCACACCACACAGCTTGGTGTCCTCAGCAAATTTGCTGAGAGCACACTCAATCCCACTGTCCATGTCCCCAATGAAGATGTTACTGGTGCCAATATGGACCCCTGAGGGACCCCACTTATTGCTGGTTTCCACCCAGAGATTGAGCCATTGACTGCAACTCTTTGAGTGCAGCCATCCAGACGATTCATTATCCAGTGAGTGGCCATCTGTCAAACCCATGTCTCTTCGTTTTAGAGACAACACTGTTGTGTGGGACAGTGTCAAGTTCTTTGCACAAGTCCAGGTAGGTGACATCAGTCGCTTTTCCCTTATCCACCAACGCTGTAACCCCGTCGTAGAAGGCCACCAGATTTGTCAGGCGTAATTTGCTCTTAGTGAGGCTGTGCAGTGCACGTGGCTGAAACTTTCTGAGACAAGAGAAAGGTGAGACCAGTATTGGTCTGGTGACAACAACTGTGCAAGAGGAATATTCAGCCTTCTTCTTCATGGTTTAAACCGTTCCGGCCTGTGATGGGAGTTAACCCATGAGGAAGGGAGATCATCCCTGCCTGTTGACAGCAAGGTTCCTGCATGTGCCCAAGGGGTGTGTGTGTCACTCATCTGACCGGAGGGAGCTGCAGAGCTACTAAATCTCGTACAAGTATGCGACATGTTGGCCTGCTAGATAAGAAAATCAAAGTGTGGTGACTAAATTAAAACAAAAATAGGTGTGTCTCTTATGTCTGGTCACTTGAGGGAGGAAACACCCTCTGCATGAGGCTGTGGAAGGGGGCACACCCCATCCATGTAGAGCTAAGGTTGCAGCTCCTGCCCACCCCCCTCCTCCCAAACCTGAGCGTGTGGGTACGTTTCCAGGGCCAGAGCTCGTAAGGGGAAGATGGGGGGGAAATCCCATGTCCTGATGAAAGGCGTATATATAACAACTGCTGGTACCATGTGCTATTTTTAAGCTCCGAGATAAAATAGCATCCTAATGGCTTGCTTTGGGAGGATCGGGCGACGGTTTGAATTTCAGGGCTGTCCCAGCCTACCCTGGGCTTCAGATCATCATAGGCTTAAAGATATCTCTCTCTCCTTCGTGAATCCACCTCTCTTCTCCTCTGGAGCCTTTCTGCTCGGGGCTCTCCGAGACGGGGTAGACCCTGGTTCTCATGCAGGACAGTAATTCCTATGTCTGTGGAGCAGACATAGTAATACAATAGAAAGTTGTGGGTTACATTGGTGCCACATTAGGGACCGTGTCTGACCACCGGGCTGACCTGCTTTCGGCTTCGAAAAGAACTTCTGGTTGTTCACTGAGCCCTGAATTTATTCCCCAAAAGAAAAGCTTAAGAGTCCAAAGCCTAACCTTTAATGCACAGTGATCACACAGGAGCAAACTCTTGGTGTTTTAAGGGGACAGAAGTGTCCAGGCTTCACTCTGTCAAGCGACAGCTTTGATAACTCGCCCTAGTCCCAGCCAGGCACACCTAACTCTCACAAACCAGAGCGGGTAGCAGTGCTTTAATGCGCTAGGTGTGTCCATTATAAACTATATGTTGCAGCAGGCAAGCACCCACCGTAATCCAAACATCCATATTTCATTGCACAGGGGGCTTTGTACTTTACAAAACCTGAATTTGTAAGCCCTGGGAGGTGGGCTACCATCAGCCCAAAGCCGTGATTTTTTCCTTCAGCTGAAACGAAGTAAATCGGTTTCTACAGCATGCAGCATCGCAGTCCGGGCAGCTGCCTCCCATCACCGCTCTTCCATGCACATTGCTAGCCGAGCACAGATTCTTCTGCTTGTCTCATCCCCATCTACAGCTGCTTCTTTGTAATATGTGGCATGCTTCTTGCACATCTTTAGCTGTTATGTTTTTTTACCCTGTTATGCATAGCTTCTCAGTACACGGAGAACTGGGCTTCCGGATTTTCTTAGATCCTGTCTTGCTTCAGCTGAAGCCGGTTCAATTTTTATCGTTGGCATTGGAAGGAGCAGGATGGAAGAGTGTTTCATAGCTTGGCTTACATCTGAAGAACAGAATAACTTGTTCCTGACTAGAAGGAAGGAAGAAAGGCAATATATAATACGAGCTGCGCTCCGATCCTCCACATAGGTGAATTCCTGTAGCTCTTCAGAAATCATCACTGTAAAGGCAGGATGAAATCCCAGCTGGCCTTGAATGACTGACATATTCTCTTAGCTGTTACAGTGCTTACAAGCCCAGCTTGCCCAGAAAACCTGATGGTTACTTTATTATTCTACCGGAGCTTAGCACAGCTTGTGTGGGGCACTGTTTAATATGAAACTTCCTTGTTTCAGTTTAAAATCTGAAGTCTGCTCTTTGCTTTATGGGAACAACTTTAGGACAGACTCCATTTGTTGCCTCCCCACATACTTCCCCTATGCACAAATTCAGAGCATCTCATTATCTTTGTTTATCCCTCAAAAGAATATAACCTACTTCTCCACTTGCTTTTCCAGCTGCCTTTCCAGACTTCCTGAGTCCTCTCTCAGCTACATTTGGCCCGAAAGACAAAGCAGCATGAACCACTCTCCTCGGCCGCGTGGTAGACAAAATCTCTGAGACACTACAGGTGTGTCTGTCCTTGTAATAGCAAGGGGGGATTATTCTTTTGAGGTGGGGGGGAGGTGGAGGGAGAGAAGGTGTGTAGGCGATGGCTCTGCCCTTTCATCGAGCCAGACAGTGAAAGTGGATGGGGGAAAGGGCAGGGGACCAGCTCATCTCTCTAACGAGTCACTCCTGGCCAGCCCCATTAGCCCAGCAGGGCAGGTAAAGCAGGCCAGCAGTTAGGCTGCTCTAAGTGTAGGCCTGACTTGTATCATGTGAGTCACTTGTGAGCACTGAGGGAGCTGGAAAGGGAGAGCTCATTGCTGGCAAATGCTCATTCATCCCCACTTTGACGGGAGGCCGTGCAAATTAAGGACGCGCAGTAATGTGGCAGGGTTTGGCTCTGCTGATTCCAGGGCACTGACAGCAAAAGTCATGGAGAGGAACAGTAATGAACCGTACAGCTTTCTTGCCCATTTATCAAGACTTTGTCATTCTCTCCTCAAAGCACATGAAATGATAGCTGAAGGTGAACGCTCAATATGAGAAGTGCTTGGGAGGCGAGGCTGCTGGGGTTTGTCCTGGCGCCGCAGGGATGCTGCTTTAAGAGCTGCTTGTTGCTGAGGGGTTCGCTGTCATTCCTCTGATCTCTCACTCACTTCAGACATGCAGCAGGGCCTTTGGAAGGGTCATTTCCAAAAATGAGTGCTCATCGGTGGTGGCTAGTAAGTTATGAACCTGAACCCTCTATAAAGAAAAGAAAAAATTAACCAGAGCTATAAAGTGTTTGGGTAGAGCAGAGAATTGCCTCAACACTTACAGCAGCACACAACAGACTCTGATTTTCAGGAAATTTAGGTTTCTGAATGCTTTTGAAAGTGAATGCCTGTAAGGATCTTGGAGAATTTGAATACTCTTACAAAACTAGCCTGCAACTTTCACTCCCATGCTGCAATCTTCATTTCAGGTCCACTTCCCTATCATGAATTAGGCATGCAAGTGGAAGCTAACTAGCCAGAGTGAGGCAGGACGCTGCTCTGGCGACAACAAAATCATTATGGGTCACTGGCAGATATTTGCCAGCCAGACAGGGCTGTTATGCTCATCAAAGCTGACTCCAGCACAATGGAAGGTATGGAATTTTGGCCAGGGATCCCTGCCATCTCAGAGACTTGTCAAGTCTCTCTGACTGGTCATGGGATTTGCCTTGCAACTGGCGCACCCTGTGATCTCCTGATCTGGGATCTGTCCATCAGCTCTAACCTGGTGTGCGGGGCTGCAGAGGAGGAGGAGGGTGGCTGCGGTGCTGCACGGAGGCTGGGGGAGTGAGTACCACTGCTGAGGGCTCCGCAGTGCCAGGACCAGCAGCAGAAAGCACAGCGCTAGCTGCTATCCTGCACCGTAGAGCCTACCGTGAGCGACCCAGCGTGTGGGACACTTCCCACTCCCAGAGCGTGGGCTTTCACATGCACGAAGAGGTGAACTGCAGAGGCTTATCATGATGTAGTAGCTGGTATTTGCATCATTCTTTATCGAAGCAGAGCCTTGTCCCGGGAAGTGCAGGGCAGCCTTGGCCTTCCAGAGGGCTTAATCCTGCTCCTCTGCACTGGAGAGGGCTTTTAGCATCCGGTTGGCAGACCTGATCTCTTCTCCAGCCTGGGCCTTCACAAACCAAGCCCAATTATTCTGAGGCAGAAAAAATGAGTCTGTGCTGTAATGACAGAATGAAATGTCCTCAGGAGTTTGCGTGTAGCCTTGAGTTACCTTTTATAAATAGGTTAACAGCTGGAGGGCCCATGTTTGTTTAAAGGGAAAAGACATACAGTACATGCCCTATATGATATGCTCTGTCCTAAGCAATTCTGCCATTCTGTTGATTTATATCTAGAGATTAAAGGATTTGCCTTGCAATCAAATTATTCTCCTCAAACTACCAAGTCGGGGAGAGAGGGGATTTTGATCATGTTCTCCACTCTGCGCAGCTTTCCCTGGTGAAGCCACAGACATTTTCTCCCTTGCTGTGTGAAACATGCAGCTCAAAAATGACTCCTCATCACTTTGATGGTGATTTGCTATTTCTGTCCTGCTTCTGGTGCACAGGACACTTGGGGGACAAGAGCGGGTGAGAGGTCTTTGGGCCCCAAGGAGCTTCCAGCCCGAACTAGACGGAGCATGTAACCAGGACTGACAAAAGCTGTGTGATGAGACAGAAGACGACTGTTCTGGGGAAAAGCAATCTGCAAAGAGCCCGGCTCCATTAGGCCCTGCAGGTCTGCAAGAAGTTTCATGCAAGTCACATCCCTCTACCAACAAGTGGGGTCTCTCAGGGGTCAGGGCCTAGTTTGTTTTCATTTCATGGTTCTCTTCCTTCCTCGTATGATCAGGTACAAGATAAGGTGCAAAGAGCAGCAGAGAGGAAAGTTTGGATCACTCATCTAGAGGCTGGAAGGAGCAGATCTGAGGGTGGTGAGATGAAGGACACGGGTATCTGGAGGACTGCCATGCCTCTGTTATGAGACACGCTGTCATTGCTTGGACAGAAGGAGAGGATTGTGAAAGGCAACCAAACCTTACGTCTTTGTAGTGTAGTACCTTGTCTCTGATGGTAGCTGGTGCCAGGCACGCTGTAACAGGCACAGTCAGTTTGCCAGGCCAAAATGGGGGTGATCTCCTCACACTGGATCTCATCCTGCGCTCCGATTGCTGGACTGGTTGAAGCTCTGGGACAGAAGGTTTAATACCCTTTCCATACCACTCATTATGACTATTCTAGGCATTCCTGGGACCCAACGGTCCACTCCCTTTCTGAGTCCTAATAAGCCAGTGGCAACACTTTCTTGTGGCAACAAGTTACACAGGGTAGTGGTACGTGTGCAAATTAATGGTTTGGAATGTGCTGCTTTCCAATTCCTTTGGTTTTGTGTTACAACAAAAAAAGAAATGGAAGGTTCCTGCTGTACCTTCTCTTGGCCATTCAGTATTTTCTCTGGTTCCATCACATAATTTCTGATTTTCCTTTTTTTCTGAGGTGGCCAATCCCTCAGAGTCTCATCATATGCTCTTCTCTCTTCCATTGCTGCCCTCCCTGCTTTTGGTGAACTCTCTTGATTTCTCCAACTTCCTTGCTGTGGTGGGATGAGACAGTACTATGGATATTGTCTGTGGAAAGACTGTACCGTTCACATACATTTCCTACATCACTCATCTGTGTTCCAGTACTTTCATTATACTTCATCTTATTTCTTTTAAATCTCTAACATCTTGTTGTTCATTTTGCTCATAGACTGGGCAGAAGTCAGGACAGTGCTACATACAGTAATCCCCAAGATCCCTTTCTGAAATGACGCAGACACTTTAGAAACCTGACTCCCATGAAATTCCCCTTGGTTCGTCAAAATGGCTGAGAGCACTTTGGCTGTCTGAAGAATTCCCAGGGCATTTTCTGTTGTTTATTTTCAGTTTGGGCAGCTAGTCCATTTGCATGAACCCTATGAAGGACATGTGGGATGGAAAGACCACGTGTGTGATGCTCATCCACAGCTGTGCAGCCACTGCTGGTCCCATTTTGCACACTCATCAGTTCAGACATGCAAATAAAGGGTGTGTAGCTTTCCTTTATATGCTTTAGCTTTAAATATGGGCCACACATGAAAATTGCGTGAAAAAAATCTTTTCAGGCTAGAAGCAAGCCCTCTGTGTGGATTAAAGGCAGTGTCATTTTAGCAGCAAGGACAGAGCTCAGCCCTTCTTGATCAAAAGCTTCCTTCCCCTGCAGTTTGAACCACTGGACACAGCAGTATAGTATAGAAATTATTCAGATACAGTACAGCAGAAGGCAGAGATCTTCGTATGCGTAACGCCCAGCTCGCTGCAGTGTCACCTGGGAGCCTCATGAGAAGTCTTTTGACAAGCCCGAGAGGGTCTGCTGTCCCTGCCAGGCCCTCAGCACCAACCAGTCACGCTGGACTGAACGGGCTGCCCAGCACCTGAGCAGGCAGCACAGTCATTTGCCTTTACCAGTTAACAAAGCCCGCCCAGCTTAGCAGATGTGGAGCACCGGGGCTGTGGAAGATGGATGAGTTTTTCAAGGATGCAATTGGAGAGGTTTTCTGAATCTGCTCCCAAACCGTGGCTGCTAAAACAGAGTGGAGTACACGACCCGGAGAAAATCAGCTAACCCCTGAGGCTGGGGTTGGAGAGGTGATCTCCGAGGAATTATCTCACATCCAAAAATGCAGCAGGAAAAAAAAAAAGGAAGGTACTAGCTGGAGTGAGGGCGTAACTGCTAGAAACTGGCTCAAAGGAGAAAAGTGAAAGTGCATCACTGGGCTGCATGACATGGCTGCGGCAGAGCGCTACTTGAATTATATATAAAACAGAGGGCGGATGACATTAGGATTAAAAGTTGCCTGAAAATGCTGAAGGATGAAACTCAATCTGTCATCTAAAAATTTAATTACCATGTTGTTAAACCCGAGCTTTCTGGAAGAGACAAAGTAAACACAGTTTCTAGAAGACTATTTCTTCCCTTGGGACTCCATCACAGACCTGGAGACCTGACTGCGACATTTCATCATTACCAGCACACAAAAAAAAATAATGCAAACAATATCCAAAGCTTACGCTCAAAGGCCACAAACTGCAATGTTTTTTCTACATATCTTCCTGCTCTCGCTTTAAAAAGAAATGAGAGCTGGGGGAAGTGACAGCAGCTCTCATTACTATGGGTGAGAATTCCCATTTAAATTCTTATTCATCTTCCAAAAATGAGAGGGAGGGGGGAGGGAATGCACTCCAGTTGCTTGGAATAGAAATACAACTCGTTCATACAAAGCATGGAAAATAATGATAATCCGATGAAAATAAATTTGGCAGACTATGAAATTCAGAGAAGGAAGGAGGGGAGAGAAAAGGCAGAAGACTGTAGAAATTCTGAACAATTGGAGAAGTTAAACCCAGCAAGAAGGCTGAGAGACGGCCCCCCCCAACGGCATTTCATGAGAGTCATTGAGTATACTTGGGACCCAGCAAAGGAGGACTGTTGGGGACTGGTTTTAAGTATTATTTTGGTGTTTTAATTTTTGCAGTCAAGGGGAATTATCACAGAAAATAGCACGGCAGCAGACAGGCAGTAATTAAAGAAAATTTAGGCACACCTCTGTGAATCAAATGTAATTGGAAGCATTCGCCAGACAAGGATCCAGGCAACCAAATAGCCCAGCTCAACTATTTTCAAGTTTTTGATAAGCTGAATGAATCACTATTAGCAGCACTTAACTGTGAAGTGGTATCTGTGTTACAGACTGCCTTTTAAGGGGAAGAAAACAAACTCTGAAGGAATCAAAGCCCCCCTCATCTAAACTGCTCCCAAATTATTTGATTTGAAGAAGTTTTGCAGCAGCTGGGAAAATTATGGGCATGAAATGCCACAAAATAAGTGATAAAGAAACAAGTGATAAAGACTTCTATAAATAGAAGTCTTCAGTGTCAGCATTAGTCAATAAACAGAGAATCGTACAGATAGAGCAAACTTGGGAAAAATGAATCCTGGAGAAGGAGTGAAAAAGATTACAAAAGAGTCATGGAGACAGAAGATCAGAAAGCTACGTCGCAATTAACTCATTTAAAAGTATAGTTGAATATGCTGGCAACAGACGCCGGCAAGCAAACCTTTAGGAACATAAAGATGCCATATGAAAGCATATGAAGAAGATACTGGCTTGAAAGCCTGAAATGACTCAAGAATTCTTTCCTAAATTAAAAACAATCCCCAAAGGTCATTACACATCATAATGAAATACATGCTACTGTTGCCGCTTAATATAAAATCCTCTAGTCCTCAAATAGCCCAAGTTCTGGAGTTACTCAAGTAGATCTGCAAGCAGCAGATGAGCTAAAGATACATGGGTTTGTTTAAACCTGAAATTTTATGTAACAGGAGAAACTGTAGAGGCAGCAGAGTCTGAGAAGCTCTGGGGTCAGATAGTATCCAGACAAACGTCACCAGGTATTTAAGGCGTTGTTAGCACATCCCTGAGGGGTGACCTTCAGGCCATTCCTTTCAAGAGGAATGTCCACAGTCCATGAAAGAAACTACTGTAGTTGTTCTCCTGGTGAGAGGAGCCTTGGCTGTGTGCAGTTCTTAGAGGCCCATATCATTACTAAATCGCTGGTTAAAGATTTTAGCAAAAATCCTAGCTAGTGAACTGCAGACCGTGCTTGTGGTTTATATAAACCCCAAATGAAACTGGATGAAGCAAGGACAATGTTCAGATCCTGCTAACAGAGCACTTGGAAACCTTCATAGTGCTTGCTTTTAGCCAGCAGAGAACCTTTTCATTTTAGCTATATGAATCTCTCATTGTAGAGAGAGTTTTGGAAAGGGAGCGCTCTGATTGAAGTTGTATCCCATGTGGACATCCCTCCCATGTTTTGTTAATGGGCAACTTCTGTCAGTGTCAGCCCCAAAGCAGTTTTAAAAGTCAATGGATTCATCCTCCTCTGTCTGAGAACAGACTCCGATGCCTATTGTCTTCTCTACTTGGCTGTGGAGTCTTTGGAAGGGACAAGAAGGGATAATCAGTTTGTCACAACTGTCAGGAACGCACTGCACAGAGCTTTACATGCTGACAGAGTAGCGCTGGTTGTAACCAGCCCAAACATTTCCCTAAAATTAGTATCTAAATAAAGCCATTGCTTTGGGAAAGCATCTGCTTTTGAATTAAATTATTCCAGCTCTGAATATTAGCAATATTTTTGCTAAACTTGAGCTGTCACCCTACCAGAGCATGATTAAATATTAGTCTGCAACAAATTCCTCAGGAAACCTGAGAAGTAAAATGTGAAACCACTGAGAAGAGCCAAACGACTTAAATGTCAAATTGCTGCTTCAGCAAATGGAAGCAGATTTGGAGCACGGGGGGAATATGCAATTTCTTGGTTGAGAAGATGAGCCACGGCCATAATGAATGTTTTGCCAAGCCTGTATCTGGTTTCAAAATCTTCCCACAGTCATCCCAAATAAGCATTGGGGAGAGTGCAATGTTATTAGAAAGGGGGTAGAATAAGAACAGCCTGAGCATTAATGAATGAATGTAGGTTGTTAAATTGGGGGAACTAGCTCAAAGGTTTTAAAATGGGGTCATGTCTCTTGCGAAAGCGGGAATGGGGAAAGCAGGCTGTATGCTGAGCCTGCACGCAGTGGGTCCCCACTGGAGCTCGAAAAGCAGAGCCCTGGCAGCCTCACACCACTGCTGCTTTCAACCTCTCATCCTCCTGGTGCGTCCACTGAGCGCACGGCAGGACCGGGATGCTCTTCCGTGCCGCTCCGTGTGTGCGGCAGCACTCAGAGGAGAGCTGTGTCCGTTTCCGCAAGTGTGAGGTCTTTCTGTCTGGCGTACGCCCGTGTGTCCCTGTTTGCATGCGGGGATCTCTGGGCTTCCCACCCAGCGGGCTCATCCCTGCGGTGATACGGGACTTGTGCCGCTGCCTCCAGCCGAGTCACGAGCTACCACAGCCACAGGGGAGGGGAAGCCCTTAGGGACAGCTCTGATGCCTCCCGATCAGCTGCACAGCAAGAAAAATGCGTGCATGGTAGTGAAGTGGGATACAGCACGGCTGAAGAGAAGAAAATGGCCTTTTTGGGTGGAGAGCTGCTGGACTGGCTCTTCCAGGCACGGTGGGATGGCACCGAGGCCATGGTCTCAAAGGGAAAGTGGGCAGAGGGGCTGTAGTGCACCTGATTTCCCTTCTTGACTGGGCAGAAGCCATGAGTGTAGTTATTGCTCTGCCCTGTGTTAATTAAAGGATCACTGCCTCCAAAACTGCATTCCTGTATTTTAGCAGAGCTTACTCTTTTTTTTTTTTTTTGCCTGGGACAGAAGCAGATGGGCGTTGCTCTTTCTCGCTAGTTTTAAACCTTAATCACGAAATAGGAGATTTAAGCAAAGGAATACTTAAAGTTGGCCAGTTGGCTGCTAAAGAATCTTTCCTGTCTGATTTAGAAACTGAAACAAACTCTTCTAGTCTTCTGGTTAAGCCTATAGGGCCATATTCCGGCAGCGAACACCACCCAGGTCCCCGTGCTCTATGTTACTGGTGGGCTGTGGGCCACCGGGACCGAGAGGAAGGGCTGGAGCTGGGGCGAGGAGAGGAATGGGGACCACCTGAGTCCCCGCACCTTCAAAATCCTGTCGTTTCATTGCAGTGACAGCACATGCCCACTGAGGAAACTTGCAAGCAAAATATATAATTTTTTCCCTTGCTGATGGCTCTGCTGACAAGGTTGTGTACCAAACGCCCCGTGCGCTGCCGCAGAGTCAGGCTTTAGTCTGGGAGAAGAGAACCGACAGCTTCATTTGGCAGCATGATGAAAGACCATTGATGTAAGTATTGTTTCTAAGGTTCCTCATAGGGTTAGATTAAAAGATAGGTTGGAAGAAATCTTGGAGGGATTGTGATGAAAGAGAAATTTTGTGTTTGTATGGTAAACACGCCCAGTTATTAAAGAGTATTAGGATGCGATTTGTAACCAAATATTACAAATATGGCTATTTAGTACCAAATGATCCTGTGGTAATCCCTTGGGGTTTCCCAGCCAGAATGCTCAGGCATGAAGAATGGAGAGATAATCTCTCTTCTAGCGCTTGACGACAGACAGCCTCTTGTTCAGAGAGGAAAATCAGGCCAAAACTGAAAGAACAGTTCAAAAAAAGGAAGTCTATTGTTAAGGGAAGGCTGGCGTATCAGCGACCTACTGCACAAAACCAAAAAGCGCACGAATGGGGTGCTTAGTTGTTCTGGTGCCATTTGTTTATTACTGAAAATACACTTAGCTGAAAACAATCAGCATATTTTTAAACACTGGTGTTTGTTAAAAAAAAAAAAAAATCTTCTTTCCTGCCAGGACAGCTGAGGGGAGCTTAATAAAATATCAGAAATGACATCCTGATGCTGTGCAGAGGCTAGCTCCGCAGCCTCCCGAGAGCCCTCTCAGCTGAGTCTTGCCATGATTACGTCTGGTTCTAATATTTACAGGCCATTAATTTTAAAGCATTTAAAGTTGCTAAACAAAGAGACGGCATAAACCAGCTATTTTATGCATACACATACGTATAATGATGTGAAGTATAGGATTGCTGCTATTGTTTCCTCATAAGGCGTTCTTGAAAATGAGTGGATGACGTTGCTCTCTGTCATCAACAAAGACCTGCGGGTGCCTGCGGCAGGTCGCTGCTCACCGCCGGCACGGCTCTGTGTGCGACGGGGAGGCGGGTAGCTAAAGGAACAACAAGGGGGTGAGGGGGAAGGGATTCAGGATGCCGCCAAACCCCGCGTGTCTAAAAAGGCCAGGGCTTTCATGCCCGCATCTGTTGGCCCCACCGTGAACATCCCACATCTGTGGAAGCGAGCGAGGCTCGGGGTTTGCTGAAAAGTGCCTTTTGCCCAGTTTGTCCTGCCAGGAATATAAAAAACATTAAGGATCGGGAGTACTACCATTTGTGCGAATGCTGTAGCAGTACCGTTTGTACAGATCTTGGCTGCTGTTATTTGAATATTGAACGTCGTCTCAGTGGAAGTTTGGTGAAACAGGAAAGTGCCCCAGAGCATTGGTTATGGTGGGGAGAGAATATGGTAAATCTCTGTGTCTCTTGGACTCCTTCAAGTGCTACATACTGAAAGTCCCTGTGTACGCAGCTGAGCCATGAAGAGCCGAAGTATTTTGTTCTTTTCGACTGGAACAGCTTCTCCTCCTAGGCTGATTAAAATGTCTTGTAATGGATGCTTCGAGCAACCTGATACCGTGACTCAACTGAAATCCAGCCCTGGATGAGCTGGCTGCCCCGAGATCTGCTGCACAGGCAGTTCTTGATAGGCCCGGTCTGCTGGAGAGCGGAACAATGCTCGCCGCAGCACAGCGGCAGCCTGATTGCACAGGGGACTGCAGGAAATTATGGCAAAGACCAGCTCTGTTTGGAAATAACTGAGTTATTTATGAGTGGGTGGGTGTCTACATACTTTTGTCAATAGCAACATCATTCTAGAGAAAGAAAAGTCTGGCTGTCCTGTGGTGAGGGAGGAGAGAGAGCCTGGCTTACTGTGCAGGGATCTCCTCGTCACTTCCAGGAGGAAGAAAAAGCATCTGAACCCCAGTTTTGCCATCAAAGTATTCAGCAAGGCACAGAAGCTCCTGCTCCGTTCTGGCCAAAGGCAGAGTGTGAGCACTTCGCTGCAGCCATGGGGGAGGAAGCTACTTTAAGGCCTGTTAACCTAATGCTTTTTTGTTTTTCTCCGGCTTTCTTACCGCATCCCCACTAGCATGCGGGAGGGTGTGAATGCGTGTAGCAGCCAGCGTTTCCTGCCACCCGCCAGCTGCCTGTGTCTGTGAATGTTCCCTCCGCAGCCGAGCAGCCCTGGGTCAGAGCCCAGGCTCAAATCCAGACTCGCTGCTCTTGACTCTGTGCTAACATGCTTCTGACAAAAGGGCTCGTGCATCCATCTGGGGAAGAAAAGAGGCAGCACAAGAGCGTCTGGCTCCAAGTCCAGCTCCTGCTTCAGGGATACGAAATGTCCAGGTTGCTGCAAATTCCCTGCTCTATTCAGCTATGCTCAGCGCAGCTCTGGGTCCGCGCTGCTCCGCTCAGCTCTGCTGCACCAGCCAGCGGTAAAAGGGCTCGTGGAAAGATGCTCTATCAGGCACAAGTGACACCCTCTCGACAAATCGGTGTGTTTGAGAGAGTGAACGAAACACAGAAGGTGAAAAAGACCCTGAGGCCCGATGACTCAGCTAAGCACCACGGTGCAGCCAGACTGCTGTACGGCCATACCCGGGGCGTGGGGTGCCAGAGCTGCTCAGGAGCCGGTGCGTGGTCTCAGCCCGTCTTAGCCCAAGCGCTGGAGCTCTGCAGGGTGAGGGTCTGCATACGCCTCGGGGCTCCGTGCAGCCCACCCTCTCCCTCACGCAGGCTGGGTAGATCAAAGGGCAGACCCGAGCATCCCACGGTGCCCAGCCAGCAGCCCAGGCACAGCGTGGGGGCTCTGAGCTTGCGCGGCAGCTCAGCAGACAGACGGCCATAAAGACGGGGAGCACGGCAGATACGGCCTTCAGCTTACAGACGGCCGCTCTGCATCTCGCGGGGCCTGAGCGTCGGCACAGCCCCGGGTCAGCAGGTCTGCCGGCATCCAGCAAAGCCCACGCGGAAATTCCCGGAGTGTTTTTCTGCGAAGCACTGCTGGTTGTTTCTCTTCCAATCCCGGCACCCTGTGAACCAAACCCTGCACTTCTTCCTCAGCCAGAATCCCCCCGAAACCTGCCTCTCCCAGCAGCTGCGGGCTTGCTCTCCCCGTTACAGTCCCCAGCGCCAGCGAAGGCACTGCCAGCCGGCCGGCCTCAGTGCTTGGGATGGGGTCCCAGCTGCCAGGAGTTTCCCGGTGTTGAGAAGGGCATTGGGGAATTGTTTTCCATGAGCTCCAGCTGCTGTTTAGCAGCATGCAACAACAGCGCCCGAGCCCTTCAGGACTCAGTGGCTCCACCAGAGCCTCCGTGCACGACAGCCACTTGCCTCTCTGCACCCCGTCCGTGCTGTGGCAGTATCAATTGTGCCTTTGTCTCCTCGGTCTGCACGTCTGTATTTCAACTGTCAGCTATCCAGGCAAGAGACGGTCTCCTAGGCCACGCACACACATTCGTTTTGCAAACAGCTGCTGCCGTTTAAGATAATACCCCGCCCCTGCTGTCCCCTTTCCAAACTGTTGTTGCAGTTTCTGCTGCCCGGTGGAGCTGGTGGGCCTGGAGCTGAGAGCAGTCCCTTCTCTGCTTCGAACCCCATGGCGGGGCGTGTTGACCCAGCTACAAAAGGTGGGTTGAAATGACAGATCAGATCTCGCCTGATGTGAGTTTGGGGTGAAATCCCCTAGGGACAGGTCCTGGCCGCAGGGCGAGGTCAGACCAGGCAAGGAGCAGGGTGTTAGTGCGTGGAGCGAGCCCCAGTCCCCGACTCGTTGCCCCCAGGACCCCGTATCCCCATGACCTCTGGTGCAGAGGTTTGCTGCTATCGCAGCTCTTGACAAAAAACAGATTGTGAATGACTCCGATGGTCCCACCAGCGCAGCAGCCAGAGAAAGGGTCAGCTGTGAGCAGCTGGGAACAGTAACACATTAAAAAGCCTCAGCAGGATCCGAAAGACATCTGTGCACAGCCGCAGTGCGTGTGCGTGTGTGTGTGTGTGTGTGTGCACGTACAGCCCATAGCGCAACAAAGCTGTGATCTCAAGCAATGCTTCTGCTGCTAATCAGAGAGCGACTTTGGGCAATCGTTTAAGCAGGTGGTGCTGTAAATGATGGCTCTGCCCCGGTAATCTCTCCTTCCAGAGCTGAGGGAGGAGCAGGTCCTGCTGGTTTCCTACAGGAGAAGATGGAGGTGAGGAGAGAGCCTCCGAGGGCGGGAGGTGAAGCTGGAGAAGGGCTCCCTGCACCCCCTCTCCGCAGCACGACCCCGGTCAGCTCGAGCTGAGCCTGGCGAGACTCGGGGAAGAGGATGCTGGCCGTGCCCTTGGCATTTCACCAGATGCCTCCCCAGCCCCTGCGCGAGGCCATCCAGGCATGTTCTTGCTCTTACCCCCGGAGCAGAGCAGCCAGGGAGAGACGCCAGCTAGATGTGAGCGCCCTGCTGTCGCCAAGTTTCCTAAAATAATCCCGCAGCGCAGGGTAAATCACCGTGGGCTGTGCCCCTCTGCTGCCTGTGGATGTTTGTGTAACTGGAGACACAGGGACGGCGCAGTGAGAGTCCTCCTTCAGAAAGGACGGGCAGCTCGTCATCGGGAGTATCTTGGTCTGACCACTGTCCGCAGTGGTCTTCAGAAGCGGCCTGAAAGCTAACCGGAAAGCTGAGGGGGTCTGCAGTGGAGTGAGCGCGGAGGTGGGAAATGGGGGTTTCTGAACGTGCTCGAGCCGGCGAGGCTGGGAGGAGGGGAGATCCTCCACCCATCCGTGGCGAGCACAGGCAGCTCTGGACTCCAGGACCCACGCGACGCACAGTGCCGGATGCACGGAGGCTTGGCATGGGGCCGCAGTCTTTCACCCCCGCTGAGCGTCTTTGGGACTCAACCGGTGCAGTGCGGTGCTTTAGGGACTGGTTTCACCCCGGGGGGAAAGGGACAGTGAGAAGCTCTGCTGAGCTAACGTGCCCGGTCCTCCAGCTATCCAGGCTTGCTTGCACAAGCTGAAGAGGCTGCACTGCTTCCCATTAAAAGCTCATTACCTTCCTCAGCGATTGTTTGAGAGCTCCGGGGATCCTCCAGGCTGCAGGAGAGGGTGGGTTTCAGGGCACGGGCCCCTTTCAGCACAGCCGGTTCCAGCTCAGCCGTGACGGCGGACAGAGCCGGGACCACCTTTTGGAGGAAGAGCATCTTGGTGGCGTGACGTCTCCGCACGGTTGCCGAGCCCACCGCTCCGGTTCTTGCAGGGCACACCCTGACCAAGGGCAGCATCTTCAGGTTGGTGCAGAAGCTCGTTAGCAAGCGCCACGGTGGGCAACAGTCGGTGTCACATGTGCTGCCGAAGGGCTCTCTGCATTGCAGCTCCGTTTGAATTGAGGCGGTACGTGGTGCTTCCGTCTGAGTCCTGCCTTGATTTTTGGCCGGGTTAACGAGGCTGAGCAGCGGCTGTGTGCGTGGATCTGCCTTGCACAACAACGTTCAAACTTCTTACCCAGTTCCAACCGGATTTGATAGAGGGGAGGGGAGCAGCAGGCTGGGACGCAGAGCTGTGGGACTGGTGGGGACGTGACTGCTTGTTCCTAGTGTGGAGCTTGGGGCACTGCTCCTCCTCCTCCTGCAGCAACAGGTAACAGCCAGGACCAAACTCAGCCCCTCCGCACCCAAAGCACCGACTCTGCACCCAGGAAAGCCTCAAACGCAGCCCCAACTGCACTTGTGGTGGCTCTGCATGGGCGGACCCCGCATCCCCTGGGACCGTGGTGATCCCTGGAGAGTTCCCGTGAGCACAGGGGTGCCCCGCAGACCTCACTGCACACCAAACTGGTTAACTTGGTGGTGAGAGACGAATCCTTCATCATACTGCTGCCTCCCAAAGCACAGCTCTGCTCTGCTCTGCTCAGGTTAACCTGCGTGAGAAGGGCTGCAGTGGGTGGTGGCTGCAGTCGGAGACCTGCGTGAGCCCAGCTCCTGCCCCTGCACCGTGCCGGGGGGACTGCCCCTGCCCCGGGGAGGAGGAGGCAGAGGCGAAGCTGGGCTGAACCAGGGACAAACTTCAGCAGCGCTGGAACCTTCTAATTACGGTGTTGCTCAGTGTCACGCACGGCCAGGATTGCAGCGCTGCCGTGGTGCTGCTGGATCATCCCTCATTAGTGCGCAGCCTGGGGGCCGTTCCCAGGGCACACCCGCAAACCCTGCGCTCCCACCGCCCCGCTGCCCTCTCCCAGGGCGTGAGACCCTCAGCATGGCCCACGGCATGGCCACCTCCTGGCACGCAGAGCCTGTGCCCAGAAAGGAGCTGCACCTTGGGGAGCTTCCACGCAGCACCAAGCCACGGCAGCTGATCCGTGCCGGGTGGCACGGAGGCCTGACATCACATAGGTCGCCCTGCGGGGCTGCCACCAGCATCCCTCCCAGTGCCGGCCGCGCTTCCCAACCCATCACCAGCACCGGGGTTTGCTTGTGTGGGGTGCGCTGAGCCGCAGCACGTGGGGAAACCCAGTTAGGGGGTGGTGGGGATGAGCACCGCAGAGCCAGGGTTGCACCTTCACGTGGCACCTGGCAGTTGTTTGAAGAGGCTTGTGCAACCACCGCGGTGGTGTTTGCAGGTGCTAATCTCATCATCACGGAGTAGCCTCTGTCTCCTTCCCCGCCCTGCTTAATTCCTTCGGTGGAGCCACCCCGGATCTGGCCACAGGGCTCCTCCACCAGCACACACATCCCCGTGAGGACTGACCTTCCCGTCCCACCAAACGCGATGGCAGAAGTCCCCCCCCACGGCGAGCCAGTGAGGTGCAGTGAAAGCTGCAGCGTGATTTCACCCCAGCTCCGGACCGGAGCTCCTTCCGTGGGCCCCTCTCTCCCGGCTGAGCCTCCTCCCCACTCCCTGCCCTCCCCGGCACCCCTGAGCCGCTGTCAGGGACCCTCCTGCTTGCGTGGCCCCGTGGTGGCAGGACCACGCAGGGTCAGGGCCATGTCCCGCCTGACACAGGGATGCGACACAGCCCACAGTCTCGGGGACTTCCCGCACAGAGCGAAAGAGAAAGAAGGAAAGGGCACTTGGCCGCGTTCCTCTTGGCCTCCTTCCACTTTCCTCTTTTGATGTTATTCTCCCTTTTTATGGCTCCTCGCTTGAGCCTGGAGCCCCAGCAAACATCGCTGGGGAGTTTATCCAACAGAAACAAACGGGGATGCGTCTTCTGGGGGTGGAAAGCAGCAACCACCACCCCCAGCCCCAGGGCCAGCACGGCCTGCCTGCGGCCGCTGGGCCTCTACCCCACAAGCAGATAAACCCCCAAAGACAGACCCACGCTGGCCCCAGTGGCCGAGCCGCGGGCGTCTCGGTGACATCCCTTCTCCAAAGATGCCCGAGGCTCCATGGCATCTTGAAACACTTGTGAGCGCGGCCCCGTTGCAGGAGGTGAAGCCAAGGGGCAAAGCCTGAACGGAGGTGCCACCGGGGCTGCCTCCCTTCCTCCCCTCCTGCCGGGGGGGGAAGCATTTTGGGCGAGGAAGACTGCAGCGGTGCAGACCCCTGCCCGCTCCCTTCTGCCGCCTCGCGTCCCTCAGGCAGCAGCCGAGGGCAGCCTGTGCCCGGGGAGCGGCGCCGGCAGCGCGGGGTTGGTGCGAGTGACAGGTCTGATGGCACCGGTGGTTTCCAGGAATAGTCTGGGCATTGCCTGCGATGCAGCAAAAGTAAATTTCCCGGGTGCTGCTGCGAGGGAGGAGGGAGGGGTGGGGAGGAGGCGGACAGCAGCGCCGGGAGAGCAGCGTCTGTCCCCCCACGGCCCTTTTCAGGTGGCAGCAGTGTCATTCGCGTCCCACGCTCGCTGCTCCGTGGCTTCTCAGGGACAATTACGCCCCAGCTGTCGCTGCTGCCTCGGCAGCGGGAGGAAGAGGGTTTGTTGCTCCCGACTCGACGGGAGCACAAGCATTTTGGCAAAGCTGCCCGCCGGTGGGTTTCTCGGCTCTGTGACTTCCCGGTGGGGACAGTCCTGCCAGAGCGGTGTGGGAGGAGGCTGCGGGTGACAGGGATGCTCCTGTGCATGGTGAGGCTGGACGGGGCTCTTTCGGGCTGGGGGTTGCCCTTGTGCCGCTGGCGAGGGGCAGCCGTGCCCTGTGGGTGCTGGGCGATGTCCCTGCCCCGAGGGGCACGCGGTGCCTGGCTGCTGCGCACCCCCAGGATGGAGCCGGTGCCCGAACCCGCCCTCTTGAGAGAGCTCCCCAGGCAGACGAACGCACCGCGTTTAATCTAAATGCATTTTCCTCATCCAGCCCTGACGCGCCATCCTGTTCCAGCCCGTTTAATCTGGTTCTGCGTGACTGGCAGGGCCCGTTCCCACAGCAGGAGGGAGGATGGGGGCACCGCAGTCCCGCACAGCCACGAGTGAGCCACGGCCGGGACCTCCACCAGCCGCGGCATCGCACCTGCCTGGCTGCTGGGTCCCCCGGGTCCCCCCTCACCTCCGTGGGTGACAGCAGAGGGTTTCCACCTGTCCCCAGGGTCGGGGTGGCACTGGCCACGTCTCACCCCCACATGCTAAAAGAGCAAATTGCACCGCAGCAAAATGCAGTGCAGGGTGAGCACCACGGGGCCGAGCCCAGCACCGCTCTGCTCCCGCACCCGGGGGGGCTGCAGCCCGCGGGGGGCACCGGGGCCATCCCATCCCGGCCGTGGCACGGAGGGATGTGCATGGCAGCAACCAAGAGCCGGCAGCACCAGCAGAGCACAGCATCAGCTCTGTGCATCTCAAATAAGACACGGGGCAGAGCTGGGACTGCCGCCCGAGCGCCGTGGGGGCCGAGCGGAGCTGGGAGCGAGCGCTGCACGCAGGGCCACAGCAGTTGCTCGGCGAGCGCGGGCCCCAGCGGGGAAGAGAACGGGGCACCGCCGGGGAAAACTCATCATTCCTTAACGCTGAGCAGATGGTCTGTGCCGCCCAGCCGGGACCCCCGGCGTGCCGCTGCCTGCTGAGCGCCGCCGCGCAGGTTGGCAGCCGATTCATCGGCCCAGAGCAGCCTTAAAAGGCAGCAGCCGCCCAGCGCCCTCAGCTCCGGCGCGGGCCCCCGAGGAGCACGGAGGGACCCAGCAGCTCCCGGCACCGACGGCGCAGAGCCATGCACGTGGCCGGTCCCATGGGCAGACGCAGGGTGCGCCCGGTGAGAGCCCCGGTACGGGTGCGTCGTGGCTATGCCCAGTGCCCCCAGCCCCTGGGGCTGCGGTGCTGTGCCAGCCCGGCCTCCCATCGGCACGGGGACGCAGCCACGCCACAGCCATGCCGCAGCCGCCGCCAGGCCAAGGGCTGGCACCCGCATGCGGAGTTTTCTCCAGCCCGCCTGAAGCTTGGCGCGACAGCAGGAGATTAGCTTCGTTTCCAGCTCTGCCTGGATTTGGTGACCTCTAACAAGGACCTTCCCCCCTCCGCCCTGGCTGGCAGCCTCCGCTCCGCGCTCCCACGGGAGGGAGGGTGATGAGCTCCGTTCCCTGAGGCGCAGCCGCCCCGTTTATCGCCGTCACTGGGGAAACGGCAGCGCTGGTGCAGAGGCGGGAGCTGGGACCGTGCCCTTGCCCTCCCCGCGATGTGCCCAAAGTGGAGCAGGGACCACGGGGCTTTCGATAAGGGACCGGGCGAGGGCAGGGCGTCCCTGCGGGAGCCACAGTGGGCCGAAGGGAGGGCAGGTGGGACACGACGCAGCGGGGTCACCCCACGCAGGAGAGGGCTGACGGCGCCCTGGGTTGTGCCGCTGCCCCAGGAACGGCCCCGTGGGAGCAGCCGCTGCCCGGCTCCCAGTTCAAAGGAAACCCAAAGGCGGCCCGGCCAAGTCCTGGTACCAGCGTTTCCAGGAATTACGCGGCACTGCTGCCCATGCACCAGCTCTCCAGGGGACAGCTTCGTCACACGTGTCACTGGAAGCCACTGCCAAGATGAGAAGCGAATAGTTTTCTTAACAAAGCAGCTTCAGCCCAGCGGAGCCGTGTGAGTCTCCTTCGAAAAGCATTGCCTGCGTGGAGGCAGAGCCAAGATTTTCATCAGAGCCAACTCCTTCCGTCGCTTCTCCCGACCAAACCCCCCAGATTTTGGGAGACAGCGCTCCCCCAGCCGCTGCCCGGAAACACATCCAGCTCCGCCGCTTGCAAGCCAGCAGGAGCAGGCTTGGTTTGTTAGGGAATTCCAGCTGACGGTTTGAACCCCGCTGCCTCACTCCAAGCCAGCAGTACTCCGGCCCTCGCAGAGCATCCTCCTGTGCCCTTTCGCCACGCCGGGTACCAGGCAGAGTTACCACACCCTCTGCGCTCCTGCCACAAGCCGAGATAATTCCTCCTGGCCTGGCAGAGCCTCAGGTGGGGGCAGTTTCACTTGACAAATAACCAGAGAAATTTGCAAGGTTGGGTTTGACAGCAGCCGGGCTGCTGCACGCAGGGAAGGGAGCGCAGCTGGGAAAGCTGCCTTCAGCGGCTGGAGCAGAGATGCAGGAACGGACTCCGCGAGGCCGGGGAAGAGCCACCCTGCAGCCCTCCGGGCACAGGAAATAGCAACGGCAAAGGCGAAGAGAGGTTTGCTTGAAAAGTTACAAAAGGATTTCACACCAGGGATCGGCCGCTATCACAGCTGGGGCTAAAACCACCTTTGCCCTCGTCATACGGCAGCAGCTAAAACGCGGCAGTGAGGCAGCGTCGGAGGGATGGCCAGTGCCCGCTTCCCCACGGGCCCCCGCTGAAGGGGCTGCTGGCCCTTCGCCGCTCACCCTTCCGTCAGCCACAAATGCTGCACGATGAAAAGATAGCGCAGGTGTCCCTTTAGGCCACAAAAGGTAAAGCGATATGAAAGAAAGCACTAAGCTTTGCGGCATTCAGGAGCTCACGGTAGAAGCTGATGAAGCTGTAAGCTGCTTTCAACATCAGTTTTAAGGATGACAGATGGAGGCAAGGAAAAAAAAAACCCACCCCGTTCCCTGCTTTAGCCTCCAGTGGATTTGAAGTCACATTGCTGTATTTTAAGTGAAGCTTTTAATGCTGACCCCATTGTTGGCCACCTGCTCTTCAGCCCCACGCTTTCTGCTGAAGCTGTTAACATCCTTAACAGGACGGGTGCTCCACGGGGAAAGCGTCCAGCACCAGCAAGGCTGTTCAGCCAAAAGTGAGCTGCGACTCTCCGCAGCGTCGCCGGTATGATGGAAATACGCTGCTTTGAAGCGCAGGTGGCTGCAGCCCTGCTGTTCCCAAGTCACGGAGGGGAATCACAGACGCGCGTCCCCACCAGCCTGGAAACAGCCCGGCCCGGGGCTGAACGGGGCTCTCCCAGCTCCGTCCACCCCCGGCAGGGTCCTGCACGAGGCCGCGAGCGGTTCTCACCCCACCACCTTTCCCAGGTACGCAAACACCACGCAGCTCCGCCAGCCGGGCCAGAAAAGCCGCCTCCCTCTGACTGGTCCAATTCCCGCTGCTCGCAGCAAAGCGCAGCACTATTCTTTATCATTCAAAGTTATCCCAGAAGCAAGGAGCAAAGAACGCAGGAGAGGAAAAAACAGTGATTGCCAACGGCGGTTTCTTTTGAAGCTGCGGTGGGTGATGCTGAGCAGTTCACCAGCGCCCCTTCTACTGCAAGATGAGCCAAGTTAGACAGACCCTGGAGATTTTAAGTGCTTTATTCTCTCAGCCCACAGATGTCTACTGCAGTTGTGGGCTGAGAGGGTACACATCCTGTTCAGAAACACATCTCACGGCCTTCACCTCCCCACGCCAGGACTCTTAACGAACACCGCACACGCAGAACCACGCGGGGTATAAAGCAAGGGGTCCCATCCCCATCGGGTTACAGGCGTATCTGATCCCTCAATGCGCTCACTGCAGCTCATGTCCCTCTGTACTGCTGGTCCCCAGAGCACCGCAACCCCCACACCACGCTCAGTTTCCTGAACGCCAGGAAGTTTGGGATAATGAGCTGATTTAGGGGCACTCGCAGGAAGCGCAACTGTAACTCCACAGATTGCGATAAGGGGTTTGCTCCAGATGAGTGACCTCGGAAGAGCATCGCGGCGCCATCAGTCTCCATCTGCCTTTTCTGAACGCGGGTGGAGAGTTAAACTTTCCCGTCGAGCGACTGTTTATGAAGTTGTACCGAGACACCTCGCCCGGCAGTCCTATTGCTAAACTGCTTATTTACCGCTTCGGCTTGGCGCAATGGGTCTCGTGCCAACAGCAGTTTGGGTCAATTGTGTCACTGCGCACGTCGCGGGCAGCCCGCCTTCCCCGCTGCCTCGCCTCCCAGCGCGCAGCCCTCCCGGGCACCGCACCGGCTGCCGCCGGGAGCTCAGACCTCCCAGGTGAGCCGGGGCAGATTCGGTAAAGGCCATTT
This sequence comes from Pluvialis apricaria, assembly GCA_017639485.1. Lineage (NCBI taxonomy): Eukaryota > Metazoa > Chordata > Aves > Charadriiformes > Charadriidae > Pluvialis > Pluvialis apricaria. The sequence goes on along the minus strand of CM030008.1, from coordinate 1,112,255 downwards.
CTCATTTAGCATTTCATCATCTTCCCGTTCAAGGCATGAGGGAAGCCAGCAAAATCTGATTTTTTTTTTTTTTAATGAGAAATAGTTCAAAGTTTTAAGAAACAGGTTTTAAGAAACAGGTCTTTTTTTAAAAAAAAAAAAAGTTTAAATTCCACATAAAGCACCTCCATTTCAGTATTTTTTGACACAGATACAACCGCACACAAGACCAGCTCGCACGGAGCAAGCCAAGCCGTGTGAAGCAGGGATTTCTGCTAAAGAGCCCAGAGCTCGCAGGACGCGTGCTGTTCGCAGGCTGCACGCCCGGCCTCGGAAGCACGTTTCGCCAACAGGCTCGCGTGTGAGGAAGATGAGCTACAGCCATCATCACAGCGTTGCTGCGGCAAGCAGCCAGCCTTACCCCGAAATCACTGATCTACTGTAAGGTTCATTAGTTGGGGCTTAAGTGACACCAAAATCAGCAGCAAAGCAGTTTTAGGACTGGCACTGTTCTGCCATAGAACCACGAATTTGTAGGGCTCAGCTATGGAGTACGACACCAGCTGAGGAAGTTAATTACATTTCTTGCCTTTCCTGGCAGAAGGCGCTGCTGCTACTGGAGAAGTGGCCGAAGTCAAACCCACGGCAGCAGGAGCAGTTTCAGAACAGCCTCCCAGGGTCATCAGTGCGATTCCTCACAGCCGGGCTCTTTTCCGGACACATTGCATGATAATAACACGCAGCCTCGGAGGGAGCAGCGGCAGCGCATTGCTCCTGTTGGGGATCCTGGTGACAGCTTTGCCGCCCGCTACTTCTGGGACCACGCGAGAGCGCCCGATTCTGAATCGCCCTCAGTTCCCAGAATCTCTCCCTGCTTTGAAACACCAACTCCTCTGGAACGAAAGCAGCAGCTAAATTCGAGTTACTATGAATTAAAGTAATCTAAAGTCAACGAGGTGAACACGGTATCTACAGACAATAAGCAATTTCCCTCAGACTGCCTTCAAGAGGCTTCCCCCAGCGGAGCACAGGAGTTGGGCGAGGTGGGGACCTCTAGCTGTGACGAGCCGTTTCCCATTTCGCCACACCACGGTGCGTTCTGCTACCAGAGCACAGAATCAAAGCTGCAGCTGAGAGAAATAATTAACGCCCCCCCAACACACGCACACGCACCCCCCCCCCCCAGCAGGCTGCCCTTTAGCAGAAACAAGGTTTATGTTTAATCCAGATGATTCAACTGCAGCGGTATTAGCTTCGTTTGACTGTATTTAAATAAAATAAAGCATTAAAAAAAAAAATAACAGGCACTAAAATACCCTCACTGCTTATACCACGTACCAGCCAAGCCCCACGTAAGTGGCATGCGACAGCCTCTCCCCCCCTCCCCGGGCAGAGTGCTGACAATTTGTGGATGTCCCCAAACACGAGACGCCGTTTCCCCGAAGCAGCGGAACAAGAGGATTGAGAAGAGTCAGCTCCCAGCCAGCACCCAGGTTGCTCGGTTCAAGCCTGCGGCCACAAGTTCCACAGTGTTCCCATTAAGACACAATCGGACGCGGAGAGCACCGGTACCCAATAACCGCAAGCGAGGAACAGGCGCGTCTCCCTCCCGCTGCAGCCTCCCCCCGCGACGGTCAGTGTGTGCTCATGCAGTTCAGCGCTCAGAGCTTCTTCAGGCGACTGTACAGTTCCCTTTTGCTCTTCTCGCCAGCCCACGTTCGGCTTTTGGTGCGGAACCTTTTCAAGTCTTCTTTAAAGTCCTCGTGGTGCATGGGCCGATAGCTCTGGGGCTCGCAGAAGCTCTGGGGAAAGAGAAGGTGCTTTAACTTCAGTGTGTCACAGGAGCGATGATCTCCGAGACTTGCCAACAGGGCCTGGTAGCCACCACGTGAACAACTGCCACCAGAACAAACAGGCCTACAGCCCCCCGCTCTGCACAGACGCTTCACGCCAGGCGTTCACGAACGAAGGCAAGCGATACGCAGGTTACAGCTACTTGGGAAGCGATGGCTGTTAAAGGGAGGACTTTCAGCACTGTGTACAGAGCTCTCGCCCCAGGTTTTCTGCCAGGCATCAATACATAAAGTCAGTCTATACGGTACCACCCTGCAAGAGCACAGCCGTGAGGAACGCGGCTCTGGGGACGGCAGCCCCGGCTCACACGCCCCAGCGCTCGAGGCTGCCGTCGCCTGGTCCGTGCTGCCACCTTCAGGCCCTCGGTCCCCATACCCAACGGGGCCCAAACCAAAACCCGGACGTCCACTGCCACGGGGGAGCCAGCAGATCGCAGGGAGAGCCAAAAAACCCCAGGCCAGCGCTCACTGCCACGGACACCGGCATTGCCGACGGCAGCCCCAACACTGTGAGACCCAAAATCCCCCCGGGAAACAGCACCCAGCCCCACCCAGCCAGGCACAGAAAGGCCAAATCTCACATCTCTCTGAAAATACACCAAGTCACAGAACAGGAAGGTAATTGAAGAGGTATCTAAAGAGTCAGGGCCTGAGAGGGACCAAAGTGACAGTCAAACCACAGCCTAGTTTGTGTCAGAGCAGCAAGAATTAGCTGCAGCGAGAGAGCGAGAGCGTACAGCCACTGAAATGGTGAAGCAGCAGAAGCCAAGTGTCAGGAGAAACGCCGTCCTCACGACACTGGGAAGAGAGCCGCTGGGCATTTTTTAGTTTCCTTTTCTGAATTAGATGCTGAAAACTCAAAGCTCGAGTTTTTCAATGTTGCTATTTCAGTACAGTATGAGACTTCAGGTTTCCATTTGTTACACAGCAATTACTGTCAAGCCTCTCTGCTCTCCCAGTCCTTGCAGGCTGAGCCGTCTTAAATTCCTTCTCTGAATGACATTTTAAACTCCTACTTGTTATAAAAAGGCAGAAACCGGTTTTGTATTATACTCTTGAGACAAGTGGAAAAACCTTTGAGCTCTGGCAGCAAGACAGCTCTGACGTATGGAATAAGGAAGGCCTCTGACGGCCAAATCTTAACTGCTCTCAGTACAGGAAAGCACTGTGAAACAGAGCAGGAAAAGTTACCCCAGCAAAAACTCACTCTACAGCAAAGAGAAGTCTGATTTGAGTACATCGGCATTATTTATCTATCATATCTTCTGAAAGTGAAAGCGCCGAGTTTAAGAGATCATTACTTACGCGGCATCTTAAGAAGAAATCCTTGTAACCCCCCTTCAGGACATACAGCTCTGGGTAATGGAGGTTGGGGTATTCGTTACCCAGCCTGTCCCGCTCTCTCACAAACCGGCACCTGTAGCAGCAAAAGATCCTCCATTAAATCTCACATTCGACAAATAACACATTAAAACAGCACTCAGCCAAAGTTTCCCATTCCTCGCATTACGGAAGCGAGCCACGGCCCGGCAGGAAGAGGGGGACAAGCCGCCCTGGCTGCGGAGCGGTGGCTGCCTGCCTTTCCCTGGCCGTCTCCAAGCGTTCCAGCACGCAGCCCAACTTCAGCATGGCCGTTCGCACCATGGGCTGTGTCACATCCCCACCAGAGGTGGCCACCAACATCTACTCATAGAAACGGCGTATCGAGTAGCGTGCCAGCACAGTAAGCGGTGCCAGCCTGAAAGCTTTGCCCTCCGCTGGTAGAGCGGTAAGTTCTTATCTCGGGAAGTGTGGGATAACTCACATTCGGGGTCCCCGCTCTGAAGAAAACTCGCAGTGGAACACTATTATCACTCGTTTGTTCTCCGACGGCTGGATTGGCTTCTTAAGCAAGTAGTCTTCCACATCCTCTTCCATATGTAGGTTTACAGCACCCTGTAAAGGCAGAGTCATGCCCGAGCACTCGCAGTGAGCAGAGAACAGTAACAAACCTGCCCACTTCTTTGCAAGCTGTTTCCTCGTCTTAGTTTCCTAGAGGAGCTCTGGCAACGCTCTCCGGCCACTGGGAACGCAGCTTCAAACCCAAGCAGAACGTTGCAGGCAGTCTAACACTGACTGGGGGTGCCCTGGACCGGTTTCAGGTGGCCATTTCAACAGCTGTGGGTTGTGGCTCGCTGGCTTTCCCTCCCCATCTCACCGTACTGGAGAGGGCCGGCCAGCTTGCTCAAGCAGCAGTCTTCAAAGATCAATTATGTTTTGCACAGACATGTTCTTTGAAGTCTGTGGTTTAAATGAATACTCTAATTTTAGCTTCCCTAGACATCAGGATGCTGGACACTGAGCATCTTACATCTTCCTCTGGAACCATCTCCCTGCTTGCCACCCAGGCCACCCCCTCCGCTTGAGGAAAGCGGAACGTTCCCTCCTTTGAGGGAAAGTCACTTTATGACCCAAGTGTCCCGAGACTCCCGCAGTGCGTAGGTGTGACAGGATCCCAGACCCCAGCAGGGCACTTGGGCACCTTGGCTGTAACATATCCACACCGCCTTGGGCACTTGCTAGCAAAGAGCAGCCCCACACGGTGCCAAGCGGCCCCAGTTTGCGACTTCAGACAACCCCACACTGCTCTTACCTTGATGTGTCCTCCTTCGTACTCATACGGGTATCTACAGTCAATTATCACACACTCCTTGATGAAGCTCGCAAACTTCCCAGTCAGCACAGACACAATCTTAAAAAAAAAAAAAAAAGTTCAGTTATTTCAGGAGGTTTTTGTGTTCTTCCTCCTTCCCCCCCAACCCAGTAAAGAATTTTTCATACTGTCCCTGGAGTACATACCATTTCTGAGTCGATGTATTTTAAATCTTGATGTTTCCCATCGACAGTGTGGAATAAATAACCCTACAAGACAGACAGCATTTGACTGAGAAAATTCCAGAGGCGAGCCAAGTAGGCGATAGCACAGCGTCCAACAGTTCTTTTCGTAACAGAGATACTTTGTCGACAAGAATCTCTTCAGCAAAGCTCAAGAGTTAAAACTGAGAATTCTAAAATTCAGGGACAGAATTTTATTTTTGGCTCCTATACTGAAGGGGTTTTGTACATCTTTTTGAATAACCACAAGCGGCTCGCTTTGCGTCGAACCTGTGAAAGCCCCCTCCTCACCGCCAGCCCATCCTAGTAATTTGAATATGTACTGTTAAAGCGGGGAAGTGCTTTACTCGGGCAGGTTTGAGACATCTCTACCAAGAGAGGCCATTAAAGCACCTGAATTAACTAACACTTGACCGTTGAATCGCTTGAATTACCTTTGAGAAGTCACCAATAAGGTCTCTCTCGTCACTATCCAAAATGCTTTCGATCTCTGCTGTGGAGGATCGTGTCTTTACCATTTTCAGGCTCTAGAGGAGCAAAGGTTAGAGATCAATGATCAGTTCTGAGCACTCGGACCCTGTTCCCATAGCGCAACGGAAACTCAGAGTTCACTCTGAAGCCCTGAATTACAACTCTCAGCTTCCCCTTTGGATTAAGGCAAAACTCGGGCTCGAGAGCATGCAACTACTGCACCCGCTCCCCCAGATCTCCTGCACTATGCAGGGGGAATGCAGTTTTGCTAGGTCAGCAATTCACCTGAAAAAGCTCTCTCATTAACCTTTGTAAGCTAGACACCAATATTAGACCCTCTCCTAAACAATTCTGTTACGAAACTGGGTGCCGAGCCACCAACCGTTGAATCCTCAGAAGGTGTTCCAGACAGGCTTTTCCTCTTCTTGCTTTTCCCTGGAGAATTCTCTTCCTGGGATCTCTCCATCCTTTTCTGGGTGGTTCTCCCTACACCACTGGGCAGAGATGAAGAGCCAAACAACCGGCATCGTTTGGCCTGGGAGGAAGAAGAGAAGTTAAGAGTCGTCTAGCAAAGATTTAGATTAGAAACTAAGCAAGCCTCAGACTTTCAGACTGTTACGATCTTTGCCTTGGACAGGCCACTGCCACTGCGCAGCACCAGCAGCATGGCAATAGGGTCACCTGAACTCAGGACCTACGTTTCCAGCAACATGTGTTTCTTGCTGTGCGGACTGGGTGAGCCTGGAGCATCATAAGCCAAACGATGTGCTAGCAGAGTGCTTTATACCAATTAGCAGACAATCTAATCTATGAGGAGATTAAGGAGCTTTTTGCTGGAGTCTAAAACTCCCTTCGCAGTCTGTTATCAGAAGATTGGGCTACCGGCATTCCAGGTAAGCCTGTGCAGAACGTACGCAGGATATGTCAACAAGGACCTGATAAGGGAAGTCCAGATCTCCTTGCATTTATGAAGTGTTTTTGTAAAAAGAAAGTTGCTGCCTGTATAAGCACACAACGAGCATTGTTCCACGCTGACAAAGTCATCCAGGTAAATGGGCTCTAGAGATAACGGAGTACTGACGGGGGTCTATGCCATATCTTGTTTTGCGGTTGTTATTAGGGGTACAGGATCAGAGACAGCGTGAGCACTTGTCCCAGTTGTGAAAACAGCTGCCAGAACAAAGTCCCCATCCCTGTTCTGCTGTGCTCTCCCAGAACACTCACCCGATTGTCCGTTTTCCTCATGACCAGTGGTGCAGTCCAGAGGCTCGCCACATCAGATGGCATCTCCTCATCATTCTGCAAAAAAAAGACAGTTCATTCTCATCTATTTCACCATGGGCAGAGATGGTAAACATCTACAGCTTCTGCACAGCTCAGGCAAACATTCCAGTTGAATCCAGCTGTCAGGGTAGTTTTAGGATTACTAAATTTCAATTACTAGTCCCATACTCAATGAAATAGCGGAACAGAGTTGAGACATGTTGGAGAAGGTAAGTTATATCAATTAATTGACTGGTTAACAATAACGTTCCTCCAAAGCTTTAAGCATTTCAAATTCAGTTAGAAACAGTCTTCTATTTAAGTGGCTCAAAAGCAAATATTGCCTCTAGCTCTTACAGCAAGTTTTTAAAGACAAAATGCCAACTGCTCAAATAATTCTCTCTAGTAATGCAACCCTCATCTGCCAATAGGAACAGCAGCAATTCTTTAACGGCTGTTCACACCCCAAGTAAATCCCACTGTTTGCACGAGGGAACAGCGCACGTACAATGGAGACACTGAAATGTAAGAGTTGAAAAAGATGACAATAACTCATGTTCCAGGATTCCCTGGTCCCTAGCTTTTTGCAGTTTGACTCACCACACCGACTGCTGCTAGAATACACGGGCATCAGGACACGTGCAGTGGCAGACAATTAACATTAGACAGAGCTGATTTGGGAGTGTCCCATCATATTTCCTTTAGACGTACCTTCAAATCTTGCTCATCTAACAGCTCGAGGAATCCATCATCGTCTTCACTCTCAGAGGATGTCAGAGAAGACTGCTGCAGGAGAGCCGGCCTGTAGTTTTCCTGTTCACCCGCAGGTGTTTCACCCAGGGGAAACTGAGACAAGACAGTTTTAACAACATTTCATGTCTACTGCAGGATGCTGCAACCACAGAGATGATGCCATGCCTCTCGCTGCACTGCAGAGCACATGGTTATTATTATTGCCTTGAGCAAACCCCCAAACTGAGTTCCAATACTTCTATTTGATGCCTACAACAGCAGAGTCCTTCGTTAGCCTGGTTAAGCAATAACCCCTTCTCTGGAAGAAGCTATCCAGCAAAGGTGCAACGGAGAGAAACAGGTGGTGTCAACAGGAACAAGAACTAATACGAACGCTGCAGCTGATAAGCCCAAGATCAGGAGTACGAAGCGGGATGAAGGACTGCCAGACTTAAGGAGCGGAGACGAGACTTTGCCCTCAGCTCTGTTTCTGTGCAAGAACCCATCATGCTTTTTCAGTTGCTTTTTCTAAGCAATAGGATATGAATAAGGTAGTATTTTCTCCCTGGATGTCATATCTGGGCATAAGATCCAGTTGTATCTACACAGCTGGCTTCATTGTTCCAAACGCATCTGCCTCAATACAAATATCTACTTTACTGATAGTGAAAACAATTTCAAACTAGCTTCCCCGTTCCACGGTGATGTCCACACCCCCTTAGATTTCCTGCAGCATAACCTCAGCTCTGTAGTGATTCATCTTTCACAGACTACAGAACAGTCCACATTTCAAACTTCTAACCGTCTCACCAGCCAAAGGTGAGGAGCATTTTCTTATCTGGCAGATAGATAAGGATTTTTATTTGGCACATAAATAGTGGTGATTAACAGGACTTCCTCAGAACCCTGATGCAATTTTTCTTCCTCCCAGACAGTAGGTGTGCAGAGGATTAGGTGAGAATTAGTTGCAAAGAACACCGCAGTACTTACTTTCTGAGCTGGAGATGAATCCTGCCTTGGTCCAGGAACACCTTTTCCATCACGAGAATGGACGTGCACAGAACGGGAAGCTGGTTTGGTTGGCTTCTTAAACTCAAATGATTCCTGAATGAAAACGGAGCAAAGTTACTATTTTACTAAAATTACAAACTGTGTAAGTTACTAGGATTATTTAATCTTTTTTTTTTTTTGTAACTACCTGACATTTGGGATTTAAAGTCCCAGCTACCAACAGAAATAGTCTGAAGGCGAGTGTTTTCAAATTAAAGACGTTACAATAGCGATTCATTTAACACAATCAAGCTTTCATCCTCTTGATATCACCTGCAGGCTTAAGGCTTTTTGTTTCTTTTGTCAGTTGACTTCTCAGCAAAAGATATCATTTTTAAGGCAGCCAAGGTCGTAGCACGGTCAACAGAATTACATCTGTTGCTCGGTGATGGGCATCTTCTGACACCCGCTCTTCTGTAGACAGCTGTTGGAGTCCTACCGATGGGACTCCCAGCAGCAAGGCCTTGCGACCAAGAAGGCAAAAGGACTTTTGTGCTGCTGAGGAACCAGAGCTCCCCACACCAGCAGCGGAAAGAGACGAGGTGATCTATCTAAGCAGCTTTCTGGAGGCACCTCGTCGCTATCTAAAGCTAGCAGCATAAATACCTTTTCCCTTGCCACAGCCTAGAAGGGGTCAGGTTCAGCAGCACGAAGGTAGAGCTGCACAATCAAAGTCTTCCAGATTTTTATTAACCGATAATCAGTTTGCAGTCGCTATAATCAGTTGCACTTCACTGCAAGATAAGCTACACGAAACTGTGTTCTGTCTGAACTGCAGCCTGGCAGAGAGTAAAAGAAGCCTTTTCCACCACTTCCACTGCTGAAGAAATGTGCTAATTCAGCTTCCTCGGTACCACCTCTTACACCATGTCATCGCAGGCAACAGAAAGCAACACTTACATTCTCCTTATTTTCATCTTGTTCCAATAGTTGAAAAGCATCGCTGTCCAGAGAATCAGAATGGTTTCTCTTCAGAGCAGGACTGGATCCCAGGAGGCTTTGCTGCAACATTCATACAGAAGTGCCAGTTCAGTATTGTGCAATGTAGTCTTTCCACAGCGACATTTTAAGCAAAGCAGGGGTTAAAAAAAGACCTTAAGGTCTCTGCCTACAAGTTGGTGCAAACCACGTGCAGGAGTCTCTTCTGCTGACATCTCGGTACAGGTACCAAAATGCTTCAGCTGCATTAGTGACAAAGCCACAGCACTGAAATTCCATGCCAACTTGAATGAGATTGAGTTTACAAGCTGTAATTTTGACAGCTTTCATTAAGTCCCACAGCAGCTGTTCTTGAAGTCAGAAAATTAACAAGTTATGGAATGTATCCAACTAAAAACACTTAACACACTAAATTCTTTAACATTTGTACAATGTCAATACCACTTACCGGCAGTGAATGGATTCTTCTGAAAGGCATCCGAATGCTACAGTGAAAAAGAACCAAGATTTATTTCAACATTTTGTTTTAAAAGACGGTAATGTGGATAGAACTCACTCACCCCCCCACCAGTAAAACTCCATAAGCTACAATAGTCACTGGCAAAGAAGTTAAAATAGAAGTATACTTACTTCAGCCTGCTGGATTCAAGAATTGCTTTCTCAAACCTAAAAGCAAGTGAGATCCCACAGTTACCACCGAAGGACTTGTATTCAAATCATGAAGTGTTATGCTAAGCAAAAGCCAACATGCTTCTTGAAGACACTTTTTGTCTTTCTCAAAAGCTGTCCTAGTTTTTGAAACACTAGCTAGACTCCTTCTCCCCCTCCTTTCCTTAAATTCTTTTCAGCATTGTTTTAGACAAGGAAGCTAGGTTGAAGGAAGAAAAGCTTGGTAAATCAGGGACCAAGGGCATCTGTCCCCCATCCCTGGGGATAGAAGATTGGAAGAAAAAAAAAAAATTTGCTTGAGAGTGGCAAATTCAAAGCTCAGAGCAACTGCTAGGTATCAGTTAAGGCATATACAAGCATAAATTATTGTTTAAGTGAAAACTGCGACTTACATGCAATTTGGTGCAGCCTCAGACTCCTGGTAAGGTGCCAATGTCATGCTCAAACAGTCTGGTTGGTACAACAGATTAACTCAGACCCAAGACTTGTTAAGTACTCTGGGACACAGACAAGACAGAAAGCCTAGTGTCTCAAGCTGCGGAGCACCACAGCCCACACTTCTAGAAGCCGAAGAGACAAGAGCCCACTGCATGCATGCCAGCAAAGGAAAAGCCACATCAAGCCTCTCGTTAGCCTACAGTTGTTAATGGCGCAACGTGAAATGCCAGAAGGCAGGCTTAGCATGTGGTTACATACGTTTTCTCCGTGATATCGTTCGAGGTTGTAGGACCGGGCGAATCCAAAGCACAACCTGCAGAGGAGAGACAACGTTTTCTACCGAGTAGTATTTAGGAAACATGAAATATTGGACACTGCTCCGGGTTTCCATAGCAAGACCGAGAGCTCAGACAGGAAACTGATGTAGAAAGTCCCATTTGCAGCCTCACCTCAGTGTAGAAGTAAATAACAGTTGCAGATATTCCATACCATTGGGTTTAGCCATAGATAAGCATCAGTGCTTGAGGAAAAATAGGAGTAATTAAAAAAAGCACCCCTAGCCCCACCTAGACTGTCATATAGAACAGAGTGCTACCACAGAACATGGAATACTCTTGGCTTATTCTCTCACAAACACGTATCTAAATAGACAACACAGTCCTTTAGGGTTTTTAAGCCACGTTTTTAGTTACACCTCTTCACAGGAAGACATTTTGGGCTCATTGAAAAAAAAAAAGTAGTCAAAAGGCCCTTTTTAATGCATGCTAGTTTACTGGAAATAACAGCGAGCACTCCATGAGCACAAACCACGTGAAACATTACAGCTACATAGCATTTAAGTACAGTCATACATGAAGCTTACTGAAACACAGATTCCCTGAGGAGCTTTTGTATTACGGTAGTAGTCACAAGCCCTAGTGATAGGCCCACAGCTTACTGGAATACTCTCTACACCATCATGACAAGACTTGTTGCTCCTTCAGTAACTGTGATTTAAACAAACTACAAAGAATTAATTTGACTAATATGACAGGTAGTGGTCTCGGCCCAGCAGAAACCTTGATCATGAGTGTTTTGTAAGCACTTATGGCCTGCTTTGGAGACGGGAAACAAAGGAAACCACCAAGAAGAAATTGAAGATTTAGCAAGCTTGGTTATTCTATCCCGCTCTGTGGTGTATGAGCTATACTCGTGTTTTAGCGGTTCCTTTGAAGGCTGGAAGTACCATGCACAGTCAGACTGGTGCATAAATTCAGGTGGAGACACCAATTTCCATCACTGGGCTGGACCAATGAAGTATCAGAAACTCCCCTAATTCTACAAGTTTTGGGGTAATAGCTTATTTCATTTTCACTGATAAAGCATCTCATCTGAAAAAAAATACTTCTACACAAGTATCAGTACTAAGAAGCAGCTCCCCAGGTTTCAGATAAGCAAATCAGCTCATGTTAACAAAAACCCCCAAACCACAAGACAAACCCTGCTCAATGGCCTCAACTCAAGTGTGCAGAGCAGGTTAGCACAGTTTGGGTTTAAAGAGAGAAACCACAGGGCGACAACTTGCTTTCATCAAAATTACCACCCTCCGAAGGGCAAAAACACAAATTGGTCCCATTCAGAGCTGAATGCAGATATGCAGCAGACCCTAACAATGAAGAATGAAACACTATCTCCCCGTTTTCCAGACCGCAGCCCCAACACGCAACTATAAACAATCACAAGCCAGTATCTGCAAGACACCACAGACTAGGGAACGGTGGGAATCCAATTCACCAGCAAAGCCTATCTTGGGCTATCTTTAGCAGCCTTCATCTTCAGCCGGCTCTACTGCGAGAAAGGCTGATACAGTCACGATAAGGTGTTGACCTACTGCTACGTACAGAGCAGAACATCAAAGAAATCAGAAAATGGCAGCGATAAACATCATGCAGGAGTACAAAGCATGACAGGTCAGCAACCACGTCTTAACAGCCATCCTAAGAAAAAAGGGAAAAGTCACCTCTGTCAAGAGCCCCCCTGTGGGAGCAGAACCAGTTTTTCTTCCATGCTAGCTCTACTGCTAACGTATTCCAGGTCAACTAAGAAAAAAACCCAAACTAAATCAAACAAAATACCCACAACCCAAACCATGAACTGCAGAAGCTTGCTGAGTGATTGCAGGCAGGCAGCATTAGTTCTCTATCCAAACCCTGGGAGCTGCTTGCAGTGGAAGCTACGTAAAGATACGATGCTTTTCATTTCTTACTCGTTATTTGAGAAAGCCGTACCTGAGTCTGTCGATTCCGATGACACTGTTCTTTGTAAACCATTAGCATTCTTGTTTCCCAGGTCTTGCTCAGCGCTTCCATGCTGACTGTAAAGGAAGTTAGGTATTTGGTTTAAATGCTCATTGAAGTGAGAAATACAATACAGGAGTGCCTGAACGTAGATATACAGCACAGGTAATCATAACCTGAAACTTTTATCATCGGCCAAGTGAAAGGATTCCAGCCTGGCAATCCTGCCGACTGCAGCCTCTTACGCTCTGTCGGGTACACAGACCATGCCACCATCAGATCACCACGCTTACAAATATCCTCACATCTAACACCTACAGGGACTTAAGCTTCAGGTTTTGGTTTTTTAAACCTGCACATGCAGTGCTGATAGTATTAGAAGTTAGGCTTCCAAAACAGAGACAGGGAGAGTGTCATTTAAGACAATTGTCCTGGTTGCCTTTCTGGTCACCTTGCACCACACTACCAAGGTTTTCTCCATGACACACTAACTGTGAGGGATTTTTTTTAAATGATGTTTTAGAGCCTCTCCCGAGCTTGTGCCTTCACAAATGAAGGTTCTAATACAACAAAATGACAGACCTTGCAATAAAACTTCAGGACTGAAAACAATTTAAGTGTGCAATAGGTTATTGCTGCCTGGAATTCACATTAGCACCTCCCAAACCATTCTCTAGAAACACCCATATCAGAGCCCCACTATCCTTCTCGGGACTGCAACCCTCTCTTTAGCAGCCACTCATTTAATTATTGTTTTGCATAGAAAAACTACCAAACTTCTAACTCAAACTCATTTTTATCAGTAGTTAGCGCTCAAATTTTGTCTTATCAACTAAGCAAGTTGTTCTCTGCTCACGTAATCATCAGACCAGCCTAAATCATTCTGGAGGGGAAGGGCCTTGAGCCCCTGACCTGACGCCTGTGCAAGTACAAACACGGCTCTGTGAGCGGGCAGGGACCCTCGAGGCAAGCGGTCCTGCCCGGCTGCTGAGCCACATCAAGCACACACTCGTTTCATACATGGGCAGGGATCACGGCAGCTTCAATACAGGGAGATACGCATATCATACGTAGCCTTATTCTGTATTACCTTAAATAAGGGAAAAGCTACTTGAGTGCAGCTCCTCCATCACATGGGTTAATTAAAAAAAATGTGCCAGGGCACAAGCCAGGGCTACAAACTCATAGGACAGAATAATGAACACAGAAGGGACTGGCATGAGTTCCCCATTACAGGAATTCCAGGAATCTGAAGGAGGGAAGGACCATAAAGAAAGCAGGTGATTACAGAAATGAGAATGCTATTAAAGCAGCAAACAAAGGGCAAATACCAGGAGGCCACCAAGATCAGAGAGGGCCAGGGCAAAACAGGAGCCTTACAAGAGACAAACTGTAGAGGTTACTGTAGGAACAATAAGATTAAAGGAGTTAAAGACTAGCAAAATAGGATTGAGCAACTGCATGGCTGGAGTTATGGGGAGAGAGGAATGGCAGAGCCCAGAGCCGGCAGCACTTTCCATATGGGAAAGAGCGAAGAGAAGAGTGTGCAGTAAGGTTAAAGGAGTTGGGTCACAGGAGGCAGGCAAAGGGTGGCAGCGGGGAGCAAGAATGGAGCCGAGATGATGCAGCTAATGTGGGATGGAAGGCAGGAAGGACAGACACAAAGGTACCAGCATTAATTTGGGGGATAGGGGAAAGCACCTAGTGCCAGGGGCAGGCACAGGGAAGGGCTCAGGAGCAAGGCAGATGCCCAGAGCAGAACCAGGGGAAGGTGGTGGCACAACATGGTGGGACACGGGGAGGGGGGGAAGATGGCCCACAGCGCAGGAGCCACCACCACGTGTGGGCAGGGAATGCGGCAGGGAGGGGTAGCCCAATCTCGGGGCTCCCTAGAGAGAAAGAAGCAGCAGGGAAGCGGGATTTGGGGGGGGGTGGGGGGGGTAGCGCTGCAGCGGTGGAGGCATCAGGAAAGGCCGGGAAAGGGGCGGGTGGGGGTGGGTTAAAGGAGTCGTGAAGGCCTGTTTTGGCGGGGGGGGCTGGCATAGGAAGGAGTTGGGGGGGGGAAACTCCTCGAGGCCTCACTTTTTAGAGGGCGAGTTAGAAGAGGTTCTCAGGGCCTCAGTTTTAAGGGGGGGGGGGGGTGTGCTTGGAAGGAGAGAATGCGGGATGAGGTCCTCAAGGCCTCAGTTCTGGGGGGGGGAGAAGGAGATTAAGAGGAGAGGTCCTCAAGGCCTCCATTCGTGAGGGGGTGGGGAAGGAGAAGAGATCCACGAGGCCTCACTTTATTTTTGGGGGGGGGGGGGGGGGGGGGGGGGGGGGGGGGGGTGTAGATGAGGTCCCCGAGGCCTTCCTTCTGGAAGGGGGGGGGGGGGGGCAGGGAAGGAGAAGAGTTCCTCGAGGCCTTGCAGTTAGGGGGGGGGGGGTGGGGGGTGATAGAAGACCTCTTTGAGGCCTCATTGCGGGGGTGGGGGTAGGGGAAAAGTTTCTCAAGGCCTCGCTGCGGGGAGGGGAAGAAGAACAACTCCTCGAGGCCTTGCTTTTTTTTTTTTTTTTTTAAATGGGGGGTGGGAGAAGAGGCCCCCAGGCGTCGCTTGGGATCTGGGGTGGGGGAAGAGGCTCTCGAAGGCCCGCATGGCGGGGGGGAGGGAGTCCCTTAGGCCTCGCTTGAGGGAAGGGGGTAATAGGCCCTCAAGACCACATTATTTTTTTTTTTTTGGGGGGGGGGGGGGGGGGAAGCATGGTAGAGGCCCTCAGGAGAAAAGGGGGGGGGGGGGGGAGGAGTTTGCCCGGGCACAGCAGACTGACCTGCGTCCCAGCTGCTCCATGGTGAAGCGGAGGTCGGACACCGGCGAGAGGTCGTCGGGAAAGAGAGACTTGACGACGGCGGGTGAAGAAGCGGGAGAAGCCGAGGAGGGAAGCAGGAGGCGGCGGCGGTAGAAACCGCCGGGTGCGGGATCCATGGCCGCCGTCCTCCTGTCAGCGCCGCTCTGACCCCAGCCGCTACCCGTCGCCCCGCTCCGAAGCTGGCGCCAAACCTCCCTTCCACCAATCAAAACAAGGGGCGGGCGTTTTCCTCAGCTCTCCCCGCCCACCGCCCCCTTCTGACCAATAGGAACGGCGGCGGGCGCCTCACTCTCCGCCTCCAGCTGTTGCTTGACGTGGCTCCCGCCCAATAGAGAAGCCAACCAATAGGGTGCTTGGAGTAGCATGCGCCCCCCCAAGGGGGACTACATTTCCCAGCATGCAACGCGGAAAGGGCAACGCGTAAAACGCGTTGCCCTTTCCGCGTTGCATGCTGGGAAATGCAGTCCCCACCTCACTGAGGCACCTATTTTCCCGCCCCTCTCCACCCGCCCTGGGCCTGAGGGGAAAAGGGTAAAAACTGGGAAAGATTCGGGGAAAAAAGGGCACAAACACAGCAGATAACAGCGCCTCGGAACCCTTCCCGCCTTATTTCTCCTCAGACGTGATCCTGGTGAGAACAAGGAAGGAGCGGCACCACCAGGGACGCAGCGGCCGCTTTTGCGAGGTGAGCAACAGCGTGAAAAATAAGAAGCCGGCGTACATCGTGGCACTCGTGGAGCGATGGCACTTGTGAAATCAGAGCGGGAGAACGACTTGAATGCGCCGCATGCTCATGTCAATGCGTGAGGTACGGAACGCAGACGCAGTTAGGCCACTCCAAGTAACCTCTGCTCATGTCCTCTACCTTCAAGAGACTGTGATATTCACCCAGGCGCTGGTATTTGCTTTAAAAACGGACACACGCCCAGCTTTTCAGAGGACCCATCGCCCCGCCGTGCCTTTTCCCTGCTCTGTCCCCTGCTTACAGTCCAGGACAGAGGCAGCAATGGTTGCACTGGGGAAAGGAGGGGACCCCTTGCGTGGGTCGTCCCTCAGGACTGCACGGTTGTGGGCACTGCAGGTGTGGGGTGAGCACTCCCAGCTCCAAAACACATGGTCCCATTATACAGGTGGCACGGTGAAGTGCTCGGGACATGCAGCATGGCTCCAGCAGGTTGTGTGTCTTCTCCTCATGTAAAGGTTTGCAGATCTCTGCTGTCAAGCACAGTCCCTGGCAGATGCGCTCTGCTGGATCGCCCTGTGGTGGTTTCAGAGGCTGCTGTCTCTGGCTGCAGGGCTGATCACGTTGGGTCCAGTGTTCTCAGCCCGACACAGAGACGTAAAGACCTGGTCAGCAGATCCCACACCTCCAGGGCACGATGCCGTGTCCCTCTGCCTGGGCCATGCCACCCACCAGATTCACACGATGCTCCTGGTTCCTGCATTAGACAAGATGCCATCTGCTCCCCCTCTGACCACCCAGGATCTCACAGATCCTTATCACACCCCGTCACTCTTCCAGCCTGGAGAGGCTCGGGCTCCGCCCTCACTCCAGCTCTCCAGTCAGCCCTGTCCCCTCCCTGAACATTTTCTGTTCAAGCAACATTTTTTACAGTTTTATGTGCGCAGTTAGCACCACTATTAGCAGCTCTGCGGCTCCATCCCAAGTTCCTGGGTGTGGGGGTGACTGTATCCCCATGCTGCCCACAACACAGCACACCACCACCAAGCCAAAGCAAGCCGTGCAGCACTGCCAAAGATTGGCGTGGGCCATCACAGCATCTTCCCTGCCTCTCTCCTGCTTATTTGTGCATGTCCTCAGTGCCTGCAGGGACAGGCAGGACATGGTCACTGAGATCTGGCCAGGATACCACCGTGCAGACACCCCCAGGCAGGACAACACATCTTTAATGCTCCAAAGGACTTGGCAGGAGGAGATGCAGCAACGTGCAGAGGGGATCCAGCCCAGGCAGAGCTGCAGTGAGTTTGCAACGCCATGCTGCATCATTCCCACGCCTCTTGCCTGCTCAGCTAGCCAAGGGCACGTGCAGGGGACCGGGAAGCATCCAACCCCATCAGGTGCAGAGCTGGATATAGGTTTCTTGTGACCAGAGCCAAAAGTATGGGAAGACCTTCTCGGTGAAGGAGGCCTTGAACTGCAAGATCTGCATCATGGTCTCTGCATTGTAGAAGGTCACTTGGCCTGCTTCATAGTCCAGGTGGACCCTGATTCTCCGGGGCTCTTCCTTCAGTGCCAGCGGGGCGGGGGGCATGTGGAGTGCCGTGTACTGGTGATTCCAGTCCAGCCGCAGGGCCCAGATTTTCCCCATGGCCATGCTGAGCGAGTCCTTCCTCTGCACAGACTCCACAGCCACCCCTACAGCCCAGCTGTCCCCGGCCCCTACCTCCAGCTCCCAGTAATGCCTCCCAGATGTGAACCCCTGGCAACCCAGGACGCTGGGGCTGCCCGTGAATCTCTTGGGGGTGTCAGGCAGGTTTTCCTCTCCATCTCCCAGCCGCACGGTTTTGCGGTCCTTCGAGAGGATCAGGTACGGGCTTGCCGTCTCTGGGTCCAGCGTCACCTTCACTAACGCACGACAGAGAGAGACGTCAGTATGTTGCCTGCTGAGGAGCAAACCAGGACCTCTCCCTCCTCTTCCACGGGGCTGGGACGTGTCCTGTGAGCACAACGGGCACTCGTGCCCTGTGAGTGCACACAGGCAGCACCCACAGCCCCCTCGGGTGGCATGAGACACAGGGTCCTCGCTGCCCTCCATGCCAGGACCCATGGGCGAAGCAATGCTCCCTGAAGCAGGACTGAGCCAGGCAGCGTCCCCACACACAGGGCACAGGCGCAATGGACTTTGCTAATCCTGCGCTGGATATTGCTGGGTCTAAGTGTGATGGGGCTGCAGCCAGGCTGGGTGTGGGGGAGCAATGTATCCTCGTGGGTGTGGGGAAGCATTGCCTGCAAGGCAGCAGTGGTGCCAGGCCAGTCCCTGCTCCAGTGACAAGGGGGACGAGTGCTCACCAAAGGGAAAACCAACTCCTAACCCAGCTCCGCCGAGTAATCTCACTGCAGAGCCGGAGCTGCCCGTTCATGTGGGATGTTCTGCTGCCATCCCGCGGCCATCTCATAAGGTCACAGAGGTGTCACTCTGCCATGCCACCATCCCAGGCCCTCTGCTAAGTCCGCTCCTCCAGGGCCCCGGTTCACAGTGGAGCCCGCAGCGTGGGGGAAAATGAGGCACGCTCATCTTGTGCATCAGGTTCCTCATCCCAAAAACGGAGAGGGCAGAGACCGGCCTCAGCCCAAAGAGCGCCAGCCAGCCCCAAGCCCTGCGATGCTGCCAGGACTGCATGGACCCTGGGCATCTGCAAAAGTATTTCTGATCTCTGCCTAAAAGTCAACTCAAAATGTGTACAGCCCCTTTGCTTAACTAGTTACAGTCTTACACATCATAGCAAAAGAAGATAAAGTCTCCGTAGACAGGGAAGCTGAGGGCCTCGCGCTGTCCCGGCCCTTGTTTGGTGTTAGAGGACAGTGTCACTGGGTGTTGCCTGGCATGGGGACGGACCTGGATTTTTATAGCAGGCCTAGTCAAAACGAACGGACCCAGCTTTAGACAGAGCCTGGGTTCAGATGTTGTGGTGCGAGCCCTTCTCTGCCCCAAGAACATAAGGAAACTCATTCTGGAAAGCTTTTCTCCCTTGTTTGTGCCCATCAGCTCAAGAAACTTACCCCTTTCTCGGTCCATCTCGCTCCGCAGGTTCACTAGAGGAAGGAAAGGAAGATGCATGAGTCTCCTCTTGTGGCATCTTTCCTGCTCCCCATCAGGACAGAGAGCCAGACATGGAGGCTGCTCCCCAGCTCCCGCAGCCCCGGCCTCCAGCAAAGCCCATCTCGGAGACGGGTCCTGTCTGGAGCAGGCGTGTTTTGCTCCCAAACCCCGGGCAGAGGCACCAGGCAGTGAGGATCTCCCGTTGCAGCCGACCCAGGGGAAGCACGGTGTGGGGACAGCAATGCCTGATGCCCCGGGGCAGCAGCACAGCCGCCTGGGGCACGGACACCGACCACACAGCAAGGTACCGCTCGCCACTTCTTTGCTTTACCTTTGAATTTGGTCACTGCATCCACGACCAGCTGGCTCATCTCAGTGAGGCTCTTAACGGTCCTCTGCAGCTCCGGGGAAACCGGCTCCGGGATCGGGGCCTTTGCTGCCTCGCAGCTGCAGGGGAAACAACAGGGAGAGGAGCTCTGACCCCAGCAGCCAGCCAGCATCTGCGGCCAGGAGGGAAACGGGGGGGACAATCCCCTACAGCAACAGAACTCGGGGGAGCTGTGTCCCAGCTACGGGCACGGGAACCCCATCTTTAACAGGGGGGCAGCAACCTCTGGCTCCAGAGAAACCCCAAATACTCAGCAGGGCAAAGCCACCTCCCCCCAGCTGCTGCTGCTGGGCCGCCTGCAGCAGTTCCAAACCTCTGCCCAGAAGAGCCGCGCGGGAGGAGAGATGCGTTTCGTACCTGCTGAGGGTTTTGCCAACATCCTGGAAGAGAGAAAACACCAGGTCAGCTCTGGCACTGCCGAGAAGGACCACGGTAACCAGGACAGTGAGTTACAGTCACTCCCCTGCTGCGTGACGCAGGGTGATGGGGACTGGGGGGACCACACCACTCTCCTGGGGCCTCTCCAGTGACTCGCTAACCCAAATCCTCGCCTTCTCGCAGCTCACACTGCAGGCCCAGACTCACACCAGCCACACCACACACCGCGGTGTCACAGCCTGGCCGCTGGCACACCGGCCAGCACCGCACCGCCCTTCGCTCCCAGGCTCTGGGCTGCACAGGTACCGGGACGCAGAGGGTGCCAGGTGGGTGTCACAGCACCCGGGTGGGTGACGCAGCCTCACCGTAAGGAATTCGACCACCGGCTGGTCACGTTTCTTCTCTATCTCCGCAATCAGCGTGTCCAGCAGCGATTTCCTCTCCGAAACGCTGGAGACGTATTCATGGCGCTCCTTGGTGAGGTCCCCATGCGCCCGGTCGAGCTGGGCCAGCAGGATACCCTCCTGCTCCTGCAGGAACTGCTGCAGCTGCTCGAAGGTGTCCCGCAGCCTCTGCCGCTCCGAGGCCACCTTCTCCTGCAAGGCACCCGCACGGAGGCCCCTGAGCCATCCTGTCCTCCGGCCGCCTCCGTGCGGGCACGGGGACCCGGTGCTGCGGAGAGGGGAGCAAGGATCACAGGGAAGAGGAGAAGAGGTTTTGGGGACGAAAAGCTGGAAGAGTGGAGGGGGGTGGCACGTCTGGGTGTTGATGGACCCAAGACGACAGCGGAGTCTGAATGAGAGCAGGATGGAAGGAGGATAGATGGGATGCAGGGAGAGGAAGAGAGAAAATAGTGTTGTTATAGAAAAGGAGATAAATATACACAGGGAGAGGGAAGGGCGCGACCCGTGCAGGCGGGTGGGTAGGCAGGCAGGGGGGCACGGCACGCGCACGGAGAGAGAGACACCCACCAGCAGGCCGTCACTTTTCTTCTCTCCTTTGGGCTTAAACTCCTCTTTCTCTTTCTGTAGAAAAAACAGGTTGCTCTGGAGTGTCTCCTGGAGGTTAAAAAAAACACAAAACCAAAACAAACCTATTTGGCGATTTTGGGGTTACGTTAGTGAGCAGGTGTCACTAAAGAGCCCCTGTGGGGACAATAGGGCCGTGCAGGGTCACTGGGGTGGCTTCCGAGTGAGGGGAAGAGCTGGGCGCCAGCACGTGTTACGGACAGGCTGGGGAGAGCCCCACGCGCCGCTGCTTTGGCCAGAAACATTTCTGGAACAGCTTCATGTGGAAACCCTGAAGTTTGTGGTTTGGGTTTTTTTTTTTTGGTTGGTTGTGTTTTTTTGGTTTGTTTTTTTTTTTTTTTAATTAGGAAAAACAACTTTTGGTGTTGGAAGTGGGATTTGTGGGAAGAGGTTTGCAGTGACAGCGGCACAAGTGTCTCCGACGCACTCCATAAATTTGCTGGAGTATTAAAAAAAAACCCGCCTCCTCCCGCTCCTCCAAGCCATGCCCCGCGGCAGAGCGAGCTGCTGGCGGGGGGACCCCAGCCGACATCCTGGGGGGAGACCGTGTCCCCTGGGGCTGCAGCCCCAGCCCCGTCCCTGGCTGGGGACGTACAGGGCCACCTTGCAGGGCCACAGAGGGGTGAGCAGCGAGAGGATGCGCTGGAGGGAGGCGATGGGCAGCGGGAGCCATGGGAGAGCCAGCAGCCCCAGCGGGGTGGCGGGGATACGGGACCCCAGCCCGCAGCCAGACGGGGACCCCAAGCCTTGGCCAGACGGGGACCCCAAACCCGTACCCAGACAGGGACCCCAAACCTGCACCCAGGCAGGGACCCCAGCCTGTTCCTGGAGGGCCCCCAGCCCATGCTGGAGGGGACCCTGCCCTGTGCCCCGAGGGGACCCCAGCCCGTCTTTGGCAGGACCCCAGCCCGTGTTCGGTGGGTCCCCTGCCCTGTGCCCCGAGGGGACCCCAGCCGCGCCCCGACAGGACCCCTGCCCGCCCCCGGGAGGCCACCCAGCCCGTTCCCCGAGGTCCCCCGGCGCCCCCCCCGTGTCCCCCCTACCCGCAGCTGCCGGGCGGCCTCCTCGGCGGGGCGGGCGGGGTGCTGCCGGTGCCGCTCCCCGTCCCGGCACAGCGGGCACAGCGGGCAGCGGCAGCTCTCGCAGAAGAGGCTCAGGGCTTCGCCGTGGGTCGGGCAGCGGGGCCGGCGGGCTTCTTCCCCCAGGGCCCCCGCCAGCCCCGCCACCGCCCCCAGCGAGCGGTTGGGCCGCAGCGAGCCCGGCGACACGGTGGCGCGGCACTGGGGGCAGGCGGCGGGGCGCGGGGGGGTGCCCAGCACCGCCTCCATGCAGGGCCGGCAGAAGCTGTGGCCGCAGTCGGTGATGACGGGCTGGGAGAAGAGCTCCAGGCAGATGGGGCAAGTGGCCTCGGCCTGCAGGCTGTCGCCCAGGGCCAGCACCGCCCGCGCCATGCTGCCGGCCAGCGGCGCTTCCCGGAACGGCGGCGGGGAGCGGGGAACGGGCGCTGCCGGGCGGGAGGGGGCGTGTTTGTGTGTGTGTGTGTAATAGCTCATCTAAACCTCCTCTCTGCCACTGCAAAACCGCCCCCCCTCGCCCCATGGCTCCCCTCCCTGACCCAGAGTCCCCCCCAGCTCTCCTGGAGCCCCTTTAGGCACTGGAAGGGGCTCTGCGGTCTCCGCGGAGCCTTCTCTTCTCCAGGCTGAACCCCCCCCTCTCCCCGCCTGTCCTCCCCGCAGAGGGGCTCAGCCCTCGCAGCATCTCCGGGCCCTCCTCTGGCCCCGCTCCCCCAGGGCCGTGTCTCTGCTGTTGGGACCCCCCGAGCTGGAGGCAGCGCTGCAGGGGGGGCTCCCCAGAGCGCAGCAGAGGGGCACAGTCCCCCCTCGCCCCGCCGGCCACGCTGCTGGGGATGCACCCGGGGTGCCAGGGGCTCGCTGGGCTGCCAGCACACAGTGCCGGCTCAGGGGGAGCGTCTCACTCTGATGAGCCTGGATCAAATCAAATCCAGCCTGGATTTGTGCTTGGGATTACCCCAACCCACATGCAGGACCCTGCACTTGGGCTTGTTGAACCTCATGAGGTTGGCACAGGCCCACCTCTCCAGCCTGCCCAGCTCCCTCTGGATGCCATCCCTCCCCTCCAGTGTGCCCACTGCTCCATACACCTCAGTGTCGCTGGGAAACTCGCTGAGGGTGCACTCCATCCCAAGATCCATGTCACCAACAAAGATGTTAAACAGCACTGGTCCCAGTACCAACCCCTGAGAAACACCACTCGTCACTGCTCACCGCTTGGCCATGGAGCCGCTGACCGCAACTCTTTGAGCGCAACTGCCCAGCTGCTTCCTTATGCGTGTGCGTGTGCAAGCGTGTGTGTGATGTGTACATACATGAGTCTGTGCATGCACACGTGCCTCTGCATTGCTGTGTGTGTATGTGTTGGCATGTGTGTCTATGTGTATTTGCATGCATGTGTGTATATGTGCATGTGTGCATGCATGCGTATGTGCATGAATGTATGCATGTGTGTTGGCATGTGCATGTATCTCAGTGCATCGCTGTGCACATATGTGTGCATGCACGTGCATATGTGTAGCCATGTGTGTGTGTTTGCATGCTTGTGTGCCTTTGCATTGGCACGCGCATGCATGTATGTATGCGTATGCACACACACGCGTCTATGTGCACATGCATGTTGTATGTATACGTGTGCATGTGTGTGCAGATCTGTGTGTACATGTATCTGTGCATATTTTTTGGCTTGTGTGTGTTTATCTGTGCAGGTGTGCTTGTGTGTTGACACGTGCACGTCTGTGGGTATGAGTCTGCATGTTTGTGTGCATGTGTGTGAATGTGTGCACGTCTGTGCGTACTGATGTGCCTGTGCATGTGTCTGCATGTGTGTGCATGTGTACGCATGTGCACACGGCCACAGCTGGGTGTACGTGTGTCTGTGTGCATCTGTTTGCCTGTGTGTGCATGTGTGTGGTGCGTGCGTATCTGTGGTGTGTACGTGTGTGTGTGCATGTGCAGGTGTGAATGGTTTTGTGTGTGTCTGCATGTGGGTGGCCGTGTGTCTGTGTGTACATGTATGTGTATGTGCACATGTACGGGCGCATGTGCCTGTGTGTGCCTGTCTCCACGCACGTGTGTGGTTGTTGGTGTGTAGGTGCATGTCTGTGTGTGCAGCAGTGTCTGTATGGCGGGATGTATACGTCTGTGTACATTTGTGTGTGTGTGTATGCCAGTGCATCTGTGTCTTTACATGTGTGTGTGCATCCGTGTGTTTACGTGTGTGTGCATCCATGTGTTTACGTGTGTGTGTGTGCTCACATGGGGGTGTCTCTCTCTCTCCCTTTGTGTGTACGTTCTTGTGCCCAGATCTCAGCACACACGTCTGTGTGTGTCTGTGTGTGTATGTGTGTGTATGTGCAAGCCGGGGAGGAATTAATTTAATCATTTCTAACCCGAAACGGGCCCGGGAGCACCGGGGCGCTTCGGCCCAGCTCGGGCAGGTTGGAGGTGCCGAGTGGGATCCTTCCCGAGGCCTCGCGTTTGCCGGAGCCGCTTCCCACCCGCCGGGGTGGGGGGGTTAATGCAGTTTAAGGGATTGTGTCAGCGCGGCAGCTGTGACATGCGGGAGCTGAGTGTAATCCGGTCCGTGAGCCGCTTCCCCGGGGCCGGCGGCCTCTCCGCACGCCGTCAGCCCCTTCCCGCACGCGTGAAATCCCACCACACCGAGCAGCCGCCCCGGAGCAGGGGGGCGGTTCCGGCTTCCATCCCTACAGCCCATGGCCGCCGTTGGCTCTCCCAACGTCTCTGCCCTCGCCCCAAATTACCCGGAGGGCTTTGGGTGCTCGGCAAAGCGGTGCTTTGGCCCTGCCAAAAGCCCCTGCCACCCCGCTGCCCGCTTCCCTGCCGCAGCGGGTCCCCAGGCTCCGTCCCGGCGGCTGCGGTGGGGTCGGCACGATGCTTTCAGCCCTGTGTTCACCGGCATTGCAGCATCCCGGCGTGACAGCCTGGCCTCCCCGCTCGGCCAGCGCCTCTGGGCTGCGGTGCGGGTGGGCACTGGGGTGCTGCCGGGGGTGCAGCCGCATCCAGCTCTGCCGGCACCCCGGGCCCAGCAGGGCTGTGAGGAGCGGCTGAGGGACCTGGGGGTGTTCAGCCTGGAGAAGAGGAGGCTGAGGGGAGACCTTCTCGCTCTCTACAGCTCCCTGAAAGGAGGGGGCAGCGAGGGGGGGTCGGGCTCTGCTCCCAAGGAACAGGCGATGGGACGAGGGGAAACAGCCTCAGGTTGGGCCAGGGGAGGTTTAGGATGGATATGAGGAAAAATGTCTTCCCGGGAAGGGTTGTGAAGCCCTGGAAGAGGCTGCCCAGGGCAGGGGTGGCGTCGCCGTCCCTGGGGGTGTTTAAAAGCCGTGTGGCCGTGGTGCTGAGGGACGTGGGTTAGTGGTGGCCTTGGCAGTGCTGGGTTAACGGTTGGACTCGATGGTCTCAAAGGTCTTTTCCAACTTAAGCAATTCTATGATTGATTCTATAGCGTGAGCCCTCGAAGAGTCGGTCCTGCTGCAGGATGGTGCCATCACCTCCCCAGCGGAGCGGTGGTTTATCATTCAGCACTCCCCAAATGAACCCGCCTGCAATTAAGTGGAGGGTGTTGAGAACCTGCAGACAACTCAGGGGTGGTGAAGCTGCTTGTGGCACATGCCACCCCCAGATTCATGCCCTGCAGCACCGCCACCTCTGCGGTTTTTCAGTGCTGCCGCCACCCAGAGCTCAGCGCCTGCCGGGGGCTGCGATGGCCATGCCTCCCCCGGGGCGTGGGAGCTGCAGCTGCAGACGGACTGTTGACATTCGAGCTGCTGAAGGTCACCTGGATGTTGTTAAATCCTGGCGGTGTCCAGCGACTGATGCCGTTACGTGCGTGCACGGCCGGCGAGGAGCAGCACGAGCAGGCACTGCCACCCTGCCCACGCCGAGGCGAGGAGGGGGCTGCCCGTCGCTGAGGCTCCCCGGCAGGTCCCAGCACTGCGGAGGGGCAGCCGGGCCCCCTTGGCTAGTTCAGGCACTTTATCATAAAAAAAAAAAAAAAAAAGGCTGAATCCATCAATTTTTAGGAAGAAAAAAAGAAAGCGCCAGGTCCGTGGCACTGCCAGCGTGATGAACACGAGCTGCTGAGAGCCGGAGTCAGTTCTGCTTTTAATTTCTTTAGCCCCCCTAATTGCATTTAGTCCCGATGAGGGGAATGCGGGGAGGTTGCCGAGGGGCACGGGGCAGCGGGCCAGGCCTGGAGCTGCAGCCAGACTCTCCCGTCCCACACCAGCACCTCCCGCCCGGGACACCAGCCCCATCGCAGCATGTTTAACCCCCATCAGACTGCACGCCATCACCTGAAACCCCAAACTGCTCCCAGGGAGTTGCAAGCAGCACCCCGACATCGGGAACGCAGGAACCTCGGCTGGAGCCTGCCCCAGCAGCCCCGAAATGCTCCTCTCCACGGCGGTGACTGGCCGGCGGCTCTCAGCAGCTCCGTGCACTTTCTAGCACAGAAGAGGCTGTAAATTACAAATTTAGGAGGGGTTTATACGCACGGCAAGTCCTGCAGCAAGGACTTCAGTTCTGCAACAGCATTAACAGGTCCCGACAACTTATCCCATCATCGCTCTGTTTATTGATGCCACTGTCCAACATGAGATCTGACACCGCCATCCCCACGGCACCAGGAGCCCAATATGCACAGGGAGCTGGTGTCACCGCTCCGGCCACGTCCCGGCCCTTCGAGTGCTTCTCACCCTGCCGCAGCCCAACTACGGGAGCAGCGAGGAGGATGAGCCGGGATCGCGGAGAACCGAGCTGCTGGAGACGGGAGCTCAAACCAACAGCAAGGAGACGGACCTGTGTCCCACCTGCCGTGACTACAGCCACAGCCGCGTGGCGAGGGACACCGCAGCGGGTGCCTGGGAGCCGGGTGGTCTCCCACCGGCAACCCTGAGCTGGCCAGGGCTTTTCTCAGAGCCAGCCCGGCACCTGCTCCTCCGTCCGGGACAGGAGTCCTGCTGCTCCCGCCGCTGGGAAGCGTGCGGTCGACGCTACCGGCGAGGGCAGCCCGCTGGCCGCAGTGTGTTTCAAAGAGAGCAGAAGAGCAGTTAAACACGGCGAGGTACATCATGACCCCACAACACGCCGTGGCAAGACCCGCGTCTACAAACCGCTCCTGCATCTCACGCCGGCCGGCGATGCCTTCGGTGCAGCTCTCGTGGCAGCGGGAGGGCCGGGTGCCCGGGGTCGCCGCTTGCCAGAAAGGCGTCTGCCGCTGCGGAAGGATTAAGCGCTAGAAATGAGTGTTTGGAGGAGCCTTGCTGATGGGGTCCTACCAGAAAAAGGTTCTTTTACTGCAACTAGTATTTTATTCTATTGTATAATTCATGAGTGCATCACAGCCCCGAGAGCCGGGCAGGCACCTATCAGCGCTTCAAATCTAGACATACGGAGAACTTCCTCATCATCTGGATCTATTTATTACTCACCTCCCCCTGGCTGGGAGCTCCTTGTCGCCACGCGCTGCCGAGCGGCTGTCACGTCCAGCCCCGAAAGCTGGGACGAGGCAGCACCTCTGCAGAGCTCCTGGACAAAAGCGACTGTGCCAGAATCAGCCTACAGAGCATTTTAAAAAAAAAAAAAAAAAAAAAAAAAAATCTTGGCGATCCTAAGTTTGCTTATCAAATAAAAAGTTCCTCCACATTTATTAAAAAACCAAACAGTAGATTTAAAAAGCAGTTAAGAGTCCTACTCCGGCAAAACACCCTGTACAGGTTTCTTTTGTTGTTGGTTTGTTTGCTTTTTTTCTGATGGTGAGGATTCCCCCTAAATCAGCTGCTTCTGTTAATTTTATATATATATAATCTTTTAATTTTGCCGCGCGTTGCTTGCTTTAATTAATTAATTTATTTCCAATCAGCCTAGCCGTCTCCACCAGACCAGCGGCGCTACCACACAAAGCTTCCTTGATGTCCATGCCCTGAGCCGGGGGTGGGGGGGATGGAGGGAGGGTGGGAGAGATGAGCGGAGGAGGAGGAGGAGGAGGAAGAGGAGGGCTGGAGGGATGGATGGAGGGAAAGAGGGGAGGGAGAGGAAGCCGTCGGGCAGCCCCTCACTCTCCCATGTGCGTCCTCAGGTGGTACTTGAGGGACTGCTTGTAGCGGAAGCACTTGGTGCACTCGGTGCAGGGGTAGGGCCGCTCGCCGGTGTGCGCCCGCTGGTGCTCCAGGAGGTGATGCTTCTGGGTGAAGTTCTTGCCGCACTCGGTGCAGTGGTAGGGCCGCTCGCCCGTGTGGATGCGCTGGTGCTCCAGGAGATGGTGCTTGCGGATGAAACCCTTCCCGCAGACG
Organism: Pluvialis apricaria; assembly: GCA_017639485.1. Classification (NCBI taxonomy): domain Eukaryota; kingdom Metazoa; phylum Chordata; class Aves; order Charadriiformes; family Charadriidae; genus Pluvialis; species Pluvialis apricaria. Next base: position 1,083,907 of record CM030008.1, on the reverse strand, counting down.
GCGCAGGCGTGCGGGCGCTCCCGGGTGTGGATGCGGTAATGGTTGGTGAGCTTGGATTTCTCGCTGAAGGTCTTCTCGCACTGGCTGCACTGGTAGGGCCGCTCGCCGGTGTGAGTCCGCTGGTGCCGCAGGAGGTGGGAGGGCCGGGTGAAGTTCTTCCCGCACTGGGGGCAGAGGAAGGCCATCTCGCTTTTGCCGGCGTGGATCCTCTGGTGCATGATGAGGCTGATCTGCAAGCGGAAGCTCCTCCGGCACTCGCCGCAGGTGAAGGGCCGCTCCCCGACGTGGGTGATCTGGTGTTTGCTGAGGCTCGACTTGTGGCTGAAGCTGCTCTCGCACTCGGAGCACTTGTAGGGCTTCCCCGGAGGCGGGGGCCGCGGCTGGGGCTTGAGGCCGTGCTCGGGGCGCCGGGGGACCCCCACGCCCCGGCGCGTGTGGCTGCGCTGGTGCAGCAGGAACTGCTGCTTGTTGCGGAAGCTGAGGTCGCAATCGTGGCACTCGTAGGGCCCTTCCTTGAGATGGTTGCGCTGGTGGATCATGAAGTTGATCTTGAGCATGAAGCTCTTCCCGCACTCGGGGCAGATATAGGGTCTCTCCCTCGTCCGGTTCCGCTGCTGGGCGATGGCTGGCTTCATCTCCCCGGAGTCTCTCTCGCAGGCGGGGGGCTTCCCCACGCGGGCGGCCGCCAGGCTCCTGGGCTGCGTTTTGGAGCTGCACTGTGCCTCGCAGCCCAGCCCGGCCTCGTGGCTGGGGAACGCCGGCGGCTCGGTCCTGCCCGAGAACATGGTGCACGGCTCCAGAGTGTCGGGGTCGTCCTCCTCCTCCTCCTCCTCCGTCTTGATCACGATCCCATCCTCTGCGGGGGAAAACCAGAACAGCGTTAGGGTCGTCGGCTGGGACGGGGTGGCCTTTCACGCACCTGGGGGGTCGCTACAGGAACATCTGCATGGGCTTCTGCAGCTGTTTGCGCCTGCCTGCCAGCTCTGCCTGACCACGGGCTGGCTGCAGCCTGGGACGTGTACGTCCTCGCACAGCGGCAAGACGAGCCTGCACACCCCCAGACAGGGAGGACAGACAAACCGCCTCCTGGACAGGCTCCCCTGGAGCGTGCGGTGAAACCTGCCTGCCAAGAGGTTTTGCAATTTCACAATGCTACAAGGCGGGGCGGGGGGATAAAAGCGCCATCGATTTGCGAGGACTCAAGCAGCCGAGTGATTTCGGAGCAGCTCCATCTGCTGCCTTTTCTCTGGGCTACAACGGTCCCCACACCCGGCATGGCTCTGCTCGAGGGAAACACGGCACGGGGCTGCCGGGCTCCAGCTCCGCTCCCGAGACGATGCACCCAGCCTGGGACCGCTCCCCCGCTTCGGCCTCCCCGCGACAGGGCACAGCGAGAGGCTCCCCCTCCTTCCTAGAGGCAAACACCGCTGGGATGGACGGCCACACACCAGGCTCCCGCCTTGCGTCACTGATGCCGGAGGTGACCCGGTGTTTTTGTTTGGCGAGACCGACCCTACCGCGGACACGTGCAGCAGGACGCGCAGCCAGCGCGCCCCGAGGAAAGGCCCGCGGTGCATCCCTCGCACGTCACCCCACGCTGGACTTTGAGCCAGGCCTATGTACTTTTCTAGGAAGAGCAGCCACGCTTTCCGCATAAGAGGCAGCCGACGGGAGCGGGATGTATCAAAGCCACGGCCCTCTCCCCGCCGACAGAGGGGTCAGTGGGGAAAACCCACGTTCCCAGGTCCTCCTTCCCACCTCCGCGCAGCAAGCAGCTTCCCCTGTGCGGACCCAGGGGCTATCACTGCTTGAGCGCTGGCCACCGGCACCTGCACCGCGGTCAGGGTGTTGCTGCAGCTCCCGCTCAGCCCCACGCATCGGCAGAGGTGCTGGCTTTCAGACGAGGATCGGCCCCAGCCCCGCTGGTGGCTTGGCTGGTTTCCTTTAGAGAACCGTGAGGAGACCACAGGACCCACGAGATGGAGTTGAGGAGGACCTCAAGAGCCCAACTCCGTCTTTCTTGTTTTGCGCTATACCATCGCAAAGCCGTCAGAAGGCAGGGAACCCGCCGCTCCTGACAGTCCATCTCCCCGCTTTCCCATCAAAGCACAGCTGGAGGACCTGGCCCATATCTGCCACCCAACCGGCAAACTTCTTCCCATGAACCACCTGGTGCCATCTTCTCGTCTCTCCACTGAACAACCTCACTGCACCCTTCCCTCCCAGCAGCTCGCACCCCATGGACCTTCAGCCACCCTTGTCCCTGTCCTCCAGACCTACCCCGAGCGAACCCCACGCTGGTCGATGTGCAGGACCTGACACGTTGCTCCAGCCGAGCCCGGTGCGTAAGCGCCTGAGCGGCTTACCCCATTCCTCTGCACAACTAACACCAGGGCAGGAGCCCTCACCCGACGTCCTGCCCTCTGCAACGCTGGGATTTTGGCAGCGGGGGCTCACTGAGGCTCTCGTAAAACGCTGCCTGGGACATGCCTTCCCCTGCCCTCCGTGTCTAACGGGGCTTTTCCCACCCACGGAGGACTGAGCCACTGCTCGCTCTGCTCTGGAGCACGCCAGGTGCCCTCAGAGACCACGCTCTGATGTCCACCACGTGCGTGCTGCCTCCTCTTCCCGACCTGAGGTCTCACCGCAGCTGCTCTTGAGGTTGATGCAGCCAGAAACTTTCCTTCTGGTGCTGGTCCTGGGGTGGGAATTTAACCCTTCCCTTTTGCCCAACCCTTTCCCCAACCCACCACAGCCCCTCCTGAGCCTCCCATCTCTCCGAGCGTCTCACCTGTGCAGCTCCCGTGGTGAACGATGACTCTCTGGATCTCGTTGAAGTCAGCTACGTATTCGGACGAGTCACCCAGGCTGGTTCCCGGGAGGTCCCTCGGCGGGGAGACGGAGCCGTAGGGGCTCTCGCAGGCTGCCTCCTCATCCGGACTCTGGAAGCTCCCCTCTGACTGCCCCGACATCCCGTGCAGCTCGGCGTTTTCGGGGCTGTCTTCAGGAAGGAGCTCCTCCGTTTTGATCACAACCCTTATACCAGCTGAAGCAAAGAGAGATTCCCGCCTGCCGTCATTCCTGGGAGCCAGGAGGAAGAAACCGCTCGCAGCAATCCCCGCCGGCTCCCCGCGGGCCAGCTCTGGCTGCTGATCCCGCAGAGGGGTTTCGTTTGCTCGGCCACTTCTGCTCTCCCTTCAGCGCCTGCGCTTCCACCATCCCTGCCATGCTCCTGCCTCTCGCCTGGGATCCTCCCCAGGCACAGGGGACTCGGTGCCTGCAGCTCAGCACCCCTCCGCCGCCCCACAGCCCCCAGACGCAGCGCTGGGCCGGCAGCTCCCCACGGGCAGCAGAGGATTTTTCTTTTCCCGTTGGCCTCGATTTAACTTCAAGATCCTCGTGACCAAGAGCACGGGCAGGGGGTCGGAGCGACTGGGGCCAGAGACCAGCAGCGGAGCCGACACCATCTCTTCTAGGACACCTCCTTATCTCCTTAGCAGCCCCCCTTATCCCAGAGCAGGAGGCGCTCCGGCACTCGGGGTCCCTGGTGCCCCGCTCCCAGCCCAGCCGGGCCCTCCGAGAACCCCCTCAGTACCGCAGGTCCCTGCGCACGGGATGGGAGCAGGCTCCCCTGCCCCGGGGGGATGCTCCAAGGATAAACCCAGGCACCATCCGCACAACGGGAGAGGCTGGAGAGGATTTTTTTTGGCTGGATGGGTTTTCCCAATGGGAACCGATTCTCTTTTCTTGCCAGGGACACGACGTCCCCGAGGACCTGGTCTGGTTGCAGATGTTTCCCCTGCTGACAGCTCCCAGTGCCCAACTCTCCGGGCTCCGCTTGCCCTGGTTTACACGTTAAGCCGTACCTGGACATCAAATCTCTAATCAGCCAAACCTTTCCCGCTCGTACGCAAGGCTCCTCCTGCTACCCCCCTCGGGCACGGCTCTCAGCGACACTTGCTTTAGCCTTGGGGTGAGCAGCTCCTCTGAACGCAACCTACGGCTCCCCTCGCGCTAAGCTGCCGTCTCACCTGCGGTGGCATCGGTAATGATCTCGCTCTCCTCCAAGTCCTGCTCATTCCTGACCTGCGATTCCTCTCCTTGCTCGATTTGAGACAAAACACCAGGTTTGGAAATTGCATAGTCTGTTGAGAGACAGAGGGATGGAGGGAGGGGTTACTGCACAGGCAATCCTAATATCGGCTTCCACCTCTCCCCCGCGCCTGGGGCGCACACGTGAAGACACTCAGCAACATCCACACAGGCAGAAACGCCGGGTGCTGCAGGCAGGCCAGGCTCCCCGGACGGGCAGAAGAGATTCAGGGAGGCAGGAGCTGAGGCGCCACACACAGAGGAACTACCTTCGAGAAGAACCATTCGTTTTTCTGGCAGGGTTTTAGAACTTCCCGGGCAAATTCCTGGCTCTCCTGAAGCCAAAAGCTTTTCACCTCTGGCCCCAGCAGAGCCAGAATTTCTCCTGCAGCTTTACCAGGAAATGCCCCAAAGGACCGTAGGTATGACCGCATCAGACAGCTTTTCACTCTGCAAAACCTTCCTCTAAAGGGGTGCACGGGCTGGTACCCGCTGCTGACCCAGATGATGAAGGGAAGCCCTTCCAACAGCCACGGGGAAGGTGCTGGCTTTTCACCAAGTAACTCTGCCTGGAAGGAGCCTCAGGAGGTCTCCAGCCCACCCGCGGGTGGCCCCCACCCGGCCAGGACAGCACCGTGCGCCCCAAACCCGGACATCGCTGGAAGGATGCCCTTACCCAGACTAGAAACATCCTCCTGTGTTTTTAAGTCTCCATTTCAAATGGGACATTTGGGTCTCAAGGGGACCCAAGAGGATCTCCGAGGAGGACTCGGAAGATGCCCAAGCCCACGGGCAGCCAGGACCCCAGAGAACCTGCCTTTCACCAGGGCGAGCACACCCCGCATTTACCCAGGGAGATCAGCGACTCGTAGTTCCCCTTCATCACGTTCTTGTACAGCTCCTTCTGCCACTCCTCCAGCTTCTCCCATTCCTTGTTGTTGAAATAGACGGACACGTCGTCAAACGTCACCGGCACCTGCAACCACAAGCACCACAGGTTCAGGCGGCCGCCTCGCTTCCCCAGGAGCCCAGCGCGTCATCTCCGGCCACCAGCAGCGGCACCTCACTCCGGCTCGGACACAGACGGGCTTCAGCTACTTCACGGCCATCAACGAGTTGGTTTTTATATTTAAAACAACTCCTGGATGGGTATTTTTTAAATTATTTTAAAGGTCTCAGCCCAACAGCCGATTCCTGGTGCTGAACCCAGAGTGTGATTTCCCCAAACAACACTGACATCCTCCTCTTGGTCCCCGCACCGGCAGGGACAACTCTGCGGAGGAGACCGGACTTGTGCCTGCCTGGAGGAAGCGTAGAGGAGATAAAAATCGGGCATTAGGGCCGGACCTCATCTCTATTGATGAGCTGACGTAAAAACCCAGATTCAATTACCCCAGAACTCGAGGGAAAACTCTACCCGGGCCTGAGGGGCTCCCAGTTATCGGCAGTTATTGTGTGCAAATTGGCCGGGAGCAGACCGCAGCTTTCAGCCCTGTTTGCCGAGTAACAATTTCTAAGGATAAATTCAGGATGCGCGGGCCGGGCTGTGTTCGGCTCCTGCTCCCCGACCGTGCCAAGGGGTGTCGGGGTGTGAACCCCCCTCTTCCAGCCGCCCTCCGCTCGTCTCTGGCAAAGCGGCGACAGTCACTTTGCCGTGTCCCGCACGGTCCCATCTGCAAACTTTCATTTAGCGAGAAGGTCACGCAACGCAAACAGGAACTGAAGAACGTTGCCGGTGGGCTCCTCCCGATGCTCGGCTGAGCCCAGCTGTGAGCGCAGGGAGCTCGTCTGCCTTCCCCCGAATCCCAGAGATTCCCCCTTCCCTGCAGCAGCGGCCCCCGCGTGCTCCTCCCCCAGTCCAGGAGACCCCCAGCGCAGCGCCAAGGTGGGAAAAGAAACGGAGGGTAAAACGAAGAACCACCAAATCTGCCGGGTTTCTCTCAAACGGTGGTAAAAACAAATAATTAAAAATTAAAAGAGTAAATGGCTCCTGGGCTGCGCAGCGTGGTGAAGCAGAACTGAAACCTCCGGCCTGCGCATGGGGGGACGTTCCCCTCGGGTCCGTCTCCCACCTCCGGCGGGTCCCCGGGGGGGGATACCGGGAAGCGGCGAGGGGCAGCTCCGCTGCCTGCAGGTCCCGACACGGCGAGCGACTCACCTGCGCCAGGGCCGTCCCCGCTCACCCACCGCCTCTCCCCCCGTCCTGCCCTCCGTGAGCGTTTTGGGAGCGTTTGGGGCGCAGACCCCCACCCCAGGACACCGTTACCTTGGGGACTTCCCCCTTCCTGCCCGGTGGCAGCCGCAGGATCCAGAAGTTCCTGTTCTTCAGCAGGTTCTCCATGTTCTCCAGGCGCCGCTGGAGCAGCCCGTACTCCTGGATGAGGGTGCCCAGCGCCGCGCATTTGCTCTCCAGCTGGTTCCCCAGCTCCGCCGCCGTCTTCTCGCAGTCGATCAGCTTCTTCTCCGCCATCCCCGTCCGACCCTCCAGGTCGAGCAGGCGGGTGGAGTGGGAGTCCACCTTCCTCTCCACCGCCTGCACGGCCGTCACCACCGTCAGGGACAGCTCGGCCGTCTGCGTCTCCCGCTCCGAGGTGCGCTCGGGGCCGGCCGGCGGCCGGAGGGGCGAGGGGCAGCGCGGCTGCAGCACCGGCTCCTGCGGGCAGAAGGGTGCGGGGGGTCAGGGCAGGGGGACGGGGACACCCCCAGGGTGATGGGGGGCACCACAGCGCCCAGGGCGGCGGGGACAGACATCCCCACGTCCCCGAAGAGCGCTGACCCCGCTAAGCTGCTTACGGTGGCGGCCGCGGGTCCCACGGGACGGGAGGTGACACTGGGGGGGGGTGACAGAGGACAGCCGAGCCCCGTTGCCATGGGCACGGCGAGGGGACACCCCGGGCGCTGTCAGGGACACGGGGCGGGGGTGGGGGGCGGCCTGTCACCGAGGGGTGGGGGGGGATTGAAGCCGCTCCCCGCCCCGCAGGGCCCGGCCGCCGGGACGGGCAGGCCCGGGGCCCCCGACGGCAGCTCGGGCGCCGCCAGCGGCGGAGGCCCGGCCCGGCCGCGCCGCCCCCCCGGGGCTGCTCTCCCCGCCCGTCCCGTTCTCCCCCCCCCCTCCAGCCCCGGGGAGGGGGCGGTTGCGGCGGCGGCCCGGCGGGCTGACAGCCCCCCCACCCCCCCACCCCTCCGCGGCCCTCCCCGCCGCGGCCCCGACGGCGCGGCCCGCCCCGACGTGCGGCCCGATGGGGCAGGGCCGGGCCGCCACCCGCGCCGGGGGTCGGCGGGCGCCCTTACCTGAGCGGGAGCCCCCTCGGCCATGGCCCTTTGTTCCCTGCCCGGGGCCCCGGGGGCCGCGGCCGGGGAGGATCCAGCGCCCGTTCGCTCCTTCACCTCCGCCCGCCGCCGGGCATCGGGCTGGGCCCGGGGCGGCGCGGCGAGGCGGGGGCGGCGGCGGGGCGGGGGGCGGCGCGGCGGGGCGGGGCGCGGCCCGACCCGACCGGGGGAAGCGTCGGGGTTGGGGGGGGGGGGGGGGGAAAGGGGGAAGGGGGGGGGGGGAGCGGCGGCGAGAGACCGAGCGCGGCTTCGGGTCCCGGCTCCGCCGCTCCGCGCTCGGGCGCTCCGGCCCCGCCGCTGCTCCGCCGCGCCGGCAGGGGGCGCGCTGGCCGCCGCCGCCGCGCGCCAGCGCCGCCGGGGCACGCGCCGGGCGGGGCGGAGCGGAGCGCCCGACGGCGCCACAGCGCCCCCTCGCGCACCGACGGCATCACCGCCCCCCCCCCCCCCCCCCGCCGCCGCCGCGCACCGTCGGGCCGCCCCCCCCCCCCCCCGCCACCGCCCCCCGGTACCGCGCCGGGAATCGGCCGCGGCTGCCCCGGGAAGGGCGGGGGGGGGGATCGGGGCGGGGCCGCGAGAGGAACGGGGGGGACTGGGGAAAGTGGGGGGGAGTGGGAGAAACTGGGGGGACTGGAGGGGAACTGGGGGGGTAACAGGAGGGGCTGGGGGAACTGGGAGGGGACTGGGAAGGGGCTGGGGGGGAACTGGGGAGGACTGAGGGGGCACCGGGTGGAACTTGGGGAGGGGACTGGGGAGAGGCTTTAGGGCACTGGGGAGAACGGGGGGGAACTGGGTAGGGGGTGCGGGGACTGGGAAGGGACGGGAGGGGGGAACTGGGGGGGACTGGGAGGGCGGGGGAGGGGTGGGGCGGAACTGGGGAGCGGCTGGGCGCCACGGGGGAGAACTGGGGGGAACTGGGGAATGGCTGGAGGCAACTGGGGAGGACTGGGGAATGGCTGGAGGTCACTGGGGGGAACTGGGGAATGGCTGGAGGCAACTGGGGAGGACTGGGGAATGGCTGGAGGCAACTGGGGAGGACTGGGGAATGGCTGGAGGTCACTGGGGGGAACTGGGGAATGGCTGGAGGCAACTGGGGAGGACTGGGGAATGGCTGGAGGGAACTGGGGGGGACTGGGTGGTAGTGGAGAGGGGCTGGGGGGGACTGGAGAGGGACTGGGGGGAGCTGGGGAGGCGCTGGGGGGCAACTGGGGGTGGACTGGGGAAAACTGGGTGGGGCGGCGGCGAACTGGGAAGGACTGGGGATGACTGGAGGGGTTGGGGAAACTGGGGGGGACTGGGAGAAGCTGCGGGGGGGGAAGGGGAAGGGTCTGGGGAAGGATTGGGGGGGGGGGTGAGGGAACGAGGAGGGTCTGGGGGGAACTGGGGCGGCCCCGGGGGGGACTGGGGGGAACTGGGGCTGTTGGGGGTTAACTGGGCCGGGGGGGCGGGCGGAGGGGGGACCGGGAAGGGGGGGGTCTCCCCCGGCCCGCCCCGTCGGGTGCCGCCATGGCCGGGGGCGGGGCCGGCGCGCGCCCCCTGGCGGCCCCCCCCCGACGCCGCCCCCCCCCTCGCGCCCGGCGGCCTCGCGCCCCGCGGGCCCCTGAAATGGCGGCCGGAGGGCGGCGTCGCCATGGAGACGGACGGACAGACGGACACCCCCCGCGCCCCCCGGGCCGGGCCCCCCCCCGCGGGTCCCGCGCGCAGCGGGGAGGGGGTGCACGGGGGGGGGCACCGCGCGCCACACCGGAACGCCCCTCCCGACCGCGCCCTGAGCGGGACAGCCCCGGACTGAGCTCCGCTGCAGCCGACCCGCACCGACCGCCCCCTGCGCCCACCCCACCCCACCCCACCCCACCCCACCCCCACCCCACCCCACCCCACCCCATCCCCATCCCCATCCCCATCCCATCCCATCCCCATCCCCATCCCCATCCCATCCCCATCCCATCCCATCCCATCCCATCCCCATCCCATCCCATCCCATCCCCATCCCCATCCCCATCCCATCCCATCCCATCCCCATCCCCATCCCCATCCCCATCCCCATCCCATCCCATCCCATCCCCATCCCCATCCCCATCCCCATCCCATCCCCATCCCCATCCCATCCCATCCCCATCCCCATCCCCATCCCATCCCCATCCCATCCCCATCCCATCCCATCCCCATCCCCATCCCCATCCCATCCCCATCCCATCCCATCCCCATCCCCATCCCCATCCCCATCCCCATCCCATCCCATCCCCATCCCCATCCCCATCCCCATCCCATCCCCATCCCCATCCCCATCCCCATCCCATCCCCATCCCATCCCATCCCCATCCCCATCCCCTCCCCATCCCCATCCCCATCCCATCCCCATCCCATCCCATCCCCATCCCCGTCCCCATCCCATCCCCATCCCATCCCCATCCCATCCCCATCCCCATCCCATCCCCATCCCATCCCCATCCCCATCCCATCCCCATCCCATCCCCATCCCATCCCCATCCCATCCCCATCCCATCCCCATCCCCATCCCATCCCCATCCCATCCCCATCCCATCCCCATCCCCATCCCCATCCCATCCCCATCCCCATCCCCATCCCACCCCACCCCATCCCATCCCCATCCCATCCCATCCCCACCCCATCCCATCCCATCCCCACCCCATCCCATCCCCATCCCCATCCCATCCCCATCCCCATCCCCATCCCATCCCCATCCCATCCCCATCCCATCCCCATCCCCAGCCCATCCCCAGCCCATCCCCATCCCCATCCCATCCCCATCCCCATCCCACCCCATCCCCATCCCATCCCACCCCATCCCCATCCCATTCCCATCCCCATCCCATCCCCATCCCAGCAGTGCCCCTCCCAGCACACAGCTGTGCTCACCGGTCCTGACCTCGGGGACCCCCGGCGCGGGGTGACAATGTGGGGAAGTTGGTGACAGCGCACACAAGGAAGGGCAGGAAACCCTTTGGATTGCGGAAAAAGGAAGGGGACGAGGGGGACACTGGGATGAGGCCACATCCCGCCATGGCTGCAATGCTGGAACGGGGGGGGGGCACAGCTGCAGCACCTGCGCGGGGGGGGGGACACCACGGCTGTCCCCACCCGCCCAGGGCTGCAATGGCACGTGGGGACCCCAATTAGGGACCGCCTCTCTGGGACATCCCAGGGATCCGCAGCCACCAGCCAGGGGTGACACCCGTCGGGAGGGGACACCGGGAGCAGCTCTGGGATGGGGGTGTGTGACACCGAGCTCGGATGTCCCGGTGCGACTGGGGAGACTGGGACTCGGGGGCAGCTACTGGGCAGAGGGAGTGCCTGAGCCGGGCTGCCCGAGGGACCCGCGCTGTACGTGTATCGTACGTATGGAGAGATATACGTGCGTGTTTGCCACCTGTATTTATGTCCCGCTCGTGGCTCTGCATCGCAATCGGCCAGAGGGGGCTCAGGACGTGGCCCCCGGCGCTGTGCTGGTGTGAGCGCTGTGTGCCCGTGGGCTGCAGGCCACGTGCGGACGCGTGTGTCTGTACGTAACAGTACATATGTGTGCATTTACGGAGTCTCCGCGTGCTCGTCCCGGGAGCCGTGCTCAACCTCGCTGCCGGCAGCAGCCGGGACACGCAGCCACGCTGGGGCAGCCAAATCCAGCGCGATGCCTTTTCCCTGCCGTGAGCCACCCCTTTTCCCTCCTCCTCTCCCTCCCCACCACCCCTGGCCCCTCCGTCCCCGCACCCCTCCCTGCGTGGGGCAGCCCCAATGAATCACAGAACGGTTTGGGTTGGAAGGGACATTAAAGACCATCTCGTTCCACCCCTGCCCTGGGCAGGGCCACCCCCCCCAGCCCAGGGTGCTCCCAGCCCCGTCCAACCCGGCCTTGGACACCTCCAGGGATGGGGCAGCCACAGCTTCTCGGGGCAGCCTGCGCCAGGGGCTCACCACCCACACAGGAGAGAATTTCTTCCTCACATCTCATCTCAATCTCCCCTCTTTCAGTGTCAAACTGTTCCCCCTCGTCCCATGGCTCCCCTCCCTGACCCAGAGTCCCCCCCCAGCTCTCCTGGAGCCCCTTTAGGCACTGGAAGGGGCTCTGAGGTCTCCGCGGAGCCTTCTCCTCTCCAGGCTGAACCCCCCCTCTCCCCGCCTGTCCTCCCCCGCAGAGGGGCTCAGCCCTCGCAGCATCTCCGGGCCCTCCTCTGGCCCCGCTCCCCCAGGGCCGTGTCTCTGCTGTGCTGAGCCCCCGAGCTGGAGGCAGCGCTGCAGGGGGGGCTCCCCAGAGCGCAGCAGAGGGGCACAGTCCCCCCTCGCCCCGCTGGCCACGCTGCTGGGGATGCACCCGGGGTGCCGGGGGCTCGCTGGGCTGCCAGCGCACAGTGCCGGCTCATGGGGAGCTGCTCACCCACCAACACCCCCAGGTCCTTCTCCTCAGGGAGGAGATCTCCATCCCACCGGGTCGCTGCTGAGCCGGGGCAGCACCCCGTGTGCAGCACCACCCGGGCACCCCGGCCCAGCCGGCAGCTCCTCGCAGCGGTGGAGAGGAGCAGGAGCCCGGTGGCTCCAGGATGGGAACGGGGGGAACCAAAGAGCTTCCACCAGCCAGGGCTCAGGACGCACCCGCTGCAGCCTGCAGAGCTGCGGAGCAGGTCACCAGGAGGAAGGTGGCAGAGGGGACACAGGGACAGCCGGGCCCTGGGTGCAGAGACCGAGGAGCAGCGCAGGGTGCTGGTGCCAGGCGGGTCAGACCCAGCCTGGGGGCCGCATCTCCCCTCCACCAACACCCCAGGAGAGAGGGGACCCCCCCACCACGTCCCCGTGGCCAGGCAGGGGCAGGACGACAGGGTACAAGCCCAACCTGCTGGGGAAGGGCAGGACCCTCCTGGGACACCGTGAGGCACCCACTGTCGTACCCCCCACCAGTCCCACAGCCCCAGGGCCACCAGTTGAGCCCCGCCAGCGGCACTGCCTTCCCCGGCACGCACGAGGCGCGGGCGCAGTGAGACAAAAGGGTGCGCTGCCCTTTTTGGCAGTTTATTGGCAGCCCCGGTACAAAGAGCGTGGGTACGTGTGAGCGAGGAGACGGCGATGCAAACCCAGCGCGGCCCGGCTTGCCAGCTGCCCCTCCACCAGGCAGCGGGCACGAGCGAGCCCGGCCCCCCATGCCAAGGTCCCTCCAGCTCCGCCAGGACACCGTGGGGCCAGGCGACCCTGTCCTGGGTAACGTAGGAGAGAGGGACGCATACCGTCACTGGCTGGACCCTCAGCAGAGCACGCCGGGGCCCTTCTCGCCCGCTGAAGGGGGCTGCAGTCCATGCCGGAGGGTCACTCCACCATGTCCCACCTCCGAGGCTCAGGGCAGCGCCGCAGCGGCACACCGGTGCTTCTCCCGGCACCGGTCTGTCCCGGCACCACCCCACAGCACAGCCCGGCCACAGCCGGCAACTCCTTGGCCATTGCTGCAGCTCTGATTTCTGCATGGCACAGGGCCAGCTCCCAGAGTGCGACGTTATTCTCGCATAAAACCAAAGTCTGCTTTCAGCCGTAGCGGCAGCAGAGAAAAAGCATAAAAACACCAACCCCAAATGCCGGACATCGACCGCGGCAGCCCCAGAGCCGTGCCGAGCAGAGCCGAGCAGCCTCGTTCGCCGGACCTTGGCTCCCCAGCGTGGACAGTAACAGACTTGAGCAGAGCCCGCCCGGTTTGTGCGGTTCACCAGTCCTGCAAGTTACCTGGAAAACGCTAATAACTACCAGCCGGGTGCCGGGCAAGGCTGCGGCAGGCGTCACGGCAGGAGAGGGGCGAGCAAGGACGAAACACAGAGGCCAGCGAGGGGACCGGGGCTGCGATCACTCACCCGACACGGGCTTCAGAATGGAAACACTGTATTGACAGACTTTACAAAAGTTATTACAAAACACGATCACGAACCAGCAGCTGACGATAACACAGCGGAAGAGACACCACTTACAGCCACCTCAGGAACAACACCAATTAGCTCCGAGAAGTCAACCAATATTTACACAGACGTCCGAAAAACTCCGTTGTCAGTTATCTCATACATTTAAGTGTTTTAGATCAACTGTGAAATATAGTGCCACACGTTTCCTTGTAGTATAATAATAATAATAATTATAATAATAATAATTATAATAATAATAATTAATAATAATAATAATAATATACTACTTCTAGATTAACTAAAAACCAAACAGCTCTTTACAGGGGTTAGGAGAAGTTGCTTTCACTCATCTGACTTACCTGAGTGTGAGACCAAACCCAGTTAAAAAATTATAATAAAATCGCCTTCATTGACAGGAGTTTGTGTGACGGACCAGCGGCTCCGTTCCCTTGGGCCGGAGGGAAACTACAGCGCGACTGGTGCCGCTAACATCCTTCGAAAGAACAAAGACGTGTCCTCCTCGGGTGAGTTACCCGACCGTGCCTCCGCACGCTGCCCTTCCCAACTCCTCCTGCTCCAATGTCCTCAGCCCCTTCTCCTGCCCTTCCTTTCCTCCTGCACCTACTTTTTTCTCACCTTGCTCTTCGCCGCTCTCTCCTCTCCTCTGCGCTTTTTGCCTTCGACAAATCCTGCGTCGTGCCCCCAACCACGTCTCTGCCTCGCCTCTCTTCCCTTCATCCCAGCCCTGGCCTCGCAGCGCGGGGTTTGCCGTTTTGAGGTGCGGCAACGCAACGGGAGCGGGCGGCCAGTTGCCTGGGAATGGCACCTTCCTTCCCTCCCTCGCGCTTCCAGCCTTGCGGTGAAACGAGTGGAAAAAAGAAAGCGAAAGCTCGTCACTCCTGAATATGCACAAAGATAGGTGGGGAAACACCTGCTAAATACGGCCGCCAGAGAATCGCTCAGGATTATTCTCTACAGGCAAAATCCAAACCTGCGTAGGGGACAACTAGTACAAGACCTACGCCGCTATGGAAGTCTCACGTAACCCCGCGGGGTCGAAGAGGTGCCTAGGCCGTCCGATCAGAGTTTTTAAGAGGAATTCCTTTGATGCTTCAACAAAGCGGGCTTTGTAGCATGACCACATGGATTAGCTGCGATACGAGTTCACCTCCCATCATGCTGCACGTCCACCTGCTAGACCGTTACCATAACCGCGAGCCCTTCTGCCCCGGCCTCCCACCGCAGCGCTACTGCTTAGTTTCTTTTTTCACGCAGAAATGGCCGGTTTGAGTCGCCGACTCCAGGTTGTGCTGCGAATCCTCCATGGGCCGGGGGTTGCGGGAGTGGATTTTCTGGTGGCAATTCAGAGACTCTTTGTAGCGGAAGTGCTTCCCGCAGACGGGACACTGGTAGGGGGTCTCCCCGGTGTGGACCCGCCAGTGCTTGAGCAGGTGGTCCCGGCGGATGAAGCTCTTCCCGCACTCGGTGCACTGGTACGGCCTCTCCCCGGTGTGGATGCGCTGATGGCGGATGGCTTTGGAGAGGTCTCGGAAGTCCTTCCCGCAGTAGGTGCACGTCAGCGGCCCGTCGCCCTTCCCCGTATGGAGCTTCTGGTGCAAGATAAGGCTCACCTCCAGGCTGAAGCTCTCCTTGCACTGGGAGCAGGTGTACGGTCTCTCCACCATGTTGTTCACCTGCCTGACAAAGCCGTACTTGAAACCGGAGCTCTTCTCCCCATCGGGGCGCTTGGACGGTTTGGAGCGAGAGGACCCTTGGCCTTTCGTAGGGGTTGTTTTGGATTTCTGCCTGAAGCTTTCTCCGTGCTCCAGGGAAGTGCAGGCTTCCTCACTGGCGTGCGCCTTCTGATGGGTGGCAAAGAGCTGCTTGTCCAGGAAGCTCTCCCCACACTCGCAGCAGATGTACGGCCCCTCTTCTGTGGCCACGTCCTCAGGAGCGTCCTTCTTGGCCATGTCTCTCCCACGACGAGAGGAGCGCCTCAGCCCATTGCCCGTTGCGGTTCTCTGCTGCGGGGTCGATCCGCTCCGGCTCTTGCCGCTCAGCTTCATCTCTTCCTCTGGGCTTGAGAAAACCTCTTCCCACTTTCCTGCCAATGAGCTAGGCAGCTCAAGGCTTTCGGGACCTTCCTCATCACACTGCTGTTCATCTGGCAGAGCAGAGACATGCATGTCATTTCTTTGAGATAAGAACGGCCTCGTTATTTAGACTGCAATTCTCTCGGGTCTCTGCTTTGCACACTCAAGACCGTACCTGGCACTACAGGGTTGCAAGCCTCCTCCAGGAGCTACCTAAGGAGTACTGGAATATAAACAAAGCCAAAGTATTTTGACTTAGAGTCACAGAACCACTGAGGTTGGAAAAGACCCTTAAGACCATCGAGTCCAACCGTTAACCCAGCACTGCCAACACCACTAACCCACGTCCCTCAGCACCACGGCCACACGGCTTTTAAACACCCCCAGGGACAGCGACGCCACCCCTGCCCTGGGCAGCCTCTTCCAGTGCTTCACAGCCCTTCCCGGGAAGACATTTTTCCTCATATCCATCCTAAACCTCCCCTGGCCCAACCTGAGGCCGTTTCCCCTCGTCCCATCGCCTGTTCCTTGGGAGCAGAGCCCGACCCCCCCTCGCTGCCCCCTCCTTTCAGGGAGCTGTAGAGAGCGAGAAGGTCTCCCCTCAGCCTCCTCTTCTCCAGGCTGAACACCCCCAGGTCCCTCAGCCGCTCCTCACCAGACGTGTGCTCCACACCCCTCACAGCTCCGCTGCCCTTCTCTGGACACGCTCCAACACCTCAATGTCCTTCTTATACTGTGGAGCCCAAAACTGAACGCAGCACTCGAGGTGGGGCCTCACCAGTGCCGAGTCCAGGGGGACGGTCACTGCCCCGGTCCTGCTGGCCACACTGTTCCTGACACAGGCCAGGATGCCGTTGGCCTTCTCGGCCACCTGGGCACGCTGCGGGCTCATGTCCAGCCGGCTGTCCACCAACACCCCCAGGGCCTTCTCCGCCGGGCAGTTTGCAGCCACTCTGCCCCACGCCTGTAGCGTCCATGGGGTTGGCGTGACCCAAGGGCAGGACCCGGCGCTTGGCCTGGTGGAACCTCACACCATTGGCCTCGGGCCATCGCTGCAGCCTGTCCAGGTCCCTCTGCAGAGCCTTCCTACCCTCCAGCAGGTCAACACTCCCGCCCAACTTGGTGTCCTCTGCAAACTTACTGAGGGTGCACTCCATCCCCTCGTCCACATCACTGATAAAGACTTCTTGGGAAAGCTCAGACAGTACAATGATGCGATCTCTATATAGAGCTAGACAAAGGGAAAAAGTGGGTTCCTTAGCAGGAGGTGAAGCAGAACAGGTCTTTGAGAACACGTGAGTTAGGATAAAGGCAAAAAAAAATTGAGGGAAGGGGAATAAAACCTCTTTTCCTTCTGGGCTTGTACAGTGCCTGGGCCCGAAGGATCTCCCACAGTAAAAATGGTAACTCAAAGCAACCGCCAAGGTCCCTGGAAAGGGAGGATGAAGGGAGCCCAGAGGATCTGGGTGTACGGAGAAGAGGGCTGAAAAACCACCAGTTTCTGCAGAGCATGAGAAGGTAAACCCGTGCTGAGCATTTGCGTGCCCAGAGAAGACCACTTGGCACTCCCTGTCACAGGGCTCTTCATCTGCTTGTCATTCTGCCAGACATCTAAACGTGCGGCTTGAAAACGGGCTGCTTTGCTTGCATCAGGCTCAAAGTCTGGCAAAGCATCAGCCAGAACAGTTGAGATGCTTCTGAGAATGAGGCCGGAAAGCCAAAGGCACATCCCAGCAAGGGATGCTTCACGTGCCCCCGCGCTTCAAAGCGGGGACCCAGAGCAACGGGGCGGTGACAAGGACACGCCTTTTGCTGCGCCGCAAGAAGCCTCGCATTTGGCTGACAGAGAAAGCTGTGAATCGCTTTGCATATTCGTCAAAAAGGCCTTTAAGAACTTTGTTGCTCACGCCAGCAAAGCTTGTCTGCACTACGCACGCTCCCGCTCATCTCCACGTCAAGGCTGACCAAACACGCTACCTCACCGAGTGACGCGACACCGTAGAGGTGATCTGCACTCCCTAGCCAGCCCAGAGCGGCTTTTACAGCCTGCTGCTCACGTACTGCAGCTTCTTCTGCACGTGTGCTATCCATCTGCCTCGGCTGCCGTCCAGCTCCCACGCTGCCCCCCGAGGCAGGCCTGGCAGAGACCACGGCGAAGGCAGGATCTCGCCCCGGGCAATGCCCAGCAAGTGCCAGGAGCCTGAGCCCGCCTCTATCGCCCCCTCTGCGCAGTGCTGGGCGAAGCTCTGCGCTTCTAACTCACATGTACTAGGGACCTCCATGCTTTCCTCTTCTTCAGAGCCCTCGTGGCTTTCAGGCAGAGTTTCTTCGTATTTACTCCACGAGCAGTCATCGGGACCAGGAAAGGAAAACTCTGCACAGGAGAAAGAACGACAGAGAGTTTACGCTCACGCCTCCCAGCTGCTTTACAGAGCATTTCAGGAGAGATGGCCGCATCAAGTAAGAGGTGACGAGGAAAGCAAAGTCACCCCCGTACCCAAGGACAGAGCTGGCAAAACTCAACAGCAGAGGCAAGGGGAAGAGCGCAGGCAGGCGGCGGCAGCCACGTGTCTGCTTTCCACCTCACCACCAAGTCCTAGGAACCTTATGGCTCACCGGTGCTGGGGTCTGTAGGGGTTTCTCCTCCCTCCGAGTCATCCTGATCCTCCGCGTTGGGATCCTCTCCTTGCTCAATCCGTGACAGGAGGTCAGGCTTCGAAATGGCAGCATCTGCACGTAAAAAGAGGATCAGAACGTTTCCTTTGCCCTCGCGGGGGAGAGACTCTCAAACCTTCGCCCACCAACCTTCCTTCGCTGCTGGGGATGACGGGTAACGGAAAGAGAGGCTTAAGAAGATGCTCTCACACATCTGCACCGCTCACCTTGTCTGGGCCCTGGGAACATGAGCGGACTGCAGGAGCACACTCTGCTCAGGTGAGGAGCACCTCCCAGCCTGCAGCGTGAGGAGGAGAATAAGAAAATGCATCTGTGCTTACCTCCGGGCTTCCTTTCTTCTCCTCTCTGCTAAGGTCCGCGGATCCATTACAATGGGGACTTCAGCTCGGGGACAGCACCAGAGCTGTCAGCCAGCGGCAGCAGGGGAAGTGCCCTCCCCATGCGGTTCCCTCCAGCCAGGACCGCTCCATCCTACTCGTCCGAGTCACAGGCTGCTTGCGGATTTTGGTGGGGGAAAGGGGACAATCACAATCTCTCCTAGGGCGGAGAGCGGAAAACTTCATTTCCAAACAAGTGTGAGTCTCTGGGTATTAACTTCCACCGCTGCTCTGGTGGATCCGTTTGCCTTATACGAGGGCCAAACCCCTAAACCTCATTACTCAAAGGAAACCTTCAGATGAAGCACAGATACATTTTTCTAAGCTCCAGGCTCAGATCCACAGATCCCCTTCAGCGGGACTGCTACGTTCCTGCGCCTCTAGCGTGAGATGCAGGATTGGTTTTTAAACAGGAGAATGTGGGGCAGTATTTATCCTTCACCTTTTTCCCTTGCACACAGGGACTTGCAGAAGACCTCTGTCCAAAAAAATAAAGGAAGAAAGTTAAAAAAAAAAAAAAAAAAAGAATCAAAGGCCTGGCTTGGCCAGAATTAGACGGCCAGGTGGCGGGTGAGCCTGCACACCAGTGGCCTCAGCACAGGGAGGAGACGCCTGTCTACCAGGGACTGCGTCTGCGCTCCCCCCCCACTGTCCGTGTGCACGCGGACATCCAGCCACAGCAAGGTCATTTCTCAGAACACACGCAGGTGCTCGTGAAGGCAACGCGTCCCCCAGAGGGAATCCCCGCAGCTGGGACTGGAAGGAGCGAGCAGAGTACATTTTTTTCAGCCGTGAACGCACTGCCCTGAGCCGCTGGAGGGGAAAGCGGAAGGCAGAGCCTGCCTTTGCCCGCTGCTTCTCCCCAGCTCTACCCGGCACTACAGGAGCAGACATCGCAACAGCTTGCGCAAGAAACGTTCCCTGGGCCAAGGCTGGGGTCAGGCTGAGCACCAAGGCAGCAGGCGGCTGACAAACCTCACTCTCCTCCCTTACGAAAGACTCCGTAGCTGAAGGACTGATCACCCACAGAAAGGGCTGGAAGGAACCTCAGAGGCAGGGCACCCCTCTGCTGCCCTAAGCGGCGAGCGGGCTGATGCACCCAGCGCAGTGGATGTGTGGACCTTTGCGTGACAAAGAAACTTCCCTCTCCCCCATCTTTACTTGGATTGAGGGTCCTCTCGCTTCCCCTCCTCCTCATGACCCAGGCGCTCGCTTGGCTCCTACCGGCCACAGAGACTGTTAAGAGACACGCAGTCACTGCAGCGACGCTGGGGACATCCATCCACCGCTAAACTGAACTGGTGAGGACTGACCTTATGGCCAGGGCTGCTGTCGAAAGTTCCTAGACCAGCACACCATCCACCCTCCCCGATCCTGCCAGGCACAGCGGTGCTTCCATCCGCCAGGCCCCGGGAAAACCTGGCACATCAGAAGGCTCAGGGGAAACCCCAGCTTGTCTTTACCCATTGAGATGACGGCCTCGTAGTTGCCTTTCATGATATGCCTGTAAAGCTCCTTCTGCCACTCGTTCAAGCTCTTCCACTCCTCCTCAGAGAAGTTAAACGAAGCATCGTTGAATGCCACGGGGACCTGCAAACAGACGCATCACACGTTTGGATGTTTTGCTTCTTGTTGAAGAAAACACCTGGGGATGTTTTCTCATTCAAACTCCTCAAGCACCGCGCAGGACAGCCCCACGCAGCAACGCCTGCTCCATCCCACGCGCCTCGCTTGGCCCCCGTGCCCAGCTCAGGCAGCTTCACCCCTGCCTGCGAAGCACGCAACGGGGTTTTCCCTCGCCACCTGCCCTTCCCCCTGCTCAGCCTCCTCACGCTGCCGGCTACATCTCATGCACAGTGCCTGACACAGACTCTTTTCCCATTTCCTTTTTGAGGCGTTTCTGCCATAATTGCCTCCAAAGAGGAACTGGGGACACATTACCAAACCCGCCAGGCACACGGGGCTGAGCCACGCAATTCTGCGTGACTCAAACACAGCTCCGGCCACACTAAGGCGTTTGTGACTCCGATGTGTTTTGGTGAGGATTGCACATCGATAACGAGTGGTGTGTAATTAATTAACGCAAAGCAACCTGTGCTGGTGCTTCTCACCAAGCGCTAAAGGAAAGACACCGCTGCAGGGAAGCTGTATCCCACTCAGCACCGCAGCTGCCCTGAAACGGGGCTGCAAGCGTGGAGTATATGCAGAACAACCCCGTTTCAAAGACAGAGCAGAAGACCGTTACCTTGGGGACCTCCCCCTTCGCCCCTGGGGGCAGCCGCAGGATCCAGAAGTTCCTATTCTTCAGCAGGTTCTCCATGTTCTCCAGCCTCTTCTGCAGCTGCCCGTACTCCTGGATGAGGGTGCCCAGCGCGGTCCACTTGCTCTCCAGCTGGTTCCCGAACTCCACCGCCGTCTTCTCGCAGCCGATCAGCTTGGTTTCCGCCATCCTCATCCTCCCCTCCAGGTTCATCAGCTGGGCAGCCTGGGAGTCCACCTTCCTGTCCACAGCCTGGATCTCGGTGACCAGCGTCAGGGAGATCTCGGCGGCCGGCAGCTCGGCCTCCCCGGCGGGGCCCTGCTCCGGGGCGGCCAGGGGCTGCTCCAGGGCCAGCTCCTGGGACTCCATCTCCCACTCCAGCTCCTGCGGGGAGGGACACAGACCGCGCCGTGGGCTCCGCCGACCGAGTGAAGGGGTGAACGGGGCTCCGTGAGGGGAGGGGACGGGTCCGTACCGGCACCGAGAGCCTGCGGGCCCGGCCGCCGCCGGGGGACAGGAGACGGGGCCTGGCCGGGGGGCGTCGGCCCGGCTGGGGGGAGGACGGGACGGATGGCAGCTCTTACCTGAGCGGGGGCCCAGTCGGCCATGGCCCTGCGGAGCTCGTCGGGCGGGGGCGGCGGCGGAACGGAGCGGGGAGCGGCGGAACGGAGCGGGCCCGGCGCCTCCTCAGCAGCGGCGGGGCAGAGCGGCCATGCCGAGAGCGCGGGGCACGCTGGGAGCTGGCGGCGGCGGGGGGGGGGCGGGAGAGGGGGTGTGTGCAGCCCGGCGCCGCAGCGCCCCTAGCGTGCGGGCGGACCGCGCAGCCGCAGGGCGGGCGGCCACCGGCCCCTGCCGCTGATTGGGCGGTGGCGCTGCCAATCCGCTGGCGGCGGGCCAATAGCGGGCCGCGGGGGGAGGGGGCGTGCGGCGTGCGCCGGTGGCCCGCGCGCTCCCGCCGCCGGTGACGGGGCCGCGCGCGGCGGGGCGGGGGCGGGGCCACGGTTACACCGGGACCTACCGGGGGACGGGGCCCGGCCCGGGGACGGGGCCCACCGGGGCTTGGCGGTGCCCGGTACCGCCCGCCCTCCCGCCCTCCCTCCACGGGCGGCCCCCCCGCCGCCGCCCCGTCCCCGTCCCCCTTTTTCCCCCGCCGCGCCGTGCGCCGTCATCCCGGTGCGGCGCATCGTTCAACCGCCGCCGTCCCGCCCGCAGGTGAGGCCTCGCCGGCAGCGGCACCGGGAGCGGCTGCCCCATCTCCCCGAGGACCGGGCCGGTGCCATGAAGGAGGACCGTGAGCGCCCCGTTGCCCTGGGTGAGGGACGCGGGTCCAGCCCGACACCAGCCCCGGTCACGGCCTGGCCGCAAACGAGACTGGCAGCACCGGCACTGGTGGTGGGCGGGAGCAGCCCAGGCCCGTCGCAACCGGCTGCCGTACGTACGGCGGCATCACCGGCTGTCCCTCCTCTTGCCTCCGTGACAGGTTACGGCGTCACCAAACCCGACATCCTGGCCGAGGTGGAGCGAGGGGAGGCGGCAGCGGGGTGCTACGGGGAGCACCGGAGCCCCCGTCCGCGTACGGCACCTACCGGCCCCTCCCAGGGTGAGCGGGACACGGGTGGGACCGGGGGACCGGGGGGATCCTGCCGAACCGGGGGGCTCGGTCCTGTGGGGCCGCTCCCCAACGCGCTCCTGTCTCTGCAGGGATGGAGGTGAAGAGCGAGGAGGGGGTGTCCCCACCGCCGGCGTCCCCCCCCATCCCGCCACACCGGCCCCGGCTGCAGCTACTGCGGTGTCCTCGAGCTGGAGCCGAATCCCGGTGCTGGTAACGGGGGGTTCATCGCCCCGCCGCCCGCCTTCGAGAGCCGCTGCCGCCGGCTGGGAGATCCACCGCTGGAGTGCGCCGAGTGCGGCCGAGGCTTCGGGCAGAAACCGGACCTGGTGCGGCACCGGTTGGCACACGGTGGGGAGCGCGGCTACGCCTGCGGCCGCTGCGGGAGAGGCTTCGCCGAGCCGGCAGGGCTGGGGGTGGCGGGCAGTCCCTGCCGCCCCACTGCCTGTGCCGGCCGCTCCCCGGGGATGGCAGAGGGGGGTCCGGCGGCTCCCCGAAAGGAGCGGAAGGAGTTGTCGCTGACGGAGAAGGTGCGGGTGCTGGAGATGCTGGAGGGCCCCAAGGTGTCGCAGAGCGAGCTGGCCAAGCGCTTCGGGGTGTCGCAACCCCAGATCTGCCGCATCATCAAGAACAAGGAGCGGATCCTGAGCGAGTGGCACCGCAACGGCGACCCCGAGCGCAAACGCAAGCGGGAGGGGAAGGACGCAGCCCTCGAGGCCGCCCTGCTGCGCTGGGTGGAGGGCGCCCGCGCCGCTGACCTGCCGGGCAGCGGCTCCCTCCTCCACCTCAAGGCCAAACACCTCGCCGAGGCGCTGGGCCGGCCCGACCCGGAGCCCAGCGGCAGCTGGCTGGCACGCTTCGGGGCTCGACACAACCTCGCCTTTAAGAAGCCACCGGCAGAGAAAGGGGATGCGGAGCAGCCCACGGCCGAGCACTGGGCCGGCACGGTGCTGCCCGGCCTCCTCCGCAGCTACGCGCCCTCCGAGATCTATGTCTGCGGGGAGACGGGGGTCCTCCTCCCAACTGGCTGCCCCGGTAAGGGTGAGAGCGCCGGCGACCGGCTGACGGTCCTGCTCTGCGCCAACGCCGATGGCTCGGAGAAGACCCCGCTGCGGGCAGTGGGGGAGAGCCCCCGGCCCCGCTGCCTGCAGGGTGTCAACCTGGGGCAGATGCCCTGGAGCTACCGCGCCGGCAGCCTGGCTGGCATGACGGCTCTCCTCTTCGCCGAGTGGCTGCGGGAGTTCAACGAGGGGATGCAGCGGCAGGGGAAGAGCGTCCTCCTCCTCCTCGCCAAGCACGAGGCGCACCCCTACCTCCAGCTCTCCAACGTCAGGATGGTCTTCATCCCACCTGCCACCGCTTTGGACCACGGCATTGCCAACGACCTCAAGGGCCACTACCAGCGCCGGTTGCTGAGGTGGCTGCCAGCGGAGCGCGGCGCGAGGCAGCCGACCCTCCTGGATGCCCTGCACATGCTGGCGCAAGCCTGGGGCGACGTGCGCCCGGGGCTCATCACCAGCTGCTTCCGTGCCGCTGGTTTCAGCCCCGATGCCGGCACCGAGGCCCCGGCCCTCATCCCGGCACCCGGCTCGCTCAGCCAGGAGCAGCTGGAGCGTGATGGGGAGGCGGACGGGGACGAAGGGACGGCGGAAGGCGAGGACACAGGAGAGCCGGTGCAGCCCTGCCCCTCGGAGCAGGAGGTGTGGGGGAGCCTGGCCACGCTGCGGCGGTACCTGGAGTGCCGGGCCACCTCCCCGGACCTCTTCCAGGCCTTCTACGAGCTGGAGGACGTGGTGCACATGGTGTCAGCCGGCGCTGGGCAAGCCCTCATTGGGGACACCCCTCCCAAGCAGTGAGCGGAGTGGCCGGACCCGCTCACGCCCGTGCTGGGAACCGGAGCTCATCGGGGCCATCACCGGACTGGCCTGGCCACCGTCCCCTGCGGCGGTGCCAGCTGAGTTGTGCCGTGGGGTTTGCTGTGGGTCCGCGTGGCGTGGGGGTAAAGTGAGTGCCCGTCGGGGAGCACCGTGCGTGGGGGCTGCAGAGCCACCATGCGTTGGATGTGACCCCTTGGGGCAGTGCCAGGAGCTGGTGGTGGCAGCACCAGGGACACGGACCCGCTGCTGAAACCTCCCGGCTGGTGGCTTCTGCAGCCAGCGAGAGCCATCCTGGAGCTGCCCCCGGGGGGGATTTGCCCCAAGTGGGGTAGTTGTGTTTGCTGGGGGGGGGCGTGGGGTGGTGCTGGGGTATCCCCATGCTGGGAGCAGTGGCTCCCTGTGGGTGTTCGGGGGGACCAGGTGCCACCGGCTGCTGTCACCGCGTGGTGCCCGGAGGTTTGCGACAGGCATTAAACAGGCAGATTTTAGCAAAGCGCAGTGCGGGTGGTGGTTGTGATATTTTAACGTCACTTCAAGCCCTGCCGTGAGCCGGGCAGAGCCCCCGCGCTCCCCCGGGGCTGCCGGGCCCAGCGGGGCCACCCCAAACCTGCCCTTCCCCTCTCTCCCCCTGGCCTGGGGACACGGACCCCCTGGTCCGGTGACACCGCGGCCACTCCTGGGCCCTCGCAGCACTCCGATGTGTGCTGTCCCCACGTGGGTGCCAGGGCCACGGGCAGCACCTGTGGGCGGCAGGGACCTGACTGACCACCCATGTGCACTTGGGGGTCCCCTGCACAGCCCCCCCCGTCTATGTGGGACTGTGCGCCCTGAGAGGCACCCTCAGGCACCCTGTCCCTGGGACGGTGACCCTGCCGCACCGGGGTCCCCGAGGTGGGACGGGACATGGGGATGACCCCCCTGCATGTGCATAGAGAAGCTCCAGGCCACCAGGCTGGGCCATAGCCCGCGGTGGGGACAGGATTGTCCCCACAGCACCGTGGCGCCCAGGGGTGCTCTGCACCCGGCCCTCGCAGCCAACCCCGGCCAGGACCCGGCGGTGCCCGGGAGGGGGTCACGGGGGGGGTTTGGGCAGGGGACACCTGGGCAGGACACCCAGGAGGTGCTCAGCGGGGTGTCCAGGGTGGGGGGGGCCATTGGGGCGCCTGCTGGGATGCAGCCGGTGGCGTGTGCGAGGGGCACGGGACATGGGGTACAACCCCCCCACGCACCCTGGGGGTGCAGGAGTTCCCGGCGTGGGTGCAGGGGACAGGATGGGCCGGGGCACCCACGGGGGACGGAGGACGGGGCGGCTGGGGGGTGTGTGGGACAGGCTGTACGGGGGGGCTACCGAGTGGGCACGCACAATCATGGCGGTGCCAGCAGCGCCCGGAGGGGTGCAGGGGTGGGGTGCACAGGGAAGAACCCACGGGGACACACAGTCCCAGGGATACACGGGGCGACCCCGGGGGCACAGGCACAGTGAGTACCGCGGGGGGGGGCATCGGGGTGCACAGCACACGGGGGTGCAGGGAGACACAGCGGTGCAGGGGTGGGGTGCACTGGGGGGGTGCCCACAGGGATGCACAGTCACGGGGGTGCACGCAGGGTCTGGGGGGGTGTTGCAGGGATGGGGTGCACCGGCGAGGGGTGTCCCACGGAGATGCACAGTCACGAGGGTGCAGGGGGCTCCCCACGGGTGCAGGGAGAGCGAATATCACAGGGGGGGCACTGGGGTGCAAAGGAAGGGGGTGCGAGGGGCACCCAGGGGTGTGCAGGGGGGTGCCCACGGGGATCGCACGACCACGGGGTGCACGCAGCAATGGTGAGGTGCAGGGATGGGGTGCACCGGGGGGGGTACCCACGGGGGATGCACAGTCACGAGGGTGCAGGGGGCTTCCCGGGGGTGCAGGGAGAGCGAATATCACGGGGGGGGGGGGGGGCACTGGGGTGCAAAGGAAAGGGGTGCGAGGGGCACCCAGGGGTGCATAGGGAGGTGCCCACTGGGATGCACACCCACGGGGGGGCACGGGGCGCCCCCGGGGGCACAGAGACAGTGAATATCGCGGGGGAGGAGGCATCGGGGTGCAAAAGAAGGGGGTGCAAGGGACACCCAGGGCTGCGCAGGGAAGTGCCCGTCGGGATGCGCACCCACGGGGGGGAGCCCGGGGTGTGTGTGTGTGTGTGTGTGTGTGTGCAGGGCCGGGGGGCACCGAGATGGAGCGATGTCCCCACGGGGGTGCACACCCCCGGGGGTGCACGCAGCGCCCCGGTGGGTGGTGTGCGTGTGTGTGTGAGCAGCGCCGCGTTGCACCGGCGCGGGGGGATGTGTGTGCGTGTTGCCCCCACGGCGATGCGCACCCACGGGGGTCCCTCCCCGCAGCCCGCAGCGACGGCGCGGCGGGGCTCGCGTGTGCCACGGGTGGCTGCGTGGCTTTCCCGCCTCCCCCCTTCCACCATACACCCCCCAACTCCCCCCAAATCCCACCTCCCCCCCCCCCCCCCCGTCCCCAATCCCCCCCCCCCCGTCCCGCGGCCGCGTCGCTGCGCGCCGTTGCTCCGCGGCGGTGCCGCCAGGGGGCGCCAAAAGGGCGGGCGGGCGCGCGCGAGGGCCCGCGCCGCGCCGCGCCGCGCCGCCGCCGCCGCTCGGAGGCGGAGGAAATGAAGGCGAGTTCCGCCGAGGCGGGAGCCATTACCCGCCGCCGCCGCCGCCGCCGCCGCCGCCGCCGGAGCTGAGGGCCCCCCCCCCACCCCCTCCCCCTTCCCCTTACCCCCCGCCCCTTCCCCCCCCAAACTCCCCCCGTTGCCACTTCCCAGCCCGGCCCCGCCGCCGCCGCCGGTCCCCGCTCTTCCCCCCCCCTTCCCTTCCCCTTCCCCTTCCCCTTTCCCCCCCCCCCCCCCGGCCCTTCACACGCCCGTCCCGGCACAGGTAGGCGCCGCCGTCCTGCCCCGGGGGGTGTTGAGGGGTTTATTGGGGGGGGGGGGGAAAGGCCTGCGGCCGGGGCCGGTGCCTGCCCCCCCGGCCCCCCCCACCCCGGGGGCAGGCACCGGCCCCTTTGTCCCCGGTGCCCGGCGGAGGCGCGAACAAAAGCCGCCCGCTAAAGGCCCCGGCCATGCCCGGGGGGGGGCAGCCGGTAACCGGTTCCCCCCCGCCCGGGGCACCCCCGCCGCTGAGGGGGGGGCGGGGAGAGGCCGTTGGAGCGGGCAGAGGGAGGGTGGGGGTCTGAGGTGGCCGCCGGAGGGGTCTCGGTGGGGCCTGGGGATGCTGAGGGCGTTTGAGGGCTGTGCCGTGGTGCTGGGGGGCTGAGGGGGCCGGCGGGGACAAGGCCTGCGCCGGGGGCGAGAGCCTTGCCGGGGTCCACGACACGGCCCGCAGGAGCTCACCGTGGCCGGGGGCTTTGCCGTGGGCCCAAGGCCTGCGCCGTGGCCACGGTCTTTGCCGGGGCCTTAAGGCACTTGCTGGGGCCAAGGTCTTCGCCATGGCCCAGAGGCACTCGCCGGGACCTTGAGGTGTTCACCATGGCCAAGGCCTTCGCCAAGCTCTTCGCCATGGCCCTAAGGCTCTTACCAGGACCTTGAGGCGTTCACCATGGCCAAGGCCTTTGCCAAGCTCTTCGCCATGGCCCTAAGGCTCTTACCAGGACCTTGAGGTGTTCACCATGGCCAAGGCCTTCGCCAAGGTGTTTCCCGTGGCCCTGAGGCCCTCACTGGGAGATTGAGGTGTTCACCATGGCCAAGGCCTTCACCAAGGTCTTCGCCATGGCCTTGAAGCACTTGCCATGGTCTTGGTCTTTGCTATGGCCTGAAGGCCTTTGGGAGAGCTTGGGGTGTTCACCATGGCCTTGAAGCACTCACCATGGCCATGGTCTTCACCATGGCCCTGACAGCCTCACTGGGAGCTTGAGGCGTTCACCATAACGAAGGCCTTTGCCATTGCCTTGAAGCACTTGCCACAGTCTTTGCCATGGTTCCAAGGCCCTCAATGGGAGCTTGAGTGTTCACCATGGCCAAGGACTTTGTCACAGCCTTGAAGCACTTGCCATAGCCATGGTCTTCACCATGGGCCCAAGGCTCTCACTGGGAGCTTGAGACGCTCACCGTGGCCAAGGTCTTCTCTAACGTCTTTGCCGTGGCCTTGAGGCACTTGCCATGGCCAAGGACTTTGTCATGGCCCCAAGGTCCTCACCAGGAACCTGAGGTGCTCACTGGGGCCCCAAGGGTCTCACCATGGCCAAGACCTTTGCCAAGACCTGCATCATGGCCAGGGTTTTCACCAGAGCCTTGAGATGCTCGCCATGGCCAAGGCCTTCAGCATGGCCCTGAGGCCTTGTGCTGCAGCCTTGGTGCTTTCACCATAGCTGTGGGTCTTGCTATGATGCTGAGGTGCTAGCCATCACTGAGGTCCTTGCTGTGGACCTGAGGTGCAGACCATGGCCAGGGCCCTCGCTGTGGTGCTCACTGTGGCCCAGGGGCGATGGCTGTAGCCCTGAAGTTGTTGCTGTGGCTCCTGCCATGGCCCTGGGGTGCTTGTCATGCAACCAGAGGTGCTCCCCGTCGCCCTCAGCCTGGCCCCAAAGCACTCGCCATGGCCCCAAAGCGTGCGCTGTGGCTGAGGCGCTCGCCGTGGCCCCAAGGTGCGTGCCATGGCCCTCGCCGCGGCCTCTGTTGCGGTCCCAATGCGCGCACCGTAACCATGACCCTCTCCGCGGCCCCCGTGGTAGCTGGCTGGGGGCCCCCGGGTGCCTCTGGTTGGAGAGAGCTGGGGGCCCTCGCTGTCACCCCGCACTGCCGCCACCCACCGCTGCCCTTTCCTTTTCTCCCCTCCCAGGTGCTCTCGAGCCGGGGCGAGGGGATGAGGTGCCCCCCTGCCGCGTGGTGTGCCGAAGCGGCTCTTTAGATCCTCCCCGGCCCAAGCCTCCCCTGCCATGGATGCCTCGGGGGCTCTTGCTTCGGCTCCCTCCTCCGCGGCTCCCTCGGGCTCCCGCAGCCCCATGTTCCCCCCAGGAGCTGACAGAGAGGAGTGGGGACCGAGGTTCAATTGTGCCCCTTCCACCTCTGCCGCAGCCTCGCAGGCGATGCCAGCGTCTGGCCGGAAGAGGAAGGCCAACTTCTCCAATGACGAGACTGAGACGCTGGTCTGGAATGTGGTCCGGCATTTCAGCGCCCTGTATGGGTCTGAAGCCCTGCGGGCTCACCCCGTGCGGCGGAAGCAGCTCTGGACCCAAATCCAAAGCCGCGTCAACTTCCTGGGCTACACCGAACGCTCCATCGACGACCTCAAGCACAAGTGGCGCGACCTGCGGTTGGACGTCAAGAAAAAGATCACCTCCAAAAAGCACCTGCCCATGAACCGCGCCGGCGGGCCGCTCCACAAGCCGCGCCTCACACCCCTGGAGAAGATGGTGGCTTCCACCTTCTTGCAGGCCAGCCACGACTCGGAACCCGAAATCATCTTGGACCCAGGTCAGTCGTGGTGGTTCTCTGGGAGAGTTGGAGCAGCAGAGTCTCACGCTGCGTGTCCCTGCCTGCGTTCTCCGAGTGATGTCCGGCCTGGTCACGTCACCAGGCTGTGGTCCCCCTCGAGCTCCGGGGTCTGCTGAGCGTTTGCATTCTGTGCTAGCCGGCACGGCCTGGATCCTGGACGGAGACTTTGGGGTTTTGCTCTCGTACGCAGTTTGTGTCGGGATTACAGCATCCAGCAGGGCCGTGGTCCTGTCGTATCTCAGTAGCAAACCACCAGGGTTGGAAACTACGTGTGCTGGAATTAAAAATCCACTGCGGAAATAACCTGGGATCAACAGGAACACCTCAAACTTTGTGGGAGTGGGTCTTTTCGGTTTGGTTTTTTTTCTTTTCCTTTCTTTAGTTTGATCCAGTGCCTGGCCTTGCTGGATACCATCTAAAGGCAGCTGGTAAAAGACGGGATGGGATTTTATTTCCCCCGTTCCTTTCAGGGCCACTGTCGCCCTTGGTTAGCTGAGCTCAGAGGGAGCGGGAGCAGCTGCTTCAGCGCAAAGTCGCCCTGCAGTGTTTCACACCCGGGCGCCGTGCGTGGCCGGGGGAGCCGCTGGGTCCCTGGGTGGGCCGGGCCTTCTTGATGGGGCTGTGCCTTTGAGCCCTACAGAGTGAACCTGTGTCTCTGCCTCCCGCAGAGCCCTCCTGCTGCTCCTGCTCTTGGGCAATGCCTGTTTAGCTCAAATGCCCAAGAGATGCTCGGGGGGAAGATGTCACCAAAAGACCCAACATCTGTCATGCAGTAGTGCTGGGCCGGGCCCGCGGGTACACCCCAGCTGGGCTTTGTTACCAGCCAGGAGGTGAATACCCCCCTTTCATTTCCACAGAGGGAGCGCGTCCGGCTTCTTTGTGTCCCCAGAGGGCACCAGGGTTTGTTGCTCCTGCTCCTTCCTCTGCTCTTTGATTTCAGCTCGGCCCGTTTCGCTGGGGACGGGGTGGGCGCCGTGGGTCTCGTTTCACTCGGTTCAGGCTCGGGCTGTCTCTGAACCAGATGCCCGACTTGCTGCAGAGCAGAAAAGCTCTGGGCTGGAGGAAGAAGTCCTTCTGGGACATTTAGGGGATGCCAGCTCCCTCGGGGCTGGGTGAGTTCAGGACGGTCCTGGGGGATGAGGGTGAGCGATCAGGCGGGCCGGCCTTGCAGGAGGAGCGTCTGCACCTCAGTGCAACTGTGGGTCCCCCATGCAGCATCCCATGGGACCCTTCTCTTAGGGAGCCCCAGCCACCCTTCCGCAGGGACACGTGAGCCACCGGTGCCGTTATATCGCAGTGGCTGAGGCTGGATTCTCTGTGTCCTGCAGATCTGTTCTTCCCCGGTGCGACCAAGCAGTCCTTCATGCACCTACAGCCTGGCGTGAGCCACCCCAGCATCTACATCGACACCAACGGGCAACCCTCGTCCCTGCCGGACGTGGAGGGCT
Organism: Pluvialis apricaria; assembly: GCA_017639485.1. NCBI lineage: Eukaryota > Metazoa > Chordata > Aves > Charadriiformes > Charadriidae > Pluvialis > Pluvialis apricaria. Next base: position 1,052,776 of record CM030008.1, on the reverse strand, counting down.
CCGCCGTGCCCCGGCTGGCGGTGCAGAGCCCCGACCCCTCCGTCATCTGCGAGTACAGCCGAGGGGAAGGACAGAGCAGTTCGGGTAAGGCTGCGGGACAGGCTGCTGCACGGCTTTAGGTGGCGGAGGGGTGGATGGAGATCCCCTGGGAGCATGGCAGCCGGTAGAAGGTTGCGGTGGTGGTTTGCACCAAGAGCCTGGTCCCAGCGCAGCGTCGCGCTGCTGGCCTGGCTGCGTGCAGCCCTCGGCACGGCGCTGGGGGTGGCATTGCGGAGGACACCCCGATCGGAGATGCTTCCCTGCGCCTGCCCGGCCTGTCCGATTGTCTCCTGGTCTGGGAGTCCCGAAGGGCTGCAGATGTGTAAGGGGGAACCTGGAGCGCGGTTTTGTAACCATCGAGGGTTGTTCGGTGGCAGGAGAAGGCAGCAAATCCAAGGGAAGGCAAAGGCCGTGGCTGTCCCTGCGTCACCCAGGGGCGTGGGGAACTCGCTGCGGGGGTCCGGGTGGTGTGTGTGAGGCAGGCAGGGGCAGGGGCCGCACAGATGGGGCACGTTGGCCGCATGTGTCCTTCAGGGATGGCCGTGAGGGGAACATCCGCGTGGCGGGGAGCGGCAGGGGGCTGGGGCAGCGGCTGGGGCTCACCGGAAGGCTTCTCTTCTCTTCCAGCTGAGTCGGGACCAGAGCTGCGGACTCCAGACATGTCAGCCATTTCCCCATCCCTGCGAAACGAGTCCCTCGTCTCCTATGCCTCCATGTCGGAGGAGGAGGAACGGGAAGGCCGGGAGGTGGAGAGGGGCCACGGCGGGGCCGTGGGGATGCAGCCCGGGCCCGAGGCCCCCATGTCTGCGGAGGAAGACATAAAACTGTCCCGCCAGGCCATGCTGATCCGCCGGTGCAGCTCCCAGGGCTCCGTCACCTCCCTGCCCGAGGACCCTCTCAACCCTGTGGACGCTCACTCGGACTGGGGCCACGAGGGGGTGTCCGACCTGCCCCCCCTGGGCCGCGGGCTCGACTCCTCGCACCCCGAGGAGCAGGCGGGGGGCCCGGGCCCGGAGATGGGTGCTTTGCCCAGGGTACTGATGGGGCCAACCTGGGAGAAGCCGACGGCGGAGGAGGAGCCCCCGGCCCGCTCCCCGCTGCACGGCGCCCTGACCGAGGAGTCGCTGCCCTCCTCTGCCTCCCCCCCGGGGGACGCCCCCGCTGCCCCCGGCCCCCCCCCGCGGCCTGGGCTGCTCCCGCCTGCGGGAGGACCGCCGGGAGAGCTGGAGGACTAACATCCATCACCTGCTGGACCTGGAGGAGCAGTGGGACCAGCTGTACCACCAGGAGCTGGCCATGTGGCAGGAGGAACGGGCCACCCAGCGCGAGGAAAGAGCCCGCGACCGCGAGCTTCAGTTTCGCCTGCTCGGCGTCCTGACGGACATCCGCGACGAGCTGCGCTATCTGCGCCAGGAAAGGGCCAGCGCCCGGCAGAGCCAGGCGCCGCCGCCCGAGCCCCGGCCGGACCCCAGCCCGCTCCTCGAGCAGCCCAAAGCCGAGCCCAGCTTCCCGGAGCCGCAGGCCGGGACCGCCAGCTGGGGAGAGACCGCCGTGCCCAGCCGAAGCCCCTTCGGAAACCGGGGCCGGGGCCGGCGTCGGGGCCGGCCGCGCGGCTCTGCCTCCAGACACAGACGACTCTTCCTCACCAACAGCTAGGGACGGGCAGGGACGCTGTCCCGCGAAGGACATGGTGTGCCTGCGGCCCTCCCGGGGCTCCGGCCACGCGGTGGGTGCCCGGCCATGGACAGAGAGGCGTGCGCATGGGGGAACGGTGCGCGTGGGTGCGCGTGGGAGCTGCCTGGGTCACGGGAGGCGTGCGCGAGCCTGCGGCCGCCAGCGAGGTTGGCACCTGCGAGCGCGGGGAAGGTACAAGGGGGCGCGTGCGGCCGGCACCGCGCACGCCTGCCGTAGCGCTGGGAGCGCGCCGGGCACACGCGCACACCCTGGGGAGGAAGGCGGCGATACACACGCGTGTGTAAGGTGCACGAGCGGCCGGGAGGCCTGCCTGCGCCGGCCGCCATGCCTCTCTGCCTGCGCGGGCAGCCCCGGGGCCGGGCCCGCGAGCGTGGCCGGCCGGGCACGCGTGAGCGAGCGAGGAGCTGTGTGCGTGCGCGGGTGTCAGCGGGGCCGTGTGACAGCGCTAGTCGAGTAGGATTACTACCTTCGGGGGGTGGGGAGTTAGGAACACTTAGTCGCTGATGTGCGAACATTTTATGCAAATCATTTAATGACCTAATTTGCATATAACCATAAACTTCTGTTTAAAAAAAAAAAATCCCCAAAAAACAGAAAAGCCGTCTCTGTGTGTGGAATCCCGGGTGAGTGAGCGGGACCTCCTGCCCCCGCTGTCAGCCTTCATGTGCCGCCTGCTGATGCCATGCTCCCCTCGCTGTGCTGTGCCGAGCCGGCAGCGATGCCAGCCACGGCGCTCGCGGCGGTGACGAGACCCCGATCCCCTGTGCTGCCTCCCCACAGCGCGGGTCGTGCGTCCGCTCCCCTCCTGGCTCCCTGCGTAGCCTCGGGGATGTCCCCGAGCCTCCTCTGCCACCCCGCTCGCTTGTGCCAACGCTGCTTGGCTGCTGCGTCATGCTGCTAATTCGCCGCCTGCCCGTGGTTCCTTCCTCACTCAAATCCCTGGCGCTGCCGGTGTGCTCCCGGCAGCCCCCCCATGTCGCAGGCTGAGCGCTGTATTGCGATATGGGGTCGTTTGCTCCATGGGCATGCCTCAGTACGGGCTGCGTGGGGCAGGCCCATGGGGCAAACGACCCCAGGCTCATTTCGGGGAGCCCAGCACCCCAGGATCAGGGCTGGGGGTGATGGAAACAGGACCTGCAGCCTCAGGCTGCGTTGTCCAGGCTCGGAACCAGCAGCCTGCGTGGTTCTGGGGTTACGGGAGGGGGGGGGAACAGCATACACAGCTCCAGGGCAGCGTGTGTGGTTCCCCTGGTCAGCGTGCAGGGTCCCCAGGGCATGTGTGGTGTCCCCAGGCATTGTGCGGTGTCCCCAGGGAGCGTGCAGGGTCCCCTGCAACGTGCAGGGTCCCCAGGGAGCTCCAGCCCCTGCACACTCTGCCGCCTCCTCAGGCCGCAGCCCCCGTGGGGGTGACAGCACAGCTCAAAAGCCCACCCTGGTCTGATGTTCCCCCTGCAAACCGCAGCGTGCGGGGACCCACGGCCACGTCCCTGCTCGGTGGCAGCTCCTTTGCCGCCCAGGCGGGACAGGGCAGCGCGGTAGCACTGCCAGTGCCAGCCGTGTGGGCAGCAGCCACTGGGCAAAGCGTCACGAGAAGTGGCATTTGCCGGGTCACCGGCTCCACTCGGGGCCTCCCCGGGTGACCAGCTCCCTCGGGGGGACAGTGACACCCGGCTCGGGGGCCCCGGGGTGCCTGGGAAAGGGGCTGCGGTTAAAAAAGACGGGTGAAATAACATACAGACCCAAATCATGGGTAGGAGGGAGCTGGGGCTGGTTCGGTGATGGTGGCCGGGGGTGTTCGGCTGGTTTAAACGAAGGCAGGACACACAGGAGCGCTGCCTGCGCTGCCTGTGCTGCCGATGCGAGCGGGATGTTGCCGTCCCGTTGTGTTTTATCCGTTGGTGAAATGATTTGCGGAGGGGGTGCGTGGGGGGACGCAGGGAGGCGGACGCTGGACCGGTGTCCCAGGGAGGGCTTGGCCACAGCCTGCTGCCCACGCGTCTCGGGGAACGGCAGGGAAAATGGGAAATGTTGGGGCTCGGGGTGGCTGGGAAGGGTTTGACAGGGGGAGGGGGGTGTCCCTGCTGCGTTGGGGGCTGCAGCTGCCCAGGGAGACCCGGGACGCGCATCACCGCAGGGAGCACAGCCACCTCCCGGCCGTGCACGTGTGTGTCCTGGAGCATCGTTGCCCTTCCTTTCCTCTCCCTGCAAGGTTTCACCCGTGGGTGCAGCTGCTCCCTGCTCTGGACGGGGGTCTCTGCACAGAGCCACCGCAGCCGGTGACACCGGGACCCTCGGCTCTGCCAGTCCCACTGCCACATGCCCTGTGCTGTGCCGTGACTTTTTTTTCTCCCCCCCGTACCTTCCCCACTCCTGCGCTTGCAGGCGCTGCCGCTGCCATCCCGGGGTGCCGGACCACAGGGATGGGGCAGGAGCGTGGCTGCGGGACCCCGGGGAATCACAGACCGGTTTGGGTTGGAAGGAACCTTTAAAGGCCATCGAGTCCCCTCCCCCGCCCTGGGCAGGGACACCCCCCCCAGCCCAGGGTGCTCCCAGCCCCGTCCAACCCGGCCTTGGACACCTCCAGGGATGGGGCAGCCACAGCTTCTCGGGGCAGCCTGCGCCAGGGGCTCACCGCCCGCACAGGAGAGAATTTTTCCCTAATATCTCATCTCAATCTCCCCTCTCTGAGTTTGAAGCCATCGCCCCTTCTCCTATCGCAACAGCCCCTGCTAAAAAGTCCGTCCCCATCTTTCTTTAGGTATTAAAGATGGGGGACCCCATGGGGGTGTGTGTGTGTGTGTTGGGGGGGAGGGGCGAAGGCGCTGCAGCCCGGCACGACTTTATTCCGTATCGCATTGTCCATACAAAACTACACCCCCGAGCACTGAACAGAGCGGGACGGCGCGGGGCGGCGCTGGGGGGGGCAGTAAAAATAAGCAGCGGGGGGGGTGGGGGGGGCGGTGAGGAGCAGAGCAGCAGGCGGGGGGGGAATGTGGCAGCGAGGGGGGACGTGGCGGGGATCGGGGGGCTGCTCCCCATCCTGTGCAGCGAGATTGTCTGGGGCGGGGGGGAGCGGCGGGGGGGGCAAAGAGCGTCCGTCCATGGCAGGGGCTGGCCACGGGTGGGGGGATCTGTGGGTGCACGGCCCCCCCTGGGGCTCCCCGTGCCCCCCGCCCCGGCCGGGCGCCTGTATTTGGTAGGAAGCTGCGTGGCCGGTGCCTGTCCCCGTCCTGGGGAGGGGGTGTCAGTCCGTGGTGGGGGGTGGCCCCTAGTCCCCGGGGGGCATGATGCCGGGGGGGGGCAGCGGGGGGGGGCCCGCCTCGGCCCCGTGGACCCGCTGGTGATCCTTGAGGGATTCCTTGTAGCGGAAGCTGCGGCCGCAGGCCGGGCACTGGTACGGCCGCTCGCCCGTGTGGATGCGCTGGTGCTTGAGCAGGTTCTGCTTGCGGATGAAGCTCTTGCCGCAGGCGGCGCAGGCGAAGGGGCGCTCGCCGGTGTGCAGCCGCTGGTGGTTCTGCAGGTGCTCCTTGCGGCTGTAGCACTTGCCGCACTCGGCGCACTTGTAGGGCCGCTCGCCCCGGTGGATCATCTGGTGCCGCACCAGCCCCGAGTGGCAGTTGAAGCTCTTGCCGCACTCGGCGCAGGGGTAAGGGCGCTCGGCCGCGTGGCTCCGCTGGTGGATCCGCAGGCTCTTCTTCCCGCTGAAGCTCTTCCCGCACTCGGCACAGCCATGCGGCCGCTCCTCGGTGGGTCCCGGCGTCGCGGTGGGGACCCCCGCCGCCTCGGCCCCCGGCCCCGGCTCTGAGCCAGGGGGTTTGCCCAGTCTGTGCTGTGCCGGCAGAGCCACCGCCGCCGGTGTCACCGCTGCCTGTCCCTCGGGGGCCCCGAAGCCAGCGCCGGGGAAGAGCAACTCCCCGGAGCCACCCGGCAAGCCCACCTCCTCGGGGGGCTCGGCGTGGGGGCACCGCTCCTCCGTCTTCACCAGCAGCCCCTCGCCGGCTGCAGGGGAGGAAAAGGCTCTGGTTAATGCTTGCCAGGGGACCGGGGATGTCCCCAAACCCATTGTGGGCAGCCTGTTGTGTTCCCCCAGCCCCATCCCAGCCCCGCAAGGCCGGGCTCGGCATTGCTCACCGGGACCGGGACCCGTCAGCATCTCCCTCTCCGGCAGCTCCCAGGGCTCGCGGACGCAGGGCTCTTCCTCCTGCTTGATCCACGACAAGAAGTCGTGCGCCGTGATCAGGGCGTCCGCGCCTGCGGGGAAGGATGGGGACAGGGACTCAGCCAAGCGGGGCCATATCCCGCACCGGGCGGGCTGGGGGACGCAATGGCCCCCCGGTGTTGGGCAGCCGGTGGGTGCGCGGCACAGCTCACCTGCGCAGGGGTCCGCCGGCATCCCCCGCTCCTCCGGGAACTGCTGCTCCCCGACGAAGGCCACCTCCTGCTTGATCCGGGACAGGATGTCGGAGGTGGAGATCAGCGACTCTGTTCACAAGGAGAGACTTGGCTGGCGCCGGGCTGTGGCCGCCCAACCGCGACCCCGCGGCCAATGTGCCTCGGGGTGCGGGACCCCCAGGCTCCGGCCATGCGGGACATCCCTGTCCCACAGGAGCTACGGGGCATCAGACACCCCCCGGGGGAGATGTGGGGATGGATGACCATTGGGACAGCCCATGGGGATGGGTCACCTTGGGACAGCCCGTAGGGATGGGTGACCGTGGGACAGCCCTTGGGGACGGGCGACTGTGGGACAGCCCATGGGCTCTGACACGATGGGGTGGTGGGGGACACACAGATCTCCCAGCGACGGATGCCCAAGACCCCCGGCACATCAGTCCTGGGGGATTTTCTGGGGTCACTCGTGGTGGCCCCATCGCACCGCTGGGAGCAGAGTCTGGCCACGGCTTGAAAACTGGGTCCTGGGGGGCCGGGACCACTGGGGAAGGAGAGGGACATCCCCGGGGCGAGCAGCGGGGTGGGGGGAACACAGTGTGGGAGGCAGCGGGGATGGGGGGGGGACCTGGCTCTGCCCCGGCTCCCGGCCGGTTCCTCACCCGCGCAGGTGTCCGGCGGCAGCTCCCTCTGCTCCAGCTCCCTCTGCTCGGGGACGCAGGGTCCCTCCCCGCGCTCGCCGCGGGGCTGCGCCTCGCTTCTGGAGATGGCACCATCTGCGCGGGGAGACAGCGGGGCTGGCACCGGCGGCGGGGCTGCGCCCACCCGACCCTCCCCGTCACCGAGAGGTGGGGGGATGCGCGGGGGGGACACACAAAAGCCCTGGGCTCTCTCCTGGCCGAGAAGCTGCCTAAATTCGGCAGGATGCCTGACCTGCTCCAGCTCGCAGGGGCCAGGCGGCACACGGGCTGCCCCACGCGGCAGCACCAGCACGGCACGGCATGGCATCCCACACACGCTGCGTGGGCCCCCTCCGAAACGGGAGGCCCCCGGAGCCACGACGTGTGCCACCACCGACCACTTGTGGGGGACCAGGGCACCCACATCCGCGACCCTCTGGGGAGACGCAGCCATCACCCCGGCCTGCCGGGAAAGGGGCGAGAAGGGATCTTTACCCAGGGAGATCAAAGACTCATAGTTCTCCTTCACCAGGTTATTGTACAGCTCTTTCTGCCACTCCTCCAAATTCTTCCACTCCTCCGCCGAGAAGTAGACGGCGATGTCAACAAACGTCACCGGCACCTGCAGGGACAAGCCCCGGGCAGCTCAGCAGCGCCCGCTCCCCGGCGGAGCCAAGGCTCCCCCCGCCCGGCCTGCAGCCCCCCCGGGAGCCGTTACCTTGGGGACCTCGCCCCGGGGACCGGGGGGCAGCCGCAGCACCCAGAAGTTCCTATTCTTCAGGAGGTTCTCCACGTTCTCCAGGCGCCGCTGGAGCAGCCCGTACTCCTGGATGAGGGTGCCCAGCACGGCCCACTTGCTTTCCAACTGGTTCCCAAACTCCATGGCCGTCTTCTCGCAGTCCAGGAGCTTCTTCTCGGCCGTGCCGGACCGACCCTCCAGGCTGAGCAGGCGGGTGGCGAGGAGGTCGATCTTCCTCTCCATCGCCTGCACCGTGGCCACCACGGTCCAGAGCGAAGCCTCGGCGGAGTGGAGCTGCGCCTCCCGCACGTGCGCCCGTTCCGGCAGCAGCGGCGGCTGCAGCGGCATCAGGTGGGGGGCTTCCACATTCCACTCCTGCACCTGGGCCATGGGGAGGGCACGGGTGGGAGGGGGCCCATGGTCACCCCCTCCCAGGTCATGCCTGGAGCCCCGGCGCCGTGGCAGGCACTGCTCTTGCCAGTTTGGGAGTTTTTGGCCACCACTGCCCCCAGCACCACTGGGGACATTCCCTACAGCCACCACCATGCCCAGCACATGCCACCGACTCGGCCGGGCAGGATTTGGCCCCTGGAGCGGTCAGTGGAGAATGGGGCTGGGGGCGGCAGGGAGCTGCCATGGGAATGGGGCAGCCTGGACCGGAGGTGCCCGGGGACATCTTGGGGACACATGGGTATCCCAGGTCAGAGATGCCCGGGGTATCCCGGGGCTGCAGCCTGCACGGAGCATCCTGGGGGGCACCGGGGCATCCTGGGGATACGAGGACATTACAGGTCAGAGGTGCCTGGGGACATCCCGGGGACACTGGGGCATCCCAGGAGTGCAGGGACATCCTGGGTCAGAGGTGCTCAGTGACATCCTGGTGACACGCCAGCATCCCAGCTCAGAGGTGCTCGGGGCATCCTGGGGGCATGGGGACATCCCAGGTTAGAGGCGCTGGGGCATCCCAGCAGCACAGGGACATCCCAGGTCAGCGGTGCCCAGGAGCATCATGGGGGCACTGGGGACAATCAGCTCAGTGGTGCCCAGCCACATCCCGGGGACAACCTGGGTCAGTGGTGCCCGGCCACATCGTGAGGGCACGGGGACATCCCAGGTCAGAGGTGCCCGGGGACATTATGGGGGCACTGGGGGCATCCTGGTTCAGCGGTTCCCGGCCACATCCTGGGGACATGGGGACACTCCAGGTCAGCAGTGCCCAGCCACATCCCAGGGACATTGCAGGTCAGAGGTGGCCAGGGACGTCATGGGGGCACTGGGGACATCCTGGTTCAGCGGTTCCCGGCCACATCCCGGGGACATGGGGACGCTCCGGGTCAGCGGTGCCCGGCCACATCCCGGGGACACGGGGACATTGCAGGTCAGAGGTGCCCGGCCACATCCCGGGGACACCAGGTCAGAGGTGCCCAGGGACACCGCGGGGGCACCGGGGACACGCCGGGTCAGCGGTGCCCGGCCACATGCCGTGTCCCCGGGGACACCGCGGCTCGGGAGGGCGCCGGGGGTCGCCGGGGCTCCGCGGGCAGTGGGTGCCGGGGCCGGGGGGGGGGGGGGGGACGGGAGCCCTCGGGGCACCGCGGGGGTGGGGATGAGGGGGATGGGGGGGGGGGGGCGGTCCCGGCCGGGCCTCCCGGGCCGAACCGGGTCGGCTCCGCCGCCGGTGCCGCTGCCGGCGGTGCGGTGCGGTGCGGTCCGAGCCGCGCTTACCTGGGCGGGCGCCCACTCGGCCATGGCCCCGCGGTGCTGGGCCGGGCCCCGGCGGCTGGGAGCGGGCCGCGGCGGGGAGAGCGCGGAGCGGAGCGGGGCCGCGCTGCCGCCCGCCGCCGCGCCGGGGCCGGGGCCGGTGACGGGGCCGCTAACGGGGCCGGGGCCGCTGTCGGTGCCTGCGCGCTGCGGGCCGGGCCCCGCCGCCCCGCCGAGGAGCCAGGGGCAGCCGGGGAATTGCATCCGCCTCCTCCGGGCTCGGCGGCGGCGGCGGGCGGGGGGGAGAGAGCGAGCGGAGCCGAGCGCGGAGCACTGCCGCCTACCGGCACCGGAGCCCGCCCGCCACCGCCACCGCCACCGCCACCGGCTCCGCCACCGCCACCGGCTCCGCCACCGGCTCCGGCTCCGGCGGGGGCGGCGGGACCGACACGGGCACCGGCATCGGCGCCGCTGTCGGCACAGGCATCGGTATCGGCACTGGCACGGGCACCAGCACCGGCGCCAGAATCGATACCGGCACTGATACCGGCATTGGCACCAGCACGAACACCGGCACAGGCACCAGCACCAGTATCAGCATCAGCACCAGCACCAGTGTCAGCATCTTCGCCAGTATCAGCATCAACACCAGTGTCAGTGCTGGTATCAGCACTGGCATCGGCACCGGCACCAAGCCCTGGGGTTGACATTGGCACCAGCACAGGCATCAGTACCGACGCGAGCACCAGCATGGGCATCGGCACCAGAGTCAGCACAGGCGTTGGTATTGGCACCAGCACGGCTACCAGCACCGGCGCCAGAATCGATACAGGCGCTGATATCAGCCTTGGCACCAGCATGAACACCGGCACAGGCACCGGCACAGGCACCAGCACCAGTATCAGCATCAGCACTGGTATCAGTATCAGCATCAGCACCGGTATCAGCACTGGTATCAGCATTGGCATCGGCACCAGCACCAAGCCCTGGCGTTGACATCGGCACCAGCATGGGAGTCAGTACCGGCACTAGCACCAGCAAGGGCATCAGCGCTGGTGTAGTCGTGGGAATCAGTATCAGCACCAGCACCACCGCTGGCACCAGCACCGAGTCCCAGCACCAGTATCAGTATCAGCACCAGTATCAGCATCAGCACCACTGTTGGCACTGGTATCGGCATTGGTATTGGCACTGGCACCAAGCCCTGGCACTGGCTCAGGCACCAGTATTGACACTAGCACAGGCACAGGCATCGGTTCTGGTGTCAGCATGGGCATTGGTATCGGCACTGGCACCAGCATCAGCACCGGTACCAAGCCCCAGCACCTGTATCAGCATCAGTATCGCCACCACTATCAGCATCAGCACCAGTGTTAGTGCTGGTGTCAGCATCGGCACCGGCACCAAGCCCTGGCATCAGCACCAGTATTGGTGCTGACACTGGTGTTGACATCAGCACCAGCATCACCACCAGTACCAGCACCGCCCCCCTATTCCCCAGCATCAGCCCCCGCTCCCGGATCAGCACCAGCACCGAGCCCGGTGGGTGCTCATCCGGGCACCGCATCCTCGCCGGCACCCAAAGGTGACGGCCCCGCAGGTGGCGGGTCGGGGTGGGGAAGGGGTGTCTCCCCTCTGCACCCTTGGGCTGTGCTGCTGGCACCCCCTTCTCCCTTCAGCAAACACGCGGTGACACCGGAGGGCCGGGAGCCCCAGGGAGGGGTGAGCGCCTGGCGTGGGGAGGGGAGAACCCACCGCCCGCAGCAGGACGCCTGTCCTGGCCAGAGGCGGACGGGAGACCCACGTGTGGGGATGTACGGGGCGTGGGGGACCCCCGTGCGCACTCACCCCAACCCCCGGACCCTTCGGTCTAACAGCGCTGGTGCCAGACCAGGGAAAAACATTATGGTCCTGCCTTCACGGAAACCTCCCGGGAAAAGCTCCTGTGGCACCGCGGTGCTGCGGGGTTCCGTGCGGGGGCCACGGCGGGGGCTCTGCTCTGCTGGACGCGGCCCAGCCTCCGGGCAGGGAGGGCGGTGGGACAAGAAGGGTTAAGGGGCTGAGCAGGCGTCACGGGAGCCCGAGCAGCCATTTCGCTCGAGGATGCCATCACTTCCCGCCGCCGCGTCCCCTCCAGCGCTGCGTCCCCCATCTGGGGCACCCCTAAAACCCCCTGTGCCCCTGCCCCATGGGCCAGCGCCCCCGGGACCGAGCCGGGGCAGCTGGCACCCACCGGTGCCCGGGGCAGGAGGAGGGGACCAGGGTGTCCCCTGGGACCGAGGGCACAGACTCGGCCCACGGCGTGAGCTGCCGAGCAGCTGGTGACACCCCACGGGGGTCGGGGGGGGGTCCCAAAGCTGGGGGAGGCGGGACAGGGACCCCAAAGGGACCCGCTGAAAGCAGGTTTAGGGGAGCTCGTTCTCTCTGTGCGATTAAGGGAGTGGGTGGGAAATGATGGTCTTTGGCAAAATAAATTACCACCCCCCCCCCCCCCCAGTTTGGGCGCACAGAACTGCCACCCATCCGGCACTGCCCTCTCCATCCCGGTCCCACCGGGACCAGGATTCGTCGCATCCCCTCGCCCAGACCTCGGCAGGCAGCACCTCCAGCACGACCGGGGGGGCATTTGGCAGCGGGGACCAGCAGGCAGGCACAGCACAGCCACGTGAGCCCGGTTTCTTTGGGAAAACGGCAAATAACAGCAGTTTACTGATGGTTTTTTTTTTTTCCCCCCACTCCCCACCATCCCCTCACACCCGCCAGCTCCAGACGGGAAGGAGCCATCTCCTTGCCGAAGGGCACAGCTTGTCCCTGCCGGGAGGGGACGGGGACCGGCCGCTCTCCCACCTTCTCACCAGCTCCGGGCGGGAGGTCCCTGCCTGCGGGGAGCAGACACGGGGATGAACCCCCACAAAACGGACACCTCGGCCAACAGGAGACAGCAGGGACGCAGGCGCTCGCTGCGGCCGGCAGCGGGTTTGGTCATTCTGAAAAAATACATGTGTCTCCGTAACAACCTGCTCCGAGCCGTTCGGGATGGGTGACCCGCAGAGACCAGGGTACGACACCAACCCCTTTGGGTGAGGGGAGAGAGAAGGACCCTCTGCCTCATCGCTGCTGGTCCCTGGGGGCGGCTGGAGTCGCTCCCTGCTGGCAGCACGTTCGTGCCTCTTGCATCCCTCCCAAGTTTCCCCTGCCGTGTTTAAGGACACCCACCAGGCGAGGCCACTGCCGCCACCGCCGCTGGGAGGGCGCAGGACCATAAAAGCTCCTCGGACGCCGCGAAAGGATGATGCAGGAGGGCTGTGGCACCCTCGTTTTAGGGCTCACCCAAGGTGAGCCCCTCGTTTTAGCCTCTCCTCCCACGAGACCTCTCGTTTCACGTGGTTTTGGTGAGATTTGAGCTTATGGCTGCTCCTGCGCTGGTAAAAGTGCAGGTTAAATCATGAGCCGCCTGCGATGGCTCACCCGGGTCGGAGACTCCCTGCGCCCGGCGCTGAGCTGCCAGGGCAGACCAGCAGATCCCATGCTGGGGACATGGGGAAAACACATAAAATATCTACCGTGACCCAGGGGTTTCTTTTCCTCGGCCCCAGATTCAGCCGGCGTCAGCTCGGGCAGGGTTTGCGTGTTTTATCCCTGAGATATATCCAATGTCTCTCACCGCGTAGGTAATATTTCCCTGGGGATGTCAAATCCTCCCGGGGGAAGCTATGATCGCCCAGGACAGCGTTTGCTAAAGACCCCGCTCTTTGCAGCGGTGGGGAATTAAGACCGTGGTCCGACACAGCGACTTTGCACCCTTGGGAGGAGGGAGGGGTGCTGGGAGCCAGGAGCATCCCGTGGGATCCAGCGGTCGGGAGACGGAGGAATCATCCCCTCGGCGTGGGCCGAGCTGCACCCCAGCCCGGGAGGACGCATCTCTCCCGCCGGGGCTCTCGGAGGGCTGCGAGCGGTGCAGGACGCCCGGGCTGTGACTCTACGTCCCACGCCGGAGCATCCCGAGCATCTCCAGGATTGGGTGTTTTGCCCATTTTGGAGACGACAGCTCAAGAGCTGCCCGCTTACTGCCACCGACCTCCCTCGAGAGCTACTCGCTCCCTGTGTTCTCTCCCCAATGTGCCCCCAATGTCACCTCAAAGGTCCCACAAGGACCCAATGCCACAAGACGAGGTCAGAGCCGAGATCCAGCTGTGCTCGGACCCGTCCCGGGAGCAGCCCAGGCATCGCCTGGGGAGGGGGTAAGACCGCAGCGAGGGTGTCGTGATGATGTTGAAGCATCACTCTGCAGCTCGGGGGCATCCTGAGCCAGAAGTGGCGCCTCCGTATTTAAGAATTTCTATAATGTTTTTAAATGCTGGGGCGTTACCTGAGCCGGTGTAATGTCTCTGCACCTGCAGCACCTCGCTGCCCCGTCGCCGTTTCCGCTGGGATGGAGTTGACTTTCGTACTAGCAGCTGGCGTAGTGCTATGTTTTGGATTTGGGATGAAAATAGCGCCGGTAAAACACTGGTTTGTGTTGTTTCTAAGCACTCGAGGCTTTTTCTGCTCCTCACCCTGTGCCACCAGCGAGGGCTGGGGGGGCACAAGGTGTTGGGAAGGGACACGTTCGGGACAGCTGACCCCGACTGGCAAAGGGGATATTCCATCCCATATGGCGTCATGCTCAGTATATAGAGCTGGGGGGACGAAGAAGGGCAGCGGGGACATGGGGAGTGATGGTGTTTGTCTGCCCAAGTCCCCGTTACACGCGATGGGGCCCTGGGGACGGCTGAATACCCGCCTGCCCGTGGGAAGCGGTGAATGAATTCCTCGCTTTGCTTTGCGTGCGTGCGTGGCTTTTGCTCCACTGATGAAACTGTCTTTATCTCAACCCACGAGTTTTTCCTCACTTTCACCCTTCCGATTCTCCCCGCTCCCATCCCACCAGGGAGGGCGGCGAGCGGCTGCGTGGGCCTGGTTGTCGGCCGGGGTTAAACCATGACGTGCGCGGAGGTCACCAGCCCAACCAACCCCCGCGTGAAGAACCACCCCACCTCCCCTTGGCTCCCAGCCCGCTCCACTCCGTGTCTCCCAGCCACCCTCCGCCAAACCATTTCCAGCTCTGCCTCCAAACCGGGGCAACGGGAAGCGCCTGCGGTACGCAACACGACCCGCTCCGGATGGGATGGGATCGGAGAGACTGGACTCTCCACCATAACACACCATAAACAAGATAAGGCCAACCCCCCACCAAAAAGGCAGATGGAGCTTTCTGGGGAAGGGATTCTTTTTTTGATTGCTTTGCCTAAAAAGCCACATCAAGAAGGGACGACGATCTCTTCCCAGAAAGGGTTTGTCCAAGAGCTCAGCTTCTGCAGTTCCGTGTTTATTGGCATCACAGCAGCCCCGGTCGAACACGCAAGGTGCGACCCTTCAGCTGACGGGGTGAGAGACAAGCACAGAGGAACTTTTATAAGAAACAATCATTTATCAACGGTAATCAGGAAACGCCCGGACCTCTCTCAATTTGCAAACTGAAGAGAAGAGAATGGGAGAGGACGCTTCAGCCGGCAACCCGTAAAGCAGAATTAAAACAGCAAAGGCAGAAAATCCTCACATGCTACATCCCGCGCTTGTTTCTACCCTTCTGAGGACGTAAAGGGCTCCTCGAACTGAGTATGTTTTATTCTCAGATGTGTTCCTACTGACACAGTGGCACATTGCAGGGCGAGCTTTACCTCTGCAGATTAAACATGACCTAAAGCTTTTTACAAATCAATCAATCACTCAATGTGTCGGGAATTCTCTTTAAAGAAAGCCTGCCTTGCTAACGAGCTGGCTTTTTTTCCTCTCACTACGCAAACCCCCGAGTTTATGCAGCTCTTCGTATCGCCCAACGCATGAACGTAATTTCTCAGGGCAAACACAGGGATTCTCGGCTCACGGTTCTTATTAAACAACACAGTCTACGAAAAGCTCTTACTCTCCCTGCTACAGGAGAACTAAGAGAGTTTCCCAGCGAGGAACTGAAAGAATCTCACGATTCCCGTGCGTGTTCCTGTGAGAAATCTCGGGCAAGGAATGGTGAGTTTTGACACCCCTTCTACCTCAACTTCCCAAGCTCCCCTGCCGATACGGCACTGCAGAATTACCCAATTTTTACCCTGTTTTAGTCAGGTTTGTTCTGGGAGTCCTGGTGGCCCACAGGATGCCCATGAGCCAGCAACGTGCCCTGGTGGCCAAGAAGGCCAATGGCACCCTGGGGTGCACCCAGCAGAGCGTGGCCAGCAGGGCGAGGGAGGGCATCCTCCCCCTCTGCTCTGCCCTGGGGAGGCCGCAGCCGGAGCACTGTGTGCAGTTCTGGGCTGCCCGGGTCAGGAAGGACAGGGAACTGCTGGAGAGGGTCCAGCAAAGGGCTACGGAGATGGTGAGGGGATTGGAGCATCTCTCTGATGAGGAAAGGCTGAGGGCTGTGGGGCTTTTTAGTCTGGAGAAGAGAAGACTGAGGGGGGATCCCATCAACGCTTATAAATACTCAAAGGGAGGGTGCCGGGGGGATGGGAACAGTCTTTTTCCAGTGGTGCCCAGGGACAGGACAAGAGGGAACGGGCACAAACTTGACCATAGGGAGTTCCATCTCAACCTGAGGAGGGACTTCTTCCCTGTGCGGGTGGCAGAGCAGTGGCACAGCTGCCCAGAGAGGGGGGGGAGTCTCCCACTCTGGAGCCATCCCAAACCCGCCTGGACGCCGTCCTGTGCCACTGCTGGAGGTGACCCTGCTGTGGCAGGGGGTGGGACTGGGGCAGCTCCAGAGGGCCCTGCCAACCCCCACCACTCGGGGATTCTGAACTGCTGAACTAACACGGTGGGTTTTTTGGCTGCTATTTTTACACTGAACCCAACCATTCACCTGAACCTACGCCCTCACAGCTCCATTTCCCACTCACAGCTCTGTGGACAACCCCGTTCTGATCGTGACATTTTCTCCGTCTTCTCAAACCTGAAAGACTCCCAGCATTTTTCTGCATTAACAGAGACATTCTCTAGCACGTGCTGGTTGGTGCGCCAGAAGATTTTATTTTAATAATGCTTTTGGTACAGTCAGCACTGCTCCATACAACTCCTCCTCCCAGATATGAATCATCTTGCTGCTAATTAAAATCAGCTCCTAATCAATGACTGGTAGGCTGGCACCAACCCGACGCTTTTCATACTTGAACTTGATTCAGTCTTATTAAACTGTCTTATCCTAAAGCTTCCCCTATAATCACTACGTGACTCTAAGCCATCATCTCTGGATGGAGAGGGATTTTTTTTTGACAACCAAATGGAAAAATCTATCCCAGGAAAGCTTCTGACACACCGATTACGTGTATACGTTGTGAGTTCGCAAGTGATTAGTGAGTCTCGGTTTTTCCATGAAGCTTTTTTCGCATTCCGTACACTTGTAAGGCCTCTCCCCCGTGTGAGTTCTCTGGTGGCGAATCAAGTCTGCGTGGCGACCAAAGCTTTTGCCGCAGTCTGTGCATATGTACGACGACGCCTGATTCTTTTTGGTGTGGGTTTGCTTATGTTTCAGAAGTCCAATTTTCAATTTAAAAGTCTTCTGACATTCTGTACACAGATATAGTCTTTCTCCTGTCTGGGTCTGCTGATAAAAAAGGATCTCTTCGAATTCATTAGGTTCTTCTTCCTCAAGAGAGCTGTTAGCTTTTCTGCTTCCCGATGGATTTGCCCGACCTGCTGCTGAGTTCTGGGGACTCTCAGACGTTCCCTCCTTGTCCGAAATTTGGCGAGTTGGGTCTCGGGATCCTCCTGAGAATGATCCACACAGTTCTGTATTTTCTGCAGTCTTTGCGTTACTCTGCAATTCGGATCTGATCGCAGTACCGCCGCAGCCTGGAACAGAAAGATTCCAAACACTCCCTTTACCTGACGTGGTGTGACATCAATCTCCAAAGAACAACCACCCCCCCTTCACTGCGGCTACACCCGTACGAAGAGAACAAGTTTGGGGTAAAAATGCAGGGATGCACTAGAATCCCCGCTCCCTCTAATCCTCCAAGCCCGTGCACTTTCACCGTGTTGCCAGTTTAATTTCTGACGAGTCTCAGGACACCACACACCTGCGCTAGGACCTGTGGGGATCTCCCTTTCCTCAAAATCCTGCTGATCCTTGGCGTGCAGCGCTTCTCGTGGCTGGACGTTGCTTTTGGGAACAGCATAGTCTGCACAAGGAACAGAACATGTGGAAATGATGGTTATTATTTTCCTCTGGGTTTTTTTTTTTTTCCCCCTCCATTATTACAAAGATATTTCCTAACCCACTTCAATCGTACTGATGTAGACAAAGGATACACTGCAGAAGGACCGGTGCCAAAGACAGCTTTTTGTCAGCCTCGGAGCTTCACCCCTCTGAGCCCTGGAGTTTCCTTAGATCCTTTTTTTTTTGGTAACATGACTCATTTTTGTTAATTTACATGAAAAATACTGCCTTTTGCTTTTGCAAAGAAGAACAATTTTCTAGTTGTTCCTAGAACTGTAAGAAAAGACTTTGTGATGCCTTTTTCTAGCAAATACCTGCATAACCCACTGCCCCTTTTACGACAGGGAAACGTCCAGCGAAGCGCTAACAGCAAATGCAGCTGCTCTGGCATCTCGAGAAGGTGGCTGAGAAGCAGGCGAGCAATATTTATCTTCCAATTTTTTTAAATATTGCAGAAATTATATCCAAAAGGTTGAAAAAATGTCCAGAACTAGAAGGTCTCAAATTGATTACAGCCATAAAAGCTGTTCCCCAGGGGTCAGTACTGGGTCCAGTCCTGTTCAATATGTTCATCAGTGACCTGGATGAAGGGATGGAGTGTTCCATCAGGAAGTTTGCTGATGACACAAAACTGGAAGGGGTGGCTGACACGCCGGAAGGCTGTGCCGCCATACAGCGTGACCTGCACAGCCTGGAGAGTTGGGCAGAGAAAAACCTGATGAAGTTCAACAAAGGCAAGCGTAGGGTACTGCATCTGGGGAGGAATAACCCCATGCATCAGTACAGGTTGGGGGCTGACCTCCTGGAGAGCAGCTCTGTGGAAAGGGACCTGGGAGTCCTGGGGGCCAACAGGGTGACCATGAGGCAGCAATGTGCCCTGGTGGCCGAGAAGGCCGATGGCACCCTGGGGGGCACCCAGCAGAGCGTGGCCAGCAGGGCGAGGGAGGGCATCCTCCCCCTCTGCTCTGCCCTGGGGAGGCCGCAGCCGGAGCACTGTGTGCAGTTCTGGGCTGCCCGGGTCAGGAAGGACGGGGAACTGCTGGAGAGGGTCCAGCAAAGGGCTACGGAGATGGTGAGGGGATTGGAGCATCTCTCTGATGAGGAAAGGCTGAGGGCCGTGGGGCTTTTCAGTCTGGAGAAGAGAAGACTGAGGGGGGATCTCATCAACGCTTATAAATACTCAATGGGAGGGTGCCAGGGGGATGGGAACAGTCTTTTTCCAGTGGTGCCCAGGGACAGGACAAGAGGGAACGGGCACAAACTGGACCATAGGAAGTTCCATCTCAACCTGAGGAGGGACTCCTTCCCTGTGCGGGTGGCAGAGCAGTGGCACAGCTGCCCAGAGAGGTGGGGGAGTCTCCCACTCTGGAGCCACCCCAAACCCGCCTGGACGCCGTCCTGTGCCACTGCTGGAGGTGCCCCTGCTGTGGCAGGGGGTGGGACTGGGGCAGCTCCAGAGGGCCCTGCCAACCCCCATCATTCTGGGATTCTGTAATTCAGCTGTTTGGAGCTGTGTGTCCTAACTGCCTTTCTGATACGTGAACTGATCTTCCCCCAGCTAATCCCTCCTCGTGCACTGCACAGCACATGCTTTTTTAACAGATCAGAGCTGTACAAAAAACAGAGGCAGCTGTCTGCAGACTCCAGCTTTCTCTAGCTTTTCCACTGTAAAAACCAGAAGGTATGTAAAGAATAAAAAAAGCGGAATTACATTGTCTCATTATTTCATGTAATCTCAACTCCGACAGTGCCGAAGCAGCAACAGAATGAGGTTAGGCTAAACCAGCATTTCTTAAACAGCACTGAAGAGCGTCACAAAGCACAAAGTAGAATAAGTAACAACTGAGGCTCCTGAGGTTCACAGCACAGTCCAGAGGACAAGCAAATGCACTTTCGGCCCCTAATTACAGCAGGTTCTTCTTCTATTAATCCAAGGAATTACCTGGAAGCTGAGGAGCCAGTGAGGAATCTTCAAACTGGAAAAAAAAAGGACTTCAAACAAATGTACAGTTGGGCACTTAAAAGTAACCAATAAGACTTCCTCATTTTCTAGGGCATCATTCATCCTATTTAACTATTTTGGCATCAAAATAGTTCAATACTCTTTAGTGAATCACAAAACCCAACATACATCAGGATTTAGGGACGATGAAAATACTCACAACTTAACTATAATCAACAAGTCCGCGGGATTCACGATACCGTAAGTCATTACGGCTCCTGAGCTTGTGTATCTAAACCTTTCCCGCTCTCCTTTGCTCCTTGTTTTACACTCAGTACATGCGTTTACCAGGGGCACGGTCAGAGATCCTAAACCCCTCTCCCAGGGGAGAGCCTTTCTCTCTATTATTCCACCCGTATCACGCAGACAAGGTCTCACCTACACACGCAGACGGAGTATCTGACTCCCACAGAGCGCAGGGAGGCAGCAGTCATGGAGGCATTAGAAAAGGGACTTCTCCTTCAGTCTTTAAAGGAAAGATTGTGGAGCTTATCATCTGCCACAAAGATTCAGAAGTATCTAAAGATTAATCCACTAGAAATCAAAGGACTGGAGGAGTGACTGTTAGACAAGAGCCAGGCCAGAAACAGCACAGATTGCTTAGTCTTCAGCGAGAAAGGGAAAACTAACCTTTACCCAACGTGGTTAAAGAGTCGTAATTCTCCTTTATCACTTTCCTATAAAGCTCTTTCTGCCAATCTTCCAAGTCCTTCCCCTCACGCGCTGCAGCATTATCAAACGTCCCGGGGACCTAAAACAAAGCATTCCAGCGTCAATGCCATTGGAGAGTTGTACAGCCTTGAAAGCCCTCTTTTTCAAACAGTATTAAACAAACGGTCACCAGCCAGCTGTTTCTAGCAATGCCCATGTTACGTATAACCGGCACACTAATTAAGGACTTTATACACAAATCTTCTACTGTTATTTCTGTATGTAGCTCAGAACGAGTAGAATTACTTAAAAATAACATGACTCAAGTTAAACAATGTCTTTCTATAAAGACTGGGTCAAAAATTAGTCATAAAAAAACCCCCATCCATGGTCACCATTGATACCCAGCCCCAGATTTGGCTCTTCCTTCCACTGAAAAGCAGAAAATATTCCAGAGTGTGTTTTAAGAAAGCCCCGAGGCAGCGCCACAGCCTGTCAGATCCGGCTGTGAGTGTTCTTCCCTAATAATAAAAGTTAACACAAACAAAAAAATTAAGCCCTAAAAATAGCAAGAGATGAATACTGCATTTTTTGCAATGTGTATGTTCATGCTGTGCACATACTTTGGATCCGTGCTTTATATCTACAAAGTACCGTGTTTGTACGTGCTTGCTTTTGAATACGCTTTGATTTGCCTTTCAACCTAATGCGCATCTCTCTGGTTCAGGTGTTTTGCAGCTCTCACCACATACAAACCCAACTGTACAAATCCGCTGCCAAGAGAAATAATTAACGTTCATTAATTTGTCGCTAGATGGGGTCGCAATCCAAATGAAATACACAGGGGAGAAGGTGGAGCAGAAGCTAAGCCTTTGCCTCAGCCCCAGAAGCCCACGCTGTGGGCACTGCGCCACCAACATATCATCTCAGCGACTCTAAAGGAAATTTTTCCAAGCACACGGGCTGTCGTGTACAAATACAGGTCTGCAGGGAGCGAATCCATTTTACAGCATGAACCAGGACCACATTTCCAACAAACTGCAGGTTTCCCCCCCTGACATTTAGGCACAAAACTGGAATTTGAGCACAAAAAGCACCAAGATGCCTTTAATTTCCCCAGTCACCGACCTCCCAGTGCCACCTCCACACTTGGCCGTACCAGGGAGAAAAACACAACCCACTGCTGCGCTGGCAACATTTTCCTGCCACGCAGCACGTTTCACCTACTGCTGCTTCCTTCAAGTGCTTTACATGCAAATCTTCTTTTAATTTAAGGGAAGTAAATACAATAGCAAACATCTTAATTACCCTCGAGTGCTCAGGATTCCGGATTCGTTTGCGAGTTTTATTACTTATCCCACCACAGAAACTTCGAGGTGTGCCGACGAGCCAGGTTCCGTCTTCACCCAAAATGAATTTTTTGGGAACAGCTTCTTTCAGCAGCCGTCTGTTTTTTCTAATTTTTAAGGGGTCAATTTCAAAAGAACTGTCCTCAAAATGCTTCGAACACAGTCGCTGATGCTTGGATGGCGTTCCCATGTCCCGGCCCATGTTGTGAATCCACTGCTTCAAGAGAGGTTTATTTTGTAAAGGAAAGCCATAGAAAGTAACAGTACTGTTCTTGTACACCCCACTGGTGGCGTTTTGACAGTTCAGTGCCGAGCAATAAACCATCGTAAAATGAGAAACAGGAACAAATCGAAAAATAATGTGCCAGGAGAAAGGTTTAAATGGTTTTTAATAAACTTTGGTATTCAACGGGCCTAAACTTGTCAAGAAAAAACATGTTTTTGAAAGACAGAAAGAGCTGAGGTCATGAAGTGAAACATGGTGCTGAACTCTGCTGCCAGAAACATGGAGCTCACCACAGCTGATGTCTGCAGCACACGGAAAGGAGGAGCCAGGTCACCATCCACAGCATGTGGCTTCCCCGCTTCAAAGCGACAGCGTACAATCTGGAAGGCACAAACCTTTAAAATCAGCTTAATGGACCATCACTATGCAGATTTACATTTAAAGTAACTTCTGCTATGTACACATATATATGCACTTCGTTAATGTGCACCTCTGTGAAGAATCCTCCCACACTCCACAACAAAGATTATTATACAGTTATTCAGAAGGCAACAACAAAAGGGCGATAGCCAAATAACTTCCAAAAAAATGAACCATAGAATCATCTGGGTTGGCAAAGACCTTTAAGATCATCGAGTCCAACCGTTAACCCAGCACTGCCAACACCACTAACCCACGTCCCTCAGCACCACGGCCACACGGCTTTTAAACACCCCCAGGGACGGCGACGCCACCCCTGCCCTGGGCAGCCTCTTCCAGTGCTTCACAGCCCTTCCCGGGAAGACATTTTTCTTCATATCCAACCTAAACCTCCCCTGGTGCAACTTGAGGCCATTTCCCCTTGTCCCGTTGCCTCTTCCTTGGGAAAAGAGAGCGACCCTCCCTCGCTACACCCTCCTTGTAGAGAAAGGGCTCTGCAGAGCACATGGGCAACACCTCTGGAAACCACCTCACCATCACACCGCGCTTCTGGGAACACCTACGGAGCGTGACCCATTCTGCTATCGGCCCCAGGGCACTCCCCCAACTTGGAGCCCTGCCGCAGAGCCCACTCATTACCCGTTCCCCAGCGCTGCTGGGACAGGAGGAGCTCGGTAATTCCCCCAGGGCCGCCACCCGAGCGCGGGGGACACCGGCCTCCCCGCCCCCGGGGCGGGCACAGGCCTCCCCGCCCCCGGGAGCCTCTCCCACGGCCCGGGACCCCCCAGGGCGGCCGTTCCCCTCCTCTCCCCACCGAGGGGGGAGCCGTGCCTCCGCTTACGGACACCGCTGCCTCCCCCACGCCTTCACGGGCAGCCCCAGGCCACGCCGGCCGCTCACCGGCCCCTCCGCGCCGCCATCTTCCTCCGCGGACCCAAGCCCCGCCCCTCGCCCGGGCAGCAGCCAATCGGGGGAGGAGCTAGCGTCCGCACGCCGCCAGCCCTAGGCGGGGTGGGCTGGCCCACCTCCCCTCGCCATTGGCCGGCCGCCGTTCGCACCCGCCCTCCCATTGGAAGCGCGCTGCCCACGGTCAGCCAATCACCACTGGCACGTGCGGCGCGGCCTCCGCGAGGGGAGGGGGTTGGGCCGACCCCTTCATTCCCATTGGCCAGCACGCGAAAAAGCAGGTCGCGGATTGGAAAAGGGTGAGCGTGACCTCACGGGAAGGGAGGCGGGGATTGAGAGCTCGGCGCCTTCCTGTTGTCATAGCAACGGCGGAGCCGGGCCGGGCCCGAGGCGCCTCCCGCCGCGGCGGGGCCTGGGCGGTGGAGCGGGGCGGTGAGGCGGCGGCCAACCCACCCGGCGGCTCCCGGGAAGCGGCTCCGTGTCCGGCCGTGCCCGCGGGAGGAGGGTTTCGCAGGCCCGGGGCCTCCTCAGGGAGAACCGGCGGCGGGATGGGCCCAGCGAACCTGATAGGGGGGCCCAGTGACGGGCCCCATCCCCGCCTGAAGAGAAACCCGCTCTGCCGAGGCTGAGGGGGGGCGGAGGAGGCCCCGGAGATGCTGCGAGGGCTGAGCCCCTCTGCGGGGAGGACAGGCTGGGAGTGGGGGGGGGGGTCAGCCTGGAGAAGAGAAGGCTCCGCGGAGACCGCAGAGCCCCTTCCAGTGCCTAAAGGGGCTCCAGGAGAGCTGGGGGGGACTCTGGGTCAGGGAGGGGAGCCATGGGACGAGGGGGAACGGTTTGACACTGAAAGAAGAGAGATTTAGGTTAGGTATTAGGAAGAAATTCTTTGCTGTGCGGGCGGTGATCCCCTGGCGCAGGCTGCCCCGAGAAGCTGTGGCTGCCCCATCCCTGGAGGTGTCCAAGGCCGGGTTGGACGGGGCTGGGAGCACCCTGGGCTGGTGGGAGGTGTCCCTGCCCAGGGCAGGGGGTGGCCCTGGGTGGTCTTTAAGGTCCCTTCCAACCCAAACTATTCTATGATTCCCCCTTCTCCATTGTCGGTTATTTCCACAAAGCTTTGCCTTGAAAATGGGGGTTTAGAGGACAGCAGACCCAGAGTTTCTCCTCTTGTGTCAACCTTGCTCATCTTTTCTCCTCCAGTAGAATGACACGTGACATTTCTCTAACAATATTTTTTTTTTTTAAAAGAGAATTTTCCAGCCAACAAAAAAGCATCCAAACAAAACTTAAGCAGAAACATGCATGTAAGAAAGGCTGTTTAACAAAATTTGTCACAACTATCTGACAGTGATGGAGCTCTGAACCAAAACGGGCTCTTGCCTGACTCAGCCAGTGCTGCTGCTTCAGCATTTTTTTTTCCGTGAGGCTCAACGCCATCCAACAACAAGGTGACAGATGATATATCCAGACTCTTTTATTACTAAAAGGAATGAATTGTGTCCTTGCAGTGTCACAACATGCCAGACTCTCAGCAGTGCTCTCCCCCTTAAGAGACACTGAATATGAGTAATAATACAGTTTCTGAAGGAAAATGTTTAACGAGCATCTACATTTTCTGTTTTCGTAGGATTCGAAAAACTGAATGAACAGAGAAGACCTGTAACAACGTGGTAAATTAAATGCAACAAAACTTTAAGGTTATGCAAAATGAAAACCATATTGCAGGCTCCCTGGTCATTTTACACCTGCAGGTGAGGATCCCAGCCTTCAGGAATCCTCTCTCGGGGCTCCGTGCTGCTGAACCCCAGGAGCTCTGTGATTTAACTGCGGGAACAAGCTGCCTCTCGAGCTCTGCTCTCCTCTGTAGCTGCCACTTCCCGAAGAGGCTTCTTTCAGACAGCCACAGGGTCAACACTTCCTTTCTCAAAGCATTTCACACAAGTGTGTGTTTCCCGACACTTATTTAGTGGACAATTAGTAACTTTAACTCACTTGTTTTCAGCCCAGTCCCCGGACTCTGGACTCCCAGCAGCCTAGGGGTAACATTTCAGATATCCTCCAGCCTGAAGCGTTACACATTGTTCCGTGTGCTGATGTGATTTCTCTCCCGTGCGGATTCATGGCTAGCAGTAACTGAGCACTGCAGACTTCCTACACAGCTCCAACACACTCCGAACAGCTACAGGCACTGGTGAAACCGTGAAACAGCTCCGCTGACCATTTCAACGCTGTCTGCAGAAAACAGCCCCCCAACCTTCTCCCTTTGCCTGGGAGGGGGCTCAGGACGGCTGTTCGACAGCCTCCTCCTCCCGCCACCATCCAGCACAGAGCTGGGAGATCCTGCCATGGCCCTGCAAGGGTGACAGCCAAGGGGGCTGCGAACCCCCCGGCTGTATGGGATTTTCTATATGGAGTGCATTACAGACCCTCTGATCTCTGTGCAGGGCCAACCCGCCAACGCCAGGTGTGACTCCTCCACGTGACTTTCCTGATGCTTCATGAAACTCCTCCTGAGCACAAACCTTTTCCTGCAGAGGGGGCACTGGAAAAGCCCCTCTCCCGAGTGCTGGCGCTGGTGTTTTAGAAGATAATCCTTTCTCCTGTAGCTTTTGTCACACTCGGAGCACTTGTATGGCCTCTCTCCGGTGTGAGTCATCTGGTGTCTAACGAGCCACGAATGGCAAACGAAGCTTTTTCCACAGTCGCTGCAAATGTAGGACTTGCCCCGGCCCTGGCTCTGCTGCTGGCTTGCTGGGCTGCCCCTGGGTGCCAAGTGCTGCCTGCATCTGCTGCACGCCTCCGACTTTTCCTGCGGGTGATCCCAGCAGGGGCTAGCTAGCGGGTTTTCTGCAGGGAAGTTCTCCTCGCCCTCTGCAGACGGCTGCTCGTCTCCGGTGAGGCTGTTATGGTCACGAAGCCTGGTTCCGCCCATAGGGTTTTGTCCACTCTTGGTGCGGGCCACCAGCTGCGGCCCCACGGGCAACCCCTCGCCGGAGGCAGGAGCAGCCCCCTGCCCGATGGGGCTCATTTCTTTCTCACCAGGAGCACACAGCTGCGAGTGCAGCAGATGAAACATTCTTTCGCTGAGACTCTTCTCACATGTAGAGCCTGGAAACATCTCCCCTTCTCGGGCTCCCTGGGGAGTCTGAAGATGTTCCTGCTGGCTGGAGTTTCTCTCACATTTGTTGTACGCACACGGTCTCTTGCCGACACTGTTTTCCTGACTGCTAAAGAAATCTAAGTGCTCGCCAAACCCACGGTCGTACCGAGCATCACCCCCAAGGCCATTCCCAGTGGTGTTTGTTTCTATCATTTCTGAATTCCACTGACTGTCCCATGTCGCTCCGGGGCTAGGATCCTTGGAAAACTTCTCTCCAGGTCTTCCTGGTACCTCTGAGTCACACACTGTGCTTTCAAAGCAATCTGCTGGAGGGTCCCTCTTCGTGTTTTCATCGTGCACTGAAATAGATAGATTTCAGAGTCTTTCAATTAAGGAAGTCTCTTAGGAGTATCCCTCCAAGTCTACACCCATGTCATGCTAATGGACAGAGAAAGTAAATAAGACGGGAGGTTTTAATACTGAGGGGGAGAGCAAGCACCAGTGTTCCCCTGAAACAAAAATCTCAAGGAAAAGAGAAGATCTTTTTGCAATTATTTTTTTTTAAATCTACACCAAAAAAAAATCACTAATGCAATGTCTTATCTTCACCCCTTCATTCAGATGTCTGAAGTGTGAGATCTAAGGTCCCTGACAGAATGGACACCGTCACATAGAATCACAGAATCATCTAGGAAGGGACCTTTAACATCATCGAGTCCAACCGTTAACCCAGCACTGCCAAGGCCACCACTAACCCACGTCCCTCAGCACCACGGCCACACGGCTTTTAAACACCCCCAGGGACGGCGACGCCACCCCTGCCCTGGGCAGCCTCTTCCAGTGCTTCAC
Organism: Pluvialis apricaria; assembly: GCA_017639485.1. Lineage (NCBI taxonomy): Eukaryota > Metazoa > Chordata > Aves > Charadriiformes > Charadriidae > Pluvialis > Pluvialis apricaria. Next base: position 1,025,788 of record CM030008.1, on the reverse strand, counting down.
AACCCTTTCCAGGAAGAAATTTTTCCTCACATCCATCCTAAACCTCCCCTCGCACAACCTGAGGCCGTTTCCCCTCGTCCCATCGCCTGTTCCTTGGGAGCAGAGCCCGACCCCCCCTCGCTGCCCCCTCCTTTCAGGCAGTCACACCTCAGTGCTCTCAGCTGCTCTCCGGACGCTCCACCGAGCATCTAGAGAAGCAAAGGTCCAAGCTGAGGCATGCAAGCCAGCTCAGCGTGTCCATGTGGGTGCACCCCTTATTGTACGTGAAGCGTTGTCTCTGCAGGCCGGGCTTCTGGGGGCAGACACTCTCTGGCCATGTCTTCGTTCAGAGAGCTCGGAGCAGTGCTGAGTGGAGCAGGCTTTCTCACCTTACAAGTGATTCCCAGGCAGGCACACAGCTCTGGCTCGATGACTGAGAGCTGTCAGTCAGGCTGCCCCTCCCCTAGACACCTCTCCTGCCCTCCTTGGAAAACATTCACGACTCCTGATAATCCAACCCAAAAAGGTACCTGGCGCCGTAGCTGCTTAGGCACAGCTCCAGATCTGCCATTGGACAAAATTGTTCTGCTGACCTGCGCATTCCCTCTTTCTGTAATTACTGTTTCCTGTGACAAATACCCAGTGTTTCATTTTCCATCAATGCTCTTCAGCCCGGCTTTCTAACGCTCTGTGATTTTTCTATCCCTTAAGACCTGTGACCATTCCAACCTCTGCCAGTTGCTACAGAGACTCCACTGAGCATCACGAAGGACCACGGGTGTCTCAGCAACGCCAGCCAGCTGAGTCCAAAGTTATCAGCACCGCATAAACATCCTGAGCTTCCTAAACTTCTAAACTTTCCTAAACTTCTCTGCCTGCATACTAGGACATCAGCACACAAACATGTTACCACAGGCCAAGATAAAACATGAACATAAAAGGCACCAGTTGCCCTACAGCGATTGTCTAAGCATGTCCTCTCACCCCAGTTAACTCCAGGTTACGTGTAAGCACGGACTGGAAGGTCTGGAACAGAGTCGGCTGGGGAGCCCACCCTGTGAGCTCAGAGCAGCTGGGACAGGTCTCCCTCGGGGAGGAGTTAGGTGGAGCTGATCCTGCCTCACACCAGGGCAATATCCCGGATGACCTTTTTTCTGTGGGGCAAAATCATTCATGTCGGCAGTTCCCACGCAGCTCCCAGCATACGGAGAGTTTATCCCTTGATTTACTCTATAGCAACTCCATCACGTGGCCATGAATGTTTAAATAACTCACATGAAGTGAAGGAATTCCAGGCTACCAACTGATTTCTACATAAAATATTCCTCTGCACTCTCTTTCTCAGTTACCCGCTTGAGAGCTATACTGAGTGGTCCCGGGTTGTGGCCCAAGGGAGCGTATTTAGAATCACAGAATCCCAGAATCGTTTTGGTTGGAAGAGACCTTTAAGGTCATCAAATCCAACTGTTAACCCAGCACTGCCAAGCCCACCACTAACCCACGTCCCTCAGCACCACGGCTGCACAGCTTTTAAATACCCCCAGGGACAGCAACTCCACCCCTGGCCCTGGGCAGCCTCTTCCAGGGCTTCACAGCCCTTCCCAGGAAGAAATTTTTCCTCATATCCAACCTAAACCTCCCCTGGCCCAACTTGAGGCCATTTCCTCTTGTCCTAAATTTAATACACCCATCCAAACTCACACACCCGTTCCCTGAGGTTAAGCCTCGACCCAAAGATAAATATTAACTCCGCCTCAAGCATGACCCATGCTCCAAGCACGTTCTGCACAAAAACTCCTCACAAGGAATGACAGCGTGTACATCTCCAAACAGCACGACCTAAAAGTGGTTTGCATTAAAGCTGCCTTCTCTTTTGCTGCAGGATAGCTCTCCTGCTTGGGAACGTAAAGACGGGGCTCCACGTTCATTGGTACCAGGTTTAGACACCATCAAGCCAGCAGGAAGCACAAACTCGATCCGTACGGCCCGAGCACAGCGCTGTGCTTTCCTAAACAGAAACCCAAGACAACGCCTACGACAGTCTTAGGCCAGCTGAAGGAGGAAGGAGCCTCTTCAGCTGACAGAACCTGAGAATTTTGTGAACAAATATTAACTTTCAGACTGAGGTTTGTGCCAGTCCTTTCACGGCTTATGTTATAAGGTCGTCACATTTAATATAGTGCAAAAAATGCTCTAAATTCACTTTACTGTCCCGGAAATCTCAGCTGAAATCCATTACTGACCTGTACTTGGATCTGTGGAGATTTCTTCTTTCTCCAAGTCTTGTCGTTCAGGGCAGCGTGGCTCCTCCTCTTGTTTAATCCATGATAAAACATTGGTTGCGTAAGTCTGAAATCCTGCTCATTGGGGAGAATTTACACAACTGAGAAACGCTGGAGAAAGATGCAAAGCACAGAAGATTCGGGTACTCACAAAGATAAGAAAAGTGCTAACAAAGCCTCAGGAAAGACATGACATGAAGAGCCACCTGAGGAGGAATTTCTGCAGTGGGAGTTTTTGCCAGGGAATCCTCACCTGCGTCAGGGTCTCTTGGGAGGTCCTCGCCCTCCGCGCCTGGCAGCTCCCTGGCGTACGCCTCCTTGCCTTTCTTGGTCTGACTTGAAGCCTCAGGCTCATAAAACGCTTGCTCTGCTAAAGGAGAAAATTCAAGCCAAGCATAATCATAAGAGCGTAAGCTCAGGATTTCACAAGAGTGAAACCCGCTCTTGTTTGGATTTTTGTTTTCCCCCAAGCCAAGCTCCCATAAGCCCAGCTTCTAAACGAAACCTGATGCAAAGGTCTAAAAATCCCAGTTTGCTACATACACTGGAAGCCAAGCAAAATGACAGTGGAGCCAACAGATAGGGCTGCTACCTTTTGCAAAGAGTAAGGACAGCCAAGCTCCAAAGCAGAGTAGTTTATTCGTAACACAAAGAGGTACCACTGAGTGAGAAGGCAAGAAACAGGTCTCCGGGCTGCGCAGCATCCCTGTACAGCGACAGCACTACCAAGGAGTCAGTGCACTCACTTGTATATGCAGAAAAACCACAGAGGAGAAGGGAGGAGGGAAAAGGCAACCTGGAGCCTCTGGCTGTGCAGGAGGAGAGGCACAGCACCCCTGCAAGAGAAGGCTGCAGGGGACGCAGAACTGAGGAGGTGCCACAGCTCCGCTTCCCCTGGAGCCAGAGCAGCGCAGTCCTGCCTCCGTGCCGTCGCAGCCCCGTGCAGCGGATGGCACCAACCACAGACCTCATTCTGGCACTGATTTTTGCCTTCTCCAAGTTAACCCGTTAGCCGCAAAAAGTGACTAATGGCTCACTTTGCACTAGATATTTAACCAGCTTAGAGCTATCAACTTGAGGGAAGCAAAATAAGGAATTTAAGGGAGAATGAAACATTTTCTATACCACACTGCCCTGCTTGGATGAAAACCAGCCACATACTCTGCAACTCCAAAATGGCCGCGAGAAGGGAAAGACGAAAATACCAGCCCTTACCCGTCATGACTGGTGGCGAGTCTGTTCAAAACTTGTGAGCTTTTTATAAAAGATTTGGAATACTTGAGACGAGGTGAAAAAAAACCCCAACCAACCCTTGGAATTTAATCCCTCTGTTCCATTTTACCTCCAAGGTATGCAGTTACTCACCCGGGCAGGGCTCTTCAGGAGCTTCTCCAGCCTCCTCCTCCTGCTGCTCTGCAGCACACAACTCTTCCTCTTGCTTAATATGAATTATGCTGTCTTCTGTTAATAGGAAACAATGTTATTTTAATTCCACACACAAAATTAATTCCAATTCTCATCCCATCCCGGGCACAGCAGCTCTGTTCTAGGCCACATTCTAGAGAAAACCTCAATTCAGTTCTAGTTCTTGCTGACCAAGGCCTCCTAAACAGACCTAAAATATTTGTCACACAACCCTCAGTGGATGTTTGCGCTTCAGAAACACACAAGAGTTTCATGCAAGAGTAATGTCCGTTTTGTTGCGGGGCCCATTAACAAATGAAACCACATTCTACATGGCCCCGGGAGAAGACGGTGCCACCTGAATTCTCGTTCTCGAGTTTTGTTTGTCTTTTGGCTCTGCCAGAATCATGCCACCCCCTTTTCAGTCGCTTCTTGGTAAAACGCACACCACTTCTAACCTGTCAGAAAAGCACTAGTGAGAATTATGGGTGAAACTTATCAAAAAAAGAAAAAAAAGAGTCTATGAAATAAATACAGAAAAACAGATGGGCTAACGCTCTGCACATTACCTTTATAGCTCCATAACACAATCAATGAATTAGAGAAATATTTTGCATGTGTGTAAAAACAACCACGTTGTGCGCGTTTGTGCACAGAGAACAGAAAGTCCTCTCGACAGCCAGCCTTCAGGCTGGAAAACCGAACGTCACCCCGCTTTGGCTGGCCAGGCAGACATGGCCAAAAGGCGAGGGGGACTGCAGGTTTGTCACAGGCAACTGCAGGTGGCTCGGCAATCGGGAGAGGGGAAAAAAAAAAGGTGGTTTGATGTAGCATTGGGGTAAGACTGGGAGGGATGAGGTGCCCAAACAGCTGAGTTTGGAAGACCACGCTCCACACCGCAAGCGCCGTGGAGAGAGGCTGACGTCCCAAAGAGAGCCCAGCCGGGCCGGGTTTTTGGCGCTCCACGTCTCGCCAGCCTGAAACCACTCACCGGTGCCGGTATCCGCAGGATCGCCTCTCCCATCCCCATCTTCGCAGCTCACACTGCACGGCCTGTCCCCATCTTCCCATCGTCTCCGGCCATCACCTCTGGCAGCGTCCGGCTCTGTGGGAGACCTGAGGTGAGACGCGGCCAGGAAGGGGGTTCCCCCCCAACCGCACGGGGGACCGTCGAGGGGACGGCGGGGGAACCACGCGCCGGCCACAGCCACGCTCCCTCCTCGAGGTCGCGGCGGGGCGGCGGGCCCTTACCGAGGGACAGCAGCATGCGGCAGTCGCTCCTCATGACGGCGCGGTGCAAGGCCCGCTGCCACCCGCGCAGCGCCCGCCGCTCCCGCTCACCGAACTGCACCCACACCTCCTCCGGCCTCACCGGCACCCCAGGCCGCGCTGCCTCCCGCCCACCGCCGGTTCCCCGCCTCGCCGACACCCGCGGGGCCCCGCCGTTCTCCAGCCGCCGTTCCAGCGCCTGCAGGCGGCCCCGCAGAGCCAAAGCGGCCCTCAGCTGCCGCTCCGCCCGCGCCAGGCGGGCTTCCAGGCGGAGCAGCCGAGCCGCCACCGCCTCCGCTCGCCCGACCCGCGGACCGGCCATGGCCGCCGATACCGGCCCCTCGCCGCGCCCGGCCGACCGGCCCCGCAGCGCCCTCTGCCGCCGCCCCGAGCCCGCAGCTGCGGCGCCCCCCGGCGGGAGGGCCCGGGGAGGGCGGGGACGGCGGCAGCGGGAGGGACACGGGGTCCCCTCAGGGCCATCGGGGAACGGGGGCCTCTGAGAGCTCGGGGGGATTGGGGACCCCTCAGAGCCATGAGGGATCGGGGTTCCCTCAGAGTCATCAGGGATTGGGATCCTCTCAGAGCTCTGTGGGATCTGGGTCCCCTCAGGACCATCAGGGACTGAGGTCCCCTCAGAGCCATAAGGGATTGGGGTTCCCTCAGAGCCATCAGGGACCGGGGTCTTCTCAGAGCTCTGGGGGATAGGGGTCTCCTCAGACCCATGAGGGATCAGGGTTCCCTCAGAGTCATCAGGGATTGGGGGTCCCTCAGAGCTATCAGTGATTGGGGTCCTCTCAGAGCTCTGTGGGATCTGGGTGCCCTCAGGACCATCACAGACTGGGGTCCCCTCAGAGCCGTAAGGGACTGGGGGTCCCTCAAAGCCATCAAGGACCGGGGTCCTCAGAGCGCTGAGGAATCAGGGTCCCCTGAGGGCCATAAGGGATCAGGGTTCCCTCAGAGCCATCAGAGACCAGGGGTCCCTCAGAGCCATGAGGGACTGGGGGTCCTCTCAGAGCCATGAGGGACTCGGGGGATCCTCTCAGAGCCATGAGGGACTCGGGGTTCCCTGAGAGCCATAAGGGATTGGGGTCCCCTCAGAGCCATAAGGGTCTGGGGGTCCCTCAGAGCCACGAGGGACGGGAGTCCTCTCAGAGCTCTGGGGGATCAGGGTCCCCTCAGAGCTATGAGGGATCGGGGGCCCTTCAGAGCCAGGAAGGACCACTTCCTCAGGGCTATAGGAGCTCAGGATCCCCTCAGAGCCATGAAAGCTCAGGGTCTCCTTACGGCCATCAGGGACCAGGGATCCTCTTGGAGCCAGGAGGCATCAGGGTCCCCTCAGAACCATCAGGAACTGGGGGGGTCCCCTCAGAGCCAGGAGGGACCAGGGGTCCTCTCAGAGCTGTGAGGGACCAGCGTTTCCTCAGAGCTATGGGGGCTCAGGATCCTTTCAGAGCTGTGAAGGACTGGGGTCCCCTCAGAGCCATCAGGGTCAGTTCCCCACAGAGCCATGAGGGTGGCAGGATGCTCAGAGTCATGAGGGATCAGGGTCCCCTCAGAGCTGTGAGGGAACAGGGTCCTGTCAGAGCCCTGGGGACATTAGGGTCCTCTCAGAGGCATGAGGGTCCACCGTCTCTTCAGAGCTATGAGGGTTCAGGATGCCCTCCAAGCCATGAAAGCTTGGGGTCCCCTCAGGGCCATGAGGGATCAGTTCCCCACAGAGCCATGGGAGTGCAGGGTCCCTCAGCTGGGATCTCCTCAGAGCTGTGAGGGACTGGAGTCCCCTCAGAGCTGTGAGGGATCAGTTCCACTCAGAGCCATGAAGATTCAGGATCCCCTCAGAGCCGTGAGGATTTTGTGTCCCCTCAGAGCCACGAGGGTTTGGGCTCCTCTCAGAGCCGTGGGAACTTGGGATCTCCTCAGAACCATGAGGGTGCAGGATCTGAGCCCGAGGCCTGTCCTGGCCCACCATGCCAGGGTGCAGCACAGGGTCTCTGTGTTTCATGTCAGTGCAGCTCCAGGTGCCACCATGGCCCTGGGATGGGGTGGTGAGAGCCGTGACGTGCAGCCTGGCCCTAGACTGCGGATGCCGCCCGTGTGGCTCCGCTCCTGCTTCACTGACATGCTGAGGGGGAGATCCTGGGGTAGGCAGCCCTCCTAATGGCTCCATCTGTGGTTACAGCAGCCCCTCGGCTCTCCTGGTCTGCCCAAGTGTCAGGAGGGAGTTCATGTCTCAGGCGCGTTGCTCAAAAAGCAAAAAGCTGAAGTTGTTGGAAGCCTTTATTGGATCTTGTGCACAGGGTACACCCACCACAGGGGAATTCAGCACACTCAGGTCTTCCAGAAGCATCTGGGGCCTCCACAGAGGCACCTTCAGTTAGGCTGGGTGACAACCCCAGGCCTTCCCTCTATGACTGACTGCCACTGTGTCACCAACAGTCTACTTGGAATTACCACCTTACCTTATAGAATCAGAATCATAGAATGGTTTGGGTTGGAAGGGACCTTGAAGACCATTGAGTTCCAACCCCCCTGCCATAGGCAGGGCACCCCCCACCAGCCCAGGGTGCTCCAAGCCCCGTCCAACCTGGCCTTGAACACCTCCAGGGATGGGGCAGCCACAGCTTCTCGGGTCAACCTGGAACAGTGCCTCACTGCCCTCACAGGGAAAAATGTCTTCCCAATGTTTAATCTAAACCTGCCCTCTTCCAGCTTAAAGCCATTCCCCCTCGTCCTATCACTCCATGCCCATGTAAAAAGTCCCTCCACAGCTCTCCTGTAGGCCCCCTTTAGGTACTGGAAGGCTGCAATAAGATCTCCCCAGAGCCTTCTCTTCTCCAGGCTGAACAGCCCCAACTCTCTCAGCCTTTCCTCATAGGAGAGGTGCTCCAGCCCTCGGATCATCCTTGTGGCCCTCCTCTGGACCTGCTCCACCAGGTCCATGTCCTTATGTTGGAGGTTCCAGAGCTGGATGCAGTACTCCAGGTGGGGACTCATCAGAGCAGAGCAGAGGGGCAGAATCCCCCCCCCTCACCCTGCTGGCCACACTTCTGATGCAGCCCAGGATACAGTTGGCCTTCTGGACTGCAATTGAACATTGCCAGCTCATGTTGAGCTTCTCATCAATCAGCACCCCCAGGCCCTTCTCCCCAGGGCTGCTCTCCAGCCATTCCCCACCCAGCCTGGATTTGTGCTTGGGATTGCCCCGACCCAGATGTAGGACCCTGCACTTGGCCTTGTTGAACCTCATGAGGTTGGCACAGGCCCACCTCTCCAGCCTGCCCAGGTCCCTCTGGATGGCATCCCTCCCCTCCAGCCTGGCTACCTCGCCGCACAGCTTGGTATCATCGGCAAACTTGCCGAGGGTGCACTCTACCTCACTGTCCACATCACCGATGAAGATGCTGAACAGTAACAGGAGTATCTTCCTAACTTGGTAAGTTTCCTAAACTGTCTGACCATCAGCTATGCAAAATGGGACCTCCCTTACCATAAGAGGTGATCAAAACTGCAAAGTTAAAAGTTCGCTTGCTAACATTACCTATGTGGCTGATGTGCAGGTGTTTGTTATAGGTAGGTCTCAGGAGGGTTCTGAGTTATGTCAGCTCTTTATAGCCATTCCAGTAGCAGGAATCAGGTGTTTGACCTGTAGTGCAATGAACTTCTCCTACCTGTCTTCTTAAATCTTGCCTGGGTGTCCTGCCCCATGGCGATGAGAACCTACTTCTGGGCCACGAGAGGCTGGTGGGCTCATACTCCTCCCACGGATGTTCAGCTGAGCTACACTGGGCCTCTCAGCTTGGCACAACAGTTGTGTATCCTGCGGGACCATGCTGAGGGTGGCTGCAGCAGAAGAATTCCCCTCCAGTGTTTGGAAAGGACCAGACCCATTCCAGGAAGGGACAGAAAGAGACTTAAGAACTTTGCAATGGTGCTAAGTGACATCTATTGTGACATGCACATGGTTCTGGTCCTCTTGGTGAGGGACAGAGCTGCGGGGAGAGCCAGGCTGCCAGAGGATGGTAAGGATCCTCTGTACTTACACATGTTCTTCTTGTCTTGCACTTAATCGTTATGTAAGGAGCTGGATGTGGGACAGCCAGAGTACCTCTCTGAAACCCAGTGTTCCACGGGATGCAAAGAATTCCTACTTCTACGTGGTAAGACACACAGAGAGGCTTTTATAAAAAGAAATCTGAAATCATAAAGCAGTAAAAACCATGGAGTTGCTCTAACAACAGCAAGTACTTGCAAAATGAACAAACAAAAGCTTGAGCTGCTTGTAGGCAAAATAGTTTGCATTTGCCGGAACTTGAGAGTCCAGTAAGATGTTGCTGTCCTAGGTACACCAGGGTCGGTTTATTTTTTTCCCTATTTTTTCTGCCCATGACTTTGCTTTCTTTCCTGAAGAATATCTCAACCTAGATATCTTTTTGTAGTGGGGGCTGCTGTCCTACTCCAGCCTCGGCTATAGCAGCCCAAGTAACGGAGGCTCAGAGAAATCTTGCATGCTGAGAAGCACTACCCAAGGACGACAAAAGCTCAATGCTTGTTCATGGGAGGGGCGGAGACTCCACGATACATCTCAGGGTGGGTGTAGGAGACCTTGTGCTCCCAAAATACTCCCTCCCTTCCCATCACCACGTCTTCTCTCGCCTTCCCCTGTAGCTTCTTCTCTTTCCCGTAAGCATCACTCCCTCTGTGCAGGGGAGGATTTCTCTTCTTTCTCTTGGTCTTGGAAGAGCAGCACATTTCTATGTCACTTGACATTTCTTCTTGGATTCAGGGTTGAATTTTTTGCAATTTAAGCAGCAGAAATCTCAAAATAGCTCTGAGATTTGTTATAAATATACGTATTTGTCTCTGAAATACAGGGGGGACTGGGCTAGAACAGGGAAACTATGACTCACTGTGCAAAATACTGCTTCAACCGTATTATCAAAGGCAGCATCAGTAAGTGATGAAACATGGAGCACATCGAGTGCTTCTGATGCTCAGAGAGTCGTTAACATATGAAGTCTCCCACTTAAAAATGGGAGAGCGCTATTGAGATGGTGTAACCCTCCCCAGCTCTCCCTTGTAAAATGCCTCATCTTTTTGCTATCCAGACGCCGATTCTTTTACGGTCGTGGCTGCAGAGACATCTCTCAGATGTGAACGTGACAGCTTCTTCATTTTTTCTTTAACTAATGTTTAAAACTAAAATGCCTAATAATAATGAAGTGGTAGGAGGTCAGCATTAAAACATACACGACAATCGTGCAACAGGGAGGAGAGATGGCAACGTGGCAGGACTTTGATGTTTCTCATTATTGTCCTTTTGTAAGATGCAGAAACAGCCCAGAAAAGGCCCCTGAAGTTGTTTGTTTGTAGAATAATCAACAAGCGCTACTGGAGTGATCCTAAGATTCAGGATGTTCTGGCCACAGGGGAATGCAGCAGCATCTTTATCCCAGAATACATCCTACTCTTGCTCGACTTGACCGAGTGGGCTAAACTGATAACAACTGCAACGCTGCGGTTGCTGCAAACTTTTCACTGGCAGCAGGAGTGATGTCATTTGCCTGCAGGATGAGAATTGTGTAGTGAGCGTATTTACATCCTATTTTTAGACGCTCTCACCATTGAGGCCCTGTTCAGATCGCAGATACACACATGGAAAACAATTCTCCTGCTCAGGTTCCACCACCATATTAAAAAAAGAAATAACATTGAAAAAACCCTCCATTCTCGTTCTGATTCTAGGTAGACTTTTGTCTCTCCATCAGTAAGGTATGATACTAGAACTGCCATTTACCAGCAGGTAAAATGATTTTTAAAAAAGACCCCCCAAAAAGGAAGCATTTAGAACTTCACAGCTTTAACCCGTTCAAGTTTAATGTTATTAGAAATTTACTGCTGCAAATATAACTGGCATCTTACAAACAGATAGAAACAAGTTCCCTGCCCTGAAGGCTCACAGTCTAAGTAACAAAAGTGTAAAACATAAAGAAGCAGTTTAACTGGACTCAGTAAGAAACCACTGGAGAACTGATTAATTTTACCTGCTGATTGGACAAGACCCAAACTGTTTGCCTGGGTATCAAATGCCCCCTCCTGCTAACTGCCAAGAGACTCTCCTTCAGCACACCAAACAGTGGAGAAAAACCGCTTTCACTGCTTTATGGTAGCAAGTGGCCACCGAACACTGCGAAGTGGTGAAACACAAAACCCTCTGTCCTCACAGATTTCTTATTTGGGGAAAAAAAAAAAAAAAAAATGGATACGTGCACAGAGAGGGGCTCCACGCACAGACCTACTCAGACATGTCAGGAGCCGTGACATCAAAGGCCTCAGCAGCACTAGGACGAGAAAAGGCGGCAGATGGTTGGTCACCAGGCAAACACCTTTGGCGGTTGAAGATGCTTCGGCACGCGTGGCTCTGTGCCAGCTCCCGCAGCACAGGTTCAGAGCGGTTCACACAGGCTCACCCCGATCTACTCCGGGTAAGAACCAAATTAGCTTAAAGAGCCCAGAGCTCTGAGCTGGCCTTGCTGGCTGGGCCGAAGCAGGCACTGGAGTGCTCCTGTCTTGCGCTCTGCCAGCAGGGCAGGTGACAATGAACCTGGAAAGAGACCTCACTCCTTGGCCAAAGGAGTTTCCAAATGAAAACATCTGCCACAGCAGCCAGCTGGAGCCAGAGGAACATCTCTGTCACCACGAGGATGACCCAGCCACCTGCAACTCTCCCCTTGGAAGACACTTTGGGACCAGGAAGTCCAATTAGTGATGAGGAAAATGAGCAGCAAGTTTAAAACAGGTCAGGCAGCAACACCAGCCCTGAAGTTGCACAACATATTTGGGCAATTTGCTAAACACATTTCATTATGCTGGGAATCACGTCCCAAACCGTTAAGAAAAAATTCCCAGCATATGAAACGTGTGCCCCACCTCTGGCTCGGAAGCGGTTTCCCCGTTCAGTTCCACTGGGCGTATCGTAGAGGTACAAGAAGGAGTTTGGGCAATGCCACCTCCTTTGGGTGTGCTCAGAAGTGACAGACAAGGGAGCAAATTCCCCTCAGTTGCTGCAGTGCAAAAACAGTGTCTCCAGCGGAACACGTTCCAGTGCACACCAGAACAACTCCAAGCATCATTTCATCATCATTTACAGCAAACTAAATCCGATTTCAAGCTCTAGAGAAGGAACTGGACCTATCTTTTCCAGAATAGCTTCCTGAGCAGAAGCAGCAGTGAAAACGTCATTTGGCCTGTGCCCAGGCACGGAGAGAGCTGGAAACCTTCTGGCTGCTCCTCCTTGCCAAAGGGATGTGCATCTGCCCAAGCCGTCAGCGAGGCCTCACCCTGTGCATGTGTTTAGGTGCCAGGAGCCTTTTATGAACGCGCAACTCAAACTTGCCCATGATATTGAGAACAGCAGAACTTTGTCACGGGGAGCAGCCAGGGAAACTCCAGGCGAAGAAGAGCAGCTGCTTAAAAAACCTTCAACCTCACTGGAACGAATTCCAACGACTGACTTGAACTTGGAGACCTGAAACACTTTTGTTCTTGAGAGATTTTTGGGCAGACTATGAGGTAGTGTGGCATACCATCACCACTGCAAAGAAAAGGGAAGCGGTGTCAAGGTGGATTCTAACTCTACTTTGTTTGGATCTTTGGGATAAATTGTCAGAAAGACTTTAATGCTGAGCAGCACAGACTCTCTCCTGTCCTACCTCCCCCAGGGGCTGTAGGGCTGCGTGAGCCTGCGCAGTCCAGAAGCTGTGTAGTGGTGCCTTCCTCACACTCTGCGTGACCGCACAGCTCCTCTCGCGCAGGTGGATCTTCTCATGCTGGAGGAGGTGCTGCTTCTGGGTGAAGCACTTTGGGCACTCGTTGCACTGGTACGGCCTCTCCCCTGTGTGGATCCTCTGATGCCGGGTCAGCTTGGAGAGGTGCCTGAAGGTCTTCCCACAGTACGAGCACCAAAGGACCCCTCCGTTCCGGCCTGAGTGCGTACGCTTGTGGATCATGAGGGTTTTCTTTTGGGAGAAGCACTCCTGGCACTTGTTGTACTTGTAAGGCCTCCCCCATGGGCGGCCCCTCTGACTTGGCTTGCAGCTGCCGTTGGTGTTGATGCTTTTCACACACCTGGGATTGCCATACACCTTGTCTGTGGCTGGGATGCTGGCACGGGCTTTTGCGTTCTGGTTCTGCTTGAACCTCTCCATGGCTACACGGGTCCTCTCTTCCACGTGAGTCCTCTCTTCCACGTGGGTCCCCTCTTCCACGTGGGTCCCCTCTTCCACGTGGGTCCCCTCTTCCACGTGGGTCCCCTCTTCCACGTGGGTCCCCTCTTCCACGTGGGTCCCCTCTTCCACGTGGGTCCCCTCTTCCACGTGGGTCTGCCGGTGCTGCTGATGGAGGAAGCCCTCCTCTTCTCCAGCGTTCTCACTGCTGCACTGTGTGCTGTGGCTCTCCTGGTGAGTCGTCAACATCTTCTTGAGACAGAAGCCCTTCCCACCCGCAGCACACGAGTGAAGTCTCTTGCTGGGATGGTTTTGCCCATAGAACGTGACAGCGTTGCTTTTGCCGAGACCCTCTTCCCCTGGAGTGGATGGCACCAGCCTGCTCATGCTCTGGTTTCCCTGCTGCACAGGAGAGCTGTACTGACTATCAAAGGACAGTGCGTCACTGGGACCCTGGAAAACCAGCTCCTCCATCTCCCCGCATGAAGTGGCAGGCGGCTCTGAGCTTTGGGGGCATTCCTCAGAGTCCAGCTGCTCTGTCTTGAATGTTATCACCTCATCTGCTGGAACTGACAAGAAAAACAAAGGGGACAGTCACTGGTGTGAGACACAAGAGGCTTCTGAAATCCCTCCCGCTCCTTGCCCCGCCACCCGGGGATGAAACAGGCCTGTCTCACACAGGGCGCGTGCAAGGCAGCTGTGCTCACACACCAACAGCCAGCTGAAAGAGTGCATGAGAGAACACAAGCCGAAAGCACAGGGACGCTTCCCTTTCAGCTGGCTGAGCCACGAGCACGAGTATTTGCGAGGGAGAGGGCAGAGGGAAGTGCTACCTTCCAAGACAGCAGAGTTCGGCAGTTTCCAAAACCATCTCCAGCCATCTTCCTTCTCCTAAGCGCTAAGATCTCATGGACCTCGGGCAGTTCTTTGCTTCCCTTGTCAGCAGCACATCTGCCTCTCTCCCCACACCAACTACCAGGTATTTCTCTTCAGAGAGCACCAGCTCGTTTTCCATGAGATCCACCTTCCCTCCGCTCCCAGGAGGTGGTGACCCACCTGCGTAGCCCCTTTCTTGAAAGGGGACACACGAACACTGGCTGGTGTTGACTCGAGACGCGCTACTGCTCAGGATACGTATGTAATGAGGAAGCCCCCTCTGTAATCCTCACCGAGGCAGCACAAGTACATTTTCTCTGAGGGTTCATTGCTTTTCATCTCCAAGCCAGGTGCCCGGGGTTTTCTACTCACGCTAAACCTGTCTCAAACTTTCTCTTGACTCTCATTCCTACCTGAACATTTCATTTTAGTTGACCTGGATGTGAGTATGACCCATTGGTGGAAAACCAACCAGAGGTCACGGATGGAAACTGCCAACGCACAACCATTTTGAAAGCTGTCGACAGTGTGAGGGCAAAATCTAAGCAGGGATCCTGTCTGGATAGTGTCACTTCCCAGTTCACTAGTGCTGTGCAGTGACTGACAGTGGAGAGGTGACAACATGACATGAGGGACATGAGAAAAAGCATCTAAGATTTAGTCACAGCAGGGCAAATACCATCAAAACCCGAGCAAGCCCCACTGACACCTCTGATGTGGCACAAGGAGAATAAACATAGACCAGGGCTGAGGGTGAGGAAGTGACCGGTCAGCTGGGGATGGTCTACTAAACATGTAAATATTACACTGTTTGGGGGAATAACAGACCCGTGCCAGCTCACCGGTGATGTCCCTAGCCTCTAGGCAGCTGTTGAGGCCCTGCTCTGGAGCACAGCTCCCTCTTCTGAGGATGCAGCCGCCAAGCAGAAGAAACTCCAGGAGAAGAGCAGCAGATGTGCTCTGGAGGATGAGAGACAGCACCCACAAGAAGGAGTGGAGTGTTCCGGGCTGGGTGCTGAGAAGCCCAGGGGCTGCAGGGGAGAGCCGAGCTCTGCATCAGCCACGGTCTTGCCGAACACTGGGGATGGCGTCCCTGCAGCAGGATGGGAGCCGGAGGTGACGTTCCATCCGGGAATTTGCCCAAACCCCTTCTAAGCCCGCTTTGCTGTCAGCCTTTGCCGTGCCCTGTGGCAGGGGGTCCTACAGCTTGCACATGTCTGATAGCAAAGTTTGCCCTACTCGGATTAAAGCAAACGCCTGCTCGTTTCACGGGGTGCTCCCTGGATCTCGGACAGCGAGAAGGAGCGAAGGTTCATTCCTTCAGCTCCTGCTGCACCCCGCTCACGCAGGCACAGGCCCGTGCCGTATCCCCCCTCTGCCATGCCTTCCTCAGGCCGAGGAGTCCTACTGCGCTCAGTCTCTCCCGATACAGACGCTCTCCACCTCGCTGCCCTGCGCTGCACCACGTCCCTCCCTACTGCACTCCTTTCAAGACTGAGTGAGCAGAACTTCACCCACTTCCCCAGATACTTTGGCCTAACACCATCTTTGGAGAAGACCTTGAGAATTGTTCTCCACTTCATTCCTAATGATTCCTTGTATTCTGTTTGATTTATTCCCCGGATGCCTGTCTCCTCACCTGCAGCGTCTTGTCTACCTGGCATTTTAATCTTCCTACTATTAAAATGATCCGTACACTTTCTGCCCGCTTTCCTGACCTCAGCGTGGCTCTTGCTCTTTCCCTGCTGCTCCGCCTGCCTCTCCTCAGTCCCCGCATCCCGCTGCCCCACAGTGGGAACGTCGGGGACTCCCCGCATCTCCAGCTGCACAGCGCACTGTGGGACTGCTCGGAACTCACCCACGCTGAGCTCGACAAACTCCGCATCCTCCGCGGCTCCCCGCTCCTCCGCACACAGCTCCTCCTCTTGCTTCACAGCGCCCGCAAAGCTCGGCTCTGGAACACTGTAGTCTGTTGATGTGAAGAGGAAACTTCTTTAGTGGTTATCACAGCACCGCTCGGCTCTTCCTTTGCCTGGGAGGTTTGCTGCCATCTACCTTGCTTTCATATGCAGCCTCTCTCCAGCATCTCCCATTCACAAATCTGGGAGCTTTACTCCGTCCTGCAGAGAAGGGCTTTCCCCTTTACCCCCTGTTCCAGGAGTGTCCCCTCCCTGCCCGCGTGGCCAAGCACACCCTTGCAGAACAACGCTCACCGGCTCCGGGTTCAGCCAGCATTGTTCGTCCTTCCAGACCTTCCTGTCCCGTTGGGCACTGCGCTCCTTCTCTGCTGTCCTGGCTGCTCACATCAGGTTTAAACAGCAGAGACTCTGCAAACGAGAAAGATCAAACCCATTACGTTTTCTTCTAACGCTCTGTTACTCTCCCTGAACCCACTCCTCCTGAGATCTGAGACGTCCCCTCTGTAGCAAACCAGGACTATCACCTCGTGACGTCCTCTGTCTGGTGACAACACCACGCAAACACTATGCCTGAGAAAAGAGCTGTAATTCATCTCTTGCCTGGACTTGGTTCTGCCAGAACCTCTCTTGAAGCCGCCTTGTCCCCATTGCAGGGCGCTTCTCCTCTCTGAAGTCGGGACAGGAGGTCAGGTTTGGAGATGGCGTAATCTGTGGAGGAACAGAGACATGAAGGTTTCCACGTGTCCTGGTTTGAGCGACGCAGGACTCAGTTCTCTTTCAGTAATTTTATTTTGCAGTAAAGTGTCTGCTAATGCTTGGGAAAACTGCACTTTTAGAAGACTCCAGTGTCTGAATTTGGGAAAATAGGGACTTTATAGGAATGATGGTGTGCGAGTTTCAAGGTCTCGGTGTTTTCAAGCTCGCCAGGTGCGGGGACGAGGAGGAGCGAGACCCGGGCACTTGACCCACGCTGGCCACCAGGGTTATTCATACCATGAACGGCACACTCAATATGAACCGGGTGAGAGAATAATTGTCTATATGACAGTAAATTGTTGTGGGTTCCTCAAACCACAACACCGTTCTGCATCAAAATGCCCGCTGTGTCCCCAGGGAGGAAGACACTCAGCTGCGCTTCCCGAACCGGCTCCATCGGCCACAACCCACCGCTTGGCAGCCCCGAGAGCCCTCTGCACGGCCCACGGGGAGATGGCGGCTCTGTCTCTGGCAGCCAACCCCACCCCGGCGGGGAAAAACCCCGTGAGCCGAGGAAAGGGGCACGCGGGCCATGGCATGGGGGTGTCTGCAGCCAGTGCCCACCCGCAGCAAGCACTGGAGATGGAAGGACTGGAGGTGACGCGCTGTGCTGCCCTCAGCAACGGGCACCAACTTCTCCGCGTTTCTACAAACCCCAGTGTGGGAAAAAGTCCCCAAAATGAAGCTAGCTGGGAAGCGGCGATAACTGACTGAACGATACCTACCCAGAGAGATGAGCAATCCGTTCTTCCCTCTCAGCACGTTCTTGTACAGATCCCTCTGCCATTCCTCCAGATTCTCCCACTCTTGTGCAGAAAAGTCAGTGGCATCGCTCTTGAACGCCGCTGGGGCCTGAAATGGCAAAAGTGACACACTCGGCACCGGGTCTAGAACTGAAACGTCCTCGTGTCTATTTATTACTGCTGCTGGGTAGCAAGCGCTGCAAGGAGAGAAAAATTCCTGCCATGTGGCATTCTTGTGACAGAAAGAGAGTCACAGCTCAGCTCTTCAGTTTAATGAATTTTTGTTAATTTGTGCCAATAAACTGCGAATTCCGCAATATTCTCCCCTCGCCCTGTGCAGAGCCCGACCCCATCACACAGCCTGCGGACCTCGGGGTGGGGGAAGAACCCACCGTTTGTCGTAACATGCCACAACCTGTCCTTTCGCAGTGAACCTAAACATAGCATCACAGACCCATCTGGGTTGGAAGGGACCCTTAAGACCATCGAGTCCAACCGTTAACCCAGCACTGCCAAGCCCACCACTAACCCACGTCCCTCAGCACCACGGCCACACGGCTTTTAAACACCCCCAGGGACGGCGACGCCACCCCTGCCCTGGGCAGCCTCTTCCAGGGCTTCACAGCCCTTCCCGGGAAGACATTTTTCCTCATATCCATCCTAAACCTCCCCTGGCCCAACCTGAGGCTGTTTCCCCTCGTCCCATCGCCTGTTCCTTGGGAGCAGAGCCCGACCCCCCCTCGCTGCCCCCTCCTTTCAGGGAGCTGTAGAGAGCGAGAAGGTCTCCCCTCAGCCTCCTCTTCTCCAGGCTGAACACCCCCAGGTCCCTCAGCCGCCCCTCGCAGGAGTTGTGCTCCAGACCCCTCACAGCTCCGCTGCCCTTCTCTGGACACGCTCCAGCACCTCAATGTCCTTCTTTTTGTGAGGGGCCCAAAACTGAACGCAGCACTCGAGGTGGGGCCTCACCAGCGCCGAGTACAGGGGGACGGTCACTGCCCCCGGTCCTGCTGGCCACACTGTTCCTGACACAGGCCAGGATGCCGTTGGCCTTCTCGGCCACCTGGGCACGCTGCGGGCTCATGTCCAGCCGGCTGTCCACCAACACCCCCAGGGCCTTCTCCGCCGGGCAGTTTGCAGCCACTCTGCCCCATGCCTGTAGCGTCCACGGGGTTGGCGTGACCCAAGGGCAGGACCCGGCGCTTGGCCTGGTGGAACCTCACACCATTGGCCTCGGGCCATCGCTGCAGCCTGTCCAGGTCCCTCTGCAGAGCCTTCCTACCCTCCAGCAGGTCAACACTCCCACCCAACTTGGTGTCCTCTGCAAACTTACTGAGGGTGCACTCCATCCCCTCGTCCAGATCACTGATAAAGATATTAAAGAGAACCGGCCCCAGTACCAAGCGCTGGGGAACACCACTTGTGACCGGCCGTACAGAAGGTGACCAAAGCAATGACAAGCTCCGCCGTTCGTTCCCACTCTCTGACCATTCCAGGCCTCATAAGCAAAGGTGAGGAGCTGGAAGGATCAAAGCAGCCCAGGCCACCCGCTGTGTCCCCCTCCTTGAGCTATTTGTTACCTTGGGGACCTCATCCCCAGGTGGCAGCTGCAGGATCCAGAAGTTCCTGTTCTTCAGGAGGTTCTCCATGTTCTCCAGGCGCCGCTGGAGCTGCCCGTACTCCCAGGCGAGGGTGCCCAGCATGGCCAGCTTGTTCTCCAGCTGGTTCCCAAAATCCTCCACCGTTTTCTCGCAATCCAGGTACTTCTTCTCGGTGGTCACCATCCGGCGCTCCAGGTTGAGCAGCCGGGAGGCGTGGGCGTCCATGCTCCGTTCCACCGCCTGCACGGCCGCCGCCACCGTCTGCAGCGAGATGCTGGTGGTCCCGCTCGACCTCGGGGTTTTGCCCGGTGCCGCCGGTGGAACGGTGGGGAAGGAGAAGCTGGTGGGGCACGGCGGCTCCATTCCCGCCCCTCTGCCTGCCACCTCCGGGGCTGCTGCGGCGGCGGAGGGGAAGCGGGTCAGGATCCACCGGTACCCATCTCCCTGCCTGGTACCGTGGCACACCGGGACCGACCCTATCCTCCTTCCCGGAACCGGAACCGGGACCGAGACCGGAACCAGAAGCGACCCCCGCCCCCGCCCAGTACCAGGGCACACCGAGACCGACCCCTCCCCGTAGCCCCGCCTCCGCCCCCCACCACCGCCACCGCCGCTCCGCATCCCCCGGGCGCCGCCAGGGGGCGCCCCACTCCCATCGGCCGCCCCGCTCCCCCTTCCCGACCGGCGGCCCGCGGCGCCGCCCCGCGGCAGTGATTGACAGCCGCCAATCACCCAGAAGCGGTTGATTTGAAGGCAGGGAGGGGGTGGGAAATCACACCCAGGCCCTCCGCGGCGCCGTTCTCCCTCCGTGGGGAACCCTCCCGCCCTCCCCTCCACCGCCACCGGGGGCGAGCCCCGGCCCGCTGCGGCGCCGGAGCCGGGCGGCCGGCAGGGGGCGCTGTGCCGGGGGGGTGGGCGCTGTGGCGGGGGGCGCAGTGCCGGAGGGGGCGGGGTCCGCTCCACCACGGCGCCCCCCGCCACAGCGCTCCCCTGCCGGCTGCCCGGCTCCGGCGCGGGCGGGCCGGGGTTGGGGCCGGGCCTTGTCCGGTTACCGCGGCGGGGGCCATGGCGGGGCCGCGGGCCCGGCTGGAGGAGCTGGAACGGCGGCTGGAGAAGGCGGAGGCGGCGCTGCGGAACGGGCCCCCTTGGGCGCTGCGGGTCCCACAGGTACGGACCGGGCCGGGCGGTCGCTTGTGAGGGGCGGGGCGGGCCGGGGGCCATTGTGGGGCTGAGGGCGGGCTGGGGGCTGGTAATGAGCCACGAGGCCACTTAGGTGGGCTGCTGGGGGGGCGATTGGGGCTGGAAGTGGGCTTGGAGGGTCACTTGTGGGGCCATTGTGGGGGCTGGGGGTGAGCCTGTGGGGCCACTTAGGGGGCTGTTGGGAGGTTGAGGGGGGTGAGAGTGAGCCTGGGGGGTCGTTCTTCTGGGGGCCGTTGAGGGGCTGGGAGCTGTTTGGGGGGGCGGCTGAGGGGGCTTTTAGGAAACTGTGGGTGAACCCGGTGGGCTACTGAGGGGGCTGTTGGGAGCCGGTTGGGGGGGGGGGGCTTTATGTGGGGCTGGGCGTGAGCGTGTGGAACCGCTTATGGGGCTTTTGGGGCGCTGCTTTTTGGGCTGTTGAAGGGCTGGGGGGGTGGTGTTGGAGGGGCTGGGAGCTGGTTGGGGCGGGGGGGAGCTGCCCCCTCCTACAGCCCAGCCCCGGTGCTGCCAGGTGCTGGTGACTTTCGAGGACGTCGTGGTGCAGTTCAGCGGGGAGGAGTGGGCGAGCCTGGCCGACGAGCAGAAGGAGCTGTACAGGAGCGTGATGGAGGACAACTACGAGATGCTGGTGTCCCTGTGTAGGCTCCGTTTGCGCTGGTTTGGCAGCCGCTGTGACTGCCCGGGGAGCTCTCTCGGGGTTGCTTTTCTGCCTCTTTCCGTTTCCCTGCGATGTCCGACCCTCAAACCATCCGCTCAACTCCCTGTCCCCTCTGGCAGTGGTCAGAGGTTGGCAGGTATGCACAGGAGGGGGCAGTGAGCGCTCAGTGTCTTCTCCTCGTGGGGAACAGGTACACTGAACTCTTGGGGTTGTCGTCGCAGCAATTCCCTCTTTTCGTCGCAGCAATTCCCTCTCCCGCATCTGTCTAGACTCTGGTGTGGTTTCCCGGCAGGGTGGTGGCTGTGCTGTCCGTTGGTCCTGGCGTGGGGAGCGAGGCTGGGGTTGCTCCCTCGGTGCAGGGGAGAAGCTCTCATGGGGCAGCGTTTGGGGTCCTTCTGGCTGGAGTGTGAAACACGTGACCCTCGCAGCTGGAGATGAACTTTCCAAAGTTGGACTTTGGAACTTTCCAAAGTTGGACTCATCCGGTTGGACTCAATGATCGTAAAGGTCTTTTCCAACCTGGCCGCGGCGCTGAGGGACGTGGGTTAGTGGTGGGCTTGGCAGTGCTGGGTTAACGGTTGGGCTCCATGATCTTAAAGGTCTTTTCCGTCCTAACTGGTTCTGGGATTCCATGACACCCCGCTTCGCCCAGCGGGGGCCTCGTGCTCGTAATTAATTCTTCCCAGTACTCGGGGGATGGAGCCGGGGCCGCCCCCTCTTGCCATGGGACTCCCCTGCGAGCATAGCCCGAGGAGGCAGAGTGAAAAGCAGGATGGGGACCTCATGGCGGTGCTTCTTGTCACCGTTCAGCACTGCGTGCTCGGGCCGGCTGAGCTCCTGGTGAGGGGCGGCAGGACTGACACGCAGTGGTCTGGAGCGGATACAGGTAGTCAGATGGGCTACGGAGGTGCGGGGACGTGCAGTTGCCCGAGGAATCTATCCAGAGCCTCACAATTCCCTTCCTGTGCTTCAGGGTACTTTTCCTGTCTGCGTGGTTGTTATGGTTTGAGGAACCCACAACAATTTACTGTCATATAGACAATTATTCTCTCACCCCATAACCCCTCCCCAGCCAGGAAGGGGAATTGGGGAAAACCAAGGAAACCTGAGGGCTGAAATATAAACAGATTTTACAGAATAAGACTAAATAATTAACATTAATAAAAGTAAAGAACTAATATTGATCCTGACACCAATATAAAATACACCAGGATTATCCTCAGCCCGTTTGATCCGTAGAAGCCGTGCAGTCTCAGCAGTGACAGCAAACGTGGGACACTGCGAGCACTGTGGCTCCAGGAGGAAGGGAAGGGCTCAGGGCTCCAGCACTGGGGCAAGGAGTTCTCAGGGTGGCAGCCATCGAGGGAGAGAGAGAACTCCTCTGCAAACTGTCTAATTCATATTGAGTGTGCTGTTCATGGTATGAATAACCCTGGTGGCCAGCGCGGGTCAAGTGCCCGGGTCTCGCTCCTCCTCGTCCCCGCACCTGGCGAGCTCAAAAACACCGAGACCTTGAAACCCTCACACCATAGCTGGCTACAAAGCCCCTATTTTCCCAAATTCAGACACCGGAGTGTTCTAAAAGTGCAGCCTTCCCAAGCATTAGCAGACACTTTACTGCAAAGTAAAATTACTGAAAGAGAAATTAATCCTGTGTCGCTCAAACCAGGCGAGAGGTGAATTTCTAGGGAGGGTGTGTGTCTGTTGCAGGGACTTCCCCCTCCCCGGGGAGCAGGGATGGATTTTCATGCAGTTATTGCTGGGGGTGTGTGCGTGTGTGTGTCATACGTGCCAGAAGGTGCCTTTCAGACACGCTTCTCCTAGAACTGCTGCCTGCCGGTCCCTGTCTGTCCGTCACTCCCCGCGGGCCCGCGCGGACGCTGCCCCGGTTGGAGGTGCCGTTTTTCTGGGCTGGGACTGGCCCCGCGGTGACAGGCTGTGGGTGCACCCGCAGAGGTGCTGTCGCGTCTCACCCCTGATGTCCCTCTTGCTCTTGAGCAGACTGTGACCTATCCAAGCCTGAACTCTTATCTCGTCTGGAAAGAGGAGAAGAGCCGTGCACGCCGGCTGAGCCACACCTGGAGGGAGCAGAGGTATCTCCGGAGCCAGCTGTAGGTGCGTGACGCTAGGTTTCTTCCATGCCAGAATCCTGATTCCCGACCGTTTACCGGCGTGAGTGTAGTCCCTGCCCTCAGCCGCAGGGACCGAGGTGTCTCCTGTGACAGCTGTGGACAGTCTGTGCTGCGAGAGGACGCGGGGAACACGTGCTGGGACACATTGATAGAAGGAAACCCTCCCCTGACCCAGCAGCCGCTGTGTGCTGCAGGGACCCTGACGCCCTGTGGGCCTGGGAAGGAGGGGGACCCCCGTCCCTGCGCTTGCTCCTCCGCACTCCTGGCTGGCTGCCGGTAAAGCTGAGTGTCATTCTCCTCCCCAGAGCCGGACCGCCTGAGCGATGAGGGTCTGCTGGAGATGAAGACAAAAGAGTCTTGCGAGGGGAACCATAGGGAGCCAGAGGGAAGCAGGAGCCTGGTGGTCACGGCAAACTGCAGTGCACGTGAGTGGCGGGCAAACCCAGCTGACGCGAGGGATCCTGGGCCCCTGCCTGGCTCTGTCATCGTCATCGCTCCTCTTGCCTTCACAGCACACGTCCCTCATGAAGCCACCGCTGTGCCAGCAGATCTCAGCCAGCCGACCCCGTCCCCTTCCTGCCCTCTCTCCACGTGCTGTCATGAAGTGGTGAATCCGAAGCGGTCTCTGTCGCCTCCCGCTGCTGCAGGTACAGGGACAGAGCCCTTTGTCCCTCCTTGGCAGGGCCGGCAGCCTCGAGGAGCCACCGGCACGCTCAGGGGGCAGCAGGAGGTTTGCACAGGGCTCTCTCTGGGCCTGGGGCTTTCAGGACAGGGTTTTACACGATCCAGACGTGTTCTGATGGTAAATCCTGTCACCAGCTGTGAAACGGTAAAGGGCGAGGCATGGCACGGTGTGAACCAGCCCACCCAGTGCATTTGCTGCGAAGGACGAGCCCCGATGTTTCTGTTAAGAGTCCCCCATCCTACCTAGGTGACATTTGTCATCTCAAACCACCTTTGGGGCATCTCCAGGGATGCCCTGTAGCACTCCGGGTGTGAAGACGCTGAGCTGGAAGAGAAGCGAGGCTGAGATTGTACTGGCTGGGGAGGGGGGGGACAGGGGGGGAGTGGGGTGGGAGGAAAGCCGCTGGCTGTTTATGCCTTGTCCTCAAAGCCGAGCGAAGGAGTGATGTTTGGGTTCTGAAAAATTTCCAGCAGATGCCGAGGTGGGGGTCCCAACAGAGGTACCGCAGGAGGAGGTTGCTGCGGAGAAGACGGTAGTGCCTGGAACGCCCTCAAAAGGTGTGGAAGAGGAGGAGGGGAAAGATTCGGGGAGCGGTGGCCAGGGTCCGGTGGCCGACGTTCCCGAAGAGCCGGCTAAGGAGGCGATACCCGACGGCTGCAGAGCGATGGCGCAGGCGGATGCTGCCTGCCCGGGAGAGCCCGTGGAGGGCTCCTGCGTGAGCCGGCCTGCGGCCTGCCAGCGAAACTCCACCCGGCAGAAATTCTACTCCTGCCCCATCTGCAGGAAAACCTTTCTGCTCAAGATCAACTTCCTCATCCACCAGCGCAGCCACAGCAACTGGGTGCCTTATATCTGCAGGCACTGTGACCGGAGCTTCATGTCTAAGAAAAAAATCCGATGTCACCTCCGGGCTCGGGCAGCCAAGGGGTTCTGCCAACCCTCGGAGGCGGAGGAGTGCTCCCAGCCCAAAACCCTGAGCAGGGACTGTGGCACGGTGTTGGGGAATTGCAGCCCCACCAGGTACCCACTGTCACCTGCGAAAAGGATGTATACGTGCGATGAATGCATGGGGAACTTCTCCAGTGAGAGCTTCCTCATCCTGCACCGGCGCCGACACACCAACCACCACCTCATCCTCTGTCCCTGCTGCAACAGGAGCTTCACATGGGCCTCTGACTTTGTCCGCCATCACCACAACCACACCGGTGAGCGGCCCTACCAGTGCGGCATCTGCCAGAAGACTTTCAAGCGCCACGACCACCTAAACGTCCACCAGAGGATCCACATGCGGCAGAAGAGGCTGTACGCCTGCGGGGACCCGCTGCCTGTGCCGGTGGTACCTGTGTAACCCCTGTCGGGGACATGGGACGCGGGGAAGTGTGGCGGGAGAGGGGGTGGGAAGCCGAGAATTGTCTTCCTGGGGACAAGAGGATGCTGTCGGACCTTCTCTTGCTCTCCGCGCACGCACACGCGTGTGGCTGGGATGAAAACTGGAGTGTGGGACGGGCAGTGCCCAGCCCTGCCAGTGCAGACCCTCGGTGCGTGCGCTGCTCCTTGTTTCTGAGCGCTGGGGGGACACCGGGAGCTGAGGGGACACTGGGAGAGGAGGGGATACGGGGTACAGATGGGACACTGGGAGCTGGGGGGACACCAGGAGCTAGGGGGACAACCGGGGGCAGATGGGACACCGGGAGTGAGACCGGGGACGGCCGCGGCGTCGTACTCACCCCTTTTCTGGAGAGTGCCAATAGATGCTGTAGAAACCCAAGATGCTGAACGCGCCTTCAGTTTGGCTGCAGGGGGGTGGGGGATCCGGCCGTCCCTGGGGGGGTTACCGGGAACGCTGCTGCCCTCCTCCCGGTGGTGGTGGTGGTGGAGGGGGGTGTGCGAGGCGGAGGAGCCACCGGGCCGGGGGGCGGTGGTGGTGATGGTGTGTCGGGGCGGTGTGTGGGGGTCCTGGTGGGGGTGTGTGTGTGTGTCTGTGTGTGTGTTGGGGGGGACGGCACACGGGGCAGGAGCGGCAGTGCCGGTATGGGGGTGTGTGTGTGGGGTGTGTGTGTGTCGGTATGGGGTGTGGGTGTGTGTTGGGGGGGGGATGGCACACGGGGCAGGAGCGGCGGTGCCGGTACGGGGGGGGCTGTGTGTGTGTGTGTGTGTGTGTCGGTATGGGGGGTGTGTGTGTGTGTGTGTGTTGGGGGGGATGGCACACGGGGCAGGAGCGGCGGTGCTGGTATGGGGTGTGTGTGTCGGTATGGGGGGGGTGTGTGTCGGTGTGGGGGGGGGTGTGTGTCGGTGTGGGGGGGGTGTGTGTCGGTGTGGGGGGGGGTGTGGGTGTGTGTCGGTATGGGGGGGGGGGGGGTGTATGTTGGGGGGATGGCACACGGGGCAGGAGCGGCGGTGCCGGTACGGGGGGGTGTGTGTGTGTGTGTGTGTGTGTGTGCAGGAGCGGCGGTGCCGGTACGGGGGGGCTGTGTGTGTGTGTGTGTGTGTGTGTGTGTGTGTGTGCAGGAGCGGCGGTGCCGGTACGGGGGGGCTGTGTGTGTGTGTGTGTGTGTGTGTGTGTGCAGGAGCGGCGGTGCCGGTACGGGGGGGCTGTGTGTGTGTGTGTGTGTGTGTGTGTGTGTGTGTGCAGGAGCGGCGGTGCCGGTACGGGTGTGTGTGTGTGTGTGTTGTGTGTGTGTGTGCAGGAGCGGCGGTGCCGGTACGGGGGGGCTGTGTGTGTGTGTGTGTGTGTGTGTGTGTGTGTGCAGGAGCGGCGGTGCCGGTACGGGGGGGCTGTGTGTGTGTGTGTGTGTGTGTGCAGGAGCGGCGGTGCCGGTACGGGGGGGGCTGTGTGTGTGTGTGTGTGTGTGTGTGTGTGTGTGTGCAGGAGCGGCGGTGCCGGTACGGGTGTGTGTGTGTGTGTGTGTGTGTGTGTGTGCAGGAGCGGCGGTGCCGGTACGGGGGGGCTGTGTGTGTGTGTGTGTGTGTGTGTGTGTGTGCAGGAGCGGCGGTGCCGGTACGGGGGGGCTGTGTGTGTGTGTGTGTGTGTGTGTGTGTGCAGGAGCGGCGGTGCCGGTACGGGGGGGGCTGTGTGTGTGTGTGTGTGTGTGTGTGCAGGAGCGGCGGTGCCGGTACGCGGGGGCTCTGTGTGTGTGTGTGTGTGTGTGTGTGTGTGCAGGAGCGGCGGTGCCGGTACGGGGGTGGCGGCGGCGGGGGGCGGCGCGGGGCGCGGGCCGGGCCGCCAGGGGGCGCTGTGGCGGCGGCGGCGGCGGCGGTGGCGCGGGCGGCCATGGCCCGTTGGGGCCCCGCTCAGGTACCGGGGAGGGGGGGGGGACGGGGACACGGCGGGAGGAGGCGGCGGTGGCGGCTCCCCGCACCCCCCTACACACACACCACGGAGGGGATCGGGTGGAGGGAACCGGCGCCGGTGCCGCTGGGGGCGGGCGGGCGCGGAGGGGGTGGTGGATGGGGGGGGGGACGGACACGGGGACGGGCCCGCGGGTGGCGGCCCCTCAGCGCCTCATCTTCCCCTCACACCCCCCCCCCCGCCGCCAGCAGGAGCCCGAGTGGGGGGCAGAGGCCTGGCAGCCGCCGCAGCCCCACGGCCCCCTCCCCGGTGAAGCGGATAAGGCGACGGCGGCGGTGCCCGAGATTTCGCTGTGGACGGTGGTGGCGGCCGTGCAGGCGGTGGAGAGGAAAGTGGAATCGCAGGCCCTGAGGTTGCTGAGCCTGGAAGGGAGAGCAGAGACGGCGGAGAAGAAAGTGTCCGGGCTAGAGAAAGCGGTGCTGGATTTCGGTAACCGGTTGGAACGTAAATGGGCCGCCCTGGCCGCCCTGGTGCAGGAGAACACGCGGCGGTTGGAACACGTCGAGCGCCAGCTCCAGCACCGCGGCCGCTGGGCAGCCAGGCCCGGGCCGGGCCCCGGCGGGGACGAGGCCAAGGTAACGGGGACAAACCCCGGGTAATGGGGACGTGCCTGTGGTGACAAACGGGGATGACCTCCAGCTAATGGGAGACACTCAAGGTGACAGGGATGAGCTTTGGGTGACGGGGGTGAGCCCCAGGTAACAGGGACGTGCCTAAGGTGACGGGGACAAGCCCAAGGTAACGGGGACGAGCTCCATGCAACAGGGATGTGCCCGCAGTGATAAACAGGGACAAGGCCCAGCTAACAGGGACATGGCCAAAGTGACGGGGACAAGCCCCAGCTAATGGGGATGTGCCCAAGGTGACAGGGACAAGCCCAAGGTAACGGGGACGAGCCCCAGCTCATGGGGACGTGCCCACAGTGATGAACAGGGACAAGCCTCAGCTAACAGGGATGTGCCCACGGTGACGAATGGGGACAAGCCCCAGCAATGGGAATGTGCCCAAGGTGACAAGAATGAGCCTCAGGTAATGGAGACGAGCCCCAAGTAACAGGGATGTGCCCACAATTATGAACGGGGGCAAGCTCCAGCTAATGGGAATGTGCCCAGGGTGACGAATGGGGACAAGCCCAAGGTAATGGGGACATGCCCAAGGTAACAGGGATGAGCCCAAGGTCACGGAGATGTGCCCCAGGCCACCATGCGGGCAGTGAGCTGTGGCATTGGCTCTCAGGGGAGACTGCTCACGGACGCGGCCCCTCCGGTGCTCTCCCTGGAGAGTGGGCACACTGGGGCAGCAGCGGGAGACTTCTTGCTCTTCCCTGTCCCCAGTGAGGAGGGGGAGCAGAGCACAACCCCCCTGAGCATTTTCAGCCTTGGGGGGTCCCACTGGTCACCCCACCGGTGGGACATGCCTTCCCACCCGGCGTGTTCCCGCGTGAAGGGGGTCACTGCTCACCTGGCTGCTTTGGGCTGCCGGTGGGGATCAAGGGACCGAGAGGTGCTTGTGAACCTGTCCCGGTTGTGCATGTAGGGGGGGGGAACGCACCAGCCTCGCTCTGCCAGTTTGAAATTGTCCCCTGGGTTGTGGCCGTGACATGGCTCCTCTCCGTAGGAGCTCTGGAGCCGCACTGCATTACCCCGTGGTCTGCTTTCCTGGGGAGCGGTGGGGACTGGGGGGGGACGGACGAGGTGGGGACATACCAAGGTGCCTCCTGTGGTTTCAGGTGCCGGCGGCGTGCGAGGATGATGCGGCCAGTTTGCCGGAGCAGGAGTGGGGGAGCTCGGAGAGCCAGCAGAAGGAGTTCTACAGGATTGCAATGAAGGGGAATTACGAGGCTGCCGTCTCTCTTGGTGAGGCTCAGTCTCTACTCGCGTGTCAGACACGTTATCATCCCCTGGGCTGAGTCCAGCTCACGACTCCTTGTAGGTGGCTGCGTTGTCTGGGTGTTCGGAGGAGAACAGGTAGTGAGAGGTGACGCCTTTACACGTTTAAGGTTTTGGTGCCTCTCAGTTGAGGGTGACGACTGTGCTTCGTGCAGTCGAAGAACACCTCATCCTGCCAACGCAGCAGTGCTGTCAGCGGGGGCGCTCGGACACTGCCAGGATTTGGCCCTCTGTCCACCCTGACTCGCCCTGCGAGGCTTTGCCCCCGGGAGCAGGAGCGCTGCAGGAGGAGCAGGCGTCCGCTGGTGTCCCCGGACTCCGCACAGGGTCTGCGGGAGCAGAGGCGCGCCCTCTCCGTGCATTCAGGACAGTACGTGGTGGGGATTTCAAGTAATGTGCCCATGCTGTGTCCGGCAACCTGCCTTCCTGCACCGTTTTTTGCCAGGACGCGGGCCGTACATATACTGCCCTGTAGGGGTTTGCTGCAGACAGTCCTAAATTTCAGCACTAATTATTTTTGGCTGCAGTTTTAAAGGCTGAGTGCCCGACAGTTGCTTCTTCTTGGGGTAACTGAAATCATTTGCCTGGTTTGGCTGACACCAGCCTGCTTTGCTCTGATGGTCCTGGGAAACCTGAGCTGCTGCTCTGGGAACGCAGGACCCCTCTGGGCACCCCACGGCTCCCGCTGTGCGAGAGCAGCCCTTTACCGAGGGGAGCTGGTGCTGGTCCCCAGCGTCAGCAGTTCGTACCGCTGCTTCCTCCTTCCCAGGGCCCGGAGACATCAGCTCCAAACCCGCTCTGCTACCGCCGGCTGAAGACATGGAGGATTCGGGTACGAGGACCCACGGGCTGCCGGAGAAAGGAGCGATGTCGGGGCACCTCGGTGCTGGTGAGTCACAGCGAAGGCTGAGCATGAGCACTATCGATGCGCCCGGGCTGGGCAGGGTCTGTGCTGGGTGGGCTACGCTGCTGCTGCCCGCACGCCGCTGCTGCCTGTGCACAAAGCGAGGGGGTCGGAGCCTGCCTGCAGCAGTGCCCCTGCCGCTCCCGCTGGGTCACATCCCTGCTGAACCGATCCCGTCCCTGTGGGGAGCATTTCCAGTCTTGCACGGGGTTAGGAGCTGTCAGGACTTTAAGCCATGTCATCGGGGCCTCCTTAGAACTTTTAAGAGCAGATCTTTAAGCCCAGAAGAGCCCCCTTGCCAAAAGTGGAAAAAGGGGGAGACCTGGGGAAAGGTTTAGCGCGAGGGCGGCTCTGCGGCTGTATGCCTGCAGGCAGACGCTCCCTCCTGCTCCTGGAAGATTTTGCTTTGACCCTTTTCCCCACATTCACCCACCTAAACTCTGCCATTCCTGACAAAGTTCCTGCCAGGACAGAGGACTCTGCAGCCTCAGCTTTGCCTTCACATTTCCTCTGGTTTGGTTTCTTCATGAGTATTGCATTGCCAGGCCGTCAAACGTCCCTGAGGTCCAACGAGTTACCCAGATAACCCCCAGGAGGTGCCAGTGCCCCCTCCGCCTCACGTGTCCTTCTCCCATTTTTCTCTGGGTAAAACCTTCCTGCTCCTTCTCTAACCGTGCGTTTGCTGGTTTGTCTCACCAACGCGCTGCGCCGCCAGGGAAGCTCAGCTCCCCGCTCCGGCGCTGGGGCTGAGGGCATGGGAGAGCTTTCCTTGCCGGCAATGAATGGCTGTCTCTCAGCAGGTGAGAAGATCGTGATCAAGACAGAAGAGCAGCAGCCCCAGGAGGAAGGATCTGAAATCCTGGCTGTGCCGCAGACACCCTCGGCGAGACTGGAAGAGGAGGTTCCCCTGAGCCAGGAGCAGCCGGTGCCCTGGGAGAGCCACGCTGGCTCGGACGAGCAGAAGGCAGCAGGAGAGGCCTTAGGCGACTTCTGCAAACACGGGGCTGCCCAGCCTGAATTCAAGCCCGTGGTGGTGCCGGTGGAAGCTCACCCTGCCCCTGGTTTGCCTTTCCCAGCGGAGCATGTGCTCGGCGTGGGGACTGACCAGCCGTTCGGCCTACCCCAGGGAATGCCGCTGGGAGAAGACACGACCGCGGAGATGGCCTCATTGCAGCCCAGCTCGGAGGAGCATCGTCCCTGCGCCGCAGGGGAAGAGCCCCGTGTGCTCCCACTGGGCTGGAAGAGCGTCCGGCTGAAGCGCAACCTTCTGGCGCGGCAGCAGAGCCAGGCGCGGAAGAGCAACGGCTCCTTCATCTGCACAGCCTGCGGGAAGAGCCTGGCGCACCACGCCGCGCTGCTGCGGCACCAGCGCCTGCACACGGGCGAGCGTCCCTTCCAGTGCCCTGCCTGCGGGAAGAGCTTCAACGAGAAGTCCAACCTCAACAAGCACTACCGCATCCACACCGGGGAGCGTCCCTACCGCTGCCCCGCCTGCGGCAAAGGCTTCATCCAGAAGCACCACCTCCAGAAGCACCAGCGCATCCACGGGGTGCAGCTGCGGGGCGGGTGGGCAGGTCGGCCCCCACGGGCCAGCGCCGCCGGGGAGCGGCTCTACCGCTGCATCGAGTGCACGGAGAGCTTCCCCCAGAAAGCGTCGCTGGAGGAGCACCAGCGCCGGCACACCCAGCAACGGCCCTTCCAGTGCAATGGCTGCAGCAAGAGTTTCCGACACCGACAGTCTCTGAACCACCACCAAAAGGTCCACGCCGTTGCCAGCTCTCCCGCCGTCAGCTTGCCCGCCCGTGACCGGGAGAACAGCCCCTGCAAAGCTTTGACCCAGGATAATCCGTAGCGCGAGGGCTGGAGAAGGGAAGGGGCAGCGTTTCTCCAGGCTGCTCCGCAGAGGTGCAGCAGCCTGGTATGACGGGATACACCGGGCAGCTGGTGTTGCACCGCCGTGGGGTTCGTGGCACCGCCGCAGGGTTCGTGGCACTGCCGTGGGGCCCCTGCACTGCCTGAGCCTCCGGCAGGAGGAGGAGGAGGAGGATGGAGGCAGGCTGATGTGCTGCGCAGGCAGGGAAACGCGCCGCGAGTGAAGAGACTGGCCCAAGAGGCAGCGGAGGAGGTTCGGCGGCCGGGGCTGAGCCGGGTTGTGCCGCTGCCCCATGGAAGGGGGAATCCAGCTGAGGAGCAGCTGTGTTGGGTACGGCGGCGCGGGCGGCGGAGTGGTCGAACTCAGGGTTATTTAAACACTACCAGCGTGGAGGTGGCGTGGGGGCGTTGGGTGGCCCGGGGTAGGGGCTGTTGTGGCTGGGCAGCAGCCGGCGTTATCGGACGAGCCGGGAAGACACTCGGATAAAAGACTGGGCTGACGTGGTCTCCTGTTGCACTGCGGGGGGGTCAGTGAAGGGCAGACTGAGCGGGCACTGGCGTCGTGCCGCCTCCACCCGGTGAAGGGAGCTTGGGTACGCAGCCCCGTAAATTGCCATGCCTGCCTCTCCCGTGGGTGTGCGGCTCCTGCTCGGCACGCCACGGGCAGCTGCCCCGCGTCCCCGCTGCTTCCCATCGCCTACGATGGCGCAAGGTCCTTTGCTCTGGGGACAGAAGACCCCAGCCCTCGCCCCGCGCAGCACTGGGCACCCTGAGGACGAGTCCTTGAAACTAATGCAAACCAGGAGGCTGAGCGCGAGGGCGCGCTGGACGGCATGCCAGGGAGGGGCAGGATGGGCCAGGAGGGGAGGAATGCGGACCTGCCCCATAGGAATGTCAGAGCCGCCCCACAGGAATGCCGCGCTGCCACTCACGGCCCCGCGCGGTGGGATGTGGGACTCCCTGGCAGCGCTGGTTGGAGGGACAGTGATACCTCCCTGCTGCCTGCAGCCCTCCCCATGGCGGTCAGGGCCACTCCATCGCCCACAGTCCCATCTGGCGGCTCATCCTCCCCCGCCTGCGGAGGGCTCGACCTTCCTGGCCATGGTCGGGATGTCCCCGAGGGGCTCAGCCCCCTGCGCCCGCTGTGTTTGTCCCCGCATGGGAACACCCAGCGCAGGGCCCCGCAGCCCGAGTGCCCCCGTGGAACCGCCCTGGCCCTGGGGCTCCCTGGGGGCAGCGCTCGCAGGCGGTGGCACGCCAGGGCACAGGCAGCGCTCGCGTCCCCTCGCTTTGCTTGGCGGGGGTGATGATGACATCCCTGGGGTGTGTGGATGACAATCTTGGGGGGATGCCCTGGGGGCACCCAGAGGGCGATGGTGACATCCCGGGGGACGTGCTGGGGGCAGTGGTGGGTGACAGCACCCCAGGGACACCCCTACTGTGGCTCTGCCCTCACCCAGTGTGGCTGCTGCCATGGGCTGAGGTTGAGGTGGCCATATCCACCGAGGGCACCCCCCGTGGCTTCGGTGGCCATGTCACACGCAGGCAGTGGCGCTCGGTGGGTGGCAGGAGCTGGGGGGGCACCCAGCGGCCTGGGCTGACCCGGGCAGAGCACCGGCGGATCCTGCCTGGAGCTCACACCAGGGTGCTGGGCGCAGTGCGAGGGACTGGGATGTACTGGGGGGTGTCCAGCGAGGCCCAGGATGGCAGCAAAGGGCCAGAGTGTCCTCCTGCATGGCCCCGTGTGGCCGCAGAGGCTCGGGGGCTCCTCAGAGTGACGGGAGGGAGCACAGAGGCCAGAGGCTGTGCGACCTCGTGGTCCTGCTGCCCCAGCCCCGCTCTTGGGGCTGCCCTGGTCCCCGCTGCGATGGCAGGTGACAGTCCCATGCCTCTCCCTGCATGCTCGCCCATGGGACGTTCCCTGGGCTCTTGGCCGGCCACCACGCGCAGAACGAGGTGACGGCGCTGCCGGCAATGACCCCCATAGCCCACCCCGGGCTGGAGTTGCCCTTTGCCTCGCTCTGCCTGGGCCGCTCCAGGTTCCTCCTCGATGGGCAGTGCAGGAGGCGGCCCAGCTCAGCCCCCTCCCCCCACAAAACCAGGCCCCTGTACAGACAAATACTTTATTGACTCCACAGCCCGAGAACGGGATCTGGGATCGGATAGGAAACGCTGGTCCCAGTCACAACAGCTTTAGAAGAAATTCCCTGGTTGGGGCAGTCGGCCCGAGGGAGAGGCCGGCCCCTCCGCGCCACCCACGCTGGCCTTGGGGGCATTGCCCGCCAGCAATACCATCACACCCGCTGACAAATGTCACTGGGATCAACTGGGGGGGGTCTCTACCTGGGGAGGGATAACCAGCTTGGTCACTACAGGCTGTGCCAAGAGCATGGCTCACTGCCAGACCCACCAACACCGCGCCACCGTAAGGCATC
Source organism: Pluvialis apricaria (assembly GCA_017639485.1). Lineage (NCBI taxonomy): Eukaryota > Metazoa > Chordata > Aves > Charadriiformes > Charadriidae > Pluvialis > Pluvialis apricaria. Next base: position 991,619 of record CM030008.1, on the reverse strand, counting down.
ACCCATCCCTGTATCCTCCAGGGCCTGGCAGCGGGCAGAGCCATCCCACTGGGGACACCAGGCCGACCTGCCTGCCACCGGCACCGCCTCAGCGCTAACGCTACAGTCCCAGCGCGCTCTGCAATCCCGTGGACAGCAACTGAGGCGCAGTGGGATGTCACGTGTGTCCCCAAGGAGTAGCTCTGACACCGCTGCGCCTCCTGCAGCGCAGGGAGGTGGTGGGGCACCGCTTGGCGCTGAGGATTACACCAGGACGCGGCACGGACATTTCCTTGGTGCCCAAAGCACGCTGCCCACAGCAGCCCCCCCTGCAGCCTGTCAGACCTCATGAGTGGCCAGGAATGAAAAATCTGATAAGCAAACTGGTTCCCTACCTAAGGGATGTCACAGAATCACAGAATCATAGAATGGTTTAAGTTGGAAGGGACCTTGAAGATCATCGAGTTCCAACCCCCCTGCCATAGGCAGGGACACCTCCCACCAGCCCAGGTTGCCCAAGGCCACGTCCAGCCTGGCCTTGGACACCTCCAGGGACGGGGCCTCAACAACCTCTCTGGGCAACCTGTTCCAGTGCCTCACCACCCTCAAAGTGAAAAACTTCTTCCTAATGTTTAATCTAAACCTGCCCTCTTCCAGCTTAAAGCCATTCCCCCTCATCCTATCACTCCATGCCCGTGTAAAAAGTCCTTCCCCAGCTCTCCTGTAGGCCCCCTTTAGGCACTGGAAGGCCGCAATAAGATCTCCCCGGAGCCTTCTCTTCTCCAGGCTGAACAGCCCCAACTCTCTCAGCCTCTCCTCATAGGAGAGGTGCTCCAGCCCTCGGATCATCCTCGTGGCTCTCCTCTGGACACACTCCAGCAGGTCCATGTCCTTCTTATGTTGGGGACTCCAGAGCTGGACACAGTACTCCAGGTGGGGTCTCATCAGAGCAGAGGGGCAGAATCCCTCCCTTGACCTGCGGGCCACACTTCTGATGCAGCCCAGGGTACGGTTGGCCTTCTGGGCTGCGATCGCACATTGCCGGCTCATGTTGAGCTTCTCCTCAATCAGCACCCCCAGGTCCTTCTCCCCAGGGCTGCTCTCCAGCCATTCCCCACCCAGCCTGGATTTGTGTTTGGGATTGCCCCGACCCAGATGTAGGACCTTGCACTTGGCCTTGTTGAACTGCATGAGGTTGGCGTGGGCCCACCTCTCCAGCCTGTCCAGGTCCCTCTGGGTGGCATCCCTCCCCTCCAGCCTGGCTACCTCGCCACACAGCTTGGTGTCATCGGCAAACTCCCTGAGGGTCCACTCTACCCCACTGTCCATGTCGCTGACAAAGATGTTGAACAGTACGGGTCCCAGTACCGACCCCTGAGGAACGCCACTCGTCACTGCTCTCCACTCGCACACCGAGCCGTTGACTGCAACTCTTTGAGTGTGGCCATCCAGCCAGTTCTTTATCCACCGAGTGGTCCATTTATCGAATCCATGTCTCTTCAATTTAGAGACCAGGATATCATGTGGGACAGTGTCAAACGCTTTGCACAAGTCCAGGTAGATGACATCAGTAGATCTTCCCTTGTCCACCGCCGCTGTAACTCCTTCGTAGAAGGCCACCAAATTTGTCAGGCATGACTTGCCCTTGGTGAAGCCATGTTGGCTCTCACCAATCACCTCCTTGTTTTCTATGTGCCTCAGCAGTTTCCAGGAGGATCTGCTCCATGATCTTGCCAGGCACAGAGGTGAGACTGACTGGCCTGTAGTTCCCCGGGTCTTCCTTGTTTCCCTTTTTGAAAATAGGGGTTATGTTTCCCCTTTTCCAGTCGGCAGGAACCTCGCCAGACTGCCACGACTTCTCAAATATGATGGCTAGTGGCTTCGCGACTTGATCTGCCAGTTCCCTCAGGACCCGCGGATGTATCTCATCAGGTCCCATGGACTTGTGCACCTTCAGGTTCCTCAGGTGGTCTCTCACTTTATCTTCATCTACAGCGGGCGGTGCTCCATTTTCCCAATCCTCTCCTTTGCAATCTGCGTCTGGGGCAGTGCGGCTGCTGTCCTTGTCTGTGAAGACTGAGGCAAAAAAAGTCATTGAGTACCTCAGCTCTGTCGCTGTCCCGGGTGACCAGTTCTTGCGTTTCCTTCCAGAGAGGGCCTACATTTTCCCTTTCTTTTCTCACTTACATACCTATAGAAGGATTTTTTGTTTGTCTTAATGTCCCTGGCCAGATTTAGTTCTAACTGGGCTTTAGCTTGTCTAACCCGCTCTCTGGCTGCTCGAACGATTCCTCTGTAATCCTCCCAGGCTACCCGCCCCTGTCTCCACTCCCTGTAGGCCTCCCTTTTTCTTTTGGTCACTTCCAGGAGCTCCTTGTTCATCCACGCAGGCCTCCTGGCTTTTCTGCCTGCCTTCCTCTTTGTAGGGATGCATTGCTGCTGTGCTTGGAGGAGGTGGTCCTTGAATATTAACCAACTCTCTTGGACCCCTCTTCCTTCCAGCGCTTCACCCCACGGCACCATACCAAGCAGATTCTTCAAGAGGCCAAAGTCAGCTCTCCTGAAGTCCAGGGTCATCAGCCTGCTGCGCATCTTCCTTGCTGACTTGAGGATTTCAAACTCGACCATTTCATGGTCATTACAGCCCAGGCTACCCTTAAGTTTGACCCTGTCAACCAGCCCTTCCTTGTTGGTAAGAACAAGGTCCAGCATGGCTCCTCTCCTCGTCGGCTCCTCAACCACTTGGAGAAGGAAGTTGTCCTCAATGCAATCCAGGAACCTCCTGGATTGCCTGTGCCTGGCTGTGTTACCCTTCCAGCTGATGTCAGGGTGGTTGAAGTCACCCATGAGAACCAAGGTCTGTGAACGTGATGCCGCCCTTATCTGTCTATAGAGGGCTTCATCCACTTGGTCTTCTTGGTCGGGTGGCCTGTAGCATACCCCCACTGTAATGTCCCCTGCTCCCGATTTCCCTGTAATCCTGACCCATAGGCTCTCAGTTGACTCGGTATCCTCCCCCAGGTTGAGCTCCATGCATTCCAGCTGCTCATCAACATATAAGGCAACACCGCCTCCTCGTTTCCCTTGCCTGTCTCTCCTGAAGAGCCTGTACCCTTTCATGCCGATGCTCCAGTCACAGGAGTCATCCCATCAAGTTTCTATGATGCTGATGAGATCGTAGCCTTGGAGGCATGCACACATCTCTAATTCCTCCTGCTTGTTCCCCATGCTCCGCGCATTTGTGTAGAGGCACTTCAGCTGTGTCTTCGTTGAGGCCAATTTGGTTGGAGCAGCTGTAATTACTTTGTGCTGCTCTCCAGGTGGCATTCCTTTGCCCTGCATTAACAGTGCCTCCTCATTGGTTCCCGTTGGTCCAGGAGCTCCTAGCTCATCTACGCGAGGCTTTGAGCATGCTGCAGTGTAGCCGGCACATCTTGGAGCTAATGGCTGCAGGCCCTCACCAGCACCCTGTTCCCCTTTCCTTGATGCAACATCCCTTGGCTGTTCATGGGCAACCCTGATAATACCCCCTTCCCCCGTCGAATTTAGTTTAAAGCCCTGTTAACGAGCCCTGCCAATTTTTGGGCAAAAACCCTTCTCCCTCTTTGAGTGAGCCAGCCCCCATCTGATGCCAGCAGGCCTGATGCCGCATAGGTCATTCCATTGTTAAAAAAACCAAAATTGTGGCATTGACACCAGCCACGGAACCACGTATTAACAGACTGAGCTCACCTGTTCCTTTCAATGTCATTGCCCGCAACAGGAAGTAGGGATGAGAAAATCACCTGTGCTCCAGATCCCTGTAGTGACTGTCCCAAGGCCCTGATATCCCTTTTAATCATCCTTGCACTCCTATCTGCACATTCGTCGCCCCCCACATGGAACAGGAGCAGCAGATAGTAGCCCGAGGGCTGCACCAGGCTAGGGAGTCTCTTAGTGATGTCCCTAACGCGTGCCCCCGGGAGGCAGCAGACTTCCCTGAGAGCGGGGTCTGCCCTACATATTGGGCCCTCAGTCCCCCTCAGTGCTGAGTCGCCCACGACTATAGCCCTCCTTTTCTTCCTTGTAGCAGTGGCCTTAACGTTGCGAGCTGGCCTTTCCAGTCCTAGCATCTCCTGTGATGTAGTAGGACTGTCAGCCTTGTTGTCCTCCGGCTGTCCTGCCGTGCCCAGGGCCTCGTACCTGTTGGATAATGGTACTGGGGGAGGGGAGGTGGGCAAGGAGGGGGCTCGCTTGCTGCGCCTACCGCAGACTCGCCTCCATTCGCCATTTTTCAGCAGGCCTCTGCCTTCCGTCCCTTCAGCCCTGCAGGGCACGGAGATGATATCCCTGTGGTCTTTATTTATTTCTGGTGTCTGTCCCGGTCTCTCTTTCACAGAGCTCAAGGCCTGGGTCCACCAGTCTATTTCTTTCTCACTCTCCCTGATACTCCTTAGTCGCTCAACTTTGTCCCTGAGCTCTGCCACCAGGCTCAGCAGATCATCCACTTGCTCACACCTCACACAGCCGTTATTACCGCTGCCACTTGCGCGTAGAGCGAGGCTGTGGCACTCCCTGCAGCCGGAGGCCTGGGTGCCTGTGTGTTTCCGAGGGAGCGCTGTCTGTGTCGCTGCATCTGCTCTGGCCGGTGCTGAGGACACGGCCTTCCGGCGGGTGGGGACCATGCCTGCGCTTCTCTTACCGGGTGAACCCACCTCTGGAACTGCCAGAAGTGGCAGCACCCTCAGCGCCCTTCCTGCGCGCCCTTTTTCGTGAACTGCCACGCAAACTGCCATGCGACGCCCCGACTGCCACGCCACACCCTGACTGCCCACTCTGTTCGCAGCGCTCCGGGTCGCAGCGCTCCCTCGGGCTGCCTCTTATGGGAGTGGGGGAGCCGCCGTTGCCGCTGGTCCCGCCCCTTCACGTCAGCTGCTCTCACTCGAGCTGCTGGTGCCCTGCGGGTCCCTGTGCCGCTCTGGCGCTTCCCTGGCTCAAAAAACCTCTGAAAAAGGCCCTTTTTCGCTGAGATCAGCTGGCTCTGCTGCGGACGTGCCTGCACCGGAGCTGCTCGTCTTGGCGAGTGACCTTGTCAAATAATTACATCAAACAACTCAATCAAAAAAAACAAAACAACAAATCACACGGAAAACTAAACTCAAAGAGTTCTAACAGCTGCTCCATTTGGTCTGCACGGAGATGCCACCAGGACTGATTTCCTCTCTCTGCGCACGATTCGTGCTTCCCAGCAGTGCACATGATGCACGCAGGGCTCCGGCCGTGGACACGCGCTGTTCCGAGTGATTCCTGGGGACACCGGAGCCACGCCTGGGCTGGCTTTCATCACTTACCAGGCTCCAGTTACCCGTGGGCCTCTGGGCAGGTCTCACTCCACAAGACGTTTGAGGTAGCTACCAGAACTAGTCTTCCACAGGGTTAGTTACGGTGGGATTTTGCACAGGACTAAAGGAGACGACCTGCAGTTGGGACAGTGGGGGGCTTCCTTCCGCAGCCGACGCGCCCAAGCCCCCAGGAGGGTTCCTCGCGTGAACTGCTGCTGCAGCGCAGGGGTAATCTCACCCGGGAATTCTTTCTAAAGTGACTCTCCATCTGTGCAGGCTGGTCCTGAGGGAATTGACTCTCCTGGGTGTTCCTGGCTCTTGCAGGCTGGCCTCAATGGGGAAGGAGTGCTGCTGGGACCTCAGAAACAGCCGTGGCACCCTCGCAAGCGGAAAATATTGGGGTTTGATTTGTTCTGTGTATCTTCTAATGCAACGCTCAGGTGTTCCCAACCTGATTGAGGGGTTAGCAGGTTTCCTCGCCAGGGTGGGTTATTCAACAAGCGTGGCCAGGACGTGATGGGGTCTCGGAGATGCCATGCTCTCTTCATCCGGCGTCTTGGTCAAGAAACTTTGTCAGTGAAGCGAAGAGCTCCTTGGGAATCCCACCTGGCTCGCCAGCTTCTCTCTGTCTTCTTCACCATGTAATTGTATGTCCAAAAGCGAGGGGTCAGCTCCAGCGTCAAATAACGGGTGAGCTCAACAGCTGTTTGCAATTCCTCTTGCTGGGCTGCAGGAGATGTACCCGGTCATCTCCCAGGAAGGTCAGCTTGGGAAAATTTCGTGCATCAGTCAGCAGACACGAGAGTCTGAGGAATGGTAAAGCATTTTGGATCACTGGAGGCTTCTGTCATTTGCTCTCTATGCTAGTATCCACGCTCGTGATTCTTTCTACAATTCAGGAAAGCTCCTAAAATCCAGTGGACAGACAGTTCACATCTCCAGTGCCCCACCATGTGCAAAAATCAGCGGTCACACAGTTTCTTACCAGTGACACAAGCAGTTTGGATCTCTACTCGTGTCATTTCTCTGTCACCCCTGAAACCACTGCCCTATTTCCTAGTCTAACCACAGGCTGAACGGCTATCCCACCTGAGTCGTGGCAGTTCTTGTCCGGCGGTCTGAGTTCTGCAGGATCGGCCGGGAGCGTGTTTGCTGGAACCACTTTGGTTGCGGTGGCCGCAGGGCTGACATTTTTTTCGGCTGCCTGGGCTGGTGAGCGAGGAGCGCTCCCGCCTGCGGGCGCCTGTGATTGGGGCTGCTGGGGTGCTGGCATAACGGTCGGGCGCTGGGCCGTGGCGGGCTGATGGAGTGCAGCCAGGGCTTTCTGGCGGTCGTGTATTTTCTGGTGGCGTGAGAGGCTAGTTCTGCGGGTGAAGCATTTCTGGCAGGCGGTGCAGCAGTACGGCCTGTCCTGCACGTGGGTTTGCAGGTGCCGCTGAAGGGAAAAGGTGCAAGAGAGAATCTTTTTGCAGTGATTGCATTTCTGCATAGGCTTCCTATGAGACCTGGGACTCTGCTGTTGGGAAAAACACGTGCTGGACAGGTTCCCTCTGTCCAGCTTCTCCTTGGCCTGGCCCAGCCAGGCCCCCTCAGCATCCGTCCCATTGTGCACGCTGTTGGCACCTCTGCAGAAAGCCCCGCAGAACTTCCTCCTCGGCCGGATCCTCAGCTCTGGGTGGACGTTCCCCCAGACCTTGGCCCCAAAGGCCCTGTCTTTTATGTGGATGCTCTGGTGAAGGTCCAGGTGGCGTTTGTCGGCGAAGCTGATCTCACATATCGTGCACTCGTAGGGCCCCTCTTTGGCGTGGCTCCGCTGGTGGATGATGAGGTTGATTTTCAGACGGAAACGCTTCCCGCACTCGGTGCAGGGGTATGACCACTCGCGCACATCGCCACGCCGACAGTTGCCCATCAGCAGCCTGCTTGCATACCTGCTCGGCTTCTTCTTGCTCTTGGCCTTGGCCTGCTCACTTTTGGGGCACTTCTGCCTCTCTGGGCTGGGAGAGGGTGCAGAAACCTCTTGCAATGCCTCAGGCTCCTCTTCCTTCACCTTAACATTTTCAGGAGGAGAAGTCCCTTCACACACCATTTCACTTCCCAGTAAAAAGCCTTCCTCTGAAACGGAACACAGGTGTTGGTCACTCACACTCCCAGGATAAACTCAGGTTGCGGTTAAGTCCCAAAGCACCAAGCAGGCTTTTAGCAATAAAGGAGCTACCAACAAATTTTAGAAAGCAGTTTGGAAAGGTGCAGGCGCCACCACAGCATCCTGCCCATGTGCCCTGATCAACCCAGACCTCTTGCTCCCTGGAAAAAACAGGCTGTGGTTTGCCACAGCGCCATCAGAGCGAGTGGCGCAAAGGGATACACCTCTAAAACAAGGACACCAACGACGGCCATAAGATGTAGCAGGAAAAATCGGTCATTGAAGAACACCAGTCTGCAGTACTGCAGGCTCTTCACTTCTGTCAAGCTTGGGACTGCTGGCAAACGCCAAACGTTGCAGACAAACCGGCTCCCGCGAGGGCTGTGCAACACCGAGGGTGGTGGTGAGCTCTCCACGCCCCCCCCGCAGCCAGGCCGTTTGGCTGGTGTAAGCCGTGGCCACAACCTGTTTAACTCTGCACGCCAGTGCCAGACACGGGCTCCGAGCCTCTGCAAGAGGAAGTGCTCTGCGCATTACCTTGGCAAAGCAAAAGAGTGTGTCTGCAGACGGCCGCCCCCCTCTTCCGACACCCTCTGCTCCCTCCACTTCTGGCAAGAAGAGGGCTGTGCCACGAGAAGCATTAGGCCACCTGAGCTCAACACCAGCTCTACCGTAATGCGGGAGGAAGGAAGCGTGCTACTGCTGCCAGCTCTCCCCTCCATTGCTGAGAGAACAAACCCCGACTGGACTGGTGTTCTTTCTGCAGAGGTGATAGGGCTGAAATGCCCAGCGCTGGCCTCCTCCCTTGGTCGGTGATAAAAGGCAGGCCTGAAACTTTCTTCTCCCTCTCTGTTTCACGCACGTTAGTGAGCTGCGAGCTGCTTCCTGCCTGCAGGGCCCCGTGTTTCCCCTGCGCTGGGTTACTCACCGGTGCTAGGCTCAGCCGTGTCCTCTTCCATCTCTGTCTCAGGCTGATTTCCCCTGCGCAGCTCCTCTTTTTGCGCACTCAGGGACATGACATTCATCACCACAATGGGGAGTTCTGTTTGCAGAGAAGAGCAGTTTTTAACACCTGTGGAGAGCTCGCACCTTCCTGCTTTGGTGCGATGCTAACCGGAGATGTGCTGGGAGTGTGCAGAAGAGCCAGAGAAAGCTGCGGCTCAAGGAGCCATGACATGTTGCACCAGGGGGGGTTAGGTTAAATATGAGGAAAAATGTCTTCCCGGGAAGGGCTGTGAAGCCCTGGAAGAGGCTGCCCAGGGCAGGGGTGGTGTCGCCGTCCCTGGGGGTGTTTAAAAGCCGTGCAGCCGTGGTGCTGAGGGACGTGGGTTAGTGGTGGCCTTGGCAGTGCTGGGTTAACGGTTGGACTCGATGGTCTTAAAGGTCTTTTCCATCCTAGGTGATACTATGATTCTATGGAAAGCATGTGAGGTGTTAGAAGGAACTGGAGTGAAGCCACACACAAGGACCAAAAGCAGAGAGAGAGCTGGGAGGAAAGTCACCAAGGTACCATGTGCTGTCACCTCTGCAGAGCAACCTCATCCCTCCGAAACCCTCCCCACCAACTCTACAGGCAGTATTCCCATATTGCCTCGTGTTCAGGCCCTCGAACCCCTTCCATTTTCCCTGAAAGCACCTTGACAACACACCCCAAGGCTTCTGCTTTTCCCTGGTGATGCTCCTCTTAAGCACGGTGACCTGCCGTGCCCTCTCCCACAGACACTGCCGCCAGACCTCCTGAGAGAGCTGGGACAGGAATGGCCCCGGGGAAGCAAGTCCTCCTGGCACCTATGTAACTCACCTGTGTTAGCTTCCACGGGGACTCTATCTTCTCCCAAAGCCTCTTCCTGCTGGTCCGTCTCTTCTGGTGTCTGTGGGGACTTCTGACCATCTGGGACGCTTGTCTGCGGGCGGTCCTGACCTCCTGGGACGCCTGTCTGAGGGGACTCCTGACTATCTCCAGTGTGTGCCTGCGGGGACTCCTGACCGTCTCGGAGGTTCGTCTGCGGGGGCTCCTGGCCATCTCTGATACGTGTCAGCAGGGGCTCCTGACTGTCTTTGACGCAGAGCTCTTCATCCCTCTCGATCAGGGACAGGACATCAGGCTTGGACACGGCACAGTCTGCTCACGGGGCAGAGGAGCATCGTGTTTTATTAGGAACTGGCTGCACCTTTATTCTGTCAAACTCTCAAAGTGACCCTTCTCACCCTAACTGCAGAGCTCACAGGCAGTACAGACAGACGCAAATAAACTATCTGTGCTCTAACAGGAAAGGCAGCGCTGCTTTCTTGGCCCCGTGGCAGGATCCACCCATGAGCACAGCTGTAGCTCAAGTACAGACCAGATCTAAACAACCGAGCATGAACTAAAATCTCAAAGGAGAAGGACAGCCACTGTCTGTGTAACATCTTTGTCCTCTCTTCCCGGCAGCACTTGACAAACCAACCCCCAAACGCACACTCGGGGCTTGTATCGCTCGTGGGTGACGCTCCCCAAAGCACAGAGCCTGCGCTGCCTCTGCCCCACGCCAGCGCTCACCTGCCCTCTCCCTGGCCTTCTTTAGCCCCCATCTCCTCAGTCCTGCAGCAAAGAGCTCTCGTTCACAGCTCTGCCCATGCATTTCTTCTTCTCTTGGCTCTGTCAGGCTCTGCCTGTCCCTTTCCAGCGTCTCCTACTTTCTTGCCCAGCCTTCACGCTCTTAACCATTGACTTTTCCAACTCCCCCATGCCGTGCCCCAAGGCCCTCCTGACCGCTTCTGCTCCCCCCGGCACTAGCAGAGCTGCTCCAGCCTCCTCCTCCTCCCACTGCAGGTTCCCAGGTTCCTCGCTTCCCACCACATCTCCTCTCTCACCAAGGCAAGCGAGAGCGTTTTTGGAAGCCCTACGACTCATGCATGCCATCAGGTGAAGAAGGATTGCCGAACTGCACAGAAACAGGACTGGAAGGGATCACAAGAGGCGTGTCCCACCGCTCCAGACTCCAGCCCAGCCCCTCCTGACAGGCTTTGTCTGGTTTTCTCCACAGGATTCATCTGACCAAGCATAACCATTCCTCTTGGAAGAAAGATTCCAGGTATTCCGTGGAGGTTTAGTCAATACTGACAACAAACCCTCAAAGGAGTTCATTCCTAATACAGACACCACTGGGAGATGTCCTGACAAAGCTGAGACAGGAACTGCCACCTCCTCCTGGCACCCGCCTAACTTACCTGTGTCAGCTTCCCCGGGGAATTCATCTTCTCCCAAAGCTTCTCTCATCTGGTCCATCTCTTCTGGTGCCCGCGGGGGCTCCTGACCATCTCCGATGCCTGTCTGCAGGAGCTCCTGACCATCTTGCACACAGAGATCCTCATCCCTCTCGATCCGGGACAGGATGTCAGGCTTGGACACAGCATAGTCTGCTCAGGGGGCAGAGGAGCAGAGGACAGCGTGTTTTATTAGGAACTGGCTGCACCTTCATCCTGTCACACTCTCAAAGTGACCCTTCTCGCCCTAACCCCAGAGCCAGCAGGCAGTACAGACAAACACAAATAACATTACTCGCACCGAAACAAGGAAAAACAGCGATGTTGGTTTCTTGGGCCTGTGTTGGGACTCACGCATGAGCACAGCTGTAGCTCAAGTACAGAGAATATCTAAATAATGGAACGTGACCTAAAATCTTAAAGGAGAGAGAAAGGTTTGTCTTCAATTAATTTTCCTCTAATTTCAGCTTTAGCAGTGGTTTGAAGGGCAGAAAACTTCCTGCTCTGTAGAGGTGTCTGTGCCAGACGGGACCACGAGAGGCACAGGTTTGTTCTGTTTCCACAAAATATCAGGAAAAGTGGAGCCTCAACTTCAGCGGCTGCACAGACCAGCGCGCTAATGGTCATGCCCAAGAAACGGCTTTTGGTGGGGAATATGTTACAGTCCAAATCACCCAAGAACACATCGGGTGTCCTTAGAAAGACCGAGCGTGATTAGGTCAGTTCTTTAGCAAGGTATGTGGAAGGGCCCCTGCCACTTCACACAGGAGCTAAACAGGCAGAAAACAGGAACTAGGTCAGGGTGCAATTATCAGACTTCACCCAGATAATTCCTGAACTGTGCTGGAAGATCACGATGGTTCCCTGACACCAGAATCCACTTACAGTCATTAGCAACAGCATCTCATGTGGATATTTTGTATAATTTTATATTATTATCACTACTATTCTTCACTACAGATATCTCTTACAGACATCATTCATTGCTTACAAGCAGGGAGGAAGGAAAACGCGTGGGTCTGACTGCCCAGGAGAGGTTCTGCTAGCTACGGGCGTCCAGCCCCACCGAACCAGGCCATCGGTCGGGCTGCAGTGGGAACCAGTCCAGCCCTACCCGCCCGAGCGGCTCAGCCGGAGCCGCAGCCCCCGTGCCTTACCCAGGGAGATCAGCATCTCGTAGTTCCCCCTCATCACCGCCCTGTACAGATCCTTCTGCCAGCGGTCCAGCCTCTCCCACTCCTGCTCGCTGAAGTACACTGAAATGTCATCGAACGTGATCGGTACCTGGAATCACAAGTATTACGCACTTGGTGATTCCTGGTGGGATTGCATAGCATGGAAACCAGGCGTGGGCAAGTGAGCGCTTGGCTTCGGTTGCAGGAGCTCCGGGCAGGCACAGAGCAAAGCGTGCCTGGCTGGACCAGGGCTTGTGAGCGGCAAGTCCAGTCCTCGCAGACGCTCAGCCACCCGAGCCCACTGCTAAGATCCCTCCGGCATTTCCTACACACTGCCGTTTAGGGGTTTTGGCAGTGGCACCGGTGCTTCCAGGGACCAGGCTGTGTGCCGTTACCTTGGGGACCTCTCCCCGGGAGCTGGGGGGCAGCCGCAGGATCCAGAAGTTCCTGTTCTTCAGGAGATTCTCCACGTTGTCCAGCCGCTGCTGGAGGTGCCCGTAGTCCTGCAGGAGGTTGCCCAGGGCGGCCAGGTTGCTGCCCAGCTCCCCGACCAGGTGCTCGCAGGCCAGCAGCCTCCGCTCGGCCTTCTCCGTCCGGCTCTGCAGCTCCTGCAGCTGCTGGGCCTCCGCCTGCCCCGCCGTGGCCCGTGGCCCCATGGCCTTGCGCCGGGGGGTGCCTGAGTCCTGGGGAGGGGGGCGGGGAAGAGAGAGGTCAAGGGCAGCGGGGGGAGGCCCAAGGGACCCCCCCCCATCCCCCAGGGGACACACCAGACCCTGGCTGCATGCCCTCCATCCCTCAGGACCTCTGGGAGACCCCTTGGGGGCGACCCCAGCCCCACTAAACCCCCTCCTCATCCCTGGGGTGTCCCCCAGCCCCACCTCCCCTGGGACTGACACCGCAAGGGGACAACCCCCCCCCCCCCGCTTTGTCCCCAGGGTGTCCGCCAGCCCCTCAGACCAGCACCCCTAGGGGACCCCCCCCCACCCCCCGGAGTGTCCCCTGGGACCACCACCCCGAGGGGATCCCCATCCCCGGGATGTCCCCCAGCCCCACCTCCCCCAGCCCCCCAAGGGGACCCCCTCCATCGCCGCAGTGTCCCCCAGCCCCAGCTCCCCCGGGACCAGCACCCCAAGGGGACAGCCCCCCCCCGCCTTGTCCCCAGGGTGTCCCCCAGCCCTCAAGACCGCCACCCCAAGGGGACCCCCACCCCTGGGACATCCCCCAGCCCCACCTTCCCCAGCACCCCAAGGGGACCCCCCACCCCCTTTGTCCCCAGGGTGTCCCCCAGCCCTCAGGACCACCACCCCAAGGGGACCCCCCCCTCATCCCCGGGGTGTCCCCAGCCCCCCTGAACGGGCACCCCACGGGGACTCCCCCACCTCCCCCGTTCCCGGGGTGTCCCCCGGCCCAGCACCAAAAGGGACCCCCATCCCCGGTACGTCCCCCAGCCCATCTCCCCCAGCACCCCAAGGGGACCACCCCCGGCCCCGGGGTGTCCCCAACCCCCCCGTCCCCGCTCTCCCCGGGCTGCGGGGCCGCAGGCTCGGCGGCCGGCGGGGCCCGTACCGGTGCCGGGACCGAGCAGGCCCCATCGGGCGGCACCCCGAGCTCTCCGGACCCCGGCCCGGCCCTCACCTGAGCGAGGCCCCGGCGGGACATGGCCGCCGCCGCTACCGCTGCCGCCACCGCTGTCGGCCCCGTGCGCTCTGGGGCCGCGCCGCCCGCCGGGGCCGCCCGGGGGCGCTGTGTGCGGGGCGGGGGCGCTGTGTGCGGGGCGGGGGCGCTCTGTGCGGGGCGCCCCCCGGCGGACGGGAGGGGGCGCGGCGGGGCGGGCGCGGGGACACCCACACGCGGCCTCACCAGGGACACCCTCACCCCCCCCCCCCCCCGGCCCCGCACCCCATTGACTGCTCCGGTCCCCCCGGTGCCACCGACCCCCAGTATCCCACAGTCCATCCCAGACCCCCCCCGGTGCCACCGACCTCACATCCCACTGACTGTCCCGGATCCCCCAGTGCCACTGATCCCAGACCCTCCAGTGCCACTGACCCCCGGTACCCCACAGTCGGTCCCAGAGCCCCCCCCTCAGTGCCACTGACCTCGCGCCCCATAGGCTGTCCCAGTCCCCCCAGTGCCACCGACCCCTGGACCTCCTGGTGCCACCGACCCCAGGACACCATTGGCTCTCCTGGATCCCCCAGTGCCACTGACCACTGGACCCTCTGGTGACACCAACCCCCTTAACCCCATAGTCTGTCCCGGACCCCCCGGTGCCACTGACCTCGCACCCCATTGACTGCTTCGGTCCCCTCGGTGCCACCGACCCCGGGATGCCATTGGCTGTCCTGGACCCCCCGGTGCCACCGACCCCTGGACCTCCCAGTGCCACTGAGCCCAGGCCCACAGCCCCCCGCTGGACCCTCCCCACGCCGTGTCGGAGCCTGGGGCTGGGGGAAGCCCTGGGGAGGGGACCCCCTCTGGAGCAGTTTTGGGAGAGGGTCCGGCTGGTGGCGTGGGGCTGGGGTGCTGCCGGCTCTGCCCGTGGCTGCCCATCCACGGGGGGGTCACCGTCCCACCAGGGTGGCCCTGAGCACTGCCACCCCCAAGGGAGAGGGACCAAACCCTCCCATGGGACATGGTGTGCTGCCGTGCTGGCCGCGACCTCGGGCGAGCAAAGCAAGGTGGGGAGGCAGCTCCAGATTTGGGGGGGGCCGCTGTGAGTTGGGGGCTGATCCTCACCCCCCCCCCCAGCTCGGCGCAGGGCGAGCGCCTGCTGGGGCATGTGGCGGCGTCAGGTCTGTCCACAGCACGGTATGGCGCGGCATGGTGTGACGCAGTGTGGCATGGCACAGCACGGCACGGCACATTGCAGCATGGCACAGCATGGTGCGGCATGGCATGGCACAGTGGGACATGGCATGGCACAGCACGGTATGGTATGGTATGGTATGGTATGGTATGGTATGGTATGGTATGGCAGGGCTCCGCGGAGGCAGTGGGGTGGAGCTGCCGGACCCCGTGCTCGCTGGTGCTGGGGTTTGGGTACCACCCCGTGTCCCTCATGAGTGGGCGCCAGGGATGTGCTCTGCACCCTGGGGTGGTGCCAGGGCTCAGGGTGCTGGGGCCGAGCCCATCAAGCCGGGCTGCGTGCCGCGCGTGCAGTGCTCACTGCGGCTCCCATCCTGTGCCCCGGGGGGGTGTCCGGCGCGAGGGTGGGATGAACTGGGTCCAGTCGGCTCTTGCCCTGAGTGCGCCCCACAGGTGTGGTTGCCCGCCACAGCCTCTCACTAGCCAAGTCACCGGCAGCCCCATGCCACTGGCTGGTGAGGTCTTGGGGGGGTCCCAGGAGGTCCCAGGGGGGTCACGGGCAGCTCTGGGGGAGGCAGTGCCAGGCTGGGGCTGCGCAGTGGGACGCTGTGGCAGGATTTGACCCCTGGTGGCGGGGAGCATCCCCTCCCTGCGCAGCCCGACCCCCTGTCCCTGGGGCGGCCATGTGCTTCACCACTGGGAATTCAGACCCCCCCCAGCGAGGTCCAGGGCCCTGCAAGGATGGGGGGGGGGGTGCTGAGCCCCAGCGTCCTGGGTGGGGACTCTGGTCCCTGGGGACATCGCTGAGGGATCTGGGCTTTGGGGGGGAATGGCTGTGCGGGGTCTGGTCTCTGCGGGGGGTCTGAGTTTTGGGAGGGACCTCCCGGGGGGGGGGGGGGGGGAGGGCTGTCTGGGCTTTGGGAGAGCATCCTTGGGGTGTCCATTCCCCTGGGGAATCCCTGCAGGGTCCGGTCCCTAAGGGACATCCCTGGGGGGGCGTCCGGGTCCCTGGGGGCATCACTGCAGAACCCGGGTATCCCATTGGGGTCTGGCCCCTGGGGGTACCCCTGTGCTGCCTGGGGAGGGGCTGAAGGCCACCTCTGCCCATGGCACCTCGGGGTGACGCTGTGGGGTCTCACCAGCCCAGCGTGTGGGGCAGAGCCACCTGTGGGACATCGCCACCCCGACACCCACCCCGGTCACGGGGAAGGTGACCGAGACCCCCTCTGCAGAAGGTACGGGGATGGGGTGCAGGCACGGGAGGGGGCTGGCAGCACCGGGGCACGGGCTGAGCTCCCACCCTCTGGCTTGCAGCAGGGCCGGCGCCTGCCGCGTCTCCACTGGGCACCAGCGTGTGGGGGTGGCCGCCCCCACCCACAGCCACCGGTGCCTCCGCCACGCCGTCCAGCGGCTGGAGGGACAGTGCCCGGCACCGGAGACTCACTCCCGGCAAGAAATCCTGCAGCTGCCGGTGCTGTCTGAGGGGGCGGAGGGTGCCGACGCCATTGCCGTCCTGTAGACCATGCTGCCGGTGCTGCTGGGCCTGCCGCCGGCCCCGGCTGTGCTGCAGATTGAGGGCGCTCACCAGCTGCATGTCTGCACCGTCCTGGCACAGCCACGGCTCTTCAGCCTGCTCCGCTTTGCCGACAAGATGGGGCTGCTGCAGGTGGCACGCTGGCACCCTCCTCGCCGTTGTCCCCACTGCCTGTCCCCCTCTCTGCTGGATGGTTTGCCTGGAGGGCAGCCGAGCCGTGCTGCGGCACACACTGCCCCACTGCTGGCCGTGGCTGGGGCTCTGTGGGGCCATGACCGAGCAAGGCCCGGGGGTGCCGGATCCTTCTCCCCACCGCAGCCGGTCCCAGAGCCATGTTGGAATCCCGGCGGAGGGGCTCTTCGTGGCAGGATCCGGCCCCGGCCAGGGAGGCTGTGGCTGAGCCATCTTGCTGGCCATGCCGGAGGAGCCAGTCCCGGTTCTGGCTGCTCGGCAGACTACAGCCGTCCCGGGGTGATACCTCCTGCTCCCATTGCTCGGCTCCCCCCGACCCCCAGCCCCTGTGGGTGCCCAAAGTGCGTGTCCCCCCCAGTGATTCCTGCATTAAAACAGTGATGGTGACGCTGCCGCCGTCCCCTCCATGGCTCCTGGGGTCGGTGGCCCCGGTGGGCGCTGGGCAGGGCTGGGAAGTGCCACAGGGCTCAGCCGGGTCGGTGCCCAGGGTGCAGGGCAGGCGGTGCGCAGATTGCTGCCTGCAACTGTGGGGGTCCCGTGGCTCAGCCCCTCCTGACTGGCAGGAACCCTGCCCATGCCGACACGGCGCTCATCGGAGCACACGGACCCCGACATATCCCACCTCCTGTGCCAGGCAGGTTCTTGGCTCGGGCAGCCCATGGCCGCCGCGCCGTGAAGCGGCGCTCGTGGGGCCAAGGCAGGAGAGGGGCTGTAAGCACCGCTGAGCCGCCACTGCCACCCCTGTGCCGGCACTGAGCCCACCGTGGGGCCCGCGGCGCTGCCTGGCACGTCAGTGCCGAGCCCTTGCTGCCGAGTGATGTGGGGACATTTCCTACGTGTCCCCCCAGGCTGATGGTGTCCCCACCCCTGCTACTGCCAGCACCGTGCTGTGCCTTGCGGCTGCCCATGGTGGGGGACGGGGACACGAAAGGTCAAAGCCAACAGCCCCGTGGCCACTTTTAAATGATACCAGGAGCTGCCACCTCCAGCAGTCCCAGCCAGGACCCTCCTGCCTGGCTGCTGGAGCCCAGTACAGACCAGTAGCGTCCAGTATGGTCTGTAAGGGATGTCAGAAGCCGCTGTCCCCAGTTGCCCCAGCCGGGACCATCCATCCGAGCCACTGGAGCCCAGCCTGGTTCCCGGGGACCCGGGGGTCTCTGCCCCAGCGGGGGGATGTGCCTGTCACCTTCTTCGCTGCGGGTTCCACCAGCTGAGCTCATGTCCCAGAGACACACGGACAGGACAGACAGACAGGACACACAGTGCTCCTCTGCCACTGCACGTTCCCCCGGCACCCCCCCATCACAGCCTGATGGGCTGCGAATTCCCAGTTGCCACCGTTGCGTGGTAGCCCATTGACTGGTGCAGCTGCGCCCATTTGCTTCCGGTTATTGTCTTCATTAACACTAATCAGGCAGGGTGTGGGACTCCCTGTCCTTGTCCTCCCAGCTGAGGCAAGACACCCGCAGAGGCCCGCGTGCCACTGGCCATGTGTGCCATGTGTGGGGCCAGGCTGTCGCCCTCCCTGCCGGTTTAGGGTGGGGGGGGATGGCAGGGGCTGGGGCCGAGGGGCAGCGCTCGCTGGGGAGGGGATCATCCCCGTGCCACCCTGTCCCCGCACCACGGGGGTCCCCGGGGTGCTGCGTGGGGGTCTGTGTTTGTAGCCGTGTGTGCCGGTGGGGCACGAGCTCAGGCTGGGTCCCGGCCGCACCAGCGAGGGGACCTCCCCAGGGAGGAGAGGTGCTCATGGCGGGCTGGGACAGGCACCCCACACTGGGCGGCGAGGGAGATGGGACGGTGTGGCCACAGCAGCCCCGTCGGAGGGTCACCCACTGTGTCATCCCCCCCAAATGCACCCAATCCCTCCGGCTCATTGGCTTTATTCAGTGCCTTAGCAAAGCAGGAGGGGAAAAGTTGCCCCAGGAAGCATTTTGGGGGGGCAGCAGGGCTGAGCTTGCACGGGCATAGAGTCACTTGTGCCCTGGGGGGGACACAGGTCCCCCCTGACTGCCTCAGAGCTGGGAGGGGGCAGGTGGTCTCCACGGCACAGTTTGGAGGCGGCCGGGACCCCGTCTCTCTCCTGGCATGAGGCTGCGCCCGGCTGCTGGCACCGCTCCTCGCTGCGCCGTCCGGGCGCTCAGCACGTCCTGCAAGACACAGCGGGGTCTGCTGGGGGGTCCCCACCATGGCCGGGGTCCCCGTCCCCAGCTCTCACTGCTGCCTGGCAGACGGGGGGTCCCGCCGGGGCTCCGCCGTTACCTGTCGCAGCAGCAGGACGCTGCCGGCGTGTCTCATGACCTGTGCCGGTTCCTTGGCCTCCCTCCTGGCTCTCTCCTGCGGGAGCGAGCACAGCGTCATGCCAAGCCCCGGGCGATGGGGAACCTTGGGGGCAGCCTGTCCTGGGGAGGGGACATGGCCGGGGGCTGCCTGCGGGCAGGGCTGGGTGGGGTGACCCCTCCCGGCACCTCCGGACCTTTCACCCTCCGCCCCTGGCTCCGTACGTACCCGCCTGCCCGACTGAACCTCATCATGCTCACCGGTGTGCCAGGACATCGACCGCGACTCCTGCGGGGAGAGACATGGGTGCAGGAGCGGCCGGTGCCGCGGGGCCATCGGGCACCGTCGGGGTGACACCGAGGAACTGGTGGCACCAAGTGTCCTCCTCCCCCCACACACCGCTTCCCCCGGCCCCTGCAGCGGCCACGTTGGCGGTATGGTGTGCGTGTCGCCCGGTGCTGCCAGCTCACCTCGCTCAGGACGGAGAAGCACCCCGAGCATGGTCTGTGGGGTCGCCGCCGGCCCCCGCCACTCGTCCCCTGCGGAGAAAAGGGTCATTACTGGCTCTGCCGGAGCTTGCTGCCACCCGGGGTCCCTTTGGCACCTGCGTAGGGAGCAGGATCCGAGCGGAAGATGGCTGGCCCTGGGATGGGGACAGGATTGCTGCCGTGCCCAGCGGTGCCCAGGCCATCCCCACCTTCTCCCCATCCATCGCTGCTCAGGTACCCGATCCCTGGCCGTGTTTTGGGCTGTGTTTTGGCACTCTCCTTCCCTATCCCCAGCCCTTCCCTTGTTTTCCGTCACCACAATGAAGCCCCCGTCCCGTGCTGCAGCCCCCGTCCCCCCATGCAGACGTTGGACCACCAGTACCTGGGCCACCTGTGGCCGCTGCTGCCTCCCTCTTCCTCCTCCTCCTCAGCCCCTCGCCACCCCCATGATGAAATATTTGCAGGTTGCGCAAGTGCTGGGGCTGCAAGAGGGGCCCTGGCAGAGCAGACAGCAGAGCACAGCCCCTCTGCGGCATCGGCCCTCGGGGGCGTCCGGACCTCGGTGCCCTGACCCCATCTTCAGCCCCACCAGTGCCCAGAGTGGCACAGGGAACAGGGAGGCTGGAAAAGCCCCTCTCCCGGGATTTGGCCTGTCCCCATATGGCGCAGGGTGCTGGTGACAGTGCAGCTGGTGTCCCCTGGGGACAAGGTCTGCTCCCCATGGTGCCAGAGCCATGCCGTGCCATGCCAGGGGAGGTTTCCCCCTCCCCATGGTGCTCTCCCCGCAGTCTCCCCCACTCTCAGTGCTGTTATTCCCCAAATGTAACCCCTCTCCGCACACGACCAACCTCTCTCCCCCGTGCAACCTTCTTCGAGTCGCTGTGCTCAGCTCCGGCCATGGCCACGAGGGCCACGGCAGCAGCGAAGCCACAGAGCAGCCACAGCCTCATGGCGCTGCGCGGGGGCACAGCTGTCCAGCTCAGGCCGTCCCAGTGCCACCACGCGCTCCCCCGCCTGGACCTTGACCCCTGATGTCAGTGGCCGGGACTGCGCCGGGGCACCCAGGCCGGCGTCTGGCTGCGGTCGATCGGAGCGAGCTGTCGCCGCACGACGCCGGGGAGAGCAAAGGACCTCAGCGGGGCCGGAGGGACGGGCAGCACCGTCACTTCTGGACAAGGGATGGGGCAGAGCCCCCTCTGCTACCCCAAAGGTTGGGTTGGGATGGGTTGGAGGAAACATCTCCCGTGAAAACGGGTGTTTTGGGGTTCCTCCTCTTCCTCTACACACCTCTTCATCTCGTCTGCAATGCCAGGCTACCGGCGTCTTGGGC
Source organism: Pluvialis apricaria (assembly GCA_017639485.1). Lineage (NCBI taxonomy): Eukaryota > Metazoa > Chordata > Aves > Charadriiformes > Charadriidae > Pluvialis > Pluvialis apricaria. Next base: position 971,123 of record CM030008.1, on the reverse strand, counting down.
ACGGAGCAGCTCCAGGTGCCGGGGGAGCCCTGAGCTCCCCAAAAATCTGCTCTGCGCTTGCCGGTGCTGGGGATGTGGATGCTACAGGCAGAATAGAGTTCCACAAGCAAGGGGAGTGAAACAGAGGATAAACTCAAACAACGTCATGGAAAAGAGAACTGAATTAAGGAGGAACCACTCACATGAGACATGGGATCTTTAGGGAGTTTAATAAAGAAAAAGAAAGAAATCCAGAGAAGTCATTACACAGAAGCGTGAGTAAATAGGGCTGCCGAGACACCAGCTGGCAAACACGAGCACCAGCCTCGGTCCACAACACTGTGGAACTGGGGAAATAAGTTAGAAAAGCTTCTGAGCCTGGAGGTCTCATTGCATTAGAGCTAAGATTATTTGTAGCAAGAAACCATAGAGTTTGTGATTGTCGGGAGAATCAACCACTTTTTAGATAACAAGGAGACTGCAGCATGTCAGGCTGCCTCAGAAAAGGAGATTTTATTGTTCATGCACCACTTTAATCCAAAGCTTGGCGACATTAGAGCATTTACAGATACTCAAGGAAAGGAATGCATTTCCAGAATTATTCTTGGTTCTTTGTAGTCGAGATCGAGATCAAGAGTCCCTCCCCAACTCTCCTGGAGCCCCTTTAGGCACTGGAAGGGGCTCTGAGGTCTCCGCGGAGCCTTCTTTTCTCCAGGCTGAACCCCCCCTCTCCCCGCCTGTCCTCCCCGCAGAGGGGCTCAGCCCTCGCAGCATCTCCGGGGCCCTCCTCTGGCCCCGCTCCCCCAGGGCCGTGTCTCTGCTGTTGGGCCCCCCGAGCTGGAGGGCAGCGCTGCAGGGGGGGCTCCCCAGAGCGCAGCAGAGGGGCACAGTCCCCCCTCGCCCCGCTGGCCACGCTGCTGGGGATGCACCCGGGGTGCCGGGGGCTCGCTGGGCTGCCAGCGCACAGTGCCGGCTCAGGGGGAGCTGCTCACCCACCAACACCCCCAGGTCCTTCTCCTCAGGGCTGCTCTCCATCCCTCCATCCCCAGCCTGTATGGATACCAGGAGATGCCCCCATCCCCGTGCAGGCCCGGCTCCCAATGGGCCATCACTCCCCGCAGCCCCACGGGCCGCGCTCCTTCCCCGGAGCTGCCGGGGGGCGGCCAGGCCCGGGGGCAGCCCCGGGGGGGGCACGGGGAGCGGCGTCCGCGGCCCCGGCTCGGCCGGCAGGAGCCAGCCGCGTCAGCGTTACCACGGCAACAGCGGCGGAAAGGGGCGTGCCCTCCCCTTGTAAACATCCGCTCGCGCACTTCCGGTGACCTCTGGTTTCCCGGCCTCAGTCCCATGACCCGGAAGTCGTGGCGGCCGCCCCAGAACTCCCCGCGCCGCGCCCTCAGTCCCACGTGATGCCCGCCGGCCACCCCATTGGCTGGCTCTCCCCCGGCGCCGCCATTTTGTCCCGCCCAGCGGAGGCGCTTCCATTCCGCCCGCCCCGGCGACGGGCGGCACCTGGGGGGGGTCTCTCCCCGCCCCCGGGGGGACCTGGGGGAGAGGAGGCTGAGGGGAGACCTTCTCGCTCTCTACAGCTCCCTGAAAGGAGGGGGCAGCGAGGGGGAGTCGGGCTCTGCTCCCAAGGAACAGGCGATGGGACGAGGGGAAACAGCCTCAGGTTGCGCCAGGGGAGGTTTAGGATGGATATGAGGAAAAATGTCTTCCCGGGAAGGGCTGTGAAGCCCTGGAAGAGGCTGCCCAGGGCAGGGGTGGCGTCGCTGTCCCTGGGGGTGTTTAAAAGCCGTGCAGTTAGTGGTGGGCTTGGCAGTGCTGGGTTAACGGTTGGACTCAACATATCTACACCCCAGGTCCCTCAGCTGCTCCTCACCAGATGTGTGCTTCACACCCCTCACATCTCTGTTGCCCTTCTCTGGACACGCTCCAGCACCTCAATGTCCTTTTTATACTGTGGAGCCCAAAACTGAACACAGCACTCAAGGTAGGGCCTCACCAGTGCCGAGTACAGGGGGACGGTCACTGCCCTCCTCCTGGCCACACTGTTCCTGGTACAAAATATCACAAATTCAACCTAGTTTTTCTTCACTTATACCGAAATTAGGCTTTTCTAATACTACCAGAGTAATCTCAGACTTGTCTGGAGCAGGTGTCATGCCTCCCTGGGCAATGCTGGTGTCGCAAGGCTCTCCTCTCTGTAAGGTCCCCGTCTGCCCTTCCCTCTCCTGGGGTGGTTCGGTTTCCGCGGGGGCACCAGTGAGCCCAGCCGCCCACTTGGCACTGCTCGCAGCTGCTGCTGCTTCGCTCGCCGGCATCCCATCATCCAGCAATTCCTCCGGGCACCTCCTGTGGTTGAATTCAGGGAGCTTCATCTCCTGGCCAGGGACCGGTCCTCTGCCAGCAGCCATAACAATCTGTAGCCTAACAATTTCTCTCCATTCACTTTGCTTAAATAAATAGTGGGAAAACCCATAACACTGGGCACGCTGCCTACGAAGTGCTAAGAGCAGCCAAGTTGTGTGTCCCAAAGACCCCCGGGGATTCCTCCTCCCTGGGCCCAGTGAGCGGCGGCGCAGACAGGACAGACCAGGGAGTGTGACAACACGAACAATAATTTGAAACAGTTTTATGAGAAGACAGGAAAGACTGCAGTGATCAGGCACAGCCCCGCCAGAAAACGTACCGACCAGCTGCCTGCTCACACGCGGCTGCCCGTCCTTCCCCGCTTTGCTCAGTTTTTCTCGTGCCTCCTCCTTTTATCCACACTGATCCTGCCCTTTTCCCCAAAGCCTCCCAGACAATCCCAGTTTCCCCAGCAGGCGCCGCGTACCCCCAATCCCCTTCTGCGCACCTTTCACAGCATTTCTTCTCTCGGATCACTCCGGTGAGTTTTGCTGCAGGGAAGAAGGTCCCAACTGTTTGCCTCGACAGACCCAAGCATCGCTGCCAACGTCCTGCTGACCATCAGCTGTCTATCTGAATGACAATGGGCCACAGATCCTTACGCTGAGAGTAGCTGCCGAGCTCCAAATTCTGGCAGACGGAGTCCAACATGTGGTCAACAGTCTGCATCACCATTTTGTACACATCATGCAGCGATACATAATTTGAGTTAACGACTTCGTGTCCTTTGACATTTTGCTGAGCGTCCGAGTTCCGGATCAGCTGTGCCCTCTGCTCCTCATTGTGTACGGACGCCTCAGGGTGCGTCTCTTCCCTCTTCACCTCTGCGGCTGCATTTGAGGGTGGGGCTGCAGCCGCCGGTTCAGAAGACACCACAGGGGTGCAAAATGCTTCCGACGACGTCCTCTGGGAGCCACCCTCACTCCGAGACTCGGGGGAGACAGCCTCCTGCTTTGCAGGAGAACAAAACGCCCCACACGTTCCCTTCGTGGGGTTGTCTTCTGCCTCAGCAGGAAGGACAGCGGGTTCAGAAAGACAGCCGGTGCTAGGGGAACCCTGAGGGTACTCCAGCCTCTTGTTGACCCAAGGCTTGTAATTCCACATAATTCGCTTGGCTTTCCTGATGATTTGCCTGATGTGGGATTTTCGCATTGCCAGCCTGCAGAGCATGGCCCCAGCCTTACCTGTAAGACGGACAATTTTATTAACTCTGCCCTGACAACAAATCCTTTGCACGTGACAGTAATTGTGGTCCTTAGGTGCTGAGGAACCATCCCTGTGGCTTCCGCAGTAGTTGTGTTCTTTCAGAGGACACGAACGTGCAGTGCAACACAAGAGCTGTGCCTTACTTGTCACACAGTAACAATGATCCTTCAAAATAGTCTCATTCAGCTCCTTGATAGACAGTTCTAAATTTCCCTGGAAAAACGTCACTTCTCTCAAGGTGCATCGACTTTCTGGGGCACTCCTTGGAAATCTCTCCCTGTGGTCACCACACAGATGCTCCTGAGGATTTGCCTTTTTGTTCTGCTGTTCCGTCACTGGATGAAGTGGGAATCCTCTGCTTTGGCTTACATTCGCCGTGATCCCTTGTTCATCCTCTACTTCTTCCTTCCCAGGCCACAAGACCATCCGTGCCTGGTCTCGGCTTTCCACTGGCCCCACTCCTGTGGTGGCCGCCTCTGCCGGCAACGTGCGCCTATCCCCGAAACACTTGTTCAGCAGTCTTCTAGACTGGAGACGCCACTGCATGCACCGTCCTCCTGCTGAGAGAGGGTTGGGAAGAGTTTGCCTTCTTCCTGACTGGGGCATCATGATGGGACAGGGAGAGAGGGACTGTACTGAAGGAATGGGGGAGACACTGACAGCCAGTAAGAAAAATCCATTCTCCCCAGTTCAGGGGCCTCCTGGGCTCCACACCCCCAAACAACATCTGGATGGGCAGCAGACTGAAGCCCTGCCCGGGGATGCTGCCTGCGCAGGGGTGGGAGAAGCCAGTGATGACTGGGTGCGGCACAGGCAGCTGGGGACAGGGATGGGGCTGGAGCCCACCTCAGGCTCTTTGCGGCAAAGGTGAGGAAAGAGGAGGACCAGGACTCACCTTGGCAGGGGGTTTCCGTCCTCTCCTCCAGCACATGGTGCCCACCAGCACGAGACCACCAGCCTGAGGGAGGTTTCCCCAGCCAGCTCCTGTCCTCGTCGTGTCCTGCAGGGAAACCAGACATATGTCACATTCCTGGCCGGGGAAGCCCTTCTGCTCCACAGGGCTGGAGGAGGAAGCCCTGTCTGCCGCCAGCAGCGAGAAAGCCACAACCCTGGTGACAGGTGACTGAACCGGGGGAGGATTCTCCGTGGGTCGAGGGGGATGAGCAACAGCAGATCAGCAGCATCTCTGTGGAGCTGCAGGTTTTGTGCAGGGAGATGGGCGGCCGCCATTTCCCTTTGACGTTGCTGCTGCCCTGTGTGGGGAGGGCTGCAGGGCCAGAAGGAAATGGGGTAGACGCCTCAGAACTGGCAGGATTTGGACAGGAGGGCAAGCGGGAACCTCAGAGACACCTTGGTCACAGCCACAGAGAAGAGGAGCTTGGGGCGGCCTTTGGAACGTGCCACCACTCCCTGTCGAGGTTAAGTGGTCCTACGGGAGTTGGATTGTTCCTGCTCACCTGGAGAGGGGCTGTCGGGTCCATCCCACCTCACCGGGCTCTGCGGTGTGCAGACCCACGGCTCTTCCCCACGGTCCAGCCGGTATAAAATGTCAGGTTTGGGCCCTGGATAACCTGGGGGGTGGAGCAGAGGGTGTTGTTCTAACACAAACTGTAGGAATAAATTGTTAACACAATAAAAGTCTTCTCTGTCACAGACCAAGCTGCACTTCATTGTGACTAGAAGAGGCCAAGCAGAAACACCACCAAAATATGGCAAAAAAGCAAGAGAGACACCGGAGCTGCTGGCAGTGATGAATTTATTCACAAGGACAAGGGAAGAGCCCTGATGGGAGCACGGGAACTGACTCACAACTCTGCTGACAGGTTTCCCAGTGAGGCGTTATCTGCTGCTCATCCTACGAGAACCTCCTGGGTGGGGGACGTCCTCCCAGGTAATCAGAGAGCTCCATCCCATCCTGGTGGCAGTGGGCAAGTCCTCTGAAGGGACCTTGCTGGTTCAGGGAACTTGATGGGTCTGCTCCCCTGCACCTGGCCTGGTACGTGCTATTCCTGCCCCGCTGCAGCTTGAGCACCCAGGGGAGGGGACAGAGTCATTGAGCCATGGCCAGGAAGCCCCGAAAGGTCCCTGCCTAGCCTCAGGGCAACCTGCTCATCCACAGCTACATATTCAGAGGAGGCCATCAGCTCAGAGAGACCCAAATGGAGGCGATTCTGCCCCTCTACTCCACTCTGCCCCATCCCTGGAGGTGTTCAAGGCCACGTTGGACAGGGCTTTGAGCAACCTGGTCTAGTGGAAGGTGTCCCTGCCCACCGCAGGGGCATGGAACTGGATGATCTTTAAGGCCCCCTTCCAACTCTTAACTGTTCTGTGATTCTATGGTTCCAATCCCACGTTTGGGTCTCCCAAAGAGACTGCAGGACACCAGGACTGCAGGTGCTCAGAGCAGTTATCCCAACCCGGTAGCCATAGTTCAAAACGCTGATCAGCCCCTCAGAGTGCTGGAAGCAGCATGGTTTTGATGGAGTGCAATGTGATGGAAGCCCCCTGCCCCTGCCTTGCGCCCTGGTGGAGTTAAGTGCAGGTTTACCCAGGGATGTCAAGAGATTGTAGTTGTCCAGCATGACGCTGCGGTACAGCTCCTTCTGCTCCTCCGCAATGGTGTCCCACTCTGCGCGGCTCAGATAGATGGCAACATCCTCGAAGGTCACCGGATCCTGCCAGACAAGCATTGCACAGTTGGTCATGCATGAAGGCCTACAGCCTCGGGGCGGAAGGGTTTCACAGAGGTTTTATTCTCCAGGCGCTATTTTCTCCCTTGGGAGAGCTACCAAAACACAAGGTTTAGGGCACCAATGGACAGCCTCTCCCAGAGCAACCTGGTCTAGTTGAACATCATAGAATCCTAAAATCATAGAACAGTTTGGGTTGGAAGAGACCAGAAAGATCATCTAGTTCCAACCCCTCTGCCCTGGGCAGGGACACCTCCCACCAGCCCAGGGTGCTCCCAGCCCCGTCCAACCCGGCCTTGAACACCTCCAGGGATGGGGCAGCCACAGCTTCTCGGGGCAGCCTGCGCCAGGGGCTCACCACCCGCACAGTCAAGAATGTCTTCCAAATACCTCATCTCAATCTTCCCTCTGTCAGTGTCAAATCGCCCCCTCCATCCCATGGCTCCCCTCCCTGACCCAGAGTCCCCCCGAGCTCTCCTGGAGCCCCTTTAGGCACTGGAAGGGGCTCTGAGGTCTCCGCGGAGCCGTCTCTTCTCCAGGCTGAACCCCCCCCTCCCAGCCTGTCCTCCCCGCAGAGGGGCTCAGCCCTCGCAGCATCTCCGGGCCCTCCTCTGGCCCCGCTCCCCCAGGGCCGTGTCTCTGCTGTGCTGAGCCCCCGAGCTGGAGGCAGCGCTGCAGGGGGGGCTCCCCAGAGCGCGGCAGAGGGGCACAGTCCCCCCTCGCCCCGCTGGCCACGCTGCTGGGGATGCAGCCCAGGGTGCTGGGGGCTTTGTGGGTATCCCTGCCCATGGCAGGGGGGTTGGATGAGGCGGTCTGTAAAACCCAAACTATTCCAGCTATTCCCACCCAAACTGCTCTAGGATTCCATGATTCTGCATCTTCACAGACCGACATTCCAGCCACACGCTTCGCCTGGAGCTCAGGTGTATTTTCAAGGCCGCCCGTGATGACACAGCATAGCATGGCCCGGGCCACCCCACCCCACCAACGCCCAGCGAAGCGCCGCCATAGGGCGGGTAGGGAGGAACTGTGGCTCTGCTCCGCCATGTCGAGGGAGAGGGATGGCTGGGGGGGGAAAATGGCGGGGGGGGGGGATGCATAGGGTGGAGTGGGGTCGGCCCCGTGGAGGAGCAGTACCATGGCGGCTCCTACCTGTCTCTGCCCCGCCATGTTGCCTCGCGGGGGGTGGAAGGGGGGGGAGGGGGGGGGGGGGGTGTGTTCCGCTCCTCTCCGCGGCCTGGCCGCGGCGCTTCCGGTGCGCACCGGAAGTAGGCCGCGTGACGTAGGCGCCCCTGCGCGGCTTCCCGCGCTCTCTTCTAAGCGCTTCCGGTCGGCGCCCCGCCTCTCCCGGAAGTGGTCAGCCCGACCGAAGTGTTGCGGGTGGGCACGTGACCACCCCACCCCCTGCCACTTGCCAAAGGGCGGTGATGTCGGCGCCGCCATTTTGAGCAGTACCACGTGATCGGCTGCAGCACCACCATTGGTCCGTTCGGTGTGCAGTACACCCCCCCCCCCCCATGTTTTTTTATGTCATTACCAATTATTTAGCCATCAGAGTTATTATTAGCAATCATATTTTATAAGGATTGTTCATTGTTTCTTTATGGTGAATTGTGGGGGGCGGGCCCTGTCACTGGGGGCTTTTAATGTGATTTTTACCTCATTGCTAATTATTTAGCGGTGATAGTCATTATTGCCAATCATATTTTATGATAAGCTGTTTCTTTTTGGTGAATTACAGACTGGGGGGGCATCAATGGGGGTTTTAAAGGTGACTTTTACCTCATTGCTAATTATTTAGCTGTGCTAATCATTATTAGCAATCATATTTTCGGATAAGGATTGGAAATTGTTTCTTTATGGTGAATTACGGGCGGGGGGGGCCACGTCCATGGGGGTTTAAGGTGAGGGTGTCGCGGTGGCTCAGCAGACAGCAGATGGGGTGAGCCCCTGCGGCTGCTGGGCCCTGCCGGGGGTCGGGGATCAGTGGGGATGGAGCTGACTTCTTACCAGCAGCTGGTGTAGTGCTGTGGTGGGGACTGGGGATGGGAAGAGTGCAATAGCGTTGTCCCAAAACGAGGGTTGTTCTTCACCCGCTGTGCGAGGGCCAATCGAACCGCTGAGCCCAGAGATTTGGTTTCATTTCAGTTCTGCAGGATCGGGTGCCGGGCATTTAACAACAGCCAGCACACCCCACGTTTCAAACCGCCCAATGTCTATAGCGATGAAATACAGCTGATTGGTTAATAGTGATTCATTCGTGACTCCCAACCATACCATATGCATCTAAGCTCGTGTTTAAAGCATTTAGGGGGGGTTACCTGATTAGCATGCTCGTTATTCAGAGGGATGTGTATTTTAGCGTTATAATTACCCACAGTTAGGTTGGGATACACTCTTGGCTTGACTTTGGTCCAGAAGTTACATTTTTTTGGTTTTTTATGATGAAGTCAGCAACTGCAAAAGAACACCTGAGACACGTTGTTTCCTTTCACATCCTGTTCAAGGTCAGGTACCTCCTGTGGTGTCTCAGCCATGACCCAACCCAAAGTTCTTGATAAACTTCTAACTTTGTTCTTTAGACATCAAATGCGCGCTGGTGTTTTTTGGTTGTTGCTGGGCAGTCAAGGCCTTTTCTGCCCCTCACCCCACCCCACCAGCAATGGGCTGGGGGTGCACAAGGAGTTGGGAGGAGACACGGCTGGGACAGCTGACCCTGACTGACCAAAGGGATATTTCATACCATATGACATCACGCTCAGCATATAAAGCTGGGGGGAAGAAGAAGGGAGGCAGGGACGTTTGGAGTGATGGCGTTTGTCTTCCCAAGTCCTCATTATGCGTGATGGAGCCCAGCTGTCCTGGGGATGGCTGAACACCCACCTGCCAGGGGAAAGCGGTGAATGAATTCATTGGTTTGCTTGCGTGTGCGGCTTTTGCTCTACCTATTGAAATGTCTTTGTCTCTACCAATGAGTTTTTCCTCACTTTCCCTTTTCTGTTTCTCTCCCCCATCCAAACTGGGGGAGTGAGCGAGCGGCTGCGTGGTTCTAGCTGATGGCTGCAGCCAAACCATCACACCTCTGTTCTCCTTCTCACTTGGGCTGTTGAGTCTTGGGGATGGGGAGGTGGGAGTGTCTGAACCCCAAGGCTTGGGTTCTGACGGAGGAAGTAGAAAAGCAGCAGGTTTTGTTGACTGTCCTCGGCAGGAGTCAAGGCTGTCGGTGGCATTTGCTCTGCCCTGAATTTTCCTGCTGGAATACTCCGTGCTGGAGGTCTCAAAAACACCACCCTCCATTTTATGGACCGCCTTTGGGGAATTGGCTTCTCTGGGTGTCTTTAGCTGGATGCTGGAGGACTCTGTGAGGATATCTACAAGTTAAAAACATAAAGCAGTTCGTTATTGGCTAACACGTGTGAAATCTAGCTGTGATTTAACAAGCTGTCAGGCTACATGGGTGTGCTCAGCACCCCTGAGCCGTCACCCAGAGAGTCTGTGGTGTCCGGGCAGCATCAGTGAGGAGGGGAGGGGAAGGATCAGTGTCTGCAGCTCCCTGGAACAGACCCTCAGTGTCACTGATCTGCCACATGCCCCCAGCTCTGTCAGCAACGCTGACACGTCTTGACCCAAGGATTCCTTACCTGAATGACCAACTTCATAAGCTGGTCGTTTTTCTACAGGATTTTATCTCTCCCCGTGATGGAACTTTCCTTCTTGAGTCCTTGATTTACCAAACATCCTGTCTCAATGGCGCTGCCTTGATGTCTAATTTTTACTTTCCTTGTCCCTCTGCAGCTGAAAGCTCTTTCACAGCAGCCTGAGGCAAAGCCACACAGCAGGGTGTATTGTGGCTGGGCGTTGTATCCTCATACTCTGGCAAATGAACCCTGTGGAATGAGGGGGACCCTTGCAGCAGGGCTCGCACAGAGAGGGAGTTACACCCCCTGTTTCCTGGTGTCATGAATGCTTTGGTTGTGCTCTTGGCAGGTGGTGCAGGAGAGTTTTGCCCACCCAAGTGGAGCCTGGGAATGTTTGGATCACTCTGCAGGACCACCATGGAGGCTCAGAAGGAATATCTGAGCAGGAGGGTCATGATGGCAAACATTGTTGGTGTATCATCACCTTTGGGCACCAACGCTCTGTTTTGAATCAGGATCTTGGTATGTATATAGAATCATGGAATCATAGGATCGTTTAGGTTGGAAAGGACCCTTAAGACCATCGAGTCCAACCGTTAACCCAGCACTGCCAAGCCCACCACTAACCCACGTCCCTCAGCACCACAGCTACACGGCTTTTAAACACCCCCAGGGACGGCGACGCCACCCCTGCCCTGGGCAGCCTCTTCCAGTGCTTCACAGCCCTTCCCGGGAAGACATTTTTCCTCATATCCATCCTAAACCTCCCCTGGCACAACCTGAGGCTGTTTCCCCTCGTCCCATCGCCTGTTCCTTGGGAGCAGAGCCCGACCCCCCCTCGCTGCCCCCTCCTTTCAGGGAGCTGTAGAGAGCGAGAAGGTCTCCCCTCAGCCTCCTCTTCTCCAGGCCGAACAATCCCAGTTCCCTCAGCTGCTCTCTGCATGAACACAGAACCCTTTGCCTCCTCCTCCTCCTCCACCAGGTTTTCCGGTTGTTTTTCAGGTAGGGTTTATGTGGGTTGCAGCGATCTCTTGTGTGGGGATGGTTTTGCAGCATCCCCTGGTTACAACAGAGGCAGTGGAAAGGACCCAGTGCCCCTCCCATTCCCTCTGCTCTGGGAATTGGGCCGTGTTCTCCGCTTATGCCTTACCGACACCTCTGTCTGCGCCGTAGCCCTCTCTGCACGGCTCCGCTTTATCCCTGTGGCAGCAGGACTGCGACGAGGTGCTGGCCGCAGGAGACTGGAGTGTTCCCGCAGTGCCGCGCTCCATCCCTGGTTCTACGGGGGACGGTGTTTAATGGCTGCACCCTCTTCTTTCCATCTGCGCCCCACTCGGCCCCTTCCTTGGGCCCCCTTAATCGCAGGATCGCCCCCAGCTCTGCCTTCAGGGAGCAGCCACTAGATGGACCCCAGGATTCAGTGTGTTCACATGGGAAATGAGTGTTGTCCAGTGCCCAGTGCCCAGCCTTACCGGAGGTGCGGCTGCTTCATGAATAGCCTTTCCATTTTGGTACGCAGACACCCAACTTGGCAACTTTGAAGCCAAAACTTGTTCTAGTAAAAGCCTCTCCAGTCCGATGAGCCAGGAAAATTGGCAGCCCTGCTCGCGTGTAGAGGAGGAAGACAGAGCTGATGTGTGGGCTGTGGGCACAGAGCAGTGGGGAGAAGAAGTACCCAAGTAAAGCGCATCCCATTGGGAGGAGGTGATATTTTCCGTACTTCTGCAATGATAGTGCAGTCTCTGCTGTTAGCAGTGAGAGCCGATACGAGGCTGTTTGCTCAGCACGGCTGATCTGCAATTCAGAGAAACCTCCTCCCACACACATTCTCTCTAACATGCCCTGCCGCGCTTCGCAGGCAGCGGTTAAACTCCAGCCATCCTATCTGGAGAAAAGCATCCATAACCATCAGAAGCTGCAAAATTCAAACTCTGGGACAAAGCGCACGGGTGCCTTTGGTAAATGGTTTTAAATTCTGCTGCTGTTATGCCAGGGTTAAAAAAAGAAAGAAAGAAAAAAAAAAAGTTGTAATGCCTGCTTTTAGGGTGTGGGTTCTGATTTCCATGAATAAGGCTTGGCCAATATTTCTTTCCAAATGAGAACTGAAAGTCAGCAGAGGTGGAAATTTTGATTGCATTTCCATAATGGTAGTTTAATAAACTCCTTGTTTTTACTGGTAGAACACAGCGGGTCATTACAGGAGCATTAACTTCTCGTGGTTATCTGCACCCTGTGAATATCCCGGTCAAAAGAAAGGAAAAACAGCTCTGTCCTGCCTGAATGTTTTCAGAAGGAAATTCCTTTATTTTAACTCCAATGAAGCTTTTAAATCTATTTATCTCTAAACTTGTCACATGAGTCTTTCACATACTTTCTGATTATTTAAGCTGTTTTTAATTCTTTGCTTATTTTGCAGAAAGTAAATTGGAATAGAATAGAAATAGAAAAGACTAGAATAGAGTGGAGTAGAATGGAATAGTTCCGTTGGAAGGGACCTACAACGGTCATCTAGTCCAACTGCCTGACCGCTTCAGGGCTGACCTTATCTTGCAGGATTTAGAAATGCAATACTTGCCCCGTTTTTTTGTTTTAATTATGGTTTGTTCTGTCTGTTGGTTTTACGATGGCGCTTCCCAGCTGTGACAAGGGCTGTGGCTGGTTCCTTATCCGGCTGTTTTTCACTGTGGTGCTGAGCCCCGGGAGGCTCAGGTGGAGGATGATCGGTCCCCGTCCCCAGGGAGCAGAGATGTTTCAGCCCCGCAGACTCAACAGGCGCCGCACTGCGGGAGGGTGTCCTGGGCCACCGGCAGGGGAAGGGCGTCCTCCCTCTGGGAGAACCTGGGGTGTGTGGGATGTTTAGGGAGGATGGGACGGGGATGAGGAAAGGGAGCTGCCCTTTGTGCCAAAGCCAAGGCTATCTTTGCTTCACTTCGCTCCCCTGAGCTTTGTTATCTGCAATTATCTTTGTTACTGCTGCATTCACGGGAAAAGCCTGTTCATGGGACCTTTGGTAGAGGGCTGACACCCTGGGCTGGTTTCCTGCTGGACTTTCCCAGTCTCAGGAGCAGCGAACACCCCCAGTGCTGTTCGTGGAGCTGCCGTGGGTGCCGGCCGCAGCCACGGCCCCGCACAGACCCGTCGCTTGCCCACCCTGCAGTGGGACCCTTGGGAGGGACCCCCCCTCTTTTGCCCCGCTGCTTTGCTGATGCTCTCGGGTCTGCGGAGCCTTTTTGCTGCCCTTCGAGGCATCTGTGGCTCTGGTGTAATGAAACTGCATTGCAGAGGAGACCCAGATGAGCTGGCCTGGAGCTGGGAGGGGTTTGCCGTCTTCTCCCATGCCCGTACCCCTGGAACCAACACTGCAGGACAGAGCTGAAAGCCCCGAGACACCAGGGAGAGACCTCAGTGCCACAGGCATTGATGGAAAAGTCCTGCCACAGTGCCCAGGCTGTCTGCATGCGTCTTCCCTCATCTCACTGACCTGGCAAGGAAAACAAAATGTCCCCTGGCCGGCTGACCGCAGCTGCAGCTCCCCGATGGACACCGGCGGCAGGGGAAGGGTGACAGGTCCCAACACCATGCCCTGGTGCAGGCACCGCTTTGGCCTGAGGAACAGCGCAGCTCCTACAGCTGCCCTCGCATGCCCGGCCCGGCGGCAAAGGGCTTTCATCATCCCTCCTCTTCCTTCCCAACCAGTCCTTCTGTCCCCATCACACATGACAAGCAAGCGTTCGATGGCTTCTCTAAGAGCGGTGGTAGCAGCGGCTGAATGGACAGCAGTAAACTGGGGTGCCCGAGGCCGTACGTGGCACCACGGTGGGATGGTGCCAGGCTAGGCATGGGGGGTTTGAAGTATTTTAATTTATAATCTCCCTCAGAAATACATGGTAATTACATGAGGACTGCCTGGGCTGGAGAGCGGAACGTGTCCATGGAGCAGAGTGCTCCGTGCGCCAGACGGACGTGGACATGCTGGAGCGAAGAGGACGGGGGCATCGAAGCATCTGACAGACGGGGAGAGGCTGGGAGAGCTGGGGCTGTTCCGCCTGGAGATGAGGAGCCTGAGGGGATCCTGTCCTCACCTGACAGAGATCAAGTGGTGCCAGGATGAGAGTGGATGGGCACAAATGGAAACATGTGAAATTTTATTTAAACATCAGGAGACATTTTCACTGAGGGTAACTGAGTGCTGGCACAGGATGCCCAGAAAGGTGGTGGAGACTCCATCCCTGGAGGTCTCCAAAACCCCACTGGATGTGGTCCTGAGCAACCGGTGCTGGGGGACCCTGTTTGAGCAGGGCTTGGACTAGACGGTCTCCAGGGATCCCTGCCAGCCCCAATGTTCCTATCACTCTGTGATTCATCACTACCACAAAATACGGAAATCAGGAAAAATAAGGAAACTCAGGAAAAACAGAGCAAGACCAAGGAGGATTATCACACAACCCACAATTATCCTGCACGGCATAGCTCTGGATGACGCCCTCATTCTCCTCTTGGCTTTGTACCTCCCCACGTGATACTCCACTTTCTCTTGTGTTAAAGAGGGCTCCCGGTACATGTCGTTGCTGTACCACTTGCCCCCATTCTCCCGCACCACGCGGTAGACCATCTCCATCAGCTTGGCGACCTGCTGGTCCCGTTCGGGACCGACTGCTCTGTTGTTGAAGCCGCAGTATCTGCTCCCGCACTGCAGGATCAGGTCCTGGAGCGCTCCGCTGCCACAATACCGCAGGTAATCGTGCAGCGACCTCCCCGCCAGGTCTTCTGCATGGGTGAGTAAGACGATTGTGTGCCTCAGAACATCAGCTCCAAAAATGTCCTGCAGTCTCTTCACGGCCTCCTCATCCTCCTCGAAGAACTGGCCCAGCTCGGTTACCAGCAGCAGCGCGTGGGGGCCCGGGTAGGACAGCGTGATGCAATGAGTAATTTCTTTGTACACCTCACTGATGGCAGCTCTTGGATTAAAAATATCAGCTGTGTCAATGACCATGATGTCCTCGCCACTGCAGCACCCTCGCGCTTGTGCACAGCTCACCGTCACTGGCTTGATCGCAAACTTGGACTTGAACACGCGTTCTCCAAGGAGGGAATTCCCGGTGGCGCTTTTCCCTGCCCCGCTCCTCCCGACCAGGAGCAGCCTCAGCCCCGAGCCCTCGCCGTCCCCGGGCAGCATGGGAATGGGAGCATGGTGGATGGCCACGGCCACGCTGAACGGACAAAAGCAGACGTACACAACTCCCATTAGTGCCACGGTGCTGCCTGCGCCAGGTCCCTGAGGTGTCCACGTGGGCTGTGCCCCCAGGAGACCCTCCCCAGGGCTGCCTGGGGGGGTGTCTGGCGCAGTTGGGGACACCGGTAACATCCCTTGGGGACCCTTGAAGCGCTCTCTTGCACAACCCACTCCCCCCTGGGTAGTCCTGCTTGCGAAACAGGCTTTGTGCAGGCAGGAGTTCAGCGAGGAGAAACCAGCTCCCTCCCCGCACGGCTTCTCCGGGCTGCCCGGGCATGCCTGGCCTCCCTTCCTCCCCCCGCCACCCCCAAAATACCTTCCAGCCAGCGTAAAGCCTCGCATGTATCCCTCCCCTGCGCCTCCAGCCCTGTACCTTTGTGCTGCCTGGCTGGAGCTGGCACCGAGGCAGGAGATCCCCCCTGCAGCCGTGGATCTCGTCCCTTCTCCTGCTGCTTCTCCGCCGGCGCACAGAGTGAGGCCAGCCGGGGTCTTGCTCTGCCCATGGGAGCAAGGCTTGGCCTGCGGCTCGGGCTCCTTTTTTGGGGAGCACACAGAGAGCTGGAAGGTGGCAGAGACCATGTCCCCTTGCAGGTTCCTGGAGCCGCCGGGAAGGGCCCGTGTGCGGCGATGGCAGTGGCAGCGTGTAGCAAAGTCCTCGTGCTGCGGCTGGGCTGGCACAAAGACCCTTCACGGCACCGGCTCCTCCTCACGGCATGGGGCAGTGGGGTGACAAAATGCTGCCGGGGCTGCGGCAAGACGGGCCCTAAAAGGGCAGAGCCGGAGCATGCGGCAGACACGGGGGAAGGCTCGGCAGACAGCCTCCCCCTTCCTGCCCGCCTCTCTCCTCACCCCATAGCGTGACCCCACGCCGACCACAAACCTCCGGCCCGCGGCCGCTGGGCTGACATGACGATTAGAAACAAAAGCTGTGGGGTGGGCAGGCCTGGCGTGCCCTGTGGTCCTGGCTCACTCCCGGTACCTCGGCATGCTGCCATCGGTGCCTGTGCCTTGCTCCTGCTACCTCTGCACACCGCTGGCCATGCCCATGCAGCACTCCTGGTACCTCTGCACACCGCCATCGGTGCCCACGCAGCACTCCCAGTACCTCAGTACGCCGCCGTCGGTGCCCGTGCCATGCTCCTGGTACCTCTGCATGCCACCATCGGCGCCCATGCCATGCTCCTGGTGCCGCCATGGGCACTGGCGCCAGCCAGCCCAGGCTGGCTGAGGCCACCGCAGCCCCACTGTCCTCGGGGCTGTACCGCAAGGGATGGGCTGCTCCGGGATGACACCCCAAGGAAGGGCTCCTCAGTGCCCATCGGGGTGGGAGAGGACAGGGGTGACGCTGCTCCCAGGTCCCACCTTTGCTCCAGGAGCAGTTTGGGTCAGTGGGAAGCAGGACGGGTGGAAACCGCAGCCCGTGATGGTGCTGCCATGTGGCTGCTCTGGCCCGAGTTCCCCGTGGGAAGGGGGTCCTGCAGGTCCCTGGGGGAGGCGAGCGGTGCTGCCGTGGGGCTGTGCCGCTCCAGCGTGGCTCTGCCGGGCACCCACCGCATGGGACCCTGTTTCCCACCGCGGAGGAGACCTGCTGGGCCTCGGGCACCGCTGGGGGCCCTGGACGCTGCTCTGTGTTCGTGGGGGTCTCGTGTGGCCTGGGCACCCCCTCGCCCTCTGGGGGTGTCGAGCCACCTGTGGCTCCACCGGCCTGGCAGGATCGGGGGGGCCCGGCCACATGCAGCGAAAGCACCGAACCACGGAGAAATGGGGAAGAGGCCGAGTTTCAGCCCCGGTTACTGGAAACAAAGGGGGTGGGAAGGAGAAAGCAAGACCTTGCCCACGCATGGGAACCCCGCGCCGGGGCGGTGATGTCCCACCGGTGGGGCAGGTGTCCTGTCCTGTGACACTGGGGGATTTCCCCTGAAACCTCCCTGGGGTCTCAGATGTTTGTGACTTCTGCAGCCGAGGGATGGTCCCCTGTTCCCATCCACGCAGGCGTGACCCACGTCCTCCCTCTTTGTGGCCCTGCTGCCGCCTCCGTGGCTCGCTGGGACCTGCCGTGGGCACGTGGCCTTGTCTGGGTGCTTGAAGGTGCCAGGACGTGCTGGCACCCTCCCTGGCCCCCAGTACCTGCCACGGAGTCCTGGAGCTGTGACACCCGGTCTTGGCGCAGGGAATGATCAAGCTGGGCCATGGGGACATCGGGACAGCAGGTGTTGGGGACATCAGGACATGGAGATATGGGGACCGCGGGTTTCAGGGACATCAGGACACAGGGACACTGGGACATGGGGTGTCAGGACGTTGGGACTCAGGACACAGGGACACAAGGACCTCAGAGACTAAGGGATCCCCAGGATCCTGCAACTCCAGAGATCGAGGGCCACGCGGTCCCGGAGATCCCAGGGACCCCAGGACATGGGGCTGCCCCCCCATGCCACGGACACAACGCGGGGTGCCGGTGCTGAGTGGGGTCCCTGTGCCGCTGGTGATTTTCCCCGCCGGTGACGTGTGCTCTACGCCGGCGACTGCGTAAGGGTGGGGGTCAGGCAAAGGGGAACCGCCGCCATAAAACCAGCGTGGGCGGCAGGGGCAGAGCCCGGCAGCGACGAGGGCCGGGGCAGGGCCGGGAGGTGGTGGGCTGGGGCCGTGCCGGGACGGCGACTGTGCCGCCTGGCTGTGTGGGGCAGAGAGAACCACAGGGCACCGGGATGTGCCGCAAGGGAAGACTCGTGCCCACTGCAGCCCACGCGCTGGCAGCAGAGCTTTGGCCACGCTCCCCACACCTGTGGCAGACACCCCATGCATGCCATGTTACCCCCAAAACGCCAGTGCAGAGCATGAGAAGCACCACGGGGCTGGGTGCGGCCGGGCCGGCGGCGACGGCTGAACTTGCGGCACAGCCCTGGCTCACCGCACCGGCCACCAGACCTGGCCTGAGCCCGTGGAGTCGTCCCCAAGCTCGTGTAGGGCTCATGTTGGGGGTTTCCCTGCTCCCGGCCACCGCCTGTCCCAGTTACACCCCTCCCTTGGGACGGTGGAGGTGCAGCACAGGCTCCGCCGATCCCCGGTGTGGGATGTGACCGAGCCCCGCGGCAGATGGGCGAGGAGAGGCTGGGATGGGGCTCGCTGGGGACGGTGAGCCGGGATCTCGCTCCGCCACCCTCCCACCAGCGACGCAGGGCCTTTGGCAGCCCGGAGAGCGCGGAAAAGCGAGCGGGAGATGTGAGCAGACCCCGCTGTGGCCGGCACGAGGCTCAAACCCCGCTCATGGGAGAGGAACCCCACCAGGCTTTGCTGATGAGGAAGGAGCCGCGTGGAGCCGGTGCCTCATGGAGCGAGGCCACAATGCCCGTCACTCGCTGGCGGTGCGGAATTGGTCACGCCGGTGTCCGAGCGGCTCCATCTCTGGCAAGGGGTGGCCTCGATGCCCCCGAGCAGCGGCTGCGGCTGCTCCCCAAGCCCGCAGCCCCGGCAGAGCAGCCCCCGCCGCCGCGCAATGCCCGGAGCCTTCACTCAAACGTGGTTCCCGGCTTGGCAGCCCATTGTGAACCATAAACATGCAATATAATCCGGGTTTTTTTTTTTTGTTAAATACGTGTTCCCATGTTTGCATTTGCTCTCCAGAAACACCCCGGCTGGGTCAGAGCACCGGTGGGAGGGTCGGCACAGCTCCCCCAGCCCGGGGACGGGCTGACCCGGGGGCTGCGGGGACCCGGAGGGGCTCCACGAGCTCCCAGCAAGATGCAGACGCGGGATTTTTCCAAGCTTAATTCATTTAATGATACACATCAAAGTACCCGCATTCCCACACAGCGGCGGCAAAGGAAGCAGCGGAGGGGACGGGGCAGCGCGGGGTGGGGGGACCCCGTGCAGGCATCGACACGGGGGCTTCGCGTCTCGTCCGAGGGCACCGGCGCCGAGGGGAAGCTCAGGGGCAGCGCGGCGCCGGCCAGCAACCCGCCAGGATGACCCCGCACGGAGCGACACGTGGTTTTTTGGGGAAAAAAATCCCTGGGTTTGGAAAATGCTTGGTTTCTGCTGCTCCGGCTTGTTGTTACCCACGTGGAGGATCCTGCCCGGGGATGGGCAGCGCTGCTGGCGCCGCTGCCGGTGTGGGGTGAAGGCCGGGGTGTCGCACAGTGCCATGTGTCCCCCTCCGTGGGGACGCTCAGCTCAGACGCTCGTCCTGGAGCCCATGGCATCGCACGAGGGGTGACGAGAGGGTGCGGGGGGTCTGCAGGAGGGAGCCCCGGCCCAGCTCCCTCGGGATTCGGCAGCAGCCAGGACATTGCCACCACCAGGAGCCGGGACTGTGCCATGCACTGCTCCCCACCTGCAGCCGCTCGCCCCCAGCACGGCACAGAAGGGCGGTTTTCCCGTCCAGGCTGCGGCTCACCTCTCTCAGCCGCGCTCCGGCTCTTGGCCACGGTTTGGTGTCGGCACATCACCGGAGCTGCCGGGTGCTCGGAGTCTTCCCCACTGCCCCAACCCCGCATATTCCCGTCCGGGTGCTCCCCGCTGCCTCCAGGGTTGTTCTGCAGCTCCTCACTGCCGCCAGCACCGCACCGGGACCTCTGCGCTGCCTGGGCCGCAGCAGAGCCCGGCACCCGGCACCCGGGTTACGTGGGGAAGGTGAGCGGGTTCACCGCGCCGGACCGCAGCTGCGCCAGCCAGGGCAGGGGACGTGTGGGGATGCTGTGGGGAAACCTCCCTCCTCCTCCTCCTCCTCCTCCATGGTCTTTTGCCCTGGCCTGGGGGGGTTAAGCTGTGGCACGAGGCTGCGCTGCCGCGGTGCGCGGCGAAGGGGAGGACGGGCTCCCGGGGAACCACGCGGGCTGCGCGAGGCTCCTCCTGGCGCGGGGGACAGTGGGGCCCGAGGCTCCCGGCGCTGGCAGCACCGACCTCGTGACCGTCAGGAGAAAAAACCCCAGCAGAAGGATGAGGGGTGGGAAGCGGGCGAGGAGCACGGCCGGGGGGGTTCCCAGGCCGAGCCGGCGCTGCTGGCGCCCTGTCATGCCGCACACGGCTGCGCACCCCAAGCAAGCGTGCCGGTGGCTCCCTGCGCTGTGTCGACAGGGCCGTCCCGTGCCCCAAAACGCCGGGGAAGCATCTAGTGACCCCCAACCCCCCCCCGGACAGAATTGTAGGAGGGAATGCGGGTGCTCCCGCAGCGCCTCGGAGGGGAACCGGCTGGGGGGGCCGCAGGGGGAGCCCCGAAGGCAGGGGGGTGGCACGGGCACCGCTGGGACGGGCGGTTGGAGGGAGGCCGGCGTGGGCAGGGGGTGCCGAGGCGGTGGAGGGGAGGTGGGGGGGGGCTCAGGTGAGGGCGGCCTCGGCCCCGTGGGTGCGCTGGTGCGCGGTGAGGTTGACCTTCTGGGCAAAGCTCTGGCCGCACTGGGTGCAGGCGAAGGGGGTCTCGCCGGTGTGGGTGCGCCGGTGGATCTTCAGGGAGCCCTTTTGGCCGAAGGTCTTGCCGCAGTCGGGGCAGGAGAAGGGTCGCTCGCCCCCGTGGCTGCGCTGGTGCGTGGTCAGGCTGCTCCGGCAGCTGAAGCCCTTCCCGCAGCGGGCGCAGGCGAAGGGGCCGCCGGCCGCCTCATGCGGCTCCGGTGAACGGCTGCCGCCGGGCTGGACCTCAGCGGCGGTGCCGGGCCGGTCCTCGGCGTGGGTGCGCTGGTGGTTGAGGAGGAACCGCTGCTCGCGGAAGCGCTTCCCGCAGCGCTGGCAGGAGAAGGGCTTCTCGCCGCTGTGGATGCGCTGGTGGGTGAGCAGGTTCTGCTTGAGGCTGAAGCTCTTCTGGCAGACGCCGCACTGGTAGG
Organism: Pluvialis apricaria; assembly: GCA_017639485.1. Lineage (NCBI taxonomy): Eukaryota > Metazoa > Chordata > Aves > Charadriiformes > Charadriidae > Pluvialis > Pluvialis apricaria. The sequence goes on along the minus strand of CM030008.1, from coordinate 950,152 downwards.
GACGCTCGCCGGTGTGGATGCGCTGGTGGATGATGAGGTTGTGCTTGAGGCTGAAGGCTTTGCCGCACTCGGCGCAGATGAAGGCGCGTTCGCCGGCGTGGTGCTTCTGGTGCCGGGCGAGGCTGGGCTGCTGGCCGAAGCATTCCCCGCAGAGGATGCACTTGAACTCCTTCTCCGCCTCCTCCTCCGCCTGGCTGTGGATCACCAGCGCCTTCTCGTCCCCCAGGCCCTCCTCGCCGCCGGGGAAGGCGAAGGGGTTCTCGCCCGTGGGCGAAGCCAGGTCCGTCATGGGCTCCCGCTGCCGGGCTCAGGGCGCCCGCAGCCCTGGGGAGCGCGGACAGGGATGGCTGCGGCTCCGGGCACCGCCGGGAAATGGTCAAACTGGGGTCTACCAGCACCCACCGACACCCTTGGGTGATCCCACCCCCTCCCGCGCGTCCGTGGCACCGGGGTCTCCCGCTGCGGCGGGGGTGCGGGGGGGCAGCGGCGCCACGGCCCCGGGGACGAAGGTGTCGGGGTTCGGCCACCGCCGGAGCGGCGACGCGTGCCCCGCCGGGACCGGGGGCCGTGGGCTACCGCAGCGCCGGCGGGGGCTCAGGGCTCGGGGAGGGGGGGGGGTTGGGTTGGGTGGATGGGGGGGTGGTGGCTTTTCCCGGGGTGGTCCAGGCCCAGGCTGAGGATGTGGGGGTCGCCGGGGACCCCCAAAAGCGGTCCCCGGGAGGCAGCGGGGCTGCGCCGCAGTGCGCCGGGCCGAGCCCGCCCGGAGCCGCCGCGGGGACGGGCAGGGTTCGCCCCGGGGGGGGTTCCCCGGCCCCGCTCCCCCCTTCCCCCGGGGCTCCCCGCTCCCCCCCTCCCCTCCCGGCCCGGCCCCGCGTCCCCCCCGCCGCTGACCTGCCCCCCGCCGCCCCGGCCGCCCCCGCCGCCCCCGCCGCCGCCGCCGCCGCCGCCGCCGCCGCCTCCCGCCGGCCCCGCCCGCCCCGCCCCGCCCCGCGCGGCCCCGCCCACCGCTGACGCAGCGGGCCCCGCCCGCGCCCATCGCTCGGCCTCGCGGCGGGGGGGCGGGGGGGACCGGAGGCAGGGCCGGGCCCGGGAGCAGCATCCCCCCCTCGGCAGCACCCCCCCCTCCGCCCCGGGCGGCGTCCCCCCCCCCCGCACCTTCCCCCACCCCCCCCCCAGCATCCCCCCCCCCCCCCAGCATCCTCCCCCCGTGCAGCATCCCTCCCCCCCAGCATCAATTCCCCCCCCAGCATCCCCCTCTCTCCCCCCCCAGCGCCCTCCCCCAGTACCCCCCCCGGGGCAGCATCACCCCCCCCGACAGGCACCCCCCCCCCCCCCCAAATGACACTCCCCTCCCCCCCCAACCCACAGCCAACTGTCACTCCTCCCCCCATCCCCTCCCCCCAAGCCCGAATCTGGCCCAAATTGCCCCAACCCCCCAGGAACCGCCCCGGCTGCCTGCGGACACCCCAAACCGGGGGGGGCGGTGCCCACTGCTCCCGGGTCCTGTGCCCCCCACCCCCCTGCGAACTCACCCGGCGGTGGGATCCCGGTGTCCCCAAGGCCGGGGGTGACATGGCCGAGCCGCTGTCACAGCCTTTCGGGGGGGGGGGGCATCCCCCGAGCTGGAGGCAGCGCTGCAGGGGGGGCTCCCCAGAGCGCGGCAGAGGGGCACAGTCCCCCCTCACCCGCTGGCCACGCTGCTGGGGATGCACCCGGGGTGCCGGGGGCTCGCTGGGCTGCCAGCGCACAGTGCCGGCTCAGGGGGAGCTGCTCACCCACCAACACCCCCGGGTCCTTCCCCTCAGCGCTGCTCTCCACCCCTCCATCCCATATGGACACCGGGGGTTGCCATGACCGCGGCGCAGGACCCTGCGCTTGGCCTTGTCGAACCTCACGAGTGTCAGACGGACTCAGCCCTCCGGCCCATCCAGGTCCTTCTGTCCCTAAAAAGTGCTACAAATCACCGTTTTGCTGCCAATCCCATACATTTTCCCTGTTCCTATCAGAGCTCTATGCGCTGAGATGGAAAAGTCCGGAGCGCTTCGGTAGGCGGCTCTGCCAGCGGCATGACCGTAAACCGCGAGAAACCGAGAGGAGCAAAGCGGATGTGGAGACGAACACGCAGCACCGCAGCTCCTCTGGGACCGCGTCCACGCCGTCCCTGCCGTCCCCTTCTCTGTGCGCGCCCGGGCGCCGGCGCTGCCCGGGAGAGAGGAGCCGGGAGCGTGCTGTGAGAAAGCTTTTATTTTAAATAACCTCAAAAAAATAGAATTGCAATGACCTGAAATGCTGCTGGAGCGGAGCGGAGGGGAGGGGGGGCGCTGTGGCTGCCCCGGGGGAGGGAGCGGGTGAAGGACGCCCACCCCGGTCTGCCAGATTTTGGGTGCTGGGACCCCTCTGCCAGGCGATTCCCACCCGCTGGTCCTGTCACGACTGTCCCGGTGTCCCCCCCGGCTGCTGGCACCCCTTGGGATACCCCCCCAAAATGCAGGTGAGTAGCCGGGCGCTGGCGGCGAGCGGCGCGGCACCGGTGACGCCGTCCCTTGCGTTTTCCACGGTCTTTGCCCTCAGCACCGCCGAGCAGCGGAGGACACGGTGCCTGCGCCACGGCTGACGGCGCGTGGGACGGCCGCGACGGGACGAGAATTTCCCTCCGCCGCCGCCGGCAGAGATTCGTTTCCCCTTTCGGAAAAAGCGCGTTTCAAAGCGAGACCGTCGCCCCGAGCGCGCAGTTCCCTCTTTACAAAAGCTCGGCCCCAGGCGCCCGACGGTGCAGCTTCACCTCCACGGCCTCGGCCGCACCAATGGGCGAGCGGACATGGCAGAAAAGCAATCGGCGTCTCCGCGCTGCTGCCGGCGGACACCACGCCGGCAGGGAAACGGGCAGACACCGTCACCACGAGCTACCGCCAACGGCTCCGGCAGCCTACAGCCGCTCCCGCTCCCCCGGCGTGTCTGCGTTACCTATTCGGAAGTTAATTTGAGTACCAGAAAGAGCTGCGAGGCAGAAATATTATCCACAGAGCAAGCAGAGAAGCACAAGCGACATTCCCCCCCCTTCCCCACCCCCCCATCACCCTGCACGGCCCCTCCGGGCTCGGAGGAGAGGCGTCTCCCGGGTCCCTTTTGGAAGCAGAGGTGAGCCCAGGCGCTTCCAGGCCGTTTTCCTCCCGCTGTTTCCCCGTTTTCGCGGTGCTCGCCCAGCTCCTCTCCGCTTCACCCCCGCCCGGGGGAAGCCGCAGGCCGGATCCGGCGGCGTTGGCCCGGGAGCAGCGGCAGGACGTCACCTCCAAGGCACGAAAGGCCCCGGCGCCTCTCCCCAGCTCTCCTCATCTGAGCTCTCCATCCCAAAAACGTCCTTGCGTAACGACATCCAGGTTGGAAGAGAAGGACGGAGGGTTGTGGGAGAGGGTCTCGACCCACGGAGGCTCCTCTCCGCCCCACGGCTGTCTCTGGGTCTGTGCGTCGCCCCGCTGAACCCGGAGGCAAACGTGTCTGCTGCATGATGGACGCGGTTTTTAAGCCAACGGATCGCGGATCCCGAGCTCTTC